>JBBGZY010000857.1:2653039-3908579 GCA_037952925.1 Lithobates clamitans | reverse complement strand
CATACACTATACATACACCCCCTCCCCCCACCATACACTATACATACACCCCCCTCCCCCCACCATACACTATACATACACCCCCCCTCCCCCACTATACATACATACATACATACACCCCCCTCCCCCCACCATACACTATACATACACCCCCCCTCCCCCACTATACATACATACATACATACACCCCCCTCCCCCCACCATACACTATACATACATACACCCCCCACCATACACTATACATACACCCCCCCATCCCCCACTATACATACATACATACACCCCCCTCCCCCCACCATACACTATACATACACCCCCCCTCCCCCACTATACATACATACATACATACACCCCCCTCCCCCCACTATACATACATACATACACCCCCCTCCCCCCACCATACACTATACATACATACATACATACACCCCCCTCCCCCACTATACATACACCCCTCTCCCCCCACCATACACTATACATACATACAGTTCTGCCGCCCCCCTCCCATATACCATCCATATAGTTCTCTCTCTCCTCCTCATACACCATCCACATATAGTCCCCCATATATACAGTCCTACCCCCCCATATATATAGTCCTTCCCCCATACACTATCCATATACACAGTCCCCCCATATATACAGTCCTCCCCCATACACCATCCATATATACCGTCCCCCCATATATACTGTTCTCCACCCCCCCATACACCATCCATATATACAGTTCTCACCAGGTGACACCGTCCACTGCTCTACTGACACCGTCCACTGCTCTACTGACACCGTCAACTGCTCTACTGACACCGTCCACTGCCTTTCTGACACCGTCCACTGCTCTGCTGACACCGTCCACTGCCTTTCTGACACCGTCCACTGCTCTGCTGACACCGTCCACTGCCCTACTGACACCGTCCACTGCCTTTCTGACACCGTCCACTGCTCTGCTGACACCGTCCACTGCCCTACTGACACCGTCCTCTGCCCTACTGACACCGTCCTCTGCCCTACTGACACCGTCCTCTGCCCTACTGACACCGTCCTCTGCCCTACTGACTCCGTCCTCTGCTCTACTGACATCGTCCTCTGCCCTACTGACACCGTCCTCTGCCCTACTGACACCGTCCTCTGCCCTACTGACACCGCCCACTGCTCTACTGACACCGCCCACTGCTCTACTGACACCGCCCACTGCTCTACTGACACCGCGAAAGTGCCACGAAAGTGTTCGGGTTTGGCTTGAAGAAAAGGTGGCAACCCTAATGGACACAGGAAGCTGTGACTCGGCTCAGGTGCCCCCATTGCAAGCTGCTTGCTGTGGGGGCATTCGACAGGAGGGAGGGGCCAGGAGCAGCAAAGAGGGACCCGAGAAGAGGAGGATCCGGGCTTCCCTGTGCAAAACCACTACACAGAGCAAGTAAGTATAACATGTTTGTTATTTTTTAATTTTTTTTAAAACTAGACTTTACAATAACTTTAAAAGTGAAGAGGGTTGCTCCACAAACCATGTAATGGTGCAGCATTAAAAGGAATGCAGGCTCTACCACTTTTCTCATTAGAACCCTGCAGGTGCAGCAGCTGATTGGCAATTATAAAATCACTCCCATTCACCTTCACATGGACACAGACAAACACACAGCTACAGTATTTCTTCAGAATAATAAAAGGTAGGAATCTGCAACAGAGTTTGTTAAAATCCTTGTACATTGATCACCCAGAGGGGAATGTTTTTTTTTGTTCTCTATAAAACGGAGTTACTCTTTCAGCCTCGGATCACACTTATGCGGTGCAGGATTTGCAGTGATTCCTGTGTGTTATCCGCACCGCATTAAAATCGCATTCCGTTCATGCGAACCCCTGCGGGTGTCAATGTTAACTTAAAAACACCCCAAAAATGTTTTTGCAAAACACAGTGCGTTTGGCAGAATCAGATCTCATAGGTGTGAACACCCATGCCATCCAATTTAGGTGTGGCAGAAAAAAGGCGCATGCATCTTTTTCGTGTGGGTGCGATGCAATTTGAGCAATGCAAAATGAATGGGCTCAAATCGCACTGCAAAGAATCGCATGTGATTTTCACGCTACATAAATACTGTATAATAATAATAATTTGAACAGGAATGTGGCACGATTCTTGTCCGAATCGCAGGCTAAAGGGACACTCGCAGTCTTCATCATCAGGAGCCCGTGTGACAAAACATGGACCCATGGGCACAATTGGGAGGCAGGGATGGAGAGTTGTCAGCCTTTAGCAGGAGGGGTCAGAAAAAGGATGGCATGGGGGGGGGGGGGATTAACCCAGAAATAAGGGGGCCTGCTCTGTAGCTCTGCAAGTCAATGTTTTCTTACACTAGTGCTCAAGGAGCTGTCATGGATAGAAGGTGTGTCTGGTAATTACACAATAATTACAATATGAATGACTCAGTGCCAAGGTCAGTGTGTGACTCCCTGTCTGTACAGGTAATAATTAGCAGTTCACCTTTGGAATGACTCAACATTCCACCATGCTGGAATGCTGGATATACACAACACAATGATGGTGCAATAGGCCCTCATGCACATTGCAGCTGTCAAATGCCTGTTTTACTGTTTTATTTTATTTTTTTGCCTCTGAATGCCCCCCATGTTAGTCTATGTGTCCATGCACACATAGGCGTTTGGAGGAGCTTAACCACTTGCCAACCGGGCCAATTCTGACATTTCTATCATATATGTAAAAATTTGTGTTTCTTTTTGCTAGGAAATTACTTAGAACCCCCAAGCATTTTATATATATATATATATAGAGAGAGAGAGAGATATATCTATATCTATATCTATATCTATCTATATATATATATATATATATATATATATATATATATATATATATATCTATATATATATATATATATATATATATATCTATATCTATATACCGTATATCTATATCTATATATATAAATATTTAGCAAAGACCCTAGATAATAAAATGGCAATTGTTGCATTTTTTTTTTTGCCACACAGTATTTGCACAGCAGTTTTTCAAATGCAATTTTTTTTGGAAAAAATACAAGATAATTAATTAAAAACAAAAAAAAAACAAAAAACAAAAAACAAAAACAATATATTACCCAATTTTTTTTGTAAAACATGAAAGATGATGTTATGCTGAGTAAATAAATACCCAATATGTCATGCTTTAAAATTGCGCACGCTCACGGAATGGCACCAAACTACGGTATTTAAAATTTCCATACAACAGGCGACACTTTATAAGCCTTTACAGGTTACCAGTGGGGAGTTACAGAGGGGACCTTGTGTTAGAATTATTGCTCTCACTCTGACATTCAGGGTGATACCTCACATGTGTGATTTCAACACTGTTTACATATGTGGGCGTGACCTACAAATACCTTCACCACTATACGCGAGCAGGGGCAATTAAAAAAAGAAAAAAAAATAATGTCACATGATAGTAGCTAAATGGTTTATCAAGCACAAATTTGAGTGAAAAAATACAATAAAGTTACGTTTACAAAGATGACTTCTGCTCTACAATTGAAATTTTGGTAAATTAGATTCACATTCATTGGATTCACTTCTATGCATTTTTAGTGCTTTTTGCAGATTTGCATTACAGCCCATTTAACATGGTTTCCTATGGAACACGTTCTGTAGTGCAAACCTTCAAAATGCAAAAAGCACTAAAAATGCATAGGTGTGAATCCAGCCTAAGGGAGAATCTGGCCCTGATATCCCAACTAACGACCACTAATTACACCTGATTAAGGCCTCGTTCTCATCTGGGTGATCCGGAATCACAGGCAAAATCTTGTGAATCTGCCAGCGTTTCCGGAACAAACTAAAAGTGCAATAAAATGCACAACGCATGTTTGGGTGCCATTTATTGTTACTGGCACCCCAAACCCACTAAAGAAATAAGCGTTTTGTTGTGCGACAAAACAACACAAAATGTGCAAAAAACACACTTTTCAAAAATGCGCCAAAGTCAGCTCCAAAAAAGGGCACAGGAGCTACTTCGCCGCATTTTTGGAACAGGGGGCAATCAAGTGAAGGGTGAAAACACAACGCTTGCCCGTCACTCAGATGTTATTGGGGCCTAAAAAATACCAAGCTGGGAACTGGGAGCTGTAAGGCTGCATTCTCACTATGCCGCTTTGGAAATGTGAGCTTAATGCCTAAGCCCAATTTGCAACTTTGACATGTGTTAGTAAAACCGTACATATCATCACAATTACCGTATTTATCGGCGTATAACACGCACTTTTTTCCCCTTAAAATCAGGGGGAAATCGTGGGTGCGTGTTATACGCCGATCCCCCGCTGATTGTGAGCCTTTTGGCGGCTCTCGTGGGTTTCGGCCATTCTCGGCCGCTCTCGGCTGCTCTCGGCGGCTTTCGGCCATTCTCGGCGGCTCTCGCAGTCCCGCGAATCAGCGCAAACCGCTGAGAGAGGCCAAGAACGGCGGCGCCATTTTTAAACGCCAGATGTCTGCAGACGACACAGGGCAGGGCTGCAATCGGCTGCAGACTACTGATGGACACTGACAAGGCTGCAATGGGGGATAATGCTATAGATGGACACTGACAAGGCTGCAGATGGACACTGATGAGGCTGCATTGATGGGCATTTAAATGTAAGTGTCCCTCCTAAACTTGGGTGCGTGTTATACGCCGACGCGTGTTATACGCCGATAAATACGGAACTTTGTGCATCCATGTGGATTATACCGCATTTAAATCAGAACAAATTGGGCTTTCATTTGGTGGTAAATGGATATTTCTAGAATTTTTTTTTTTTATTATCTAAGAAACATTAAAAAAAAATAAAGCAAAAAACCAATTTGTTTGAAATGTAACTGTATACAGTATGTCTTGCTACTACCATAACCTACCCCCAATGAACAACCCAAAACTAATTCTCCTGCTCCTGACGATCGCAGCGATACCACATACATGTATGTCAGTTGTTGTTTGTACAGCTCAGAAACAATAGCGCCCATTTTGCTTTTTTTTTTTAATCCTACCTAAAACACACCGACACTAACTGACATTGATATTAATTTAAAAAAATAAAAAATCCTGTCCAAAAAATACTGACCTTTGTCCCTGACCTTGACCCAAACACAAACTCTGGGGCTGACCCAGATCAAACCTTGATCTAGGTTTTTTTTTTATTTATTTTTTATTTTTCAAATTATTATTATTATTATTATTATGTTTTTGTGTTTTTTTTACACACACTTTTTTTTTTCTTTCTCTGCAAGGACAGAGAAAGGTTTAATGTATCTCTCTCGTCCATTCACAGATAACACAGCGGCGGGGTTCACGGTGACAGATTACTTTGGTAGTCAATCAGAGGCTATCACATCGATCAGGTGATCCGGAATCGGATGACCTGGGTCCCGATCGTTAGAACGGGCCATGCGGCACGCTCCCAGCACAAAGGGAGATACGCAAATACGCAGCCCCATGGAAAAAAGCCCAGTCCAGAGGGGCCGCATATTTGTGTACGGTTGGCGTGAAGGGGTTCATGACACCTCAAAAGTGGTGCAATTTTGGCATGTTTGTTGTGCAAAAATTGTGGCAAAACGCGTGATGCCAAACGCATCTGGCTCAAAGTCTCTTTGGCGTGATTGTCGCGCATAAGGAAGCCTATTCAAGTGAAAGGGCTTTCCTATGCGCATTGCACAGAAACACGCCATAAATGTTCAAAAGACCGCAAGCGAGAACATTAGTTCCCTCTACGCGAAGTGAGAATGGGCCTGGGGGGCTCATATCAAAGCAGGAAACTCCCTGCAGAACGACATGGAGATGTAAGTATTGAGACGATAATTAAAAGTCTGGTCCAGGAGAGGGGGATGGGAGCTCCAATTGAAAGGAGCCGCTTACTAATAATAAAATATGAAGACTGCAGGGTCCTTTAACTTTCTGGGAGATGAAAAGACAGCAAAAACAATATTATACTTTTTTTTTTTTTTTTAACCACTTCAATACCGGGCACTTGAACCCCCTTCCTGCCCAGGACAATTTTCAGCTTTTAGCGCTGTAACATTTTGAATGACAATTGCGCGGTCTTGTAACACTGTACCCAAATTACATTTTTTGATCATTTTTTTCCCCACAAATAGAGCTTTCTTTTGGTGGTATTTGATCACCTCTGCGGTTTTTATTGTTTGCGCTATAAACAAAAAAAGAGCGACAGTTTTGAAAAAAAACACAATATTTTTTACATTTTACTATAATAAATATCCCAAATTTATTTAAAAAAACACAAATTTTTTCCCCAGTTTAAGCCGATATGTATTCTTCTACATATTTTTGGTAAAAAAAATTGCAATAAGCGCATATTGATTGGTTTGTGCAAAAGTTATAGTGCCTACAAAATAGGTTATTTATTTATGGCATTTTTATTATTCTTTTTTTTTTTTTTACTAGTGGCGGTGATCTGCGATTTTTATCGTGACTGCGACATTGCAGCGGACAGATCGGACACTTTTGACACTATTTTTTTTAAACTATTGACATTTATACAGCGATCAGAACTATAAATAGCCACTGGTTACTGTGTAAATGTCACTGGCAGGGAAGGGGTTAACACTAGGGGATGATCAAGGGGTTAAATGTGTTCCCTGACTGTGCTGTGGGGGGATGGGACTGACTAGGGGAGGAGACCGATCAGTGTTCCTATATACTAGGTATACACGATTGGTCTCCTCTCCCCTAACAGGACGTGGATCTGTGTGTTTACACACACAGATCCACATTCCTGTTCTGTCACGAGCGATCGCATGTGCGCGGGCATCGCAGCCACCGGGCACGCGCATCGGCGCCTTGGGGAAGCGGCACGCGCGCCCTATAGTGTTGCCACTTTTTATTCAAGCCAAACCCGAACACTTTAACGACGCACAGAATTTTTTTTTACATTTGTAATATACACTATAGGAATGTAACAAACCTGGGACACCTTTGGGCACTCCAAAGAGAATAGTAATGCGGCACACATAGTGCCCCCCCTCACCCTCCTGTCAGGCCCTGTTCTGAGCCACATTACTCTTAAAACAAAATAAGTGCAGCGCAAAATGTGAAAAATAAATAAATGCAGAGTCCAATGATTATGGAACAAGCACACTCCTTCTGGGAACATACAGATCAAGCTCTTTCCACCCAATGTGTAAGGAGAAGCAAATCAATATTGATTTGCTTCTCCTTACACATCGGGTGGATCTTACTGACTCCAGATTATAGTATTGTTCCTTAATCATTGGACTCTGCATTTATTTATTTTTCACATTTTGCGCTGCACTTATTTTGTTTTAAGATTGATTTTGGAGGTTGGTGCTACCTTTTAGTGTTCAGCTTGCATATTATTTAGGTTTTTAGTTTGCGCTGATTGCCTTTTGTTTTATATTGAGCCACATTACTGTCTGAATATTGAGGCCGGGTTTCAGGTGGACTGAAAAACGGAAACATGATTTAAATCCCGGATAGGTGGCAACCCTAGCGCCCCCCTATGCCAGCGGGAAGCCAAGGACGTCATATGACGCCCGCCCGGAGGGGCAAAGTGTTCCTGCGGACGTCATATGACAATGGCCCGGTATGGAAGTGGTTAAACGACTGATCCCATCAATTCACCATATAATGATGAACAAAGACAGACGTGTTTTTTGAAGTCCCGCCTGGGTGACAACCATGGATTCCTCCATAGATACAGTGAATGAGCGTTGCTACCCTAGGACAGAAAGCATGTGATTCGCATAATCAGAATTTGAAAATGAAGGACAAAAATCCTAAAAACTAATTCAGCCACCACATCTAAGGACTGGTGAGCTTCAAGCTATTATTTATTATTATTATTATTTATTTTTTTGGTTTAGTTACAGTATAATACTTGTTCACCTTCGGAAGGATTTACCAAAACCCCCCCTATGCATTTCGATATCCTCTGAATAATACATACCAACTCAATAGTCCTCCTGTTACAGATGTGATTGTCGGGGGGCCTCTCCACTTAAAACACTGGACCCTCACTCCCCATGCAAAAGGCAGATGGGTTGAACGCTACAGTAATGCGCCCCCTAGTGGCCGTTCAAACTGCACATATGCACAGAGCGCTCTCCCATAGAGGGAGACTGCGGACATGCGCATGCATGCAATTTAAATATCCTGGAGTGGCCGCTACTGAGCACATTTGAAGGCGTAGAGCGCACTATGCATGCATGCAGTTTGAACAGCCTGGAGCGGCCACTAGGGGCGCATTACTGCAATGTTCAGCCCATCCTGTAAGGCTGGATTCACACCTATGCATTTTTAGTGCTTTTTGCATTTTGCAGATTTGCACTACAGAAAGTGTACCATAGGAAACCATGGTGAATGGACTGTAGTGCAAATCTGCAAAATGCAAAAAGCATTAAAAAATGCATAGGTGTGAATCCAGCCTAATAGGGCAGGACAGAGAGGGATTTAGCTGCTAGCATTTTTTTTTGTGGACAGCACCCCCCTCTAGCAGCTGCATGTGCAATTGGAGAAGGTGCACCTTATACAACAAGAGGAGCTTTGGTTACTTTAATTACTATTCAGAAGATATAGAATTGCCTAGGGGAACTTATTATTATTATACAGGATTTATATAGCACCAACAGTTTACGCAGCGCTTTACAATATAAAAGGGAGACAAAACAGTTATAATACAATAAAATACAAGAGGATTAAGAGGGCCCTGCTCAGAAGAGCTTACAATCTAATAGGGTGGGGCAGGTGGTACAAAAGGTTTTAACTGTGAGGAATGAGCTGGTGGAAGTGGTAGGAGATTAGTTGGAGACGTGATCGGCTTTCCTGAAGAGATGAGTTTTCAGGGATCGCCTGAAGGTAGCAAGAGTAGGGGATAGCCGGATAGATGGAGGTAGCGAGTTCCAGAGGATGGGAGTGGCTCTGGAGAAATCCCGGAGACGAGATGAGACAAGAAAGGAGGAGACAAGAAAGCTTGAGAGTAGGAGGTCTTGAGAAGAGCGGAGAGGTCGATTTGGGTGATATTTGGAGACAAGATTGGTGATGTAGCTCGGGGCAGAGTTGTGAATGGCTTTGTAGGAATTTCATTCGCTGGGTGATTGGGAAGCAGTGTAGGGATTGGAGGAGAGGGTTGGCAGACACTGAGCGGTTGGTAAGGTGGATAAGTCTGGCAGCAGCATTCATGATAGACTGAAGAGGGGATAGCCTATGGAGAGGTAAGCCAATGAGAAGGGAGTTACAATGGTCAAGGCGAGAGATAACAAGGGAGTGAATGAGGAGCTTGGTGGTTTCATTTGTTAAAAAGGGGCGAATTTTAGAGATGTTACGGAGGTGAATTCTACAAACTTTTGACAACGATTGGATTTGAGGCTAAAATGACAAGTCAGAGTCTAGGATTACACCTAGTACCCTGGCGTGAGGGGAGGGACTGATAGTTGCATTGTTGATTTTGATGGAAAAGTCATGGAGGGGGGCACGGGCGGGGGGAATATTAATAGCTCAGTTTTAGAGAGATTTAGTTTAAGGAAGTGGTGTGACATCCATGCTGATATGTCAGTTAGTAAGTTAGTAATGCGAGAGGAGAATGAAGGAGTGAGGTGAGGAGTAGACAGATAGATTTGGGTGTCATTGGCGTATAAGTGGTATTAGAAGCCGTGGGCAGTTATTAAGTGACCAAGGGAGGAGGTGTAGATAGAGAAGAGAAGGGGTCCAAGAACCGAGCCTTGGGGGACCCCCACAGAAAGGGGCAATGGAGAGGAGGAGACAGAGTTGTAGGTGACACTGAAGGAGCGCTGTGATAGGTAGGAGGAGAACCAGGATAGAGCAGAATCTCGGAGGCCAAGGGAATGTAGTTTATTGAGAAGGAGCGGGTGGTCAACAGTATCAAAGGCCACAGAGGGGTCAAGTAGTAGGAGTATGGAGTACTGGCTGTTGGTTTTAGCAGTTAGTAAATCATTAGTGAGTTTTAGTAAGGCAGTTTCTGTGGAGTGCTGCAAGCGAAAGCCAGACTGTAAGGGGTCAAGAAGGTTATTTTCACTGAGGTAGGAGCTAAGATGGTTGTGGACTTAGCGTTCTAGAAGTTTAGAGGTGAATGGGAGCAATGAGATCGGTCCTAAGTTGTTCAGGTCGGTAGGGTCCAGTGAGAGCTTTTTAAGAATGGGAGTGATCTGCGCATGTTTTAGAGGGGGGGGGGGGAGGGGGGGATGCCAGTAGAGAGGGAGAGATTGAAGATGTGGGTGAGGAAGCATAGGATAGAAGAAGAGGGTGACCGTAGTAGTTGTGAGGGAACAGGATCCAGGGGACAATTGGTTAGGTGGGCATCCGAGAAAAGTTTTGTAACCTCTTCAGTAGTAGCCAATTCAAAAGAGGAGAGTGTTGAATGTGCTGCCAGGCAAGGTATGTTGGGTGGGGAAGAGTTATGCACAGTGGAGGTGTCCTCACGAATTGCATCGATCTTGTCTTTGAAGTGATTGGCAATCTCTTGGGCAGTGAGTGAGTTAGTGGGTAGAGGGGGTGGGGGACGAAGCAGAGAGTTAAAGGTTGAGAAGAGCCGACGGGGACCGGATGACAAGGAATTAATATAAGAGACAAAGTAGGCTTGTTCCAAATTTTTTGCGGGGGGGGGGGGGGGGGACACCACTTTAAGCGGGAGCAGCCTGGGTGCCTTCCCTGCAGTACCCCAATGCAGGGAAGGAATGGAGGCATGAATTGTATTTTAGAAGGGCAGATTTATATAGGGTGAAGTCTTGCAGGCATTTGGTTTTACGCCACAGTCGTTCAAGAGCACGGCAACTTACACTTTAGAATAGTAGTAGACAAAGATAGAAGTAGACAAAGGGGCAATCTAATAACAATGGTCTGTACTATTGTATGACAGGTACAAGTTATGCTCAGATAGTGAGAGTGAAGTATATGGAATGCATGTATTGTCTGGAGGTATGCTGAGAATTCCAGGAATGCGGTGCAGAGCTAAAGCTGTACAATCTATTAATCATAATTCATTTGGCTATAGGGTGTATTACTGCTGGTCTTGTACACAGGGAATTTCCACTTAAAATAACAAGAAAAAAAAATGTTTCATTTACATTTTTTAAATAAATAAGTTTAGTGGTACAGTTCTACCCCTAGAGCCAAAGACCTTCCTTTCACAAGCATGTTATCTATCAGTGTACTCCCCTGCCATCTACTGGCTGCATTGGGGTACTACCCAAAAAAAAAGAATAAATGCATGAATGCGCCTAAAGAAAAAAAAAAAAAAAAATTGGGAATTTTTTTTTTTTACTCACCTCTAAATTGCTGTTGCGATAGTCTGCCTCCTTCAGTGCCTGGGCTGGTGGCATCACTTCCCCATGGCGCAGGAAGGACTCAGCTCTGCCCCCTCCCTCTTGTCAATCATCTGGGACACATTACAGGTCCCAGATGACTGAGCGGCCAACCACGGCGCCACTCGCGCATGCACAGTGGGTGCCCGGCTGTGAAGCCACGCCTGGGCTCCCACAGTTGCAATGCCGGCGCTGCCGAATGGAGGTGGAGACAAGCGGGGCTTCTATCCCCCGCATCGCTGGACCATGGGACAGGTAAGTGTCCGATTATTAAAAGTCAGCAGCTGCAGTATTTGTAGCTGCTGATTTTTAATTTTTTTTTTTTTAAATGGGAACTCCTCGGAGATATTCAGGGAGCGTCTTCACCCCAGGACCGGAAATAGGAAACTGGTGGGATCCTCAAGTTAACTCTTTCACTGCAAAGCTGTTTTTGCACACATTAAAAAAAAAACAAAAAGAAAACTGTTTAGGCCTGAAGATTAAATCGGCATTAAACCCAAAATGGGAAATGTAATATATTGCAGCTTACCAATCATTAGATGCGGTGGCTGCATTCTTTTTAACACCTCCTGTATTAGAGTGACTCCACTCTGAATGAAGGAGCACAGGGGGCACCTCTAGGCAGCAGCATTGCTAATTGGGGGGGAGGGGAGATGTACTAGCAGATTTGGATACAGATTTGGATACACTAACAACCTGAAGCCAAACTCCAGCTCACACTACAGTTACACAAGCAGTTACGGCAATTGTTTTTTTTTTTTTTTCATTTTGGGATAAAGGTTTTTATATGAATAAATAAACAAAATCATTGTACCCCCCCTGTCAGTCGTAAATGGTTTGTCTCAACAGTCTATTAGGTTCACACATATGCGGCTCTGAGTCAAATTTTTTGTGTGGGCACGGCAGCCCTTTTATTTGAATCTCCTGAAGTGCAGGGAAAGAGTACCTGCACCATTTCAGAAAACGCAGCCCTGCGGTTCCCAGCGCAGGCGCGATTTTCAGTGCCATTGGGATTACTGTCATCCGCACCCATCCAGCACGTTTTTCTGTGCTGCTGAAGGAACAGGTGCGGACCCGCAGCGGGGGCGTCTCACCCAGTTCTGGTCCTAACCCAACTGGAGAGCTTGTTCTGTTGAAAAACAACAGACTTACTGGCTGGATCACCAAATGAAAATAGAAGAAAGCCTAAAAAAGAAAACAAATGCAGTCGCCACATAGTTGTAATATAGTAAACATTTTCTTTTTTTTGGGTTTGATACTGCTCTAATTAAAACCCCTAAACCTTATAAAATGTTCTGAATGCAAAGACCCGGAGAATAAAATAGTGATCGTTCCACTTTTTTTAATGTCACATGATTTTAGCTCAATGACTTATGCAAATTTTGATAAAACAATACACTAAAGTGAGGTTTACAATAATGAGTTCCGCTTTAGCCTTGGTTCACACTGATGTGGTGCGGGGTTTGCAAGTCATACAAAATGAATGGTTTCAAATCGCACTGCACAGATACTGCATGTGATTTGCACAGGAATGCATTGTGACCCCTGTGTGAATGATATGCGATGTGCCACATTGCAGCAGTATGAACCTAATATTGTAAGTTTTGGTAAATTTGCTGGGCTTCTCATTGCCCTGTGTGTTGGAGGGGGGGGGAGGGGTTAGCTGGTATAAATTCATCTCTGATCTTCCAACCAGGGATCATTAATTACTTCTGATTAAAAGACACCAAGCGGGGAACTGGGAGCTGCAAGGGGTTAATATCATAGCAGGAGACGCCCCGCAGAACCACAGAGAGATGTAATTAATGAGACGATAATTAAAGGTCTGATATAGGAGAGGAGCTCCAATGGAAAGGAGCAGATTATTAATAAAATAGAAGACATTAAAGGGACTGGAGGATATTGGAGTGGATGTCATATCAGATAATTGAACCCCTTCCCGCCCAGCCCCCGCATTCATTTTAGTGCAAAATAAATGCAAAATTTTACACAATTTGTGGGGATTAAATAAAAAAAAAATTTGAGGTTGCACCGAGTAAATACACTATATTACCAAAAGTATTGGGACGCCTGCCTTTACACGCACATGAACTTTAATGACATCCCGGTCTAATGCTGGCCATACACTATACGAAAAATCGGCCAAACCCATTTTCGAAAAACGAACGTTCGACCGTGACCGCAAACGATCGTGCCATCATGTAATGAAAATAAATCATTTTTTTGTTCGTTATTTTTTACATATACCTAGTGCAGACAGTTCGGACAGGAAACACATTAACCTTGCAATTTATCGAACTTTCGGCAGAAATTTTCCAAACTTGCCGTTCGCTTTTTTCCCACAAAAACGTCACTAATGATTATCGGTTTGTGCCCATTAAGGTGTAATTTGCCTTTTTAAGCTTGCCGTCTAGTAAGTTGAATTAACAGCTACGGTGGATGGGCACATTATTTTATAGGCACACTGTGGTGTTGTTTTATGCTCCCAATGGACATTTGTTATCCTTGATGTCATTTATTACGGACTTTAATTTTCAGCGCAGCTTTCTATATTTCTTTAACTTTTTGTGTGATCACACTGTGTGCTGCTGCTTCTTGCTATTGTGTCTGTTAGCGCGGTATCTTTACCATTCAATAATAATAGACTGGGATGCCATTAAAGTTCATGTATGTGTAAAGGCATACGTACCAATACTTTTGACAATATAGCATACATATAAACCCAACCACCAAAGTTTTATATAACCTATCATGTTGATTTAAAAAAGTGTTTTCATTATTTTTAAGTCTGCAGACCTCACTAAAAATACTTGTCATGTAGGTCCTTGTTCAGGCACTTCCTGGCATAGGGTGACAACACTCAGTCCCAGTCTCCCAATTTCACCCTTGCGTTGTCACCCCTTCAAATGCATTTCCGATATAGAAAAGCATCCATTTCAACACACAGTATGCAGGCACAGTCCACTGTTTTCACCTTCACTGGTTATGAGAAAAACCATGCAGCCGTCACTACAGAGCATGTAGACAGGACGTGGTTACAGGAGATCAGCATTGAGATGCAACAAAGGAAGACAAAAGGGTGAAAACAAGTCATTTATTATTATTACTTTGTTTTTAATGCAGTGGTTTAACAAACTACATGTCATTAACCACTTGACCACTGGGCACTTAAACCCCCTTAATAACCAGACCAATTTTCAGCTTTTGGTGCTCTCACATTTTGAATGACAATTACTCAGCCATGCAACACTGTATCTATATGAAATTTTTGTCCTTTTTTTCACACAAATGGAGCTTTCTTTTGGTGGTATTTAATCACCGCTGGGTTCTTTATTTTTTGCGCCGTAAAAGAAAAAAGACCGAAAAATCTGTAAAAAAATGCATTTTTCTTCATTTCTGTTATAATATTTTGCAAATTAGTAATTTTTCTTCATATATTTTGGCCAAAATTTATACCGCTACATATCTTTGGTAAAATTAACCCAAATCGGTGGATATTATTTGGTCTTTGTGAAAGTTATAGAGTCCAAAAGCTATGGTGCGAATATCTGAAAATTGATCACACCTGAAGTACTGACGGCCTATCTAATTTCTTGAGACCCTAACATTCCAGAAAAGTACAAATACCCCCCAAATGATACCTTTTTGGAAAGAAGACATTCCAAGGTATTTAGAAAGATGCATGGTGAGATTTTTGAAGTTGTCATTTTTTCCCACAATTCTTTGCAAAATCAAGGTTTTTTTTTTACTTTTTTTTTTCCCACAAAATTGTCATATTAGCAGGTTATTTCTCACACACCACATATGCATACCACAAATTACACCCCAAAACACATTCTGCTATTACTCCTGAGTATGGCGATACCACATGTGTGAGACTTTTACACAGCGTGGCCACATACAGAGGCCCAACATGCAGGGGAGCACCTTCAGGTGTTCTGGAGCACCCAGGCCAATTCTGACATTTCTCTCCTACATGTAAAAATCATCATTTATTAGCTAGAAAATTACATAGAACCCCAAAACATTATATATGTTTTTTTAGCAAAGACCCTAAAGAATACAATGGCGGTCGTTGCAACTTTTTATCTCGCACGGTATTTGCGCAGCAATTTTTTTAACGCGTTTTTTTTGGGAAAAAAAATGTTTTGTGCTTTACAAAAACCAAAACAGTAAAGTTAGCCTAATGTTTTTGCATAATGTGAAAGATGAAGTTATACTGAGTAAATAGATACCCAACATGTCACCTTTCAAAATTGCACGCGCTTGTGGAATGGCGCCAAACTTTGCTACTCAAAAATCCCCATAGGCGACGCTTTAAAAAATTTTACTGGTTACATGTTTTGAGTTACAGAGGAGGTCTAGGGCCAAAATTATTACTCTCGCTCTACCGATCGCAGCGATACCTCACATGTGTGGTTTGAACACGGTTTTCATATGTGGGCGGGACTTACGTATGTGTTCGCTTCTGCATGCGAGCACGCAGGGACAGGGGCGCTTTAAAATTTTTTTATTTTTTTTTATTGTTCATTTTACTTTATTTATTTTAGTTTGATGCTTTTTTCCCAAAAAAAAAAATTTGACCACTTTTATTCCTATTACAAGGAATATAAACATCCTTGTAATAGGAATATGGCATGACAGGTCCTCTTTACAGTGAGATATGGGGTCAATAAGACCCCACATCTCACCTCTAGGCTGGGAAGCCTGAAATAAAAAAAAATAAAAAAAACGATCCTGGCTTCGATCGTAGCGGTGAGTCGGTAGAAGCGCGGGAGGGGGGGACATCCCCTCTCGCCTCCCGTAAGAATGATCAAGCAGTGGAACAGCTGCTATGATCATTCTCATGGTGTAGGGAATCGCCGGCTGAAAAAGCCGATATCTGAATGATGCCTGTAGCTGCAACCATCATTCAGATATCTCCGCACAAAGTCAAGGACGTTGTATGACGGCCGGTGGGCGGGAAGTGGTTAAAACGCATTTTTTTTTTTAACACAAAGTTGTCCATTTATACAATATTTCTACCACATAACATGTACATACCAAAAATGACACCCCAAAATAGATTCCCCTGCTCCTTCTGAGTACGGCGATACCACATGTGTGAGACTTCCACAGCCTGGCCACATACAGAGGGCGAGTATGGCAGGGTATGGCGGGGTATTGCGGAGTATGGTGGGGTATTGCGGAGTATGGCGGGGTATTGCAGGGTATGGCAGAGTATGGCAGAGTATGGCGGGGTATTGCGGAGTATGGCGGGGTATTGCGGAGTATGGCGGAGTATGGCGGGGTATTGCGGAGTATGGCGGGGTATGGCGGGGCATGGCAGAGTATGGCGGGGGCATTGCAGGGTATGGCGGGGGCATTGCAGAGTATGGCGGGGTATTGCAGAGTATTGCGGGGGAATTGCAGAGTATTGCACAGCATTGCAGAGTATTGTGGGGGCATTGCAGAGTATGGCGGGGGCATTGCAGAGTATTGTGGGGGCATTGCAGAGTATTGTGGGGGTATTGCAGAGTATTGTGGGGGTATTGCAGAGTACTGCACAGCATTGCAGAGTATTGTGGGGGTATTGCAGAGTACTGCACAGCATTGCAGAGTATTGTGGGGGTATTGCAGAGTATTGTGGGGGTATTGCAGAGTATTGTGGGGGTATTGCAGAGTATTGCACAGCATTGCAGAGTATTGTGGGGGTATTGCAGAGTATTGTGGAGGTATTGCAGAGTACTGCACAGCATTGCAGAGTATTGTGGGGGTATTGCAGAGTACTGCACAGCATTGCAGAGTATTGTGGGGGTATTGCAGAGTATTGTGGGGGTATTGCAGAGTATTGTGGGGGTATTGCAGAGTATTGTGGGGGTATTGCAGAGTACTGCACAGCATTGCAGAGTATTGTGGGGGTATTGCAGAGTATTGTGGGGGTATTGCAGAGTATTGTGGGGGTGTTGCAGAGTATTGTGGGGGTGTTGCAGAGTATTGTGGGGGTATTGCAGAGTATTGTGGGGGTATTGCAGAGTATTGTGGGGGTGTTGCAGAGTATTGTGGGGGTGTTGCAGAGTATTGCACAGCATTGCAGAGTATTGTGGGGGTATTGCAGAGTATTGTGGGGGTGTTGCAGAGTATTGCACAGCATTGCAGAGTATTGTGGGGGTATTGCAGAGTATTGTGGGGGTATTGCAGAGTATTGCACAGCATTGCAGAGTATTGTGGGGGTATTGCAGAGTATTGTGGGGGTATTGCAGAGTATTGCACAGCATTGCAGAGTATTGTGGGGGTATTGCAGAGTATTGTGGGGGTGTTGCAGAGTATTGCACAGCATTGCAGAGCGTTAGGGATGGCTGAGCAGGGATGGATGGATGCCTGGATGTCTCTGTGCAGCGCTATGGGCACTACACATACAGCCCACAGCGCTGCAGACATCCATCCATCCGCCTCTCCGGTCACTGTGTACCGATCGGTACACAGGCGGGGAGGAGAGGGGGAGGAGAGGAACCGGCGTCATCAGATGACGCCGGTCTGTTTACATGTGATCATGGTAAACGGCCGCGATCACGGATGTGTTCGGGGGCGCGCGAGAGGGGAATTCTGGGAGGACGTCATAGTACGCCCTCCCAGAGTTATCCAACCGCCCTGCAGCCGTCATTCGGCTATGGGCCGGTTGGTAAGTGGTTAATGTAGGGTTTATATCCCTTTACTTGTGAAATAAAAGCGGTGTTAAACACAAAAGCAAACATTTTATTATATTGCAGCTTACCAATTCTTACATGTGATGGCTGCATTCGTTTTCTGATTTGTCCGGCCTGTGAACTCCCCCCTCCAGCCACCGTGTAAATTTGGAGGTGGGTGGCAAAAGCACAAATCTCCCAACTATTTTTACTGCTCCTCCACCATCATTTGATCCGCCTTACTGCTGACCACAAAGTCTCCGCTAATCACCGACAATTGCAAACCATATGTCATCATATGCCAACATAACTGCATTCTGGTTTACCCAAGAGCTGCATAGTGGGGTGGTCCGTGGTTTTCTAATGCCGAGAAGTTCTAATTGGGAGTCCACAGGAAGCGTACATCCTGGGGTGCCAACACTGCTCCCACTTAGGCTGCTTTCACACTGGGGTGGTGGGGGCGTCGGCGGTAAAACAGAGCTATTTTTAGCGCTGCTTTACCGTCGTTTTTGCTGCGTATTCGGCCGCTAGCGGTGCGGTTTTAACCCCCGCTGGCGGCCGAAAAAGGGTAAAACTGCTCGCATAGCGCGGCTATAGCTGCGGTATTGCCGCGGTATAGCGACGCTGCTCCATTGATTTCAATGGGAAGGAGCGGTTTAGGAGCGGTGAGTACACCGCTCCTTCACCGCTCCAAAGATGCGGTTTGCAGGAGTTTTTTTCCCAGCGCACCGCTTCACCGCTTCAGTGTGAAAGCCCTCGGGCTTTCACACTGAACAAACAGCAGCGGCTGTTTTGGGTCGGTTTGCAGGCGGTATTTTTAGTGCAATAACGCCTGCAAACCACCCCAGTGTGAAAGGGCTCATAGGCTCAATTCACATCTACGCATGTTGCTTTTGAGCGTTTTTGGAGTTTTTTTTGTGATGCTTGCCACGTTTTGGAGCAGCGTTTTTGTAGCGTTTTTACAGCGTTTTTGCCGGGTTTTGCATTTTTTTTTTGTTTTTTTTTACAGTTTTTTTTAGACTGTATACAGTTTTAAAAAAAACAAAACGCAAAAACACTGCAAAAACGCTGTAAAAACGCTGCACTTGCATTTTTGATGCTTGTCCATTGAATTCTATTACATGCAAAACGCTGCATTTTGCATGGAAAAAAAGTCCCTGACCCTTTCCAAAAATGCAGAGGTACAAAAAGGCATTGATGTGAACATGTTCCATAGGAACCCATGTTAAAAAATTCCCACGCATTTCTGCAAAATGCATCAAAAAACGCGCTAGTGTGAATGGAGCCTAAGGCTCGGTTCACACATATGCGAATTGGATGCATTTTTAACTGCATCCAATTGGCATAACGTGTGAGTTGGACCGGCTTTTAATAGAGCTGATTCACACATGTGCGGGGCGGCCTCGGTGTTGTTTTAAAAAGGGTCCTGTGTAATTCTGGGTCTGGTTCAGATGCGATTTCAGGTAAAATTTTCACCCGAACCAGTTAACAGAACCGCACCGGACTCCCGCACTGAAACTGCGGCCACATATGTGTGACTATGAACCCAGCTTAACCAGGGCCGTAAGATTTCCCCCCTTAATGACCAGGCCATTTCTTGCGATGCGGCACTGCGTCACTTTAACTGACAATTGCGCGGTTGTGCGATGTTGTAACCAAACAAAATTGAAGTCCTTTTTTCCCCACAAATAGAGCTTTCTTTTGGGGGTATTTGATCCCCTCTGCGGTTTTTATGTTTTGCGCTTTAAACAAAACAAGAGAGACAATTTTGAAAAAAAAAAAAAAAAAAAACAATATTCTTTACTTTTTGCTATAATAAATATCCCCCAAATTTAAAAAAAACAAAACAAATTTCTTCATCAGTTTAGGCTGATATGTATTCTTCTGCATATTTTTGGTAAAAAAAAAAAAAATCGCAATAAGTGTATATTGATTGGTTTGCGCAAAAGTTATAGCGTCCACAAAATAGGGGATAGATTTATGGCATTTTTATTATTCTTTTTTTTTTTTACTAGTAATGGCGGCGATCAGCGATTTTTAGCAGGACTGCGACACTTTTTTGGGACCATTGACATTCATACAGCGATCAGTGCTATAAATATGCACTGATTACTGTATAAATGATACCGGCAGGGAAGGGGTTAACACTAGGGGCGTTCAAGGGGTTAAATGCGTTCCCTGGGGGGTGTTTCTAACTGTGGGGGGAGATGACTGACTGGAGGAGGAGAGAGATCGCTGTTCCTGATTATTAGGAACAGACAATCTCTCCCTACTCTCCTGTCAGAACGGGGATCTGTTTGTTTACATTGACAGATCCCCGTTCTGGCTCTCTGTGGAGCGATCGCGGGTGGCCGGCGGACATCACGGACGCCAGCCACGCGCATTCGCCTCCCCCTGCGGTGCGGCGTGCGCCTGCTATAGCTCTTAAGAGCCGACGTACACCCACGGCGATTTGCGGGAACGAGACGACCTGCTGCAGTAAAATGACAGCGGCTGGTCAGCAAGTAGTTAAAGGATCTGTTCAGGGAGCGTTGTCACCTTAATACCGGAAATAAGAAACATATATATATATATATATATATATAATTCCTGCACTTCAGGGTAGCAGACGCGAGTGTGTAAATTTACACAGCGATGTCCGCTGGATGCTGGCAGTGCACCCGCTGATCATTCTGTACACAGGAAGAACGCCGGTCTGTCAGTAAGGAAGGCACGGATCCTGTGTTCCTGCAAAGGAACATGGATTTATCCCTTCCCCTAGTAAAAGCATCCCCCACACAGTTAGAAACCATATTTTAGGCACACATTTAACCCTTTGATCGCCCCTGATGTTAACCCCTTTCCAGCCAGTGTCATTAGTACAGTGACAGTGCATATTTTTAGCACGAATCACTGTATTAGTGTCACTGGTCCCCAAAAATGTCACTTAGCGTCCATTTTGTCCTCTGCAATATTGCAGTCCCGCTATAAGTCGCTGAACACTGCCATTACTAGTAAAAAAATAAATACATACAAATTCCATAAATCTTTCGTATAGTTTGTAGATGCTATAACTTTTGCGCAAACCTATCAATATACCCTTATTGGAATTTTTTTTTTTTTTTTTTACCTAAAATATGTAGTAGAATACATGTTGGCCTAAATTGATGAAGAAATTAGATTTTTTTTACATTTTTTTATTGGATATGTTTTATAGCAGAAAGTAAAAAATATTGTTTTTTTGAAAAAAATAAAAACCGCAGAGGTGATTAAATAACCACCAAAAGAAAGCTCTATTTGTGGGGAAAAAAAGGACATACATTTTTTTGTGTACAGCGTCGTACAACCTCACAATTGTCAGTTAAAGTAACGCAGTGCCGTTTTGCAAAAAAAAATGGCCTGGTCATGAAGGGGGTAAATCTTTCGGAGGGCAAATGGTTATTTTTTTTTTTTTTTAGTATAATTCTTTATTCAAAAGATTATAGGTTAACAATTGAAGCAATTTTCATATATTTTGGAGGTTACTATTCTTTTTTTTTTTTTCCTTTTTGATAATGAATTTTCATTAGGTGTTGTATTAATTCACAACCCGTACCAACCTCCTGTTATTATTATTTTTTTAGTTTACGAATTCAATAAGTGCTATTGTTGTTTTATTTATTATTTATATCTGCTTAGGGATGTTGGTTTTGATGTTATTTATTTTTTTATTCTAAAATAGGCTTATTCCCCTTTTTTGGTTAATATGTTTATGTTGGTTATAATTGGAAAAAAATCTTTTGAATAAAGAATTATACTAAAAAAAAAAGGGGGCAAATGGTTAGTAAAAAAAACCCGCTAAGCATGATATATTTTCTGAAAACAAAGAACCTGGAGAATAAAATAGCGATAGTTCCAATTTTTTTATGTCACATGATTTTAGCTCAATGATTTACCAAGCACAAATTTACATTTAAAAATACACCAAATGTAAGTTTACAAAAATGAGTTCCGCTTTATCAATGTAGGTTTTGGTAAATTATCTTGGGTTCTATATGCCGTGTGTGTTGGGGGGCACAGGATAGCTGGCCTATGGGTATGAAGTATAAATTCGTCTCTGATCTTTCAGCCAAGGATCATTAATTACTTCTGATTAAAGAACACCAAGCGGGGAACTGGGAGCTGCAAGAGCTGAATATCATAGCAGGAAACTCCCCGCAGAACCAGAGAGATTTAATTAATGAAACGATAATTAAAGGTCTGACACAGGAGAGGGGGAGAGGAGCTCCAATGGAAAGAAGCCGCTTACAAATAACATATGAGACATTGAAGGGAATGGAAGATATTGAAGTGGATGTCACATTAGATGTTTGAACCCCTTCCTGCCCAGCCCCCGCGTGAATTTTAGTGCATATAAATGCAATTTTGTACACAATTTCTGGGGGTTGAATATAAAATTTGAGGTTGATACCCAACACATCAAGCTTTAAAATTGTTTGCAGTCGTTAAATGACGACTTGTATGTGGCGGCAGGGCAGGCTCAAGATTTTATTTATTTTTTTGCTTTGGGAGGTGGCGGGGGCATTTAAGTGATTTGGTGTACCTTAAATTTTTATTGGCATAACAATTTTTTGAAACCACTTTTAATGCCAGCGACATATTACATACATCAGAGGCAGTAGAATGGTTAAAAATACAGAATAAAAAGGAAGATAAGTAATGAATGGCAGGAATGGAGGGTAAGTTACTATTTTAGGTTTATTACATTGTATCAAAACAGTTTTCTTAGAAAGTCAGACTAGATCCAAAATCCAATGTGTTTTATATACAGAGTACAGCAATATAAAGGAACTTTATTTTCTGTCTGATATGTGAATTATCTGGGGACAATAGACAAAGAGCTTCTCTGACCCAGACGTATAATTATGGCATGTAGCTTTTATCCCAGATCTCCCGTACAGGAGGAGATCAGAAGACTGCTATTCATGGAAATGACATGGATCAAGGCTGTGATTAAACCATCATGGGGTTTAAATTATCATTATATAAATATTAATGAGATAAATGAACACTGAATTCAGTACTGGGGGGAATGCCACTGAGTACATGGAATCCATGGAAGGTAATACACGCTCCGCACCATGCATGGTGGCCATGGGAACTCTTCATAACACAACAGGTGTATAGACTTAGGAACTCAGCTCAGGATGGTGGGAACCCCTCATAATGGGCACAACAGGTGTACAGACCTAGAAACTCAGCACAGGGATGGTGGGAACCCCTCATGATGGGCACAGCAGATGTACAGACCTGGGAACTCATTTCAGGGAGGGTGGGAACTCCTCATAATGGGCACAGCAGGTGTACAGACCCAGGAACTCAGCACAGGGATGGTGGGAACCCCTCATAATGGGCACAACAGGTCTACAGACTCGGGAACTCAGCACAGGGATGGTGGGGACCCCTCATAATGAGCACAACAGGTCTACAGACTCGGGAACTCAGCACAGGGATGGTGGGGACCCCTCATGATGGGCACAGCAGGTGTACAGACCCAGGAACTCAGCACAGGGATGGTGGGGACCCCTCATAATGAGCACAACAGGTCTACAGACTCGGGAACTCAGCACAGGGATGGTGGGGACCCCTCATGATGGGCACAGCAGGTGTACAGACCCAGGAACTCAGCACAGGGATGGTGGGGACCCCTCATAATGAGCACAACAGGTCTACAGACTCGGGAACTCAGCACAGGGATGGTGGGGACCCCTCATAATGAGAACAACAGGTGTATAGACCTGGGAACTCAGCTCAGGATGGTGGGAACCCATCATAATGGGAACAACAGGTGTGCAGACCCAGGAACTCAGCACAAGGATCAGTGGAGGCTGGTGCTCAAATTCTTTGGGGGGGCGCAAACAAACTGAAAAATACTGAAAAAAAAACATCAATCACAGCCACTGTGCCCAACAAATGCTGCCACTGTGCCCATCAAATGCTGCCACTGTGCCCCATCCAATGCTGTCACTGTGCCCTCTTCCTGATAGGCGTCCAATAGCAGCGCCTGTCCTTTTAGCCAATCAGGTGATGGGTAACAGACAGGCAGATTGGCAGAGAGGCGGTTCTGTGTTAGAAAAGTGAATATTCTTTCGCTTTTCTAACAGACCTGGGTGGACTCCAAGTAACATTGCTTTGTGCTCCGAGTTCACCTTTTTTGAAGCCTTTTAGAGCCTATGGTTCTAATCAAGTGCTTCAAAAATATACCTCCGCCTCTGTAATTCAGGCGCTTGGTGTCCGAAAAGGGGCCGGGCGCCTGCATAGGGAGTGGCGGCGGCATAGAGGGGGTAGCTGGAGAGAGGGGGCGGCGCCTGTGCGCCATTAATGGACTGACAGGGATGATGGGAACCCCACATGATGGGCACAGCAGGTGTATATAACCAGGAACTCAGCACAGGGATGGTGGAAACCCCTCATAATGGGCACTGTAGGTGTACAGACCTGGGAACTCATTTCAGGGATGGTGGGAACCCATCACAATGGACACAGCAGGTGTATACCCCAGCACAGGGATGGTGGGAACAACTCATAATGAGCAGTAAGGTATGTAATGAAGGTTTTATTTACAAAAATAATGCATGTTGGTGAGGGAAGGGCAGGGGGGTGCAACCAGGGAAGGCAAAATAGATTCGATTTTAGCCTTTAAGTATACCTAAATGGCAATGTCTTTTGTAGCTTTGGATAGAATTAAAGTGGATTACAATCCCTGTTAGGTTTTTATTGCTGTCTGTTTTATTTTCTCCAGGAAGGGAGGAGAAATCAGCAGAAATCATCCAAATTGGAAAGAAGAAAGAAAAAAAAACACATTTACAGGAGTTTTAACCATTCTGTACACCATGTAAATCTAAAAAAAAAAAAAAAACCCTTTATTCAGTTCTTTGTCTCAGGGACATTCTTTCATCTGATCTTGTTTTATACAAATTTTATATTGGCTGTATATTTAAAGGTATTATTCTTCAGGATTTATATAGCGACAACAGTTTGCGCAGTGCTTTACAACACAAGGGCAGACAGTACAGTTAAAATACAATTCAATACAGGAGGAATCAGAGAGCCTTGCTCTTTAGAGCTTACAATCTATAAGGGAGGGTCAAGTGATACAAAAGGAAAACTCTTTCCTCATCTGTAGTTTTTCACCTTGTGAAAATTCCATCAGTGTGAAGCAACTACTCGTTAATGTCTATTTGCAGGTAGGTGACAAGGAGATGACAGACGTGGAATTTGGGAGATTGATGATCACAAGATGTATACAATGATTCTACCTGGAAGGAAAAGTACAATGGGAATTTATTATTTTTTTCGTTTTAGATAGAGCAAGGGAGGATTATAACCCCTCCTTCACTTCCTGTCCCATAGTCCAACAGGAAGTGAGAGGAAATCCCTCCAAAGTGAGGGAATCCCTGGTTGTCACAAAACTAGTGTCCCCATTGGATGATTACCCCTCTATTCCTGTTCTGGTGACAACTCATAACTTGTATTTTTTTTTTTTCAGTTTTAAGCCTCTTACTAATGATGCGATTGTTTGCAGGGGATTGTCAGTTGACAGACTGCTGTCCTAAAATCTGACCGTTACTACTCTCTTTTTAATAATTGTCCAACTTTCGGCCAACAAATGTTGGATGGCAGGCTACTTAATTTTCGGCGGACAACGGTCTGATTTTCATATTGTCAGTACACAAATCCATCACACAAAAGTCGAAAGTACAAAAACGCATGCTCAGAATCCATGCTCACCAAACACAAAATTAAGGGTGTCGCTCAAGAGCTGAAATTCCTCGTGGTACCTCTCTACGTTCGTGTTTGTGGCACGCAAATTTGTGTACCGTTAGTATGCGAGACAAGATCCAGGCACACGCCATCAGACGCTCGGTTGGCCAATAGTCATACCCAGTGTTGCCAACCGCCCGTATATTTACGGGCAGCCCGTAAATTTAAACCCTTTTTCTGGTGCGCCCATGAAAGTCTGTTACGGGCATCGGTGCCCGTAAAAATGATGGCCGCGAGCCGACCACGTAACTGCGCATGCACCGTTCCAAAGCCGGCCGGGCTCGGGAAAGCTTGTACGCACTCGGCCGGGCGGCTCATGCGCAGTAACGTAATTGCGCCGCCTGGCGCCATTTTCGAATCCATCGAGAGAGACCACGGCGGCCAGCCAGGCGACTCTGTCCTGACATGCAGTGCATGACTGCACTGCACACTCGTCATAGGCGGAGCGGAGGTACCGGAGGAGAGTGAAGCTGTAGGGGGGATAATATCCGTAGTAAAAGGAGGGAGCCGGGAGAAGTAATATGATGGTGAATAGAGCACATCAGTCTCTGTCCCTGTGCCCTGGCTGCATGGCATATGCAGGGGACAGAGACTGATGTGCTCTATTTACCATCATATTACTTCTCCAGTCCACATCAGATTCATCAGTGTGCTGTGTCCTCCTCCTGTGCCCCTTTCATCTCTCCACAGGTCAGGGCAGCACAGTGCTGTAGAGAGGTGAAAGGGGTACAGGAGGAGGAAACAGCACACTGATGATGTGGAGAAGTAATATGATGGTGGGCAGAGGAGGAGGCTACTGTGAGGATGTAGAATGTCTGTAGCCTCTGTCCACCCCCTGTAGTATGCCCGCAGTCTCTCTCCACTTCCTGTAGTATGCCTGAAGTCTCTTTCCACCTCCTGTAGTATGTCCGCAGTCTCTTTCCACCTCCTGTAGTATGCCTGCAGTCTCTTTCCACCTCCTGTAGTATGCCTGCAGTCTCTTTCCACCTCCTGTAGTATGTCCACAGTCTCTTTCCACCTCCAGTAGTATGCCCGCAGCCTCTGTCCACCTCCTGTAGTATGTCTGCAGTCTCTTTCCACCTCCTGTAGTATGCCCGCAGTCTCTCTCCACTTCCTGTAGTATGCCTGAAGTCTCTTTCCACCTCCTGTAGTATGTCCGCAGTCTCTTTCCACCTCCTGTAGTATGCCTGCAGTCTCTTTCCACCTCCTGTAGTATGTCCACAGTCTCTTTCCACCTCCAGTAGTATGCCCGCAGCCTCTGTCCACCTCCTGTAGTATGTCTGCAGTCTCTTTCCATCTCCTGTAGTATGTCTGCAGTCTCTTTCCACCTCCTGTAGTATGTCCGCAGCCTCTGTCCACCTCCTGTAGTATGTCCGCAGCCTCTGTCCACCTCCTGTAGTATGTCTGCAGTCTCTTTCCACCTCCTGTAGTATGCCCGCAGCCTCTGTCCACCTCCTGTAGTATGCCCGCAGTCTCTTTCCACCTCCTGTAGTATGCCCACAGCCTCTGTCTACCTCCTGTATCATGTTTGCAGTCTATGTCCACCCCCTGTAGTATGTCCGCAGCCTCTGTCCACCTCCTGTAGTATGTCTGCAGTCTCTTTCCACCTCCTGTAGTATGCCCACAGCCTCTGTCTACCTCCTGTATCATGTTTGCAGTCTATGTCCACCCCCTGTAGTATGTCCGCAGCCTCTGTCCACCTCCTGTAGTATGCCCGCAGCCTCGGTCCACCTCCTGTATCATGTTTGCAGTCTCTGCCACCGCCTGTAGTATGTCCGCAGCCTCTGTCCACCTCCTGTAGTATGTCTGCAGCCTCTGTCCACCTCCTGTATCATGTTTGCAGCCTCTGTCCACCTCCTGTAGTATGTTTGCAGCCTTTGTCCACCTCCTGTAGTATGTCCGCAGCCTCTGTCCACCTCCTGTAGTATGTCCGCAGCCTCTGTCCACCTCCTGTAGTATGTCCGCAGCCTCTGTCCACCTCCTGTAGTATGTCTGCAGCCTCTGTCCACCTCCTGTATCATGTCCACAGCCTCTGTCCACCTCCTGTAGTATGTCTGCAGCCTTTGTCCACCTCCTGTACCATGTCCGCAGCCTCTGTCCACCTCCTGTATCATGTCCGCAGCCTCTGTCCACCTCCTGTATCATGTCCGCAGCCTCTGTCCACCTCCTGTATCATGTCCGCAGCCTCTGTCCACCTCCTGTATCATGTCCGCAGCCTCTGTCCACCTCCTGTATCATGTCCGCAGCCTCTGTCCACCTCCTGTATCATGTCCGCAGCCTCTGTCCACCTCCTGTATCATGTCCGCAGCCTCTGTCCTCCTGTATCATGTCCGCAGCCTCTGACCATCTCTTGTCTTTTATCATGTCTACAGTCTCTGAGGGGATCCTAGAAAGGAGTCAAGAGTGGGAGCGCCGCCGGGATGGGGGTTACGGGAAGAGACAGACATGTGTGGTCTGTGGAGAGGAGACTACAGAATAGCCGCCAAGCTGGAGCTGTCTGACTGAGCCCTGCAAGGTGCACCTGAGGTCAGTGACCGCTCCGCCAGGCCAGTCTGGGGGATCACTAATGTAAGGGTGGAGTGAATACAATAATGTAAGGGGGCACTCTCTCTTTTGACTTTTGTTTAACTTAAACACATTGCTAATAGCACTAGCTATGTGTTTATAGTTCAAATATTGATATTTTCACTATTTAGCACTAAAAACAGTAATTTAAGGTACTTTTTTGCAGTGCCAGTAAAGAATGTGGATCCGCCAGTAAATATCATGATTTTTTGCCAGTAAAAAAATTGGCACCGTTTGTAAATTTTGGCGTTCTGCCAGTAAATTTCACTTCGGGGGGGTTGGCAACACTGATCATACCGTGTGTACAAGGCTTTACTCTCAGTGATAACAAGACAAATAGAGAGGGTTAATCTCCTTAACGGTGACAGACAGCGATAAAACCTAACCAGGGTTTTAATCCCTCTCCACTATCCAAAAGCAAAAAAAAAAAAGTTTCATCCTTAGTTATACTTTAACCACTTGCTGTCTGCCCCATAGCAGTTTTACTCCGGTGGCAGTTGTGCTCCGGAACACGTATATATACATGATGCGGCTCTTCCGGGTAGGGGCGTGTATGCGTATATAAACACAGTGGGAGCCGATCATTTATGTAAAGAAGGCAGATCATCGTTCTGTCAGTAGGAAAGGCATGGATCCTGTGTCTCTGCAAAGCAGAGACAAGGATCCATGCCTTTCCCTAGTAAAGGCAGTACACACAGTACACTTAAACACTGGCTAGGCACAAGGTCATGCATATGCACTGTCATTAGCACAGTGACAGTGCATATTTTTTAGCACTGATCACTGTATTAGTGTCACTGGTCCCCAAAAAAGTGTCAGAATGTCCACTGCAATATCGCAGTCCCTCTATAAGTCGCTGTCCCCGCCATTACTAGTAAGTAAATAAATAAATATATCCCATAGTTTGTAGTCATTATAACTTTTGCGCAAAAGACCGCAAACCAATCAGTATACGCTTATTAGGGTTTTATTTTTTACCAAAAATATGTAGCAGAATACATATTGGTCTAAATTGATGAAGAAATTAGATTTTTTTTCTTATTGGATATGTTTTATAACAGAAGTAAAACATATTATTATTATTTTTTTTTTTTTTCAAAATTCTCACACTTTTTTTGTTTAAAACACAAAAAATAAAAAATGCAGAGGTGATCAAATACCACCAAAAGAAAGCTCTATTTGCGGGAAAAAAAAGGACATCAATTTTAGTTGGGCACGGTGTTGCACGACCGCGCAATTATCAGGTAAAGTATCGCAAAAAATGGCCTGGTCATTAAGGGGGTAAATCAAGTGGTTAAGCTTATGGTAAAAGTAAGGACTCAGTTCTGATAGTGGAATCGTTCAACAGATGAACAACTTCTGGGTGTGGGGTTAGAAGCTCTGAGTACTTTCAACTTGTTGTAATGTGTTTACTATATTATTATTATAGAGGGTTTATTTAGCACCAACAGTTTGCCTGGTGCTGTACAAAATAAAGAGAGACAGTGCAGTTACAATACAATCCAATACAGTAGGGTTCAGGGGAGTGCTGCTTCCAATCCAAAATATTTATTTGTTAAGAGTATCAGATACAGCCAACGCATTTCAAGGGATAGGGGCTTCTCCTTCTTCAGGGCTAATATGTCAGAGAATAATAAAATGTAAAATATAAAATAATCTAAGACCAACAGTAAATATTTTGTTAAAAATATTAGTATTAATGTTAGTATTAGATAAAATACATTAATGTTTACTTTACATTGTCCCTTCTATTTCTGTATGTGGATGATGACACTGCAATTATTTTAATTAAAAAAACAAAACACATCTTTGTACCTTTTTTTTTTCCTAATTGATATACAGCTGTCACATGACCCAGCTCTCTCCCAGCCTGTGTGCAGGGAAACATAAGCAGGGGGGGCCTCTAGTCCTCTGCTGCTGGTCACATGTTCAAAAAAGAAAAAAAACAGCCATTGGAATACAGAGTAAAAATAAATTAATATCAATGTTTCACTGTTTTAAATTGTCATACAAATATATATTTAAAATCAAATCTTTATTTTTTTTTAGGCACTAACATGGTGTGGGTGGATTTAGTGTGGGTGGATTTCTGGCAGTCACAGACTGTGTCATGCCCCCTCCAGCCTGTGTCTTAGAATAAGAGGGAGGTGAAGCCTCCATCAATCTGCATGTAATATTCTGCCTCCATTGTGTTTAGCTGGTTAGTGGGAATGGAGGAGGAGGGAGGGAGTGGGCTGTCATTTACCACTGTATATACGCCCACATGTGTGACTCTATAATCACATGGGCTGCTCAGATGTGATGGGGAGGAAATGCTCAGCATAGAAACTCACTGAAAACTGAGCATGTGCAGAGTTGCCACCACAGCTGCAAAATCCCTAGCCAAACTAGGGACATGGACAGAAGGGGGAGATAGAGAGCAGCAGGATCAACCAGGGTTTTTTTTTTTTGCAGAATACAGAAAACAAATCTCATAGTGACTGAGTGAGTATGCACAGCATGCAATACACCATTTTATTGATACTTTTTATGGTGTGGGTTTAGTGGCACTTTACTTTATTTAATGTATATTTCTATATTAATGTAATGTCAAATCTAATCCAACAATCAAAATTAACCACATCAATTAAAAATATTAAAATCTAATATATATATTTTGTGACGGTATGCGAGGCCCGGGTTTTTCCAGCCTCTGTGACAGGCTTGGTTCCGGTCCGAATTTACTGACAGAAACTAAGAAAACCTTTTTATTTTAAATTTTTTTTTTTTTTTTAAGGAAAAAATAAAAAACCCAGAAGTGATTAAATACCACCCAAAGAAAGCTCCTATTTGTGTGAAGAAAATGATAAAAAAAATTTCATTTGTTTCTCTGTCTAACCCCTTATTAACCCTTAATTTACTCAAATCAGCCGTATTAACTCCTTATTCTTCTTCATTATTTAATTATTATATTCCTTTTGATTTTTTTTTTATTCATTTCTATTTAATAAACTATTAAAACGTTTTTGTTTGCTTTGTTCGTTAAGATTTTTACACCTTTAACATATATATTTACACGTTTCACATTTAAAAAAGCTCAAAATTTAAAAAAAAGAAACATTTAATTCATTTGTAAATAACTTTTCAATGCTTTGTACCATTGATGACAGCCAAAGTGCAAACAAAAAGGTTGCGGTCGGTAATTGGTATTAGCGAGTACAAAAAAAAAAAATATCAGTACTCGTAAAAAAAAAAATGGTATTGGTGCATTCCTAATATATACTGTATACAGTATACACATGCTGTATATTTATAATAATATATCAGATTCAGTGAAATAAAAAATGGTGACTTTGTGTGAACTTTGCAGAAATGGTGACCTAGATGACGGCAGCAATCACTGTAGTAGCTTATTACTACATTGCGTCACACCTTCCCCAACGGTCACACGTATATAAGTATAAGTATATTGCATATGCACACTTACATGAAACCAAGCTGGACCAATGTAACTATGCAATAAGATCCACACCCAGAATTCAGCTTTAGGCTCGATTCACACGGGGGCAACACGATTTCAGCGCAACTTTGCAAGGCGGCTTCAACGTGACTTCAGCGCGACTTTAAGCAAATTACAACGCGACTTCAAGTCGCCTCCAGGACAGGTGACTTTGGCTGTGGCCAATCACAGGATAATCAGCTCTCTGGGAGGGAGGGGTTTGCCTGGGCAAACTAAATTTTTTCCCTGTAAAGTCGCTTCAATGAAGATGGAGATCCGACTTGGAGGCGACTTCCATTGATTTCTATGGTACAGGTCGCCTTGAAGTCGGATCGAAGTAGTACAGGGAGTACGCTCTGAAGTCGGAGCGACTTCAGTAGTGTCAATTAAGACGCTCTGATTCCCTGTAATGTAAATCTCTTCTTGGGGCGACTTGGGGCGACTTGAGGGCTTACAAGTCGGATCCCAAGTCGTCCTAGTGTGAACCGAGCCTTAATGGTTTAGGAGCAGGGCAGGGTTGGAAGGTTTATCTCAAAACCTCAAGAAACCCTGAAATGTTATATACAATTTACAGAACACGGGTGTAGTTAATATTAGCTGTTGTTATTTGAAATACATAGGAAAACAGCAACATCTTGTGGACCTTGTTGATTACTGCAGCAACAAAAAAATTGTGTTTGATTTTACTGTATGCAAGAGGGAGACACAAGATCAATATATATATATATATATATATATATATATATATATACACCGTGAGGGAAAAAGTATTTGATCCCCTGCTGATTTTGTACATTTGCCCACTGACAAGGAAATGATCAGTCTATAATTTTAATGGTAGGTTTATTTTAACAGCGAAAGACATAATAACAACCAAAATATCCAGAAAAAAAGCATTTAAAAATAAGTTATAAATTGATTTGCATTTTAATGAGTGAAATAAGTATTTATTTGACTCCTTCGTAAAACATGACTTAGTACTTGGTGGCAAAACCCTTATTGGCAATCAAACAGAGGTCAGACGTTTCTTGTAGTTGGCCACCAGGTTTGCACATCTCAGGAGGGATTTTATTCCACTCCTCTTTGCGGATCCTCTCCAACTCATTAAAGTTTCAAGGCTGGCGTTTGGTAACCTTCAGCTCCCTTCACATATTTTCTATGGGATTAAGGTCTGGAGACTGGCTAGGCTACTCCAAGACCTTAATGTGCTTCTTCTTGAGCCACTCCTTTGTTGCCTTGGCCGTGTGTTTAGGGTCATTTTAATGCTGGAATACCCATCTACGACCCATTTTCAATGCCCTGTCTGAGGGAAGGAAGTTCTCACCCAAAATTTGATGGTACATGGCCCCATCCATTGTCCCTTTGATGTGGTGAAGTTGTCCTGTCCCCTTAGCAGAAAAACACCCCCATAGCATAATGTTTCCACTTCCATGTTTGAGGGTGGGGATGGTGTTCTTGGGGTCATAGGCAGCATTCCACCTCCTCCAAACACGGTGAGCTGAGTTGATGCCTAGTAGTTCGATTTTGGTCTCATCTGAACACAGCACATTCTCCCAGTTCTCCTCAGAATCATTCAGATGTTCATTAGCAAACTTCAGACGGGCCTGTACATGTGCTTTCTTGAGCAGAGGGACCTTGCGGGTGCTGCAAGATTTTAGTTCTTCATGGCGTAGTGTGTTACCAATTGTTTTCTTGGTGACTATGGTCCCAACTGCCCTAAGATCATTGACAAGATTTCCCGTGTAGTTCTGGGCAGATTCCTCACCGTTCTCTGATCATTGAAGCTCCACGTGGGGAGATGTTGCATGGAGCTCCAAACTGAGGGAGATCGACAGTTATTTTGTGTTTCTTCCATTTGCAATAAACAGCACCAACTGTTGTCACCCTCTCACCAAACTGCTTAGCGATGGTCTTGAGAAAGTACATTTGATCATGTGTGCTCAATCAGCTGAATAAAGAGAGAGTGGGTAATTAGAACTCTCTTTCACATCGAGTTCATGTGGAGGGGTACATTTGTGGCACACGGACAGTTGAAGTGTTCTTAGATGAGCTGACTGTGGATGGCTGCCAGCTCGTGACAGGCTAGAAGTAACTCTGTGGAAAGCAAAGACAGAGGGAGAGTCAGATGAAGGAGCATGCATGCTCCGAACGCGCGCTCCTCCCCGATCTCTCCCCAACCGGAAGTGACGTACACCGCTGTCTGTGAGCCGTCCTGAGTGTCTGGAAGCGCTGGGAACCACCGGCATCCCTGGACCCATCAGCTGCCTCTTCACCAGTGAAAATATAGTCTTTTTCACAAGTGGGTGAACCCAGTGGCGTAGCGTGAGTTGTCAGCGCCCGGGGCGGGACAAGTAATTTGCTCCTCCCTGACTCGCGAACGTTTCTATTTTCAGCTAGCTCCAGTCTGGTTACATGATCCCCTTTGTGAGCCAGCAGTGGCTGCAGGGGAGAGGAGAGCGTGCTTGACAATGACTGGTAAAGCATGGAGTGGTGACATCACCTATAGGTTCCTATGTCCCATCTGTTGTTGGCGTGCCCTCCTCTCCCCTGCATACACCACAGGATCACACAGGGAATAACATGACCAGACAGCCTGAAAATAGGCGTTTACATCTTTTCTACACAGTTTAGCCATCATAGGCATTAGGAGGGGGGATTTTATAATATTTCAGTTTATGGAAGCTACACATATGTCATATTCACACTATAAAACTTGTTGCAGCACTGTGCAGTTGGGATCAATACCCGGTAGGGTTTTGTATTTAACCTTTTTGAAAATGTTCTATATATATTTTGGTATATCTATATATAAACCAATATATATATATATATATATATATATAGATATATATATATATATATATATATATATATACATAGAAAAAATTCAAAAAGGTTAAAAAAAAAACCCTAATTGGTATTGATCCCAACTGCACAGTGCTGCAACAAGTTTTATAGCGTGAATATGACATATGTAGCTTCCATTAACTGTAATATTATAAAATAACCCTACTGTTAGTGAGTCCCAATCACCGATGCTGCCAGAATCCTCAACCTCATTGTGCAAATAAAGCAATTAAATAAAGTACAGAAAATGTCATAAAACAATTCATCAAATACAATAATTTTAAGATAGTCCTGCTGGGTAGTGAATCCAAATCACCAGTGCTGCAAGAACACACAATTGTGCAAATATATAAATAAACAAACTAATTCCATATAACAATCAATAAAAAGCTTCCAAAAAACATGGCTATGAAATAACATTTTATTGATAAATATATCAGATGAGGTTGTTTATTTATATATTTGCACAATTGTGTGTTTTTGCAACACTGGTGATTTGGATTCACTGAGAGAGACATTGGGTTTAGAGCGACAGTGGAGCTGAGGGAAAGGGGGGAGGCTGAGAGATGACGAGAGAGACTGCTAGCCCTACCTTCCATGCCAGTGTGTCTCCTTTCATCCTTCCAGTGGCTCCCAGGCAGCATGCCCGTCCTCTGGGTCCCCAGTCAGCCTGTTGCCCGGGGAGGAAGTTAGAGCAATCCATGCTCTAGAGTCACAGGAGATTCTGCGCCCACCGCTTCTCACCTCTTGGGGGGCGAGGTCAAGGAGGAGGCGGCCGCGGAGGAACTTTTCTCCCAAATCCCGGGCTCTCAGGCCATTCTGTCCTCGGCTCGGCCCCTCGCTGGTCACCGCCATGAGAGAGATCCCCCTGCTGCTCGCCTGCTCCCCAAGAACAGCCGCTGTTGATGGACAACGTGGACTCGTCATAAGTTTAACAGGGGCTTTTATCCCCGTGCTAGAGGGTCCACACTCGCGACAGCGCCCCTCTAAATTTGGCACCCGGGGCGGTGGCACCCCCCGCGCTACGCCACTGGGTGAACCACATTAATGCCACATGCGCTGACATCTCATACATCTTGTGAGTTAAAAATAGTCTTTTATGGAATAAAATGTCTTAATAATGCACTACTTAGATGGCGCTGCTCTCCTTCTGACTTGGCGATGGTCTTGTAGCCCATTCCAGCCTTGTGAAGGTCTACAATCTTGTCCCAGACATTCTTGGACAGCTATTTGGTCTTGGCCATGGTGGAGACATTGGAATCTGATTGCTTCTGTGGACAGGTGTCTTTTATGCAGGTAAAAAGCTGAGATTAGGAGCACTCCCTTTAGGAGAGTACTCCTAATCTTAGTTTGTTACCTGTATAGAAGAAACCTGGGGGCCAGAAATCTTGCTGATTAATAGAGGATCAAATACTTATTTCACTCATTAAAATGCAAATTAATTTATAACTTTTTTGAAATGCGTTTTTCTGGATATTTTTGTTGTTATCCTGTCTCTCACTGATAAAATAAACCTACTATTAAAATTATAGACTGATCATTTCTTTGTCAGTGGGAAAATATACAAAATCAGCAGGGGATCAAATACTTTCTTCCCTCACTGTGTGTAATATATATAATCTACGTGTATACTGTGTGTGTGTGTGTATATATGTATGTGTGTATATATATATATATGTGTGTGTATATGTGTATATGTGTATATGTGTATATGTGTATGTATGTATGTATGTATGTATGTATGTATGTGTATGTGTATGTGTATGTGTATGTGTATGTGTATGTGTATATATATATATATATATATATATATATATAGTGACATCAGACAATTCAACTTCACTTGCCTCCTTTACTAAAATTCCACTTCACTTCGATAAAGCTTTTCGGTGGAATTTGTACAATGGTAAAGACAAAGTACACTTTCAGTGAAGTTAAAGAAGAATTTCAGGTATGGCTATTTTATACATAGTTACATGATTTGCTTCATAAAGATAAAATAGCTAGATCAGGGCTTGATCTAGGTCAGTGGTCTTCAAACAGCAGCCTGTGGGATCAATGTGCCCTTTGCTTGTCTTTATCTGGCTCTTGGGGCACTATACCTCATGACACCAATGGGGGGGGGCACTATTCTTCCCACTAACACCAATGATGGGGCACGATTCCTACCACTGATACCAATGATGGGGCACTATTCCTCTCACTGATACCAAAAGGGGGGGGGCACTATTATTAATACTGACGCCAATGGGGGGGGGGACACTATTGCTACCACTGACACCAATGATTGGGCACTATTCTTCCCACTGAAACCAATGATGGGCACTATTCCTTCGACTAATACCAATAATGGGGCAATATTCCTCCCCCTAACACCAATCATTGGGCACTATTCCTCCCCCTAACATCAATGATGGGGCACTCTTCCTCCCACTGACACCAATGATGGGGCACTATTCCTCCCACTGACATCAACAACGGGGCACTATTCCTCCCACTGACATCAACAACAGGGCACTATTCCTTCCACTAATACCAATGATGGGGCACTGTTCCTCCCCCTATCATCAATGATGGGGCACTCTTCCTCCCACTGACACCAATGATGGGGCACTATTCCTCCCACTGACATCAACCACGGGGCACTATTTCTTCCACTAATACCAATGATGGGGCACTATTCCTCCCCCTGACACCAATGATGGGACTGTATAGCGGTGCCTTCTGTGACATGGACAGAGTAAAGAGGGTGGGGTCAGGGGTGGAGCCAATGGGGGGCGGCAAAATGAGGTTTTGTCTAGGGTGTCAAAAATCTTTGCACCAGCCCTGACTATTCCTCCATTAATTCCAATGATGGGGCACTATTCCTCCCCCTGACACCAATGATGGGGCTGTATAGCGGTGCCTTCTGTGACATGGACAGAGTAAAGAGGGTGGGGTCAGGGGTGGAGCCAATGGGGGGCGGCAAAATGAGGTTTCGTCTAGGGTGTCAAAAATCTTTGCACCAGCCCTGACTATTCCTCCATTAATTCCAATGATGGGGCACTATTCCTCCCCCTGACACTAATAATGGGGCACTATTCCTCCCACTGATACCAATGATGGGGCACTGTTCCTCCATTAATACCAATGATGGGGCACTATTCTTCCCACTGACACATATGATGGGGCTCTATTCCTTCAACTAATACCAAGGATGGGGCACTATTCCTCCCCCTGACACCAATAATGGGGCACTATTCCTCCCCCTGACACCAATTATGGGGCACTATTCCTACCACTGACACCAATCATGGGGCACTATTCTTCCCACTGACACCAATGATGGAGAACTGTTCCTCCCCCTAACATTGATAATGGGGCTCTATTCCTCCCACTGACACCAAAGATGGGGCACTATTCCTTCCATTGATACCAAAGATGGAGCACTATTTCTCCCCCTGACACCAATGATGGGGCACTATTCCTTCCACTGATACCAATAATGGGGCAATATTCCTCCCCCTGACACCAATGATGAGGCACAATTCCTCCTCCTGACATCAATGATGGGGCACTATTCCTCCCCCTGACACCAATGATGGGGCACAAATCCTCCCCCTGACACCAATGATGGGGCACTATTCCTTCCACTGATACCAATGATGGGGGCAATATTCCTCCCCCTGACACCAATGATGAGGCACAATTCCTCCCCCTGACACCAATGATGGGGCACTATTCCTCCTACTACTGACCACAGGCTCTATGTACTTTTTTTTACTCCCACTGACCACCAATCCTGAGACATTTTCTACTCCCACTGACCACGGTCCGGCCCCTCTAAAGTCTGAAGGACAGTAAACTGGCCCATAAATGAACAATAAATAAATCTGTGGTCCAGCCCTAAAGAACTACAATCCCCAGCATGCCTTGTCGGTGACTTGTACTATGTTACCAGTGGGTGGATGTGAAGGAACCCCCCTTTATACTTGGTTTGTAGTGTAGCCCAACCCTGACAGCACAGGAGGGAGATGCCATTCATTCTCGGGGTTAGCTCGCTGTGCATTGCACAGTTTCCGGCTCAGAAGCTCCATACAGACAGAACTGACTTCAGTGACAGATGGCGGAGATCTCACGTCTGATCCTCACCCTGGGCTGCCTCGGCTGTAAGATTCCCAACATTTAAACACCATTTACAAGGGCAGGTTGTTAATGCCAAATTTGTTTTGCAAAAATCTCAATTAGCACTGAAGTCCTTCTCTGGAAACTGAGAGAAGCAAAAGCTGCCATTACTGATTCTGAAAATACTAGTTGCCTGGCTGCCATAGTGATCCTCATGTTTCAGTGCTTTGTGTTGCAAACCCAGAAGAAGGGTACAGACATAGAAGTTTATTGTTACTTTGATTTTAGTTTTATTTACTTTGACTGCCCACTTGTCAGTGACTCGGAAACCTTTGTAGCCAAGAAGTTGCCATAACAGCCAGGAAACTGGTATTTTTAGAATATCAGCAATGACATGTTTCTGTTAAGAAAATATTTGCATTGTTGCTGACTATACAATTTTTGGGATGGGGTGTAAAATATTTTTTGAAGATCTAACCATTCCTAGGAGTGCATATACTGTGGATGAGCGGAGCGATTTTTGGCAAATTTATTTGTCGTTAAGCTGCCTAGAGAACATTTGTTTAGAGAAAAAAATTCTAATTAATGTGTTTTTAGGTGGTTTCATTGTGGTGGTTTATTTCATTTATGATTCTTCTATTTGTGTTTTTTTGTCCCTGCTATTTGTGTGCTTTACCATTTTTTTGTATTCTACCTTTTTTTCTGTGGGGAAAAAAAATAAAAAATAAAAAATAATGAAGCTAATGAGGGGCTATTTTTGTTCACAGGAACAGATCCTAAAAGGAGATTCTCTTACCCTTGGGTCATTTAAACCCCATCTACACTGTATTGTCAAAAGTATTGGGACACCTGCCTTTACACGCACATGAACTTTAATGGCATCCCAGTCTTAGTCCGTAGGGTTCAATATTGAGTTGGCCCACCCTTTGCAGCTATAACAGCTTCAACTCTTCTGGGAAGGATGTCCACAAGGTTTAGGAGTGTGTCTATGGGAATGTTTGGCCAGTCTTCCAGAAGCACATGTGAGGTCAGGCACTGATGTTGGACGAGAAAGCCTTGTTTGCGGTCTCCGCTCTAATTTAGTCTCCCAAAGATGTTCTATCGGGTTGAGGTGCAGGCCAGTCAAGTTCCTCCACCCCAAACTCGCTCATTCATGTCTTTATAGACCTTACTGGTCTGAGCTAGGCTTGGCTGCTAAATTAAACAAAATCCATAAATGGCGTAGCGCAACTAACACATACAGTCTTTATTCTTGCTTTATGCACTGGTCCAAATCATTTGGTGGAGGGGAGATTATGGTGTGGGGTTGTTTTTCAGGGGTTGGACTTGGCCCCTTAGTTCCAGTGAAGGGAACTCTTAAGGCGTCAGCATACCAAGACATTTTGGACAATTTCATGCTCCCAACTTTGTGGGAACAGTTTGGGGATGGCCCCTTCCTGTTCCAACATGACTGTACACCAGTGCACAAAGCAAGGTCCATAAAGACATGGATGAGCGAATTTGGGGTGGAGGTAATTGACTGGCCTGCACAGAGTCCTGACCTCAACCCGATAGAACACCTTTGGGATGAATTAAAGTGGAGACTACAAGCTAAGCCTTATCGTCCAAAATCAGTGCCTGGCCTCACAAATGTGCTTCTGCAAGAATGGTTAAACATCCCCATAGACACACTCCTAAACCTTGTGGACAGCCTTCCCAGAAGAGTTGAAGCTGTTATAGCTGCAAAGGGTGGGCCAACTCAATATTGAACCCTACGGACTCTCCCAAAACTTTTGACATAATAGGTACCGTATATACTCGAGTATAAGTCGTTCCGAGTATAAGTCGAGGCCCTAATTTACCACAAAAAATTGGGAAAAACTTATTGACCCGAGTATAAGACGAGGGTGAGAAATGCACAGCTACTGTAAGTGGAAAAGAGGGTCAACAATGCCCATTTGCAGCATCACTGTGCCCATTTGCATGCCTCACTGTGCCCATTTGCAGCCATAGGTCCCCTGAACTTCAAACTCGGTAGTTAAGGGTTCCTAGATGCCCCCTAGCTGCAGCCAAAATTTGGGGTCTCTGAACCCAAAGGGTCCCGAAATGACATTGCTGCAGATAGACACAGTTTACCGAATTTGGGGCCCCGTATCTCGGGGCCACTTAGTACTAAGAACCCCAAATTTGGTGTGCAAACCTAGTGGAACTAGCGCCATAAAATTTCCAAAGCTGGGGTTTCTAGCACCAAGTGGCCCCGAGATACAGGGCCCCAAATATCAGTGCAGAAAATGTCAAGCACTTTTCTGCAGCAGAAAATGACATTTTCCGAACCAGTTTTGGGGCCCCGTATCTCAGGGCCACTTGGTGCTAGGAACCCCAGATTTGGATATGTTATGGAACCAGGTCCACTGGGTTTGCATACCAAATTTGGGCTTTCTAGCATCAAGTGGCCCTGAGATACGGGGCCCCAAAGTCGGTTCGGAAAATGACATTTTTTGCTGCAGAAAAGTGCTTGACTCGAGTATAAGTCGAGGGGGGCACTTTCAGCACAAAAAAATGTGCTGAAAAATTCGACTTATACTCGAGTATATACGGTAATCACAATAGTAACAAAATTTCGACTAATTTGAAATAAATTATAAGGAAAACTAAGAATTCATTCATATTCATTTGTTTCATTTAGATGACAGGAGGCGATAGTTTGGGACTTTTGCCAATGTTTAAAGCATCCGAAATTACGTAACAACATGATTCAAATTGATTCAGATCCATTTCTTTTTATTCTAGTGAGCAAAGGGTTAATATTCTAATACGATTCTCCTCATATTGGGGTTAAGAAACTATTCATTTCATTTGTATGTGAGCGGCCCAACATTACCAAAGTCAGTTGGCAATCGTGCATATTGAAATTACAGACCTAAATACATGGCGCAGTACACTATACACTCCCAATCTTATTAGACGGGGGTCTGGAACTTTTCATCCACATCTGATCAGTATTTCCAGAAGTAGCCAATTGCTTTTCACATTTTGGAGGTTGAGGGCTCTCAGGGGGCCTAGGGGCACTGCAGGTCACTATGAGAGGGCTGGAGGCTCTGCCACAGGCTGGGGGTGGGGGGCACTGTGGGAGGTTGGGGAGGCAATGTGGAGGCTGAGGGCTCTTAGAGAGCCTGGGGCCCTGTGGGCCACTTTGGAAAGGTGGGGACAATAGAGGACTGGAGACACTGCAGCAGAATGGGGACATTGTAGGATGTTGGAGGCACAGTGAAGGCTAAGAGCTCTTAGGGGGACTGGGGGCACTGTGGTTCACTATGGGAGGTTGGAGTACTATAGAGGGCTGGTAGCTCTGCAAACAGGCTGGGGGACACTGTGAGAGGTTAGGGGGGCACAGTGGGAGGTTGGGGGGCAATATGGAGACTGACAGCTCTCTGCGGGGGCAGAGGTCACTGTGGGTCACTTAAGAAAGAGTGTGGACAATGGAAGGCTGGAGACATTGCAGCAGACTGGGGACACTGTGAGAGGTTAGGGGGGCACAGTGGGAGGTTGGGAAGCAATATGGAGACTGAGAGCTCTCAGGGGGGGCTGAGGTCACTGTGGGCCACTTAGGAAAGAGTGTGGACAATGGAAGGCTGGAGACATTGCAGCAGACTGGGGACACTGTGAGAGGTTAGGGGGGCACAGTGGGAGGTTGGGGAGAAATATGGAGGCTGAGAGCTCTCAGCGGGGGCTGAGGTCACTGTGGGTCACTTAAGAAAGGGTGTGGACAATGGAAGGCTGGAGACACTGCAGCAGACTGGGGACACTGTGGGAGGTTGGGGGGCACAGTTGAGGAATCTAGATCTGCCAAAGGTAGCCCATGACCTGGCATTTGCCCATAGCCCGGTGGTTGAGAATCACTATGTTAGACAACAAATCTTATGAAACAAATAGAAATATTGTAACCCTTTTGTTGCTGTTCCTCTAGGTGTAAGTCTTGCAGTAGATGTCGTTCAGACCCCCCGTTTAATCTTGCCAGCCGCAGGGGAAAAAGTGCACCTGAAATGCGTTCACAATGTCAGCGGCTTCCCCGTTAAGCTCTGGTACCGTCAAGTGAAACCAGGGCAGCCGATTATCTTGATTGGATACAACTACAGGGAACAGCTTAATATGGAAAGCAACTTTGAGGGAAAACACTTCCAGATCAATTATAAGACAGAAATGGAGAGCGTTCTGGAGGTGTCCAAAGTCTCCATCCAAGACAACGCTGTCTACTACTGTGCCAGCAGTATACACAGCGAGACAGCAAGGGAGCAACACTGTACAGAACTGGGGCCACCAAGATCCCCTCCCTTCTATACAGAGACATACAGTATAGAGCCAGTTCAAAAAAAGATAAACCACAAGGCTTCCTGATAGATGATATGGAATGTGCTCATAAGAAAATACCACTTCCTGATAATTAAAGCTGAGCTTCAGCTTTCCCATCAGTTGTACCGGCTCCTCTCCTGAACTGAAAATGCTTACTTTGATTTCACTGCACACTGTGAAATTACACAATTAAAGTGCATTTTTATGAGTGCATATTTTGAATTAGTATTGCAGCATTAAAGCATTAAACCTACATTTGAAAATTATAAGTCACATTTAGAAATGCTAATTGTGTCAAAGCAATATCCTGACAAATGTATCTTTTTGCCGCATAAACACGAGCGGAATTTCCGTCTGAAAAATCTTGGATGGTTTTTCCGACGGAATTCCGCTCAAGCTTGCCTTGCATACACACGGTCACACAAAAGTTCGCTGAACCTTCGACCGTCAAGAACGCGGTAACGTACAACACTACGACGAGCCGAGAAAATGAAGTTCAATGCTTCCGAGCATGCGTCGAATTGTTTCCGAGCATGCGTAGGAATTTTGCGCGTCGGAATTTGTACAGACGATCGTAATTTCCGATCGGAACTTTTTCTGACCGAAAAGTTGAGAACATGCTCTCAATCTTTTGCTGGCTGGAATTTCGACAGCAAAAGTCCGATGGAGCATACACACGGTCGCATTTTCCGACCAAAAGCTCTCATCCATCTTTTGCTGGCCGAATTTCCGATCGTGTGTACGGGGCATATGTCTTGAAATTATGCTGGAAAAATAGCAATGCACTTCTTTGTGATGTGGGGGTGCCTGAACACAGGAGGCACTCCTGTTTTGTAGCCTCTAGACATGTGCACTGCTGAAAAATGTGTTTGTTTTTGTCTTCGTTTCATTTGTTTGTTTGTTTTTGGTCATTCGTTGTGATTGCAATTCGTAAATTCGAAAATAAAAAATAAAATCCGAAAATTTGAATAACTATTAAATTATAGGTACAAATTAATAATTAATAATAATAAAACATTTTTATTATTGTTATTATTTATTATTATTAATTTGTTACCTTTCATTAGTTTAGATGCGGCATTCGTTATTTCGGATAATTCATAACTTCGGATAAAGTCGTATTAGTTACGTTCCCTATTTGAAAAAAAATTGAAAGGAAATTCCAATACCTATAATTTAATAGTTAATAATAGTTAAGTTATTATTAGTTATTATTTCAGATTTTTTAATTTTCTGAAATTTTAATTTTGAATTTACGAATTTACCAATTTTCAAATATTCAAATTTGTTAAACGGATTTTCGTTAATTCGGATATTTCCGAATTAACAAATTTGTCGAAATTCGTTAAAAAATGAATTTGGAACGAAACGAATTGCACATGTCTCGTAGCCTCATATCTGTATATCTGCAGTGTGAGATCTAAGGCACTGCTGCTTCTAAACTTCTAATCTGTCAGGTCACCTCAGGCCAGGTGACAGATGCATGCCATTGGGGTTAGGAGTGCACCGCTAAGGTAGTGGACCTTACAGCTGACTGCCGCGGATGGAGCTCTGGGTGGTTCAGGAAAGCAGGTCCTCTGAAGCACCAACAGGGATCGCACTAGGAGCTAGAGCATGAGATTCCCCAGGGCCCAGGGTCTAAGAGCCAGCAGGTGTTCACCAGAGCCCCTAGTGGTGAGGATGGACTTTGCTGCAACTGGCTCTAGGTCACGGTTCCCAGGGTCTCCCAGCTCACGCTCACGAAAGGCTACTGGAGGATAGAGAGGAAGCAGCCGACCGGGACAACAAGACATAGTCAGGAGATAAGCCAAAAGGTTGGGGCAATGAGCAGACGGGTAGTCAAAGAATACACCAAAGGTCAGAGTATGAAGCAGACTGGCATGTACCTGGTCCTGAAGCCGAAATGTTCAGAGGGCTCTCCTTGCAACTGATTGCTCGGTGCCCCTAAAGGTGGTAACAGGGGACATAAAGCCCAAAGAAGCAGGGGTTGCCAGCTGTGCCACAGAGAGATGGTGATGTGGAAGTCTCTCTGCAGGTGAATCCCAGATGAGATGTGCAGTAGGACCCAGGAGAGCTGTAGGTGGTGCAGAGTGCACACAGCAGGAAGCCGTTTGCAATGGTATATGAAGCAGGCTGGATACACTAGGTAAGTGATGCAAGCTGGAGCAACAAGTGAGTACTGTAGATAGGTACTGCCAGGCATGTACTGGCCATCGGGACTACCGGGAGTTTCCCGGTGGGCCGATGGCTCAGTGGGCCGGTCAGGTGCAGTCCTGGAGCCGCTCCTCTCTGACAGTGATTGATCATGATTTTACTCCTGTCAGGAGGAGCAGCTTCCATCACTTGCTGGAGAGAGCATTAGGCTTTCTTCTCCCTCCAGCCTGCAGGGGGAGATAGACAGCCGGCAGCTGATGGGGACTCTCTGATGTGAAGGGGGCTGCTGATGGGGACTCTCTGGTGTGAAGGAGACTGCTGATGGGGACTCTCTGATGTGAAGTGGCTGCTGATGGGGACTCTCTGATTTGAAGGGGGCTGCTGATGGGGACTCTCTGATGTGAAGGGGGCTGCTGATGGTGACTCTCTGATGTGAAGGGGGCTGCTGATGGGGACTCTCTGATGTGAAGGGGGCTTCTGATGGGGACTCTCTGATGTGAAGGGGCTTCTGATGGGGACTCTCTGGTGTGAAGGGGGCTTCTGATGGGGACTTTCTGATGTGAAGGGGGCTTCTGATGGGGACTCTCTGATGTGAAGGGGGCTTCTGATGGGGACTCTCTGATGTGAAGGGGGCTGCTGATGGGGACTCTCTGATGTGAAGGGGGCTTCTGATGGGGACTCTCTGGTGTGAAGGGGCTTCTGATGGGGACTCTCTGGTGTGAAGGGGGCTTCTGATGGGGACTCTCTGATGTGAAGGAGACTGCTGATGGGGACTCTCTGATGTGAAGGGGGCTGCTGATGGGGACTCTCTGATTTGAAGGGGGCTGCTGATGGGGCTCTCTGATGTGAAGGGGGCTGCTGATGGGGACTCTCTGATGTGAAGGGGGCTGCTGATGGGGACTCTCTGATGTGAAGGGGGCTTCTGATGGGGACTCTCTGATGTGAAGGGGCTTCTGATGGGGACTCTCTGGTGTGAAGGGGGCTTCTGATGGGGACTCTCTGATGTGAAGGGGGCTTCTGATGGGGACTCTCTGATGTGAAGGGGGCTTCTGATGGGGACTCTCTGATGTGAAGTGGGCTGCTGATGGGGACTCTCTGATGTGAAGGGGGCTTCTGATGGGGACTCTCTGGTGTGAAGGGGCTTCTGATGGGGACACTCTGGTGTGAAGGGGGCTGCTGATGGGGACTCTCTGATGTGAAGGGGGCTTCTGATGGGGACTCTCTGATGTGAAGGGGGATTCTGATGGGGACTCTCTGATGTGAAGGGGGCTTCTGATGGGGACTCTCTGATGTGAAGGGGGCTTCTGATGGGGACTCTCTGATGTGAAGGGGGCTTCTGATGGGGACTCTCTGATGTGAAGGGGGCTTCTGATGGGGACTCTCTGGTGTGAAGGGGACTGCTGATGGGGACTCTCTGATGTGAAGGGGGCTTCTGATGGGGACTCTCTGATGTGAAGGGGGCTTCTGATGGGGACTCTCTGGTGTGAAGGGGACTGCTGATGGGGACTCTCTGATGTGAAGGGGGCTTCTGATGGGGACTCTCTGATGTGAAGGGGGCTTCTGATGGGGACACTCTGATGTGAAGGGGGCTGCTGATGGGGACTCTCTGATGTGAAGGGGGCTTCTGATGGGGACTCTGATGTAAGGGGGACGCTGATGGGGACTCTGATGCGAAGGGGGCTGCTGATGGGGACTCTCTGATGTGAAGGGGGCTTCTGATGGGGACTCTGATGTAAGGGGGACGCTGCTGGGGACACTTAAAATTAAAGTGGGCCGGTCGTGATGAAATCCAGGGCCAAATTTTTGTCCCAGTTCAGCCCTGGGTACTGCAGGCTTGATACAACAGGTAGGCACCAAGGCGGATCACAGTAGACAAGGCACAGCAGAAGGCCAGTTCGGTAACAGGTGATCAGAAACAGCAGCAAACACAGGAAACAGGAAGCTGGAAGCTGAAGACCAGTCAGCAATGTCCATGTGCCACAGTCATCCTTTTAAAGGCCTGAGGGTGCCAGGGTCTGACGTGCATTGCGTGTGCTAACACGCACATGCATTTACAATACGTGTGCGTGTATTTATGCGGGTGCGGCCATATTGGGAAATGGCTACTGTGCCAGGTCTGCGGATAACTATCCTCTGGTTTGTTCCCTGATGCAGACAAGGATAGTCAAGAACAAGCCAAGGACGGTAAACAGAATCAGCCATAGAGCACGCGGCAAGACGCACACAGGAAGCCAAACAATGTTGATCAGCGAGGCTTGGCTGCAGTGCAGTTAATATAGTATTCCCTGTTAGAGGCTGGGGTGGAGCCATGCTGAGGGAAGATTACTTAACCATGTAGGTGTGAGAGGTAGAGGTAGGCGGACAGGGCATCAAAAGTATTACTGCAGATTCATGACATAATCTCAGGAGATTTGGAGTTAGATTAGGTGAAATCACTTCTGTGCTCCTCTCTGTTCTTTTTGCTGGATGTTGTGACCTGAGGAAGCAAAGCCCTGCCTTTGCCAGGATGGTCACCTCCACACTGAGACACAGTGCATAACTAGGCATGTTAAGCCATTAAAGAGGAAAGATGAGATGCAGGGAGATCACAGGCAATTCTAGTGACTAGCCCTTTGCCCTCAAAACCTTTTTAGATATGACTTTCACATTTTTACTTATGCATTGTGGCAGCATAGGTTTCTGGGAGCAGTACCTAATCATTCCCTCAGACAGAGCTGTTGGAACTCCAGGATGGTGTTACTGGCCCCCAGTAATACCCAAATTGTCTCACCAGCAGTTCAATGATGCACAACCATTGTCAAAGGCAGCATTTCTCAACCTTATTTTATCCACGGCAATCTCTAAATTATGTAAAATCTCAAGACATCTCAGTCTAAAACAGCCTTTCTAAAACTTTTCAACACAGAGCAACCCTCAAAATAACGTTCCAGTCTCAGGGAACCCCTGCTAAAAAATTACTTTATCTACAACTCATGATACAGTACATTAATGAGATGGTCAGTGGGAAGAATGCTCCTTACACTTGTGGTCATTGGGAAGAATTACCACCTTATAGATAGCTAAAAAGATCAATTGTGTCAGTGGGAACTTATCTAAGAAGCAGAAAATGCTCATTGCTCAAGGAACACCTAACAACATCTAAAGGAACTCTAGGGCTCTATGGAAACCTGGTTGTGGAACTCTGGTCTAAAATGTAGAAAACGCAAATGTTACTAATCAATGGAAAACTTCATATCAGAAGGTCCATTTCACATCAGAGGTCCCCATCACAGTAGAGGTCCTCCTATCACATCAGTGCCCCACCCTCAACATAGGAGTTCCTCCTTCAGGTCAGGGGCCTCATCACATCAAAGTTCTCCCTATACGTCAGAGGTTCCCCCTTCACATCAGTGTACACCCATGACAGAGATAACCCCCCCATCACCACAAAGTCCCCCCTGGAGCACAGGTCCTTTCATCCATCTCTGGTCCAGGGCAAACAAAGTCTCATGCTTGCGTCACTCTGGGGGAACTTAAAGGGCACCCTGGTTGAGAAAGACTGGTCTGAGGAGCTCACTGGGCAGGTTGGGCTCCTGACTGCACACATGTAAAGGAAAAACATTTTTTTAACCACTTCACTACTGGACACTTTCACCCCCTTCCTGCCCAGGCCAATTTTCAGCTTTCATCGCTGTTGCACTTTGAATGACAATTGTACGCTAATACTATACTGTACCCAAACAAAATGTTTATCATTTTTTTTAGACAGATAGAGATTTCTTTTGGTGGTATTTAATCACCACTGGGTTCTTTATTTGCTAAACAGAGGAAAAAATTCACAAAATTTTGAAATAAAAAGTTCTCGTAATTTCTGTTATAAAATTTTGTACATAAGTAATTTTTCTCCTCCTAATGAGGCTACACTGATCGGCTTCACTGATGGGCACTGATGAGGCAGCATAATAGGCATCACTGATGAGCACTGATGGGCATCACTGATGAGCACTGTTACAGTACTGATGGGCACTGATAGTCACTGGTAGGCATCACTGATAGGCACTGACATGCAGCACTAATGGGCACTGACAGGCAGCACTGATTGACACTGAGTTACTTGGGTAGACATGTGAAGAATGAAAACATTTGTTTCATTTCGATCCGTTATTTACAAAAGTTTGTTTAGTTAAATTAGTTCGACCCCTTTAATTTGTTTTCGTAATTCGTTTTTTTTATTCGTATTCAAATCGATTTGAATTTTCGGAATTCAAATTGATTCAAATAGTTTTCAAATACTTTTCCAAATAGTATTCGAATTCAAAAAGTTTTCGAATAGTTTTCGAATTCGAACAGTTTTTTGATTTTGAATAGTTTTCCAATTTCCAAAGAGAATAATATAGAATAAAAAATAATGGAATAGAATAGAAAAAAATATAATAGAGAGAAAAAAAAAAACAGAAAATAAAATAATATAAAATAATAGAGTAAAACAGAACAAAATAGAATAGAAAATAAAAGAACAGACTAGAATAGAATAGAAACGAATAGAATATAATTAAAAAAATAGAATAAAATAGAATATAAAAATCTTTTTAAATTCAAATAGAATAGAATAGAATACAAAAAAAATAATTAAAAAAACAATAGATTAGAATGAAAATTTAAATTTGAATAGAATAGAAAATAATAGAATAGAAAATAACAGAATAGTATAGAAAAAAATAGAATAGAAAGAATATACTATCTTCCTATTCTAATCGATTCTCTTCTATTCTATTCAAATTCAAATTGATTCTATGTGAATTTTGGGAAATGGTTTTATTCTTTCTATTCTATTGTTTTTTTACTTCTATTCTTTTTCTATTTGTTTTGTTCTATTTGTTTATTCTATTACTTTATTTTCTATTCTATTCTAGTCTTTTCTATTTTATCCTATTCTATTTTATTTTCTATTCAAATTAATTTTTTTTCTATTCGAATTTAAGAAGATGGTTATGTTCATTCTATTCTATTTTATTCTGTTCTGTTTTCTATGCTATTCTGTTATTTTCTATTCTATTATAATTCCTTTCTATTCTATTCAAATTCAAATTGATTCTTTCTTAATTCTGGGAAATGGTTATATTCTTTCTATTTTATTTTATTCTATTGTTTTTTTTTAAACTGTATTCTTTTCTATTCTATTATAGTCTATTTTATTCTATTCTCTATTCTTTTATTTTCTATTTTGTTCTGTTTTACTCTATTATATTCTATTATTTTAATTTCTGTTATATCCTTTTCTATTCTATTATATTTATTTCTATTATATTCCTTTATTTTCTATTCTATTTTATTCTTTTTGGAAACTGGAAAACTATTCGAATTTGAAAACTTTTCGAATTTGAAAACTTTTCGAAATTCGAATTTGAAAACTATTTGCATTTGAAAACTATTCGAAACGATTCAAATTCGAATTCCGTCCAAAACATTTTTTCGTTATTTTGGATTCGTTTAAATTCTGTACTATTGTAATTCGGAAATTCAAATACATCCGAATTTCCAATAAATTAAAATTCGTCTGAATTTCTATTCGGAACGAAAGGAACTGCCAATGTCTACTGTTGGGGCTGTCAGCGTGAGGTGAGGAATGCTGACAACCAGCATATCCTGTTTACACTGTGATAGTCTGTGATTGCCTCTTTACCATTATCAAGGACACAACGATCACAGATGCCTGCAGATGCATCAGGAGACATCCCTGATAATAATTCGCTTAACCACTTGCCGACCGCCGCACGCCGATGTACGTCCCTTTTTTGGAGACAGATATCGTTGTTATGGCAGTAGCTAGCTGCCATAACCCCGGTATCCCCGTTTTCGGCCGGCGGTCGGCTACAAGATAAAAGTGGTCTCTGCATTGGATTCGCCGCAAGATCAATTTTATCGGTGGCGGGAGAGGCCCCCCTCCCGCCGCGATCCGGTGCCCTCCGCCGCTTACCTGAGCCGTCGGTAGCGGCGGGGGCGATTGCGTCTGTTGCCTAGCTGTGCATGGAGACGAGTGAGGTGAAGATGGCGCCCACTCGTCTCCATGACACTGCAGGGCGGAAGCAACGTGAAAATGTCACTTCCGCCCATACGTCTTAAAGGCATATTTTTTGCAATGTCATTTTTTTTTTTATTGCATTTTAGTGTAAATATGAGATCTGAGGACTTTTTGACCCCAGATCTCATTTTTAAGAGGTCCTGTCATGCTTTTTTCTATTACAAGGGATGTTTACATTCCTTGTAATAGGAATAAAAGTGACACAATTTTTTTTTTTTAAACAGTGTAAAAATAAATAAAATCATGTAAAATAAATAAGAAAAATAATACATTTTTTTTTTAAAACACCCTGTCCCGACGACCTTGCGCGCAGAAGCGAACGCATACTTGAGTAGCGCCCGCATATGAAAACGGTGGTCAAACCACACATGTGAGGTATCACCGTAATCGTTAGAGCGAGAGCAATAATTCTAGCCCTAGACTGCCTCTGTAATGCAAAACATGCAACCTGTAGAATTTTTTAAACGTCGCCTATGGAGATTTTTGAGGGTAAAAGTTTGATGGCATTCCACGAGCGGGCGCAATTTTGAAGCGTGACATGTTGGGTATCAATTTTCGGCGTAACATTATCTTTCACAATAAAAAAAAAAAAAATTGGATTAACTTTACTGTTGTCTTATTTTTTTTATTCAAAAAAATGTTTTTTTTTCCTAAAAAAAGCACGCTTGTAAGACCGCTGCGCAAATACGGTGTGAAAAAAAGTATTGCAATGACCGCCATTTTATTCTCTAGGGTGTTAGAAAAAAAACAATATATAATGTTTGGAGGTTCTAAGTAATTTTCTAGCAAAAAAAAATGTTTTAAATATGTAAACACCTAAATTCCAAAACGAGGCTGGTCCTTAAGTGGTTAAGAAAAAGAGTCAACAAATAAAGACCAGTACATTTGTATTCATGAATATTGTATAATAATTGTATAACAATATGATATTGTGTTTTTAAATTATATATATATATACAGTATCTTTGTTAGACTTTTTCTGAAAGAAACACAGAGTTCCAGTCTGACCAATCTTATCATGATGTTGTTCCTTAGGCTTTAACATTAATGCCACGTACAGACGATCGGACATTCTGACAACAAAATCCTGGATTTATTTCCGACGGATGTTGGCTAAAACCTGTCTTGCATACACACGGTCGCACAAATGTTGTCGGAAATTCCGATCGCCAAGAACGCGATGACGTACAGCGCATACGACGAGCCGAGAAAAATGAAGTTCAATTGCCAGTGCAACTCTTCTGCTTGAATCTCAGCATGCGTGGAATTTTGTGCGTCAGAATTGTGTACACATGATCGGAATTTACAACAACGGATTTTTTTGTCGGAAAATTTGAGATCCAGCTCTCAAATTTTTGTTGTCAGAAATTCTGACAACAAATGTCCGATGGAGCCTACACATGGTCGGAATTTCTGACAACAAGCTCACATCCAACATTTGTTGTCGGAAATTGCGACCGTGTGTACGCGGCATAAGAGATAGATAGATATATCTATATATACAGTATCTCACACAAGTGAGTACACCCCTCACATTTTTGTAAATATTTTATTCTATCTTTTCATGTGACAACACTGAAGAAATGACACTTTCCTACAATGTAAAGTAGTGAGTGTACAGCTTGTATAACAGTGTGAATTTGCTGTCCCCTCAAAATAACTCAACACACAGCCATTAATGTCTAAACCGCTGGCAACTAAAGTGAGTACACCCCTAAGTGAAAATGTCCAAATTGGGCCCAAAGTGTCAATATTTTGTGTGGCCACCATTATTTTCTAGCACTGCCTTAACCCTCTTGGGCATGGAGTTCACCAGAGCTTCACAGGTTTCCACTGGAGTCCTCTTCCACTCCTCCATGATGACATCACGGAGCTGGTGAGTGTTAGAGACCTTGTGCTCCTCCACCTTCTGTTTGCCCCACAGATGCTCAATAGGGTTTAGGTCTGGAGACATGCTTGGCCAGTCCATCGCCTTTATCTTCAGCTTCTTTAGCAAGGCAGTGGTCATCTTGTAGGTGCGTTTGAGGTTATTATCATGTCGGAATACTGCCCTGCAGTCCAGTCTCAGAAGGGAGGGGATCATGCTCTGCTTCAGTATGTCACAGTACATGTTGGCATTCATGGTTCCCACAATGAACTGTAGCTCCCCAGTGCCGGCAGCACTCATGCAACCCCAAACCATGACACTCCCACCACCATGCTTGACTGTAGGCAAGACACACTTGTCTTTGTACTCCTCACTTGGTTGCCACCACACACACTTGACACCATCTGAACCAAATATGTTTATCTTGGCCTCATCAGACCACAGGACATGGTTCCAGTAATCCATGTCCTTAGTCTGCTTGTCTTCAGCGAACTGTTTGCAGGCATTCTTTTGCATCATCTTTAGAAGAGGCTTCCTTCTGGGACAACAGCCACGCAGACCAATTTGATGCAGTGTGCAGCGTATAATCTGAGCACTGACAGGCTGACCCCCCCCACCCCTTCAACCTCTGCAGCAATGCTGGCAGCACTCATACGTCTATTTTCCAAAGACAACCTCTGCACATGGTGCTGAGCATGTACACTCAACTTCTTTGGTCGACCATGACGAGGCCCAGGGCTGGACTGGGACAAAAATGTGGCCCTGGACTTCATCCAGACCGGCCCAGGGCACAACACATCAGGGCACGGTACATCAGGCCACATCAGGGTACAGAGCCCAGCACATCAGGGCACAACACATCAGGGCACAAGGCACATCAGGGCACAGCACATCAGGGTACAGCACATCAGGGTACAGGGCACAGCACATCAGGGTACAGAGCCCAGTACATCAGCGTACAGTGCACAACATATCAGGGTACAGTGCTCAGTTCATCAGCGTACAGGGCACAACATATCAGGGTACAGTGCCCAGCACATCAGCGTACAGGGCACAACATATCAGGGTACAGTGCCCAGCACATCAGCGTACAGGGCACAACATATCAGGGTACAGTGCCCAGTACATCAGCATACAGGGCACAACATATCAGGGTACAGTGCACAGCACATCAGGGTACAGAGCCCAGCACATCAGCTAATAGGGCACAACACATCAGGGCACAGTACATCAGGGTATAGCACATCAGGACACAGCACATCAGGGCACAGAACATCAGAGCACACGACATTGAGGCACAGCACACCGGGGCACAGGACATCAGGGCACAGGACATCAGGGCAAAGCACATCGGGGCACAAGGCACATCAGGGCATAGGACATCGGGACACAGCACATCAGGGCACATAGCACATCAGGGCGCATCAGGGCACATAGCACATCAGGGCACGTGGCACATCAGGGCACGGGGCACATCGGGGCACATAGCATATCAGGGCACATGGCACATCAGGGCACGGGGCACATCAGGGCACATGGCACATCATGGCACATCAGGGCACATGGCACATCAGGGCACGGGGCACATCAGGCCACATGGCACATCAGGGCACGGGGCACATCAGGGCACATTATGGCACATCAGGGCACGGGGCACATCAGGGCACGGGGCACATCAGGGCACATTATGGCACATCAGGGCACATGATGGGGCACATGGCACATTATGGTGCATATCGCACATCAGGGCATGGGGCACATCAGGCCACATGGTACATCAGGGCACATAGCACATCAGGGCACGGGGCACATGGCACATCAGGGCACATGATGGGGCACATTATGGGGCACATGGCACATCAAGTCACATGGCACATTAGGGCACGGGGCACATTATGGCACATCAGGGCACATTATGGCACATCAGGGCACATGATGGGGCACATCAGGGCACATTATGGGGCACATTAGGGCACATCAGGCTACATGGCACATTAGGGCACGTGGCACATCAGGGCAGATCAGGGCATGGGGCACATCAGGGCTCGGGGCACATGATGGGGCACATAGCACATCAGGGCACATGATGGAGCACATAGCACATCGGGGCACATGATGGGGCACATGATGGGGCACATAGCACATCGGGGCACATGATGGGGAACATAGCACATCGGGGCACATGATGGGGAACATAGCACATCGGAGCACATGATGGGGCACATGATGGGGCACATGATGGGGCACATGATGGTGCACATAGCACATCAGGGCACATGATGGGGAACATAGCACATTGGGGCACATGATGGGGCACATGATGGGGTGATGGGGCACATAGCACATCGGGGCACATGATGGGGCACATAGCGGGGCACATGATGGGGCACATAGCGGGGCACATAGCACATCATCAGGGCACATTGTGGGGTCTTACTAGCCAGCATGCAGAGTAGCGCAGGGAGCTTCTGTAGTAATAAGTTCTCTCTCGTGTCATCACGCTGTTCTCCGGCGGCCCCACCCCCTCCTCTCTTCTTGTCTATACCAGATGATCCTACAAGCCAATTGGTATAGACGAGAAGAGAGGAGGGGGCGGGGCCGCCGGAGAACAGCGTGATGACACGAGAGAGAACTTATTACTACAGAAGCTCCCTGCGCTACTCTGTATGCTGGCTAATCTCGATCTACCCGTCAGGCGCCAGCTGTTGGCGGTTGACGGGTAGATCCCCGCGCACCGCAGATGCGCCTGAAAGTGAAACTGGCCCAGACTGAGCCATCGGCCCACCGGGAATCTCCCGGTAGTCCAGATGGCCAGTCCATCCCTGGCTAGCGGGGGGTAAAACCGCCCCCGCTAGCGGCCGAATACGGACGGTAAGGTGTCCATGTGCACTGTCGACGAGTTTGCCACTCTCCCTGGCTCTGTCTTGCCCAATCACAGTCCAGCAAATCCTTAGGCTCTGCCTCCGCAAGGATGGATAAGCAGAGAACATTAGCGGAGGTGAGTGTAATCCCTGCAAGCTTTCTTTCCTCCCCCATCCTCTCTCCAATAGCAAACCAATACCCTCGGCGGGGGGGTGCTAGCGAAGTTCTGTGATCTCTTTTTTTCTCTGCTTGGCTGGCTGATTGTCAGGGCCCCTGGAGACAGACGGGCCCCTCACAGGTGTAATGCCTGTACCCCCCTGATGGCGGCCCTGGAGCTCTGTTCAATCCATCATCGGAGAATGGAAAGAGTATGACACAACTGCGACCTACCAAGACATGGCCGTCCACCTAAACTGACCGGCCGGCAAGGAGAGCATTCATCAGAGAAGAGCCAAGAGGTCCATGGTAACTCTGGAGGAGCTGCAGAGATCCAGAGCTCAGGTGGGAGAATGTATCCACAGGACAACTATTAGTCGTGTTCTCCACAAATCTGCCCTTTATGGAAGAGTGACAAGAAGAAAAACATTGGTGAAAGAAAGTCATAAGAAGTCCTGTTTGTAGTTTGTGAGAAGCCATGTGGAGGACACAGCAAACATGTGGAAGAAGGTGATCTGGTCAGATGAGACCAAAATTCAACTTTATGGCCTAAAAGTAAAACGCTATGTGTGGGGGAAAACTAACACTGCACATCACCCTGAACACACCATCCCCATCATGTGGTGGGGATGGTTTTCTTAAGCAGGGACAGGGAAGCTGGTCAGAGTTGATGGGAAGATGGATGGAGACAAATACAGGACAATCTTAGAAGAAAACCTGTTAGAGTCTACAAAAGTCTTGAGACTGGGGCGGAGGTTCACCTTCCAGCAGGACAAAGACCCGAAACATCCAGCCAGAGCTACAATGGAATGGTTTACATCAAAGCATATTCATGTGTTAGAATGGCCCAGTCACAGTCCAGACCTAAATCACATTGAGAATCTGTTATAAGACTTGAAAATTGCTGTTCACAGACGCTCTCCATCCAATCTGACAGAACTTGAGATATTTTACAAAGAAGAATGGGCAGAAATGTCCTCTCTAGATGTGCAAAGCTGGTAGAGACATCCCCAAAAAGACTTGTTGAGAAAGGGGGTTCTACAAAGTATTGACCATACAAATGCCCCTCCCCCACACTTTTCACATATTTATTTGTATCATTTATCATTTCCTTCCACTTCACAATTATGTGACACTTTTTGTTGGTCTATCACATACAATCCCAATAAAATACATTTATGTTTTTGGTTGTAAGATATCAAAATGTGGGGAATTTCAGGGGGTATGAATACTTTTTCAAGGCTCTGTATCCCAATAAACTCATGTCGGCTGTCAGACCATCGCCGATCTCATACAAAAACTCACCAGCAGGGGGAGACGTCACTTTCATTCTATACATACAATATAATCAAACGTCTCCATCCGTTTACATGGAACCTCCGGGGGTTCCAGCAAGACATGGTGTATAATAAAATGAAGTCTGTAATATTAACCATCTGCCACTAGAGGGCGCTGAGATGACTTCTATACAGAATCCCCATTAGGACTGCTCAGCACTAAATCCTCCAGGTGGGGGGAGGGGATAGTCCTCAGCATTAGATAGGAGACACTTGTCCCTAAAAGAGCAGAAAAGGAATAAGAATCCCATCTGACTTCTCATGTCTCCCACTTACAGGAAAACAAGAGTGTCAGTCCTGAGGGTCCTTACTGATATACAATCACTCAGCAAGCATGGACCCCCCCTCCCAGCCAGTCTGCACCCTCACAGCCCCCCCCTCCCCCCCCCCCGGAGCTCCCAGCCAGTCTGCACCCTCACAGCCCCCCCCTTATACACCCCCCACCCCTGATACCCACCCACACGCCAATAACAACCAAGTATCATGTGTGTGTATCAATCCCCCCCACGCATGCGCAGACATCCTGCAGGTCCCCAACACCTCCCAGAGACCTGTGCAGTGGCGGCTGGTGCTCCATTTTTTGGGCAGCAATAAAACTCCCCCCTCCCCCGCCGGGTCCGCACTTACCGCAGCCAGGTCGCGGCTTCCCCTGGATTCTCCTCCCGGCCAATCCGGTCTTGAAACCCGCCTCCTGTCCTGATTGGCCGGGAGGAGAAGCCGGAAGACAATAGTGAATATTATTATTGATTATACAAGTGGGTGGGCTCTGCGCCCCGAGAACTACCCCTTCTATCAAGCCAATTAGAGCCTCCGGCTGTAATCATGTGCTTCCAAAAAAAAAGTTTTATAAATCTAAGCGTCCGGCGCCATGCATGGAGATTAGGGGGGCGGCGGCATATGGAGATTAGGGGGGCGGCGGCATATGGAGATTAGGGGGGCGGCATATGGAGATTAGGGGGGGAGCAGCATATGGGGATTAGGGGGGAGGTGGCATATGGAGATTAGGGGGGCGGCGGCATATGGAGATTAGGGGGGCGGCGGCATATGGAGTTTAGGGGGGCGGCGGCATATGGAGATTAGGGGGGCGGCAGCATATGGAGATTAGGGGGGAGGTGGCATATGAAGATTAGGGGGGCGGCATATGAAGATTAGGGGGGAGGCGGCATATGGAGATTAGGGGGGAGGCGGCATTTGAAGATTAGGGGGGCGGCATATGGAGATTAGGGGGGCAGCGGCATATGGAGATTAGGGGGGCGGCATATGGAGATTAGGAGGGAGGCGGCATATGGAGATTAGGGGGGCGGCATATGAAGATTAAGGGGGGCGGCATATGGAGATTAGGGGGGGAGGCATATGGAGATTAGGGGGGCGGCATATGAAGATTAGGGGGGGCGGCATATGGAGATTAGGGGGGCGGCGGCATATGGAGATTAGGGGGGTGGCATATGGAGATTAGGGGGGCGGCCCACCTCCGGCGCCTCTCTGCATGTGCGGGATATTTAAAAATGGCCGCTCAGAAGAGGAAAGATGGGTGGGGCATTTGGCAGGGTGATGTTGCTCCTTAAGGCTTCATTCACACGTGAATTATAAAAATTTCCTTCGTGCTGGTAGATGTGGGAAAAAATAATAACTAAATGGTGTAAAATAATAAATGTAAATATTGCAGCAAAATAAGAGTGCTCACACAACCACTTAATAGAATAAATATTAAAATAAATTTTGCGCAATATTATCAATGGTGATGTGGAAAATAATGGGATAGGGACAAAAACAATTTTATAGTGGTGGCTGTAATAGTAGTTGTTAGGATCAACGATCTCTGTGTTAGAACATATGTCAGTTACCACTATTTGACAGTAAAGTGATGGTGCTGTATTAAAGTGAAAACGTGCAAGTGTCTAAAATACAAAAAAAATGATCATAAAGTGCAAGGAAGCTAGGATACCATAAATGAATTATCGTGAGTAAATACTGGTGAATAAAAAATCCTTATTGAAAATCCTTATAAAAACTGAATAATTAATATAAAGTGCAACCCATCAAAAAGATGAATACATTATACACAGACAAATGCCAACAGTGAACTATAAAATAGTGCAATCACAATTCATTTAAATGTGCCTTTAAAAATAAGGTGACAGCATTGCAGGATTAAAAATGAAAAGTTCATAAATTCTTAGATAGGTGGCGCTGTTGGAGAGGTAAAAATAGTCCTTCTATCTATTCAGATCTGTGTATGTCTTGTGTGCTGGATAAATTATTCCTATAGTGGTGCCTTCTAGTTCAGTCTCACAGAACTCTCACCTTAAAGTAGTAAAAATCAAGCTGTGGTAATGTAATCCTTGAAGTGTGGAAGCACTGTCTAAAAAGCTTCTCCTTCTTAGTGCTTAACTCTCCATATTTTCTCCTTGCTCCCTCCGCTCTGGTGCAGCTCAAAACAGGCACCGACTATTAGAGATCTGATCGTTAAAGTGGGGTTCCACCCAAAAAACAAAAATACCTGTAAAAATTCTAAAAAAAAAAACAAAAAAACATTTGGATATTTTTTTTTTTTCACTTACCTCTAAATGCCTGTTTGCTAGGTGGTCCCTCGTAGTCTGCCTGTTCCTTTGCCTGGGCTGGTGACATCACTTCCCCCTCGGCACAGGAAGGGCTCCGCTCTGCTCCCTCCCTCCTGTCAATCATCTGGGACCCATTACAGGTCCCAGGTGATTGAGCGGCCAATCACGTCGCGCGGCGCCGCTCGCGCATGCGCATGCACAGCCCGGCGCCCACAGTTGAAATGCCGGCGCCGACGAGCAGAGGGGGGGGGACGAGCGGGGCTTCGATCCCCCGCATCGCTGGACCCAGGGACAGGTAAGTGTCCAATTAAAAGTCAGCAGCTGCAGTATTTGTAGCTGCTGACTTTTCATTTTTTTTTTTTTTTGACGGCCCCCCTGGGTGGAACTCCTCTTTAAGTCAGTTATTGACCCTCCCCCAACATCCACATATACATTTTTTTCAGGAAAAGGATTTTATCCCTGTCGCAACTGTTACGCTTGTTGCCATGCGAAAAAATTTCAGGGAAAACGAAAAGATTTTACAGCCACCAATACAGGACAAAATTTTATTATTAGAGATTTTATAGGATGTCACACAGAAGGGAAGGTTTATGTGCTACAGTGTAGCTGCAACCTTCAATATGTAGGCCGTACAAAAAGAGCATTTAAGACACGAATAAAAGAACATGTACAAAATATAAAATCTGGCTTCCCTAAACATAATGTGTCAAAACACTTTGCATTAGTACATAACAGGGACCCCACACATGTCCAATTCTGGGGAATTGAAAAACACAAACCAATGTGGAGAGGTAGTCATCTAGTTAGTGATATTAGCCGTAAAGAATCCAGGTGGATCCATACTTTACGCACTTTGGTACCTGGGGGTCTGAACGTGGAATTTGATTTAAATTGTTTTTTAAATAATTTTTAATAATTTTATACTTTAATAAACTTTATTATCTTTCTATTATCCATTATCAATTTTAATATAGTGTAACATTATACGAAGTTTTGGCACCTTTAACTACTTCCATACAGGGCATTTTCACCCCCTTCCTGCCCAAGCCAATTTTCAGCTTTCAGCGCTGTCGCATTTTGAATAACAATTGCGCGGTCATACTACACTGTACCCAAATGAAATTTTTATCATTTTTTCCCCACTAATAGAGCTTTCTTTTGGTGGTATTTGATCACTCCTGCGGTTTTTATTTCTTGTGCTATAAACAAAAAAAGAGTGACAAGTTTGAAAAAAAACAATATTTTTTACTTTTTGCTATAATAAATATTCAAATTTTTTTTTTTTTTAAACAAATTTTTTCCTCATTTTAGGCCGATACGTATTCTTCTACATATTTTTGGTAAAAAATATCGCAATAAGCGTATATTTATTGGTTTGCGCAAAAGTTATAGCGTCTACAAAATAAGGGGATAGATTTATAGCATTTTTATTATTATTTTTTTTTTTACTAGTAATGGCGGCGATCTGCGATTTTTATTGTGACTGCGATATTGCGGCGGACACATCGGACAATTTTGACACATTTTTGGGACCATTCACATTTATACAGCGATCCGTGCTATAAAAATGCATTGATTACTGTATAAATGTGACTGGCAATGAAGGGGTTAACCAGGAGGGGGCGCTGTAGGGGTTAATGTGTTGCTAGGGAGTGATTCTAACTGTGTGGGGAGGGGATTCACAAGGGGAGGAGACCGATCGGTGTTCTTCTGTACAAGGAACACACCATCGGTCTCCTCCCATCTGACAGGACGTAGATCTGTGTGTTTACACACACAGATCCACGTTCCTGCTCGGTTACCGGGAAATCGTGGGTGCCCCGCGGACATCGCGGCCGCCGGGCACGCGCACGGGGACCAGAGCGATGCGGCGTGTGCGCGAGCGCCCCCTGGGCTGCCTGGAAGGCTGCGCCGTCATATGACGGCGGCCCAGGATAACAGCTGCACCGTCCCGCCGTCATATGACGGCGGGCGGGCAGCAAGTGGTTAACACAACCGATTAAAATTAGATTATAGTGCCCATAATTATATATATTAAGTATAATGTTCATTTTGTATCCATTTTTTGAGATCGTGCATTGTTTAATCAATTTTAATAATAGTGTGCATTATTATCATAATGATCTACACATTGTCATAACACTGACCGATTAGTTTTTACTATTTTTACTCCTATGGACGATGAGTTTTTATATAGTATCGGAGTAGAATTGTTTTAGAAGATAATTGTCTATTAATTGATTTAATTTTGTATAATGTATCAACCTACTGATGTATCAGAGCACTCTCACCTATTTTCACCCGTTTACCGTAATATGATTCCCTTTAATCAATCCCATTTTCAGTAAAACTAATATTTATATGTATACTTTTATACATATTCTTATTGTATAACACCAATAGTGCACCAAATAAGGTCATTTGCTTTATTGCGGCTTTAATTGTCTATGGTGTAACTCCCTCTATTACACACACTGGCCGTAAATAAGAAATAACATTTAATTGTATCTCCACCAAAACAATGGCCGCCCACATAGGAGTCTAACACATAGAGTAGTGTTATAGCTATCTACAACAAAATGGTGGCGAATCAACATCCCAAATCTAAAGAAAAATGACCGTCGATTAAAATAAATACAACCATAAGTAAAATGGACGTTTTAGAACTTCCGGTTCTAGCATACAGGCCGCCGAGTCTAACAGTATACCCACAAGCAAAATGGCGGTTTCAGCACTTCCGGTTTCACTATATATAAGGTTACATAGAACAGCCAATCCGGTTCCCCAGATGAAGACACGTGACGTGTCGTAACGCGTAGGGATTGGCTGGACACAGCTGACAACACAAGTGAGAGGGCGCTGAGAACGCCAGACTTCTCATCCGTTTTTACTCTGCCTGTTTTATGCTAGTAAATGTAAAAGCATGAACCAAATAAACACCCCCTTTGTTTTAAAACAATAATACACTAGTGGAGCCTGTCTTCTCTCCCCCTCCCCTATTTTTATTCCCCCCCCCCCCCTGTTTTGAGCTGCACCAGAGCGGAGGGAGCAAGGAGAAAATATGGAGAGTTAAGCATTAAGAAGGAGAAGCTTTCAGACAGTGCTTCCACACTTCAAGGATTACATTCCCACAGCTTGATTTTTACTACTTTAAGGTGAGAGTTCTGTGAGACTGAACTAGAAGGCACCACTATAGGAATAATTTATCCAGCACACAAGACATACACAGATCTGAATAGAAGGACTATTTTTACCTCTCCAACAGCGCCACTTATCTAAGAATTTATGAACTTTTCATTTTTAATCCTGCAATGCTGTCACCTTATTTTTAAAGGCACATTTAAATGAATTGTGATTGCACTATTTTATAGTTCACTGTTGGCATTTGTCTGTGTATAATGTATTCATCTTTTTGATGGGTTGCACTTTTTATTAATTATTCAGTTTTTATAAGGATTTTCAATAAGGATTTTTTATTCACCAGTATTTATTCACGATAATTCATTTATGGTATCCTAGCTTCCTTGCACTTTATGATCATTTTTTTTTGTATTTTAGACACTTGCACGTTTTCACTTTAATACAGCACCATCACTTTACTGTCAAATAGTGGTAACTGACATATGTTCTAACACAGAGATCGTTGATCCTAACAACTACTATTACAGCCACCACTATATAATAGTTTTTGTCCCTATCCTATTATTTTCCACATCACCATTGATAATATTGTGCAAAATTTATTTTAATATTCATTCACACGTATTGTGGATCACTTTTCAGAGGTGGTTTTGAGCCAGTTTACAGGTGTTCAGAGGGCAGTAATGACTCCTCCTGAATTTACTTTTTTTTAGGATTTTATATTGAGACCACCAACTTCCAGCCAAGCCTATGGCATGTGGTTGCGGGACGGTCCCATTGACTCCTATGGATGTCCTTGGTAAGCAGCACCACCTGCCAAATGTAGGGACCGCCTCAAGGTTTATGATCCCAAGTGGCTGCTGGTAAAAAACGTGAATGGACGGCCTGTTTTTACCAACCCTTTGCCACACAAGTGTGACTGAGGCCTGAGATCGGGATTGGAATAAAGGAGGTTGTATGGTAGACATGTTTGTGATAATTATCACACTTTTTATGGCCTCAAATCCCAAAACAAGTCAAAGCAAAACACCTTGTTTCTTATCGGGTCACTTCACCACCAACACCAACAATGGTTACAGCTTGGACTGGCGCGTTTCGTCATGGTTTTTTTTTGGCTGCAAGAATTACACTAGTTGCACAAAGAAGTCAAAATGGCAAATAACACAGGATAACATTGTATATATTGTTTTTAGTGATGTAACATTTTATTATTATTATTATTATACATGATTTATATAGTGCCAACAGTTTACACAGCGCTTTACAATGTAGAGGGGGGGACAACATACCGTAATTACAGTACAATACAGAAGGGACAGGAGGGCCCTTTATATTTATAGTTTATTTATTATTATTATTATTATTATTATTAATATTATTAATTTATTATTGTTTATTATTTATTATTATTATTATATTATTATTATTAATATAATTATATATATATAATTATTATTATTAATAATAATGATAATATATTAATAATATAATAAAATTAATGTATGTATGTATATATATATATATATATATTAATTATTATTATAATATTTTTATTATTATTATATTAGTCTGGGGGGGGGGGGGGAGCTGCTAAGCACTGGACACAATTTATATATATAATATTGATTTCTGGTCACATTAATCTATACAATGAGATTGATTTACTAAAACTGAAGAGTACAAAATCCGGTGCAGTTCTGCATAGAAACCAATCAGCTTCCAGGTTTTTTTTTTGTCAAAGCTTAACCACTTCAGCCCCGGAAGGTTCTACCCCCCCCCCCCCCTTCATGACCAGGTCATTTTTTGCAGTACGGCACTCCGTTACTTTAACTGACAATTGCGCTGTCATGTGACGTTGTACCCAAATAAAATGAATGTCCTTTTTTCCCCACAAATAGAGATTTCTTTTGGTGGTATTTGATCACCTCTGCGGTTTTTATTTTTTGCGCTATAATAAAAAAAAAGCGACAATTTAGAAAAAAAAAAATATATATTTTTTTACTTTCTGCTATAAATCATCCAATAAAAAAATGTAAAAAAAATCTAATTTCTTCATCAATTTATTCCAATATTTATTCTGCTACATAGTTTTGGTAAAAAATCCCAATAAGTGTATATTGATTGGTTTGCGCAAAAGTTTTGGCGTCCACAAACTACGGGATATTTTTATGGCATTTTTATTGCGTTTTTGTTTTTACTAGTAATGGCGGCGATCAGCGATTCATAGCGGGACTGCGGCATTGCGGAGGACAAATTGGACACTAACTGACAATTTTGACATTTTTTAGGAACCAGTGAGACCAAAATTGTATGAACTTCGAGAGGGGCGGCACTGAACTTTGGGAGGGGCGGGGCTGAACTTTGGGAGGGGCGGGAGTGGGGCTGAACTTTGGGAGGGGTGGGGCTGAACTTTGGGAGGGGCGGGGCTTAACTTTGGGAGGAGCGGGGCTGAACTTTGGGAGGGGCAGGGCTGAACTTTGGGAGGGGCGGGGTGGGGCTGAACTTTGGGAGGGGCGGGGGCTGAACTTTGGGAAGGGCGGGGCTGAACTTTGGAAGGGGTGGGGCCTCTGCGCCCCTCATGGACCGGCCGCCATTGTTGTGCACTGTCCAGTTTTAGTATATCAGCCCCCCCCTGTAGACTGATCTCCGTCTCTTGCCTGTTCCTTGCATGCGTTGTCATTCTCATCTATGGTCCTCCTTTCATCTTCTTGCAGAGATCTGCAGCTGCTCCTCTTCCCCAGGATGACTACGGACAGGGCGACAACAACGGCCCCACCCCCGTCTGGGGGAACCGGCCCTTCACCTTCAGGCCTCCGCAAGTCAACTACAGCTATGAATAAGAAAATAAGAGACGGTCATCTCTGTGACCTCAGCCAGTGTACTAGGACCCCTGGCACAATGGGAATGAACTACTGATTTACAGATATCAAACCATCGCTGAATATATCCAGGAAGGACGATTGTTATAGAGAAAATATTTTATGACTGATAAATCTAAATCTAAAAGTTTATATGTAAGAAATGAAATGTGGGGACCCAATTCTGAAAATTAAAGATTGTGGTAAAAATCCGGCATTGATTTATAAATGTCCAGACATGTTTTTGGAGAAATCCCCGAAACACCGGACCCCTGAAACAATCACCGGAGGACACAATGTACACTAAAGTTATGGGGGTCACCGGGTGACACAGGGGGCTCAGGGTGACAAAGGGTGTTCTGGAGTCATAGGGGTCACAGGGTGACACAAGAATCATAGGGGTCACAGGGTGACATAGGGGTCATGGGGGTCACAGGGTGACACAAGGGTCATAGGGGTCACAGGGTGACACAAGGGTCATAGGGGTCACAGGGAGACACGGGAGTCATAGGGGTCACAGGGAGACACGGGAGTCATAGGGGTCACAGGGAGACATGGGAGTCATAGGGGTCACAGGGAGACACGGGAGTCATAGGGGTCACAGGGAGACACGGGAGTCATGGGGGTCACAGGGAGACACGGGAGTCATGGGGGTCACAGATGACACAGGATTATGGCGGGATACTCCCCCCAGGACTGTGTATTGTTGGAATCCTGCCATCTGCCCATGTGCCAGTCCCCGCAGGAATGCCCACACACTGCAGGTCTCTAGGAGGACTCTGCCCGAGACTCCTCGGTGTCTGCCCATGTGTGATATCTGCCCCCTCGATCGCCCACCCCAGGGGCCATTTATGAAATGTTCATGCCCAGGAACACTGTAGGGGTCTTGGGGGGATGACTCGTAGAGACCTGCAGACTATGTGTACATGAGGGCGGGGTCTGGCACATGCGCAGACACACTGTGACATCACCTGGGGAAGCCTGGTGCTCGTCTACACATGCATTGGCGTTATATCTCCGGTAACAATGGCAGTGCTGGAGAAGAGAGGCAAAGGGAGAAGCTCGGCTTCAACCAACACTGGACTCCATTCTCTAGTAATTATCATGTTTTTATAATTCTGAGACAGGGACCAGTGTCCGGGGTTCTTGGAGGACGGGACCCTCCGCACAATCATTCTGCAGAATAAACATTTGTTTCTGGGGGAAATAAACATTAGTGACGGCCTGGTGTGCATGATTCTACCAATCAGGGATTACTGAAAATAATGACAATAGAGTCTTATCCAGAGAGAGGTCATCAGATAGACGAGTTCCCTGATCCACCCAGATTGCCCCCCCACTATGTGATCCCCCACATTTCATTGGAAGGTGTGGAATTGAGGCGCCGTCACCCGTAACAACCACCGACACCTGTGCAGAATGGACCAATGGGATATAGAGAGATGTTACATAGTTACATAGTAGGTGAGGTTAAAAAAAAGACACAAGTCCATCAAGTCCAACCTATGTGTGTGATTATGTGTCAGTATTACATAGTATATCCCTGTATGTTGTGGTCATTCAGGTGATTATCTAATAGTTTCTTGAAACGATCGATGCCCCCTGCTGAGACCACCGCCTGTGGAAGGGAATTCCACATCCTTGCCGCTCTTACAGTAAAGAACCCTCTACGTAGTTTAAGGTTAAACCTCTTTTCTTCTAATTGTAATGAGTGGCCACGAGTCTTATTAAACTCTCTTCTGCGAAAAAGTTTTATGCCTATTGTGGGGTCACCAGTCTGGTATTTATATATTGTGGAGTCACCAGTCCGGTATTTATATATTGTGGAATCACCAGTCTGGTATTTATATATTGTGGGGTCACCAGTACGGTATTTGTATATTGTGGGGTCACCAGTACGGTATTTGTATATTGTGGGGTCACCAGTCCGGTATTTATATATTGTGGGGTCACCAGACCGGTATTTATATATTGTGGGGTCACCAGTCCGGTATTTATATATTGTGGGGTCACCAGTCCGGTATTTGTATATTGTGGGGTCACCAGTCCAGTATTTATATAATGTGGGGTCACCAGTCCAGTATTTATATATTGTGGGGTCACCAGTCCGGTATTTATATATTGTGGGGTCACCAGTCCGGTATTTATATATTGTGGGGTCACCAGTCCGGTATTTATATATTGTGGGGTCACCAGTCCGGTATTTGTAAATTGAAATCATATCCCCTCTCAAGCGTCTCTTCTCCAGAGAGAATAAGTTCAGAGCTCGCAACCTTTCCTCATAACTAATGTCCTCCAGACCCTTTATTAGCTTTGTTGCCCTTCTTTGTACTCGCTCCATTTCCAGTACATCCTTCCTGAGGACTGGTGTCCAGAACTGGACAGCATACTCTAGGTGCGGCCGGACCAGAGTCTTGTAGAGCGGGAGAATTATCGTTTTATCTCTGGAGTTGATCCCCTTTTTAATGCCAATATTCTGTTTGCTTTGTTAGCAGCAGCTTGGCATTGCATGTCATTGCTGAGCCTATCATCTACTAGGACCCCCAGGTCCTTTTCCATCCTAGATCCCCCAGAGGTTCTCCCCCCAGTGTATAGATTGCATTCAGATTTTTACCACCCAAATGCATTATTTTACATTTTTCTACATTGAACCTCATTTGCCATGTAGTTGCCCCTCCCCCATTCATTTGTTCAGGTCTTTTTGCAAGGTTTCCACATCCTGCGGAGAAGTTATTGCCCTGCTTAGCTTCTGCCCTGCGATCCACCAATGAAGATTCTCCAAAGAATGTTTTAAACAGAAGGGAACCAATCCGCAGCCGCTAAGCATATTCACACCCCCACAATCTGTGTATAAAATATAAAAAAAAAAAGAAATGCCGCGCTATGCGATATATCACTCGCTCATATATATAATTGCCGTGAGCGATGGGCGAGTGAATGTTGGAGCAACTTGAATTCCCAAAGAAAGAATATAAATGGTAAAAAATATATAAATGAAATACTCGTTGTCAAGCAAGTGCACAGTGAAAGAAATACCTCATTACTTTGACGTTAAATACGGGGGGGGGGGGTTACGGCAACACCGAGCTGTCATAACCTCCAAATTAATTTTAAACAGCAGACAATCCGGTGTCCGGATCATTTTTATAGGTAGCGGGAGAAGTGCCCCCCCCTCCCTGCCGCTTTCTGGTCGTTTACCGGAGACGTCAGTAATGGGGGGAACGATCCGATCCTCTGAAACGATGGGCAGGAAGTCGAGGGAGGGCAAGATGGCCCCCTCACTCACCTCTATGCCCTTGGAGGACTGGAGCAACGTCACTTCTGCCCTTTACCCCTTCAGATCCGTGTATCCGTCTATAGATGAATGACGGCCACAGCGCGGACCTACTATACCCGGGAGGCCGTCAATAGACGCCCCCCCCCTTTGCACGCTCCCCCTGCAGGGCGCTGTGATCACAGAGTCAATGAGATTCGGGTGATCACAGATCGGAGTAAGGAGTCGATCCCGGCCCCTTACCATGTGATCAGCTGTCAGCCAATGAGAGCTGATCACGTGATGTAAACAGAAGATCGGTAATCGTTTTTTTTCTTCTCACGCTGACAGCTGATCACTGACATCGGTCCCGAAGAGGACGAGGCGAAGCCGCCTCATCTGTGCCAATCAGTACTGCCTGCCAGTGCCCACAGTGCCATGAATCAGTGCCCACCAGTGCATAACAGTGCCAGCAATCAATGCCACCTATCAATGCCCACAAGTGCCACCTATCATTGCCCACCAGTGGTGCCAATCAGTGCCTCATCAGTGCAACCTACCAGTGCCGATCAGTGCCCATCGCTGCCACCCATCAGTGCCAGCTATCAGTGCCACCTATTAGTGCCCTTCAGTGCCGCTCATCAGTGCCACCCATCAGTGTCACCCATCAATGCCACCCATTAGTGCCATCTCTCAGTGTCCACCAATGCCACCTATCAGTGCCACCTATTAGTGCCCATCAGTGCCACCCATTAGTGCCATCTCTCAGTGTCCACCAATGCCGCCTATCAGTGCCCACAAGTGCCACCTATCATTGCCCACCAGTGGTGCCAATCAGTGCCTCATTAGTGCCACCTACCAGTGCCGATCAGTGCCAGCTATCAGTGTCACCTATTGGTGCCCTTCAGTGCCACCTATCAGTGTCCTTCAGTGCCGCTCATCAGTGCCACCCATCAGTGTCACCCATCAATGCCACCCATTAGTGCCATCTCTCAGTGTCCACCAATGCCGCCTATCAGTGCCCATTAGTGCCACCTATCAGTGCCACCTATTAGTGCCCACCAGTGGTGCCAATCAGTGCCTCATCAGTGCAACCTACCAGTGCCGATCAGTGCCCATCGCTGCCACCCATCAGTGCCCATCAGTGCCAGCTATCAGTGCCACCTTTCAGTGCCACCTATTAGTGCCCTTCAGTGCCACCTATCAGTGTCCTTCAGTGCCGCTCATCAGTGCCACCCATCAGTGTCACCCATCAATGCCACCCATTAGTGTCATCTCTCAGTGTCCACCAATTCCGCCTATCAGTGCCCATTAGTGCCACCTATCAGTGCCACCTATTAGTGCCCTTCAGTTCCACCTATCAATGCCCTTCAATGCCACCCAACAGTGCCACCCATCAGTGTCACACATGAATACCACCCATTAGTGCCACCTCTCAGTGTCCACCAATGCCGCCTATCGGTGCCACCTATTAGTGCCCTTCAATGCCGCCCATCAATGCCACCCATCAGTGCCACCTCATCAGTGTACATCAATGAAGGAGAAAAATTACCTGCTTGCAAAATTTATTAACAAAATATAAAACGGTTTTGTATTTTTTTTTTTAATTCCGGTCTTTTTAGAATTTTTTTAACAAAAAAATAAAAACCACAGAGGACCTTTTTTTTTTGTATAAAAGTAAAATAACATTTTTTTTTTTTTTTTTGCTTTTAAGTGTAAATGTTGGACCTCAGATCTCGCATTAAAGAGGTCCTGTCCTGCTTATTTCTATTACAAGGAATGTTTACATAAAAAAAAACAGTGATAAAAAAAAGATTTAATCGGACAGTGTATTAAAAAAAAAACAAAAAAAAACAAACTAAGTAAAAATAAAAAAATGAATGTAAAGCGCCCCCATCCCTCAAAATGTTGTTTGGTTGTTAATTTTTTTTTGTTTCATCTCATGTTCTCCGGGGTAGAGGAGAGATTTGGGGTCTTATAGACCCCCCCAGATGTCTCCATAAAGAGGACCTGTCATCTCTTATTTCTATCATAAGGGATGTGTACATTTTTTGTGATAGAAATAAAAGTGATCAAAAACATTTATTTTAAAGGAACAGTGTAAAAATAAAAAGTAAAATAAATAAGAAAAAAAAAATGTAAGCGCCCCATCCCTTCGAAGAAGCGAACATATACGTAAGTCGCGCCCACATATGTAAACATTGTTCAAACCACACATGTGAGGTATCACCGCGATCGTTAGAGCGAGAGTAATAATTCTATCACCAGATCTCCTCTGTAACTCTAAACTGGTAACCTGTAAAAATACTTAAAAAAAACTTTGTTTATGGAGATTTGTAAGTTCTGTAGTTTGTCGCCATTTCACGAGCGCGTGGAATTTTAAAGCGTGACATGTTAGGAATCAATTTTCTCAGCATAACATCAGCTTTTACATTATACAAAAGAATTCGGCTAATTTTACTGGGTGTTTTTTTCTTTTTTTTTTCTTTTATTTTATTTGAAAAAGTGTATTTTTTCCCAAAAAACTGTGTTTGTAAGACCACTGCGCAAATACAGTGTGACATAAAGTATTGTAATGATCTCCATTTTATTCTCTAAGGTCTGCTAAAAAAAATATATATAATGTTTGGGCATTTCTATGTATTATTCTAGCAAAAAAATACTAATATTAACTTGTAAACAACAAAATGTCAGAAATAGGCCTAATAGTGAGGAATGGTCTGGTAATAGAGTATTACAGGCAGGTACTGGACAGAAATAGGGGACCCCCCCCCATTAACTGATATGTGTTTGTACATGGAGTCTTGCACACTCACAACAAACAACCATTTTTTCAGCAATGAGCAAAAAAATTCAAATTGAAAAAAAATAAAAAATGTTAGTTATTTTTTCAGCAGCCGCTAAGAAATTCAAAATGTTATTTTCAAAGATTTTCTTCAGATTTTTTTAAAAATAAAAAATGTATAAATAATGAAATTCATTAAATAGTACAGCGAGGGTAGAATATCCAATAGTTTATACAAATATATTAGAAACACAAAAAACAAAAATGAGAGTGAAATAAATGTTTTAAAAATTTGCAAGTAAAATAATTTCCTGTAACATGGAAATCTAATAGATTTATTTTTATATAAGATTTTATCTTTAACCACTTCAGCCCCAGAAGGATTTACCCCCTTCCTGACCAGAGCACTTTTTACAATTCCGCACTGCGTCGCTTTAACTGCTAATTGCGCGGTCATGCAATGCTGTACCCAAACGAAATTTGCGTCCTTTTCTTCCCACAAATAGAGCTTTCTTTTGATGGTATTTGATCACCTCTGCCGTTTTTATTTTTTGCGCTATAAACGGAAAAAGACCGAAAATTTTGAAAAAAATGATATTTTCTACTTTTTGTTATAAAAAAAATCCAATAAACTAAATTTTAGTCATACATTTAGGCCAAAATGTTTTCGGCCACATGTCTTTGGTAAAAAAAATGTCAATAAGCGTATATTTATTGGTTTGCGCAAAAGTTATAGCGTCTACAAACTAGGGTACATTTTCTGTAATTTACACAGCTTTTAGTTTATGACTGCCTATGTCATTTCTTGAGGTGCTAAAATGCCAGGGCAGTACAAACCCCCCCCAAATGACCCCATTTTGGAAAGTAGACACCCCAAGGAAATTGCTGAGAGGCATGTTGAACCCATTGAATATTTATTTTTTTTGTCCCAAGTGATTGAATAATGACAAAAAAAAAAAAATTTACAAAAAGTTGTCACTAAATGATATATTGCTCACACAGGCCATGGGCATATGTGGAATTGCACCCCAAAATACATTCAGCTGCTTCTCCTGAGTACGGGGATACCACATGTGTGGGACTTTTTGGGAGCCTAGCCGTGTACGGGGCCCCGAAAACCAAGCACCGCCTTCAGGATTTCTAAGGGCATAAATTTTTGATTTCACGCCTCACTACCTATCACAGTTTTGAAGGCCATAAAATGCCAAGATGGCACAAAACGCCCCCAAATGACCCCATTTTGGAAAGTAGACACCCCAAGCTATTTGCTGAGAGGCATGGTGAGTATTTTGCAGCTCTCATTTGTTTTTGAAAATGAAGAAAGACCAGAAAAAAAAATTTTTTTTTTCTTTTTTCAATTTTCAAAACTTTGTGACAAAAAGTGAGGTCTGCAAAATACTCACTATACCTCTCAGCAAATAGCTTGGGGTGTCTACTTTCCAAAATGGGGTCATTTGGGGGAGGTTTTGTGCCACCTGGGCATTCCATGGCCTCCGAAACTGTGATAGGCAGTGAAGAGTGAAATCAAAAATTTACGCCCTTAGAAAGCCTGAAGGCGGTGATTGGTTTTCGGGGTCCCGTGCGCGGCTAGGCTCCCAAAAAGTCCCACACATGTGGTATTCCCGTACTCAGGAGAAGCAGCAGAATGTATTTTGGGGTGTAATTTCACATATCCCCATGGCATGTTTGAGCAATATATCATTTAGTGACAACTTTGTGCAAAAAAAAAAAAAAAAATTTGTCTCTTTCCCGCAACTTGTGTCGCAATATAAAATATTCCATGGACTCGACATGCCTCTCAGCAAATAGCTTGGGGTGTCTACTTTCCAAAATGGGGTCATTTGGGGGGGTTTTGAACTGTCCTGGCATTTTATGCACAACATTTAGAAGCTTATGTCACACATTACCCACTCTTCTAACCACTTGAAGACAAAGCCCTTTCTGACACTTTTTGATTACGTGAAAAAATTATTTTTTTTTGCAAGAAAATTACTTTGAACCCCCAAACATTATATATTTTTTTTAAAGCAAATGCCCTACAGATTAAAATGGTGCGTGTTTCATTTTTTTTTTCACACGGTATTTGCGCAGCGATTTTTCAAACGCATTTTTTGTGGAAAAAACACACTTTTTTAAATTTTAATGCACTAAAACACTATATTGCCCAAATGTTTGATGGAATAAAAAAGATGATCTTAAGCCGAGTACATGGATACCAAACATGACATGCTTTAAAATTGCGCACAAACGTGCAGTGGCAACAAAATTAATACATTTTTAAAAGCCTTTAAAAGCCTATACAGGTTACCACTTTAGATTTACAGAGGAGGTCTACTGCTAAAAATACTGCCCTCGATCTGGCCTTCGCGGTGATACCTCACATGCATGGTACAATTGCTGTTTACATTTGACACCAGACCGACGCTTGCGTTCGCCTTAGCGTGAGAGCAGGGGGGACAGGGGTGCTTTTTTTTTTTTTTTTTTTTTTTCTTTATTATTTTTTTGCTTTTTTATCTTATTTTTAAACTGTTCCTTTCATATTTTTTTTTAAAATCATTTTTATTGTTATCTCAGGGAATGTAAATATCCCCTATGATAGCAATAGGTAGTGACAGGTACTCTTTTTTGAAAAAATTGGGGTCTATTAGACCCTAGATCTCTCCTCTGCCCTCAAAGCATCTGACCACACCAAGATCGGTGTGATAAAATGCTTCCCCAATTTCCCAATGGCGCTGTTTACATCCGGCGAAATCTAAGTCATAAAATGCTCGTAGCTTCCGGTTTCTTAGGCCATAGAGATGTTTGGAGCCACTCTGGTCTCTGATCAGCTCTATGGTCAGCTGGCTGAATCACCGGCTGCTTTCTCAGGTTCCCTGTTGAGACAGGAGAACCAGAGAAAAACACGGAAGACGGTGAGGGGGGGGGGGCATTCCCTCCCACTGCTTGTAAAAGCAGTCTAGAGGCTAATTAGCCGCTAGGATTGCTTTTACATGAAAGCCGACCGCTGGCTGAAAAGAATGATACCAAGATGATACCTAAACCTGCAGGCAACATTCTGGTATAACCACTCAAAGTCGTGAATGGCGTACCTGAAAACAAAAAAATGGTTAACAATAAAGCACAGTAAACGGTAAAGTTAAAAAATTGCATACCTGAAAAGCAAACATGATAAAACATAATAACAATAAAACATTGCAGAATAGAATACAGTAAAAAAGAGCAGAACAATAGAGAGAGAATAGAGAGAGAGAGAGAACAATAAAACAACAACTATTTTTTTTTATTTTTGTTTGTGGTTTTTTTGCAAACTTGTAACTTTTATAACTGTAACCGATTCCAGGTTCGGGTCTCTCAAAATGCGATGGCATCTTGGGAGACCCTGTGAAAGTGCGCCTAGTCTGTGCAATGCTGTACCCTACGCTAATACTCAACTAGTGAATGGTAGCGTTCAAAACATTCACCAATGCAAAGACCAGGATTGTCAGGACAGGAGGGACAATAATAGCAGGTGTCACGCCTATATCCGCGCTTGCTGCAGACACATCTGTTTTGGGGGGGTTCGTTGGGTAGGGGTACTCGGGAGGACATAAAAATGCCTCTCATGCAGCCGACTGCATTTGGTTGGGGATGTGAATGGGGGAAGTACGGGCGCTGCAGAAGCGGTGGGTTCCCAATTAGGATTGGCGAATGCAGCAGGAAGGGCACTATGGGCACGACGGGCCTGTGTTTGTCTTTTTGGTGGCAGCGGGACACTACTTGTGCTTGCCACCTCACCAGCTTGAACTGCACTTATGGGACTCGCCACGTCACCAAGTGTTACTGCAGTGCTGGTTTGACTACGACCGGGGTGTACTAGGCCGCTGGCGCTTGCCAGTTCACCAAAACGCTACAAAAAAAACTGTTAGTGATCACAGGGATCAGGCCTGACTCTGCGAACGCTGCAGTTATGCGTTTAGTGTTTTGTAAGTGACAGTGATCGATCGATACTGCACTTAGGTGGGCTGGGCTGGGCCGGGCGGAGGGGCAAAACGCAGGTGCTAGCAGGTATCTGGGCCTGATCCCGCTAACACTGCGTTTTTGGGAACCCTAAACTGCTGGGGACGCTAGTATAGGTCTGATCGGATCAGATATTGATCTGTTCAGATACTATACCACTAAGGGAGGTGTGCGGTGCGTGCGTGGGTGTTAGCGCTACTGGCGCTAATCTGACGCTGCCTGGGGCTGGTGCTTGCCAGTTCACCAAAACGCTACCAAAAAAACTGTTAGCGATCGCAGGGATCAGGCCTGACTCTGCGAACGCTGCAGTTATGCGTTTAGTGTTTTGTGTCAGTGATCGATCGATACTGCACTTGGGTGGGCTGGGCTGGGCGGAGGGGCAAAACGCAGGTGCTAGCAGGTATCTGTGCTGATCCCGCTAACACTGCGTTTTTGGGAACTCTAAACTGCTGGGGACGCTAGTATAGATCTGATCGGATCAGATATTGATCCGTTCAGATACTATACCACTAAGGGAGGCGTATGCTGCGTGCGTGGGTGTTAGCGGTACTGGCGCTAATCTGACGCTGCCTGGGGCGACGCATATCACCGCCGGGCGATCAGGGGGCTAAACCTTTATTCGGTAATAAACGGCGGGTGCCCTGACACTATAAAAAATAAACGAACTAACCAGCGTCACCCGTAACGGTTATACGGTGATCAGTGGTGAAAGGGTTAACTAGGGGGCAATCAAGGGGTTAAAACATTTATTAGGTAGTATATGGGGGTCCCTGACGCTATAAAATGCTGACGGCGAACCTAAATATTTACCTCCCTAACTACCGTCACCAGCGACACTAATACAGCGATCAGAAAAATGATCGCTTAGCGACACTGGTGAGGGGGGGTGATCAAGGGGTTAAAACTTTATTAGGGGGGGTTAGGGGGTACCCTAGACCTACAGGGGGGTAATACTCACTGTCCTACCACTGCTAACTGTCACAAACTGACACTATGCTTTGTGTCAGTTTGTGACGGGGGGGGGGGTGATTGGGGGGGATCGGGGGGGGATCGGGGGGGGATCGGGGGTGTTTAGTGTGCCTGGCATATTCTACTGTGTGTGTGTGTGAGTGTTGTGCACTTACTTACATGTCATCTCTCCTCGGCGCTGGAACGGAAACTGCCGAGCCGAGGAGAGATGACATCACATCCTCTGCCTCTGTGTACTATACAGAGGCAGGGGATGTTTCCCATTGGCTGGGAGCGATCGCGAGGGGGGGCCACGATCGGATGGCCTCCCCCTCGTCTCTCAATGCTCCCAGCCAAATGCCGACCGCAGCTGGCACCGGGGGGGGGTCCGATCGGACCCCCCACCCGCGGGAAGGCAATCACGTACTAGGTACGTGATTTTGCCTGCCCGTGCCGCTCTGCTCACGTATATAGGCGTGAGGCGGTCGGCAAGTGGTTAAACTTTATTAAAGAAAAGTCCCCTTAAGTCCTCATGCACACGGACGTTTTTACAGCTGCTTTTTTGAGCTTTTTTTGCAGCTTAAAAAGGCCTGTCTATGTTAGTCTATGGCTTCATGCCCACCTAGGCGTTTTTGAGCTGCAAGTGGCATAGGCGTTTTTAAGCTGTAAAAAAAACCCAGGACCAGTGGGTTCTGAGAGACGTTTTTCAGCTGTAAAAACGCTCTAACGCTGAAAAACGCTCAAAAACGTCATTCACCAACGTTTTTTAGCGTTTTTGATCCATTGAAAAAAAAAAAAAAAAAAAAAAAATTTGAAAAAAAAAAAATGCTCAAAAACGCTAACGCGGAAAAACGCTCAAAAACGCTAAAAACCGCTAAAAAACGCTCAAAAACGCTCAAAAACGCTATTGCAAAAACGCTGAAAAAAGTTTAAAAAAGTCACTGCAAAGATACTGGCGTTTTCATAACGTTTTTTTAACAGCCTGTGTGCATGAGGGCTAAAATGTACATGAAGTCTAATAAGCTTTATTAAACAAATGACGATGAGTTTGTCAAAATTCAAAATGCAAAAAAAAAAAAAAAAAAGTCAGTTATTTTTTCAGCAGCCGCCAAGAAATTCAAAATTTTCAAACAAATGTCAGTTATTTTTTGGCAGCAGATTTGAAATTTGACCTTTAAAGAGCTAAAAATAGAACAGCTCCTGCCGGTGTTATTACAGCTTTGTGAACTGAATCTCTAGACATGAATACAATCATTTTATTATGGTCATTAAACATGAATAAATCAGATGTAAGCCAACACAAATGTCCCAGATTTCCTTTTATTAGATCAAAAAAAAAAAAAAATATGTCCATTTAAAATTCTGATACACAATAGAAGGTCCAATGGTGTTTACCAGTTATTGGGATGGACCTCATTTGCATATGACAGTAATCGTCATGGCAACGCAGACATGTGACCTCATTTGCATGTCAGTGATGCAAATGACTTGTGTTGCCATGACAATATTGATGTCATAGTGGCAGAAGCTTGTATGACTTGTGTTGCCATGACAATATTGATGTCATAGTGGCAGAAGCCTCTATAAGGAATCCTCCCAGCAGTTGCAGCTCAGACAGTAAGTGACCTCTGAGTGAAGAGGAAGCAGACCTGTGTTCTTTGCGTTTGTTGCTCATTTTTTCTAGAATGAAGCGGCTTTTTGCGAGAAAAAAAATGTGTGAGATGCAGGGTTCTCTGAAAACCAACACAGGGGAACCTGTTTTATTGCTAAAAGTGGGTCCTTTAACAGAGGAACACCCACCTACCACCCAGCCCATAATACCTACCCCCCAGAAGGGTGGGTTTTGGGCAATTAGAAATCTATTGAAGAAGGGAAGATACAATGTGAAGGATCTTCTGATCACTAAGACAAAGGAGAATGTTGTACTTCTCAGAGTAAACCCCATAACAGAGGACCGCCAGCCTGAGGATACTGCCCCTCCAAGGGGTGAGGGTAGGGCAATTGGGCGGGGGGTCAGGGCAGTTCTATGCAGAATCTGCCCCTTTTATCAACCAAAATCCACAGAAGACGAGGCTGTAGGTAAGTATTATAATAGAGAACTAGAAAAGGTACAATTTCTGGGGAAATTGTGAAAAGTGTTCTTGCCTCTACAACTGGAGTGGGCGGAGTAACTGGGTGGAGTGGCTTGAGTAACTGTTAAAAGTGTTAAAAAGCTTAATATTTTAAAAAGTATAAATAGTAGTAAAAAAGTTGAAGTCTCATCATTAGCTGAAAGAGCTGAACATTTTTTTCAAAAATGATTTTTTTTTTCAAAAATGATTTTTTTTTCAAAAATATTTTTTTTTTCAAAAATGATTTTATTTTTTATTTTTCAAAAATTATTTTTTTTTTTTTCAAAAATATATATTTTTTTTCAAAAATATATTTTTTTTTTCAAAAATATTTTTTTTTTTTTCAAAAATATTTTTTTTTACATGGGGCGGTCATAATGTTTTGGCTGATCATGGGGTTGTCAGCTTTTGTCACCTCCCACTCTAGTTTTGAACATTTCGCCATTCATTCCTATGGGACCAATTTCGCCGCAAAAACGACATTTCGTGGACCATTCGGCGAAACGTTCCACAAAGTAATAGCACACCAATCAGGAACAATCCGCTCGTTTCGGTATATTACTGTCTATGTAGTGTAAAAACTGTGGGAGGAGTCTACAAGCATTATCAAGTCTAGCAGATGAAGTCACATGCATTTGGGGTGTCTCAGCATCTTGTGTTTACAACCACTGTTTCCTAGCAACGCTCATGCCCTGTTTATGCTTCCCAAATACTGCTTCATCAAAACTGCCCCATCCGAATTACCCCATCAAAACTGCCCCATCATATTCCTCTATTATAAATCAGTACATGGTGTGTCTGTCCCCTCCCCCGGGCTCTGTAATCAGAGCTGAGATGCTCCAGCCACCTCCCCCCCTGTGTATAACAGAAGCTTTGGTAACCATGGCAACAAAACAAACACAGTACACTCTGATTAATGGCTAAAATTTCCTGAAATGACCTCTAAACAAATGGCCGTATTTTAAAAACTATACATCCTACAGCGAAGATCTTTATATTGTGAGAATCACAAGACCCAGACCTAGATTTTGATACATAGTATGTCTCTGAAATATTAAAATTGAAGGCACGGTCGCAGTTTAGAAATTGCCCTTCAAATTAGAAGGGGCTAGAGTGTAGTTTCAATGAATGTCAATGGACGGCGTGAGTTGCAAACAAATGGTCATATTGTGAAAACTATCAGGACTATGGCTTAGCCATGTTTAGTGGCAGCAGGGATAGCTGAACGTTTTGATATAAGATTTGTGTAGGTGGGCTTGAAAATGAGGGAGTGGCGGCAGTTTAGAAATCATGTTCTGATTTTCCAGCTTTTGTCATCTCCCACTCTAGTTTCCCCATTCATTCCTATGGGACCAATTTCGCCGCAAAAATGATGATATTTCGTGAACCATTCGGCGAAACGTTCCACAAAATAATAGCACACCATTCGGGAACAATCCGCACGTTTTGGTATATTACTTGTCTATGTAGTGTTTCTTGGAGTTGGCCTCCAGGTTTGCTTACATCTCAGGAGGGATTTTGTCCTTTTTGCAGATCCTCTCCAAGTCATTAAGGTTTCCAGGCCGACGTTTGGTCACTCGAACCTTCAGCTCCCTCCACATATTTTGTATGGGATTAATGTCTGACTGGCTAGGCCACTAATATGCTTCTTCTTGAGCCACTTCTTTATTGCCTTGGCCATGTGTTTTGGGTCATTGTCATGCTGGAATACCCATCCACGACCCATTTTCAATGCCCTGGCAGAGGGAAGGAGGTTCTCTCCCAAGATTTGACAGTACATGGCCCCATCCATCGTCCCTTTGATGCGGTGAAGTTGTCCTGTCCCCTTAGCAGAAAATAACCCCCAAAGCATAATATCTCCACCTCCATGTATGACGGTGGGGGATGGTGTTCTTGGGGACATAGGTCCTCCATGTATGACGGTTAGGGATGGTGTTCTTGGGGTCATAGGACCTCCATGTATGACGGTGGGGGATGGTGTTCTTGGGGTCATAGGACCTCCATGTAGGACAGTGGGGGATGGTGTTCTTGGGGTCATAGGACCTCCATGTATGATGGTGGGGGATGGTGTTCTTGGGGTCATAGGACCTCCTTGTATGATGATGGGGGATGGTGTTCTTGGGGTCATAGGCAGCATTCCTCCCCCTCCAAACACGGAGAATTGAGTTGATGCCAAAGAGCTTGATTTTGGTCTCTTCTGACCACAACACTTTCCCCCAGTTTTCTGAATCATTCGATGTTCATTAGTAATCTTCAGACGGACCTGTACATGTGATTTCCTGAGCAGGAGGACCTTGCGGGGGCTGCAGGATTTCAGTCCTTCACGGTGTAGTGTGTTACCGATTGTTTTCTTGGTGACTATGGTCCCAGCTGAGAACATTGACAAGATTCTCCCGTGTAGTTCTGGGCTGATTCCTCACCCGTCTCATGATCATTGAAACTCCACCAGTTGAGATCTTCCATGGAGCCCCAGACTGAGGGAGATTGACCGTTATTTTGTGTTTCCTCCATTTGTGAATAATCGCACCAACTGTTGTCACCCTCTCACCAAGCTGCTTGGCGATGGTCTTGTAGTCCATTCCAGCCTTGTGAAGGTCTACAATCTTCTCCCCGACATCCTTGGACAGCTCTTTGGTCTTGGCCATGGTGGAGAGATTGGAATCTGGTTGATTGCTTCTGTGGACAGGTGTCTTTTATACAGGTAACAAGCTGAGATTAGGAGTACTCCCTTTAAGAGTGTGCTCCTAATCTCAGCTTGTTACCTGTATAGAAGACACCTGGGAGACAGAAATCTTGCTGATTGATCGGGGATCAAATACTTATTTCACTCATTAAAATGCAAATCAATTTATAACTTTTTTGAAATGTGTTTTTCTGGATATTTTTTTTTGTTATTCTGTCTCTCACTGTTATAATAAACCGACCAATAAAATTATAGACTGATCGTTTCTTTGTCAGTGGGCAAATGTACAAAATCAGCAGCCAATCAAATACCTTTTTCCATCACTGTATATATATATATATTGGTTGACTGCACATTGCACATTTTGAATTGTGAATAGGGAGGTTTTCCTAAAAGTATGTTTTCATGCAAGGTATATACTGTATACACACAAATACACTGATCAGCCATACTGACCACTGACAGGTAAAGTGAATAGACAATGACTATCTGGTCGGCACCTATAAGTGGGTGGGATATATTAGGCAGCCAGTGAACATGTTGTCCCTGAAGTTGATGTACTGAAAGCAAAAAAAAAAGTGTAAGGATTTGACAGACTTTGACAAGGACCAAATTGTAATGTCTGGACAACGGGGTCAGAGCTGTTAGAGATTTCACAGGGACTGGCACAGAAAACCGTGCACTAAGTATCGACTCCCAGGGGCCCAGAACTCCCACACTGTCCATATATATAAAATCTCCATAAAGAGAAATGTGTAATACAAAATCATTCTCATAACACTGCTGACATTCACTTACATATGAAAAATGAAATGTATTTACATGTCCATTGTGTGTAACATTAGTAAATGATGTGTAAATAGCAGGAATATAAATAATTGTTTTTTTTTCCTCTCTCCAGAAGAAAATAATGACCCCATCACCACCAAAAAACAGCCGACTACAGGGGATGGACCCACTACTGAGAGTGAGGAAACCCCACCGGCTACAAACGGGGACAAGACAATACCAGTGGTTCCAATCTCCAGTGAGAGTGAGGAACCCCTACTGGCTACAGACGCCAAGGACAAGATAGTACCAGTGGTTCCAATCTCCAGTGAGAGTGAGGAACCCCTACTGGCTACAGACGCCAAGGACAAGATAGTACCAGTGGTTCCAATCTCCAGTGAGAGTGAGGAACCCCTACTGGCTACAGACGCCGAGGACAAGATAGTACCAGTGGTTCCAATCTCCAGTGAGAGTGAGGAACCCCACCTGGCTACAGACGCCGAGGACAAGATAGTACCAGTGGTTCCAATCTCCAGTGAGAGTGAGGAACCCCTACTGGCTACAGATGCCGAGAACAAGATGGTACCAGTGGTTCCAATCTCCAGTGAGAGTGAAGAACCCCTACTGGCTACAGACGCCGAGGACAAGATAGTACCAGTGGTTCCAATCTCCAGTGAGAGTGAGGAACCCCTACTGGCTACAGACACCGAGGACAAGATAGTATCAGTGGTTCCGATCACCAGTGAGAGTGAGGAACCCATACTGGCTACAGACACCAAGGAAAAGAAAATTCCAGAGGTTCCAATCACCAGTGAGATTGACGCAACTCCACTGGTTACAAACATTGAGGACAAGAATACTCCGCTCACTCTATCCACTAGTGAGGGTGAGAATACTCAACTTTCATCATTTACCACCTCCAAAGAGGAAGAAGAAGGACCATTGGCTCAAACCTCCAGCAAACGGGCTTCAAAGCACAGTGCACTACGGAGTAATCTACCTTCACACGTTTCATCCCACAGTGCATTATCTGACTATGTTTCAATATATGATGCACTAGCACTAGGACCATCAGGTGGTCCTGTTGACAGTGACCAGCCGTGTGAACTATCACTGGAAAGCTTTACTTACCATGAAGTACTTGGACACGGGGCCTTCGGGAAGGTGGTGTTGGCCTCTCATTATGCCATGGAACAGAAGATGGCGATAAAAATAGTGAAAAAAAAACTACTTAAAGAAAACTTCAGTTCTGCTCTTCTGGAGCAGAACATACTACAAGCGTGCAGTGGCAATCGATTCATCACTAATCTGTTTGCATCATTCCAGACGAAGGTAAGTCTTTTCATCTTTCCATTTCTTCATCTCTTTCCTGTACTGCGCTCCCCTACTGATGCAGACTCCCTAAACCAGGTATATGCAATTAGCGGACCTCCAGCTGTTGCAAAACTACAAGTCCCATCATGCCTCTGCCTCCGGGTGTCATGCTTGTGGCTGTCAGAGTCTTGCTATGCCTCATGGGACTTGTAGTTCTGCAACAGCTGGAGGTCCGCTAATTGCATATCCCTGCCCTAAACCAATTATTCAAATGGTGACTTTTTTGGGAGTCAAAACTTACACAGGGCTAAGCATCCCCCCTTCCCCTGATGATAGTCTTAGTTCTTTTTAATGAGTCCTTCAGCCAATAAGTGTTGAATTGTGAGAGGCAGAGGGGAGCTCCACTGTTGTGTCCAGCTTTTTCTGAGGGCTCCGGCTGTAGTCAGGGAAGCAATATAGGTAAGAGCAGAACTCTAGAGAGCTTCATACAAGGCTGGAGATTGATGAAGTAAACTGTACAGAGTAGAGGTTTCCTTTATAGAAACTGTTTACTGAGAGGCCCCCATTGCTGACCTACTTTTGAAAATGCTAGTTGCCTGGCTGCCTCTGACCTCAAAGCTTTGAGTCACTGAGTCAGAACCATCCTGCAGCTAGGATGACTGGAGAAGTCAGGCCTGCTCATCTACACGAGACTTCCAGAATGGTGGCCAAAAGTACTGAAATGACTGGATCACCCTAACAGCCACACAAAACTAGTATTGAGATCAGGATAGTCCAGCCATGGTGGCCTACATAATTTCTCTGTTTGGTTGTCCTAACTAGTGTGCATAACTCTGTACATTCTTCAACAACGTGAAGTCAGAGATGTCTATAATGTGACCTTTACCTCTTCTTTTCATACAGAATCATCTGGTCTTTGTCATGGAATTCCTGAGTGGAGGTGATCTTTCGGGATTGATTGCAAAATTTTGGGTAATCGAAGAGAACACCGCAAGGTAAGTCTGATGATGGTTCACGCTGGTGTCAGGGGTGGCTGACCACAGGCAGTGACATAGCCAGGCCCCATCCATCCATATCCCGTCCATCCATATCCCGTTCATCCATACCCTGTCCATCCATATCCCGTCCATCCATACCCTGTCCATCCATACCCTGTTCATACATATCCCGTCCATCCATACCCTGTCCATCCACACCCTGTCCATCCATACCCTGTCCATCCATACCCCGTCCATCCATACCCCGTCCATCCATACCCCGTCCATCCATACCCTGTCCATCCATACCCTGTCCATACATATCCCGTCCATCCATACCCTGTCCATCCACACCCTGTCCATCCATACCCTGTCCATCCATACCCCGTCCATCCATACCCTGTCCATCCACACCCTGTCCATCCACACCCTGTCCATCCACAACCTGTCCATCCACAACCTGTCCATACATATCCCGTCCATCCATACCATGTCCATCCATACCCCGTCCATACATATTCCGTCCATCCATACTCTGTCCATCCATACCCTGTCCATCCATACTCTGTCCATCCATACCCTGTCCATCCATACCCTGTCCATCCATAACCCGTCCATCCATAACCCGTCCATCCATAACCCGTCCATCCATACCCCGTCCATCCATAACCTGTCCATCCATACAACGTCCATCCAAAACCGGTCCATCCTTACCCTGTCCATCCATACCCTGTCCATCCATATCCCATCCATCCATACCCTGTCCATCCATACCCTGTCCATCCATACTCTGTCCATCCATACCCTGTCCATCCATACCCTGTCCATCCATACCCCGTCCATCCATAACCCGTCCATCCATAACCCGTCCATCCATACCCCGTCCATCCATAACCTGTCCATCCATACAACGTCCATCCAAAACCGGTCCATCCATACCCTGTCCATCCATACCCTATCCATCCATAACCCGTCCATACATACCCCGTCCATCCATACCCTGTCCATCCACACCCCGTCCATCCATATCCCGTCCATCCATACCCTGTCCATCCATACTCTGTCCATCCATACCCTGTCCATCCATACCCTGTCCATCCATATCCCGTCCATCCATACCCTGTCCATGCATATCCTGTCCATCCATACCCTGTCCATCCATACCCCATCCATCCATACCCTGTCCATCCATACCCCGTCCATCCATACCCTGTCCATCCATACCCTGTCCATCCATACCCCGTCCATCCATACCCTGTCCATCCATATCCCGTCCATCCATACCCTGTCCATGCATATCCCGTCCATCCATACCCTGTCCATCCATACAACGTCCATCCATAACTGGTCCATCCATACCCAGTCCATCCATACCATGTCCATCCATATCCTTACTTCCATACCCCGTCCATTCATAACCAGTCCATGCATAACCGGTCCATCCATACCCCATCCATCCATAACACTCCATTTATACCCCGTCCATTCATAACCAGTCCATGCATAACCGGTCCATCCATACCCCGTCCATCCATACCCCGTCCATCCATACCCCATCCACCTCCATCTATACCCCGTCCATCCATAACCTATCCATGCATAACCCGTCCATCCATAACCTGTCCATCCATACCCCGTCCATCCATACCCCGTCCATCCATACCCCATCCACCTCCATCTATACCCTGTCCATCCATAACCCGTCCATCCATAATCTGTCCATCCATAACCTGTCCATCCATAACACTCCATCCATACCCCGTTCATCCATAACCCGTCCATCCATAACCTGTCCATCCATACCCCGTCCATGCATAACTCGTCCATCCATACCCCGTCCATCCATAACCTGTCCATCCATACTCCGTTCATCCATAACCCATCCATGCATAACCCGTCCATCCATAACCTGTCCATCCATACCCCGTCCATCCATACCCCGTCCATCCATACCCTGTCCATCCATACCCCGTCCATCCATACCCCATCCACCTCCATCTATACCCCGTCCATCCATAACCCGTCCATCCATAATCTGTCCATTCATAACCTGTCCATCCATAACACTCCATCCATACCCTGTTCATCCATAACCCGTCCATGCATAACCCGTCCATCCATAACCTGTCCATCCATACCCCGTCCATGCATAACTCATCCATCCATAACCTGTCCATCCATAACCTGTCCACCTCCATCTATACCCCGTCCATCCATACTCTCTCCATCCATAACCTGTCCATCCATACCCCGTCCATCCCTAGCTCTTCCATCCATACCCCTCTGTACTTTTACCTTTTTTTTGGTCTGTGATGGTTTTGAATGCTAATTCATATCTTTCTCCATCAGATTCATCACTGCGGAAATAATATGTGGACTGCAATTCCTGCACGCTCGTCAGATCGTCCACAGGTAAGGATTGGATCAGCTGATTAATAATGCGAAATTTAAAGGTAAACCCCGGGGAAAAGAAAAACCCTCCCTTGTAGAGGGGCTCCCACCTCACTATAAGGGTTACATATTTATGCCTAGGGGACCAATAGCAAAGACTTCTGCTGACCTCCTTCCCGGCCCCCCTTTTTACCCTGAGGCTGTGGGGATTGGATTGTGAGAGTGGGGATTAGGTGAATAAACCGCCCTTTTATTGGTACCCAAGGCATAAACCATTGCAGTGTGGGGGAGGCCTATCACATGGGTATTTTCATTTCCCCCCCCAAATTCTGCTTTAATGGGTCACTCCACCATAATTGTTCTTGTAGTTATGGGTAGGTAATGTTGGGTGCAATCACCCCTCGGCTTCTGGTATTTTTTTGGTGAATCAGGAAGACTTTCCACCAGTTCCATGAGTTTCCAGTTGTGTTGCCTCCCGTAAAGTCTCCTTCCTTTACTGCAGAAGTCTCCCTGTTCATGCCATATTCTGCTTAATGTAGGATTTATACAAAATCCAGCAAGAGGAGTGAGAGCTCCTCATGGTGAATATAGCAGGTGGGCGGAGCTGTGAACCCCAGAACAGAGATCTTCCTGTAGGTGGATATCAAATAAGCCAATGTCCACCCATCAATCTTCATTCTTCTTTGCATAGATGTAAATTTGTATCTTTTCTCTCTTAATATAATGTAGGATATGCAGAGCTAACTGTTCACTTCATTTCTTTACAGAGATCTCAAGCCGGAGAACATACTACTGGATGGTGAAGGACATATCAAGATTGCCGATTTCGGCTTGTCTGTGGCTGGTGTCACCAGTGCCAATAGGATCAGAGGACGTGCGGGTACACCGGCATACCTTGCCCCAGAAGTAAGTTTTATGATATTCTGATATTAGACTTAATTGTAATTATTATGGGATACAGAGAGGCCATAAAGGGGCTCCCCTTTCATTAAATGGAGAATTGCTCCACTGGGGTCCCGGTTACTTTTGGCTGGTCTCCAGGCCACAACTACATCCAACAAAAGGGGAAGTTCTGAGAGTTGTAGCAGTGTGGGAGCTTCTTTGTGGAGGACATTGAGGCCCGGGGTGTAGATGGAGGGATCTGTCTGGCCCGACTCACACATACAAATGGGATAAAAGTTTCAGGAATGGCTCACCTGCTGTACTCCTCCTTCTCTTTACCATGGTGAGTGCTTGTGAACATTGACCTATTGGGGTCCGTATACCTTTATCATATACTTTATGCCCCACCTCCAATATTCACAAGCTTCACCTTTGTTTGTTATATTTTGAATCATAGTACAATTTTAGGACTCCTGGGAGGCTTCATACATCACTTGCACTATATTGTCAAAAGTATTGGGACACATGCCTTTACACACACATGAACTTTAATGGCATCCCAGTCTTAGTCCGTAGGGTTCAATATTGAGTTGGCTCCACCCTTTGCAGCTATAACAGCTTCAACTCTTCTGGGAAGGCCGTCCACAAGGTTTAGGAGGGTGTCTATGGGAATGTTTGATCATTCTTCCAGAAGAGCATTTGTGAGGTCAGGCACTGATGTTGGATGGAAAGGCCTGGCTCACAGTCTCTGCTCTAATTCATCCCAAAGGTTGAGGTCAGGACCAGTCCAATCAAGTTCCTTCACCCCAAATTTGATCATTCGTGTCTTTATGGACCTTGCTTTGTGTACTGGTCCAAAATTACTTTGTCGAGGGGGATTATGGTGTGGGGGTTGTTTTTAAGGGGATGGGCTTGACCCCCTAGTTCCAGTGAAAAGAACTCTTAAGGCGTCAGCATACCAAGACATTTTGGATAATTTCATGCTTCCAACTTTGTGGGAACAGTTTGGGGATAGCCCCTTCATGTTCCAACGTGACTGCGCACCAATGCACAAAGCAAGGTCCATAAAGACATGGATAAGTGGGTTTGGGGTGGAGGAACTTGACTGGCCTGCACACAGTCCTGACCTCAACCCAATAGAACACCTTTGGGATGAACTAAAGCGGAGACTGCGAGCCAGGCCTTCCTTCTCGTCCAACATCAGTGCCCTGACCTCACAAATGCTCTTCTGGAAGAATGGTCAAACATTCCCATAGACACTCTCCTAAACCTTGTGGACAGCCTTCCCAGAAGAGTTGAACCTGTTATAACTGCAAAGGGCGGAGCCAACTCAATATTGAACCCTACAGACTAAGACTGGGATGTCATTAATGTTTATGCGTGTGGATAGGCAGGCGTCACAATACTTTTGACAATATAGTGTACATCAGCATGGAGTCATCTCTGTCCTCTGCCTGGCTCAGGAATGTTCTCATCCTTATTTCTCTCCCTTTTGTTTCTACAGGTCATTAACAACGTGCCGTACTTCACCTCCGTGGACTATTTCGCCTTAGGATTGACGGTATACAAAATGGTCTTTGGACAGCATCCCTTCTGTGCTTACTTGCAGAACGCCCGTAACATCATGTTGGCAATACTAAAAATGGAACCCCATTATCCAGTTACCATGGACTACAACCTCCAGGACCTCTTAACAAGGGTGAGTATACATTGAACTTTACCTTCTTTTAAGAGATACAAATCTGTTCCAGCTTGCTATGGGGGGGCATCCGAGCCGAGCCTCAGCTCTAATTGTCCATTCAGACACTGAGCTGCAGTTCGGGCCCATCCCCCTCTCTCTCCTGATTGGCTAATTCACTTTGATTGATAGAAGTGGGAGCCAATGGCGCCGCTGCTGTGTCTCAGCCAATCAGGAGGGAGAGTCCCGGATGGCCGAGACACTCGTGGACATCGCTGGATAGAGATGGGGCTCAGATAAGTATTAGGGGGGCCGAGGGAGGGGGGGGGGCTTCTGCACCTTCTGCCTTTACAACCACTTAGGCTTTACAATCACTTTCATAACAATTACAAAATATCTTTATTTATTTTTTTTATTTCTCCTTTAAAAACTTTAATGAGCTAAGATGACACAAATAAGGTACCATGCTACGCCCCGATCCAATCATGACCACAGTTGCAGAAGCTGAAATATGTCGCTGTCAGAATCAAATATTAAAATAGTGGGTTCTGTTGTCCACATATTGTTATTGTTCTTGCATTGTTTCTTATTATATTTCATTCTTCTCTACAGCTCCTATGTAAGGACCAAGAAAAGCGAACAGAACTTGTAAGGGACATCAGACGCCACAAATATTTCGAGGGGATCGACTGGACTGACTTGGAGAAAGGAAAGGCCACCTCGCCATTGGCATCGGGATCAGTAAGTATACCAATCATCCTGCTTTATTTACTCGGTGATCCCTGATGGGTCAGATTTGGCCCGCGAGCCTTCTGTTTGACACACATGGTCTAGATCAGGGTGGTCTCCAAACTACGACCCTCCAGTTGTTCAGGAACTACAATTCCCATCATGCCTGGTCATGTCTGAGAGTTGTACAATGCCTCATGGGACGTGTAATTCCGCAACAGCTGGAGAGCCGTAGTTTGGAAGATCCCTGGTCTAGATATAGTTCAACGGTGTGTTCATGAAGTGCAAAGCTTCTTCTCACCACTAGAGAGAGCTGGGCTTGAAGGAACCTTCTTGGGGTAATCCGCAGCACATCAGAGTTGGGGGGGGGGGGGGTCACCATGCTTTGTTACCATTTTCTGTATCAATCAGAATCTCTCAATGTCTTTTTCTTTTTTCCAGATGAATAAGAAACCAATCTATAGAAGAATGAAGATGAAAGAATTCATGACCAGGGTAGACAGGGATCGTCCAATAAAAAAAGAGGACCAGAAGAACTTCAAACACTTCTCCTACATGAGAGAGAGCATGAGGTGGCAGTTACTGGCCGCCCCTCCACCACCACCACAGAGCCAGGATTGTTTCACTAAGGCCTTGGCATGTATAATGCAGTAGAACCAACAACCATCTGGGAAGACGCTCGGATTTGGAAGGTCCCCACATCCCGACAATAACATAAAACATCCATTTTATTTATCATTTTCAGAAGAAAAGACATAAAGTATAAAAAATCATTGTGCTGACAACCATTGACCTCCCTTCCTCACCAAGACCTCCATACACGTCTCTCCGAGGCCAGATCTGCTTCTTCAGGAAGATAATGGAGGTCTATCTATAACAATCACATAGAAAATACAAAGACAATGACCCACAAGACACAATCACTATACAGATATTACACCCGGAGATCAAATCTTCTTATACAGACCTCATTACATGTATACTTGATAGTTGTGCGTCCCTTTGTGGGAAAACACAACCCTTCACAGACACAGACGCTTCTCCCAATCTGACATGTGTGCGGGTGTAGGAGCATGGATGCACACTGTCTGCATTCGGGGGCGTGCACCCACACCCGCACACATGTCAGATCAGGATCAGTGTCTGTGTCCATACATCTCCTGTGTCCCATTAGCCATCAATGGGACTGCCTGCACCGGGAGGAGTGGACCACCTGTGCATCCCCATTTCAAAAACACCCCCCTTCACAGACACAGAATCTTCTCCCAATCTGACATGTGTGCGGGTGTAGGTACATGGATGCACACTGTCTGCATTCGGGGGCGTGCACCCACACCCGCACACATGTCAGATATCTGAGCATCGTACAGGGAGATGAACGGGGCACCCTAGACTGATGATTCAGGGACAATCCGATCGCCTTCGGGGGTCAGGAAGGAATTTTTTACCCCCCTTTGGAGACAATCTGACCAAGGAGGGGGGTTTTCGCTTTCCTCTGAATCATCGTAAGGTTCAGGGGTCCGAAAAAAGGCCCCACCTATGGGGAGCCAGAGGATAACAGTGACCGATCTCTGATTATCAAGGCCTTAGAATCATTTCCTAAATCTAAATCATTTAGATTTATTTACAATAAAAAAAATGTACAAAAATAAATAAATACTGTACATTTAAAACAAAACAAAACACAAAAAAAACAAAGACTAAAAACAAAAAACTCCCAAAGCCCCGGTGGCCTAATGGATAAGGCACCGGCCTCCTAAGCCAGGGATTGTGGGTAAGCCATACGTTGCTCCCAATCTGACATGTGTGCGGTAGTAGGTACATGGATGCACACTGTCTGTATCTGGGGCCGTGCACCCACACCCGCACACATGTCAGATTAGGATCAGCGTCTGTGTCCATACATCTCCTGCGTCTCATTAGCCATCAAAGGGACTGCCTGCACCGGGGTACATGGAACGCCTAGGTTATCCCAGGGGAAGTGGAAATGGGTACCTGTCACAACTAGATACCCCCCCCCCCAAAAAAAAATAAAAAACACCAAAAGAGGAAGGGAAGGGAAGTCAATGGCTGTCAGCAGAATGTTCTACTTTATGTGATTTTGTCTGTAAATGATAAATAAAATGGATGTTATATTGTATTGTCTTGACGCGGGAACATTAAATGTTCCGACTTCTTCATATTTCTGCATGGGGACCCCCCTTTTATATTGGGGTCCCGGCTCTACATTCTGAGCACTGTACAGGGAGATGAACGGGGCACCTTAGACTGATGATTCAGGGACAATCCGATCGCCTTCGGGGGTCAGGAAGGAATTTTTTCCCCCCCTTTGGAGACAATCTGACCAAGGAGGGGGGTTTTCGCCTTCCTCTGAATCATCGTAAGGTTTTGGGGTCCAAAAAAAAGGCCCTACCTATGGGGAGCCAGAGGATAACAGTGACCGATCTCTGATTATCAAGGCCTTAGAATGATTTCCTAAATCTAAATCATTTAGATTTATTTACAATAAAAAAAAATGTACAAAAATAAATAAATACTGTACATTTAAAACAAAACAAAACACAAAAAAAAACAAAGACTAAAAACAAAAACCCCCAAAGCCCCGGTGGCCTAATGGATAAGGCACCGGCCTCCTAAGCCAGGGATTGTGGCTAAGCCAGACGTTGCTCCCAATCTGACATGTGTGCGGGTGTAGGTACATGGATGCACACTGTCTGCATCCGGGGCCGTGCACCCACACCCGCACACATGTCAGATTAGGATCAGCCTCTGTGTCCATACATCTCCTGCGTCTCATTAGCCATCAATGGGACTGCCTGCACAGGGGTACATGGAACGCCTAGGTTATCCCAGAGGAAGTGGAAGTGGATATCTGTCACAACTAGATACCTCCCCCCCCCAAAAAAAAATAAAAAACACCAAAAGAGGAAGGGAAGTCAATGGCTGTCAGCAGAATGTTCTACTTTATGTGATTTTGTCTGTAAATGATAAATAAAATGGATGTTATATTGTATTGTCTTGACGCGGGAACATTAAATGTTCCGACTTCATATTTCTGGATATTTCATCAATAGGACTGCCTGCCCAGGGGTACATGGAACGCCTAGGTTATCCCAGGGAAGTGGAAGTGGATATCTGTCACAACTAGATACCTGCTCCCCCCCCCAAAAAAAAACACAAAAAAACAAAAACAAAGCCAAAAAACACAAAAAAACACAAAAAACAGGTCAGGATCAGTGTCTGTGTCCATACATCTCCTGCGTCCCATTAGCCATCAATGGGACTGCCTGCACCGGGAGGAGTGGACCACCTGTGCATCCCCATTTCAAAAACACCCCCCTTCACAGACACAGAATCTTCTCCCAATCTGACATGTGTGCGGGTGTAGGTACATGGATGCACACTGTCTGCATTCGGGGCCGTGCACCCACACCCGCACACATGTCAGATATCTGAGCACTGTACAGGGAGATGAACGGGGCACCCTAGACTGATGATTCAGGGACAATCCGATCGCCTTTGGGGGTCAGGAAGGAATCCCCCCCTTTGGAGACAATCTGACCAAGGAGGGGGGTTTTCGCCTTCCTCTGAATCATCGTAAGGTTTAGGGGTCTGAAAAAGGCCCCACCTATGGGGAGCCAGAGGATAACAGTGACCGATCTCTGATTATCAAGGCCTTAGAATAATTTCCTTCTATTGATTTATTTACAATAAAAAAAAAATGTACAATAATAAATAAATAGTGTACATTTAAAACAAAAGACAAAAACAAAAAAAACAAAAAAAAACAAAGACAAAAAACAAAACAGACAAAAAACAAAAAAACAAAGACAAAAAAAAAACAAACATAGACACAACAAAGAAAACACATAAAACAAACAACAAAAACAAAAACAAAAAAAAGACACAAAAATGAGAAAAAATTAAGAAATTAGGAGACGCAAAGCCCCAGTGGCCTAATGGATAAGGCACTGGCCTCCTAAGCCAGGGATTGTGGGTTCGAGTCCCACCTGGGGTGCTTGATACTTTTCTGATCACATGATACAGACAGAGAGCTGACACTTCATCTGAGTTTACCTTAAAGTAGAATTTCATTAACCCCTTCAATACCGGACACCTTTACCCCCCTCCTGCCCAGGCCAATTTTCAGCTTTCATCGCTGTCGCACTTTGAATGACAATTACGCGGTCATACAACACTGTACACAAATTACATTTTTATCATTTTTTTCACACAAATAGATCTTTCTTTTGGTGGTATTTAATCACCACTGGGGGGGGGGTTGTTTTGTTTTTTTGCTAAATAAACTAAATAAGACTGAAAACTTCGGGAAAAAAATGTTTTTTTTTCGTTTCTGTTATAAAATTTTGCAAATAAATAATATTTCTTTATAAATTTGGTGTAAAATGTATTCAGCTCCATTTCTTTGGTGGAAATAATCGGTGTGTATTATTTATTCTGTAGGAGAATTATAGAATCTACAATCTATCGTATTCACCGATCAGCCATAACATTATGACCACCCACCTAACATCGGGAAGGTCCCCATTTTGCTGATTTGAAATGTGAAATATCTACAAATAACAAAACAAAATCAAACATTCTAATAATAATAAGAAAAAAGAAAACAAAAAAAGAAAACGAAACCCTTTCATCCCCTCCCGCCAAGAAAGCGGGCACCATTGCGGGCACCATGATGCCATCTTCACTTCTAACTGATCTGCAGATGCCATGGAGATGACCACCAGAAATTTGATAGCTTCACAGTTTGATTGAGAGCACAAGCAACTGTGCCGGTCATCAATCACAGCATGCCTTACACCAGAACGCGGTGCGAGAAAGGCGAGTCTGGTGACATGGCTGTGATGCCAATGCGGTTTTTGCGCAGCACATTTTTTCTTTAAAAAAGTAGTGCATGTTCCACATTCTCACACGATGTCGATCTCAAAAATCGCACGGTATGGGGAGTGCGCGGGAATCGCACAGGAATGCGGCTCATGCTCCCGTCCGATCCCGGGGTGAACCAGCCCTGAATGTAGCTGCTTTGGGAAAGTTAAGTGGACGGGTTTCGTTCGACTTTAGGCTGAGTTCACACTGATGAGATGCGTCACAGAAAATCGCACCACATCCCTGTGCAAATCACATGCGATTCTGTGCAGTGCGATAGTTTCATATGGCTCATACAGCACTGCTTTTGGGGTATCGTTAACTTTTAATTGTCACTCGCAGCAGATCGAATGAACACAGTGAGATTTCTATGCGGGAAACGCAACGATCCCTGTGAGTTTCCTGCATGGCATCCGTGTGCACCCAGCATAAAAGCCAAGATCCACCCAAAAGGGGGAGGGCTTCACTCGTCTGACTCCTCCTCCTCTCTGTTGCCACATTTGGCACCTTTTGCGGTGGGGGGGGAGGGGACACCTGGTTTCGCGGCAGCGAACTGAGCCGGAAGTCCGGGCCCCCTCCTACTTTCTCCACAGCCGGCCCATTCACTGAGTGCACGCATGTTCAGTAGCAAACCGGCTGTGAGGCCACAAGGCTTTCCTGCTGGTTTCCCTTAGTCATAATGGCGGCGCCAGCACCTGTTCGGGTGAGGGCACCGCGGGATCCCTCGACAGGTAAGTGACCAGAAATATTAACCCCTTCACGCCAACCACACACAAATTTACATTCATGGTATGAAGGGGTTATATACCAGAGGGTGATATGCAGCTGCGGGCATCACCCCGGTACTATTATTTTTTTAGAGCGGGCGATCGGCTTTTTAGTGCTAACAACCAATGTGGCTAAAAGTCGCTCCGCTGTTATCCTAAATGAGCGCGAGGGGACGCCTCCCGTCCCACCTAGGGTGACCACAAGTCCTGGGTTACCCGGGACAGTCCCGCATTGCCCGGGACAGTCCCGCATTTTGCAGGTCTGTTCTGGGCACCTTCATTCCAGGACAATACAGTGCCCCGGAATGAAGCTGACACTGACACCCACCACCAGGGCTGATCTGATGCCCCCCCCTCAAAAAAAAGGGCGCCACATCGCTGCTTTACTCACTGACAGTCCTGGAATGTCTAGAGAGGCACAATCCCCACCCCCTGCTTGTGATTGGAGAAATCATAAACCCCGCCTCTTGTGTGTAATCGCTGTAGAGCCAGCGTTGGAAGAAGGTAAAGCGGGTCTTGACCGGCCAGGACAAGTACTGCCGGTGAGTAAAGTGGTGATGCGGCGGCCATTTTTGAGGGGCTCATCGGTGCTTCTAAATAAATCGCGCACCCGCCGCCCCAGCTGTGCCGTGATTCGTTACAGCACAAGGTGGTTTTTAGGAAGGGGGGAGGGGTGTCCCTAAATGGCAGTTTGGAAATGTGGTCACCCTAATCCCACCAGGAGACCTGAACCACCATTCATCTAGGCTGAGACCTGAATGAAGCCGGATTCGGCTCTGATCGAGTCTTCAATGTAAAATCCCGGACACGACGTCACTTCCGGTTTACTCGGCCGCCAATGGCGCCGATTTTAAAAAATGACAGCATTCAGAATCGCCGTTTTTGGCGATCTGAATACTTTTAAGTGCAAAGGAGGGATTTGGGGTCTTTTAGATTCCCCCCCCGATCCCTCCATAAAGAGGACCTGTCACCACCTATTACTGCCACAGGGGAGGTTTACATTCCTTGCAACAGCAATAAAAGTGATCAGATTTTATTTATTTTTTCAAAGGGACAGTGTAAAAAAATAAAAATAAAATAAAAAAAAAAAAAAAATTTTTTTTAACCACTTGAGCCCCGGACCATTATGCTGCCTAAGGACCAGAGGTCTTTTTCCAATTTGGCACTGCGTCGCTTTAACTGCTAATTGCGCGGTCATGCAATGCTGTACCCAAACGAAATTTGCGTCCTTTTCTTCCCACAAATAGAGCTTTCTTTTGATGGTATTTGATCACCTCTGCAGTTTTTATTTTTTGCGCTATAAACGGAAAAAGACCGAAAATTTTGAAAAAAAATGATATTTTCTACTTTTTGTTATAAAAAAAATCCAATAAACTAAATTTTAGTCATACATTTAGGCCAAAATGTATTCGGCCACATGTCTTTGGTAAAAAAAATGTCAATAAGTGTAAATTTATTGGTTTGCGCAAAAGTTATAGCGTCTACAAACTAGGGTACATTTTCTGGAATTTACACAGCTTTTAGTTTATGACTGCCTATGTCATTTCTTGAGGTGCTAAAATGGCAGGGCAGTACAAAACCCCCCCAAATGACCCCATTTTGGAAAGTAGACACCCCAAGGAAATTGCTGAGAGGCATGTTGAACCCATTGAATATTTATTTTTTTTGTCCCAAGTGATTGAAAAATGACAAAAAAAAAAAAAAATATTTACAAAAAGTCGTCACTAAATGATATATTGCTCACACAGGCCATGGGCCTATGTGGAATTGCACCCCAAAATACATTTAGCTGCTTCTCCTGAGTATGGGGATACCACATGTGTGGGACTTTTTGGGAGCCTAGCCGCGTACGGGGCCCCGAAAACCAATCACCGCCTTCAGGATTTCTAAGGGTGTAAATTTTTGCTTTCACTCTTCACTGCCTATCACAGTTTCGGAGGCCATGGAATGCCCAGGTGGCACAAAACCCCCCAAAATGACCCCATTTTGGAAAGTAGACACCCCAAGCTATTTGCTGAGAGGCATATTGAGTCCATGGAATATTTTATATTTTGACACAAGTTGCGGGAAAGTGACACTTTTTTTTTTTTTTTTTTTTTTTTTTCATAAAGTTGTCACTAAATGATATATTGCTCACACAGGCCATGGGCATATGTGGAATTGCACCCCAAAATACATTTAGCTGCTTCTCCTGAGTATGGGGATACCACATGTGTGGGACTTTTTGGGAGCCTAGCCGCGTACTGGACCCCAAAAACCAATCACTGCCTTCAGGATTTCTAAGGGTGAAAATTTTTGATTTCACTCTTTACTGCCTATCACAGTTTCGGAGGCCATGGAATGCCCAGGTGGCACAAAACCCCCCCAAATGACCCCATTTTGGAAAGTAGACACCCCAAGCTATTTGCTGAAAGGCATGGTGAGTATTTTGCAGCTCTCATTTGTTTTTGAAAATGAAGAAAGACAAGAAAAAACATTTTTTTTTTTCTTTTTTCAATTTTCAAAACTTTGTGACAAAAAGTGAGGTCTGCAAAATACTCACTATACCTCTCAGCAAATAGCTTGGGGTGTCTACTTTCCAAAATGGGGTCATTTGGGGGGGTTTTGTGCCACCTGGGCATTCCATGGCCTCCGAAACTGTGATAGGCAGTGAAGAGTGAAATCAAAAATTCACGCCCTTAGAAAGCCTGAAGGCGGTGCTTGGTTTTCGGGGTCCCGTACGCGGCTAAGCTCCCAAAAAGTCTCACACATGTGGTATCCCCGTACTCAGGAGAAGCAGCAGAATGTATTTTGGGGTGTAATTTCATATATTTCCATGGCATGTTTGAGCAATATATCATTTAGTGACAACTTTGTGCAAAAAAAAAAAAAAAAAAAAAAAATTTGTCTCTTTCCCGCAACTTGTGTCGCAATATAAAATATTCCATGGACTCGACATGCCTCTCAGCAAATAGCTTGGGGTGTCTACTTTCCAAAATGGGGTCATTTGGGGGGGTTTTGAACTGTCCTGGCATTTTATGCACAACATTTAGAAGCTTATGTCACACATCACCCACTCTTCTAACCACTTGAAGACAAAGCCCTTTCTGACACTTATTGTTTACATGAAAAAGTTTTTTTTTTTTGCAAAAAAATTACTTTGAACCCCCAAACATTATATATTTTTTTAAAGCAAATGCCCTACAGATTAAAATGGTGGGTGTTTCATTTTTTTTTTTCACACAGTAATTGCGCAGCGATTTTTCAAACGCATTTTTTGGGGAAAAAACACACTTTTTTTAATTTTAATGCACTAAAACACGCTATATTGCCCAAATGTTTGATGAAATAAAAAAGATGATCTCAGGCCGAGTACATGGATACCAAACATGACATGCTTTAAAATTGCGCACAAACGTGCAGTGGCAACAAAATAAATACATGTTTAAAAGCCTTAAAAAGCCTTTACAGGTTACCACTTTAGATTTACAGAGGAGGTCTACTGGAAAAATTACTGCACTCGATCTGGCCTTCGCGGTGATACCTCACATGCATGGTGCAATTGCTGTTTACGTTTGACGACAGACCGACGCTTGCGTTCGCCTTAGCGCGAGAGCAGGGGGCGACAGGGGTGTTTTTTTTTTTTTTTTTTTTTTTCTTTATTATTTTTTTGCTTTTTTAATCTTACTTTTAAACTGTTCCTTTCATATTTTTTTTTTTAATCATTTTTATTGTTATCTCGGGGAATGTAAATATCCCCTATGATAGCAATAGGTAGTGACAGGTACTCTTTTTTGAAAAAATTGGGGTCTATTAGACCCTAGATCTCTCCTCTGCCCTCAAAGCAAATGACCACACCAAGATCGGTGTGATAAAATGCTTCCCCAATTTCCCAATGGCGCTATTTACATCCGGCGAAATCTAAGTCATGAAATACTCGTAGCTTCCGGTTTCTTAGGCCATAGAGATGTTTGGAGCCACTCTGGTCTCTGATCAGCTCTATGGTCAGCTGGCTGAATCACCGGCTGCATTCTCAGGTTCCCTGTTGAGACAGGAGAGCCAGAGAAAAACACGGAAGACGGTGGGGGGGGGGGGGGCATTCCCTCCCACGGCTTGTAAAAGCAGTCTAGAGGCTAATTAGCCGCTAGGATTGCTTTTACATGAAAGCCGACCGCTGGCTGAAAAGAATGATACCAAGATGATACCTAAACCTGCAGGCATCATTCTGGTATAACCACTCAAAGTCGTGAATGGCGTACCTGAAGACAAAAAAATGGTTAACAATGGTTAACAATAAAGCACAGTAAAGTGTAAATAATTACACACCTGAAAAACAAACATGATAAAACATAATAACAATAACAATAACAATAACAATCAATAACAATAACAATAACAATAAAACATTGCAGAATAGAATACAGTAAAAAAGAGCAGAACAATAGAGAGAGAGAATAGAGAGAGAGAGAACAATAAAACAACAACTATTTTTTTTTATTTCATATTTTTTTTTTTTTTACACTTTTTTTGTAACTAACTTTTATAACGGTAACCGGTTCCAGGTTCGGGTCTCTCAAAATGCGATGGCATCTTGGGAGACCCTGTGAAATGGCGCCTAGTCTGTGCAATGCTGTACCCTACGCTAATACTCAACTAGTGAATGGTAGCGTTCAAAACATTCACCAATGCAAAGACCAGGATTGTCAGGACAGGAGGGACAATAATAGCGGGTGTCACGCCTATATCCTCGCTTGCTGCAGACACGACATCTATTTTGGGGGGGTTCGTTGGGTAGGGGTACTCGGGAGGACATAAAAATGCCTCTCATGCAGCCGACTGCATTTGGTTGGGGATGTGAATGGGGGAAGTACGGGCGCTGCAGAAGCGGTGGGTTCCCAATTAGGATTGGCGAATGCAGCAGGAAGGGCACTATGGGCACGACGGGCCTGTGTTTGTCTTTTTGGTGGCAGCGGGACACTACTTGTGCTTGCCACCTCACCAGCTTCAACTGCACTTATGGGACTCGCCACGTCACCAAGTGTTACTGCAGTGCTGGTTTGACTACGACCGGGGTGTACTAGGCCGCTGGCGCTTGCCAGTTCACCAAAACACTACCAAAAAACTGTTAGCGATCGCAGGGATCAGGCCTGACTCTGCGAACGCTGCAGTTATGCGTTTAGTGTTTTGTAAGTGACAGTGATCGATCGATACCGCACTTGGGTGGGCTGGGCTGGGCCGGGCGGAGGGGCAAAACGCAGGTGCTAGCAGGTATCTGGGCTGATCCCGCTAACACTGCGTTTTTGGGAACCCTAAACTGCTGGTGACGCTAGTATAGATCTGATCGGATCAGATATTGATGCGATCAGATACTATACCACTAAGGGAGGTGTACAGTGCGTGCGTGGGTGTTAGCGGTACTGGCGCTAATCTGACGCTGCCTGGGGCTGGTGCTTGCCAGTTCACCAAAACGCTACAAAAAAAACTGTTAGCGATCGCAGGGATCAGGCCTGACTCTGCGAACGCTGCAGTTATGCGTTTAGTGTTTTGTAAGTGTCAGTGATCGATCGATACTGCACTTGGGTGGGCTGGGCTGGGCCGGGCGGAGGGGCAAAACGCAGGTGCTAGCAGGTATCTGGGCTGATTCCGCTAACACTGCGTTTTTGGGAACCCTAAACTGCTGGGGACGCTAGTATAGATCTGATCGGATCAGATATTGATGCGATCAGATACTATACCACTAAGGGAGGTGTACGCTGCGTGCGTGGGTGTTAGCGGTACTGGCGCTAACCTGACGCTGCCTGGGGCTGGTGCTTGCCAGTTCACCAAAATGCTACCAAAAAAACTGTTAGCGATCGCAGGGATCAGGCCTGACTCTGCGAACGCTGCAGTTATGCGTTTAGTGCCTTGTAAGTGACAGTGATCGATCGATACTGCACTTGGGTGGGCTGGGCCGGGTGGAGGGACAAAACGCAGGTGCTAGCAGGTATCTGGGCTGATCCCGCTAACACTGCGTTTTTGGGAACCCTAAACTGCTGGGGACGCTAGTATAGATCTGATCGGATCAGATATTGATCCGATCAGATACTATACCACTAAGGGAGGCGCATGCTGCGTGCGTGGGTGTTAGCGGTACTGGCGCTAATTTGACGCTGCCTGGGGCGACGCATATCACCGCCGGGCGATCGGGGGGCTAAACCTTTATTCGGTAATAAACGGCGGGTGCCCTGACACTATAAAAAATAAACGAACTAACCAGCGTCAACCGTAACGGTTATACGGTGATCAGTTGTGAAAGGGTTAACTAGGGGGCAATCAAGGGGTTAAAACATTTATTAGGTAGTATATGGGGGTCCCTGACGCTATAAAACGCTGACGGCGAACCTAAATATTTACCTCACTAACTAGCGTCACCAGCGACACTAATACAGCGATCAGAAAAATGATCGCTTAGCGACACTGGTGACAGGGGGTGATCAAGGGGTTAAAACTTTATTAGGGGGGGTTAGGGGGGTACCCTAGACCTAAAGGGGGGTAATATACACTGTCCCAACACTGTCACTGTCACAAACTGACACTATGCAGTAACCAGAAAAAAAAAAAAAAAAAAAAAAAAAAAAACTGCTGGTGTCAGTTTGTGACAGGGGGGGGGGTGATTGGGGGGGGATCGGGGGGCGATCGGGGGGGGGATCGGGGTGATTTGTGTGCCTGGCATGTTCTACTGTGTGTGTAGTGTTTGTGCACTCACATACTTGTCGTCTCTCCTCGGGCCGGAACGGAAAATACCGACCCGAGGGGAGATGACATCACTTCCTTTGCTGCTGTTTAGCATACAGCAGCAAAGGAGTGTTTTCATTGGCCGGCGGCGATCGCGAGGGGGGGGCCACGAACGGATGGTCTCCCCCTCATCACCGATCGCCGCTGGACAAACGACGACCGCCTCGGGCACCGGGGGGGGGTCCGATCGGACCCCCCACCCGCGGAAGGCAAATCACGTACCCTGTACGTGATTTTGCCTGTCCGTGCCACTTTGCCGACGTACATCGGCGTGAGGCGGTCGTCAAGTGGTTAAAGCGCACCCGTCCCTGCGCGCTCACGCAGCAAAGAAAACGCATACGTAAGTCGTGCCCACAAATGTAAACGATGTTCAAACCACACATGTGAGGGATCGCCGCGATTGTCAGAGTGAGAGCAATAATTCTAGCCCTAGACCTCCTCTGTAATGCTAAAAAAGCATTGCCTATGGAGATTTATACGTACCGTAGTTTGTCGCCATTACACAAGTGTGCGCAATTTCAAAGCGTGACATGTTAGGTATCTATTTACTCGGCGTAACATCATCTTTCACATTATACAAAAAAATTGGGCTGACTTTACTGTTTAGTTTTTTTAAATCCGCAAAATTGTCTTTTTTTCCCCCCAAAAAAGTACATTTGAAAGACCGCTGCGCAAATACCATGTGACATAAAATATTGCAGTGATCGCCATTTTATTCTCTAGGGTCTCTGCTACAAATATATAAATATATATATAATGTTTGGTGGTTCTAAATAATCTTGTAGAAAAAAAATACAGATTTTAACTTGTAAGCAAAAAATGTCAGAAATAGGCTCAGGCATGAAAGGGGTTAAAAGTCATCAGCTGCGATATTTGTCAGGGCTGGACTGGAACAAAAGTGTGGCCCTGGACTTCATCCAGACCAGCCCAGGGCACAACACATCAGGGAACATCGGGGCACATCAGGGTACATAGCACATTAGAGCATGGGGCACATTAGGGCACATCAGGGCACATAGCACATGGGGGCACATCAGGGAACATCGGGGCACATCAGGGCACATTAGGGCACATCAGGGCTTGGGGCACATTAGGGCACATGGCACATTAAGGGGCACATCAGGGCACATTATGGGGCACATTGTTTACTAGCCAGCATGCAGAGTAGCACAAGAAGCATCTGTGATAGGTTCACTCTCATGTCACGCTGCTCCCCGGCGGCCCCTCCTCTCTTCTCGTCCATCCCCATTTGCTTGTGACATCATCTGGGATGGACGAGAAGAGAGGAGGGGCCGCCGGGGAGCAGTGTGACATGAGAGAGAACCTATCACAGACACTTCCTGCGCTACTCTGCATGCTGGCTAAATCTTGATCTACCCGTCAGGCGCCAGCTGTCGGCGATTGACGGGTAGATCGCTGCGGACCTCCGATGCAATAGGCGGCCGCTGAAACTGGCCCACTGAGCAATCGGCCCACCGGGAAACTCCCGGTAGACCCGATGGCCAGTCCATCCCTGGTATTTGTAGAGGATTTGTAGCTGCTGACTTTGAATTTTTTCTGAAGGAGCTCCCCCCCCTCCCCCCCTACAGCTCCACATTTTAATATGACACATTGTTTCCTTTTACTTACAATTACTGGTATTCCGAGTGTTGTCCCCCCTGCCTCATGAATTCTTCCGGGGGAACTTCCTGTCACATGTTCCAGGAGTAAAAATGGCCGCTGTGATACGACTATAGAGAAAAAGAAAAAAAAACAATTACTAATAACGTCTCCAGAGGCCTTTGTTGTATTATTTATAATAAGGGAGGAGTTCCTCTTTAACCCCTTCCTGACGGGTGAACGTCCTGGACTTTCAGTGGTCATACCGGGATGATGGGTGGAGCTACAGGCTTTATCCCGAGATTTACTTTTTAAGCCAGCGACTTCCTGTGTTGTAAAAGCCATCCTAGTGGCTAATTAGCTGCTGGATGTCTTTTACAGGCACCAGAAGGGGACGTTCCCCCCTCCCCCCGGCACCTTTCCCAGCTCTCCCATGCCATCGGGGAGCCCGATTTATATAATCTAGTGCTGTCACTGGGTTACCATAGAGCTGGCCCTGGACCAGATGGTCCCCAGGCATCTCTATGGTTCTGGGAGGCCGGAAGCGACGCCATGAGGTCACTTCCAGTTCTGGCAGATGTAAACACTGACATTTTTTTTTGGAAAACATGAAATCAATGTCATTTTTTTATCTCATGTTTTCCAAGGTGAAGGAGGGATTTGGGGTTCTTATAGACCCCCCCAGATGTCTCCATAAAGAGGACCTGTCATCTCTTATTTCTATCACAAGGGATGTGTACATTTTATGTGATAGAAATAAAAGTGATAATTTAACGGAGACCCTCATAATAATAGAACCTGATGGAGATCCTCATAATAATAGAACCCGATGGAGACCCTCATAATAATAGAACCCGATGGAGACCCTCATAATAATAGAACCAGATGGAGACCCTCATAATAATAGAACCTGATGGAGACCCTCATAATAATAGAACCGGATGGAGACCCTCATAACAATAGAACCTGTTAGAGACCCTCATAATAATAGAACCCGATGGAGACCCTCATAATAATAGAACCCGATGGAGACCCTCATAATAATAGAACCCGATGGATACCCTCATAATAATAGAGACCCTCATAATAATAGAACCGGATGGAGACCCTCATAATAATAGAACCGGATGGAGACCCTCATAATAATAGAACCGGATGGAGACCCTCATAATAATAGAACCCGATATAGACCCTCAAAATAATGGAACCTGATGGAGACCCACATAATAATAGAACCTGATAGAGACCCTCATAATAATAGAACCTGATAGAGACCCTAATAATAATAGAACCCGATGGAGACCCCCATAATAATAGAATTAGATGGAGACCCTCATAATAATAGAATTAGATGGAGACCCTCATAATAATAGAACCTGATGGAGACCCTCATAATAATAGAACCTGATAGAGACCCTCATAATAATAGAACCTGATAGAGACCCTAGACCATAGCACATCAGGGCACATAATGGCACATCAGGGCACATGATGGGGCACATGGCACATTATGGGGCACATCAGGGCACATTATGGGGCACATCAGGGCACATAGCACATTGGGGCACATCAGGGCACGGGGAACATCAGGGCACATAACGGCACATCAGGGCACATGGCACATTATGGGGCACATCAGGGCACATGGCACATTATGGGGCACATTGTTTACTAGCCAGCATGCAGAGTAGCACAGGAAGCGTCTGTGATAGGTTCTCTCTCATGTTACGCTGCTCCCCGGTGGCCCCTCCTCTCTTCTCGTCCATCCCAGATGATGTCACAAGCAAATGGGGATGGACGAGAAGAGAGGAGGGGCCGCTGGGGAGCAGCGTGACATAAGAGAGAACCTATCACAGACGCTTCCTGCGCTACTCTGCATGCTGGCTAAATCTCGATCTACCCGTCAGGCGCCAGCTGTCGGCGATTGACGGGTAGATCGCAGCGGACCTCCAATGCAATAGGCGGCCACTGAAACCGGCCCACTGAGCAATCGGCCCACCGGGAAACTCCCGGTAGTCCCGAAGGCCAGTCCATCCCTGATATTTGTAGAGATTTTGTAGCTGCCGACTTTTATTTATTTTCTGAAGGAGCTCGGAGCTCCTCCCCCCCTCCAGCTCCACATTTTAATATGAAACATTGTTTCCTTTCACTTACAATTACTGGTATTCCGAGTGTTGTCCTCCCCCCGGCCTCATGGATTCTTCCTGGGTACTTCCTATCACATGTTCCAGGAGTAAAAATGGCCGCTGTGATACGACTATAGAGAAAAAGAAAAAAAAAACAATTACTAATCACGTCTCCAGAGGCCTTTGTTGTCTTATTTATAATAAGGGAGGAGTTCCCCTGTAACCCCTTCCTGACGGGTGGACGTCCTGGACTTTCAGTGGTCATACCGGGATGATGGGAGGAGCTACAGGCTTCCTACCGGGATGATGGGAGGAGCTACAGGCATCATCCCAGGATTTACTTTTTCAGAACGCGACTTCCTGTGTTGTAAAAGCCATCCTAGTGGCTGATTAGCTGCTGGATGTCTTTTACAGGCACCAGGAGAGGACGTTCCCTACCCCCCCCTCCCGATGGCACCTTTTCGAGCTCTCCAATGCAAGCGGGGAGCCCGATTTATATAATCTGGCGTTGCCATTGGGTTACCATAGAGCTGGCCCTGGACCAGATGGTCCACAGGCATCTCTATGGTTCTGGGAGGCCAGGAGGGACGCCATGACGTCACTTCCAGTTCTGGCAGATGTAAACACTGACATTTTTTTTTGTGGAAAACATGAGATCAATGTCTTATTTTTTATCTCATGTTTTCCAAGGTGAAGGAGAGATTTGGGGTCTTATAGACCCCCCAGATGTCTCCATAAAGAGGACCTGTCATCTCTTATTTCCCTCATAATAATAGAACCTGATGGAGACCCTCTTAATAATAGAACCCGACGGAGACCCTCATAATAATAGAACCCGACGGAGACCCTCATAATAATAGAACCCGACGGAGACCCTCATAATAATAGAACCTGATAGAGACCCTCACAATAATAGAACCTGATGGAGACCCTCATAATAATAGAACCCAACGGAGACCCTTATAATAACAGAACCCGGCAGAGAACCTCATAATAATAGAATCTGATTGAGAGCCTCATAATAATAGAACCTGATAGAGACCCTCACAATAATAGAACCTGATGGAGACCCCTCATAATAATAGAACCCAACGGAGACCCTTATAATAACAGAACCCGGCAGAGACCCTCATAATAATAGAATCTGATGGAGAACCTCATAATAATAGAATCTGATAGAGACCATCATAATAATAGAACCTGATGGAGACCCTCATAATAATAGAACATGATGGAGACCCTCATAATAATAGAACCCGATAGAGACCCTCATAATAATAGAATCTGATGGAGACCCTCATAATAATAGAACCCAATAGAGACCCTCATAATAATAGAATCTAAAGGAGACCACCATATTAATGATGGAACCTGATGGAGACCCTCATAATAATAGAACCCGATGGAGACGCTCATAGTAATGGAACCCGACGGAGAACCTCATAATAAGAGAACCCGAAGGAGACCCAAATAATAATAGAACATGATAAAGACCCTCATAATAATAGAACTTGATAGAGACCCTCATAATAATAGAACCTGATAGAGACCCTCATAATAATAGAACCTGATAGAGACCCTCATAATAATAGAACCTGATAGAGACCATCATAATAATAGAACCTGATGGAGACCCTAGACCATAGCACATCAGGGCACATAGCACTGTCGGCGATTGACGGGTAGATCGCTACGGACCTCCAATGCAATAGGCGGCCACTGAAACCGTCCCACTGAGCAATCGGCCCACCGGGAAACTCCAAGTAGTCCCGATGGCCAGTCCATCCCTGACGAGGCCTGTTCTGAGTGTAACCTGTCTTGTTAAACCGCTCTATGGTCTTGGCCACCATGCTGCAGCTCAGTTTCAGGGTCTTGGCAATCTTCTTATAGCCTAGGCCATCTTTATGTAGAGCAACAATTCTTTTTTTCAGATCCTCAGAGAGTTCTTTGAGGTGCCATGTTGAACTTCCAGTGACCAGTATGAGAGAGTGAGAGCGATAACACCAAATTTAACACACCTGCTCCCCATTCACACCTGAGACCTTGTAGCACTAACGAGTCACATGACACTGAGGAGGGAAAATGGCTAATTGGGCCCAATTTGGACATTTGGGTGTGAATGGGGTTTTGACATTAATGGCTGTGTGTTGAGTTATTTTGAGGGGACAGCAAATTTACACTGTTTTACAAGCTGTACACTCACTACTTTACATTGTAGCAAAGTGTTATTTCTTCAGTGTTGTCACATGGAAAGATATAATAAAATATTTACAAAAATGTGAGGGGTGTACTCACTTTTGTGAGATACTGTGTATATATATATATTTATATATATATATATATATATATATATATATAATATATATAGATATACACTTGTAACACTAATGTTAAACAATCAAAAACTCAAATTAAACACCTTTATATCAAGAATTATCCCTCTTTACCTCTCCTTTACAATAGCTAAGCCACATACTAACATTCAGGTTGCAAGGGAATTTACTCTTATGCTGTGTACACACGAGCAGATTTTCCGTCTGTTTTTCCAACGGCATTCCGCTCAAGCTTGCTTTCGATTGTCAAGAACGCGGTGATGTACAACACTACGAGGAGCCGAGAAAATGAAGTTCAATGCTTCCGAGCATGCGTGAAATTGTTTCCGAGTATGCATAGGAATTTTTTCCAAGCATGCGTAGAAATTATGCGCGTCGGAATTTGTACAGAGGATCGCATTTTCGGATAGGAACTTTTTCCGACCGAAAAATTGAGAACCTGCTCTCAATCTTTTGCTGGCAGGAATTCCGCCAGCAAAAGTCCGATGGAGCATACACACGATCGCATTTTCCGACCTAAAGCTCTCATCGGTCTTTTGCTGGCCAAATTTCCGATCGTGTGTACGCGGCATTAGCTTAGTGAATGAGATAGAGCTCTACCGACTTCCATCATCCAATCACGTAAAATAAAAAATACTTGTTTTGGATTAGGTATTCTTTCCAAAGTGACATTTCGCCACATTCACTAAGCCAAAGGAAAAATTCCTTACAAAGCGCACAGCTTATTTGTATATAGTACATTAACCCCATACTGTGCCAAACCAGGACCCTTTCCCAGTACTATACCTAATCCACAACCAATTTAACCATTCATAGTGAAAATGCAATATGTATAACGATGCCTTTCCCAATCCACTTTTCATTCTTAGCTTTTTAGTGAATATCTTCCAGCATTGAAAACCACAAACATGATACTGTGGGGTTGATTTACCAAAGTTAAAAGGAAAGTTTCACTTTTTCTCGTCAAATTTGTTTATTTTTTAAATATAACAAAGATTGACAAATTAAATACATACAAGGATGGTGGTACAATATTCAAATAGCAATAAAGCTAAACCTATTGATTTATGAACAGGATGAGGACATAACAATGTAAAAATGTAACAAGTAGAGCAACAAATAAAACAATAAAACAAAGTGTTACATCAAAAGCATTTGAAAATTCTGTCAGAAGGAAAAAAGTAAGCTAGTGACTATTGATTTATTTTGAAAGAGCAGCAATAAGTAGATCACAGGTGATATCACTTGCTGCTCAGTGATTGCAGTATTCTAGTCTGCAACTCCCCAAGGTAATACTTAAAATCTGGCCTGTTGGTGGGTCCCGAGGACTGGAGTTGAGAACCACTGATCTAATAGGTATATATTAAAAACAGAAGTGATAATGTGTACATAAGTACCACACAATATTAAAAGAAATGTAGAAAACAAAAAATAGGAGTTAGAGAGAAGAGGATAGAAAAAAAAGGGGGGGGGGGATTGGGGGGTTTACAAGTGGTATTGAGATCCCAGATGAATAGAATATATAGTCAAGGCAAATAGAGTAAAATTGCCAAGGCAATAATAGTGTGTGATCAAAGTCTAGAGGTAAACAATGCTTAATACAAGGTATCTAAAACTGACTATTTCGATCTCTTTCGATTGCTTCAATTTTAGAATGAATAAGAGCTTTTCTAGTTCTGTGTATGGTTTCAGCTAGAATTAAATATTTTGTTTTCTATGCCTTAGCAATGGTTTGTTTTGCAGCTGTTAGGAGCTGTAAAAGAAGGCAAAATTGATTCTGTGTGATCCCATCAGGTTTCAGGTTTAATAGGGCTGTAGCAGGATTGGGCTGTACAGGTGTATCAAAGATTTTTGAGGCTAAAGCCTTGTGCACACAATCGGATTGTTGGCCAACAAAGCGTCAGACTTTTATCCGAAGGGCGTGTGCCGTGAACTTGTCTTGCATACAAATGGTACACAATTGTAGGCCAACAAACGCAAAAGTAGTGATGTACTATGTGGACTTTCAGTTCTTGAGCGCCACCCTTTGGGCACCTTCTACTAATGTCATGTTTGGTGAGCATTGATTCCAAGCTTGCGTGTTTGTACTTTGGATTTTTGTGTGATGAACTTGTGTACACATGATAGGAGAATTTGACAACAGACCGCTGTCCGCCGAAAATTTACTAGCCGAATTGCGAACCAAGGAGGCTTTGGCCAATTATGGCTCAGGGGATTTAGTACACGTCCCACACTATATAAGGCCGCCTGCACGGCGGCCCTGTGTAGTGTGTGTTCCGGCGTTCATTGAGAGAGAGAGAGAGAGAGACAGACAGTGACATTTGATTTGAGTTAGAAAGATTAGGCAGAACAGTCAGTCAGTTTAGCTGCACTTATAGTGTATTGTGTATATATATATGCATCCCAGGTGTTGCATATATATATATATATATATATATACACTGTATTCAGTTTAGCTAGATCCGTTCCTGTTATCTTCCTACTGACAGGCAGGCTTGTCTTGTTACAGTATTTACAGCTACCTGAAGAAAATTGCTGGTGTTCTTTTGATCCTATTAGTACCACAGTCAGGCAGCTAGACTATTTACAGTTAGTGCAGTGCGTCCTGCTCACAGTGTTCAGCTAGATCTGTTCCTGTTATCTTCCTACTGACAGGCAGGCTTGTCTTGTTACAGTATATACAGCTACCTGAAGAAAATTACTGGTGTTCTTTTGATCCTATTAGTACCACAGTCAGGCAGCTAGACTATTTACAGTTAGTGCAGTGCGTCCTGCTGACAGTGTTCAGCTAAACCTACAAGTTAGTGGGGTGTGTCCTGCTCACAGTGTTCAGCTAAACCTACAAGTTAGTGTGGTGCGTCCACCTCACAGTGTTCAGCTAAACCTACAAGTTAGTGCGGTGCGTCCTGCTCACAGTGTTCAGCTAAAACTACAAGTTAGTGGGGTGCGTCCTGCTCACAGTGTTCAGCTAAACCTACAAGTTAGTGAGGTGCGTCCTGCTCACAGTTTTTAGCTAAACCTACAAGTTAGTGGGGTGTGTCCTGCTCACAGTGTTCAGCTAAACCTACAATTTGGTGTAGTGAGACCTCTGCACAGTGTTCATCTAAAGCTACAAGTTAGTGCAGTGCGTCCTGCTCACAGTGTTCAGCTAGATCCTTTCCTGGTATCTTCTTACTGACAGGCAGGCTTGTCTTGTTACAGTATTTACAGCTACCTGAATAAAATTGCTGGTGTTCTTTTGATCCTATTAGTACCACAGTCAGGCAACTAGACTATTTACAGTTAGTGCAGTGCGTCCTGCTCACAGTGTTCAGCTAAACCTACAAGTTGGTGTAGTGAGACCTCTGCACAGTGTTCATCTAAAGCTACACGTTAGTGCAGTGCGTCCTGCTCACAGTATTCAGCTAAAACTACAAGTTAGTGCTGTGCGTCCTGCTCACAGTGTTCAGCTAAACCTACAAGTTGGTGTAGTGAGACCTCTGCGCAGTGTTCATCTAAAGCTACAAGTTAGTGCAGTGCGTCCTGCTCACAGTGTTCAGCTAAAACTACAAGTTAGTGCTGTGCGTCCTGCTCACAGTGTTCAGCTAAACCTACAAGTTGGTGTAGTGAGACCTCTGCACAGTGTTCATCTCAAGCTACAAGTTAGTGCAGTGCGTCCTGCTCACAGTGTTCAGCTAAAACTACAAGTTAGTGCTGTGCGTCCTGCTCAGAGTGTTCAGCTAAAACTAAAAGTTAGTGCTGTGCGTCCTGCTCACAGTGTTCAGCTAAACCTACAAGTTGGTGTAGTGAGACCTCTGCACAGTGTTCATCTAAAGCTACAAGTTAGTGCAGTGCGTCCTGCTCACAGTGTTCAGCTAAAACTACAAGTTAGTGTGGTGCATCCACCTCACAGTGTTCAGCTAAACCTACAAGTTAGTTTTTTGCGAGCTCTGCACAGTGTTCAGCTAAAGCTACCTGTAGAAGGTTGGTGGTGTTCTCATACTACAGGCAGGCAGTTGATTTTGCTAGCTGCAGTATCAGTACATATATATATGTATATATATATATATATATATATATATATATATATATATATATATATATCCCAGCTTATTGCAGCTACAGGCCATTAGTATGTCTGAAAGGCCAAGAAGGAGAGGCAGACAGTCACAAGCCAATAAGAGAGGGCAAGCAGGCTCTGTGTCTAGTGCTGGTTGTGGAGACGGTGCATCCTCATCAGCACGTGGCCGTGGGACACGCTTGGCCTTTTTTTCGGCAGCTGGCCGTGTTGAGCCGCAACATGCGGAAGACTTGGTCGAGTGGATGACCAAGCCGTCCTCATCCTCTCTCACTCATGCCCAGGGTACTTTGTCTGGCAAAGCAGCGGCCTCTTCCCTCGGCTCAATGTCATCAGTGACTCCTTCCCTAGCCCCACCATGTCCTCCTGAGGAGTCCCTCGAACTGTTTGACCACAGTGTTGGGTACATGCTCCAGGAGGATGCCCAGCGTTTGGAAGGCTCTGATGATGATACTGAGCTCGATGAAGGCAGTAACACGAGCATGGACAGAGGGGGTGCCCAAGAAGGACAGCAATCTGGCAGTCATGCTCCCCCTGCTGCAGCATACTGCCAGGTTTGCTCCAGTGATGAGGAGGGAGGGGATGATGAGGTCACTGACTCAACGTGGGTGCCTGATAGGAGAGAGGAAGAGGAGGAGGAGGAGGAGGAGGCGGCACATCACCAACGAGGCAGGATGGCCAGGGGCCAGCCTAAGGGCAGCACATTGACTGCATCACACCCCAAAGCTCCACATGTGCAGGGCGCTGCAGTCTCTGCGCGTTATTCAACAAGTTAATTGGTGTGGGCCTTTTTTGAGACGAGTGCATCAGATCGCACCGCTGCTATTTGCAACATATGTCTCAAGCGTATCTCGCGTGGCCAAAACATCTCCCGCTTGGGTACCACATGCTTGACCAGACATATGTTGACCTGCCATGCAGTTCGTTGGCAAGCGTATCTAAAAGACCCACACCAAAGAACAAAGAGGACCTCTCCTTGCTCCTCATCAGCTGAGATCTCCAACCCCACTATACCTTCAGTCCTCTCTGAGACCTGCACTGAGAGGAATGAAGGTGTAGAATTAGGTGTGTCACAGCCAAGTACTTGTGGGCAATCTGCTTTTGGTACACCGACGTCAGATTGTACCAGGCAAATTTCCCTGCCCCAGCTGCTGCACCGCCGAAACAAGTTTGCTCCCAGCCATCCACATGCGCAGCGGTTGAATGCTAGCACTTCAACTGCTGCCTTTTCAGTTGGTAGACTCTGCCCCCTTCCGTGAGTTTGTGGAATGTGCGGTTCCTCAGTGGCAGGTACCCAAACGCCACTTTTTCTCACGGAAGGCGATTCTGGCTCTCTACCGGCATGTGGAAGGCAATGTCCATGCCTCGCTGGACAGGGCGGTCAGCGGTAAGGTGCATATTACCGCTGACTCATGGTCCAGCAGGCATGGACAGGGACGTTACCTAAGTTTCACGGCGCATTGGGTGACTCTGCTGGCAGCTGGGAAGGATGCAGGACAAGGTGCAGTAGTGTTGGAGGTTGTTCCGCAACCACGCCTCCAAAATGCTAATGATTGTGCCACACCTCTCTCCTCCACCCCCTCCTCTTCTTCTTCCTCCATGGCCTCTTCCTGTGCTTTGTCCTCGGAACCAGCGGTACTCCGTAGCCGTTCAAGGGGCTACGTAAGTACGCAGGCCAAAAGATGCCATGCGGTGCTTGAGCTGGTGTGCTTGGGGGACAAGAGCCACACTGGGGCAGAGGTTCTGTCAGCTGTGCAGGGGCAGGTTCAGAGGTGGTTGACGCCACGCCAACTTAAGGCAGGAATGGTGGTTTGCGACAATGGCACCAACCTCCTCTCTGCCCTCCGACAGGGACAAATGACCCATGTGCCCTGTTTGGCTCACGTCCTTAACTTGGTGGTGCAGCGGTTCTTGGGCAGGTGCCCGGGCTTACAGGATGTCCTGAGGCAGGCCAGGAAAGTCTGTGTGCATTTCCGCAGGTCATATAATGCCAGTGCTCGGCTGACGGACCTCCAAAAGGAGTTTAACCTGCCCAAGAACCGCCTAATCTGTGACATGCCCACCAGGTGGAACTCAACGTTGGCCATGCTGCAGCGGCTGCACACGCAGCAGAGGGCCATCAATGAGTACCTGTGCGACTATGGCACCAGGACAGGGTTAGGGGAGCTTGGTTTTTTTCCCCACGCCAGTGGGCCATGATCAGGGATGCATGCACTGTCCTGTCACCATTTGAGGAGGCCACGAGGATGGTGAGCAGTGACAGTGCATGCATCAGTGACACTGTCCCCCTTGTCCACCTGTTGGAGCACACGCTGCATGGAATAATGGACAGGGCACTTGAGGCAGAACAGAGGCAGGAAGAGGAGGACTTCCTTAGCTCTCAAGGCCCCCTTTATCCAGACAGTGTTCCTGCGTGCCCGCCGATCACACAGGAAGAGGACGAGGAGGAGGAGGAGGAGGAGGAGGAGGAAGATTGTGTCAGTATGGAGGTGGAGCCTGGCACTCAGCATCAGCAGCAATCTTTAAGGGATCAGTCCCAAGAAACACATGGACTTGTACATGGCTGGGAGGAGGTGGCTGCGGACCATGTCGTCCTTAGTGACCCAGAGGACTCCGGACCGAATGCCTCAGCAAACCTACGCTGCATGGCCTCCCTGATCCTGCAAAGCCTGCGTAAGGATCCTCGTATTCGTGGTATCAAGGAGAAGGACCAATACTGGCTGGCAACCCTCCTTGATCCACGTTACAAGGGTAAGGTTGCGGACCTTATCTTGCCATCGCAGAGGGAGCAGAGGATGAAACATCTTCGGGAGGCCTTGCAGAAAGGTCTGTGCAACGCGTTCCCAGAGACTGGGAGGTTACAAACTCCTGTTTCTGGACAACGTGTTGCTGAGGCTTCGGTCAGTCAAAGAAGGAGTGGTGGAGAAGGTGGCCGTCTGACCGATGCGTTCAGACAATTTTTTGGTCCGCAGCCCCAAGGTATGATCGGTTCCAGCAACCATCGCCAGCGTCTGTTTTACATGGTGCAGGAATACCTAGGGGCAAGATCAGACTTGGACACCTTTCCCACTGAAAATCCTCTGGGTTACTGGGTCTTGAGGATGGATCACTGGCCAGAGCTTGCACAGTATGCAATTGAGCTACTGGCCTGTCCTGCATCCAGCGTTCTTTCAGAACGCACATTCAGTGCTGCTGGAGGCGTGGTAAACGATCACAGGGTGCGTCTGTCCACCGACTCGGTCGATCGACTGACCTTCATAAAAATGAATCAGTCTTGGATCACCACCAGCTACCAAGCACCTGATGCTGATGTAACCGAATAATTTTTTTTGAATTCTCAGATCCCTTCAAAGACTGCCTATGCTGATGCTGAGTGACTATCCCTGAGTAATTATCCTCTTCCTCCTCAATCATCACGCTGTGCCTAAGGCCCAATTTTTCTGCCCCTGTTTAACAGGGGCGTGTAATTACAATTTTTGATGCAATACTTTGCAGCAGGGCTCGTTCCTGCGTTCCAACTAGAGTGTCTGTGAGGGGTTGCAGTGTTGTGGCACCAGCACCAGTGCCTAAGGCCCAATTTTTCTGCCCCTGTTTAACAGGGGCGTGTAATTACAATTTTTGATGCAATACTTTGCAGCAGGGCTCATTCCTGCGTTCCAACTAGAGTGTCTGTGAGGGGTTGCAGTGTTGTGGCATCAGCACCACCACCACCACCAAAGGCCCAATTTTTCTGCCCCTGTTCAACAGGGGCATGTAATTACAATTCTTGATCTAATATTTCACAGCAGGGCCCATTTCTGCACCCACCAAGAGCGAGTGAGGACTTACAGTGTTGTGGCACCAGCACCACCACCACCACCACCAAAGGCCCAGTTTTTCTGCCCCTGTTCAACAGAAGCATGTAAATACAATTCTTGATCTAATATTTCACAGCAGGGCCCTGTGAGGGCTTACAGTGTTGTGGCCACAACAACACCTAAGGCCCAAATTTCTGCTGAGTATATAGGGCAGGCCCCTACTTTCAAACATCTAACTTACAAACGACTCCTACTTGCAAACGGAAGGAGACAACAGGCAGTGAGATGAAATCTACCCCTAGGAAGGGAAATTCTCTCCTGTAAGAGTTAATATGGGAAAAACATTTCTCCTTTCCACTGATGCTTTCCAATCCTTGTTCCACAAAAAACCCCAAATTCTCAAAAAGCATTTGTCATTGGGACAAAAAGTGAGGTGAAATCTTCTAAAGAGGAGGAAAGACAGCAAAACAAATGTCACAGGGGTGATAACCCTTCCCTATGTTTTCCAAAAAGCTTAAAAAAGATTTTTTGGCTGGAGCTAAACACGTTAAAAATGTACCCGTTCAAAATGACAAACAGATTCTACTTAACAACAAACCTACAGTCCCTGTCTTGTTTGCACCGCCTGTATACTGCTGTTCAGAGTATATAGGGCCTGGTGGCCCCACACCTTTCCTTATTTTAATTTGGGTGCGGGGTTCCCCTTAATATCCATACAAGACCCAAAGGGCCTGGTAATGGACTGGGGGGTACCCATGCCGTTTGTCTCACTGATTTTCATCCATATTGCCAGGACCGGACATTACATTAAACCCGCAAGCAGTTTTAAATGAGATTTTTTCCTTTAAAAATGACATTTGGTGCAGGGACTGTTCTAAACACGGGAAACATGCGCCACTTTACAGGCATACTATAGACACCCCCCAGGTACGATATTTAAAGGAATATTTCACTTTTTTTTTTTTACTTTAAGCATCATTAAAATCACTGCTCCCGAAAAAACGGCCGTTTTTAAAAGTTTTTTTTGCATTGATACACATCCCCTGGGGTAGGACCCGGGTCCCCAAACCCTTTTTAGGACAATACCATGCAAATTAGCCTTTAAAATGAGCACTTTTGATTTAGAACGTTCGAGTCCCATAGACGTCAATGGGGTTCTAACGTTCGTGCGAACTTTTGGTCCGTTCGCAGGTTCTGGTGCGAACCGAACCGGGGGGTGTTCGGCTCATCCCTACCTGCCATCCAACATTTGTTGCCGGAAAGTTGGACAACAATTGTCTGATGGAGCATACTAACGGTTGGATTTTAGGCAAACAGTCTGTCATCACGCAATTCCCTGCCGAAAATCCGATCGTGTGTACGAGGCTTAAGTCACAAACTGCCTTCCAGAATTTTTGGGCAGTTGGGCATTCCCACTAAATATGAAGTTGAGTGCCACAAAAAGAAGCTGTGGGGTAATCAGAAGCATATTTCAATATTCTAACAGGAACCAAATACCTATGGGTTAGCACCTAAAAGTTTCCACAGCAACAACATTAAAAGAAGCAGACTTAGTGGCGGACCATATGCTAGACAATTTAGTAGCATTAAATGAGCGATTAAGGTCTAGTTCCCATTTGGAGACATATTTGAGGGGACCAGTGTTAGTACTAGCTAAAATTTGCTCATAGAGAAAGGAAACGAGTCCTCTAGCATGAAGGTCAGAAATGCATATGCGTTCAAAACGCCTGGGATAGTTGGCAGTTGGAATCAAGATAAGGTTGGAAAAAATGTTTGATTCGCAAATATCGGAACAGTTCTGATTGAGGAAGTCCAAATATATCACACAAAGTAGGAAAATAATGTATGGAGGAGGCAGATACCAAATGATATAAAGGGAATAAATTATCTGTAGTCCATGCTTTGAAAGAATTAGGAGCAATCCAAGCTGGGTAAAAAGCAGAATTTTTAACAAAAGAAAGGAGCAGGAAATTAGGAGATTGAAGGCCTAGAGAAGTTTTGAATCTGTCCCAGATAGATAAAGAATGTTTTGTGATAGGATTGGGAATAAAAGTACCAGGGCCGTCTTTAACCACTTGCCGACCGCCGCACGCCAATGTACGTCCAAAGTTTGGCGGCGGATATCGTTGTTATGGCAGCAGCTATCCCCGTTTTCGTGCGGCAGCCAGCTTTCAGATAAAAGTGGTCTCTGTGGCAGATTTGCCGCAAGATCACTTTTATTGGTGGCAGGAGAGGGGCCCCCCTCCCACCGCGATCTGGTGCCCTCCGCCGCTTACCGGAGCCGTCGGTAGCGGCAGAGGTGATCGCGTCTGTCTCCTTGCTGTGCCTGGGGACGAGTGAGGCTAAGATGGTGCCCACTCGTCTCCATGACACTGCAGGGCGGAAGCGACGTCAAAACATCACTTCCGCCCATACGTCTTAAAGGCACATTTTTTTCAATGTCATTTTTTTAAATGACTTTTTTTTTATTTTTTATTTTTTATTGCATTTTAGTGTAAATATGAGATCTGGGGTCTTTTTGACCCCAGATCTCATATCTTAATATGAGATCTGTCATGCTTTTTTCTATTACAAGGGATGTTTACATTCCCTGTAATAGGTATAGAAGTGACACAACTTTTTTTTTTAAACAGTGTAAAAATAAATAAAATCATGTAAAATAAATAATAAAAATAAAAAAAAATGCTTTTAAAACCTCCCGTCCCAATGAGCTTGCACACAGAAGCGAACGCATACGTGAGTAGCGCCCGCATATGAAAACGGTGGTCAAGCCACACATGTGAGGTATCGCCACAATCGTTAGAGCGAGAGCAATAATTCTAGCCCTAGACCTCCTCTGTAACGCAAAACATGCAACCTGTAGATTTTTTTTAAACGTCGCCTATGGAGATTTTTGAGGGTTAAAGTTTGACGCCATTCCATGAGCGGGCGCAATTTTGAAGCGTGACATGTTAGGTTTCAATTTACTCGGTGTAACATTATCTTTCACAATATAAAAAAATTGGGCTAACTTTACTGTTTTATTTTTTTATTCAAAAAAGTGAATTTTTTCCAAAAAAAAGTGCACTTGTAAGAGCGCTGCGCAAATACGGTGTGAAAAAAAGTATTGCAATGACTGCCATTTTATTCTCTAGGGTGTTAGAAAAAAAACAATATATAATGTTTGGGAGTTCTCGGTAATTTTCTAGCAAAAAAATCTGTTTTAAACATGTAAACACCTAAATTCCAAAACGAGGCTGGTCCTTAAGTGGTTAAGGTAGGGCAAAAGGGGCAGCTGCCCTGGGCCCTGTCATTGTTGTGGGGCCCAAAGCAGTTGCCTCATACTTGCTAACTATCCCAGTTTAAATTCCCTTTTCCCTTGAAGATTTAGTCCCGTGCTGTGTCCTGATATCTCAGTGTGAAGTGCTGGTACGCATGCTGCCCGCCTCTGCCCTATTGTTGTGTACAGATGACTCACCTGCAGACCCTGTGTTCACATGTAGATAACCGGCATTCATATGTAAATAGCGGCGATATTCATAAGTAAATAGCTGCGCCCGGCAACATTGATATGTAAATAAAGGCGGCATTCATATGTATATCATGCCCCCCTGCAGTGAGGAGAAGATGTGCTGTAACCTCTAGGAACCAATCAGTGAGCAGTATTACTGTACAGTAATCTCTATCAAACAATTAACAAGCAGAAATCATTTGCTGTAACCTCTAGCAACTAATCAGTGAGCCGTAATGTGTGCTGTAACCTCTAGCAACCAGTCAGTAAGCAGTAATTATATGCTGTAAGTGCCGGCAACCAATCGCAATTGCTGCCTGATCTGATACAGTAAACTGATTTTAAGTCTAGCTGCTATTTATTGTATGTCTCAGAGCAGGTGGAGAGTGAAATTGCATGGGGTGGGGGGGGGCTGAAAAGTACGATCAGCTGGTCTTAACAATAACATGTTAAATACTGAAATAGGGTCACAGTCAATAGATTCAAATGTTACCCATAAAGGAATTTCTTTGATTACATGGTATTTTGGTAAATGTGCAAGGTGTGCAGCATGATAGTAAGCAGATATTTGGGAGACCTAAACCTCTGCAGTATTGTGGGAGACCGACAGTGGATTTAGAGGTCCAAGGTTTCCTTTTAGGAAAGTTTCACTTTTCATGGGAATTTGACCTGCACTTATTGAATGAGGTGTAGCTATGCTGACTACATCCAATCATGTGCAAGAAAAATGCTGTTATATTATCCTTGTATGAGATTGAGTATTCATTGCAAAGTGGAATTTTAACACATTCACTAAGCTCTGGGGCAAACTCCTTTGCAAATTGCAATTTCCCTTGCAAAGCGGACAGCCTATTCACTGTGAGTAAATCAGGCCATATGGCTTGAAAATTCTAAGCAACATCCTTTACTATTTTTCATAAATTGTAGGTGGAGCTGTGCCTGTGTAATGTGTTATTATGTGACTCCAACTTCTGTGATATTCAGTGTCATTTCCTGTTCAGCTATCAGTCTTTGTGTTCAGCTTACAATCATTGAGCTTGAATATGATACGGATTCTGCATTTCCTCCTATCCATCTGCTGCTTGCCTTGTAAGTGAAAAAATTTATTTGTAACTGTGTATTGATGAGAAAAGTTACTGCGTGTACTTTAATCCATTTTATATATTTTTTCTACATTCCTCTAATTTTTAATCTTGTGCAATGTTGTATGTATATAGTTAATATGGTTCATGTGTGGTTGTAAATTTACTCTAAAGTTGCTAATACGGTATTAAAATAGCACAAAATGTTCTAGTAGACGTTTGAAATAGTGCCCTTTAGTACACCTGGTGATTATCAATGATCAAATCTCGCCATGTATGGACATACATAGGACAAAAAGGATCTGACCACAATACCATGCTATGAGCCATGCATATCAGGCTGAAAAAATATACAGGGGTACTGGTATGCTGAGCTAAAATAGTATAAAAATGATTAACGTATAATATTCCTGCACAGGATCTTATAATATAATATAAGCAGTTGTGGTATTTTAGGTTGAATATATTTTTATTATTATTTTTTGCATATAAAAATCAAAGCATATGCAGGTACAGAATAAAAGAAAGTGAGGGGAATAAAGTGTAACAATTATCATAAATATATAAAAAGGACCCTTCACAGGCCACAAGTTACAATTGTGGTATTTTAAATAAGATACAATCCACGTACTTTCTAACATAGAAATATAGAAGCATGACAGCAGAAAAAAGTCAACTTAGTCCCATTTTTTTTTCGTTTTTATTTTTTTTTCAGAGTATAGATCTATGTTTTTCTCCAGCATGTTTGAATCTACTTGTTGACTGACTCACTACATCTGCTGGAAGTCTATTCCAAGCATCAACTACCCTTTTGGTAAAACAATACTTCTAAGATTTGTTATGAACTTTTCTCCTGCTAGTTTGAAGTCATGTCCCTGTGTTTTTGGTTTTAGCTTCATATTGAAAATCCTACCATCCTGAACACGAAACCCCTGCTAGCTTAAGATCATGGTCCTGCGTTCTTGATCTAAGCTACATATTGAAAATACTTCCCTCCTGAACCCTGTTCATACTCTTTATGTATCTAAAGGTTGTAGTCATGTCTCCCCTTTCCCTTCATTTTACCAGACTGTACATATTAAGTTCCTGTAGTCTCTCATGGTCTTATCAATATCTTTTTGTAAGTGAGGCCTCAAGAACTGGACACGGTATTTTAACTAACTAAATATCTATATAGGATAATCAAGACCTCCTTCTTCCAGCTGATGATCCCTCTAGTGATAAATAAAGATCTATATAGAATAATCAAGTCCTCCTTCCTCCTACTGCTGACCCCTCTAGTGATATAAAGATCTATATAGAAGAATTAGGATCTCCTTCCTTTTGCTGGTGACTCCTCTAGTGATAACTAAAGATCTTCATAATGGAATCAGGACCTCCTTCCTACTGCTTGTGATCCCTCTACTGATACCTAAAGATCTACATAGAGGAATAAGGACCTCCTTCCTACTGCTGGTGACCCCATCTAGTGATACAAAGATCTATATAGAGGAATCAGGACCTCCTTCCTCCCCGTGGTGAGCCCTCTAGTGATACACTTCAGAATTGTATTCGCTTTTCCCACTGCCAGCTTTCTCTTTTTGAAATCAATATATACCCTCAAATGTTTTACCTCTTTAGTGCTGACCAGTACTGTACCCCCAATATTGTACTCTATCAATGGATCCTATTCCTTAGGTGCCTTATTTTCCACTGCTTTGACCAATCTTCCATCAAAAATCTATGCCAAATCACGTTCGATGCTAAAGACCCCTCCTGGGATATCAACCCATTTACACACTTTTGTGGCATCAGCTATAAACATACTTTACTCACCAAACCTTCAGTAATATCACTTAGATAATGAAAGTTTTTTTTTATTCCAAAAGTATGGGTGAAAGTTCATTAAATAAAAACAGAATAAAACTTTGCATAAAAAAGTGGATTTTAATTCCGTTCATGGTCTGGTAATGGCATGAGCCAAAAATGCAAAGAACAATAATTTCCTGAGAAAAGCTTCAAAACCAGAAGGTCAATGGCATTTAGTAGCTATGGTATGCAGATAATTTTGCACACAATGTTAAACATTACAAAGGAGAAAGTATTTACAAATTACCAACCATAGATATTCATAGATTTTAAACTGTGTGATTTTCAAAATTCTGCGTTGCTATACTTATAACATATAACATATGTTAATATAACATATACTTATAACATATGTTGTAAAAATGAATACAGATGCGCATAAAAACTCTGATACGTTGACGACATACAAAGTATTTTTTCTGTCCCAGCAGTCTCGCTGGCTGCTGATGTTATCCAGACACCAAAGCTGTACATGGCTCAGTCTATGGACAATATATCACTGACATGTACACATGATGACTCCAACTTCGATAACAAGTATTGGTACAGACAGAAGATGGGGAGAAACCTTGTATTAATAGGCTTCACAACATTCAAGGAAAAACCTGCAATGGAGAAAGATTTTGGAGATGGAAGATTTATCATTCATCCTGAGAAAACTGAGAAAAGTATTCTGATCATCAGCAAAGTCACTGCAGAAGACAATGCTGTCTATTACTGCGCTAGTAGTATCCACAGCGAGAGAAGATTAGCCACAGAGTGTTAAGAACCACTTCCCTGATAAATTGTTATATATAAATATGACACAGGAAGCGTTAGTTGGAATTTATTAAAGCAGGTGCAGTGTCTGTATTGTATCAATGGCAGTGCTTTGATCTAAGAGATTTTATTTTGTTTGTGATCACATGACATGAAGGTTTGGGGTGTTTCCTCTATGATTGCATACATGTGTGGAAAGTATTCCATCTTGTTTGCATAAATAAATGTCCTTATTTATTAACCACTTGAGCCCCGGACCATTATGCTGCCTAAGGACCAGAGGTCTTTTTCCAATTTGGCACTGCGTCGCTTTAACTGCTAATTGCGCGGCCATGCAATGCTGTACCCAAACGAAATTTGCGTCCTTTTCTTCCCACAAATAGAGCTTTCTTTTGATGGTATTTGATCACCTCTGCGGTTTTTATTTTTTGCGCTATAAACGGAAAAAGACCGAAAATTTTGAAAAAAAATGATATTTTCTACTTTTTGTTATAAAAAAAATCCAATAAACTAAATTTTAGTCATACATTTAGGCCAAAATGTATTCGGCCACATGTCTTTGGTAAAAAAAATGTCAATAAGCGTATATTTATTGGTTTGCGCAAAAGTTATAGCGTCTACAAACTAGGGTACATTTTCTGGAATTTACACAGCTTTTAGTTTATGACTGCCTATGTCATTTCTTGAGGTGCTAAAATGGCAGGGCAGTACAAAACCCCCCCAAATGACCCCATTTTGGAAAGTAGACACCCCAAGGAAATTGCTGAGAGGCATGTTGAACCCATTGAATATTTATTTTTTTTGTCCCAAGTGATTGAAAAATGACAAAAAAAAAAAAAAAAAAAAATATTTACAAAAAGTCGTCACTAAATGATATATTGCTCACACAGGCCATGGGCCTGTGTGGAATTGCACCCCAAAATACATTTAGCTGCTTCTCCTGAGTATGGGGATACCACATGTGTGGGACTTTTTGGGAGCCTAGCCGCGTACGGGGCCCCGAAAACCAATCACCGCCTTCAGGATTTCTAAGGGTGTAAATTTTTGCTTTCACTCTTCACTGCCTATCACAGTTTCGGAGGCCATGGAATGCCCAGGTGGCACAAAACCCCCCAAAATGACCCCATTTTGGAAAGTAGACACCCCAAGCTATTTGCTGAGAGGCATATTGAGTCCATGGAATATTTTATATTTTGACACAAGTTGCGGGAAAGTGACACTTTTTTTTTTTTTTTTTTTCCATAAAGTTGTCACTAAATGATATATTGCTCACACAGGCCATGGGCATATGTGGAATTGCACCCCAAAATACATTTAGCTGCTTCTCCTGAGTATGGGGATACCACATGTGTGGGACTTTTTGGGAGCCTAGCCGCGTACTGGACCCCGAAAACCAATCACTGCCTTCAGGATTTCTAAGGGTGAAAATTTTTGATTTCACTCTTTACTGCCTATCACAGTTTCGGAGGCCATGGAATGCCCAGGTGGCACAAAACCCCCCCAAATGACCCCATTTTGGAAAGTAGACACCCCAAGCTATTTGCTGAAAGGCATGGTGAGTATTTTGCAGCTCTCATTTGTTTTTGAAAATGAAGAAAGACAAGAAAAAACATTTTTTTTTTTCTTTTTTCAATTTTCAAAACTTTGTGACAAAAAGTGAGGTCTGCAAAATACTCACTATACCTCTCAGCAAATAGCTTGGGGTGTCTACTTTCCAAAATGGGGTCATTTGGGGGGGTTTTGTGCCACCTGGGCATTCCATGGCCTCCGAAACTGTGATAGGCAGTGAAGAGTGAAATCAAAAATTCACGCCCTTAGAAAGCCTGAAGGCGGTGCTTGGTTTTCGGGGTCCCGTACGCAGCTAGGCTCCCAAAAAGTCTCACACATGTGGTATCCCCGTACTCAGGAGAAGCAGCAGAATGTATTTTGGGGTGTAATTTCACATATTCTCATGGCATGTTTGAGCAATATATCATTTAGTGACAACTTTGTGCAAAAAAAAAAAAATTTGTCTCTTTCCCGCAACTTGTATCGCAATATAAAATATTCCATGGACTCGACATGCCTCTCAGCAAATAGCTTGGGGTGTCTACTTTCCAAAATGGGGTCATTTGGGGGGGTTTTGAACTGTCCTGGCATTTTATGCACAACATTTAGAAGCTTATGTCACACATCACCCACTCTTCTAACCACTTGAAGACAAAGCCCTTTCTGACACTTATTGTTTACATGAAAAAGTTTTTTTTTTTTGCAAAAAAATTACTTTGAACCCCCAAACATTATATATTTTTTTAAAGCAAATGCCCTACAGATTAAAATGGTGGGTGTTTCATTTTTTTTTTTCACACAGTAATTGCGCAGCGATTTTTCAAACGCATTTTTTGGGGAAAAAACACACTTTTTTTAATTTTAATGCACTAAAACACGCTATATTGCCCAAATGTTTGATGAAATAAAAAAGATGATCTTAGGCCGAGTACATGGATACCAAACATGACATGTTTTAAAATTGCGCAAAAACGTGCAGTGGCAACAAAATAAATACATGTTTAAAAGCCTTCAAAAGCCTTTACAGGTTACCACTTTAGATTTACAGAGGAGGTCTACTGGAAAAATTACTGCACTCGATCTGGCCTTCGCGGTGATACCTCACATGCATGGTGCAATTGCTGTTTACGTTTGACGACAGACCGCCGCTTGCGTTCGCCTTAGCGCGAGAGCAGGGGGCGACAGGGGTGTTTTTTTTTTCTTTATTATTTTTTTGCTTTTTTAATCTTACTTTTAAACTGTTCCTTTCATATTTTTTTTTTTAATCATTTTTATTGTTATCTCGGGGAATGTAAATATCCCCTATGATAGCAATAGGTAGCGACAGGTACTCTTTTTTGAAAAAATTGTGGTCTATTAGACCCTAGATCTCTCCTCTGCCCTCAAAGCATCTGACCACACCAAGATCGGTGTGATAAAATGCTTCCCCAATTTCCCAATGGCGCTATTTACATCCGGCGAAATCTAAGTCATGAAATACTCGTAGCTTCCGGTTTCTTAGGCCATAGAGATGTTTGGAGCCACTCTGGTCTCTGATCAGCTCTATGGTCAGCTGGCTGAATCACCGGCTGCATTCTCAGGTTCCCTGTTGAGACAGGAGAGCCAGAGAAAAACACGGAAGACGGTGGGGGGGGGGGCATTCCCTCCCACGGCTTGTAAAAGCAGTCTAGAGGCTAATTAGCCGCTAGGATTGCTTTTACATGAAAGCCGACCGCTGGCTGAAAAGAATGATACCAAGATGATATCTAAACCTGCAGGCATCATTCTGGTATAACCACTCAAAGTCGTGAATGGCGTACCTGAAGACAAAAAAATGGTTAACAATGGTTAACAATAAAGCACAGTAAAGTGTAAATAATTACACACCTGAAAAACAAACATGATAAAACATAATAACAATAACAATAACAATAGCAATAACAATAACAATAACAATAAAACATTGCAGAATAGAATACAGTAAAAAAGAGCAGAACAATAGAGAGAGGGAATAGAGAGAGAGAGAACAATAAAACAACAACTATTTTTTTTTATTTCATATTTTTTTTTTTTTTTACACTTTTTTTGTAACTAACTTTTATAACGGTAACCGGTTCCAGGTTCGGGTCTCTCAAAATGCGATGGCATCTTGGGAGACCCTGTGAAATGGCGCCTAGTCTGTGCAATGCTGTACCCTACGCTAATACTCAACTAGTGAATGGTAGCGTTCAAAACATTCACCAATGCAAAGACCAGGATTGTCAGGACAGGAGGGACAATAATAGCGGGTGTCACGCCTATATCCGCGCTTGCTGCAGACACGACATCTTTTTTGGGGGGTTCGTTGGGTAGGGGTACTCGGGAGGACATAAAAATGCCTCTCATGCAGCCGACTGCATTTGGTTGGGGATGTGAATGGGGGAAGTACGGGCGCTGCAGAAGTGGTGGGTTCCCAATTAGGATTGGCGAATGCAGCAGGAAGGGCACTATGGGCACGACGGGCCTGTGTTTGTCTTTTTGGTGGCGGCGGGACACTACTTGTGCTTGCCACCTCACCAGCTTCAACTGCACTTATGGGACTCGCCACGTCACCACGTGTTACTGCAGTGCTGGTTTGACTACGACCGGGGTGTACTAGGCCGCTGGCGCTTGCCAGTTCACCAAAACGCTACCAAAAAAACTGTTAGCGATCGCAGGGATCAGGCCTGACTCTGCGAACGCTGCAGTTATGCGTTTAGTGTTTTGTAAGTGACAGTGATCGATCGATACTGCACTTGGGTGGGCTGGGCCGGGCCGGGCGGAGGGGCAAAACGCAGGTGCTAGCAGGTATCTGGGCTGATCCCGCTAACACTGCGTTTTTGGGAACCCTAAACTGCTGGTGACGCTAGTATAGATCTGATCGGATCAGATATTGATGCGATCAGATACTATACCACTAAGGGAGGTGTACGGTGCGTGCGTGGGTGTTCGCGGTACTGGCGCTAACCTGACGCTGCCTGGGGCTGGTGCTTGCCAGTTCACCAAAATACTACCAAAAAAACTGTTAGCGATCGCAGGGATCAGGCCTGACTCTGTGAACGCTGCAGTTATGCGTTTAGTGTTTTGTAAGTGTCAGTGATCGATCGATACTGCACTTGGGTGGGCTGGGCTCGCCTGGGCGGAGGGGCAAAACGCAGGTGCTAGCAGGTATCTGGGCTGATTCCGCTAACACTGCGTTTTTGGGAACCCTAAACTGCTGGGGACACTAGTATAGATCTGATCGGATCAGATATTGATCCGTTCAGATACTATACCACTAAGGGAGGCGTATGCTGCGTGCGTGGGTGTTAGCGGTACTGGCGCTAACCTGACGCTGCCTGGGGCTGGTGCTTGCCAGTTCACCAAAATGCTACCAAAAAAACTGTTAGCGATCGCAGGGATCAGGCCTGACTCTGCGAACGCTGCAGTTATGCGTTTAGTGTTTTGTAAGTGACAGTGATCGATCGATACTGCACTTGGGTGGGCTGGGCTGGGCCGGGCGGAGGCACAAAACGCAGGTGCTAGCGGGTATCTGGGCTGATCCCGCTAACACTGCGTTTTCGGGAACCCTAAACTGCTGGGGACGCTAGTATAGATCTAATCGGATCAGATATTGATCCGATCAGATACTATACCACTAAGGGAGGCGCATGCTGCGTGCGTGGGTGTTAGCGGTACTGGCGCTAATCTGACGCTTCCTGGGGCGACGCATATCACCGCCGGGCGATCGGGGGGCTAAACCTTTATTCAGTAATAAACGGCGGGTGCCCTGACACTATAAAAAATAAACAAACTAAACAGCGTCAACCGTAACGGTTATACGGTGATCAGTGGTGAAAGGGTTAACTAGGGGGCAATCAAGGGGTTAAAACCTTTATTCGGTAGTATATGGGGGTCCCTGACGCTATAAAACGCTGACGGCGAACCTAAATATTTACCTCACTAACTAGCGTCACCAGCGACACTAATACAGCGATCAGAAAAATGATCGCTTAGCGACACTGGTGACAGGGGGTGATCAAGGGGTTAAAACTTTATTAGGGGGGGTTAGGGGGGTATCCTAGACCTAAAGGGGGGTAATACTCACTGTCCCAACACTGTCACTGTCACAAACTGACACTATGCAGTAATCAGAAAAAAAAAAAAAAAAAAAACTGCTGGTGTCAGTTTGTGACAGGGGGGGGGGGTGGTGATTGGGGGGGGATCGGGGGGCGATCGGGGGGGGGATCGGGGTGTTTTGTGTGCCTGGCATGTTCTACTGTGTGTGTAGTGTTTGGTGCACTCACAGTGAAGTCTTCTCTCCTCGGGCCGGAACGGAAATTACCGAGCCGAGGAGAGATGACATCATTTCCTTTGCTGCTGTTTAGCATACAGCAGCAAAGGAATGATTTCATTGGCCGGCGGCGATCGCGAGGGGGGGGCCACGAACGGATGGTCTCCCCCTCATCACCGATCGCCGCTGGACAAACGACGACCGCCTCGGGCACCGGGGGGGGGTCCGATCGGACCCCCCACCCGCGGAAGGCAAATCACGTACCCTGTACGTGATTTTGCCTGTCCGTGCCACTTTGCCGACGTACATCGGCGTGAGGCGGTCGTCAAGTGGTTAAAGCAGAACTCTAGGCAGATATAAAAAGGCACAAGTTAATGGCTAAGTCTTTCTGAACATGTTACAGCCGTTTTTAACATGTAACATGTTCAGCATGCACCCCTCTCAATGCACAAAATTCCACACATGCTCGGAATCAAGCAGAAGAGCAGCACTGGCTATTGAACTTCATTTTTCTCGACTCGTAGTACGTGTTATACGTCACCGCGTTCTTGACGTTCGGAATTTCCGACAACATTTGTGTGACCTTGTGTATGCAAGACAAGTTTGAGCCAACATCCGCCGGAAATAATTCCAGGATTTTGTTGTTGGAATGTCCGATCGTGTGTACACTGCATAACAGTGTAACGCAAGCTGGCTGCCCCCTTGCAAAGTGCTGCCCTAGGCCTGTGCCTTTTCGGCCTAGGCCAGGATACAGCGTTGGATGAGACACTGAATAAATCTTAATTATTAATATACATTATTGTATTATTTTATCGTTGCTTCATATGGGTTCATTTAGGTATGTCATTTTACTTTAATGCAACTAATATCGAGGTATTATGAAGTAGCTGGAGCAAATTGGACCATGCTTCATAGAGTTTTTTTTTTTTTTGCTTTCCTCTGAATCAACTGAGAGTATAGAATTGTGTATTTGAAGGTTTTCTTTTTATTTATTTTTGTTATTGGGTGAACTAGATGGAATTTTGTATTTCTTTCAATCTTACTAACTATGTAACTTTGTAGCACGACATATTTTAGGGAAAATTTTAACCTCTTCAGGACCGGCTGCCTACAGGCACAGTGATGTACCCGTGTGTCGCTGGCCTCTCAGCTACAGGGCCCCCCACAACTTCCTGGGCAGGGAGAAGGGAAAAAGAGATTTTCAATAAAAAAAGTAGCTCATGATACACACATTACACTTGTTAGGCACATACTTAACCCCTTGATTCCCCCGAGATTTTAACCCCTTCCAAGCCAGTGTCATTAGTACAGTGACAGTATTTAGCGGGGGTCAGCGACCAGTAGATCACGGACAGGCAGGGGCAGACAAACCATTGAGCCACTCGGGCACTGCCCGAGGGCCCTGGGCCACTAGGGGGCCCCATCAGGGTTGCCAGCCTCAGAAAAACCAGGGACAGTATGTGTAAATCTGTGTTTTTTTTATCTGTCTGTGTATACTGTGTGTACATGTATGTGTATACTGTGTGATTGTATACTGTGTGTGTGTGTATACTGTGTGGCCCCATAATCTCTGATTGCCTGGGGACCCCATGATCTCCTATTGCCCGGGGGGCCCCATGAGTTATCAGTCCGCCCCTGCGGACAGGTGACTGGTAGATCACAGTCTGGGTTTGATGACCTGCCATCCCAGAGCAACAAACAGAGTGCAATGCAGAGGGACTACTTGTAAAGTTGGATCTGTAGTAGGGAGCAAGAACTGCATAAGCTGATGTCTCCTCTGTAGTCCCATGCGAAGTGATACCAACTGCACTCCACCTCTTATCCCGGCTAGCGGTCTCCAGAGTGGTGCCAGCAGCAGGAAAGAAGAGATCTTCAGGTCAGTGTGAAGCAATACACTGGGTATAACAGTAAAAGGCTTTTACACTGATGTGCTGCGGTTTACCCACACCGCGGGTGAAGTGCAGTGTACCTGCAGCTTTCCTGGGGGTTTGCTGCGCTTATCCATAGACTTCTATTATATCCTGCGTGTTTGGTGCACTTTCTGAATGCAGGAGTTTTGGTGTGCTTTCAGAAAGTGCACCAAACCTGCAGGATATAATAGAAGTCTATGGCTAAACGCAGCTAACTCAGGAAAGTTGCAGACGCACTGCACTGCACCCACGGTGCAGGTAAACCGCAGCACATCAGTGTGAAAACAGCCTTATAGGGGGTTCAGGACAGTAAGGGTTCATTTACATTTGCAGTTTGGGGGATGGTAAAATAGTTAAGATGTGTTTTTATCACCCCTGCCCCAACCGCACCCCCTTTAGCTGCAGTGGCCAGGGGTGTACACATGCCGCAGCAGGAGTTATAAGCCCTGATCATGGTTTGTGGGTGAATAAGGGCCGCTCTACAAGTGCCCTACAACCTTGTCCAGTACAGCAAACAAGGGGTTAAAGCAGGCAGCATTGTGTTGCTTTCTCACAACCTGCTTTAACCAAACGAAAGAACTCGCTGCTCCAGGTGAGACAGGAAGCCTAATGATATCACGGGTGCCCGCCTCGGCTCGCCTCCACACATGATTAACACTTAAGAAATGGCTGCACTCCAAGATCCATCAAAATTCTTGTTTAATAAACAAACATCCCAAGTGTTACAAACAGTTCAAATGGTACATTTGAACTGTTTGTAACACGGGACGTTCGTTTATTAAAGCGGGATTCCGGCCAGGAAATTTTTTTTTTAAAAGTCAGCAGCTACAAACACTGTAGCTGCTGACTTTAAATAAGTACACTTTCCTGTCCTGGGTGCCCGCGATGTCGGCCGCCCGAGGCCGACCCGTTCCTCGGCTCTCCGGTCCCGGCACCGCCATCCTAACTAAAGGAAACAGGCAGTGGAGCGCTCTGTGAATGGCCCCGTGGTTTTCTGGGAACACACACAGTTCCCAGAAGGCGACGCGGCCGCTCACCGAGCAGCAGGACACGCCGCGGAATAGGAAGAGGCAGATTAGGAAGACTGCCTAGCAACTAGGGTTCAGGTAAGTTTAAAAAAAAAAAAATTTCCAAATGTTTTTTTTTCAATTTTTTTAGGATTTTTCATGCTATTTTTTATTTTAGGGTGGCCCTCCACTTTAACCGCCTGTACTTGCACTGCGTCGCTTGAACTGACAATTGCATGGTAGTGCGACGTTGCACCCAAACAAAATTCACATCCTTTTTTCCCCACAAATAGAGCTTTCTTTTGGTGGTATTTGATCACCTCTGCGGTTTTTATTTTTTGCACTATAAATGATAAAAAGCGATAATTTTGAAAAAAACGCATTTTTTACTTTTTGCTATAATAAATATCCCCCAAAAATATATATAAAAAAAAAATTTTCCCTTAGTTTAGGCCGATATGTATTCTTCTACATATTTTTGGTAAAAAAAATTGCAATAAGCGTATATTTATTGGTTTGCGCAAAGGTTATAGCGTCTACAAAATAGGGGATACATTTATAGCATTTTTATTATTATTTTTTTTACTAGTAATGACGGCGATCTGCAATTTTTATCGTGACTGCGACATTATGGTGGACACGTCGGAAATTTTGACACATTTTTGGGACCATTGGCAATAATACAGCGATCAGTGCGAATAAAAATGCATTGATTACTGTAAAAATGTCACTGGCAGTGAAGGGGTTACCACTAGGGGGCAGTGAAGGGGTTAAGTGTGTCCTAGTTTGTGTTCTAACTGAAGGGGGGTGGGGACTGTGCAGGGAAGATAACAGATCGCTATTCATACTCTATACGAACAGATGATCTGTCTGTTCTCCCCTCAGAGAACCGGAAACTGTGTGTTTACACACACAGTTCCCGGTTCTCTGTGTCTCAGCGGCGATCGCAGGAGCCCGGCGGCCGCAGGGCGAAGTGATGTTACATAATATCTTTTCGCCCAGCCATGCCATTCTGCCACAGTTCTGCGGCACTGGTCGACATGTAGTTAAATAAGAATTTTGAAGGACCTTGTAGTGCACATTTCTTCAGTCTTGACCTGCTTTAACCCCTTGGACCTCTGAAAAGTGGTCCCAGTATGATTGACAGGTGGTGAGGAGGCGATATGTTGCCTCCTCACCACCTGATTTAAACCCATGATTGCCATTCAATGCATGTGATTGCGACACGGTAGTACGATAATTGGAGGTTAAAATCAGGTGTAAGGAGGCAGCACTGTGCCCGGTGATCTTTGACTTCTATGTTCAGGTAGATCTCCACCTCTTTAAGGTTGCCTATCCCTGGTCTATAGTATTATCACTGAATTACTGTCACTGGTGATGTCAGTGTTAGTTAGTCAATTCCCACCCAATGTCAGTTAGTGTCAGATTGCCCCGCCACACTATCACAGTCCCATTATACGTTGCTGATCACCACCATTTACAGTATAAAAAAAAATCAATTTCAGTATGTATACTGGGAGGCACTACAGAGGCTGGTGGTTTTGCAGCAGGCTGGGGGGCATTCTGGAAGGTTGGGGGTACTGTGGAGGCTGAGGGCTCTCAGGGGACCTGGGAGCACTGTGGGCTACTATGGGAGGTTGGGGGAAACTATGGAGGCTGGTGGTTCTGCAGCAAGCTGAAAGGCATTTTGGAAGGTTGGGGTCACTGTGGAGGCTGAAGACTCTCACGGGGCCTGTGAGCATTGTGGGCTACTATGGGGGTTGGGGGGCACTATGGGGGCAGATGGTTCTGCAACAGGCTGGGGGGCACTCTGGACTGGAAAGTTGGGGGGCGCTGTGGAGGCTGAGGGCTTTCCGGGGGCCTGAGGGTACTATGGACCACTGTGTGAGGTTGATTGGCACTTTGGAAGGTTAAGGTATCTGCATGTGGAGAAGGGGGGCAGTGGGCTATGGCCCAGTTGTTGTGAATCACTGTATAAGACTACAAATATTTTGAAATACGTGAAAGTCTTGTAATCCTTTTTGTTGCCTGTCCACTAGGTGTAAGCCTTGCAGTAGATGTCATCCAAACTCCCCGTCTGGTCTTGCCAACCGCAGGGGAAAAAGTGCAACTGAAATGTGTTCACGATGACAGTAACTTCCCTAGGAAATTCTGGTACCGTCAGATGAGATCTGGAGATCCGATTATATTAATTGGATACAGCTACAGGGAACAGCTTACTATGGAAAAAGACTTTGAGGGAAGAAACTTTAAGATCAACCGTAAAACGGACACGGAGAGCATTCTGGAAGTGTCCAATGTGTCCATCCAAGACAACGCTATCTATTACTGTGCTAGCAGCATACACAGTGAGACAGCAAGCGAGCAACACTGTACAGAACTAGGGCCACCAAGACCCCCTCCTCTCCCCTCTATACAGAGACGTATGGAGCCGGTTATAAAATAAACCACAAGGCTTCCTGATAGATGATATGGAATGTGCTCATAAGAAAATACCACTTCCTGATAATTGAAGCTGAACTCCAACCTTCTCTTTAGTCTTAAACAGTTTTACAGGATCATCTCATGTACTGAAATTGTTTACTCTGATATCACTGCACACTGTGAGCTTCTCATAATGTGAAGCTGTAGCAAGTTAGATAGAGCCTGTTGTTTTCCTGGCTGGCGGATATCCAGCTTCATCTAGCCTTTTTCTCCCCAGCCTGGCCTGCCCCTTTTATTCAATGAATTTCAGTTCTTTCAATTATGGAGGCTCAGTGTTACCTAGGGTTGTCTGCATTCAAATACAGCCTGTCTAGGAACACCCACTCCCCCAGACTGACTGACACCCACCCATTACGGTATTTTGATATTTGCATAACTCCTCCCAAGAGCCAGCCCACTGCTTGCATCAGGACTGAGTATGGCATGGTCATAAGGGGGGTAAAATCCGCAACATATTTAGCCATTCATGGTGCTGAAATTGCATATACATATAATTGCATTCCCAACCCCTCTTTCATTTTTTGCTCTTTGATAAATATCTTCCAGCCTTGAAACCCACATGCATGACACTATGAGGTTGATTTACTAAAACTGGAAAGTGCAAAATTCAAGTAGTTGTGAAGCCTCAAGGTTTTTCACCTTAATGCATTCTATGCGCTAAGGTGAAAAACCTTCAGACTCCCCCCGACACCCCCTTTTTCTTACCTGAGCCTGATCTGATCCAGCGATGTGGTTGAGCACAGCAGCTCCAGCCTCTGTCTCTCTCCTCATTGGACAGATGGATATCAGTAAGAGCCATTGGCCAGTGACATAAGAGCAGGGGGCGGGGCTGAGTCCCGCTGTCTGTGTCAAATTGATGCAGCAGCAAGACTCGGGAGCGCACCCGCACGGGTGCCGCCAAGGAAAGCAGCTTTCCGTGAGGGCACCTGATGAAGAGGAGGGGCCTGGAGAAGAAGATTGGAGGTGCTGTGTGCAAAATGATTGCACAGAGCAGGTAAGTATAGGCATGTTTGTTATTTTTATTAAAAAAAAAAATGAGGGTTTACAACCCCTTTCAGTGCTGCTGTGCATAGAAACCAATCAGTTTCCATTTTTTTTAACTTAATAAGCTGAAGTTAGAAGCTGATTGGCTACCATGCACAGCTGCATCAGATTATGCACTCTCCGCTTTTAATAAATCAACTCCTATGGGTTTGAGTTATTAACCACTTGCCGACCAGCCGCTGTCATTATACTGTGGCAGGTCGACTCTAGGGGTGCAACGGATCAAAAAACTCATGGTTCGGATTGTTCCACGGATCAGGAGTCAGGGTTCCGATCATTTTCGGATCAACAAAAAAGAATCCCCCCCACAGTAATATCCACGTCATCTCCCCCACTGTAATATCCACATCATCTCCCCCACTGTAATATCCATGTCATCTCCCCCACTGTAATATCCACGTCATCTCCCCCACTGTAATATCCATGTCATCTCCCCCACTGTAATATCCACAATCTCCCCCACTGTAATATCCACAATCTCCCCCACTGTAATAATATATTAGCAGGGTATTGGCAGAGTATCGGCAGGGTATGGCAGGGTATTGCAGAGTATTGCTGCCTGCCTCGGAGGGAACAGCGAGGGGGCGGGACGAGTGTCATACATACAGTGATAATTTCCTGATTACACAGCGGCCTCTGTAATAGGAAGTCCCGTCTCCTGGGCTGCCATTGGACGACTGTTCTTTCTATCATAGGAGGCGGGACTTTGTATTAAAGAGGCCGCCGAGAAAACAAGAGATTCTTCTGTATGTAATCTGTGGGCACTCGTCATGCCTCCCCTCCCTGTCCCCTCCAAGGCTGCCGATGGGCATAGATCAGGCTGCACTGATGGCAATGGGGAGTCCGCATTCATGGAAATGGGGGTGCTCCATTCATGGCAATGGGGATGCTGCATTCATAGCAATGGGGATGCTGCATTCATGGCAATGGGGATGCGGCATTCATGGCAATGGAGATGCTGCATTTGTGGCAATGGTGAGTCTTCATCCATGGCAATGGGGGTGCTGCATTCATGGCAATGGGGGTACTGCATTCATGGCAATGGGGATGCGGCATTAATGGCAATGGAGACGCTGCATTCATGGCAATGGAGATGCGGCATTCATGGCAATGGAGATGCTGCATTCATGGCAATGGTGAGTCTTCATTCATGGCAATGGGGGTGCTGCATTCATGGCAATGGGGGTGCTGCATTCATGGCAATGAGGATGCTGCATTCATGGCAATGGTGGGGCTGCAGATGGGCACTAATTAGGCTGCATTGATGGGCACTGACCCTTATTTTACTTCACAGTTCTTTATTTAAAATTTAAATTTTTTCCTGAAACTTCCCTCTGTGTTATACGCCGATTAAATATGGATACGCCGATAAATATGGTATAAATATCAAAAAAACACGCCCGATCTCATCTCTTCACCACACACAGCATCAAAGGCAAGAGAATTCTTGTTGGGTAGTATATTAGTGCTCGGACAAACACACTTATGCCGCGTACACACGGTCGGACTTTTCGGCTACAAAAGTCCGACAGCCTGTCCGACAGACTTTCGATGGACTTTTGGCGGACTTGCGGCAGACTTTCTAACGAACGGACTTGCCTACATACGATCACACAAAAGTCCAACGGATTCGTACGTGATGACGTACACCGGACTAAAATAAGTTGATAGCCAGTAGCCAATAGCTGCCCTAGCGTGGGTTTTTGTCCGTCGGACTAGCATACAGACGAGCGGATTTCTGGGTCCTGCGTAGTTACGACGTAAAGATTTGAAGCATGTTTCAAATCTAAAGTCTGTCAGATTTGCGGCTGGAAAAGTCCGCTGAAAGTCCGGGGAAGCCCACACACGATCGGATTGTCAGCCGTATTTTGTCCGTCGGCGTCCGTCGGACTTTTGTAGATGAGAAGTCCGACCGTGTGTACGCGGCATTAGACCGAAATTTAATGGTTCAAAGAATGTCAGGCAAAATGGTCGGCCCTCACGCATGTTCACTTCATCAAATCTGGCCCTCTTTGAAAAAAGTTTGGACACCCCTGGCCTAAAATGATGAAGAATTTTTTTTTACATTTATTTTGGATATTTATTACAGCAAAAAGTAAAAAATATTTGTTTTGGTTTAAAATTGTCTGTCTTTTTTTGTTTATAACGCAAAAAATAAAAAAAAAGCAGAAGTGATCAAATACCACCAAAAGAAAGCTCTATTTGTGGGGAAAAAATACATACATTTTGTTTGGGTATAACGTCTCATGACTGCACAATTGTCAATTAAAGTGATGCAGTGCCGTATCGCAAAAAATGGCCTAGTCATTAAGGGGGCAAATCCTTCCGGCCCTTAAGTGGTTAAAGGCAAATAGGCTGTTCACTTTGCTAGAGAATTTGTCCTTTGCAAGGGAATTATCCCCAGAGCTTACTGAATGAGGTGAAACTCTGCTGACTTCCACCATCCAATCCCATGAAAGAAAAAGTCTTTTTTTGGTTTTTATTTTGTTAAATTTTCCTTGCATGTGATTGGTTATTCTTTGCAAAATGACACATTCACTGAACTAAGGGATAATTTCCCTGGTAAAGTGCAACTTTCCTTGCAAAGTGAAAAGCCTATTTGCCTTTAGTAAATTACAGTACCCCTATTACTGACAAATTCTAAAGCAGCTTTTTTTCTGCAGTACTTTACTATTTTTCATAGATTGCAGGCGGAGCTGTGCATGTGTAAGCAAGGGCGGACTGACCATTGAGCCACTCGGGCATAGCCCGAGGGCCCTGGGCCACTAGGGGGCCCCATCAGGTTTGCCAGCCTCAGTAAAACCAGGGACAGTATGTATAAATCTGTTTTTTTTTACATCTGTCTGTGTATACTGTGTGTACATGTATGTTTATACTGTGTGATTCTATACTGTGTGTGTGTATACTGTGTGGCCCCATAATCTCTGATTGCCTGGGGGCCCCATAAACTCCTATTGCCCGGGGGCCCCATGAGTTATCAGTCCGCCCCTGTGTGTAAGGTGTTATTATGTGACTCCCAAATACTGCAGCATTCATTGTCACTTCCTGTTCAGCTATCAGCCTAAACTTGTCTTCACATTTCTAGCGTTGTAACAGAAGGTAGTGTAGCGCTAATAAAGAACCATATGTTGTATGATATGAAAAGCAATATGCTTTTCATATCATATAACATATGGTTCTTTATTAGCGCTACACTACCTTCTGTTATTTTGTTTTTGCTTATATCCTACTAGCTGTGTTAGCTGCTTGCTGTTTGGGTAGCGCAGAATTATTTTTAGCGTTGAGCTTCAAGAATTAATTTATCACTCTTTACAGATGGGATAAGACCATGGATCTTAATTCTTGATGTTCAATATTGTATGATTGTGTAAAGTTCATATAGGTTCATGTGCATTTGTAATTTTTCTCTAAATTTGCTATTACTGTATTATAGTAGCACAACATTTTCTAGAAGAAGTTTAAAATAGCACCTTTAGTATAACCCAAACCTTGCAATTAACAATTTGGACACAACCATGCAACGATCTCAAAATGAATACATACCCTGCGCTCCCAAATGCGCTCCGTCCTGTCCCGGAAGTGAAGCAGTTGATCTGTCAGGAAGGATCCTCATACCATCCCGATACCGGTCCAGTATTATAGACGTTTTTTGCCCGATGTAGAGTGGCGCACTGACGCGCCTGTCTATGTGAGTACCCCACAGGGGGGTTTATTTGTGATTAATAAACTGTTCAAATTATATTACACCATCCGGTCCTTTTTCTACTGAACCGAGGTATTGCGCTAACGGATCCAGGAGTCTGGTTAAAACTGCTGAGCCCCAGAGGTGGTTAAAAGGCGTCTATTGACTGAGCTTAGGTGCAAAGTCACACGCTCTGAGGTGAGCGCCTATTACCTAGGGGGGAGCATCTGAGTGTGATCACTGCAGCTTGCTTTGGATTATCCACACAGCAGTCTCCAAATTGCATGGACTTTAAAGCATCTTTGAACTGACACCATTGGATGTCACATATGCACACAGAAGCACTTTCTCTCTATATTTTTTAGTGAATCTATTATATATGATCCTATGGACACTATATATATACTTTTTGCATAGCTGTTTATCGCATGGATGCACAGTAGCATTTTTTAAATTACCCTGTTTCCCCTAAAATAAGACCTAGCGTGATTGTCGGTGATGGCTGCAATATAAGCCCTACCCCCCAAATAAGCCCTAGTTAAAGTTCTTGTAGGTCTTATTTTCAGGGTTGGGCTTATTTTCGGGGAAACAGGGTAAGGCTTATTTGGGGGTAGGGCTTATATTGCAGCCATCACTGACAATCACGCTAGGTCTTATTGTCGGGGAAACAGGGTAGTATATTTACTTGATGATTTTATTTGTTGCAATATTATCACTTCCTTTAGTTGGTTAAAACTGTGTGTAGCGCTGGTAGATTTTCAATCTACTGCTGATAGGTAAATTTAGTGGGTTATCTGTTCATACATAGTCAGATTTGCCTCTGTTCCTGCTTGGCTGAGTTGCATGTAGTTTCACACTGTGCCTGTGGGTGTCGTTGTCACCATGGGTCGGTGTTGGAAAGGCAACACGTTGAAGCGTATGAGTGCTCCTCTGTCCCCGAGATAACTCGTGGAGGTGGTCCTCCAAGTTGCATTCTGGGAGAGGGTATTTATGGGACAGACGCCATGTTTTAGGGTTTGTTTAGTTCCACCTGCTGGCCCTCCTGGCCGACAGGTATGTGCTAGGAGTACTAACTCATGGTCCTCCGACCGGGAGGCCCACGTTGCTGCAGCGTGTGGGTGGGCCCAGAAGCCTGTCTGGGGCCTACCACAGCGGCAAGGGAATGGTCCTGGGCTGTCTGTCCTATGTGAAGAAGCTGGACAACTGAGAAGATCCCAGGGAAGGACCCATCATGGAAGGATCATGCAGAGTGCTGGTCTGGAGAGGGGCCTGGTGACTCAGTTGGAGGATGTATCCTAAAGTAAGCCTACCGCATAGTGCTGCCGGGTCGGCTTAAAGGTTCTAGTGCTGTGTTTGATCAGAAAGCTCTCAATCGCAAGCAGCTATCAAGAGCTTTCCATTAGCCACTGGTACCTGTAGTGGGAGCTCTCGGCACTGTTCACTTTTTGCAGTATTGCACGCCCATCTGCCGAGAGGCTACATATTCACGCGCGCTCGGCGTCAAGAGGTTAGCCTTTTTGTCTGAGTATAGGGCTATGCTTGACCCAAGCATGTCTGAATCCACTTATTGTCGACTCTCTACCTCTGCTGGAACTCTATTCCAAGCATCAACTACTCTTTTGGTAAAATAGTACTTTCTAAAATTTCTAATATTTATTTTCAACTTTCCTCCTGTTAGTTTAAAGTGATTGTAAAGGTTTTTTCTTTTTAAATAACAAACATGTCATACTTACCTGCTCTGTGCAAGGGTTTTGCAGAGAGCGGCCTCAATCCTTTTCTGGGGTCCCCGGATGGCTCTCTTGGCTCCTCCTCTTCATCGGGTGCCCCCACGGAGAGCCCCTTTCCATGGGGGTACCCGTGTGGGGGTGCTCCCAAGTCCCACTACTGCGTCCATTGACACAGACAGCAGGACTCGGTCCTGCCCCTGGCTCCAATGTCACTGGATTTGATTGACAGCAGCGGGAGCCAATGGCAGCTGCAGTACAACCATGAGACTATACAACTCCTTTAAGGGGACGTCCCTGTGTTCTTAAGCTTCATGTTAAAATCCCTGCCCTCCTGAAGCTTCACTACTAATATTCACACCCTTCATGTATCTAAAGGTTTCAATCATGTTACCCCTTTCCTGGCTTTCCTCTAGACTATACATATTAAGTTCCTGAAGTCTCAATTGATATGTTTTATCCCTCATACCCTTCATAATTTTTGTTGCCTGACTCTGGACTTGTATCTTATCAATATCTTTTTGTAAGTGAGGTCTCCAGAACTGGACACTAAACTTTTAGTTACATCACCTATACAAACCCTGTAGCTATATCACTTGTATGATGAAACTGTAAAAGAGATCCAGCCTGGGTGAAAAAAATTAAATGTCAGCAGCTACAAATACTGTAGCTGCTGACTTTTAATATTAGGGCACTTACCTGTCTAGGGAGCCCACGATGTCGGCACCCCAGCCGATCTTTGGATCGGCTCCAGGGTGCTGCTGCCGCTATTCCTTTCGGCTCCACCGCTGGTTCCCTACTGCACATGCGTGAAGCATGATGCGCTTTCTAATTGGCCCGGCGGCGGCGGGGGAAGGAGGAGGGGGGCGAACTCCCAGAACTGGGGAAGGGGCCCATCTCCCGGAAGAGGGGAAGGGGACCTGTCAAAAACAGGTCCCTGTTCCCCTCTGATAGGTACCAAATGTACACCGGAGGGGGGGAGGAAGCATACTTTTGGGTGGAACGCCGCTTTAAGTATTTTTCTGCCATAAGTACTGTATGGGCGAAAGCCCATTAAACAAAAACAAATCAAACTTGCATAAAAAGTTGATTTTAATTCTGTTCTTCACCTATTAATGGCAAGAGCCAAAACTACAGAGAAAAACAACTTCCAGTGCAAAGCTTAAAAACCATAAGATCAATGGCAATAGGCAGCTATGGTATTCAGCTCTTTTTAAACATGATGTTAAAGATTACAAACAAAAAAGTACTTACTAATTACCAGCCATAGATATTGATAGATTTTAATTTATGTTTTTCAAAATTTTGTGTTGGCTACACATTAATATACAAAGATATATCAAAAAATAACTACAGTAGTGCAAAAGGAATTCAGATACATTGACGACATACAAAGTGTTCTCTCTCTGTCCCAGTAGTCTCGCTGGCTGCCGATGTTATCCAGACACCAAAGTTGTACATGGCTCAGTCTATGGACAATATATCACTGATATGTGAACATGAGGACTCCAACTACAATAGAAAGTATTGGTACAGACAGAAGATGGGGAAAGAGCTTGTGTTAATGGGATACACATCATACAAGGAAAAAGCCGAAATGGAGAAAGATTTTAAAGATGGAAGATTCATCATTCATCCTGAGAAAACTGAGAAAAGTATTCTGATCATCAGCAAAGTCACTGCAGAAGACAATGCTCTCTATTACTGTGCTAGCAGTTTCCACAGTGAGAGAAGAACAGCTGGAGAGTGTTCAGAAACAAAAGAGGCCTCACTGATAAATTGTTACATATAAATATGACACAGGAAACATTAGTGGGAATTTATTAGAGCAGGTGCAGTGTCTGTATTGTATCAATGGCAGTGCTTTGATCTAAGAGATTTTATTTTGTTTGTGATCACATGATATGAAGGTTTAGGAAGTTACCTCTATGGTTGCATACATGTGTGGAAAGTGTTCCATCTTGTTTGCATTTCAAATTTCCTTATTTATTAAAGCAGAATTCTTTCTGAACACGTTACAGCCATTTTTAGGGTGACACAGGAAACCTTAGTGGGATTTTATTAAAGCAGGTGCAGTGTCTGTATAGTATAAATGACAGTGCTTTGATCTATGGCATTTTATTTTGTTTGTGATCACATGACTCAAACGTTCGGGTTGTTGCCTGTTTGTTTGCATGTGTGGAAAGTGTCCCATCTTGTTTGCATTGCGTGTTAAAGTATATCTCCTTATTTATTAAAGCAAAACTCCAGCTTGATATAAAAGGCACACATTAATGCAGCTCTGCAATTAACACAATATTAACCCCTTAATGCCTAGTAAATAAAATTAAAAATATTAATTTTTAATTTTTATTTTTTTTAATTAATTAAAAAAATATATAAAATATTTTTGCCATTACCATGACCCACCGTCTTGTTGTTTGTGTCCCTTCTTGCTGTTATTGTGCACCTTTGTAAGTTTATCCTCTGTTCTCTCTCCTATTTACTCCTATTTTTAGTCCTTTATCTTTTCTATGTTTTTCTAGTGTTTTTAATTTCTTCTCCCCACTTTCTGTCTCATTGCACACTTCCTTCTGTGTAAAACCACTTCTTTCTTTTTGCCCACCCCTACACCCCCCCCCCTTTCTTTTGCCACCATGTGAATGTAAGCAGGTGCAGTTAGCTAGTCTGACACTAAGTGGCTCTTTCCCAATATAATGTGGTAATAGATAATTATGTAATTGGGTGTTATGTCCCCTTTTAAAACAAAGTGTTCTTGTAGTTGTGTAATCAGTGAGGCAAATGCCCATATCTATGACAGGGTGGGAGGAGCCCTAGTGAGATTGGGCATGGGAGCCAAACATCCCAGAGGTATGTGTATGTATTCAGCTATTGCAAGGCACCAAACAGGGCTGAAGCACACGTTTTGTAGTTTAACACCCAGATGAACCAGCTGTAGTCATCTTGAATTGAATTGTGGTCTAAGTGGACTGTGAGTGGGACGGAAAGGCCTTTTTTGGCCAGGCTAAGTGTTCTCTGACATGAGTACAAGTACACCTAGGAGTGCTAGTAACATCTGGGAGTTTACCTGGCTGGGTAGAGCTATGGAGTAGGACATAGAGAGAGAGAGACTGGTATAATACAGAAGGCACCTTGTTAATCTCGGCAGACAGAGCAGAACACTTCACGTTGTAAATCTCAGTTTGAATAGAGCAGAATGCTAGAAAACCTAGTATGTAGGGAGACAGGTCCCAACACTGTGGTGCTCCCAAGGAGAGAAGAGAGCAGATGCTATGGGAAGATGTCATGACTTATCAGTGATGTGTAATGTTCAGCTTTCATAATGGCTGCAACAGCTTGTCCACTTTTGTGTACGGCGATGTATGCCATCTGTCAGTATGTCTATGTGATGTGATACGGCCATCTTTGAAGAACATGAGTAAAGTGCAGAAAACATCTTTCTGGTGTGAGCATTCCTTTCTTCAAGAATATAAAGGCTAATTCCCAGGCATGTTGTGGGAAAGCCTATGGCAAGAAGTGGGAACAATATGGTGAAGACTCCTAACTATCGGCAGTGGATCACTGTCCTATCCAAGCAGAAGATGGGTGGGGACTTGTACATTCTGGCACCACCACCTGGCCAGTCAGAAGTCCCCTTACACAGATATCCATCACTTTTTATTTAGCTTTTTTTTTGACAGCTTGTGACTGCAGGGTGCCCTGATGTCTTGGGTTACCACGGCACTGCTGGCCCAGCCATCTGGTGTCCTTGGTTGCCTTGGTGCAGGTGGCCACAGCACACATTCGCAAACAACACATCAGGTTCCAATTGGGCAACAGTCCAGTCACCTAGAAATGGTGATGCCAGACTTAGTGGATGTTCACGCACCTCTTCAATTATCTGACAAATGTGTCCCAATGGGTGTTGTGCATTATATACATGGTTGTAAGTACATACAATATCTATTACCCAGTGCCCACTTTTATTATTTTGATTCCATATGTGTGACTTTGGAATAGGCAGGGGTATTTAATATTGATTTTTCCAGTACGTTTGGTGGGTTGATGACTTCCTATGACATCAGAGGTCAGGGGGGCTCCCTAAATTGCTGGTTTGATTGGCGGGTTACACTTTAATGTTCTTGCACTGCATTATGCACTTACCGCATGCCTGACAAAGGTGTCCTGCATGGCCCTGAAATGTTGTACTTTACTGCTGTGATGTGATCACTTTAAACTCTTGCCGACCAGCTGCCATCATTATACTGTGGCAGGTCAGCTCTCCTGCGCAAACCGCCATAGGTGTAAGTCGGTCTGTGGAGGAAGGCTGGCGGGTACGCTCCGTTGGAGTGTGCCCGCAGGTCCCACAGACTCGATGTCTGTCGGCGACACGCAATCGGTGTGTACAGAGGCAGGACGCGGGAACTGCCTATGTAAACAAGGCAATTCCCCATTCAGCCTAGTGATATGTCAGATCTTCTGTTCCCAGTCATAGGGAACAGCGATCTCTGTCATGTCCTAGGTATCCCATACCCCCTACAGTTAGAACACACTAAGAGAACACAGTTAACCCCTTGGTCGCCCCCTAGTGTTAACCCCTTCCCTGCCAGTGACATTTATACAGTAATCAGTGGCTATTTTTAGCTCTGATTGCTGTATAAATGTCACTGGTCCAAAAAAATAAAAAATAAAAAAGTGTCCAATCTGTCTGCCGCAATGTTGCAGTCCCACTAAAAATCGCAGATCGCTTCCATTACCAGTAAAAAAATAAATAAATAAAATGCCATAAATCTATTCCCTATTTTGTAGACGCTATAACTTTTGCGCAAACCAATCAATCTACACTTATTGCGATTTTTTTTAAACAAAAATATGTAGAAGGATACATATTGCCCTAAACTGATAAAGAATTTTTTTTTTTAAATTGGGGGTATTTTTTGTGGCAAAAAGTAAAAAGTAATGTTTTTTTTTCAAAATTGTCAGTCTTTTTTGTTGATAGCGCAAAAAATAAAAACCACAGGTGATCAAATACCACCAAAAGAAAGTTCTATTTGAGGGGAAAAAAAAGGACAAAAATTTTGTTTGGCTACGGTGTCGCATGATCGCGCAATTGTCAGTTAAAGCAACGCAGTGCCGAATCGCAAAAAAGGGCCTGGTCATTAAGGGGGCAAATCCTTCCGGGGCTGAGGTGGTTAATAAATGTTTGGACATTATTCTGGGGAGCCAAGGTGTGCTAACAATTCATGCTTTGATGTATGGTGTTGTCAGTCTCCAGCTGATAGTTCCTACAGCACCCATTTACCTCTTACCCACTCTAGGAATGTGCAATTGAAATATGACTTATTGTTACCTAAAACACTAACACTAAATAACAATTTTAAATCCTTTATTCTGGCCTTTAGCCCTGACCCTGACCTTTGAGCATGACCTTAGCACTAGCATAGATCAAGTCCTGATCTAGGTCTTTTATATTTATTATTATTATAAATATTCATTTATTTTTTAATTTTCTCCTGTGGCTAGGAGAAAAAGATATAAGGTATATTTTTCTCCATTTAAGAGTAGAAAGCGTACAGGAGCTGGCTGTACAGTTAAAAAATCAAACAAAAAATCCAAGCTCACTTACCAGCCAGCCTGCAAAAAACTGAATAGACCGTGTCTAAAATTTCACGTTAAAAATAAGATTTTTTTTTTTTTGCACACATTTGCAAATACATGCACATGCTGCAGAGGCCACGTCATGGCACCTCAGTGTCCTATAATTTGAGTTTCCAAAGTTGAAACACATATACAGTATAATAATGGATACTAAGCCCCTTGTTTTCAACGTGAACTTTTAGACAGCATCAATTCAGTTTGTAAGTGAGCTGGGAATTTTTATTTGTTTTTTGACATCTGTTGCCCTTCCATGTGCTCCTTGCTGTAAAGGCCAGTTATAGACTGGGGTAGTTGCCATTTGTTTGTATTGTTGGTAATTTGGTGCGGGGGCGCACTGGATACCTTTGCTGCCATTGTGTTATTGCTGGGTGTCCAGTGCGTCCCTGTACCTTTAAGGATGGGTGGGCTCCCTCCAGGCATACCTGCCTTTAAATTAATCTATCCATTAATATATATCTGCTCCAACTTTGGCAACTCTCAAATTATAGTTAGGACTGCAGTACACTGGGGTGCCATGACATAGCCTCTTCAGCTTACGCATGTATTTGCAAACATGTGCAATCTAAACCCATTGTTTTTAACGTGAACTGTTATAGGGCGTACACACGGCCGGACTTTGTTCGGACATTCCGACAACAAAATCCTAGGATTTTTTCCGACGGATGTTGGCTCAAACTTGTTTTGTCTACACACGGTCGCACAAAGTTGTCGGAAAATCTGATCGTTCTAAACGCGGTGACGTAAAACATGTACTATAAACGGGGCAGTGGCCAGTAGCTTTCATCTCTTTATTTATTCTGAGCATGCGTGGCACTTTGTCCGTCGGATTTGTGTACACACGATCGGAATTTCCGACAATGGATTTTGTTTGTGTGTCGGAAAATCCGATGGAAAATGTCCGATGGAGCCCACACACGGTCGGAATTTCCGACAACACACTCCAATCGGACATTTTCCATCGGAAAATCTGACCGTGTGTACGGGGCATTAGACAGAGCCTATTGGGTTTGTTGCAGGCTGGCTGGTAAGTGAGCTGGGAATTTTTTTATGTGCCTTCATATTAAATATGTATGAGCTGTGTGTGGAGTGGAGTGAAGCAGTGTGAACAACCAGGTTTCTGAAACAACCCAAAGGTTGATGTAAAGTGCTTTTTTACCTCCCAATTCCTTATGAGGTCAAAGCAGGAGGCGAGCATTTAATCATTACACGTGGTGAATGCACACATGGCACAACATTTTATTGGGGTTTAGTAGAGAATTCTTATATTTCTTCATGTTTGTCGCAGTGGTGATTGGCAGTAACATTTATTTATGGACTTTAAGTTACACTATATTGTCATACTTGATTTGTTGTAGCCGTATTAGTGCAATTGTGACAGAGAAAATTGAGTACTGTCCGTGATACTTTTTTTATTTGCACTAACATACAATTTTTCAGGACAAGCTTTCGGGGTATGTCCCCTTCTTCAAGGTCCAAGCAGTACTGATTCACACAAAAATGTGTGAATCAGTACTGCTTGGACCTTGAAGAAGGGGACATACCCCGAAAGCTTGTCCTGAAAAATTGTATGTTAGTGCAAATAAAAAAAGTATCACGGACAGTACTCAATTTTCACTATATTGTCAAAATTATTGGGACACCTGCCTTTACACGCACATAAACTTTAATGGCACCCAAGTTTTAGTCCATAGGGTTCAATATTGAGTTGGCCCACCCTTTGCAACTATAACAGCTTCAACTCTTCTGGGAAGGCTGTCCACAAGGTTTAGGAGTGTGTCTATTGAAATGTTTGACCATTCTTCCACAAGCTCATTTGTGAGGTCAGGCACTGATATTGGATGAGAAGGTCTGGTTCGCAGTCTCCAATCTAATTCATCCCAAAGGTGTTCTATCGGGTTGAGGTCTGCAGGCCAGTCAAATTCCTCCACCCCAAACTTGCTCATCCATGTCTTTATGGACCTTGCTTTGTGCACTGGTGCGCAGTGATGTTGGAACATCCCCAAACTATTCCCACAAAGTTGGGAGCATGAAATTGTCCAAAATGTCTTAGTATGCTGACGCCTTAAGAGTTCCCTTCACTGGAACTAAGGGGACAAGCCCAACCCCTGAAAAACAACCTCACACCATAATCCCCCCTCCACCCAATAATTTGGACCAGTGCACAAAGCAAGGTCCATAAAGACATGGATGTGTCCATAAAGACTATATGTGTTAGTTGCGCTATGCCATTTTTGGATTTTGTTTAATTTAGCAGCCAAGCCTAGCTCAGACCACCCTCCTGGGACAACATTGTTCAGCATATTACAGCTAACCAGCATCTTCTGCTCCCAGTGAGACACAGAACAGCACAACACCTCTTCCTTTCAGCTGCTCTCCAGTTGGTACTTTTCCCAGCTGCCCTCTCTCCTTCAAGGGGTTTTCTATTCATAAGACTCCTCCTGCTCTCAGGTATCACTGGGTAATGTAGTTAATTTCCCAGTGATGGCAATCATTCTGTACTCCCTCCAGACTACATCTCCCAGAATGCTGCAGCCTAAAGTCAATTACAGCTAAAAAGCACACCTGCTGCTGCCATCTTGTGGATGAACAGGAGTCCTGCAGAGCCAGTAACATTACCTTCTGTTACACTCTAATAAAGACCGGTCGGTCACTGCTGCCACTGTGCCTGTAATTGCGGGGACTGAAACAACACAGTTTCATTTGTACTCATCTGATTAAACAGAAAAAAGCTATAATACCCCCCGTGCTTCAACAGAAAAATGATCATTCCAAGGGCAGAATAGGGCAGCCTATGTATATGTCGTAGATATTTACATTTTAAGATAACTTCCAGAGATATTTTGCTGCAGAATAGGGCAGCCTTTGTATATGTCGTAGATATTTACATTTTAAGATAACTTCCAGAGATATTTTGCTGCTGTGCTAATTTATAAAATATTATTACAATAATTCCCTTATGAGACCTTACGAAGTTATATATGCAATTGTAAAACAGTAATTAAAGGGTAATTAAACATCTATGTAATTTAAACGTGTAAATGTAATACTGTACATTATTGTAATATGGTACTGTATTACACTGCAGCTTTTTAAACTACCGATTGCTCTGAAAAGAAGATGAAGAAATACGGATGTTTGCCGTCCATATCAGGGAGAATCCTAAGGTAACAACCATGGCTCCCTTCATAGATACAATCTATAGATCCCCACCCAGGGACAGAAAGTGTTGTTTGCAGGATTACTAGGTGAGAATAAAGCAAAAAAAAAAACCCTGAAAAAAAAAAAAAAAAAAACAGAATTAGAGCCACCATACCAAGGATTGGAAAACTGGAATATATTACTTTTATGGTTTTAGGTTGGGATACACTTTAACTTTTAATCCAAACACTTTTTGTAGGATGAAATGTTTCTAACTGTTAGAAACCATACATGAGATGAAATGTGCTGTATATAAAACCATAAATAATGGAAGCTAAAAGCAAAATCAAACATGGATAAAAAAAAAAGTAGATATTCACCACTTAAGGACTGGAAGAATTTCCCCCTTAATGACCAGGCCGATTTTTGCAATACAGCACTGCGTCGCTTTAACTGACAATTGCGCGGTCGTGCGACACTGTACCCGATCAAAAGTGACGTCCCTTTTTTCCCACAAATAGAGCTTTCTTTTAGTGGTATTTGATCACCTCTGTAGTTTTTATTTTTTGCGCTATAAACAAAAAAAGAGCGGCAATTTTGAAGAAAAAAAAAAACAATATTTTATACTATTTGCTATAATAAATATCCAAAAAAAAAAAAAAAAAGAAATTTCTTCATCAGTTTAGGCTGATATATATTCTTCTACATATTTTTGGTAAAAAAAACGCAATAAGCGTATATTGATTGGTTTTTGCAAAAGTTATAGCGTCTACAAAATAGGGGATAGATTTATGGCATTTTTATTATTTTTCTTTTTACTAGTAATGGTGGCGATCTGCGATTTTTAGGGGGACTGCGACATTGCGGCGCACAGATCAGACACTTTTGACACATTTTTGGGACCGTTGACATTTATACAACGATCAGTGCTGTAAAAATGCACTGATTACTGTGTAAATGTCACTGGTAGGGAAGGGGTAACACTAGGGGGCGATCAAGGGGTTAAATGTGTTTCCTGCTAGGTGTTTCTAACTGTATGGGGATGTGACTTACTAGAGGAGAAGCTAGATCGCTGTTCCTACTTTAAACACACACATCCCCGTTCTGGCTCTCGTGCCCGCCGTGCAGCAAGTACGTGTGCCTGATAGAGCTGTTTAAAGGGCCGACGTACAGCTACAGCAATTCGCGGGAACATACTGATCTGCCGCAGTAGATGGCTGGTCGGCAAGTGGTAAATTTAATAGCTGGTCCTGTTCAGGGCAGTTTTTTCCACTGGGCACGCTGGGCAGTTGCCTGGGGGCCCCACTCGTCTGGAGGGCCCCATCTAGGGCCGATCCTCAGTGCTGCAATCTGCTTCTTAAGTTGACTGACTGCACTGGTTGCTCACTTGCTAGAATCGCCGGCCGCCCGGCATCTAGCTAGCAACCAGTGACGTCAGTCAGAGGCCTCGGCTGCCCCAGCATTCATAGCTCGCCGCGGCTGCCCCAACTGCTAGTAAACAAGCTCCGCCCACCTCTGCCATGTTCTTCAGACAGCAGGGAGAGGGAGCGGAGCGGAAAGACGGCCCTTGATAGCTGGCGCTTCCTTGCTGCTGTGAGTGACACACTGTACTGCACCAGGCCGGCGGCCTTAAGTAAGTCTAACACTGTCTACTTAAGTACGTTCAAGTTGTGCATCACACACAGCCACTGTCTGTGCCCATCAAACACAGCCACTGTGCCCATCAAAGCTGCCACTGTGCCCATCAAAGCTGCCACTGTGCCCATCAAACGCAGCCACTGTGCCCATCAAATGCAGCCACTGTGCCCATCAAAGCTGCCACTGTGCCCATCAAATGCTGCCACTGTGCCCATTAAACGCAGCCACAGTGCCCATCAAACGCTGCCACTGTGCCCATCAAACTCGTGTTATATTGTCCAAACGTTGTGTTAATGTTTAAACACTGATTTTGTTGGAAGTACCAATAAATATAGCCTTTTTGATCATTTGCATTTTTATTCTCGTGCGTGATTGTGTAGACAGGGCTCTTAAGATATAATGCTCTTAAGATGGCCCTGGTCCTGTTGATGGTAGTAGACATATAAAAAGCTTTAAGAGTATTGCTTCAAAACAAAGTGATTGACAGCAACTGTTAGCTGTGGTGTATGAATACTTTTACAGGCAAACAATTGTAAAAGGAAAAAAAAAAAACCTAATTAAAAAAAAAAACAGTTGCTAACTGAAATTGGTCCCAAATCTCTACTATTGCACACTTAATGGGATTTTAAAGGTATACTTTCAAAGAAAAACAAAACAAAAAAACAAACATGTCTATACTTATCTACTCTGTGCAAAGTAATCACACAGAGCGGCCGAGAACCTCCTCTTTTTTGGGTCCCCCGCCAGTGCTCCTGGCCCCTCCTCTCTGGCTAGTGTCCCATGGTGCTCACACCCGAGTCCCTCTGCAGCGTCTATTGACACGGACAGAGGGACTTGGCTTTACCCCCTGCTCCCTCGTCACTGGCTTTGATTGACAGCGCTGGGAGCCAATGGCTCTCCGTGCCCCAGCAAAGCCAACGAGACCCAGAAGTGAGGGGAGACATGCACGCCGCTGGTGATGATGGCTGTTTTCTTTTTTTCTTTTTTAGGCTTTCTTTTATTTTCACCTGGTGATCCAGCCAGTAAGTCTGTTGTTTTTCAACAGAACAGGCTGTCCTTCAAACATTTTAAATTAGTGTTGTAATATATATGACATGATTATAGTGAAATTATAATAAAGAATTACCTGCAGATAAATGTTTTCCCTTAGGTACATTCTTATTTTTTATAATTCATAGGTGGAGTTGTACTGTAGGGTGATATGAGACTCCCATTCATTGTATCATTCAGTGTCACTTCCTGTTAGCTAAAACTCTAACTCAAGTTCAGCTTCAGAGTACAAGCTTCAAATCTGGAAAATGATACGGATTTTACATTTCCTCCTTCCCCTCTGCTGTTTGCCATGTAAGTGACAAGTTTTATGTATAGCTATGTATTAATGGGATAAGACACTGCATAAATCTTAGTTATATGTGTAGTCTTGTATGGTGATGTATGAGCGTCATAAAAAAAATAATTATTATTATTATTATTATTACAATACAATAGATTATTCTGTTACAAAATAATCTAAAAGTATTATACTGTTTTAAATTTTTTAAATTTATTTCAGGTACTTATATAGCGCCGTCAATTTACGCAGCGCTTTACATATACATTGTACATTCACATCAGTCCCTACCCTCAATGAGCTTAAAACCTAAGGTCCCTAACTCACATTCATACATATACTAGGGCCAATTTAGACAGGATCTGATTAACCTACCAGCATGTCATTGGAGTTAAAATGAACATGAGCGGTAACAGTTGTAATACATAAATATAACAGATATACATAAAATCTGTAGTATTAAAAAATATATATATCTTAATTTAAGTAAGATATCAAAAATATATGTCTACTTGTTACGTCTCAATTCAAGAATCAAAAAATTAACTATACAAAGTAGAGTACAAAAAAAAAGAAAAGAAAAAAAAAGGAAATACGACCATATAAGGTGCAAATCGAGTAAAAAAAAGATAAGTCACAATGCATCAGAATCAGGATTTGTAATCTAATTACCATTTAAAAGTCTATAAAGAAACCAAGGAAACTGAACTAAGAATAAAAAATAAGACAACAATCATAGCACAGTCCTTAAGGAAATATATAAAATAATATATAAATACACACACATTTAGTCTTACTCAGTACTAATTATGTAGATTTAATTTTACACGTTAGATCAGATGACACATTTTTGCATTTTACATTTTAAGACAATTAAATGATTTAGAAATCAGTACGTGTGGAGTACATGTCTGGTGAAAAGGAAAGTGATGAGTCTGACATTGTTTATTTATGTGATGTATTGGGTGTTTTTTTTTTTGCTGTCTGTGTCCCATTCTGGAAAGGTGCCATTACTTTCTAATCCATATATATTAACAAGAGGAATCACTACAAAATATACTTTATTAATAGTGCAGAGAGTGCATTGCATGTTTTACTTAGGTTACCTTAAATAGCACTAATTTTGTATTTTTTAGTTATGGTGGAGCATCATTTTAATTTTGTTAGGAGCATGGAGTTTGTAATTGCTTTTTTGCAACAGCAATTGAGAAGAAATCCCTCCAAAGTGAGGGAGAACCTCTCTTAAAGTGTTGTCCCCACCAGATTTCCTTTGAGCCCTTTTCTGGGGGCAGGTAAACATTTTGGACTTTCCCTTCGGCAATGGTCATCATGAGAAATAGAGAGGGTCAATCTCTCTGGTGGGGACTCAGACAGCAATGAAACCTGACAGGTGTTCTAACTCACCACTTTTTCAAAACCCCCCAAAAAACATAATAGTACACTGTAGTTATTTTACAATGCCCTCATAGTGCACAATTCTTGGATGTCTAAATGAGATTGTATAGTGGTTGTACAATAAGATCATAATGTTTATGAGCAGCTTTATTCATTAAGTGGTTTAGAACCCTTTTTTAAACACATGCAAATCACAAAATTTCAGTTTCAAATACTGAAATGCTGAAATAAAGTTTTTTTCCTAAATCAAATAAGTTTAATTATCTGATGATTTGAACAATTCAGACTACACATTAATGCTGCACATTAACATGCAAAGATATATAAAAAATTACTACAGTACGGCATAAAACTCAGATATATTGACGACATACAAAGTTTTCTCTCTGTAATAGCAGTCTTGCTAGCTGCTGATGTTATCCAGACACCAAAGCTGTACATGGCTCAGTCTATGGACAAGATATCGCTGACATGTGAACATGAGGACTCCAACTACAACAGAAAGTATTGGTACAGACAGAAGATGGGGAGAGAACTTGTATTAATGGGGTACACAGCATTCAAGGAAAAAGCTGTAATGGAGCAAGATTTTGAAGATGGAAGATTTATCATTAATCCTGAGAAAACTGAGAAAAGTATTCTGATCATCAGCAAAGTCACCGCAGAAGACAATGCTCTCTATTACTGCGCTAGTAGTATCCACAGTGAGAGAAGATTAGCCACAGAGTGTTCAGAAACAGAAGACGCCTCCCTGATAAATTATTACATATAAATATGACACAGGAAACCTTAGTAGGAACTTATTAGAGCAGGTGCAGTGTCTGTATTGTATCAATGACAGTGCTTTGATCTATGGCATTTTATTTTGTTTGTGATCACATGACCTGAAGGTTTGAGACCTTGCCTGTATGTTTGCTTACATGTGTAGAACTTATCCCATCTTGTTTGGATTGTGTTTTTTTTTTTTTTAAGTAAATCTCCTTATTTATTAATGCAGAACTCCAATACTATACAATACTATACAGCTTTGATCCACAATGTACTATTACTTAAGATAGCAGTCGCTTATGTTGGTTTATTGGATTCGTTTTATTTTAAGAGATACAGTATACTGAGAAAACCTTTATTGATACTAGCAAGATTCTAATTTCTGAGTAAAAAAGATGCTTTCTCTACCACACTTCCTCCATGGTTACAAAAATTCCTCATTCTTGGATATTCCAAGTCATTATAATATACCAATGTGCAGGGTCATTGGTCTTTGATTTTGACTGTTTATAAAAAGCTCAGATAAGCTAAACAGAAATATGGTTGGTTATTCTTTATCTGGCATTTCTTTTCTTTTTTTATTTTATGCCATTTATTTTATTATTATTATAATTTTCTGTTTTCTTATCTGGATATTTTTGTTGTATAATTATGAAAAATTCAATGAAGATTTTGCAAAAAAAAGCAGAACTCCAGGCATATATAAAAGGTTACACAGGTTAATGCAGCTCTGTAATTAATACCTCATTAACCCTTTAATGCTTGAGAGGAAATCAAAATTGAATGCCTAAATGCAATTTTGCAACTTTGAGATGTGTTAGTAAAACTGTTTATATCATTGCAACTACTTAATGTATCCAGGTGAATTATACCACAATTTTTTCAGGATAAATTGGGCCTTCATTTGGTGATAAATCGTAATGGATATCTCCTGTTTTTTATAATCAAGAAAACTGGCCCAAAATCGTAAAACAAAAGTTAGTTGCATATTTCTTGCCATTGCCATGACCCACAACCCCCCCCTCCAAAAAAAAAAACAATGCCAATAAGCTTGGTAACAAGCATCATATTGGCCTTTAAAGCTTAGATCTGGGATAAGCTAATGTTGTCTATATATAAGAGTCATGTGTACTCTTCCTTGAATGTCGGTTTTCTTTGTGTATTTCTTCCAGATCTGTGCAGTAATCCAGTGTGAGACTTTTCCTGTAATAAAGACCGCTCACTGCTGCTCTCTCTCGCTGTGCAGGGTGACTGGTCTTGTCTACGCCCCCTGTAGTTTTCTACAGGCAGCCTGTAGTGGGTGGGTCTTCTGGGCCCCTCCTACAGCTCAGGCTATGTTCAGCACAGTAATGATGTCACCGCTACATTTAGAAGGTAGTGGGCACAATTGTAGGTGGAGCTGCATGAGTACAAGGTCATATTTTGTGACTCCCGATTACTGCACTGTCACTTCTTGTTCAGCTATCAACCTGAATTTGACATCAGATTTTAAACGTTGAGCTTGAATATAATAGGGATTCTGCATTTCCCTCTTTACTTCTGCTGTTTGCCTTGTAAATGATCAAGTCAATTATACATAGCTGTTTGATAATAAGATGAGGCATTGAATGAATCTTTTGACTATTAACCTGATAAGGACCACCCCACGCAGATATACTGTGGCAGGGTGGCCCTCCTGCACAAAATCACGTACATGTTTGTGATTTTGTGCACAGGGTCTGGGGTGCGCGCCGCCGGCGACCCAATCCCACTGTGATTGGACACGGTGGGAGCCAATCAACGGGTCAGGTGGATGTGATGTCCGCCAGGACCCACTGATCATTCTCAGGAGAGACAGAACATGTAAACAAGGCAGACCACCATTCTGTGAAAGGGAAAAATTAAGATCTTGGGTTTCTGCTAAGCAGAAACACAGATCTCTGTCTTCCTCCCATCAAAGCGTCTCTCCCACAGTTAGAAAGCGCTCCGTAGGAGCAGACTTAACCCATTGATTGCCCCTGATGTTAAGCCCTTCCCTGCCAGTGTCATTAGCACAGTGACAGTGCATTTTTATTTAGCACTGATCACTGTTTTAGTGATACTGTACCCAAAAAGTGTCAAAAGTGTCAGTTAGCTGTCTGATTTGTCCGCCGCAATGTCACAGTCCCGCTAAAAATAAATAAATACAAATTCCATAAATATATACCATAGTTTGTAAACGCTATAACGTTTGTGCAAATCAATCAATATACGCTTATTGGGATTTTTTTTACCAAAAATATGTAGCAGAATACATATTGGCCTAAATTGATGAATAAATTAGATTTTTTTTTATATATTTTTAATAGCTATGTTTTATAGCATAATGTAAAAAAAAAATAATTTTTTTTTCAAAATTGTCGGCCTATTTTTGTTTATAGCGCAAAAAATAAAAACCGCAGGAGGTGATAAAATACCACCAAAATAAAGCTCTAGTTGTGGGAAAAAAAGGACATCAATTTTATTTGGGTACAGCGTCGTACGACCCTGCAATTGTCAGTTAAAACAACGCAGTGCCGTAGTGCAAAAAATGGCCTGGTCATGAAGGGGGTAAACCTTCTGGGGCTGAATGGGTTAATGTGCAATATTGTATTCTTTTGTATATGCATAGGTTTGTAATTTTTTACATTTCCATTTTTATTTTTTTTTTACACGTTTACATTATGTTAATCACAACCATACACACAACAGACAATAATTTTTAACATATTGCTCTCCCTACCCCAGGGTGGGGAGCAGGTTGTATACATTTGTGTATTCAGGCTTTGGCTTGTTTAGTAGTAATGAATGTTTAACATATCAGAATAGGTTGACGACATGCAAAGTGTTCTTTTTGTCCCAGCAGTCTCACTGGCTGCCAATGTTATCCAGACACCAAAGTTGCACTTGGCTCAGTCTATGGACAATATATCGCTGACGTGTGAACATGATGACTCCAGCCACTACCGAAAGTTTTGGTATCGACAGAGGATGGGAAAGGAGCTTGTGCTTTTAGGATACACCGCACATAAAGATAAAGCACTAATGGAAAAAGGATTTCAAGATGGAAGAATTACCATTCATCCTGAGAGTATTGAGAGAAGTATTCTGGTCATCAGCAAAGCCACTGTAGAAGACAATGCACTCTATTATTGTGCCAGCTCTATCCACAGTGAGGAAAGATTACAGATAGAATGTGCAAAAGGTTCCTTTCCGATATACTGTAACATGTAATATGACACAGGAAACCAATGTATTAAGACAGGTGCAGTGGCTGTATTGTACTAATGACAGCTGCCAATGTGATGATCATCAAAGGATCTATGGCACCTTATTTGGTTTTGTGATCACATGGGTTGAGAGCTTAGGACACTGTTGGCATGTTTGCATACATCTGTGGAAGGCATAAGGTTGTGCTTCCATCATTTTATTAAAGGAATCAAAGTAACTTTATTGAAGGAAACCTGTGCTAAGAGAAATATGCAAGCTGACCCTTTCTTCTACAAATTGCTAGTTGCCTGGCAGTTATGGTAAGCCTCTGGCTTCATTACCTCCTGAGGAGATGACCCAGGACTTGCTTGATGCAACTGAAGGGATACATTTCAGTGTGCATACTTAATTAGAGGTGAATCCATTTTCAATCTACTTCAAGTTAAACTCCAGGATAGAACATGTTGTCTAAATACAGCAGTGCTTGTATTCTTCCTTGGATCTTGGAGTGGTTTGTGTATTTCTTCTAGATCTGTACAGTAGTCCAGTGTGAAACCTTGCCTCTGAGCAGGAGCTTCCTGTAATAAAGACCAGTCACTGCTGCTCTCTCCTTGTGAAGGGTGACTGGCCTGCTGGGTCAGTCCCAGAACTCTGCTTCCTGCACAAATTATGTGCAGTGCAGTGATGATGTCACTGCTAATTGTATACGGTAATGCCTTGGTTTGTAAGATCCTTGTTCAGGCACTTTCTGTTATAGGATGACAACGCTTTGTCCATATCTCTCAATTGCTCATCTGTGTTTTCACATTCTTACATGTGCTCTCATTGAAGACTTTAAGTGGCCTTGTCCATACTTTTTGCATTGTCACTATAACTATTAGGAAGCCAAACCCTGAATAATGGCCTACAGCCACAGCTCGGGTCCATGTAGAGATGAAGGGTCTGAAGAAGCTGGAGGAAAACAGCAGCACTGCGAGAAAAAAAGTTGAAAAAAGGGAGACATTTTAAGCTATGGGGGTTGGTTAGTTCAGAGGTTTAGAGGTGGTTCTGTCAGGGCTGGGCTCTCAGCCCTCCCTTCTCAGTGCTCAGCTGTCGGTTAATTGCCAATGCTCATCATTCCACAGCAGCTCACCTGGTGATCATTTCCTGCTCGTCAGACCAGTCTAAAGCCAGCACCTTCTGGCTATTTAAACTGCCTGGTTCATTTCTTCCGTAATAAGGAGAGCCGGCAAAACTGTAATCCTTGAAGTGTCGTTTATTGGTACATCAGAGTGACAATAAAACAGTAAACTGACGCGTTTTGGCAATAGCCTTAGTCGTAGTGCTACAACTAAGGCTATTGCCAAAACGCGTCACTTCAAGGATTTCAGTTTTGCTGGCTCTCCTTATTACTGTTGCATTGGAGTGTGTTGGGACACATCGAGCCTCGGCACCTGTGAGTGGATCTGGTGTATGGATTGAGTTGTCCCTGCAAAGAGCGCTGTTACCTTTCTTCATTTCTTCCGTGCCTTCGCCTTGGTCAAACATATCTGGAGACTTTCTGCTGTGTTCCTGTTAAAGACTTGCCTAGCTGACGTCCCTCCTGGTTCCTGATTCTGTCTGCTGCCTCCGACTATACTGATCTCTGGCTTCCAGATTTACTGGCTTGTTCTGACTACCCGCTTTGGCTACCATAGCCTGGTTATACTTTTGCTACGTTTATTATTTGTACCATTATTTGTACCATGTTTACCATTATATTAAAAGGTGTGATTTTAACTGCATTTTCTGTCTTTGTCTGATTCATGGTTCCTGACAGGTCCACGTTAGTCTAAACTGTGTATAAGGGCAAAGCATCCCATTTTTATTGAAACAAAAACGTAAAGCCTTCACAACACAAGGTTTCCCAAGCAGGGCTTTTGGCTTCACTTAGAAACAGCATCAATAGAAAATGCTGAGGCACCTGGCTCTCCTTTCAGCAGCACCGATGCTCTCTCTGGTCTCCCAGATCATAAGCTCTTCAGGCTCACTCAGCCTATGCTTGCAGCACCTCACTGTACAGACCCATGCTTGCCCTCTGGACAGGGTTCTCCCAGAACCCCAGGATCTCCTACTTCTCAAGAACACAGGACTCCCTCCAGCCCCCTCTATGGACTAGCTAGCCACCTGAGCTTTCTCAATATCTCCAGACCCGGATAGCTGTCCTGTCTTTCCCAGTCCTATGAGCAGGAAGTCCCCCCCAACATAGGATCTCATCTCCCAAGTAGGTCAGCTTCGAGCACACTGCTATCCTGGCTGGAGCACACCTCTATCTTCGGGGACATCAGGAGATTCTCTTTCCAAATGGCAGCAACTGCCCTGAGTTCTCACCAGACCTAGTTTATAATGAGTATGTGCACCTGGAAACAAACACAACCTATAGAACTTCAGGAAAACCTGCACACAGGATTGAAGGTTTTGTCCCACCCAAAACTTTTTAGAATCTTCAAACTCCAGGCACCAATCCAGGGCTACCAAACCCAGAGAAAACTTAAAACAATGATTTCTCTGCTCACAAAACACATGCTGGAGCTTTTCAGACTGCAAATCCGAGAATACTGTGTAATTTTTTTTGACCATTACTTGAACTCACTTAGTGGCAGGGCCTTGCACTGTCACAATATATACAAGTATATTTAATCATATGATGGTAGATAGGGGGCGCTAATGGTTACCAGTAAAAGAAAAGGAAACCAGTGAAACAATTAAGTCTCAATGTGAAAAACTTTTCGTGGACATGAAAACATAATTAAACTAGTAAATATAGTAAGTGAAAACATAATTATACTAGTAAAAGTAAGTGTAAAATATTGGCACACATTAGTAGAAACAACAATAGTGATATTAAAGTCCCAATGTATGGATAAGCACAAAATAAACAGTGAATGAATGGTGATCTTGCAATGTAGGTAGATTCCTCTATAAAGACAAATGGAGAAAACTTCACCAAGAATTTAGATACACCCCACAGTGGTAGATGGATATCTGCTTACTAGATTCCAATGACTCCTTTGGTTAAAAAGAGAGTCATTAGCGCTTGTGCAGGATTATGCCTGCTCACATGGGACGGCTGGATGCTGGATAACAATAGATAGAGAACCCTTCTTCCCCCGGTATTCAGACATGGGATATATAAAAAACAATAGAATTATTTGGATGAATGTAATGGATTCAGTGGAAAATAACTGGTATAGCGGTCGTTGGTGATGGTGAGCGATCATTGTACTGAATACTGGTGCTCGAAAGTAGTAAACTTCTCTGCGCAATGCTTTAGCACATAGTGGCCCAGAAGCACCTCTTCTGCAATCCCCCGTTGGCGATCTTAGATCCTCCTCTTCCCTCTTCTGGTAGAATGCTCTTCTCCCTTAGTGTTAGGCTATTTTCTCAATTTATTGAATGTTCTTTAACTCTTCTGGTTGAACGTTCTAAAGGCCATTTCCTCCTAGGATCAAATGTAAGATAATGTTACAGTCGCCAGCTGCATTCAACAGGTGGCCTGGAGCAGTCCAAAAATGAAGAACGTTCCTATGACAGATTTTTTACAAGTGATATGCATCCCAATGCAGATCTCATTCAATCCCATATTCCACACTTGCTACTCAGTAAAGGAGTGGATAACTTTTGCCCTTTTAAATCAGTATTGTCAAGCTTTTGCTCTATTAGATCAGTATATATATATATATATATATATATATATATTTATATATAAACAAGATTATAGAGAAATTATAAAATAATATATACCTGCAGATAAATGTTTATCCCTAGGTACAGTACATTCTTATTTTGAATAATTAATAGGTGGAGTTGTAATGTGGGGTGATGAGTGACTCCCATTCATTGTATGATTCAGTGTCACTTCCTGTTAAACTTCAGCTCATATTTGGCTTCAGAGTACAAGCTTCAAATCTGGAAAATGATACGGATTTTACATTTCCTCCTTCCCCTGTGCTGTTTGCCTTGTAAGTAACAACTTATTTTATAGCTATGTATTATTGGGATAAAATACTGCACAAATCTTGGTTACATATGTAGTATTGTATGGTGTTGTACAATACTTGTATTGTAAAATAAAAAATATTAATGATAATAATGATAAATATTGTTATTTTTAATATTATTATTTTTATGTTTTTTTTAAACATAAATTAGGTAATTCAGTTCGCATTTGCAGCGCTTTATAAATCATTCATTCATTCATTCATTCATCAATAAATTAATCTCAAAGTATTAAAGTTAAAATGTAGCAAAATATTTTTTAACAGCCTAGAATAACAAATATAGAACAGTAATTTTGTAAACGTGTGTTTGATCAGCTTACATATTTTGGATTCAGTTTGTTTGCTCTTTTTGATTAATCAATTGAATATTTAATCAATGAGCCTTGTAAGTAACTCAGTCCAGTGAAAAGGAAGGTGATGAGTCTGACATTGTTTGGTTACTTGATGGGTTGGGCATTACAGTATATCTAAAGCAAAATCTCTTGTATTAAGTTTTGAATAGAATAAGGTAGGGGTAGAACCCCTATAATTATTTTTTGTCTCCTTGTGTAAATTTGCTATCACTTCCTCTCCTGAAGACACAACAAGATCAATGTGCAATACATTTTTAATAATAGTGTGGTGAACAGCGCTGTCCACCACACTATTAATAAGAGCATGTTGCATATATTTAAGTTTTATTAAATACCGTAGCTTCACAGATTTTGTATTTATTAATTCTGGGTGGAACATTAATTTAAATTTTTGGTGGAGTGTGGGATTTGTAATATTTTTTTTCACAATAGAAATTGAGAAGCAATCCCTCCAAAGTGAGTTGCCATGACAAGACTTACACTCAAATAATTTCTGATGGCAGCTAAAAATTGTCTCCTGAAGACAATGGTCTTCTAGAGAAATAGAGAGGGTAAATCTTTCCAATGGGGACTCAGACAGCAATGAAAAAAAAAGAAGAAAAAAGGGGGCTTTAGATACACTGATTTGATTATTTTACAATGCCCTTATGTTACAATCTTTATACAAGTCTAAATGAGATTGTATAGAGGTTATACAATCATATTGTAATGGTTATGAGCAGCTTTAGACATTATAATTAAGTGTTTTACCACCACTTTTTTTTAAACACATGCAAATTACAAAATTGCAGTTCCAAAAACCTATTATAAATGCTTTTTTTTAAATACTTTTCTTTTAGGATTTTATTGTAAGATTTTTGTTTAATACTTTTAATTTCATGATTTGAATAATTCAGACATAGTCATACATAGGTCTGGCAGAGTATGGAGAAAAAAATGAATGCAGGGCTGTTGTGACCACCGAGATGTCCAAAGGTGGGGGTAACTGAGTGGTATTGTTCTGTGTCTGATGGATAAACAGATCATCCTGATGTCTAATTGTCCAGGCTGGAATGATTGGAATGATTTTTGCACAGTGAATTCAACAAAATTTTAAATATATTCCAGGAACACAAAATATAATAAATGATTAATAGAATAAAATATAATACACGATTAACAGAATAAACTATTATTAATAGATTCATAAAATATAATGAATAGATTAAAAGAATAAAATATGCTAGAAAAAAACAACTTTCTTTCAAAAGATCTCACATTATTTTATATAAAAATATGAGATTTCTTACAATGGACTCAAAGTATTATTTTTATTTATGTATGTTTAATTAAGATACCTGTTGGGTGTTACATTAGGTTGTCTGGGGTTTAAAAGAGTTCCACCTTTTTAGTGTCACAGTGACAGTTGTTTCATCAGACAGAAAATGAGGGAAATCTGCAATAGGAATATGGACATTAATAATCATGACATTGGCACTTTTAATTATACTGGAAGCTCTGGAAGTTTCTTTTAGTTATATATTATGAAACTTTGACAGTTCTTACCTAGTTATGCTTGAAAGTCGTTAGATAATCTCTAATTGCTGATACTGCACAGCAAGGGAGAAGAATGTCTTCAATGATATTTATACAAGGAAAAGAATATTGCAGTTCTAATTATCTGGATAACTCTTGAAGTCCTTTGAGGCATTCAAATAAACCTAACAACAGATTTAACTGTGCATGTGGACTCTAGAGGGATCTCCATATGGACATTCTTCTGGAATCTGTTTTATATATGGATGCAGATAGAATGCTTCTAGTGTTATAAGGGGTCAACTTGGATGGGTGGCTGGCTAATTTTAAATGTTTTTTAATACAAGGTTGTCCTACGTCTACAAATATTATGGGTTTTATAATTACAAATATTAGCATTTGAAATAAAGATTTTTTTTTTTGTATCTTCTATTTTGAATTTTTTTTTGGCGATACCCTAAGCTTTTACTAACATATCCCTTAGGAATATCAATAGAAATCTGAAATGCCCTTATGTCTCCCCGACAGTGATAGGATTGATAGCATTAGGGACAGATAAAAATTAATGTCATGGCACTGATTCAGCATTGGAATCGGACTTATGCAGACACCATCAGATGCTAGGTCAATCAGCCACAGCCCAAGGAACCCATAGCAACTTCTGAAGGAACCCTAGGGCTCTTCAGAATACTGTTTGTGAATGGCTCTTCTAACCAAAACTAAGTAAATAGTTTTCCCTTTATATACATTTTAAGGATAAGAACTAAATCTATTGTGCACAGCATCATTGGCCTGTTTTTTAGTACCAGGGACATTTCTATTTCCAGGTATAAATCTTCAAAAAACATGGATTGACCCTAAATATCATGTATAGCTGGCTATAAAAAGTATGAATGTCTTCACTCTTGGTCTAATATAATACAAAGGAAAAGTGCTTAATAGTAGAAATTTATGATCATCACATCTGCATTACTGATAAATTGTTGCTTTTTTAAAAAATACACACCTACATACAAAATACTGAGATACATCGACGACATACAAAGTGTTATCTTTTTCCCAGCAGTCTCTCTTGCTAATGATGTTATCCAAACACCAAAGTTACTTGTGGCTCGCCCTCTGGACAGTATATCGCTGACATGTGAGCATAATGACACCAGCAAATATACAAAGCTTTGGTACAGACAGAAGATGGGGAAAGAGCTTGTGCTCATGGGACTTACAAGTTACCAGGAAAAAGCTCAAATGGAGAAGACATTTGAAGATAAAAGATTTACTATTTTTCCTGAGAAAACTGAGAAAAGTATTCTGACCATCGTCAACGTCACTATGCAAGACAATGCGATCTATTACTGTGCTAGTACTATCCACAGCGAGAGAAGATTAGCTGGAGAGTGTTCAGAACCAAAAACACCCCTCTGATAAATTGTTACATATAAACACGACACAGGAAACCTTAGTGGGAATTTATTAAAGCAGGTGCAACATCTACGTTGTACAAAAAACAGCTGCTGGGACATTCATCACATGGCTTAGTGGTTAGCAATTCTGCCTTGCAGCACTGGGATTTGTTTTGCATGTTCTCCTTGTACTTATATCGGTTTCCTCTGGTTTCTTCCAACACTACAAATATTTGCTGGTAGGTTAATTGGCCCTAGTATGTGTCTGCATGTATTTATGCATGTGAGATAGGGATCTTAGATGGTAAGCTCCTTGAGAGGAGGGACTGATGTTACATAGTTACATAGTTACATAGTTGATAAGGCTGAATAAAGACACCAGTCCATTCATGAAAGTAGAGTATGTAAAATGTTATTGTCATCACTATATAAATGCCTACAATTAATTAAAAAATGACCATTTTTTATGATGCATTAGCAATCGTAATGCCACTCAGGGTATACAACTACATTAACACACACATAAGTGTGAGTAGAACCTTATGCTGACCATGCACTATGCAGTCTTGTTGTCCAATCTCCTTTATATTTACCAAATCTACACTATATCACCAAAAGGAGATATCCAGTGTAGCTACAGGTAAGCCTAATTATAGGCTTGTCTGTAGTATAAAGTGGTTGTAAAGGATTTACAACCACTTTAATACCTGAGAGAGGCTTTATGCTCACTAAAAGTTCAGTTTTACACACACACACCTGCCGTGGTCCCTAGGTCATCACCACCCCTCTTCCCCAGTGATGTTACAGCTCTTAGGTCCTATTCTGTTTCTCCACCGTGCAGCCTACTTACTATGCTTTTGTATCTCTATGGTGAATCCTTACGAGATTTATCTCCGTCCCCTCCTCCCTTCTTTCCTTCTTTTCTCCTTTTTCCAATTTTTTTCTTTTTTATTATTGTGTTTAATGTACTCAATTATTGGGTTACAGGGATGGGCCCCTCCCATTATACTTATTTGCCACTTTTATGTGCTCCTCATTAGGGGGCTTTGGGTGCCCTCTTTACCTCTCAGGATGTATTTGACTAATATTGTAACTTAACTACTTCAGCTCCAAAAGATTTACCCCCCTTCATGACCAGACTAATTTTTGTGATACGGCACTGCGTTATTTTAACAGACAGTAGCACGGTCATGGGACGCTATACCCAAATAAAATGTTTGTCCTTTTTTCCAACAAATAAAGCTTTTTTTTGATGGTATGATTTAATCTACACCAGGGGCGTTGCTAGGTCTACAAAAGATCTGGGGCTAGAGCCCATAGCAGCGTAGTAAAGAAAGTCATATGATTGGGTGGGCATACACATGTATATACAGTAGTATACATGTGTGTGTGTGTGTATATATCCCCAGAGAGCCCCCCCTTATGTCAGGGTCCCCAGAGAGCTCCTCCTTACATCAGAATCCGCAGAGAGCCTCTCCCTTGCATCAGGGACCCCAGAGAGCCCCCCACTTACATTAGGGTCCCCAGAGAGCCTCCCCCTTGCATCAGGGTCCCCAGAGAGCCTCCCCTTGCATCAGGGTCCCCAGAGAGCCTCCACCCTGCATCAGGGTCACCAGAGAGCCTCCCACTTACATCAGGGTCCCCAGAGAGCCTAACCTCCCCTTGGGGACCCCTGCAGAGACTCGGGGCTATGGGCCCCAGATTCGGGGCTATAGCCCCAAAAGCCACCCCCTAGCGATGCCACTGATCTCCACTGTGGTTTTTATTTTTTGCGCTATAAACAAAAAAAGACTGACAATTTTGAACAAAAAAATAAATATTTTTTTAACTTTCTGCTATAAAACACATCCAGTAAAAATCAAATTTCTTCATCAATTTAGGACAATCGTATTCTGCTACATATTTTTGGTAAAAAAAATCCCAATAAGTGTATATTGATTGGTTTGCGTAAAAGTTATAGCGTCTACAAACTATGGAATATTTTTATTTATTTTACTAGTAATGGTAGTGATCAGCGACTTATAGCAGAACAGCGATATTGCGACTGACAAATCAGACACCTACTGTAACACTTTTGATACTTTTTGGGTACCAGTGACACTAATACAATGATCACTGCTAAAAATATGCACTGTCACTGTACTAATGACACTGGCAGGGAAGAGGTTAACATCAGGGGCAATCAAAGTGTTAAATGTGTTCCTAGGGAGTGCTTACTAACTGTGGGGGAGGTGCTTTGACTGGGGGAAGGTAAAGATCTGTGTTCCTGCTTAGCAGAAACACAGGGTCAGTACATTCCCCTCTCACAGAACGGCAGTTTGCCATGTTTTACATAGGCAGACCACTGTTCTGCCTGTCTCCCAAACCATTGGCGGGTCCTGGTGAACATTGCATCCCCCAGAGCTGCTGATTGGCTCCTGCTGTGTCCAATCACAGCGGGAGCAGGTCATTGGTGGTGCACAAGTGCGCCCCAGACCCGGAAGTGTCAGATCACGCCCTGCTGCAGTATATGTGCAAGGGGCAGTCCGCAAGCAGTTAATATCTTCATACCTTTATCAATATGTCTTTACAGCACTGTGATGTAGTACCTGCTGTTTCAATGAAAAATTGTAATAACGATACATTCAACTTAATGCACTTACTTAAAGTAATATTAAAGTCTTGTTTTTTTTGTTTAAAAATAACAAACATGTCATACTTACCTGCTCTGTGTAATGGTTTTGCACAGAGCAGCCCAGATCCTCCTCTTCTCGGGTCCCGCAGCGGGGCTCCTGGCCCCTCCCTCATGCCAAGTGCCCCCACCGCAAGCAGCTTGCTATGGGGACACCCGAACCGCTGAACTGTGTCCATTCATACATGGAGCTGTTGCTTGGCTCCGCCCCCTCTCTCTCCTCATTGGCTGACTGACTTTGATTGACAGCAGTGGGAACCAATGGTGCCCGCTGCTGTCTCAGCCAATGAGGAGGGAGAGTCCTCAAAATTTGTGACTCTTGTGCAACATTGCTGGATCAAGATGGAGCTCAGGTAAGTACTAGGGCTGCTGAGGGGGGCTGCTGCACACAGAAGGTTCTTTATCCGAATGCACAGAATGCATGAAAAGAGAAGTACAGTGGAACCTCGAATTGTGAGTAATGCGGTTAACGAGCATTTCACAATACGAGCAATTTTTTTTTTTAAATCCTGACTCGGTTTGCGAGTGTTGTGTCGCAAAACGAGCATGATTCAAGCCTCTGTGGTGTGCAGTACCGCAGGAACACAGGACTCCCTCCAGCCCCCTCTGTGGACTAGCTAGTCACCTCAGCTTTCTCAGTATCTGCAGACCCGCATAGCTGTCCTGTCTTTCCCAGTCCTATGAGCAAGAAGTCCCCCCAACATAGGATCTCATCTCCCAAGTAGGTCAGCTTGGAGCACACCGCTATCCTGGCTGGAGAACACCGCTATCTTCGGGGACATCAGGAGATTCTCTCTCCAAATGGCAGCAACTGCCCTAAGTTCTCACCAGACCTGGTTTATGAGTATGTGCACCTGGACATAAACACAACCTGTAGAACTTCAGGAAAACCTGTACACAGGATTGAAGGTTCTGTCCCACCCAAAACTCTTTAAAATCTTCAAACTCCAGGCCCCAATCCAGGGCTACCAAACCCAGAGAAAACTTAAAACATAGATTTCTCTGCTCACAAAACACATGCTGGAGCTTTTCAGACTGCAAATCCGAGAATACTGTGTCATTTTTTTCCAACCATTACTTAAACTCATTTAGTGGCAGGGCCTTGCACTGTCACATTATATACAAGTATATTTAATCATATGACACTCACAGCCTATGACAGATTTTTAACAAGTGATATGTATCCCAATGCAGATCTCATTCAATCCCATATTCCAAAGGAGTGGATAAGTTTTGCCCTTTTAAACCAGTATTGCCAAGCTTTTGCCCTATTGTATATATATATATATATATATATATATATATATATATATATATATATACATATATACATATATATATAGATATATATATATATATATATATATATATATATATATATATATATATATATATATATATATATATATATATATATATATATATATTTACCCTATTGTGTGTGTGTGTGTATATATATATATATATATATATATAAACAAGATTATAGAGAAATTATAAAATAATGTTTACCCCTAGGTACAGTACATTCTTATGTTGTAAAATTAATAGGTGGAGTTGTAATGTGGGGTGATGAGTGACTCCCATTCATTGTATCATTCAGTGTCACTTCCTGTTAAACTTCAGCTCATATTTGGCATCAGAGTACAAGCTTCAAATCTGGAAAATGATACAGATTTTACATTTCCTCCTTCCCCTGTGCTGTTTGCCTTGTAAGTGACAACTTTATTTTATAGCTATGTTATTAATGGGATAAAATGCTGCACGAATCTTGGTTACATGAGTAGTATTGTATGGTGTTGTACAATACTTGTATTGTAATAATAATAATGATAATAATAATAACAATAAATATTGTTTGTATTTTTAACATAAATTAGGTAATCCTGTCAATAAATTAATCTCAAAGTATTAAAGTTAAAATGTAGCAAAATATTTTTTAACAGCCTTGAATAACAAATGTAGAACAGTAATTTTGTAAAAGTGTGTTTGATCAGCTTACATATTTTGGATTCAGTTTTTTGCTCTTTTTGTTTAGTCAATTAAATATTTCATCAATGAGCTCTGTAAATAACTCAGTCCAGTGAAAAGGAAGGTGATGAGTCTGTTTGATTACTTGATGGGTTGGGCATTACAGTTTATCTAAACCAAAAACTTTTTTATTAAGTTTTGAATAGAATAAGGTAGGGGTAGAACCCCTGACATTTTTTTTTGTCTGTGTCTCCTTGTGTAAATTTGCTATCGCTTCCTCTCCCGAAGACACAACAAGATCAATGTGCAAAACATTTTTAATAATAGTGTGGTGAACAGGGCTGTCAACCACGCTATTAATAAGAGCATGTTGCATATATTTAAGTTTTATTAAATAGCTTCACAGATTTTGTATTTATTAATTCTGGGTGGAACATTAATTTAAATTTTTGGTGGAGTGTGGGATTTGTAATATTTTTTTCACAATAGAAATTGAGAAGCAATCCCTCCAAAGTGAGTTGCCCTGCAAAACCTAAACTCAAATAATTTCTGATGGCAGCTAAAAATTGTCTCCTGAAGACAATGGTCTTCTAGAGAAATAGAGAGGGTAAATCTTTGAAATGGGGACTCAGAGAGCAATGCAAAAAAAAAAAGAAAAATGGGGACTTTAGATACTGTTTTGATTATTTTACAATGCCCTTATATTACAATCTTTATACAAGCCTAAATGAGATTGTATAGGGATTATACAATCATATTGTAATGGTTATGAGCAGCTTTAGACATTATAATTAAGTGTTTTAACACCACTTTTTTTAAACACATGCAAATTACAAAATTGCAGTTCCAAAAACCTATTATAAATGCTTTTTTAAAATACTTTTATTTTAAGATTTTATTGTAAGATTTTTGTTTAATACTTTTAATTTCATGATTTGAATAATTCAGACATAGTCATACATAGGTCTGGCAGAGTATGGAGAACAAAATTAATGCCGGGATGTTGTGACCACCGGGATGTCCAATGGTGGGGGTAACTGAGTGGTATTGTTCTGTGTCTGATGGATAAACAGATCATCCTGATGTCTGATTGTCCAGGCTGGAATGATTGGAATGATTATTGCACAGTGAATTCAACAACATTTTAAATATATTCCAGGAACACAAAATATAATAAATGATTAATAGAATAAAATATAATACATGATTAACAGAATAAACTATTATTAATAGATTCACAAAATCTAATTAATAGATTAAAAGAATAAAATATAATAGAATAAAACAACTTTCTTTCAGAAGATCTCACATTATTTTATATAAAAATATGAGATTTCTTACAATGGACTCAAAGTATTATTTTTATTTATGTATGTTTAATTAAGATACCTGTTGGGTGTTACATTAGGTTGTCTGGGGTTAAAAAGATTTCCCCCTTTTTAGTGTCACAGTGACAGTTGTTTCATCAGTCAGAAAATGAGGGAAATCTGCAATAGGAATATGGACATTAATAATCGTGACATTGGCACTTTTAATTATACTGGAAACTCTGAAAGTTTCTTTTAGTTATATATTATGAAACTTTGACAGTTCTTACCTAGTTATGCTTGAAAGTCATTAGATAATCTCTAATTGCTGATACTGCAAAGCAAGGGAGAAGAATGTCTTCAATGATATTGATACAAGGAAAACGATATTGCAGTTCTAATTATCTGGATAGCTTTTGAAGTTCCTTTGAGGCATTCATAAATAAACCTAACAACAGATTTAACTGTGCATGTGGATGATCAGCATGCCACCCTTAGGGACAGCTAAAAAGACAATTAATATCATGGCACTGATTCAGCATTGGAATCGGACTTATGCAGACACCATCAGATGCTAGGTCAATCAGCCACAGCCCAAGGTACCCATAGCAACTTCTGAAGGAACCCTAGGGCTCTTCAGAATACTGTTTGGGAATGGCTCTTCTAACCAAAACTAAGTAAATAGTTTTCCCTTTATGTACATTTTAAGGATAAGAACTAAATCTATTGTGCACAGCAAAATGGGGCTTCTTGGCATCATTGGCTTGTTTTTTAGTACCAGGGACATTTCTAGGAATGATCTTTTCCAGGTATAAATCTTCAAAAACCATGGATTGACCCTAGATATCTTGTATAGCCGGCTATAAAAAGTATGTATGTCTTCACTCTTGGTCTAATATAATACAAAGGAAAAGTGCTTTATAGTAGCAATTTATGATCATCACATCTGCATTACTGATAAATTGTTGCTTTTTAAAAAAAATACACACCTACATACAAAATACTGAGATACATCGACGACATACAAAGTGTTATCTTTTTCCCAGCAGTCTCTCTTGCTGATGATGTTATCCAAACACCAAAGTTATTTGTGGCTCGCCCTCTGGAAAGTATATCGCTGACATGTGAGCATAGTGACACCAGCAAATATACAAAGCTTTGGTACAGACAGAAGATGGGAAAAGAGCTTGTGCTCATGGGACTCACAAATTACCAGGATAAAGCTCAAATGGAGAAGACATTTGATGATAAAAGATTTACTATTTTTCCTGAGAAAACTGAGAAAAGTATTCTGACCATCGACAACGTCACTGTGCAAGACAATGCGATCTATTACTGTGCTAGTAGTATCCACAGCGAGAGAAGATTAGCTGGAGAGTGTTCAGAACCAAAAACACCCCTCTGATAAATTGTTACATATAAACATGACACAGGAAACCTTAGTGGGAATTTATTAAAGCAGGTGCAACGTCTACATTGTACAAAAGACAGCTGCTGGGACATTCATCACATGGCTTAGTGGTTAGCAATTCTGCCTTACAGCACTGGGATTTGTTTTGCATGTTCTCCTTGTATTTATATCGGTTTCCTCTGGTTTCTTCCAACACTACAAATATTTGCTGGTAGGTTAATTGGCCCTAGTATGTGTCTGCATGTATGTATGCATATGAGATAGGGATCTTAGATGGTAAGCTCCTTGAGAGGAGGGACTAATGTTACATAGTTACATAGCTACATAGTTGATAAGGCTGAATAAAGACACCAGTCCATTAATGAAAGTAGAGTATGTAAAATGTTATTGTCATCACTATATAAATGCCTACAATTAATTAAAAAATGACCATTGTTTATGATGCACCATGCATTAGCAATCATAATGCCACTCAGGGTATACAACTACATTAACACACACATAAGTGTGAGTAGAACCTTATGCTGACCATACACTATGCAGTCTTGTTGTCCAATCTCCTTTAGAATTACCAAATCTACACTATATTACCAAAAGTATTGGGACACCTGCCTTTACACGCACATAAACTTTAATGGCTTCCCAGTCTTTGTCCGTAGGGTTCAATATTGAGTTGGCCCGCTCTTTACAGCTATAACAGCTTCAACTCTTCTGAGAAGGTTGTCCACAAGGTTTAAGAGTGTGTCTATGGGAATGTTTGGCCATTCTTCCAGAAGCGAATTTGTGAGGTCATTCACTGATGTTGGAGGAGAAGGCCTGGCTCACAGTCTCCGCTTTAATTCATCCCAAAGGTGTTTTATCGGGTTGAGGTGCAGGCCAATGGGAAATGCGCTCCTGGAAGAATGGTCAAACATGCCCATAGACACACTCCTAAACCTTGTGGACAGCCTTTCCAGAAAAGTTGAAGCTGATATTCTCAATATAGAACCCAAAAGACGAAGACCGGAATGCCTCTAAAGTTCATGTGCGTGTAAAGGCAGACGTCCCAATACTTTTGGTAACAAAGTGAATGTATTATGGGAACAAACCTAAACTTTCCATTCAAGCTGAATCAAATTTGGTGGGACCTTGTAATGATGAAATATCTAAAGAAGATTGAAAAATCAGATTGTATAGTGTATGGTCAGCTTAAAGAGGAAGCAAACCCTGATGGGTTTTACTTCCTCTTTTGCTTCCTGCAAAGCCTGCAAATTAAAAGCATAATGGGCTAGTATGCATCACACACTAGCCCATTATGTGACACCTGCAAATGAATCCATCGCTGTCCCCTGTGCAGGCTGCATCCATCTTCACCCCTCTTCCTTCCGGGGGCCACGGACTTCGGCTTTGTGACTGGCCGGAGCCGCGTGACATCATCGGCGCACTACAAGTGAAATATCTCCTAAACGGCGCATGTTTAGGAGATATTTCCACTACCTGTAGGTAAGCCTTATTCTAGACTTACCTATAGTAGTTACTAGGGAGGGTTTACAACCACTTTAAGTCCAATATTATTGTAGGTTCCTTCCTACTTTATCCACTTGCCAACCGCCGCTCACACATATACGTCAGCAGAATGGCACAGGCAGGCAAATGGGCGTACCTGTATGGTCCTTTAAATTTGCCGCCTATCGGGCACGCCACGGGAGTGTGCCCGCGGGTCCCGCAAACTCGATGTGCGCCGTGAGGAGAGGCACAATGGGGAGATGGGAGATGTAAACAAGGCATTTCCCTGTTCTGCCTAGCAACACGACACAGATCTACTGATCCCTGCCATCGGGAGCAGTGATCTCTGTCATGTTGTAGTGAGCCCATCCCCCCACAGTTAGAATCACTCCCTAGGACACACTTAACCCCTTGATCGCCCTGAGTGTTTAACCCCTTCCCTGCCAGTGTCATTTATACAGTAATCAGTGGCTATTTACAGCTCTGATCGCTGTATAAATGACATTGGTCCTAAAATAGTGTCAAAAGTGTCTGATGTGTTCGCCATAATGTCGCAGTCCCGATAGAAATTGCAGATTGCTGTCATTACTAGTAAAAAAAAAAACTATTAATAAAAATACCATAAATTTATCCCCTATTTTGTAGACACTATAACTTTTGCGCAAACCAATCAATATACACTTAAAATATAGTTACATAGTTACATAGTAGGTGAGGTTGAAAAAAGAAACAAGTCCATCAAGTCCAACCTATGTGTGTGATTATGTGTCAGTATTACATTACATATCCCTGTATATTGCGGTCATTCAGGTGATTATCTAATAGTTTCTTGAAGCTAACAATGCTCCCCACTGAGACCACCGCCTGTGGAAGGGAATTCCACATCCTTGCCGCTCTTATTGCTTATTGCGATTTTTTTTTGCCAAAAATATGTAGAAGATTACATATCGGCCTAAACTGTGCAAGAAACTAGTTTTTTTATATATTTGTTTGGGGATATTTATTATAACAAAAAGTTAAAAAATTGCTTTTTTTTTCCAAAATTGACACTCTTTTTTAGTTTATAGCGCAAAAAAATAAAACCGCAGAGGTGATCAAATACCACCAAAAGAAAACTCTATTTGGGGGGAAAAAAGGACGTCAATTTTGTTTGGGTACAGCGTTGCACGACCGCGCAATTGTCAGCTAAAGCGACGCAGTACAGAATCGCAAAAAATGCTCTGGTTAGGAAGGGGGTAAATTCTTCCAGGGCTGAAGTGGCTAATTGCCATAGTTATTGAACATAGGCCAAATGAACATTTCCTTCCCTATATTGCTGTGTTTTCTAAATCCTAGCTAGTAGCCAGGCTTCCATCATGGTGGAACACTTCTCATATCCTTTATGCAAAGTCCCAATCTGAACCTTTACACCAGTCACAGTTAGATAAAAATACAAAAATCTGTGATCCAATCTCCCCCTGAAAGAAGTTTTGAAAAAATATCAACTCATTTGGAGGTTGAAAGTGCTTCATGTCCATTAGGCATACATTACCAGTTGACCCAAAGATGTCTACATGTGTTAGAAAAATGTGTTTTTTAATCTGACCGCTTTCATTTATAAAACTTTGTTGCAAAAATTCGAATTCTTTTGTCATATTACATTGACTCTAATGCCCCGTACAAACGATCGGATTTTTGTTCGAAGGATGTTGGCTCCAACTTGTCTTGCATACACACAGTCACGCAAATGTTGGCCAACAATCACGAACGTAGTGACGTACAAGACGTATGTGATATCTCCAATACGAACGCTAGTTTTACAAGACCGAGCGCTTCCGGCTCGTACTTGATTCTGAGCATGCATGAACTTTTGTGCGTCGGACTTGTGTACACACGATCGGAAAGTCCGACAACAAAGTTTTGTTGGCGGAAAGTTTGAGAACCTGCTAGCCAACATTTGTTGGTGGAAAGTCCGACAACAAATGTCCGATGGAGCATACACACAGACGGACTTTCAGCCAACAAGCTCAAATCCAACATTTGTTGTCGGAAAATCCGATCGTGTGTACGGGGCATAACACTTAAAGAAAATGCTTAATTATGCTTTAAATTGTATTTGTTTACATTTTGTGCAAGTGGACTTACAACCACTAGAGGGCATTATTTACAAATGATGCCTTTACCTATTACAGGGGGTCCCCTAGTTACAAACATCCGACTTACAAACGACTCCTACTTACAAACGGAAGGAGACAACAGGAAGTGAGATGAAATCTACCCCTAGGAAGGGAAATTCACTCCTGTAAGAGCTATTATGGGGAAAAGGAACCTCCACTGATGCTTTATCACCAAGGCTTGTTTCCACAACAACCCAAAATTTTCAAAATCCAATTGTCATTGGGACAGAAAGTGAGGTGAAATCTTCTGAAGAGGAGCACAGACAGCAAAACAAATGTTAAAGGGGTGATAACCCTTCCCTATGCTATCCAAAAAGCTTAAAAATTGTTTTTTTGGCTGGAGCTACACTTAAAAAATGTACCTGTTCCGACTTACAAACAGATTCAACTTAAGAACAAACCTACAATCCCTAACTTGTTTGTAACCCGAGGACCCCCTGTAGTAAGTTTGATGATAAAAGAACTTTTCACCTCTTTTTCATCCTTTGTTGTATCTCAGTGCTGCTGATCTCCTTCAGCCTCTTTCAGCCACTTCCTGTCTAAATGAACTTGCTTCCGTTTGGATGCACTACTCCACCTCAGACTCTCTGAAAACACTGAGCACCACTTAAAGTGGTTGTAAACCCGTTTTAAAAAAAAAAACCTGCAAGACAAAGGCATAATGAGCTAGTATGCATAGCATACTAGCTCATTATGAATTACTTACCTGAGATCAAAGCCCCCACAGCGGTCCTCGTTCACCGCTTCGGTGGCCAACATCTCGCTGGGGGGTTACTTCTGGGTATCGAGGTATCGCTGTAATTGGCCTGAGTCGCGATGAAGTCACTCCCGCGCATGCGCGCGGGGGGCCGCCGATAACGGCACAGTACAACTGGAGCAACAGCGCGTACGTAGTACATAGTTTGCTTAGGTACGCATGTGTCGATGACGTCAGCACATGCAAATACAGGGGATATCTCCTAAACCATGAAGGTTTAGGAGATATCCAGTGTAGCTACAGGTAAGCCTAATTATAGGCTTGCCTGTAGTATAAAGTGGTTGTAAAGGGTTTACAGCCACTTTAATACCTGGGAGAGGCTTTATGCTCACTAAAAGGTCAGTTTTACACACACGCACTTCCCTGCCGTGGTCCCTAGGTCATCACCACCCCTCTTCCCCCAGTGATGTTACAGCTCTTTGGTTCTATTCCATTTCTCCACCATGCAGCCTACTTACCATGCTTTTGTATCTCTATGGTGAATCCTTACGAGATTCATCTCCGTCCCCTCCTCCCTTCTTTCCTTCTTTTTTCCTTTTTCCCCTCTTTTTCTTTTTTATTATTGTATTTAATATACTCAATTATTGGGTTACAGGGATGGGCCCCTCCCATTACATACTCATTCGCCACTTTTATGTGCCCCTCATCAGGGGGGGCTATGGGTGCCCTCTTTACCTCTCAGGATGTATTTGACTATTATTGTAACTTAACCACTTCAGCCCTGGAAGATTTACCCCCCTTCATGACCAGACCAATTTTTGTGATACGGCACTGCGTTATTTTAACTGACAATTGCACGGTCATGGGACGCTGTACCCAAATAAAATGTTTGTCCTTTTTTCCATCAAATAAAGCTTTTTTTTGATGGTTTGATTTGATCTCCACTGTGTTTTTTTTTTTGTGCTATAAACAAAAAAAGACTGACAATTTTGAACCAAAAAAAAAAAAATATTTTTTACTTTCTGCTATAAAACACATCCATTAAAAAAATTAATTTCTTCATCAATTTAAGACAATCATATTCTGCTACATATTTTTGGTAAAACAAATCCCAATAAGTGTATATTGATTGGTTTGCGCAAAAGTTATAGCGTCTACAAACTATGGGATATTTTTATGTATTTATTTATTTTACTAGTAATGGTAGCGATCAGCGACTTATAACAGAACAGCGATATTGCGATGGACAAATCGGACACCTAACACTTTTGACACTTTTTGGGTACCAATGACACTAATACAATGATCAGTGCTAAAAATATGCACTGTCACTGTATTAATGACACTGGCAGGGAAGGGGTTAACATCAGGGGCAATCAAAGGGTTAAATGTGTTCCTAGGGAGTGCTTACTAACTGTGGGGGAGGTGCTTTGACTGGGGGAAGGTAAAGATCTGTGTTCCTGCTTAGCAGAAACCAGGATCAATACATTCCCCTCTCACAGAACGGCAGTTTGCCATGTTTTACATAGTCAGACCGCCGTTCTGCCTGTCTCCCAAACCATTGGTGGGTCCTGGTGAACATTGCATCCCCCAGAGCTGCTAATTGGCTCCTGCTGTGTCCAATCACAGCGGGAGAAAGTCACTGGTGGTGCGCACGCGCACCCCAGACCCGGAAGTGTCAGATCACGCCCTGCTGCAGTATATGTGCAAGGGGCAGTCCGCAAGCAGTTAATAATATCTTCATACCTTTATCAATATGTCTTTACAGAACTGTGATGTAGTACCTGCTGTTTCAATGAAAAATTGTAATAAAGATACATTCAACTAAATGCACTTACTTAAAGTGATATTAAAGTCTTGTTTTTTTTTTTGTTTAAAAATAACAAACATGTCATACTTACCTGCTCTGTGTAATGGTTTTGCACAGAGCATCCCAGATCCTCCCTTTCTTGGGTCCCTCACCGGGGCTCCTGGCCCCTCCCTCATGCCAAGTGCCACCACCCGCAAGCAGCTTGCTATGTGGGCACCCGAACCGCTGAACTGTGTCCATTCATACAGGGAGCTGTGGCTCGGCTCCGCCCCCTCTCTCTCCTCATTGGTTGACTGACTTTGACAGCAGTGGGAGCCAATTGTGCCTGCTGCTGTCTCAGCCAATGAGGAGGGAGAGTCCTTGAAATTTGTGACTCTTATGCAAGATTGCTGGATCAAGATGGAGCTCAGGTAAGTACTAGGGCTGCTGAGGGGGGCTGCACTGCAGCTTTGTAAACTACCGATTTCTCTGACAAGAAGATGAAGAAATACGGATGTTTGCCGTCGATATCAGGGAGAATCCGAAGGTGACAACCATGGCTCCCTTCATAGATACAGTCTATAGATCCCCACCCAGGGACAGAAAGTGTTGTTTGCAGGATTACTTGGTGAGAATAAAGCAAAAAAAAAAAAAAAAACCTGCAAAAAAAAAAAAAAAAAAACAGGATTAGAGCCACCATACAAAGGATTGGAAAACTGGAATATATTACTTTTATGGTTTTAGGTTGGGATACACTTAAACTTTTAATCCAAGCACTTTTTGTAGGATGAAATGTTTCTAACTGTTAGAAACCATACATGAGATGAAATGTGCTGTATATAAAACCATAAATAATGGAAGCTAAAAGCAAAATCAAACATGGATAAAAAAAAGTAGATATTCACCACTTAAGGACCGGAAGATTTTCCCCCTTAATGACCAGGCCCATTTTTGCGATACGGCACTGCATCACTTTAACTGACAATTGCGCGGTCGTGCGACACTGTACCCAATCAAAAGTGACGTCCCTTTTTTCCCACAAATAGAGCTTTCTTTTGGTGGTATTTGATCACCTCTGTAGTTTCTCTTTTTTTCACTATAACCAAAAAAAAGAGCAGCAATTTTGAAAAAAAAAAATATTATTTGCTATAATAAATATCCAAAAAAACAAAACAAAAAAAAAAGAAATATCTTCACCAGTTTAGGCCGATATATATTTTTCTTTATATTTTTGGTAAGACAAAATGCAATAAGCGTATATTGATTGGTTTTTGTAAAAGTCTACAATATAAAGGATAGATTTATGGATTTTTTATTATTATTATTTTTTCTTTTTACTAGTAATGGTGGCGATCTGCGATTTTTAGCGGGACTGCGACATTGCGGCGGACAGATCGGACACTTTTGACACATTTTTGGGACTGTTGACATTTATACAGCGATCAGTTCTATAAAAATGCACTGATTACTGTGTAAATGTCACTGGTAGGGAAGGGGTAACACTAGGGGGTGATCAAGGGGTTAAATGTGTTCCCTGCTAGGTGTTTCTAACTGTATGGGGATGTGACTTACTAGAGGAGGAGCCAGATCACTGTCCCTACTTAGTAGGAACAGACGATCTATCTCTTCTCTCCTGACAGAATGGGGATGTGTGTGTCTTCACACATACATCCTTGTTCTGGCTCTCTTGACCACGATCGTGGCCGACGGCCACACGCATTGTGCCCCCACGCTGTGCAGCAACGCGCGAGCCTGCTAGAGCTGTTTAAAGGGCCGACGTACAGCTACGGCGATTCGTGGGAATGTGCCGATTTGCCACAGTAGATGGCTGGTCGGCAAGTGGTAAATTTAATAGCTGGTCCTGTTGATGGTAGTAGCTAATGCTTCAAAACAAAGTGAATGACAGCAATTGTTAGCTGTGGTGTATGAATACTTATACAGGCAAACAATTGTAAAAGAAAAAAAAAACACCAATTTAAAAAAAAAAAAAAAAAACAGTTGCTAACTGAAATTAGTCCCAAATCTGTACTATTGCACACTAATGCCCCGACAACAAAATCCTAGGATTTTTTTCCGACGGATGTTGGCTCAAACTTGTCTTGCATACACACGGTCACACAAAGTTGTCGGAAAATCCGATTGTTCTGAACGTGGTGTCGTAAAACACGTACGTCGGGACTATAAACGGGGCAGTGGCCAATAGCTTTCATCTCTTTATTTATTCTGAGCATGCGTGGCACTTTGTCCGTCGGATTTGTGTACACACGATCGGAATTTCCGACAACGGATTTTGTTGTCGGAATATTTTATATCCCGCTCTCAAACTTTGTGTGTCGGAAAATCCGATGGAAAATGTCCGATGGAGCCCACACACGGTCGGAATTTCCCACAACACGCCCTGATCGGAAATTTTTAATCGGAAAATCCGACCGTGTGTACGGGGCATTAAAGGGATTGTAAAGGTATACTTTTAATTTTAAAAAACAAAACAAAAAAACATACATGTCTATACTTACCTACTCTGTACAATGGAATCACACAGAGCGGCCGAGAACCTCCTCTTTTTGGGTCCCCCGCCGGTGCTCCTGGCCCCTTCTTTCTGGCCAGTGCCACCCGAGACCCTCTGCTGCGTCCATTGACACGTGTAGTGTGACTTGGCCCCACCCCCTGCTCCCTCGTCACTGGCTTTGATTGACATTACTGGGAGCCAATGGCTCTCTGTGCCCCAGCAAAGCCAGCGAGACCCAGAAGTGAGGGGAGACGTGATCAGCGCTGGTGATGATGGCTGTTTTCTTTTTTTTCTTTTTTAGGCTTTCTTTTATTTTCACCTGGTGATCCAGCCAGTAAGTCTGTTGTTTTTCGACAGAAGAGGCTGTCCTGCAAACATTTTAAATTAGTGTTGCAATAAATATGACGTGATTATAGTGAAATTATAATAACAAAGAATTACCTGCAGATAAATGTTTTCCCTTAGGTACATTCATATTTTTTATACTTCATAGAAGAAGTTGTACTGTAGGGTGATATGAAACTCTCATTCATTGTATCATTTAGTGTCACTTCCTGTTAGCTAAAACTTTAACTTAAATTCAGCTTCAGAGTACAAGCTTCAAATCTGGAAAATGATACGGATTTTACATTTCCTCCTTCCCCTCTGCTGTTTGCCTTGTAAGTGACAAGTTTTATGTATAGCTATGTATTAATGTGATAAGACACTGCATACATTTTAGTTATATGTGTAGTCTTGTATGGTGTTGTATGAGATTCTTAAATAATAAAAATAATAATAATAATTATTATTATTATTACTATGATACAATAGATTATTCTGTTACACAATAATCTCAAAGTATTATACTGTTTTATAATTTTTCTATTTATTTCAGGTACTTATATAGCGCCAATTTACGCAGCGCTTTACATATACATTGTACATTCACATCAGTCCCTACCCTCAATGAGCTTACAACCTAAGGTCCCTAACACACATGGGCTAGCACAGATGGGATTATAATAAAGACAAACACTGTTAATTAAATTTAACAAAACATTTATTAATTGGTATTTATAAGGCCACGGTGTTATCCATAGGGGTTACCTAAAATACTCAAATTTATTTTAAAGAATATAAAGCCATCCTGGCTACAACTGAACAAATTAAATGGTGTCCATCCAACAATGCTGGACGACTACTCCCCCTCATGGACAACATCATGACAAAAAAGGGGGCGGGTGGGTGGGTGTCGCTTGTTCTGCTTCACACGGTCAGTGACCGCTGCACTCAGCCCCTTATATAGGCTTCTTCAGCGCTGCTCAGCGCCCGCCAAATTCCTCCAATCCTGACGCTGGCCCTTGCTACCAATCCTCTTGCTGTTGCTGCCCTGAGCAACAGTGGCAACCAATGGCAACCTAGTAAATAGATAAAAGGAGAGAAAATGCAGCCCCCTCTGAGCCATCCCATGTGGGCCCCAGCATAATGCTATGACCCTTCATGGGCTAGCACAGATGGGATTATAATAAAAGACAAACACTGTTAATTAAATTTAACAAAACATTTATTAATTGGTATTTATAAGGCCACGGTGTTATCCATAGGGGTTACCTAAAATACTCAAATTTATTTTAAAGAATATAAAGCCATCCTGGCTACAACTGAACAAATTAAATGGTGTCCATCCAACAATGCTGGACGACTACTCCCCACCGGCTGAGGACAGCAGCAGTGCTGCCGGCCGAGGCCCCCCCCCCCAACACCGTGGCTGATTCAATTAGATTTTGTAAACCCATATTAAATATATCTAAGCCTATCACAGATAAATGGACCATATTTCCACGAAATAAACCATGTACAAAACCCTCTAATTCTAAGATATGCCACCGGATGAACTTAAAAAACTATGGATTGTTCTATTGAGACGCCTTCTAATCTTGTCCACATAAAATAAATTGCCCGAGGGGGACCAAAGAAGACGAGGAATCATCTCTGAAAATGCTACTATAGCATTTGGGAATAAAAGTTGAATATAACAAAGATCCCTCTTGATTTCGCATAGAAGATCCCACGTCTTAACTTTGCCTAAATCATTGCCCCCGGCATGAAGCACCAAGATCTGGGGTAAAGGCCAAACATTAGATAAGTGAAGTAAATGATCTCTCAAATTTTTCCACCTCAAACCCCTAATACCTGACCACAATACTGTGAAAGACTTAGAGTCCAGACCTAAATTAGCCGAGTAGGTTCTAGTTTCAGCATGCTTGGCTGCCCAGAAAACGTAGGAATGACCTACAATCCAAACTGTAGCTGCGGAAGATCCTGAAAAGAGATTACAAAATTAGTAGATCGGGGCGAACATAAATCTTATATCTATCACTACCCCAACGGCCAATTCTTTTTAAAGTTTCTGCCGGGAAACCTAGAGAGTCAGCTGTGGTGGCTGCCTCGATGCGAAAAGAATGTGAAGAAAAGCAAAAACCAGATAGGTTCAAGCGTTTCAGAGAAGCAGCCAACACAGCTGAAAACTGGTACCTAGTTAGAGAGGACAAATCCTGGTGGATAAAGAAGGAATCATCAGAACATGGTCTAATTGACATATATCTAGACACCAATAGCACCGGGCATATTGTAGGATTGGTAGAACTAGACAGAGAAATCCAATGACCTTGACCTGTTGGAAGAGATTTAGACCTACAAAGAAAAAGGCTAAGGGACCCATCATACACAATGACATGTGATTTGAGGAGAAAAGCTGAGGACCTTCTATTTTCAGATGTAAATTCCCCAATTCTGAGGGCGCCAAAAAAGGCAACTGAAAAAACGGCCCTAAACAAAATTAATTCAAATTCAGAGAAACACACCACTTCTAAAACCTTAAGGAGATCAACCAATATAGCAGCCGAAATAGGGCGCCTATTATCCAATAAAGGTTTTGACCTCCTAAAACCTTTTAAAACTTGATTAACTTGAAAGAAAGAGGTTAGAGATGGCAAACCTGCGAATTTGAGAAAGAAGGAGACCCCCGCTAAAATTTTGCTGATAGAAGCTGGGCTAAGATTAGCCTGAAGCAATGAAGACACAAAAGACAGGGAGACATAAGAAGTGACAACAAGAGAATCCAGACCAAAGTCCTGACAAAAGGAGCACCATCTGGACCAGGATAGGCGATAATCTGACCACGTTTTCTTCGACACTGAATTCTTGAAGTTACCAAGAATTAACTCCATATTAAGCCCCAGAGGAAATCCGGGCAAGGAGTTCCGCATTGATCCGATGTCGGAGCCAATTCCCGAAACCTCGTGAACTGTGAACGAGATAAAGCATCAGCAATATTATTCTGCACGCCCGGAATGTGCTCTGCTTTCAACCAGATATTGAATCGCATGCATTGTAAAACCAGAAAACGTAGTAGCCTAATCACTGGTTCAGATTTAGAGGATAAAGTATTCACTGCATACAAAACACCTTTATTATCAGTATGCACCAGAACTCTGCGATTCGCAAAAACGTCTTTCCAAACTACTAAAGAGACTATCACAGGGAAAAGCTCCAAAAGGACCAAATTTTGAATGATGTCCTTTTGTAACCAGTCCTGATGCCACTCACCTGCGCACCAATGCCCATCCATAAATGCTCCAAAGCCTGAAGACCCAGCTGCATCCTTGAAAAAATTAAGCTGTTCGTTAGTAACAAAATCCTGTTGCCATATAGTAGAGCCATTAAAATGACACAGAAAAGCATCCCAAATTCTAAGGTCCTCCCGAACGCTCTTGGAGATCCGAACATGGGAATATGGGTTTGTAAAGCCTCTGATTGCCAATGAAAACTTGCGAGAAAACACTCTAGCCATTGGAATGACTCTGGCTGCAAAGGCAAACAGACCCAGAAGAGATTGGGCCTCCTTCAATAATACTTTCTTTCTTAAAAGAAAAACTGAGATCATGGATCTCATTTTCTGTATTTTTTGAAGAGGCAGTTTAAATTCCATTGCAGCTGAATCTATGGTAATCCCTAAAAATTCAATTGAAGTGGATGGAAACACTGTCTTTTCTGCTGCTAAAGGGATCCCAAAGTGCTCACAAATATTAAAAAATAACCGAAGAGATTTGAGGCACGAGGGAGAATCAGCTGAGCCAACAAATAAAAAATCATCTAGATAATGTAGGAAACCTCCATCGGGATAGAGGTCAGACAAAACCCACTGAAGAAAGGTTGAAAAAGCTTCAAAATAAAAACAAGACAAAGAAAACCCCATGGGCATACATTTGTCAAAGAAATATTCACCCGAGAATTGAAAACCTAGTGAACTGAAGCCCTGTGGATGGACCGGGAGCAAACGAAATGCTGACTTAATATCTGCCTTGGATAGCAAGGCCCCTTGTCCATGACTCCTTAATATAACCAAAGCCTCGTCGAATGATGCGTAGCAAACAGGAGCTTCAACACCAGCCACCTCATCATTCAAAGAGGAGTTCTCCGGATATGAAAGGTGATGTATCAGACGGTAAGAACCTAAAAAAGAAAAAAAAGAACTAAACCCAACGGGGAAAGCCTAAAATTTGCGAATGGCGGGGAAGCAAAAGGACCAGCCACCCTCCCTTCTTCCAGTTCTTTGTAAATTTTCTTTCTTACCACTGAAGCATTAGTATAAACAGATTTTAAATTCTGAACCATAGAACAGCCCGAGCCTTGAAAGGCCGGGACCAAAAAAACCCTCCTTGAAACCTTCAGTTAGCAGAGCCGCCATCCTGTGGTCTGGATAGCGCTCTAACCACGGGAGCATTCTTGGGAGGTTCACTGGAGTCACTGCCCTTCCCATGAGCGTGCCCGGGAAATGGCTGAAAAGCTGTCGCTGCAGTTTTGCGAAAGCACCTGCTAGCCGGATGGTTCCCACTACAATGAGAGCATTCATGCTTGTATCTGCAATTTGATAGAAACTTGCATTGCCCTTCATTGAAAGAAAAGCAAAATCCCTTACGCAACGCAGACTGTGCAGTAGATACCCCTTTTGGAGTAAACTGAAGCTTAGGCGGCAACATGAGATTCAGCCATAGCCCAACATCTTTGGAACCCCAATGCAGGGAGGGGTGGACTGCCAATTTTTGGTGAAAATTTTCGTCATATGTGAACCATGAAGAGCCACCGAAATGACGAAAGGCCTCTGCAACAATATCTAAGTGTTGGAATAAACCTGAACACTTTGCAGGGAAACGTTCACCCATAACTGCTGCATAAATGCAGAAAGCCTGCAACCAATTTTGGAAGGTCCTTGGTATGGCCCATCTCCTGTCCTCCTCGGATCTATCCGCTGCCAGCCTATCAGATTTCAACAAAAATTCTTTAGAAGCCGGCAAAAGAGATAATATGTCAATGAATTCTCCTCTCCAAATTTTTTCTTTAACAGGCCTGGCTAAATGGAAACCTAACGGTGACAGAACACATGGTAAGGGTTCCTTAAAAGAAGCCTCCCCAACTGCCACTGCTGAAGGCCTGATAGGCAGGATAGGATTAACAGACAATGGAGCGTAAACCACATCATCATGGTTTAGCCATGATCAGTCATTTGTGACTCATTTAAGTTTTGCCATACTGAACCAACTTCATTCAATGGTAATTTTTTAACAGCACCATAATCATGTGCCCCTGTAAATATTTCAGTATCACTACCAACAGGCTCAAATGCACCAGATATCTGTGCCCTCTGATCAATTTTACTGGTATGCAAAACCTGACTAGCACCAAACCTTTCTCTTTGTGCCCCTAGAATTTGTGAATTAACATTAGTTTGTTTAATATTCAATGCACCAGTGACCTGTGCTCCTTTAAAACTATTAGCAATATTATTAGCACCAGCAGACTGTGCCCCTTTAAATTGTTGTAAAATATTTGACAATGAATTCACTAGGAATGAAACATCTGCCATATTTGTACACTGCTCACCATCATATGCTGATGACGGATGCTCACTGAGTGCAGCAGCCTGGGGAAGCTGAGTAGCGCTGCTCTCCCTCATAGCCGGCTCTCTCTGTGTTCTTGAAGTGCCAGCCCTCTCCTCCCTTGTCACCTGAGGCGAAGCCGCTGTTCTCGTTCGTTTCTTCTTCCTCCCCGGCTGCTGCCGAGTCCCGCCTCCGACTGGGGCCGAAGCTACCTCCATCTTCTGCTTAGTGAGTGATGTCTCAGCAGGCGGAGCCGAGTCGCGCTCCTCCCCTAGGCATTGCAGGAGCCATTCTTCACCGCCCTCTCCCTCCGCTCTCTCAATAAGGCGGCACAGGAGTTCTTCCCGACCTTCAGACGAACGGCGCTTCATGCTGCAGCTCTGTGGTGTCGCTTGTTCTGCTTCACACGGTCAGTGACCGCTGCACTCAGCCCCTTATATAGGCTTCTTCAGCGCTGCTCAGCGCCCGCCAAATTCCTCCAATCCTGACGCTGGCCCTTGCTACCAATCCTCTTGCTGTTGCTGCCCTGAGCAACAGTGGCAACCAATGGCAACCTAGTAAATAGATAAAAGGAGAGAAAATGCAGCCCCCTCTGAGCCATCCCATGTGGGCCCCAGCATAATGCTATGACCCTTCATTCATACATATACTAGGGCCAATTTAGACAGGATCTGATTAACCTACCAGCATGCCTTTGGAGTTATAATAATTATAATAATGTTAATAGGAAACTAATAGGAAATAATAATACTGATAATCATAACATTTTTTTTTTGTTTACAAACTTTTTTATTGGAAATAGTTTTACATAATAACATGAGAGGTAACAGTTGTAATACATAAATATAACAACAGATATACATAAAATCTGTAGTAATAAAAAATATATATATCTTAATTTAAGTAAGATATCAAAAATATATGTCTACTTGTTACGTCTTAGTTCAAGAATCAAAAAATTAACTATACAAAGTAGAGTACAAAAAAAAAGAAAAGGAAATACGACCATATAAGGTGGAAATCGAGTGAAGAAATATAAGTCACAATGCTTCAGAATCAGGATTTGTAATCTAATTACCATTTGAAAGTCTATAAAGAAACCAAGGAAACTGAACTAAGAATAAAAAAAGACAACAATTATAGCACAGTCCTTAAGGAAATATATAATATATAATATAATATATAACTATACACACATTTAGTCTTACTCAGTACTAATTATGTAGACTTAATTTTACACGTTAGATCAGATGACACATTTTTGCATTTTACATTTCAAGACAAATGATTTAGAAATCAGTATATGTGGAGTACATGTCTGGTGAAAAGGAAAGAGATGAGTCTGACATTGTATATTTATGTGATGTATTGGGTGTTTTTTGTTTTGTTTCTTTTGCTGTCTGTGTCCCATTGTGGAAATGTGCCATTACTTCCTATTCCATATATATAGGAATCACTGAAAAATACACTTTATTAATAGTGCGGAGAGTGCATTGCATGTTTTACTTAGGTTACCTTAAATAGCACTAATTTTGTATTTTTTAGTTATGGTGGAGCATCATTTTAATTTTGTTAGGAGCATGGAGTTTGTAATTGCTTTTTTGCAACAGCAATTGAGAAGAAATCTTTTCAAAGTGAGGGAGAACCTCTCTTAAAGTGTTGTCCCCACCAGATTTCCTTTGAGCCCTTTTCTGGGGGCAGGTAAACATTTTGGACTTTCCCTTCGGCAATGGTCATCATGAGAAATAGAGAGGGTCAATCTCTCCGGTGGGGACTCAGACAGCAATGAAAACCTGACAGGTGTTGCAAAACCCCCCACAAAATATAATAATAATACATTATGGGCGTTAGATATACTGTAGTGATTATTTTACAATGCCCTCATAGTGCACAATTCTTGGAAGTCTAAATGAGATTGTATAGTGGTTGTACAAAAAGATCATAATGTTTATGAGCAGCTTTATCCATTAAGTGGTTTAGAACCCTTTTTTTGAACACATGCAAATCACAAAATTTCAGTTCTGAATACTGAAATGCTGAAATAAAGTTTTTTTCCTACATCAAATAAGTTTAATTATCTGATGATTTGAACAATTCAGACTACACATTAATGCTGCACATTAACATGCAAAGATATATAAAAAATTACTACAGTACGGCATAAAACTCAGATATATTGACGACATACAAAGTTTTCTCTCTGTAATAGCAGTCTTGCTAGCTGCTGATGTTATCCAGACACCAAAGCTGTACATGGCTCAGTCTATGGACAAGATATCGCTGACATGTGAATATGAGGACTCCAACTACAACAGAAAGTATTGGTACAGACAGAAGATGGGGAGAGATCTTGTATTAATGGGGTACACAGCATTCAAGGAAAAAGCTGTAATGGAGCAAGATTTTGAAGATGGAAGATTTATCATTAATCCTGAGAAAACTGAGAAAAGTATTCTGATCATCAGCAAAGTCAGCGCAGAAGACAATGCTCTCTCTTACTGCGCTAGTAGTATCCACAATGAGAGAAGATTAGCCACAGAGTGTTCAGAAACAGAAGACGCCTCCCTGATAAATTATTACATATAAATATGACACAGGAAACCTTAGTAGGAACTTATTAGAGCAGGTGCAGTGTCTGTATTGTATCAATGACAGTGCTTTGATCTATGGCATTTTATTTTGTTTGTGATCACATGACCTGAAGGTTTGAGACCTTGCCTGTATGTTTGCTTACATGTGTAGAAATTGTCCCATCTTGTTTGGATTTTTTTTTTTTTTAAGTAAATCTCCTTATTTATTAATGCAGAACTCCAATACTATACAATACTACACAGCTATGATCCACAATGTACTATTACTTAAGATAGCAGTTGCTGATGTTGTTTTTTCTGGATTAATTTTATTTTAAGAGATACAGTATACTTGGTAAACCTTTATTGATACGAGCAAGATTATAATTTCTGAGTAAAAAAGATGCTTACTCATCCACGCTTCCTCCACGGTTACAAAAATTCTTCATTCTTAAACATTCCATGTTAAGTCATTATAATATACCAATGTGCAGGGTCATTGTTCAGCACAGTGATGATGTCACCGCTACTTTTAGAAGGCAGTGGGCACAATTGTAGATGGAGCTGCATGAGTACAAGGTCATATTTTGTGACTCCCGATTGGCAGGGTGGCCCTCCTGCACAAAATCACGTACCTATACGTGATTTTGTGCACAGGGTCTGGGGTACGCGCCGCCGGCGACCCGTTCCCACTGTGATTGGACATGAGGGGAGCCAATCAACGGGTCAGGTGGATGTGATGTCCGCCAGGACCCGCCGATCGTTCTCAGGAGAGACAGAACAGCGGCCTGCTTATGTAAACAAGACAGACCGCCATTCTGTGAAAGGGGAAAATTAAGATCATGGGTTTCTGCTGAGCAGAAACACAGATCTCTGTCTTCCTCCTGTCAAATCGTCTCTCCCACAGTTAGAAAGCGCTCCGTAGGAGCAGACTTAATCCTTTGATTACCCCTGATGTTAAGCCCTTCCCTGCATTTTTATTTAGCACTGTACCCAAAAAGTGTCAAAAGTGTCAGTTAGGTGTCCGATTTGTCCGCCACAATGTCACAGTCCCGCTAAAAATAAATAAATACAAATTCCATAAATATATCCCATAGTTTGTAGACGCTATAACTTTTGTGCAAACCAATCAATATATGCTTCTTGGAATTTTTTTTTTTACTAAAAATATGTAGCAGAATACATATTGGCCTAAATTGATGAATAAATTAGATTTTTTTTACATACTTTTAATGGCTATGTTTTATAGCATAATGTAAAAAAAAATGTTTTTTTTTTTCAAAATTGTCGGCCTATTTTTGTTTATAGAGCAAAAAATAAAAACCGCAGGAGATGATCAAATACCGCCAAAATAAAGCTCTAGTTGTGGGAAAAAAAGGACATCAATTTTATTTGGGTACAGCGTCGTACGACCCTGCAATTGTCAGTTAAAACAATGCAGTGCCGTAGCGCAAAAAATGGCCTGGTCATGAAGGGGGGTAAACCTTCCGGGGCTGAATGGGTTAATGTGCAATATTGTATTCTTTTCTATATGCATAGGTTTGTAATTCTTTACATTTCCATACCTCTTTGTTTTTTTTACACGTTTACATTATGTTAATCACAACCATAGACACAACAGACAATAATTTTTAACATATTGCTCTCCCTACCCCAGGGTGGGGAGCAGGTTGTATACATTTGTGTATTCAGGCTTTGGCTTGTTTAGTAGTAAATGAATGTTTAACATATCAGAATAGGTTGACGACATGCAAAGTGTTCTTTTTGTCCCAGCAGTCTCACTGGCTGCCAATGTTATCCAGACACCAAAGTTGCACTTGGCTCAGTCTATGGACAATATATCGCTGACGTGTGAACATGATGACTCCAGCCACTACCGAAAGTTTTGGTATCGACAGAGGATGGGAAAGGAGCTTGTGCTTTTAGGATACACCGCACATAAAGATAAAGCACTAATGGAAAAAGGATTTCAAGATGGAAGAATTACCATTCATCCTGAGAGTATTGAGAGAAGTATTCTGGTCATCAGCACAGCCACTGCAGAAGACAATGCACTCTATTATTGTGCCAGCTCTATCAACAGTGAGGAAAGACTACAGATAGAATGTGCAAAAGGTTCCTTTCCGATATACTGTAACATGTAATATGACACAGGAAACCAATGTATTAAGACAGGTGCAGTGGCAGTGTATTGTACTAATGACAGCTGCCAATGTGATGATCATCAAAGGATCTATGGCACCTTATTTGGTTTTGTGATCACATGGGTTGAGAGCTTAGGACACTGTTGGCATGTTTGCATACATCTGTGGAAGGCATAAGGTTGTGCTTCCATCATTTTATTAGGCAAAAGACATGCAAGCTGACCTTTTCTTCTAAAAATTGCTAGTTGCCTGGCAGTTATGCTAAGCCTTTGGCTTCATTACCTCCTGAGGAGATGACTCAGGACTTGCATGAGGCAACTGAAGTCATAAATTTCAGTCTGTATACTTAATTAGAGGTGAATCCATTTTCAATCTACTTTAAGTTAAACTCCAGGATAGCACATGTTGTCTAAATACAGCAGCACTTGTATTCTTCCTTGGATCTTGGAGTGGTTTGTGTATTTCTTCCAGATCTGTACAGTAGTCCAGTGTGAAACCTTGCCTCTGAGCAGGAGCTTCCTGTAATAAAGACCGGTCACTGCTGCTCTCTCCTTGTGAAGGGTGACTGGTCTTGTCTCTGCCTCCTCTTGTAGTTTTCTGCAGGCAGCCTGTAGTGAGTGGAGCCTGCTGGGTCAGTCCCAGAGCTCTGCTTCCTGCACAAATTTTGTGCAGTGCAGTGATGATGTCACTGCTAATTTTATACTGTAATGTCTTGGTTTGTAAAATGCTTGTTCAGGCACTTTTGTTATAGGGTGACAATGCTTTGTCCATATCTCTCAATTGCTCATCTGTGTTGTCACTTTCTTACATGTGCTCCCATTGGAGACTTTAAGTGGCCTTGTCCATACTTTTTGCGTTGTCAGTGTAACTATCAGGAAGCCAAACCCTGAATAATGGCCTACAGCCACAGCTGGGGTCCATGTAGAGATGAAAGGTCTGAAGAAGCTGGAGGAAAACAGCAGCACTGAGAGGAAAAAAGTTGAAAAAAGGGAGACATTTTAAGCTATGGGGGTTGGTTAGCTCAGAGGTGTCAAGGTGGTCCTGTCAGGCCTGGACTCTCAGCCCTTACTTTCTCAGTGCTCAGGTTGCTCAGCTGTCGGTTAATTGCCAGCGCTTATTGTTCCACAGCGGCTCACCTGGTGATCATTTCCTGCTGGTCAGACCAGCCTATAACCAGCCCCTTCTGGCTATTTAAACTGCCTGGTTCATTTCTTCCATGCCTTCGCCTTGGTCAAACATTTCTGGAGACTCTCTGCTGTGTTCCGGTTGAATGAAGACTTGCCTGGCTGACATCCCTCCTGGTTCCTGATCCTGTCTGCTGCCTCCGACTATGCTGATCTCTGGCTTCCTGATTTACTGGCTTGTTCTGACTACCCGATTTGGCTACCTACCCTGGCTATACCTGGCTACGTTTATTATTTGTACCATTTTTACCATTATTTTAAAAGGTGTGATTTTTAACTGCATTTTCTGTCTCTGTCTGATTCATGGTTCCTGACAGGTCCACGTTAGTCTGAACTGTGTTTAAGGGCAAAGCATCCCATTTTTATTGAAACAAAACTGTAAAGTCTTCACAACACAAGGTTTCCCAAGCAGGGGTTTCGGCTTTACTCATACACAGCATCAATAGAAAATGCTGAGGCACCTGGCTCTCCTTTCAGCAGCTCCGATGCTCTCTCTGGTCTCCCAGATCATGGGCTCTTCAGGCTCACTCAGCCTATGCTTGCAGAACCTCACTGCACAGACCAACGCTTGGCCTCTGGACGGGGTTCTCCCAGCACCCCAGGATCGCCTTCTTCTCAGGAACACAGGACTCCCTCCAGCCCCCTCTGTGGACTAGCTAGTCACCTCAGCTTTCTCAGTATCTGCAGACCCGCATCGCTGTTCTGTCTTTCCCAGTCCTATGAGCAAGAAGTCCCCACAACACAGGATCTCATCTCCCAAGTAGGTCAGCTTGGAGCACACCGCTATCTTCGGGGACATCAGGAGATTCTCTCTCCAAATGGCAGCAACTGCCCTGAGTTCTCACCAGACCTGGTTTATGAGTATGTGCACCTGGACAAAAACACAACCTGTAGAACTTCAAGAAAACCTGCACACAGGATTGAAGGTTCTGTCCCACCCAGTACTCTTTAGAATCTTCAAACTCCAGGCCCCAATCCAGGGCTACCAAACCCAGAGAAAACTTAAAACATAGATTTCTCTGCTCACAAAACACATGCTGGAGCTTTTCAGACTGCAAATCTGTCAGGATGCGCATACCAGCAGAGAGATCCGCCTCCCTACAAGAGCTTTGAGACGCAGAAATACTCGCATTCCTGTTGCCCATAGGAATCGGGCCTTGGCACACACAAGTGTGCATGCGCGAACTGGTGCGCAAACAGAAGCTGTCATGCACCCGTGTTTGCGTCGATGCTCACACGCACACGTGAGCAACACTGGTGCCAATGAGTCTATTTAGGCACAGCCAGTACTCAGCCCCAGTGCTGCTTCGTCTTCAGCTCTGTGCATCCTGTTTCCTGAGAACCTGTATCTTGATCCCTGTTACCTATCCAGCTTGTCTTGACCATCCCTTGATCTCCACATGCACAGATCCCGGCTTGTCCTGTGACCATCCTCTTGTCTTCTCCTTGGCTCCTGTTTGCTGATCCGGCTTTTGACCTCGGCTTGCCTCCTGACTACGAACCTGCCTGCACCCTGCATCCAATTGTCCTAGCCGTGTATGACCCAGCCTGCCTGACCTTGCTTCTTCTTACTGCCATCCGCCCCAGCTGCCTACCTGTCGGTCTTCCTGCTGAAGTCTGCCTCTGTCTTCTCCAGCCCTTCCAGAGCTAAAGACTCTTGGCACTTGTGCGACTCTGTACCTTGGGTGCCTTCTGTTCCCACTATCAGAGGTCCCAAGTCAGAGGTGTAAGGGAGGCCTTGCTTGTCCATTCAGGCTCTTCTACCAGGTACGTGATAAATCTGAGAATTCTATGTCATTTTTTTCCAACCATTACTTAAACTCACTTAGTGGCAGGGCCTTGCACTGTCACAATATATACAAGTATATTTAATCATATGACACTCACACCCTATGACAGATTTTTTACAAGTGATGTGTATCCCAATGCAGATCTCATTCAATCCCATATTCCAAAGGAGTGGATAAGTTTTGCCCTTTTAAATCAGTATTGCCAAGCTTTTGCCCTATTGTGTATATATATATACAAGATTATAGAGAAATTATAAAATAATATTTACCTGCAGATAAATGTTTACCCCTAGCCCTAGGTACAGTACATTCTTATGTTGTATAATTAATAGGTGGAGTTGTAATGTGGGGTGATGAGTGACTCCCATTCATTGTATCATTCAGTGTCACTTCCTGTTAAACTTCAGCTCATATTTGGCTTCAGAGTACAAGCTTCAAATCTGGAAAATGATACGGATTTTACATTTCCTCCTTCCCCTATGCTGTTTGCCTTGTAAGTGATAACTTTATTTTATAGCTATGTTATTAATGGGATAAAATGCTGCACGAATCTTGGTTACATGAGTAGTATTGTATGGTGTTGTACAATACTTGTATTGTAATAATAATAATAATAATAATGATAAATATTGTTATTATTATAATTTTTAGGGGTTTTTTAAACATAAATTAGGTAAATTTGTCAATAAATTAATCTCAAAGTATTAAAGTTAAAATGTAGCAAAATATTTTTTAACAGCCTAGAATAACAAATATAGAACAGTAATTTTGTAAAAGTGTGTTTGATCAGCTTACATATTTTGGATTCAGTTTTTTCGCTCTTTTTTTTAGTCAATTAAATATTTCATCAGTGAGCTCTGTAAATAACTCAGTCCAGTGAAAAGGAAGGTGATGAGTCTGTTTGATTACTTGATGGGTTGGGCATTACAGTTTATTTAAAGCAAAAACTTTTTTATTAAGTTTTGAATAGAATAAGGTAGGGATAGAACCCCTGTCATTTTTTTTTGTCTGTCTCTCCTTGTGTAAATTTGCTATCGCTTCCTCTCCTGAAGACACAACAGGATCAATGTGCAATACATTTTTAATAATAGTGTGGTGAACAGCGCTGTCCACCACACTATTAATAAGAGCGTGTTGCATATTAAATTTAAGTTTTATTAAATAGCTTCACAGATTTTGTATTCATTAGTTCTGGGTGGAACATTAATTTCAATTTTTGGTGGAGTGTGGAATTTGTAATATTTTTTTCACAATAGAAATTGAGAAGCAATCCCTCCAAAGTGAGTTGCCCTGACCAGACTTACTCTCAAACCATTTCTGATGGCAGCTAAAAATTGGCTCCTGAAGACAATGGTCTTCTAGAGAAATAGAGAGGGTAAATCTTTCCAAAGAAGAAAAAAGGGGGCTTTAGATACATTGTTTTGATTATTTTACAATGCCCTTATATTACAATATTCATATAAGTCTAAATGAGATTGTATAGAGGTTATACAATCATATCGTAATGGTTATGAGCAGCTTTAGACATTATAATTGAGTGTTTTAGCACCACCTTTTTAAACACATGCAAATGACAAAATTGCAGTTCGAAAAACTTATTAGAAATGCTTTTTTAAATACTTTTATTTTAAGATTTTATTGTAAGATTTCTTTTAATACTTTTAATTATCTCATGATTTGAATAATTCAAAAGTAGTCATACATAGGTCTGGCAGAGTATGGAGAAAAAATTAATGCAGGGATGTTGTGACCACCTGGATGTCCAATGGTGGGGGTAACTGAGTGGTATTGTTCTGTGTCTGATGGATAAACAGATCATCCTGATGTCTGATTGTCCAGGCTGGAATGATTGGAATGATTTTTGCACAGTGAATTCAAAAACATATTAAATATATTCCAGGAACACATTGCTGTTAAGCTTAAAATAAAAAATATAACAAATTATTAATAGAATAAAATATAATACACAATTAACAGAATAAACTATTATTAATAGAGTCATAGGATAAAATATAATTAATAGATTAAAAGAATAAAATATAATAGAATAAAGCACCTTTCTTTCAGAAGATCTCACATTGTTTTATATAAAAATATGTGATTTCTTACAATGGACTCAAAGTATTATTTTTATTTATTTATGTTTAATTAAGATACCTGTTGGGTGTTACATTAGGTTGTCTGGGTTTAAAACAATTTCCCCCTTTTTAGTGTCACAGTGACAGTTGTTTCATCAGACAGAAAATGAAGGAAATCTGCAATAGGAATATGGACATTAATAATCGGGACATTGGCACTTAATTATACTGGCAACTCTGGAAGTTTCTTTTAGTTATATATTTTGAAACTTTGACAGTTCTTACCTAGTTATGCTTGAAAGTCGTTAGATAATCTCTAATTGGTGATACTGCACAGCAAGGGAGAAGAATGTCTTCAATGATATTGATACAAGGAAAACGATATTGCAGCTCTAATTATCTGGATAACTTCTGAAGTTCCTTTGAGGCATTCATAAATAAACCTAACAACAGATTTAACTGTGCATGTGGACTCTAGAGGGATCTCCATATAGACATTATTCTGGAATCTGTTTTATATATGGATGCAGATAGAATGCTTCTATTGTTATAAGGGGTCAACTTGGATGGGTGGCTGGCTAATTTTAAATGTTTTTAATACAAGGATGTCTTATGTCTACAAATATTATGGGTTTTATAATTACAAATATTAGCATTTAAAATAAAGATTTTTTTTTTTTGTATCTTCTATTTTGAATTTTTTTTGGAGATACCCTAAGCTTTTACTAACATATCCCTTAGGAAAATCAATAGAAATCGGAAATGCCCGTATGTCTCCCCTACAGTGATGATCAGCATGCCACCCTTAGGGACAGCTAAAAAGACAATTAATATCATGGCACTGACTCAGCATTGGAATCGGACTTATGCAGACACCATCAGATGCTAGGTCAATCAGCCACAGCCCAAGGAACCCATAGCAACTTCTGAAGGAACCCTAGGGCTCTTCAGAATACTGTTTGGGAATGGCTTTTCTAACCAAAACTAAGTAAATAGTTTTCCCTTTATGTACATTTTGAGGATAAGAACTAAATCCATTGTGCACAGCAAAATGGGGCTTCTTGGCATCATTGGCCTGTTTTTTAGTACCAGGGACATTTCTAGGAATGATCTTTTCCAGGTATAAATCTTCAAAAACCTCGGATTGACCCTAGATATCTTGTATAGCTGGCATATAAAAAGTATGAATGTCTCCACTCTTTGTCTAATATAATACAACGGAAAAGTGCTTAATAGTAGCAATTTATGATCATCACATCTGCATTATTGATAAATTGTTGCTTATTTTAAAAAATACACACCTACATACAAAATACCGAGACACATCGACAACATACAAAGTGTTATCTTTTTCCCAGCAGTCTCTCTTGCTGATGATGTTATCCAAACACCAAAGTTACTTGTGGCTCGCCCTCTGGACAGTATATCGATGACATGTGAGCATAATGACACCAGCAAATATACAAAGCTTTGGTACAGACAGAAGATGGGGAAAGAGCTTGTGCTCATGGGATTTACAAATAACCAGGAAAAAGCTGAAATGGAGAAGAAATTTGAAGATAAAAGATTTACTATTTTTCCTGAGAAAACTGAGAAAAGTATTCTGACCATCAACAACGTCAATGTGCAAGACAATGCGATCTATTACTGTGCTAGTAGTATCCACAGCGAGAGAAGATTAGCTGGAGAGTGTTCAGAACCAAAAACACCCCTCTGATAAATTGTTACATATAAACATGACACAGGAAACCTTAGTGGGAATTTATTAAAGCAGGTGCAACGTCTACATTGTACAAAAGACAGCTGCTGGGACATTCATCACATGGCTTAGTGGTTAGCAATTCTGCCTTGCAGCACTGGGATTTGTTTTTTTGCATGTTCTCCTTGTACTTATATCGGTTTCCTCTGCTTTCTTCCAACACTACAAATATTTGCTGGTAGGTTAATTGGCCCTAGTATGTGTCTGCATGTATGTATGCATGTGAGATAGGGATCTTAGATGGTAAGCTCCTTGAGAGGAGGGACTGATGTTACATAGTTACATAGTTACATAGTTGATAAGGCTGAATAAAGACACCAGTCCATTCATGAAAGTAGGGCATGTAAAATTTTATGGTCATCACTATATAAATGCCTACAATTAATTAAAAAAAAGACCATTGTTTATGATGCACCATGCATTAGCAATTGTAATGCCACTCAGGGTATACAACTACTTTAACACACGCATAAGTGTAAGTAGAACCTTATGCTGACCATACACTATGCAGTCTTGTTGTCCAATCTCCTTTAGAATTACCAAATCTACACTATATTACCAAAAGTATGCCTGCCTTTACATGCACATGAACTTTAATGGCATCCCAGTCTTCGTCCCTAGGGTTCAATATTGATTTGCCCCACCCTTTACACTTATAACAGCTTCAAGTCTTCTGGGAATACTGTCCACAGGGTTTAGGAGTGTGTCTATGGGAATGTTTGGCCATTCTTCCAGAAGCGCATTTGTGAGGTCATTCACTGATGTTGGACGAGAAGGCCTGGCTCGCAGTCTCCGCTCTAATTCATCCCAAAGGTGTTCTATTGGGTTGAGGTGCAGGCCAATGGGAAATGCGCTCCTGGAAGAATGGTCAAACATGCCCATAGACACACCCCTAAACCTTGTGGGCAGCCTTTCCAGAAAAGTTGAAGCTGTTATAGCTGCAAAGGGTGGGCCAACTCAATATTGAACCCAACAGACGAAGACCGAAATGCCATTAAAGTTCATGTGCGTGTAAAGGCAGGCGTCCCAATACTTTTGGTAACATAGTGGATGTATTATGGGAACAAACCTAAACTTTCCATTCAAGCTGAATCAAATTTGGTGGGAACTTGTAATGATGATATATCTAAAGAAGATTGAAAAATCAGATTGTATAGTGTATGGTCAGCTTAAAGAGGAAGTAAACCCTGATGGGATTTAGTTCCTCTTTTGCTTCCTGCAAAGCCTACAAATTAAAAGCATAATGGGCTAGTATGCATCACATACTAGCCTATTATGTGACACTTACCTGCAAACGAATCCATTGCTGTCCCCTGTGCAGGCTGTGTCCATCTTCGCCCTTCTTCCTTACGGGGGCCGCGGACTCCGGCTTTGTGACTACAAGTGAAATATCTCCTACACAGCGCATGTTTAGGAGATATTTCCACTACCTATAGGTAAGCCTTATTCTAGACTTACCTGTAGATAAAAGTCACTAGGGAGGGTTTACAACCACTTTAAGACCAAAGTTATTGTAGGTTCCTCCCTACTTTATCCACTTGCCGACCGCCGCTCACACATATATGTCAGCAGAATGGCACAGGCAGGCAAATGGGCGTACCTGTATGGACCTTTAAATTTGCCGCCTATCGGACACTCCACGGGAGCGTGCCTGCGGGTCCCGCAAACTCGATGTTCGCCGTGATTGCGGCGAGGAGAGGCACAACGGGGAGATGCCTATGTAAACAAGGCATTTCCCTGTTCTGCCTAGCAACATGACACGGATCTACTGATCCCTGTCATCAGGAGCAGTGATCTCTGTCATGTTGTAGTGAGCCCATCCCCCCCACAGTTAGAATCACTCACTAGGACACACTTAACCCCCTAGTGTTTAACCCCTTCCCTGCCAGTGTCATTTATACAGTAATCAGTGGCTATTTATAGCTCTGATCGCTGTATAAATGACATTGGTCCCAAAATAGTGTCAAAAGTGTCTGATGTGTCTGCCATAATGTCGCAGTCCTGATAAAAATCGCAGATCGCTGCCATTACTAGTAAAAAAAAAAAATAATAAAAATGCCATAAATCTATCCCCTATTTTGTAGACACTATAACTTTTGTGCAAACCAATCAATATACACTTATTGCGATTTTTTTTTTTACCAAAAATATGTAGAAGAATACATATCGGCCTAAACTGTGCAAGAAACTCATTTTTTTTATATATTTGTTTGGGGATATTTATTATAGCAAAAAGTAAAACACATTGCTTTTTTTTTTCAAAATTGACGCTCTTTTTTTGTTTATAGCGCAAAAAAAAAAAAAACGCAGAGGTGATCAAATACCACCAAAAGAAACTGAATAAAGGGTTGGGACTTTGAATGAAGCATGCACAATAAAATAAATAATTATTCGTATCCAATGTATTCCATATAAATAAATATAAACAAGACACACAACACTATGAGCCTTGTGATGCATTTCATATAAACCTATAAAATCAATACATATATATCCACACATGTACATGAAAGGCACAATATACCATGATGGTTAAATGTAAGTGACTTAAAAAACATGAAATATCAGGATAAAAAGTAGGTATCTAGTCTGGCCATGGATAGGCAAATTGTTGCACGTATCTGGATGTAACTGTAAGTAAAGGATGCATGGGTGTAGTATCCGTAGCTCGACGCATTTCGTGGTTGGTAACCACTCATCAGAATTTGTGGTCAAAGCCTAAAAGATAATAAGTGTTGGGTCAGACTGAGTGTACGGATAAGCATATAAATTAAGTTGAGGGGAAGTAGTAGAACATCCAACCATACTTACAGAACCACCCATGGGACTTGGGTGTGGCAGGATCACCAATGGTCCGTACACACAATCGGAAAGTCTGACAACAAAGTTTTGTTGGCGGAAAGTTTGAGAACCTGCTAGCCAACATTTATTGGTGGAAAGTCCGACAACAAATGTCCGATGGAGCATACACACGGTCAGACTTCCAGCCAACAAGCTCAAATCCAACATTTGTTGTCGGAAAATGTGATCGTGTGTAAGGGGCATAACACTTAAAGAAAATGCTGAATTATGCTTTAACCACTTCGCGCCCGCGCTATAGCCGAAAGACGGCTGCAGCGCGGACACTATCTGCCGGGTGGCCTGTTGTTTACTTCTGCAAAGCGCGCCCGCGGGAGCGCGCATCGCGGAAGTAAACAACAGGCGACCCGGTAGATAGCGTCCGCACTGGCCTTGTCCCTCGGACACACCCAGTCACAGATCGCTGAAAACGGCCAATCATAGCAGCCGTTTTCAGCGCGATCAGCGGTGCCAATGAGAGACCATCTCATATGTAAACATATGAGATCATCTCTCATCGCCGGTGTTCTGCGGCTCTCCCTCCTCACACAGAGACAGCGTGTGAGGAGGGAGAGCGAACCGCTGCGGCGGTAAGTAAAAAAAAAATGAAAAAAAGTGTCCCCACTGCCATCTGTCCCCACTGTCATGCCCCTGCCATCTATCCCCAGTGCCATCTGTCCCCACTGTCATGTCCCTGCCATCTGTCCCCAGTGCCATCTGTCCCCACTGTCATGTCCCTGCCATCTGTCCCCAGTGCCATCTGTCCCCACTGTCATGTCCCTGCCATCTGTCCCCAGTGCCATCTGTCCCCACTGTCTTCTGTCATCAGTGCCACATAGTGCCATCTGTCATCAGTGCCACATAGTGCCATCTGTCATCAGTTTCACCTGTCAGTGTCACGTGCCATCTGTCATCAGTGCCACGTATCAGTGCCATCTGTCATCAGTGCCACGTTTTAGTGCCATCTGTCATCAGTGCCACGTATCAGTGCCATCTGTCATCAGTGTCATCAGTGCCACGTATTAGTGTCATCTGTCATCAGTGCCACGTATTAGTGCATCTGTCATCAGTGCCACGTATTAGTGCCATCTGTCATTAGTGTCACGTGTCATCAGTGCCACGTATCAGTGCCATCTGTCATCAGTGCCATCTGTCATGAGTGCCACCTGTCATCAGTGCCACCTGTCAGTGCCACATATTAGTGCCATCTGTCATCAGTGTCACGTGTCATCAGTTCCACTAATTAATGCCACGTATTTGTGCCATGTGTCATCAGTGCCACGTATTAGTGCCATCTGTCATCAGTGCCACATCAGTGTCAGTGCCACATCAGTGCCATCTGTCATCAGTGCCACATCAGTGCCACGTATCAGTGCTATCTGTCATCAGTGCCACGTCCGTGTCACATGTCATTGTCCTGGTGCTCCAGGGCCTTCAAAAGTGTAATAGGTAGTCAATAAGTTAGATGTGTAATTTATGCTAATAGAACACGTGATGGTGCTCCCTGCATGTTGGGCCTTTGTATGTGGCCAGGCTGTGAAAAAGTCGCACACACGTGGTATCGTAATACTCAGGAGGAGTAGCAGAATGTATTTTGGGGCATTATTTGTGGTATACACATGCCATGTGAGAGAAATAACCTATTACAATGACAATTTTGTGGGAAAAAAAAATAATAATCTTCATTTTACAAAGAATTGTGGGAAAAAATGACAACATCAAAAAGCTCACCATGCATCTTACTAAACACCTTGGAATGTCTACTTTCAAAAAAGGGGTCATTTGGGGGGTATTTGTACTTTCCTGACTTGTTCGGGTCGCAAGAAATGAGATAGACCGTCAGTACATCAGATGTGATCAATTTTTTATGATTTGCACAATAACTTGTAGACTCTCTAACTTTCACAAAGACCAAATAATATCCACTAATTTGGGTTATTTTACCAAAGATATGTAGCAATATAAATTGTGGCCAAAATTTATGAAGAAAAATTACTAATTTGCAAAATTTTATCACAGAAACAAAGAAAAATTTTCGGTCTTTTTTCATTTATAGCGCAAAAAATAAAAAACCCAGAAGTGATCAAACACCACCAAAAGAAAGCTCTATGTGTATGAAAAAAAGGACTAAAAATGTATTTGGGTACAGTATTACATGACTGAGTAATTGTCACTCAAAGTGTGAGAGTGCTGAAAGCTGAAAATTGGTCTGGGCAGGAGGGGGGGGGGGGGGGGTTGAAGTGCCCAGTAAGCAAGTGGTTAAATTGTATTTGTTTACATTTTGTGCAAGTGGACTTACAACCACTAGAGGGCATTATTTACAAATGACGCCTTTACCTTTTAGTAAGTTTGATGATAAAATAACTTTTCACCTCTTTTTCATCCTTTGTTGTATCTCAGTGCTGCTGATCTCCTTCAGCCTCTTTCAGCCACTTCCTGTCTAAATGAACTTGCTTCCGTTTGGATGCACTACTCCACCTCAGACTCTCTGAAAATGCTGACCACCACTCAAAGTGGTTGTAAACCCGTTTAAAAAAAAAAAAAAAAAAAAAACCTGCAAGACAAAGGCATAATGAGCTAGTATGCATAGCATACTAGCTCATTATGAATTACTTACCTGAGATCAAAGCCTCCGCAGCGGTCCTCGTTCACCGCTCCGGGGGCAAACATCTCCCTGGGGGGTTACTTCTGGGTATCGAGGTATCGCTGTAATTGGCCTGAGCCGCGATGAAGTCACTCCCGCGCATTCGCGCGGGGGGCCTCCGGTAACGGCACAGTACAACTGGAGCAACAGCGCGTACGTAGTACATAGTTTGCTTAGGTGCGCATGTGCTGATGACGTCGGCACTCGCAAATACAGGGGATATCTCCTAAACCATGAAGGTTTAGGAGATATCCAGTGTAGCTACAGACAAGCCTAATTCTAGGCTTGCCTGTAGTATAAAGTGGTTGTAAAGGGTTTACAGCCACTTTAATACCTGGGAGAGGCTTTATGCTCACTAAAAGGTCAGTTTTACACATGCACTTCCCTGCCGTGGTCCCTAGGTCATCACCACCCCTCTTCCCCCAGTGATGTTACAGCTCTTAGGTCCTATTCCATTTCTCCACCATGCAGCCTACTTACCATGCTTTTGTATCTCTATGGTGAATCCTTACGAGATTCATCTCCGTCCCCTCCTCCCTTCTTTCCTTCTTTTTTCCTTTTTCCCCTCTTTTTCTTTTTTATTATTGTGTTTAATGTACTCAATTATTGGGTTACAGGGATGGGCCCCTCCCATTACATACTCATTCGCCACTTTTATGCGCCCCTCATCAGGTGGGACTATGGGTGCCCTCTTTACCTCTCAGGATGTATTTGACTATTATTGTAACTTAACCACTTCAGCTCCGGAAGATTTACCCCCCTTCATGACCAGACTCATTTTTGTGATACGGCACTGCGTTATTTTAACTGACAATCGCACGGTCATGGGACGCTGTACCCAAATAAAATGTTTGTGCTTTTTTCCCCACAAATAAAGCTTTTTTTGATGGTTTGATTTGATCTCCACTGTGGTTTTTTATTTTTTGCGCTATAAACAAAAAAAGACTGACAATTTTGAACAAAAAAAAAATATATTTTTTACTTTCTGCTATAAAACACATCCAGTAAAAAAATAATTTCTTCATCAATTTAGGACAATCATATTCTGCTACATATTTTTGGTAAAACAAATCCCAATAAGTGCATATTGATTGGCTTGCGCAAAAGTTATAGCGTCTACAAACTATGGGATATTTTTATTTATTTATTTTACTAGTAATGGTAGCGATCAGCGACTTATAACAGAACAGCGATATTGCGACGGACAAATCGGACGCCTAACACTTTTGACACTTTTTGGGTACCAGTGACACTAATACAATGATCAGTGCTAAAAATATAAACTGTCACTGTACTAATGACACTGGCAGGGAAGGGGTTAACATCAGGGGCAATCAAAGGGTTAAATGTGTTCCTAGGGAGTGCTTACTAATTGTGGGGGAGATGCTTTGACTGGGGGAAGGTAAAGATCTGTGTTCCTGCTTAGCAGAAACACAGGATCAATACATTCCCCTTTACATAGGCAGACCGCCGTTCTGCCTGTCTCTCAAACCATTGGCGGGTCCTGGTGAACATTGCATCCCCCAGAGCTGCTGATTGGCTCCTGCTGTGTCCAATCACAGCAGGAACAGGTCACTGGTGGTGCACAAGCACCCCCCAGACCTGGAAGTGTCCGAAGGACACAGCCGTCACAGAGCACCCCGGGTGCGCACCACAGGGGTGTGAGGGGGGTGTGGTTCTACGCCTCCTAGGTATCAAAAACCAGATTTAAAAATCTGAAAACTGGTTTTACATTGACATTAACATGCTAAAGACTATATGAGAATTTAGCAGTTGAATTTACACTTACATCAACTTCAATGGCAGCAGACAGAAGTGGGAAGCCATATATAAAATCATAATTTCAGAGATGCTACGGAATAAAATTCACAGTTTCAATCACAGTGTGGAGGTTTTCTTTGAAACTCGTGGAATCGAGTTAACTGTATTTATTTATGTCCAATGCTGGCTAATACAGGTTGAAAAACAGAAGAATTTCGATTCTTCAAATGTTGTGTAATGTCATATCATACAATCTTTCTATTTTCAAGTGCTGCTCTTGAGATTCCTTGCAGCTTTGAGACCTTTGATGAAGCTCAGGTGCAGAAATGTATCTTCGACATTTCGTACTTTCCTTCTCAACCATCCACAGACAGTTCTACATACTGTGGATTTTTATCTTTCTAATAACCAGCATTTTATTTGTTGCTAAAATTTTTGCATACATGGTTCTGTATGTTTGCATGTATACTGTTCAGTAAGTGCAGACCCTTCCTACTTTAGATGCTCTTAACAGGATATTTTTTTATTTTTAATACCTTAAGCTTCCTCTTGTGTGCCTCCTATTTTATTTATATATATATATTACTATATATTGCCAAAACCCGATAGAACACCTTTGGGATGAATTCAAGCGGAGACTGCGAGCCAGGCCTTCTCATCCAACATCAGTGCCTGACTCCACAAATGAGCTCAATATTGAACCCTACAGACTGGAATGCCAAAAAAGTTCATGTGTGTGTAAAGGCAGGCGTCACAATACTTTTGGTAATATAGTGTGTGTGTGTATATATATATACAGTATCTCACAAAAGTGAGTACACCCCTCACATTTTTGTCATCCTGCAACAACTTGTAGGGTAAGAGCCTGGAAGCTCACATATTAAAACATACACTGATGGTGTACACAATGTTACATTCTTTTTCCCAGCAGTGTCTCTGGCTGCTGATGTCATCCAGACTCCCAATTTCCATGTGGCTCGCTCTATGGAAAATATATCTATGACCTGTGAACATGACAACTCTGGATATTCCACCAAACTGTGGTATCGGCAGGTGAAAGGCAAGGAGCTCGTTCTTATTGGATACACGATCAACACTGCGACAGCAACAATGGAGAAAGGATTTGATGATGGAAGGATAAGCATCCATCCTGAGAAAATTGAGAAAAGCATCATGACCATCAGTAAACTCTCCTCCCAAGACAGTGCTGTGTATTACTGTGCCAGCAGTACACAGTGAGGGAGGCTGACAGAGAGGGTGTGCAGAACTAGGACTGGGACAGGTGGCAGGCAACACATTGCTGCAGGAAATTAGATAGTGTATTAATACTATTGACAGGTTTTTAAAGGTTTGAGCCAGTCAATGATCCAGCCAATCAGAATCCACCTACAGATATAATGTAAATGTTAGGTGGGGTAGCCCTTTGAAGAGTTGGTTGTTTTTAGACATGTGCGATTTGTTTCGTTACAGATCAAAAAACGGACAAAATTTTTGTTATTTGGAGATGTACAGGTATCCGAACCTGCGTACCACAATAGTAAAGTATTTCAATGAATCCAAAATAAATTAAAACCAAACAACAAAATAAATTTGTTTCATTTGGATCCAAAAAATTTAACACCATAATGAATAATGCAAACTGATTTGTATTCATTTCATTTTTATGTTGCATTAACATTTTTCATTATTATAAAAAATGCACTACATATGAAATGGAAACATATTACAATAAAAACAGTAAGGTATAATAGTGAAATAATGATGACAAATACTTATTGTGTCTGGATTGGATGGAAGTAGATCCATCAGAATCTCTCTCTCTCCTTCTCTCTCTCTCGCTATCTATCTACATTTTTTTCTCTCTCTCTTTTTCTTTCTCTCTCATTCTTTCATCCATGCCCATCTTTCTTTCTTTCTTTCTTTCTTTCTTTCTTTCTTTCTTTCTTTCTTTCTTTCTTTCTCTCTTTCTCTCTTTCTCTCTTTCTTTCTCTCTCTCTTTCTTTCTCTCTCTCATTCTTTCTTTCTTTCTTTCTTTCTTTCTTTCTTTCTTTCTTTCTTTCTTTCTTTCTTTCTTTCTTTCTTTCTTTCTTTCTTTCTTTCTTTCTTTCTTCTTCTCTCTCTCTCTCTCTCTCTCTCTCTCTCTCTCTCTCTCTCTCTCTCTCTCTCTCTCTCTCTCTCTCTCTCTCTCTCTCTCTCTCTCTCTCTCTCTTTCTTTCTTTCTTTCTTGCTAAGCGTCCTACCTTGTGATCTCTTCAGCCCTCTTTACTCCACTCATTTTCTCTCCTCCTCTCTTTTCCTCTCTCACTCCTTGGTCCCTTCCTTCCCTTTACCCCTTCCCTCTCCCTCTCTATTCTTCTTCTTCCTCCCCTCTCTCTTTCTTCCCTTCTTGTTTTGTTCCTTCTTTGCCTTCTTCCCTCCCTCCCTTTTTTTGCTCTCTTATTCTCCCCCCCTAGGTTTACTTATAATTACCCCTTCTCTCTTCTCTATTCATTTCCTGTCCCCCTTACCTCCCTTTCTCTTCTGTAATTCACTCTCTCTCTTCCTCTGTCTTCGTCTATGCTTCTCGATCCCATTCTTCATGCTCATTTCATTGCCTACTTCTCTCCCTTCTCGGTCATTCAGCCTTGGTTGACACTAGTGTGCCACATTTGTGTGCACATGTTGCGGGTACAGCAGCCCATCTATTTAAGGAAAGAAGTCCCTGATCCTTTTTTTAAATTGCACTGCACCTAATTGCATGTTGCTGTGGCACCATGCAATTTGGCGTATGCAAGATCGCCCAGCGTGTCTGCTAAGGTGCAGCATGTCTCAGTGCTGGTCAGGAATGCACACAATTATGCATGCATGTCCAACCCACCCTAAGGCTATCCAAATTAATTCTTAACGATTCCCCCAAGCATCAGCACACATGGTGCCGCAGCACTATGCGATTAGGTACAGCATCCCTCCCTTTCCTATGCTCCATATGTCCCTCTCTTTCTTGCTTTCCCTTACCTCATTCTCTCTTTTCTCCTCTCCCTCTTATTCTCTCTCTCTCTCTTCCTTCTCTCTTTGCTTCTTTCTTTACCTTCTTTTCTTAGGGAGGATCAGGAAGAGAATGTTTGTAGCCTACAGCATAAAACCGTAGTTCCAGGAATTGAAAAATAAAAGTCAGACCAATGTGGTTACTGCCTATTTCGATATCAGTTCCTGTGCAGGTGTCAGCAATATTCTACAAAATGTGATAAAACATTATACAGTTATGGCAGCTGAACATCACAACCATGTGACACAGAAGAGATGAGACCTCAAATCTGCTACTAAGTACAATAAAAATAAGAAAAAACTTATTCCACTACCCCATAAAGAACAGGATACATATAAACTTGTCAATTATACATCTGCAGTAATATTTGAACTATCAATTAATGGGCAATAGAATTAATTGAACTCATCAGAATTTATTTTTAAATCTAATGAGCAGAGGTAATCAAAACATTTGGAATATATAACTTTTTTTGGTGAAAGGAAATGCATTTTAGTGCTATAGTGTAAATGCTAATGTGCCTGGGACATGTTTTAGCCTTTTTTTTATGCTGTATTTTAATCACAATGTAGGAGTAGTACGATTGGGAGGCAGAGTTAGTTATTCAAGCTTGTATCAATAAACCTTTTCTGATTGGATCACAGCCACTCTCTTAAACCATTCCTTCTTGTCAGCAATTTTCTGACTTGAATCACTCTACTTCAAACCAGGAGGATGGAACTTATTCTTCAGCTATTGATCACACTGTATTGTCTACATTGTAGGTGAAAAAAATTGTCAAATATTATTCATTTACGCAATATAAAACAATGAGATTACAATGATAATTGCAGCAAAAAAAATGCAACAAGGTACACTATATAGCTGAATGTTTTTTTTTCTAATGTCCTAAATTTCTTACATGGCAGATTGTATTTTCTTGAATTAACTTGTTCTTTTTTTTTCTTCTCCAGTCAATATGCTTGGCCTGGCTTTGAATGTTAAAATATATTGCTATTCAAATATATATCTATGTATATATGTCTATATATATAGATATATAGATATATCTATATAAAGATAGATATATCTATTTATCTATATATAGATATATATCTATATATATAAATATATAGATATATATCTATATATATATAGATATATAGATATATATCTATATATATATCTATATATCAGCAATAACAAATTGTATCCATTTTAATAATCTTTATAAGACTTTTACTTTATCACTTTAAAAAACGTTATCAATTAAATTTACTAAATTTACTAACAGACGATTCATAAAACTTTCTCTCATTACTTCCAAAAACTTTACAAGATAATGTTTGCTTTCTAATAGATTTTTTAATTAAACCGAATATGGTAACATAATATTATTTCAGATTTTTCGATGTTTAATGAACTGCATTTCTTGTATTTCCTCATGCAAGCATATTAGCAAGGCTTTCAAAGGTATGAGCATTTTTGTGCCAGGAAAGTTCCCTGTTTTTCAAATCTAAGCAACTGTTCCACAAAAACAATCCCTATATTTTGTCAGGTTACATTTTAGTTTCAGTTATTTTACTTGTACATGTTTATTTATAATCTTTTAATCGTTAAAAATATTGGGCCTATTGAATTCACACAATATAATTGAGCAATGTTGCTTAGAGTCCCATGATGTTCTTAGAGATATCCATGCCTCATTTAGGTGTTTTAATCAATGTTATTGATTAATGTTACAAATTTGGCATTTATTGTACCTGCTCAGCAGCCAAATAGCCCTAATTTTTTTTTTTTTTTTTTTAGCAAATGTTGCATAAGCTGCAATTTTCCTGGATGCTTGTTGAAAGAGCATTATTGGATAAATGTTAATTTATTAAAATATTCCTAGACTGCAAATTTATGCACAGTTATATTGATGACATTCAATTTTACATCCATAACTATTTTACCTGTTTTATCAGTGTGTCTGGCTACTGATGTCTTCCAATATCCTAAATTGCACTTACCAAATCCTGGGGACAATGTGACTCTGACCTGTGAACACAACAACTCCCAGTATCTCATGAAGTTTTGGTACCGCCAGGAAAGGGGGAAGCCACTGATCCTAATAGGACACACGTCCGTCACAAATGCAGCCAGCATGGAGAATGATTTTACCGATCAAAGACTAATTATTAAAGCGGTGTCAGTGGAGAAAAGTCTCCTGTCCATCCATAAAGTCTCAGCTCAGGATAATGCTATCTACTACTGTGCCAGCAGCACCCACAGCGAGAAAATGATAGGGTGGCCTTGTGCATAACTAAATGGTTTCCTCAAAAAGTGATACTATGAACATTTGTCAGGAAAGGAGGCCTAAAATTTTGCAAAACACATAAATATACAACACTTTCAAAAGTTATTATATGAAATAGATGCATTAGGCTTAATTAAGATTAGAATGAGTCTCTCTAATTCAGCCATGACAGCAATTTTCAAAGGGTTTTTTTTTGTGTTCTGAGTTTATTTTTGGTTGTTGTTACTGTATTTATTAAATTTTTTACACATAGGGGCATATTTTTAAAAAAGCGAATTTTACATGCAGGTGAGTCTTTCATGTGCATGTATTTTTAAGTTACAGGGATTGAAAAATTGTCCATTAATGTTTGGTGATTGTCACTCACAATTTTTTAAAAATAGCAGATTTTTTTTTAACACATAACAATAAAACATAAGAACAAAACAACATTCTTTTTTTGCTGCCTCTTTACATTTTGTAAAATTGCTATTGTCATTCCATTTTCCCTAATGGGTAATAAACCTCAAATAACTACAAAAATGCACAAAAATATATTTTTTTAAAATTCAGCACTCTTTTGTTTTTATAGCTCTATAATTTTCAATGGAATGTAAACTTTCAATTACATTTTTAGCAAATTTAAAATCAGAAAGCTTGTCTCAAAATCAAGTTTGCTAAAATTGATCAGTCATCCCTGGTGCTAAGTGTTAACTGTCAGCATAGTACCTACAATTTTGCATAATTAATGTGCTTTGTAAACCACATATCTTATCCCGAGGAGTAAAAAATAAAACTTTTATTTCATATCTTGAAATATGTATTACTCTTTCCCAGAGTTTTTAAGGGTAAAGATATATACAAATAAATAAAATCTGAATTAGTCATTACTGCAAAATAGTTTGTGCCTAAAGCAAATTTTCACATTGTAAATACTGTAAAGGTCATATATTATATTTTTATTCATATCATTAAATATGTATTTTTTTCCCAGTGTTTTTAAGAGGAAAGTTATTTAAAAATAAAGACATTCTGAATAAATTACTACTGTAAAATATTTCCCTGCATAAGACAGATTTTCTTATTGCAAATACTGTAAAGGTTATATATTATATTTTAACTTTTATTTCATATCATTAATTATATATTTGTCTTTCCCAGAGTTTTTAAGGGGAAAGATATTTAAAAATAAAGAAATTATGAATAAAATACTACTACAAGATAGTCCCTACATAGGACAGAGTTTCACAATTTAAAATTTGTAAAGGTATATAAAATATTGTAACTTTTATTTCATAACATTAATTATTAATAATCTTTCCCAGGGTTTTTAAGGGGAAAAATATCTGAAAAAAAAAAAAGATTTGTATACATCACTACTGCAAAATAATCCCTGCATAGGACAGAGTTTCACACTATAAATATTGTAAAGGCCATATCATATATTTCAACTTTTATTTCATATCATTAAATATTTATTAATCTTTCCCGGAGTTCTTAATAGTAAAATATGATAAATATGAATGAAAGATGAGTAAGTCACTTCTGAAAATGAATAAGTATTACAGTCCTTATAGAGAAAAAGTTTCACATTGTAAATACTGAAAAGGCCATATAATATATTTTGGACTGTCAGCAATAGTTACATTACAGTCAGAGGAATAGTGGGCCTTATAATGTTGAATCTAGACCTGTAATAGGCAAACCTGCAATAGGGCAGACTTGTAATAGGTGCAAGTAGCACTTGCAAAGCCTTAACAGTCTGTTAAACCTGATAATTTTCTCTTTCCCCAGCGGTAGGCCTAGCTGCAGAGGTGATTCAAGAGCCCAAATTCCATTTGGTACATCCAGGGAACAATGTATCATTTCATTGTGAACATGCTGACACAGCGTTTCAAGATAAATTCTGGTATTATTTGAAGAAGGGGGAAGCGTTACGACGGATCGGATACACAGCCAGCACTGTGGATGTCTTTATGGAAGATGAATTCAAAAATGGACGGATAAGAATACAACTATTTACGGCTCAGAAAAACACCTTACACATTTCTAATGTCTCTGAGCAAGACAGTGCAGTCTACTACTGTGCCAGCAGTATTCACAGTGAGATAAAAAAGGGAGAATACTGTACAAAAAGGTCACCCTTGGGTCTATGTTAAAAGATAAGTGCGCTTTGAAACAAAGTCCATTCATCCTTTATGCCCCCTTCTCTTGACCTATCCTTGTCCACCTGCCCCTCCACAGATGTATACTTACTTCAGTCTGATGGCCACATTTCTGCTCTTTGTCTATGTCAAGCAAATCAAGTCTTCACTGCCCCAGCCATGCCAACACATTATAACCCCATATACTGCTATAGGACCTTCTGTGATCATCCCCGGCCTCAGGAAATAGCCCCAAAGAAGCCTCCTTTTTAAAAGTTTCCTTAGTTTCCTTAAGCACTGTATATTATATACACTTCCCATTTTTCCCCATGCCATACTATTTTCACCTATTTTTCATTCATTGTTGCATGTCCATGTTGCTGGTCCCCTGCATCTTCCTTCCTGAAACGTTCTGTCTACACGTACTCCAGCAATTGCTGCATGATATTTCTTGGGGCGAGATTCCTGATGGTAACAACAGCTAACCATGTCGTTATACTATGCGTTGACTTGGTCATTGGCCGCCTCTATCACAAGCTCGTCCAACAAGGTGGCAATGCAGGAGCACAGTTGGATAGAAACAGGGACAGACCAACATTCTCATTACAGGGTCAATGTGTCATTGTAACTGCTTGTCTTCTGATGGAGTTCCCCTTTCTAAGAGAGCAAGCTACGTATAGTCCATATAGGGATTTTGGCATAAAAGCCCAAGCCCTAATGAAGCAGGATTCTGGCCCACGAAACGTGTTGGCCACTGCGTGTCTATCTAATGTCATACATAGTGAAGAATAAAGCTATATGGGCACTTGATGTGATCATCTGCCACTTGATCTTCCCTCTCCTTTAAATGGCTGAAGTCTGGTGGCACCCACCTAGAAAAACTGACCCACTGCTGTGTGTTTTTTGGGGCACTTGATGTGATTGTCTGGTGCTTGATCTTCTTTCTATTTTGGATTTCTCAAGTCTGGTGGAACCCATCTGTTAGAATTGACCCATCTCGTTGTGTTTTTCCAGCGGGCAAAGTCGGGCTTATGAAAGCTACTATCATCCACTATTTGATGAAAGCTAAATCTCCAGAGCTTTCAAGTGGTTGTAAACCTCAGACATGTAAACAGAACATATCCCTCTATAGTGTGTGCTTGTCTCAATTAAGAGCTCTAATGGAGCGTACACGCGGTCTGACTTTTCGGCTACAAAAGTCCGACAGCCTGTCCGACAAACTTTTCGACGGACTTTTGGCGGACTTGCAGCGGACTTTCTAACGAGCGGACTCGCCTACATACGATCACACAAAAGTCCGACGGATTAGTACGTGATGACGTACGACCGGACTAAAATAAGGAAGTTGATAGTCAGTAGCCAATAGCTGCCCTAGCGTGGGTTTTTGTCCGTCAGACTAGCATACAGACGAGCGGATTTCTGGGTCCGGCGGAGTTACGACGTAAAGATTTGAAGCAAGTTCCAAATCTAAAGTCTGTCAGATTTGTGACTGGAAAAGTCAGCTGAAAGTCCGGGGAAGCCCACACACGATCGGATTGTCCGCTGGATTTGGTCCGTCGGCATCCGTCAGACTTTTGTAGCCGAAAAATCTGACCGTGTGTACGCCCCATAAGTCATTTTGGTCTGCTGCCTTCTTCCTCTGCTATCAGCATGAATCACTTCTGACAACTTTTCTTGACACCAAAGGAAAAATGGTGACAGGGCAAGGACCTCCAGCGGATTGACAGCCTCAGCTCTTTTCCTGTGTGCTGTGTGAAGGGGGGTGTGTCCCTTCCCTCCAATCATCTCTCAGAGCTCTACAGAGTGTATTTTCAGCTCTCTGCCCCCTTTTTTTCTGAACTCTCAGACAAGCTTTGTAATTCAGCACTTTGAACGCATGTAGAGAAGAGAAGACTGCAGATAGATAGATACAGCTTATATGAGAGGATTTGTTTCACCTCTAAGTATCACCTGATATATATATATACCCTATATCACCCTATATATATATATATATATATATATTTGCAGTATCTCACAAAAGTGAGTACACCCCTCAGATTTTTGAAAATATTTTATTATATCTTTTCACACTGAAGACATGACACTTTGCTACAATGTAGGTAGTGAGTGTACAGCTTGTACAACAGTGTAAGTTTGCTGTCCCTTCAAAATAACTCAACACACAGCCATTAATGTCTAAATCGCTGGCAACAAAAGTGAGTAAACCCCTAAGTGAAAATGTCCAAATTGGGCCCAATTAGCTATTTTCCCTCCCCAGTGTCATGTGACTCATTAATGTTACAAGGTCTCAGGTGTCAATGGGGAGCAGGTGTCTTTAATTTGGTGTTATCGTTCTCACTCTTTCATACTGGTCACTGGAAGTTCAACATGACACCTCATGGCAAAGAACTCTCTGAGGATCTGAGAAAAAAGAATTGTTGCTCTACATAAAGATGGCCTAGGCTATAAGAAGATACCCAAGACCCTGAAACTGAGCTGCAGCACAGTGGCCAAGATCATACAGTGGTTTAACAGGACAGGTTCCACTCAGAACACACCTCCCCGTGGTCGACCAAAGAAGTTGAGTGCACGTGCTCAGTGTCATATCCAGAGGTTGTCTTTGGGAAATAGACATATGCCAGGGCTGTCACTCCCTCCTCAGCCACCACCTCTCACCACCAGTTACAATGCATCCCAGTGCTTGCTTTGTCTTTGTGTTGGGAGTACTTTTGGCAATGCTGCCCAATGCAACCCAACTAGGCTGGTGTGAATAGACCCTTAAAGTGTAGCAGGACAGATATCTTGGTGCTGCCACCTAAAAGTAGACATTTCTTTTTCCTTAACCACCTCTCGCCCGTTGTTTTGTCAAATAATGGCCATGTGGTGGCACTCTCATTCTGGGATGACATCATATGACTTTGTCACACTCTCGCCATGCTTGTGCGCCAGCGAGGGCTCGTGGCGATCGGTGGTGCACTCTGTGACTGGGACATGGCGTATCACCGATCCCAGTAAAGAGCTGATGACGAGGCTCTTTACCCATGTGATGTCCAATCACAGCTGATCACATGTAAATAAGGAAATGGCGGTTATCGGCATTCCTCTCCTCCTACTGACAGTGTGAGGACAGGAGAGCCAATCAGCGGCATTTCCTCACAGGGGAGATCTGCACAGATAATCAGTGTACTGATTATCAGTACAGCCCCAGCAGTGCCCAGCAGTGATGCCAATCAGTGATGCCAGTCAGTGCTGCTGTTCAGTGCCCATCAGTACCACCAGCACCACCAATCAGTGCCCATCAGTGCCACCTATCAGTGCCCTTCAGTGCTGCCTTATCAGTGCAGCCTCATCAGCGTACATCAGTGAAAGAGAAAAAATTCTTATTTACAAAATTTTATAACAGAAACAAGGAAGAACTTTTTTTTTTCAAAATTTTTGGTCTTTTTTATTTTTTTTTAGCAAAAAATAAAAAACCCAGTGGTGATTAAATACCACAAAACAAAACAAGACAAAACTTTATCTGTCTCATAAAAATTGTCATTCAAAGTGTACCAGCGCTAAAAGCTGAAAACTGGCCTGGGCAGGAAGGGGTTAAAAGCGCCCAGTAGGCAAGTAGTTAATGCTATGTCAGACTTCACCTTGCCAAAGTTGGGAGGGGAGCTCACTATCTGAACCTCCTCACCCCAACTTCAGGCAGCAGGGCAGCTTGGAGGCTGCAGCAGTAAGTAAAGCTAAATATGCTGGGAATGTCAATCTTTCAAAAGCAAGCCTGCACAATTTTATTAAATAAAAAACAAAAAATGTAAATTCTTGCCAAAGACCTAACATTCATGGTTCTCTTGAAAAGAGAACCAGTAGCGGCACCGGACATTAGGGGTGCCCGGGCGCCGCCCCCTCTCTCCACTCCACCCCCTATATGGTAATGGATAGATTCATGCAAAGCCACCCCCTACTCATGCATCCGACCCCTTTCAGGGCACCGGGTGCATGAATTCTAGAAGCAGCGGGGTTTTTTAAGCACCTGATTAGAGCCAGAGACTCTAACAGGCTTCAAAATCAGGTGGGCTTGGGACGCAGAGGATGCGCTCTGATCCCACCCAGGTGTGTTACAACAGCGAATAAATATTCGCTGTTGAAACACTGATCCTCAATCTGGCCAATCCAATCAGAAGCGGATGTGAGACCCATTTTCCGATTGGCCGAAAAGAGAAGAGAACAGCAAGAGAAATAGAGGCCACCGAGCAGGGGAAGCCACCGGTGATGGGGTAGGTGCCAACCGACCAACTGACCCGGGGGGGGGGGGGGCATATTGTTTGCCGCCCTCCCAAAAAAGATTTCCAACGGCCGCCACTGAAGAGAAGTATGTTTTTTTGTTTTTTTTAAGAATCATACTAACCTAGGTAGATGCTTCATCTGCCCCCCCCCCCCCCCCCGGCTTCGAGACTGACAATGCTGATTGCTCAGATCTCTGTCAGTCACCACTGGCTGCCTCCCCCCCCCTGCTGACAGGCTGTGGAGGCGGCTGGCTCAGGCTTGCTGTTTACATAGGCAGACTGCAGTTCTGCCTGTGTCCTGAATGATCAGTGGGTGCCAGCGAACTTGGGGTCTGTGGGACCTGCTGATCAGCTCCCGCTGTTTATACCAGGAAAAATGCAGGATCACGTATGTATATATGTAGCAATAACTCACGGTGAAGCTGCTGGTTTAAGCGGGCTGTTACCGTCACCTTCTTTACCTTTATTTCACCAGAACCGGGTCTAGGGTCCCGTTGAGTTTACCACAAACAATGTAGGCCACCAGACACTTGAGTATCTCTTCCAATGCTTTAATAAACATAAATTGAAGGAAGTAGCAGGAAAGAGGTAGAAGGAAAGTTGCAGGGAAGCTCAAATACCTTTTCTTAGTATTCTTTGTATAGCATTAGGGATTGAAAGCTTGTAGCTGAATATGCTCTCTGTGTAGAATTGAATCTTTGCCCGCCTGGATAGGTTTCTCTCACTAACCTAGCAGCCAGTACGTAGCACCAACAAAAGTCTCTGCCACAGACTTGATTGGAATAGAACCCGTACGATCCTCTGCCACAGGATGAACAGCAAACACAGCACTAGGACCTTTAAGCCAACCCGGCAGTACTATGCGGTAGGATTACTTTAGGATACGTCCTCCAACCAAGTCACCAGGCCCCTCTCCAGACCAGCACTCTGCATGATCCTTCCATGACGGGTCCTCCCCTGGGATCTTCTCAGTTGTCCAGCTTCTTCACATAGGATAGACAGCCCAGGACCATTCCTCTGCCGCTATGGTAGGCCCCAGACAAGCCTCTGGGCCCACCCACACGCCACAGTGACGTGGGCCTCCCGATCGGAGGACCACGAGGTAGTACTCTTAGCGCATACCTGTCGGCCAGGAGGGCCAGCAAGTGGACGGAAAAAACACCCCGAAACATGACGTCTGCCCATAAATACCCTCTCCCAGTATGCAACTCGGAGGACCACCTCCACCGAGTTATCTCCTGGACAGAGGAGCACTCATACACTTCAACATGTTGCCTTTCCAACACTGGCCCATAGTAACAACGATACCCACAGGCACAGTGTGAAATTACATGCAACTCAGCCGAGCTGGAACAGAGGCAAATCTGACTATGTATGAACAGATAACCCACTAAATTTACATATCAGCAATCTACCAGCGCTACATATATATATATATATATAAAATATATATATTAAAACTGCTAAGGGGCGGTCGGCAAGTGGTTATACAAATCATTTACTCACCTACTTACAAAATTTGGGGACCTCTGGAGCTTTTGATTTATTGTGTGTAGCGCTGGTAGATTTATGATCTACCATCTGATAGGTAAATTTAGTGAATTGCTCATTAGAGGAAGTTAGATTTGCCTCTGTTCCAGCTTGGCTGACGTTGCATGTAGTTCCACACTGAGCCAGTGGATGTCGTTGTTACCATTAGCTGGTGTTGGAAAGGCAATGTGTCGAAGCGTATGGGTGCTCCTCTGTCCCGGAGACAACTCGGTAGAGGTGGTCCTCTGAGTTGCATTCTGGGAGAGGGTATTTATGAGACAGACGCCATGTTTAGGGGTTCATTTTACAGCCACCTGCTGGCCCTCCTGGCCGACAGGTATGCGTTAGAGTACCACCTCGTGGTCCTCCATTCCGGAGGCCCAGCGCCGCTGCTGCGCGTGGGTGGGCCCAGAAGCTTGTCTGGGGCCTACCACAGCAGCCGAGGAATGGTCCTGAGCTGTCTATCCAGAGCTGTACAACCGAGAAGATCCCAGGGGAGGACCCATCATGGAAGGATCATGAAGAGTGCTGGTCTGGAGAGGGGCCTGGTGACTCGGTTGGAGAATGTATCCTAAAGTAGTTTCACAGCATAGTACTCTAGGGTTGGCTTAGAGGTCCAAGTACTGTGTCTGACATTCACCGCAAAACCAATACATCCTGTGGCAGAGGATCGTGGGTTTATTCCAAGCAAGTCTGTGGCAGAGACTTTTGTTCGTGCTACGTACTGGCTGCTAGGCAAGTGAGAGAGGCCTATCCAGGCGAGCAAAGATCGTGTCCCACAAGGGGATCGCATTCAATTACAGTATTCAACTTTAAAGGACGTTGTAAAAAATCCTAAAGAAAGGTATTTGAGCTTCCCTGCAGCTTTCCTCCTGCCTCTTTCCTGCTACTTCCTTCGTTACTTGGTTCAATAAAGCATTGAAAATGTACTCAAGTGTTTGGTGCTTATATCGTCCAGAGGTAAACTCAATGGAACCCTAGACCCGGTGCCGGTGAAACAGAGGGATCGAGAGTGAAGGTAACAAGCCCGCTTAAACCAGCAGCTCCACCGAGAGTTATTGCTACATGTGCAAGTATACTCAGCATATTTGCAAATTAGGGCCTGGTTACCTTATAAAGCACGCTCCTCCAGGGATGGGAGGTTCATACTCCCCTCATTGCCAGCACTACCATCTTCTCCAAGTCTGCTTCTGGGTTTGCAGTCCTGGGTTATTTGATCGGCCGTTCTTGGATAACGTTTCCCCCCAACTCATGCGCATAAAAGTTACTTTGAACCAACACAAACTTACCCACGAATCTCTCATGTGGGGCTCAGTGCACACTTAGGAACAATTCTGGTAAGCTGGAAGAAGCATTTATGACTATAAGAGAAATACACTGTCTCATCTCACTGTCTCATCTCATATAATCATATTAATGTAAATAATGTTCTATATTTTTAATCTGCAGCTTTCATTATAATAATCTCTGGTGATCCTGCCATTACGGTCCTTCTTCTGGTATATCCTGTTATAGGGTGACAACATTCTGCTCCTGTCCTCTAGTGTCAACACACATTAACCGCTTGCTTACTTGCTTACTGTGTTTGCAAACACTGTACCCATATAATGTTTTTATAATTGTTTTCACACAAATAGAGCTTTCATTTGGTGGTATTTAATCACCCACTGGGTTTTTTATTTTTTGCTAAAGAAACAAACATTTTTTTGAAAAAACAAAACAAAATTTTTTTTTACGTAGTTTAACAAAAGATAATATATGAACAGCACTTGCAGGATATGTGTACAAACCCACACTTACTATATAAACACTGTCAGTGCTAACGAACAAAAACATCCATATTAAAACAAATAAACACAGTCTCTTTCAAAGTGCTGGGTGCTCCAAAAATGCACTTTATCTTCGAAAGAGACGGTGTTTATTTGTTTTAATATATATGTCTTTGATTCTGTCAGTGTTTATATATTTTTTGAGCTCTTAATTCATTTGCACTTTAGTAAGTATGGGTTTGTACACATATCCTGCAAGCGCTGATCATATATTATTGTTTGTCTTCTGAGGTTCTAGCACCTTTGTGACAGCTTGCTGCAGGTCCATTTATCTATTCACTTCACTTACTTTGAACATTTATATATCTTTAACGTGAGTATTTTAGTCCCCATTTTTCATAGTTTGGTATAACATTTTGCAAACAGGTAATTTTTCTTTTTCATTGATGTGCACTGATGGCCACTGATAGGCTGCACTGATGGGCATGATAGGCTGCACTGGTGGGCACTGATGAGGCTGCACTGATAGGTGGCATTGATGGGCACTGATGGGCTCTGATAGGCAGCACTGATAGGCACAGGTAGGTGGCACTGGTGGGCACTGATAGGTGGAACTGGTTGGCACTGATTAGCAGCAGTGGTGGGCACAGATTGGAACAGATGTCCTTGTAACAAAAGCCGGTTACCGTCTTTCTTCTTTTCTCCTCACGCTGATTGTGAGAAGAAAAAAAGCCAATGACCGGCTTCTGTTTACTTCCACGATCAGCTGTCAGTGGTTGACAGCTGATCACATGGTAAAGGGCCACTGTGAATGGCCCTTTAGGCTCCATGTACATGGGACACTGAGACAAAGTCCTCAGAACGATTTTTTTTTTACCCCTTGTAACCGGCGTTTAAAACGCTCGTTTAGCCGCGTTTGCATGCCGCGTTTGGCAGCGTTTTACCGCGTTTGCGTCTAGAAGCATTTAGTTAAGATAACATCAATAGACCCTCCCCAAGCTTAAAAAACAGTATTTTTTAACTAATTCAGCCATTTTGTGAGACCAGAGTGAGTAGCAGTAGCTGAGAGAGCAGCAGTGTACTTGTATTTAGTGCTTGCACTTGCCACGTTGCCTGCCACAAGTTGCGGATTGTCAATTGCCACGTCACCTGCCACAAGTTGCGGGTTGTCATTTGCCATGTCACCTGCCAAAAGTTGTGGATTGTCCACCTGCCACGTCACCTGCCACAAGTTGTGGATTGTCCACTTGCCACGTCAGCTGCCACATGTTGTGGATTGTCCACTTGCCACGTCACCTGCCACATGTTGTGGATTGTCACTTGCCACGTCACCTGCCACAAGTTGCAGATTGTCCACTTGCCACGTCACCTGTCACAAGTTGCAGATTGTCATTTTCCACGTCACCTGCCACAAGTTGCGGCTTGTCATTTGCCACGTCACCTGCCACAAGTTGCGGATTGTCCACTTGCCACATCACCTGCCACATGTTGCTGATTGTCACTTGCCAAGTCACCTGCCACAAGTTGCAGATTGTCATTTGCCACGTCACCTGCCACACGTTGTGGATTGTCCACTTTCCACATCACCTGCCAAGTTGCTTGTTCAAATCTAACATATGGGTCAAATTCCAATTATATTTCGGATAACAGCAATGCTAGTGGTGTATTGGATTGGATCATGGGATCATTAGTGTATATAAAAGAATAATTGCAAGCAAATTTTTTTTTTTCATCATTTGCCATCATTTTTGAGATTTTTAATGTAAAAAAAATAGGGCACCTTTAAAAACGCTTATAAACGAAAACGCCGCGTTTAGCCGCATTTGGCATCTGAAACATTGAAATCTTTTTGCCTTCAAAGAAAGGCTGTTAAACGCAACTGCCTAAAAATGACTGTAAACGAGACTGTGTACATGGTCACATAGGATAACATTGAATGAGTTCAGGGGCAGTTGAAAATAACGTCCAACTGCCTCTGAACGTCCGTTTAACAGCCTCAGTGTACATGAGGCCTTACCGTGTTCTGTTATCAGCCGAGTCTGAAGCAGCAGGGGGCGCTCGAGCAGCGTGATCACGGGAGGACGTCTATTAGTGCCCTCCCGGCACTGGAAGCTATAACCCGGGCGGAAGGGGGTTAATCAGGCATGGTCCACTGATGTCACCATTAGGAAACCCACCCTGACAAATGCTTTGCAGTCATCCCTGCAGTGCATGTAGACAGGAAGTGGCTGCAAGGAGGCTGGAAGCAGTCAGGAGCACTGAGATACAACAAAAGCCGGCCATACATGGGTCGAGTTCCAAAGGGATTTTCTTGCGAAAATGGTAATTAGAATTTTCGTTTGAATTTTGCACCTTTAGTGGCCGATTTTTGTGCAGCCATCGAATTTGAGTGATCAGGCATGTTGGAAATATTTTGAAAAAAAAATTAATTTTCTAATCAATAATGTGAGAAGGATGGGTGTGAGAAATATCATTGAAAAAGAAATGCTCATGAGCTGTGACCTAAAAAGAAAAGAATATTCCCGGCCCCATAATATCTTTTCTGTAGTAACATGAGGGTAAATGGAAGGCTTGGTTGGTAGAATTTCGAAATCAAAGGATGCACCATCTGCTTAAAAATGCACAAAATGTCTGATTTTCGATCGGCAAATCGTTTGGAATTCGACCCATGTATGGCATGCAAAAGGAAGGAAAAAAAGATCAAAACCAGGATTTTTTTGATTTTTTTTTAAAGTCAATTTTTTCATGACACACAGTGCTCTACCAAGACATTTGTCCTCCAGTTATGGTTTACCTTCACTTGGTCTATTGATAATGTCTGATATCAATAAGGCCATGTGGACTATTACATCACTGTATATAGAGCTAATGCTCTATTGGCTCAGTTACTCACTGACCCAACAAAGTCCTTGATCCTGTCCAAAATACCTTTTTACCAGTTTACTGAGCAAATTATTTCATCCCACATTGAATTGGTGATTGACATAAACTGACCCTATCTGCAATTAATGAAGAATTTCAGGTATGGATATTTTATAGTTACATTGATCCAGCTTGGGCCAATGTAATTATTCATTTACCTGTGGGATTTCTCTGGAAGCTGAAAGTAAGTAAGTAAGCTGTAGTAAACACCGTTACTCCAGTGATCTCCACTTCTTCCGGGTCCTGTGCCTTGCTGCATTGTGAATACAGGAGGCCACCATGCCATTCATTTTCTCAATGAATGCAAAGCATTCTCTGATTGGAAGAGGTGGAGAGCGTGACATCACCGCCCCATCTCTAAACCTCATCCAATCAGAGAATGGTCCTTTAATTTAGTTTATGAGGCACATAATTTGGTGTATGCAATGTTTCCTTTACTAATCTGTTCCTGGTGTCTTAAGTAATGTATGCAGAACCCATGAAAAGATGCAAGTGGTTTTCCTGAGAGTTGTCCTCGCCTCATGGTGTCTGAATTGTGAGAACATTTTTGTTTCTTTTGTGCTGTTTGATGCAGCTACCTTTACTACTGCGCTTTTTTTTTTTTTCATATAACTGGACATATCAATAACAAGGGCATTATAACATGTGGATGACAATATTGTATGGAACATTTTGTTACTAATTGGTCCGGTAAATATTTAATCTCTAACAGAAAAAAATGTAACTTTTTTGAATATAATATAGGAAAAAAAAAACAGGACAGTGCCATGTGAGATATTCTTATGTTGTATTTTTACATTTTCTGGTTTATATATATTTTTTTGCCATTTTTTTCACTGCAAATTTAAAGTACCTGATTAGGCACCCCTAATGCATGCATAATCCATTCATGTACCATATAAATATTGTTTTTCTTAACATTGCAATTAGTTATATCAATTAGTTATATTTTAAATTATATTTTAAATATGATATGAATAACGGAAGCAAAACCAGTATGGGACTTTTCAGCTGCTTTAATAAACTTAATTTTTTAAAGCTTTGCTGTCAGCAGGAAAACATTATTTATTTAAAAAAAATTTTTTATTGTCATTCTTTTTTCCTACATCTTTTGGCATAATTTTTTTTTTATCTTTCATCTTTACCTAATGTCAACAGAAATAGATTTCTTGAGTAACAGATAGCATTGCGTTTTATTATAGTATTATTAATAATATATAAAATAAAATTTCCGTAATTAAAATATAATTGCCATGGAACCTCCTTTTTCTGTGTTTAAATTTTCTACATAATAAAAATAAATAGACCTGTGAAAAGAAAGATACAAAAACAAACAGCATTTTCTGCGATATTCAGCTTCAACTTTAATATTATTATTATTGCAGCAAATGCTATTTGTTTTTGTATCTCTCTTTTCACGGGTCTATTTATTTTTATTATGTATAAAAAAATAACTAACTATAATAAACTATAATAAATCAAAAAAAGACAGGCATTGACACAATAATATGCCTGTCTTTTTTGGTTTATTATAGTTTATTATAGTTGTTTTTTTTTCATTTATCCAGAATTTTACCGAAAATAAATAAATTTCTCATACAATACACAATATTGTGTTTTATGAACATGCATTTATCCATCTAATATGAATATTGCTTTATTGCCTTTCCATAAACATATGCTATGGTTTGCTCCATTGTTCTTATTCATTTTATTTAAAATAAAATATAATAATTTAGGTACAATTGGCATGGGACATGATTTTTGTAGGTTCTATTTTTTTAAATAGTTTTTAATATCTTAGTTTTTTCCTAGGTGTGTCATATTTGATACAATATACTATATGTCCCTTTTTTCTTCATATCGACTCAATTCCAACAAAAATAAATGTATATGTTTGTGATATTGTTTTCCTTAGCAATATTCATTTCACCTTCATCCCTATTTTAATTATTTATTACAACACCCATGAATCACCATCACTGCTGATTTTTTGAGTTGAGGTGTTTATTAATTTGTTTACACCTGATCAATTGATTTATTATTCATGCAGTTTTCATTGACCTTATTAATTAAGGTTTTTAGCACTGCTACATTTTTTCTAAAAGTAAATGTATTTCAGTAGGTTCTAAATTTTAAATACTTTACATTTAGCAGCAAAACTCTTCATTGTAAGGTTAATTTTATTATTAGAATTTTTCCCATGTGTGCTATTCTTGGTGTCATTTCTTTCTTTTTTTTTTTTTATTCTACAGTCTGTGTGGCAGAAGTCACTGATGTGGTCCAGAGCCCACTGTACAAGTTGGCCACAATTGGTGAAAGCGTGTCAGTGAAATGTTCTGATGACAGATCCAACTACCTGACCAAATACTGGTACCGCCAGAAAGACGGAGCTATAGTCTTGATGGGATATTCATATAATGCAGAGGAAGCTCAGATGGAGAAGGATTTTCCCAAAGATAAAATGATAATAAAAGCTGACACAGCTCTCAGGAGCACCTTGACCATCAGTAAAGTATCTTTAGATGACAGTGCGATCTACTTCTGTGCCAGCAGCATCCACAGCGGCACAAGGATAGCGCCAGGCCCTGCAGGAATTAATCAAAGAGACTTTCCAGTATTAAAGACTGTTATACCAAAAACAGCTGTCAACGCTTCCTGAGAGTTACAAACCCACAAATCCACATCATAAACATTTTACTGCAAAACTGAGTTTGTTTCTTAAATTGCTGGCAGAAAATAATATCCAGTTATGAGGAGACGATAACGCTTATTGTACAAATGCTAGGGAGGTGTGTGGCTTACTCTGACACACCTCTTGTGCAATCTGGTGTTGGATGTGGTTCAGATATAGGCAAGGCAAAAAATGTTTCTGTAGACATTTCTGAGCCATGGAGGTGACGACAATTTTATTGCAGTTCCTGGTTCCCTTCTGCTTCTTGCCGTGTAAGTGTGACAAATATCTGCAATGTAGTTGATCAATATAATATATATATATAATATAATATACCGTATATATATAATATTATATATATATATATATATATATATATATATATATATATATATATATATATATATATATATATATATATATATATATATATATATATATATATATATATATATATATATATATATATATATATTATATAATATAATATTATATATATATATATATATATATATATATATATATATATATATATATATATATATATTGTATATACAGTAGAGTTTCAGCTATGAAATTTGATTTTGCAATGTTTTATAAATATATTTTATTTAATACATGTTACTGTATGCATTCAAGGTGGGCTGCAATCTACTCTTTTTGAATTTGTATTAATGCATAAAAAATTGTCTAACTGAAATTGCATAAAGGGGTTCTCATATTTTTAATGAGTTTATATCCTTTTTTTATATGAGTCTATGGATAACCTTAGCTGAAATATTTACTACATATAATATTATATACAGTGTATATATATATATATATATATATATATATATATATATATATATATATATATATATATATATATATATATATATATAGGATACATATAGGAGCAGTAGAAGTAACCCACCCGATATTTTGTTTTATATATATATATATATATATATATATATATATATATATATATATATATATATATATATATATATGGGGGTGATTTACTAAGATGAATGCGCTGTCCCGGTTCATACCTTAATTCGTGCACTGGAAAAGTCATTAACCGAACGTGCAAACCGACGCACTTTGAAGCGCAAAACGATAATAAATATGTAAACTGCAACTGGTGCTAGGGTAACTGCAGTTTTCTCATTAATAATAATAGCGCACGCCCAATACAATTGGTTAATTTCATCCCATTGGATGTGTCTTGTTAGGCAATTAGTAGGTGTTCTCACTTAATTAACCCTTTTGATGCTAATCTCATTCCTATTACTTCTAATATATCTTTGAAATGTTTTTTTTTCTATTTTTACCCAAATCTTTCAATACATTACAAAGAACAGAGAAGTGTTTCTAAACCCAATAAATTTATATTTTCAGATCTTGATCTTTAAAGGGGACCATACACTGCAATCAGTTGGATCTTTAAAAAAAATACATTTAGTGCAAGAGCCTGTTTGATTCCCTATAATTTTAATTAATTGTTCAGGTGCGTCTTCCTATTACCTATTTTGCCAAAATATCGAGTTGTACAGAGATTGGCCAAGCAGATTGCATAGTGCATGACCATCTTAAGTGCCAAATTTGGAATGTAGATGTGCCTTGACCCACTTGTATTTTCCTAACGATATTTCTTGGGCTTAATGCAAGCCACATGAGAAAGCACCTTTTTTTTGAGACATGCTAGATCAGGGATATGCAATTAGCGGACCTCCAGCTGTTGCAGAACTACAAGTCCCATGAGGCGTAGCAAGACTCTGACAGCCACAAGCATGACACCCAGAGGCATGATGGGACTTGTAGTTTTGCAACAGCTGGAGGTCCGCTAATTGCATATCCCTGTGCTAGAGTGATCAGAAATATTCAAACTATGGCTGTCCAGCTGTTGTGGAACTACACATCCAATGAGGCATTGTAAAACTCTGACATTCATAGACATGACTAGGCATGATGGGAATTGTAGTTCCTGAACAACTGGAGGGCCGTAGTTTGAAGACTCCTGTGCTAGACCATTATTGCCTCCTTTAGGTTTTCCTTCATTTTGCACAGGTGCTTTAAATCACAGTCAATGGCTTGGTATTTTGGACAGCTATTTTAGCTAAGATACATTCCCAAAACATGTCCTGCCGGGGTACTTGAGGATTGAGGCTGAGAACCACTGCGCTAAAAATGGAAAATTGTATACTTACCGCTCTGTAATACTTACAGTGGGGATGGAAAGTATTTAGACCCCCTTACATTTTTCACTCTTTGTTATATTGCAGCCATTTGCTAAAATCATTTAAGTACATTTTTTTCCCCTCATTAATGTACACACAGCACCCCATATTGACAGAAAAACACAGAATTGTTGACATTTTTGCAGATTTATTAAAAAAGAAAAACTGAAATATCACATGGTCCTAAGTATTCAGATCCTTTGCTGTGACACTCATATATTTAACTCAGGTGCTGTCCATTTCTTCTGATCATCCTTGAGATGGTTCTACAACTTAATTTGAGTCCAGCTGTGTTTGATTATACTGATTGGACTTAAATCCTTAAATGGAAGACGTTTGGGGCGACCAGAACCCTTCCTAGAGCTGGCCGTCCGGCCAAACTGAGCTATCGGGGGAGAAGAGCCTTGGTGAGAAAGGTAAAGAAGAACCCAAAGATCACTGTGGCTGAGCTCCAGAAAAGCAGTCGAGAGATGGGAGAAAGTTGTAGAAAGTCAACCATCACTGCAGCCCTCCACCAGTCGGGGCTTTATGGCAGAGTGGCCCGACTGAAGCCTCTCCTCAGTGCAAGACACATGAAAGCCTGCATGGAGTTTGCTAAAAAACATCTGAAGGACTCCAAGATGAGAAATAAGATTCTCTGGTCTGATGAGACCAAGATAGAACTTTTTGGCCTTAATTCTAAGCAGTATGTGTGGAGAAAACCAGGCACTGCTCATCACCTGTCCAATACAGTCCCAACAGTGAAGCATGGTGGTGGCAGCATCATGCTGTGGGGGTGTTTTTCAGCTGCGGGGACAGGATGACTGGTTGCAATTGAGGGAAAGATGAATGCGGCCAAGTACAGGGATAACCTGGATGAAAACCTTCTCCAGAGTGCTCAGGACCTCAGACTGGGCCGAAAGGTTTACCTTCCAACAAGACAATGACCCTAAGCACACAGATAAAATAATGAAGGAGTGGCTTCACAACAACTCCGTCACAGTTCTTGAATGGCCCAACCAGAGCCCTGACTTAAACCCAATTGAGCATCTCTGGAGAGACCTAAAAATGGCTGACCACCAACGTTTACCATCCAACCTGACAGAACTGAAGAGGATCTGCAAGGAGGAATGGCAGAGGATCCCCAAATCCGGGTGTGAAAAACTTGTTGCATCTTTCCCAAAAAGACTCATGGCTGTATTAGATCAAAAGGGTTCTTCTACTAAATACTGAGCAAAGGGTCTGAATACTTAGGACCATGTGATATTTCAGTTTTTCTTTTTTAATAAATCTGCAAAAATGTCAATAATTTTATGTTTTTCTGTCAATATGGGGTGCTGTGTGTACATTAATGAGGAAAAAAATGAACTTAAATGATTTAAGCAAATGGCTGCAATATAACAAATAGTGAAAAATTTAAGGGGGTCTGAATACTTTCCGTCCCCACTGTCCTGCTCTGTAATTTTCCTTTCCTGGTGACTATCCATGGCAGCATATGCACAATACATACATATGCTACCAGGAAGGCATCAGGAAAGTAGATTTTAGACAAATCACACCTTTTTTTGTTTTGCCATGCCAATCAGCCTAGTTAAGCTGCAGCTGGGAAATCTGTTGCATGAAAAGTAACAAAACACATAAAACATAAAAATTTGCTACAAATTTTATTGGTCAACAAAACAGGACTTGGAAAAGACCAAGGAAAGCAAAAAACACATGTATGTTAATTTGAGACACTAACAGAATATGGTTTTTGAGGTCTGACCACTTTGCATTGGAAATTAACAGGAGTTAAAAGGACTGCGCTCACAAATGGACACCTATTAAGGATTTAAACATTAGTCACAACATCTTGAGAAAGATTTTGCAAAATAACAGACAATAAAATCAAAGTGAACAACCTACAAACGACACACATTGACAACATCAAAACTGTGAACAAGATAACTCTTCCCTATAAAAATTTACCATTGGTACCCCGGGTTTTTTAAAGACTCTTGCATACCTCTGCCCACCCTGAACATAAAGTTCCCTTTAAAACAACATCTGCTCACTCAAATAGGCACTGACTAACATAAATGTTTAATCAACTAATCTGATTTTAAATGTTGTTTCCTGGGTTGAAAAACACATTTTTGGACCTCGATACTTGCATGTAGGAGAAAAAAGAATTAAAAAATAAATAAAAATAAGAAAGTCATTGTTTTATTTTTTTTTACAAAATTGTGCCAATAATCAACTAATTTAGATTTCTACTGTTAGCCTGCCTGTCCGTAGATGTTATTCAAAGTCCTAAGCTCCAGTTGGCTTATCCAAAGGATAAAATCTCATTCAACTGTATCCACGAGGAATCCAGCTTCACCTATAAATACTGGTACCAGCAAGAAAAAGGGAAAGAACTGGTTTTAATTGGCAGAGCCTACAAAACAGAGGAGGCAGAATTTGAGAAGAATTTCATAAATAAAAGAATGACAATAGAACCTGATGGACCCATGAAAAGCATCCTGACCATCTCAGAGGTCTCATCAGAAGATAGTGCGGTCTATTACTGTGCCAGCAGCATCCACAGTGGAACAATTATAGAGGAGGGTTGTGTAAAACCCCACATGTACATCTTTTTCCTGTATAAGAGTCTTGGTAGAAGGAGGAGATCAATGTGAAGGTTTCATTAACTCTCTCCTGCATAATCATGTCCAGGATAGTCATAGTTTCTACATTACCTTGCTGTCTATCCAATACCTTCTTGAACATCTTGGTAGCTATAAAGGAAAAAAATGCTTCATTTACAGCAGCTTATGGGTTTTCATGTTATCACTCACACCACTGATGCTGCTAGGCAAGTGTCCCATTTCTTCTTCCTGATGGTGATAGCTGGTCCAGGGTGTTCTCTGAAAGTGATATCACAGGTCACATGACTGGAATGTAGGAGACACTTGGGATCAGGTCTGTGAGGTCAGGGCAGGAGTGAGAGGAAAAGGACATGTCCTTGCTCAGCTCTGGCAGTAAGTCAGCAGGGCAGTTTGTCAACATGCCGGGTGTTGTTGATGCAATTTCTGCACATAGGAATCCCCCAACATGTCAGTCTCTTGGCAGTACTTTTTGTACCATTTTCTCCAGCTGGCAATCTTTACAACATACAAGTTGCTCCGCATGGCAGTCCCTTAAGGGCTCCAGTCTCTCCACTTGGAAATCTATCCAACATGCTAGTTGCTTCACAAAGCACTCCCTTTAGTGCACCAATCTATCAGCCTGGCAGTTTCACCAACACACCAGTGCAAGTGCTAATCACTTCTAAACTCCACACTACACCTGACAGTCTCACTAACAAGCCAGTCTCTCCACATGGCAGTTCCTCTAGCATATGTTCTTTTCTGTGGCAGTCTCTCTAACTTGGCAGTCTCTCCAGGTGGAAGTGTCTCTAATATGCCAGCCTCTCCAGATGGCTGTCTCTAACATGCCAGTATCTCCAGGTGGCAGTCTCTCTAACATGCCAGTCTCTACAGATGACAATCTCTTCAGGTGGCAGTCTCTCTAGCATGCCAGTCTCTCCAGGTGGCAGTCCCTATAACGTGTCTGTCTCTCCAGGTTACAATCTGTCTAATATGCCTCTGTCTCTTCAGGTAACAGTGTCTCCAGTATGCCAGTCTTCCCAGATGGCAATCTCTCTAACATGCAAGTCTCTCCAGATTGCAGTCTCTCTAACATGTCAGTCTATCCAGGTGACAGTCTCACTAATGTGCCAGTTTCTCCAGGTGGCAGTCTCTCTAATGTTCTAGTCTCTTCAGGTGGCAGTCTCTCTAACATACCAGTCTCTCCAGGTGGCAGTCTCTCTATCATGCCAGTCTCTTAAGGTGGCAGTCTCTCTATCATGCCAGTCTCTCCTGGTGGCAGTATCTCTAACATGTCAGCCTATCCAGGTGGCAGTCTCACTAATGTACCAGTCTCTCCAGGTCGCAGTCTCTTTACCATGCCAGTCTCTCAAGGTGGCAATTTCTCTAACATGTCAGTCTCTCCAGATGTCAGTCTCTTTAACATGCCAGTCCCTCCAGGTGGCAGGTTCCCCAAAATTGCCAGTCATTCTAGGTGGCAGTTTCTCTAACACGCCGGTCACTCCAGGTGGAAGTTTCTCTAACATGCCAGTCTCTACAGATGGCAGCCTCTCTAACACGCAAGTCACTCCAGGTGCTAGTATCTTCAACAATCCAGTTTCTCCACAAGGCAGTCGCTCTAACATGCCATGTAGAAATATTTCAAACAGGGCCGTCTGTCTCACCACATTGCAGGCACTATAACAGGGAAATGTCTTCATATGGTGAACTCTCAGACAGTCTAGTCCATTGGTGCTCAACCTGTAGCTCTCCAACTGTTGCAGAACTACAAGTCCCATGAGGCATTGCAAAGCTCATAGTTACAAGCATAACCCCAAAAGGCAGGGGCATGATGGGAATTGTAGTTCAGCAACAGCTGGAGGGCCACAGGTTGAGCTCCTTGCATATAGCAGTCTGTTTACATGGCAAGTTCTCCAACAGGACAGTACAACAACTGTGGCATAGGGATAAGGTGGCTACAATGTCACGGTCTGAAGTTCTGGCAATATTTAACTCTGAGGTAAACTAAAAATGTGACCTTGCAGGCCCCCCCCACCGCCCACACTGCAGGAACTAATTTTTTTATTTTTCTTGTCACGGGAGACAGAAAATACGTCACCATGTTAAATCCTATTAAAGCCAAAATCGTTTTTGCTTAGATTCACCTGTACATGATTTCTATTGTGTACTGTTTTAGTAAATCGACCGCACAGAATAAAACAGGAAATGAAAAAACAAAAGACACAGTAAAGTAGAGAAACCGGACACCTTACAGATATCTGATAAAAATGGAGCGACGAGGGGATGGCTGGAACTTTTCCTGGTCATAAGCTTTTTTTCCAGTAAGAATAAATGACCTCTTCTTACAAGGATGTCACAGGGGAGCATAGAAACTCCATATTGTACTGTGTGCAGAGATCATGCAGAACTCTTATATTATTCAATATTGTTTTTGAGACTTTTTTTATTCCCTAAACTGGTCAAATACATGCAGATTATGATTTCAATATACAATCTTTTTAAGATTTACCTGCAACTGTCAACGACAAAGTTCTTCCTATACACTTCATTCAATTTACATGTCTGGTAGACCCTCACAATAGATTTTAATGATTTAACAGATCAAATCTGAGCTAAATTTGTATTTCTGTTGAGTAAACTACAATGTTATGCTGTTATTATTATTATTATTATTATTAATATTAATAATAATAGGCATGTTATTATTATTATTATTATTATTATTATTATTATTATTATTATTATTATTATTATTATTATTATTATTATCATTGTTAGTATTCATATTAGCATTATTAGTACTATTTTTATTATTATTATTAATATTGTTATTATTTTATAATTTACTTTTAGTTTATTTACTTAATATGAAAACAATGGTTTAAGCTTTGAGCAAAAATGAAAAAAAAATAAAAAATTGGCTTTTGTTGTCATTTCGATCCCAAAAAGGAAAATGAGAAATGGTCTCTGTTTTTTTTGTTTTTTGTTTTTTGCTCGATTTTTTGATTTTTAGGAATATGTCTCAAATTTTTCTATGCACTGGTTTAAGTTTTAATAGTTCTGTTTTCTTCACTTACTTATTTTCATTATATCATTATCATTATTATTAATAATAATAATAACAATAATAATAATAATAATATTGATATAATTATTATTATTGATATAACTATGCTGATTATTACTATCATTATTATTATATTATTATAATAGTTCATTAACCAATGAATGTATTTGTTTTGAAAACAACTGCCTCTGTCCATGCTTCCCATCTCCTTACTCCTCTCCATTTGTTTAATATTCCAGTACTACTAAACCAAGAAAAATTAACTTTGTTTTGCCACCAATGCACCTGAGCGAGTTTGGCGATGAACCTCCGACCATCCTCAGATACCAAAACATTATTAGGCATCATTCCACCATTTTCAACCAAAAAGCAAATAAGCAAAATAAAAACAACCTACCACCAATAATTATGAGTGCCTCACAGTTCAAAAAAAAATAAAATAAATACAACACTGGTGACAAAATGTCTTGATCAGTTTGATCATTTTGCAATTAAACCTGGTTGAAAGTGGTTGCAAATAGTTACATAGATCCATACATAGTTAGTTTGAAAAAGGACCCAAGTCCATCTGGTTCAAGCAATGCCATCATGCCAAATGCTATAAAATTGTTCATGTGTTTTTCATCAGCATAACCAGGCATGTTAAAGATGGGCAATTGCATAAAGTACAGAGTACAGCCTATACAACAAACAATCAGCACATGTATTATTTATTATATAGTTATTATTTAAATGCACTCTTATATTATTAATAATAGTATTATTAATAATACTTACATAAGAATAATGTTAATAATAACAACAATAAAAATAATAATAATAAAATATGTTTGTTGATTAAAATTTTCAAGCTTTTGTAATTATATTGAAATAGGTAGAATAAGATATTGCAATTTGTATACAAAGTGTTAATTTGCTTTAAAACAACGCCAAAAAAAATGTAAAAGTCCAGCACTTAAATACGGTGTACATATGCTTACCCAAAGAGGATGGTTATATGACAAACGCTTTTTTTTTTCCTTTTTAACATTTCGTAGGTATGTGTTGGGGAGTTGAAGTAACTCAGGAAAAGATGCGGGTGGTGCCTGCAGGAAAAGAGGTGGTCATTCTCTGTGAGCACAACGACAACACCTATCTGACCATGCTCTGGTACCAGCAGAAGAAAGGACAAGGATTGAAGCTTATAACGTATTCAGTGGGAAAGGACAGCAATGAGATAGAAGATAAAGACAATATAAACAAATGGACCACGGAGAGACCTGAAATCCTAAAGTATTCCTTAAAAATAACAAACCCAGAGGTTGGGGACTCTGCAGTATATTTCTGTGCAGCCAGTACACAGCCGCACAGAGCAGGTGAAACATTGGCCAAAAAGCTCAAATTTATTAGAAGCTCGTAACAGTGCCCAATTACACCAGTAGGGGGAGCACACACTCAATCTTTTAATATTTTTTTTTATTATCCATTTATATAAAGTAGCAATTTTTTAAAATTGTTTTGATTACATTTTTTTTTTCAATGAATGCATTTATTATTAATGTATTATTAATTTATTTCCACTTCCTTATTTTCAATTAATGTATTTATTATTTATACTGTATCATTAGTTTATTTTTAATTCATTTCTTATTTAATTATTTCCAATTAAATTATTTCAATTATTTATATGAAATTATTATTTAAATTTAAATATTTTGTACAGTCATTAGCAAATCCACTGTGTGAATGGGTTATTTATTTTGAATGTTTTGCTTAAGTAAATACAGGAATGAAAAAACGGCGATAATTCAAAAGGTCACATGCAACATTGAGGCTGAACTAAGCTTTCAGTTAATGGGGGGGGGGGGGGGGTTAATCTGCTAAATACAAATAAGCTGTTTAATTTGCAGTAGAATTTTCTCTTAGCTTAGTTAATGCGGTGAAGCTCTGCTGACTTCCATCATCCAAAAAAGGGGCAAGCAAATATACTGTTTTTTGTTATTATTATTATAATTATTTTATTTTTATTGCATGCGATTGAGTATTATTTAGAAAGGGGAATTTTCATCAAATTCACTAAGTGCAAATTCCCTTGCAATGCGACCAGCTTATTTTCCCTTAATAAGTCGATCATTAACGGCGTTCCTTGCTCTCTGAGTCGTGAAACTTTCACCTTCTCCAGTGATAGTGCAAACATTGCACTTGATATAATGTAGTGGAGTTATAAATATCCAAACCAAACCAGTATAATAATGTATTCAACACATATTCCACATGGATTTACTTTAAAGTCAGGTATGTATTCTTAACTCTTCCTTTTTTTTTTTTTTTTTGCGGCTGTCATCTGACTTAGAGGAAGGCTACATTCATTCTCCATGTTTCACTGAAGGGACCTCCAAACTTTCTAAACAAAGGGCCAATTTACTATCCTTCAGACTTTAGAGGAGCCAGACTGTTGCCAGTGGTAGTAGACAATACATGATATTACCAAAAGTACTGTGACACCTGTACTGAGGTCAGGCACTGATGTGGACGAGAAGGCCTGGCTCACAGTCTCCACTCTAATTCATCCCAAAGGTGTTCTATCGGGTTGAGGTCAGGACTCTGTGCAGGCCAGTCAAGTTCCTCCACCCCATGTCTTTATGGACCTTGCTTTGTGTATATTACTTGGGAAAGACTTTTTCTGAATTCATGATTAAACCCATACTAACTCCCTTGAATAAGTGTGCCATTACTGACCACTAACTTATCGAATAGTTCAAGGGCAGCTGTTGGGGTTTATCCATAAAGTCAGGAAAGGTCAGCGCTTATTAACAAAGTGAATCTAGTTTCAGAGATGCACACAGAGGAAGGTTTTCTTACTAATGTAATATCAGACATCTTGTAATGTCTACTATTAGCCAAAGTTTTTAGGCTAGGTTCACACTAACCCATACTTAGAAAAGAAATCTGCAGTGGATTGCTTTTTAGAGTGCAGCTGAGTAGCCACTGTCAAAGCTTGGGAAGAGATCCTTCCAACTCCTGAATTATTTTTTTTAGGCTAATGGTAATTTACAGTACAGTGTAATTGAATGAGCCGCAACTGCTAGCCAAGCATTTGGCTCAGGCTGGGTTCACACTAGCTTCGTCCGCCAATCACAGCATGGGGTCCGGTGGGTCCCTGTTCCCTGAATTAGGTGCGAACCAGGTCCAAATATTTGCCTAATTTTGCACCTGAAACTGAGCCAAAGACGCACAGGACCCTTTTCCAATGCGGACCGTGGCTGCACCGGAGGTCTGTGAACCGGCTCCTTAGAGAGCCGGTCATACTCTGCTGTCATGCGAATTGGATGCGGAGAAACCTCAGGGTTGCAGCAGGACCGTATTGAAACCAATGGCCAAAATTGACAGGCAGCACCGATTTATGTGCCATGTTATTTTGCCACAGCCACAACACAAAGCTTTTTTCAACTTTCCATCTAAAAAAATCTTTGGCCCTTGTCGTTTTAACTTTGGATAGTAAATTTTTTTTTTCTGCCAGGAAATACCTTATACAGCCCACTTCTTGTTTCTTGTCTGGTGATAAGCCTAGGCTTATGACATCATGCACAGCTCTCTCTCTCTGAGAATTTGCCAGGAAGGGAGGAGTCATAAGAGTGCCAATGAGAGCTGCAGAGTTGGAGGTGTGCCTCTGTGGTGTACGTTTATCAAACAGAGATCATTTATCTCATTTCCGTTCTCAGCAGTTCTCAGATAAAAATCTTCATCTCTGGCACCCTGTTTATGAAACGAAGAACTTTTGTTCTCAGAAGGAGAAGAGAGGAGAAGTTTTTCCTCTGAGAACACCTGAGATGTGAATAGAAGGAGGAGGGATGCCTGTGATCTCCTGAGACACCTGTCTGATTACAGAGCAGCTGAGTTTTAAAAGTGAAAACAATGTTAAAAAGAACATGTAATTACATGAAAATAATAAGCACTGGCACTTTTTTAAACACGCATTTTGGCCCTTTAGCACACATTTTGGTTTATAACGCACATTTTGGCGCTTTTTTAGCATTTAGTTTGACACTTTGTTAATGTGCATTTTGATTTGCTTTTTATGCATATTTTAAAAAACAGCACATTTACTGGCCATTTTTGTGGTACCATAAACAATTAATAGCACCGCAAGCATATCATGCATTTTACATGTGTTTCCGGAACGCACACAAAAACGCAGGTAAAAAAAATTGCCAAAATACATGTTAAAAAGCACCAAACTGCACATAAAAATATGCTAAAATGCGTTTTAAAAACAAAGCCAAAAAAGTAGCAAAAAGTGCATCAAAAACAGTACCAGAGTGCGCACAAAAAAGGCCCAAAAAGCCAAATTATACATTTTTTGGACATGGAGCAGCATTGTGCGATTTTACAATGCACATTTTGGCACGTTGGTAGTGTATTTGTCAAATGACAAGATGTGTGGCAAAATTTATGTCTGCTAACTGCATTTGGGGTGCCATTAACCTCCCTGGCGGTATTCCCGAGTGTGGCTCGGGGTGGAATTTCAGTACCAAAAGTGGTAACCCCGAGCCACACTCCGGATCGCATCGCAGTATCCAGGAAGAGCTTACTTGCCTTGTCCCCTGGATCCTGCGATGTCTCCCCGCAGTGTGAGCGGCTCGTCCTCTGCTTGATTCATCACAGTGCCGAGCTCCGTTCCCTGCGAGCGTTGCGACGCATGGGAACGGAGAACGGCGACAAATTCAAAAAGTGAAACACACACAATACATACAGTACAATGTAATCTTACAGATTACATTACTGTATGAAATTATTTCACATCCCCTTTGTCCCTAGTGGTCTGTCCAGTGTCCTACATGCAATTTTATATTATAAATACTGTTCTTTCTGCCTGGAAACTGGAGATTGTCCATAGCAACCAAAACCGTCCATTTACATCAAAAGTGGTTTTAGACCAGCTAGAAAACAGTGATAATAAATTAGAATCACTCGCAGAATTGAGCGATAGTGATTTGTGGGGAAATTCGTTATCAAACACTGAAAAGTAATGACAGCGACAATTCTGCAACTGAGCAAATTTCAGTGTTTTTGATTTGATTACATTATTGAATACTTTTTATTATTATTATATTATTATTTGGTATAATTATTTATAGTTATTTATTACATTATAACTTATGATTTCGTGTTTCAAACTTTATCATACCCGAGATGTCTACTAGACTCTTGTTTGGTCAGATTTAAATTAATTATTCCTAAGAATTACAGGCCTATAATATAAAACGCCAAATTTCCATGCAAAACAATTGTACCGCTTTCAGCACCAAAAATATGAAATAATTATACCGCCAGGGAGGTTAACAATGAATGGCACCCAAAAGCGCATTGTGTATTTTGACAGAATTTGAAAGCAATTTGGAATCGTGGCAAGAATTGCGCAATTCTGCCAACAATTCTGCATTGCTCAGATGTGAATGGGTTCTAAATTTTCAAATGCAACAATTTAGAAATTGGATGAAAGGTTATCACTGGGAAACACTTTTTGAAAGATAAAAAGTGCATTTTATATACAACTATATAGATCAGACCAAAATGAGGGACAAATGAGGAGGAAGGAGGGACAGAGGGACATTGCTCCAAATCAGGGACAGTCCCTCGAAATCAGGGACAGTTGGGAGCTATGCCAGTGAGGTCTTCAGATCTTGTCTTCATAAACTGGTCATCTGTGTAAAAGTGAATGACAGAAGGGTGTGTCCTGTGATGAGAAGTGAAGAACATGTTCTCCACTCTTCTCCACTCCTCATCTCAGCTTCATAAACTGGCACACCTGAGAGATCAGCCGTGAACATCAGGATCTCTGCTCTTCTCTGTTTGATAAACATACACCTGTGTGTCTGTGTAAATCCAGGAAGTGAACAGGCAGCAGCTTCAGATGCCCACAGTTAAAATGGCTGCAGCCAGACTCAGTGGAGGGAGATTTCTGCAGCATATTTGGCAAGTACTGAATCACAGTATATATAACATAATATGCAAAGTGGTTGGAGGGAAGCTTCAGAATGGCAAAGATGTTTTTATTACAAATTATGTGAGCAGACTGCAGTTCCTCTTTAACAGCCACAGCAAATAAACAACATCCTGCATTTTAGACTTGTGGGCAATCAGTGCTGGTAAAACTGTGGCTCAGCCGCCTGTTTTTACCACTATCCTGGCCGCCCGCATGAAAGAAGCCTTAACCACTTGAACACCAGACTCTTTCTGGCACTTTCTGTTTACAAGTTTAAATCAGTATTTTTTGCTAGAAACAAACCCCCAAACATTTTAAATTTTTTTAAGCATAGACCCTAGGGAATAAAATGGCAATTGTTGCAATTTTTTATGTCACACAGTTTTCGTGCAGCGGTTTTGCAAATGCAATTTAATTTTTTTTTTTTAATGAATAAATAAAAAACAAAAGACAATAGTTACCTCAATTTTTTTTTATGATGTGAAAGATGATGTTACACTGAGTAAATAGATAACGAACATGTCATGCTCTAAAATTGCTCACACTCATGAAATGGCGACAAACTAGGATACTTAAAAATCTCCATAGGCGGTGCTTTAAAAGCCTTTACTGGTTATCTGTTTAGGTTTACAGAGGAGTACCATTTATATATGCGTGGGCAACTTACATATGCATTTGCTTCTGCACACGTGGATGGGGTCACTTTAGATGATATTTTATTATTATTATTTATTTTACTTTTTATTTTTGCACTGTCCATTTAATTAATTTTTTTTATTACTTTTATTTCTATTACAAGGAATGTAAACATCCCTCGTAATAGAAATAAGGATGACAGGTCCTCTTTATGAAGAGATCTGGGGTCAAAAAGATCCCAAATCTCTTCTTTACCTTTAAAAGCAAAAGATCAACAAAAAACACTTTTAAAAATCTTTCACTTTAATTTTTTTTGCCTTCCAGCCTGGACTGGAAGTGACGTCATGATGTCACTTTGGCCCTCCAATAGAGTCAATCAATTCATTTTTACTTTGATGGCCTATGGGAGCAGACGGTCGCACCTCCTGATCGTATCTTGTGCGAACCGGCGGTAACAGTAAGCCCAAGATGCACCAGGGAGTGGCAGGAGGGGCTCATGAGTATGCCGGCTGTCACCTATAAAAAACAGTACCGGGGTTATGGCTGATATCTTCAGCCATAATCCTGTAAACCACTTGTAAACCACAAAGTACGGATATGTATTGTGGTCGGCAAGTGAACTCCACTTTTGTGAGAAAAAAAATAGCTAATAAAAAAAATATCTAAATATCGTATACCATTGCGACACGAGTCATATTGTGATTGAATATTATTAAAAATGACCTTTCCTTTTCAATCTGCAGCCGCTGTAATTTTCTGTAAAATGCAATATGGCAACCTGGAGGTGTTCTGTACACAGATAGTATATAGAATGCCCCCCAGAAATGTTATCTCCTGCCTGTGTGATTGGCTTACTATTTTTCCCAGAAGTCTGCACTAAGATACAAGTCAGATTTTGAACATCCCCTGCAAACAAAAATTTCATTTTTGGTGAGATACTCCCAAAGGAAATCACCTCTAAAGGGATGCAGACCCTGCCAAATGTACATATTAGAACCCCGCTGGTGCAGCAGCTGATGGATAATTACAAAATCACTACCATTCTCCTTCACTTTGCACATGGACACAGAGAAACAAACAGCTATTTCTTCATAATAACAAAAGGTAAGAATCTGCAACAAAGCTTATTAAATTCCTTACAATGAACATAGATCACCCAGAGGGGAATGTTTTTTTTTTTTCAACAAAAGTGGAGTTACTCTTTATGTTTTATCATGGAGAACTGGATCAGTTATAAAGTATAAACCTGGAGATTTGATAGGGTAAGGGGTATGTGGCTTGAAACTCCAGATATGGCTACTTTGGACCTGATAAACATACAAGCTTTTTATATCAACCTTAGATTGTTGCTAATTCCATTAACGTAAAAACATAAGACTTATGAGCTTTCTTTTAGGTTGTGGGTAGGAGAGCTCTGTTTGCCTGATCTATGTTGCTTTTTGATTCGCTGGTGGCTAGACCCCATGTTGTAATGGATTGTCTCTAAAGTCCTATTGAACAATATTGTATGCTCCCTATTTAACTGTATTTTATGTCCCTTTAGCTAGACTATATTGTATGATATGCAATACAACCAACTTTCATGGTGCATTCTCAGTATGGTATACTGTATGTGGTGCAGGTTGAATTGATACATTGTTGTAATAACTTACTGCATGGGGTTATTTTACTAAAGACAAATAGATTTTTCATTTTTGAGGGAAGTTGCACTTTGCAAGGGAATTTTCACCAGTGCTCAGTGAACGAGGTCAAGCTCTGCTGATGTCTATCACCCAATTATGTGCAGCCAAAAATTCTGTTTTTTTTTTTTAAATTTTCCTTGCATGTGAATATTTTTTTGGATAGTGGAACCTCACCACTTTCACTAAGCTCTGGGGAATTTCCTTGCAAACTGCAATGTCCCTTGAAAAATTAACAATCTATTTTCTTTAGTACCCCTAGCAACCCCTATGTTAATAATGCAGGACTGTAATGCTAACTGTGAAACTTTTAATAAAGGCTGATTTAAAAAAAAAAATACCCATTCTTTGTGAAAGTGATTTTTAAACTTCTTTAGAAAAAAAAAAAAAAACAGATGTGGAACATAAAAGGAGAATATATGAGGAAGGAGGAGCTAGGAGTCAGGTGGTCATTTACCAATTAGAATTAAACAAGCAGGAATCCAATCAGATTACAGAAGGTTTTGCCCTTATCATCACAATAGCTTAGTTTTTCATATACTATTCCTTTTTAATTTCTAATAGTGTTGGGAGGATTTTAAATAATGAAGAAATGGTGGTATCAGCTATTCATCCTGTGCTGCTTTCTATGTAAGTCTGACTTCAGCTTTAAAATATTTCAGAGGGATCAGGATTCCATTTTTGTTTTGTCATTCTCTTGAAGTTTTATGAAGTTTTTATATATTTTTTTTCTATGTTATTCTCTTGGCATGTTATGGTAAATCTCTTGGCCTTATACGGGGGGGGGGGGGGGGGGGCAAGTTTCCATTTTCAGTTTGTAATTCTATTGGTCTTTTTTGAAGGGACTGGATCCTATTTTAATGTCATTCTCTTGGCCTATTACAAGGGGCCAGGTTCCAATTTAAGTTCGTAATTCAGTCTTTTTTAAAGGATAGGGTCCTAATTTTAGTATGTTCTTCTCTTGGTCTTTTATTGGGGGCCAGGTTTCAATTTTCGTTTTCAATTCTTTTGGTCTTTTTTGAAAGGATGGGGTCCAGTTGTTGGTATGTCATTCTCTTGGCCTTTTACGAGGGGTCAGTTTTCCATTTTTAGTTTATAATTTTCTTGGACTTTTTGGGGGGGGATGGGGGTCCTTGTTTAGTTTAATTTTCTTGACCTTTTACGAGGGGCCAGGTTTTAATTTTAGTTTTTAATTCTCTTGGTCTTTTTAAAAGTACAGGGTTCAATTTTTATTAGGTCATTCTCTTAATCTTTTACAAAGGTCCAGGTTTTCATTTTTGTTTGGAATTCTCTTGGTCCCTTTTGAGGGGATGGGATCGTTATTTTAGTATGTCATTCTCTTGTTTGTTTTTTTTTTCTTTTTAGGGAACTAGGTGCCATTTCTTGGTTGCCATTCCTTTAAACTGAAATGCCAATTTTTAGTTTGTCATTCTTTGGACCTTCAGAAAGATATTTCCCAGGAGAAACCAACAAAAAAATGATACTTTTTATAATATAGTCCACGGGCACCAAAATTGTTTTAGGGACTTTTTGTAAGCGTGCAAATATTGCTTGAATACAAAAGGGAGTCATTTGTTGATAAGTTCTATGTATAATATGATCATAAAAGATTTCAACTATGCAAATTAAGAAGACATGAAATGAGACCTACCTTGTTATAGTTAGCACTATTTCCTTCCACAGGTGCGAGCTGGGCAGTGGTGGTCAAGCAAGAGAAGAAACTGGTAATAGTAAATGCGGGAGGTTCAGCTGAAATGCCATGTTATCAAAGTGATTCCACCTATTTCTACATGGCCTGGTATCAGCAAAAGCCTGGTAAAGGGTTAAAGATAGTGGTCTCATCAACTGGAGCTAATGATTTTAAAAAGGAAGATGATGAGACGGAATGGGACCTCAAAAGGGATGACACTCACAATTCTCAGCTAATTCTGAAATCTGCATCTAAGGAGGATCAGGCCGTGTATTTCTGTGCAGCTAGTCAACACAGAAGCTCAAACCAACACTGCACCTGGCACTAAATGTCAATCGTACACAAGCCAAGCCTGTTCACATATCGATCCTGCCATCTTTCCCAGTACAAAATACTGACTTCATTGGATTCAATGACCTGATAATCATTTTGCCAACAAATTAGATTTTTAGGGGTCAGACCAATAAAATACCAACCAAACTCTACACTTTAATAATCTTAAGGCCGGGTTCACATATGTACAGTTGCGGTTTACAGCCCGGTTCCGGTGCGTTTCTGTTCACTGGTTCAGGTGCGAATCAGATCAGTTTTTGCCTGATTTCGCACCTGAACAGGACCCAAAAACTCACTGGACCTATTTGGAAACTGCACCGTGGCCGCCCTGGACTTGTGTGAACTGACTCCATTGAGAGCCGGTCACATTCACATGTCATGCGAATTAGATGCGGTTAAAACATATGTAAACCCGGCCTAAAGCCTATCTAAAACCAAAGAATATATTGCAGCTTACCAGTACTCGAATGTGTTATCTACATTAGTATTCACATTTTCATTAAGTACAGAAATACCTATTGATCCTGCCAGAAATGTAGTGTCCTTGTTTCTTCCCGTGAGCTTATGAGCACAAATGACCTTTATTGTGTAAAATACTAGTCACATCAATACACCATGTACAGGAGATGAACAAGGCGGGCATGTTTAACCGCTTCAATACCGGGCCAATTCTGACACTTTGCTCCTACATGTAAAAATCATAATTTTTTTGCTAGAAAATTACATAGAACCCCCAAACATTATATATGTTTTTTTAGCAAAGACCTAGAGAATAGAATGGCGGTTGTTGCAACTTTTTATCTCACACAGTATTTGCGCAGGAATTTTTCGAATTTTTTGGGGGAAAAAAACAGTTTTGTGTTTAAAAAAAAAAACAAAACAGTAAAGTTAGCCCAATATTTTTGCATTTCGTGAAAGATGAAGTTACGCCGAGTAAATAGATACCTAACATGTCACGCTTCAAAATTGCACACGCTCGTGGAATGGCGCCAATGGTCGGTACTTAAAAATCCACATAGGCGATGCTTGAAATTTTTTTACTGGTTACATGTTTTGAGTTACAGAGGAGGTCTAGGGCCAAAATTATTGCTCTCGCTCCAACGTTCGCAGCGATACCTCACATGTATGGTTTGAACACCGTTTTCATATGGGACTTACAGCGGCGCTTTAAATTTTTTTTTTTTTTTTATTGTTAATTATATTTTATTTTTTTTATTTTGACACTTTTTTGAAAAAAAAAAAAATGATCACTTTTATTCCTATTACAAGGAATGTAAACATCCCTTGTAATAGCAATATGACATGTCAGGAGCTCTTAATAGTGAGATATGGGGTCAATAAGACCTCATATCTCACCACTAGGCTGGGAAGCCTGAAATAAAAAATAAATAAATAAAACGATCGCCGCTTCCCAGCCGAAGCAGCGCCGTTTTTTTTGAATGGAGAGGCCGGGCGTGACGTCATAACATCGCGCCTGGCCTCCGACGATCATAGAGACCATCTGGTCCGCCGGAAATCTCTATGATCTACATCCGGCGCCGGCGGATCCACTCTCCGCCTCACCGATCGTAACGGTGAGTCGGAGCAAGCACCGGAGGGCGGCGGGAGGGGGCGGACGTCCCCTCTCGCCTCCCATAGGAACGATCAAGCGGCGGAACGGCCGCTATGATCATTCCTATGGTGTAGAGATTCGCCGGCTGAAACCGGCAATATCTGAATGATACCTGTAACTACAGGCATCATTCAGATATACCCGCTCAAAGCTTGAAGTGGTTAAAGTCCACCCCGTGTGACAACCTTCATAGATACTATAAAGAAAAAAAACAGACGCAATGGAGTTGATTTACTAAAACTGGGGAGTGCAAAATCTGGTGCCGCTGTGCATAGAAACCAATCAGCTTCCAGGTTTTTTTTCTAGTCAAAGCTTAAAGTGGTTTTAAAGCATAAACATTTTTCCCTAATGCATTCCTTGCATTAAGGTAGAAAAAGTTTAGGCATCAGCATCCCCCTTACCCCCCCACCTTCTACTTACCTGACCCCTCATTCGATCCAGCGCCATGCACGTCTCCAGCTCTTTTCTCCCCTCACTTCCGGGTCTTGCTGGGGTACCGGGAGCCATTGGCTCCCAGTGCTGTCATTCAAAGCCAGTGACGAGGGAGCGGGGGGGGGGGCGTGCAGGGCAGACTCCCACTGTTTGTGTCAATGGACAAAGCAGCAGGGCTCGGAGTGAGCATGCACAAGTGCCCCTGTGGGAAGCGGCTTTCCTTGGGGGCACTAGACAGAGAGGAGGGGCCAGGAGCACCGGCATGAGACCTGAGAAGAAGAGGTATGTAGCTGCTCTTTGCAATTCTATTGCACAGAGCAGGTAAGTATAGACATGTTTGGTATTTAAAAAAAAAAAATCGTACCTTTACAATCGCTTTATTTGAACAAGTTGCAATTATAAGCTGATTGGCTACAATGCACAGCTACACCACATTTTCCACTCTCCAGTTTTGGTAAATCAACACCAATGGGACAGGAAGTGTGTCATTTCCAAGATCACCAGGTGAAAATAAAGAAAAAGGTTTAGTAAAAGAAAACAAATGCAGCTACTTCATCTAACAACTGGTAAGCTGCCATATATTACATATTTGTGTTTGGGTTTAGATACACTTTACCCCTTTTGCTCCCACCGACAAAAGGCTTATGTCAGCGGCAGCACAGTCTGGATTTCAATTTTAAAAAGACATAATATGCATGTTTATAAAAATGACATCAAACCTTTACAGAGAGAAATACATGCCTGCTGTTACCTACCTCCATTTTCAAAATTCCAGGTACCTGTCTGTCTCTGGATTGAAGCCCTGGATCTGAATACTTATTTTGGGCCAGTGCATCAGAAAGTACTGTCATTGGTTAGATACTGTATGTGTGTTTAGTTTCTTACCGAATTGAAATTTGGACAAATTTTTCGTTATTCAGAAATTCGGATGTATTTGAATTTCTGAATTGCACTAGTAACGTATTTAAACCAATCCAAAATAACTAAACAAAATTTCAAACGTATTTCAAATTCGAAAAGTTTTTGAATACGAATAGTTTTTGATTTGAACAGTTTTCAAATCGAATTTGAATTTTGAAAGGGAATAAAATAGATTAGAAACAAAAGGAATAGAATAGAAAATAATAAAATAGAAAATAAAAAATATATAATATAATAGAGTAAAACAGAACAGAATAGAAAAGAAAAAAAAATAGAATAGAAAATAAAGGGGCAGAATAGAAAATAAAAGATCAGAATAGAAAAGAATATAGTAAAACAGAACAAAATAGAGTAGAAAATAAAATAACAGAATAAAATAGAATAGAAAATAAAGGAATAGAATAGAATAAAAATGGAATATAATAGAATAAAATATAACCATCTTCTCAAATTCGAATTAATAGAATAAATTAAGATTAGAATACAATAGAAAAGAATAGAATAGAAAAGACTAGAACAGAAAAAAAATAAAATAGAAAAGGATAGAATTGAAAAAATAGAATAGGATAAAATAGAATTAGAATAAATTTAAATTTGAATAGAATATAAAATTTTTGAATAGAAAAGAATAGGATATTATTCAAAACAATAGAATAGAATCAAAAGAATATAACCATTTTCCAAAATTCTAATAGCATAAATTCAAATTTAAATAGAATAGATTATAATAGAATAGAAAATAAAAGAATAAAATAGACTAGAATAAAAAAAGAAGAAGAATAGAATAGAAAGAATATAACTATCTTCTGAAATTCAAATTTCGAAAAGAAAAAAAATCGAATTTGAATAGAATAGAATAAACAATAGAAAATAGTAGAAAGAATATAACTGTTTTCTGAAATTCAAGTTTCGAAAAGAATTAATTTGAATTCAAATAGAAGAGAAAAGAATATAATATAATAGAAAAGAATAGAATAGAAACTAAAAGAATAGAATAGAAAAAAAAATAGACTAGAATGCAATAGAAAGAATATAACCATCTTCCAAAATTAGAATTTTGAATAGAATAAATTTGATTTTGAATGGAATTCAAATGGAATTCGATTCAAATTCAAATGCAATTCTAATTGAATTTGAATCGATTTTGAATTCAGCCAAATTTCAAGCTAGACAGTGTTAAAAAAAATAAAAATTAAAAAATGACCCCAGTAAATTACTCAAGGTAAAAAATGCTTTAGTTGCATACTTTTGCAAATGCTGCTATGTCAAGGCACCTCTGATAAGTGTGATCCAAAAGTGTATCTGAGTTTCTCAACTATGGGACATACTGTATATCACAATGTACAGAGAGCAAGCTTACTTACCCAAATAGGATACAGACAAAAAAAAAACTGGCAGGGGTCCCAACTATTTCCTACTCTGTCAAAAACTAGAAAAGAATGATGTTATAACAGGCAGAGACTAGTTGGTATACTGGTATACCCTCCATGTTCTGCCACCTGAGCCCTGTAATGTAAAATAAAGGTAAACATCTAATAAAGGCCACTCCATTGGCCATGGTAGATGGAAGGAATCAACTAGTCAGGTGCAGTGATCTTACCAAGGCAACACCAGAGAAGTAAGAAGCCAAGGGTGGTTATCTGGGACATGAGTCAGGTGGCCTTCTACCAATCAGAATCACAGTAGGTGTGTCATTGTCATCATTAACTCTCAACAGCCAAACACGTGAGACACAACTCCACTTTCTTTCCCCATAGACTTGCAAATGATGAAGCTATGGCAAATTCTGATGCTAGTTCTTGGCTATATTTTGTGTAAGTATAATTAAACAAGACTGCTTTATGTTTATTAATTATTTTCATTGTCATGAAGATAGGATTACTGCCATAAAAATCTGTTGGCAATAATATCATTCCAGAGGGACCCCAACATTTGTTGTAGGACACCACATGAGGTCAGGACTCACGGGTGGTGTTGTCCATTTGTCCACCTCTAACCAAGCAAACGTTGATTGTTCCTTCAAACAGTGTGATGGCAACATAGCTGTGTGCTTAAAATGGGCATACAACATTCAGGCTTTTGTAATATATTTTATGGAAGAGCTTTAGAAGTTCTGAAGACCTCAGCGATAAAGAGAATAGTCCTATCTTACTGCTATTCTTTTCCACAGGTCGGAGCTGGGCAGAGGTGGTCAATCAAGCGAAGAAGTTGTTAATAGTAAATCTTGGAGATTCTGCAGAAATGCAATGTTATCAGAGCAGGTCTGACTTCTACAACATGTACTGGTACCAGCAGAAGCCTGGAAAAGGCCTGAAGCTGATTGTCTGGTCAACTGCAGTTGATGATTATACCATGGAAGACGCATACAAGGAAATGTGCAATCTGACTCGGAAAGACATTCACAGTTCTACACTAAGCCTAAATTCTGTAACTAAGGATGATCAGGCTGTGTATTTCTGTGCAGCTAGTTTACACAGAAGCTGAAACCAACACTGCACCTGGCACTAAATATCAGGCAATTTGTGTTCACATTGCAATCCTGCCGCTAGGGTGCCTACATTACTAATACATTTTTCAAATCTTTTGTTGTTGTTTTCCCTATCTGTAACCCTTGCAACAGTTCTGGTTTTACTGGTCCCTCTGGTAAACTTTAACCAAGTGTCAACACTACAGACCATAAAAAGCAACAGTACTAATATATATTATATGTATAGTATTTATTATTAAAATATTTTTTAGCAATTTGTTGTCAGTGTATCAGTTAAAAGAACAAGAGGCTTCAACAAGACCTTTTCAAGTTTTAAAGATTTTAAAGGGTTCTCGATAAGTGTAAATGAGATATGAGGTGCACTCGATATGCAGGGATATCACACTAAGTAAGCAAGCTTCGGGAGGCAGTGGAGGACAGAAAAGCTTGGCGTAATATGGTCCACGAGGTCATGAAGAGTTGGACACGACTAAACGACTGAACAAGAACAGCAACACACTTCAGGCTTTTTATACATGTGTATTCTGTGAGCTGAAAACTTCAATAAACATGTTATATAAAAGCCTGAAGTGTGAAGTCCATGCATATTGAGTGCGTCCCATACTTCGCTTACACTTATCCTGCTGAGCGATTTCAAGTTGCTACCAGCGAGGCAGCAGCCGAGTCCCCATCAGGACTACCTTTCCCTTCACCTTCATTTACCCACAGAATCCCTTTGAAGAGCACCATATCACAGATAACCTCCAGGGATACATATAGGGGTTGATTTACTAAAGGGAAAAAGACTGTGCACTTTGAAAAGTGCAGTTGCCCTCTTCAAGAGCAGTTGCTCCAGAGCTTTGTAAATGAGCAGAAGCTCTGCTGACTCCTATCATCCAATCATGTGCAAGCAAAAATGCAGTTTTTTAAATTTTCCTTGCAGGGGATTGGGTACTCTTTGCAAAGTGAAGCCTTACCTCATTTACTAAGCTCTGGAGCAATTGCACTTGCAGAGGGCAACTGCACTCTGCAAAGTGCACAGTTTTTTGCCTTTAGTAAATCAACCCCATAGAGTTGCCACCTCATCCCTTTAAACCCAAACACATGTGAATTACACAGGTTCTGAAGGCTAATTTAATGCAGATAAGGCAACAAGTGAGTTTAATTACCACCTTAATCAGCCTCAGCACCTGTGTAATTAATATGTGTTCAGGTTTAAAGGGATGAGGTGGCAACCCTAGATACATACCAGACTCCATATAGGTCAAGTACTGTCTTATACGTACGTTTTTCCTTTTAAAGTGTTTAGGAAGCATTAGTTTACCCCTTCATGGATGCAAACCCAGATCCTAATGCCTGAACAAGGTATTGCAACTTTGACATGTATTAGTAAAACTGTACATATCATCTCAACTACTTAGTATATCCAGGTGCATTATACTTTTCTTTTTTTTTTTCAGAACAAATTGGGGTTTCATTTTTTTTTGTGGGTAAATGGTAATGGATATCTAATGAATTATTGTAATTATCAAAACTGATCCAAAATAGTAAAAGTTTTTTTTTTTTTTTTAATGAAGTTGTATGTTTATTGCTATTACCATAACCTTCCACCAAAAACAAATACATTCTCTTGTTCTTGACGATTGCAGCAATAGCACATATGTGTGTGTTATTTGTTGTTTGTACCAATAGTATAGCCCAGAAACAGTAGTGCACATTTTGCTTTTTTTATTCTACCAAAAACACACTGAAATTGATAATGACACGGATCCTAAATGTAAACATTTTTTTTTTTTTTTTTTTTAATTTTACCCGAAATGCACTGATCAACCTTTGACTCTGACCCTGACTCGTGACCCTTACATTGACTGTAACCTTAAAGGAGTTGTAAAGGCAGAGGGTTTTTTTATCTTAATGCATTCTATGCATTAAGATAAAAAAAAAAACTTCTGTGTGCAGCAGCCTCCATCAGCCCCCCCTAACACTTACCTAAGGTCCTTCCCTGTCCAGCGATGTCCACGTGTGTCTCAGCCATCCGAGATTCTCCTTCCTGATTGGCTAAGACACAGCAGTGGCGCATTGGCTCCCACTGTTGTCACTCAAAGTCAGCTAGCCAATCAGGCAAAAGAGGAGGAGGAGCCGGGTCAGGGCTTTGTGTCTGAATGGACACAGGGAGCTGTGACTCGGCTCGGGTGCCCCCATAGCAAGCTACTTGGTGTGGGGGCACTCAACAGGAGGGAGAGGTCAGGAGCACCGAAAAGGGACCTGAGAAGAGGAGGATCCAGGCTGCTCTGCGCAAATCCCCTGCAACAGAGCAGGTAAGTATAACATGTTTGTTATTTTTATAAGAAAAAAAACAAGACTTTACAATCACTTTAACCCTAACACTGACCTAGATCAAACTCTGATCTAACTCATTTTTACACATATGTTTTTGTTTACATATTCCACTCTGGGAAGGAGAAGAAGATGCAATGGAGTTGATTTACTAAAGGCAAATAGTGCACTTTGCAAGTGCAGTTGCTCCAGAGCTTAGTAAATGAAAGGGAACTTTGTTGACTTCCATCATCCAATCATGTGCAAGCAAAAATGCTGTTGTTTTTTATTTTCCTTGCACGTGATTGGGTACTCTTTGCAAGGTGAAGTTTTACCTCATTTACTAAGCTCTGGAGCAATTGCACTTTGGAAAGTGCACAGTCTTTGCCTTTAGTAAATAAACCCCATAGGAGGTTGATTTACTAAAGGCAAATCCACTGTGCACTTCCAAGTGCATTGCAAGTGCACATGGAAGTGCAGTCGCTGTAGATTTGAGGGGGACATGAGGAAAATTAAAAACAGCATTTTTGCTTGCACATGATTGGATGATAAAATCAGCAGAGCTTCCCCTCATTTCAGATCTTCCTCTCAGATCTACAGCGACTGCACTTCCAAGTGCACTTTTTAAGTGCACTTGCAGTGCACTTGTAGTGCAGAGTGGATTTGCCTTCAGTAAATCAACCCCAATGTGTTTTTCTCGCCATTTAAGAGGAGTAAAAAAACACAGCAGGGGGGCTGTACAGTAACCGATCACTGTTCTTGCCAAACAGAGGCAATCATAGCGATCAGGTGATCGGGAACATCTCCTCCCAATTCATGATCGTTGAGACCCCGGGGCTCTTGGTGCACAAACACAGATATGCATATATGCAGCCTCACAGGTTTCGACTCACGTCCATGAGTCTGCATATATGTGTAAAGGCTGTGGGAAGTGGTTAAAGCTGAATTCAAGGCATGCATTTTATTGTAAAAGATACATTGGGGGTTATTTACGAAAGGCAAATCCACTTTGCACTACAAGTGCTGTAAATCCGAGGGGGGCATGCAAGGAAAATAAAAAACTGCATTTTAGCTTGCACATGATTGGATGATAAAATCAGCAGAGCTTCCCCTCATTTCAGATCTACCCCTTAGATTTACAGTGACTGCACTTCCAAGTGCACTTGCAGTGAACTTGTAGTGCAAAGTGGATTTGCCTTTCGTAAATAACCCCCATTGGTCCAGTTCGGACCGTGCTTAGGCACAGTTCAGTGTACTATGTCCTGGCCTGTTTGAAGAGGTGGGCTTTGGCATGGAGCAGTTGGATTCAGCCACGGTACGCATCGGTGTGATCACTAACTGTCACGCTTACCCCTAACGCAGGTGGTCAGACGCTATATCTAGCTTCTGTGTTCTTCACCCATAGTAGCCCCCTTTCCATAAGGCAAGTAGGCCTACCGGTACTCGGATGTCCCCAGGACTTATACACAATGCTAGTGCATTGTGCCAGGGCATGCGCAAACTGAGCAAAGCAAACAGGTACTTGAGGTTGTCAGACAGGCAGAGTGGTTCAATGACAGTTCCGGTACAAGGCAGGCAGAGTTCAGAGAATAGTCGATATCCGATCTGAGGTCGTCGACAAGGGAATCCAAGAAGAAGAGTAGGACAGACAAACAGGCAGCTTGAACATGTATAACAAATGCAATATCACAAGCCTGAGAGTGCAGGCTTAAATCAGGTTTGGTCTCCACCCAGAGACTGGCCATATTGGTCACATTGCAGGTGGACAGACAGACAAGGAGAATGCCACAGCCAAACCCAGAGTGCTGGATGCTCCTAACACTAACCATGCATGAGCAAAAAACTCTCATGGATATTGAGTACTCATAGATATCAAAAGCAGAGACCACTGTGGTCTGCTTGGCAAAGGTGGTGACATAGGCGTGCTTGATCTGGCACAATGTAAGTGCAGGCCAGTTAGGGGAGTTTATAGGCAACTGTGCCAAGTATGAGTATGTCCTATGTCTCAGTTGATCCTAAACTAAAGGCAACACTAATACATGCTAAGTCACCATGCAAGTAACATTAAATGAAGCAACAAAAAATATAACAAGATCTAGAGCCCATGCCCAGGGATCTTAAAAGTGGAACAGCCAAGGTGTGTCTGAATATGACACATGTCAGGTGGCCATCTACCAATTAGAATTAAGAAGCTGAGGATCAAAAGCAATGCACAAGCTTCTCTATCATCACGTACTCTCTGAAACTTACAATTTGGTGCATACATTTTACTTTCACTTCCTCACGTGTAGCAGGGATGATGGAGCTTTGCCAGTTTTTACTACTACTTTTGAGCCATTTCTTATGTACGTAAACTTATTAGAAGATTGCTAAATTATTTATTTTGTCTATATGCAGTATAAATATTTATATATTTTCCTGTTGTTATCACCATTGTTTGTCATTGTCACAGTACTTTAAAATTATGTAGTGCCTTAGGAGAACCCATTAGCACTATCTTTAATATTGAGGACACCAAAACAGATGCTTCGGTGCCCTTCGCAGTCTAGGCTCCCAGGCTGGTCATTTGTTAAATAGATTTGGTGCTAACAAAACTGTTTATCTAGTATGGCTGTGCAAGAATCCCGTGCTTTAATGTATGTATTTATCCAGAAAAAGTTAAAATATTAGAGTCGAAGAATTTAAAAATCCTACCTTGAAGTTATAACTCTTCACTTCCACAGGTCGGGGCTGGTCAGCGGTGGTCAAGCAAGAGAAAGAACTGTTAACAGTGAATGTAGGAGATCCTGTGGAAATGCCATGTTACCAGAGCGAAACCAATTACTATGACATGTTCTGGTACCAGAAGAGGCCCGGAGAAGGACTGAAGCTGATCCTCTGGTCAACCGGAGCTAAAGACTATAACATGGAAGCGGCGTACAAGGATGGAAGATGGAGCTTGACCAGGGATGACACTCACAATTCTCTACTAAAGCTTAAATCTTCAACTGAGGAGGACAATGCTGTGTATTACTGTGCAGCTAGTCTACACAGAAGCTGAAACCAAAGCTGTACCTAGTACTAAATGCCAATTATCAACAAACGTGAATCATACTGCTATGCTGCCACTAGGGCAATCTCCCTTTTTGTGCTCTACTTTCTTTCTATTTTTTTTTTTTATATATATTATATTATATTGTATATATTAGCCAGTAGTTAAACCTACAATGTTCTAGCTTACAAAGACACACTATTACAGTATTATAAAATGATAACTGTATAATCCATAAAATTAAAGTATATGTGAACCCTCACCTTGTAAAACAACCCAGTTTAACGTAGAGATTAAAGGCAAAACATTTGTGTATAGATATAAAAACATTATAAACACATTTTTTTCCTTTTTTTTAATAAGTGATCTCATACCCCCTGTTTTCAGCTGCATAAGGAGCTCAGAGAGCTGGAGGAGGGGAGATAGCAGCACTCTGCTCTTCCCAATGAATGGCTGTGCGAGGGCAGGGGGGGGGGGGGTTCAGGACAAGTCTGACCATGGGAGGAGAGCAGGCTATAGAACTGACCATGCTGTGCTCTCATGCCTAGTGGGGTCAGTTTTTAATAGGTAAGCAGAGGGACTGGCAGGAACACCAGGGATTTTACACAAAAAAAGCAATACAAAGAGAACAGGATATGTTTTCATACAAGTACATGGTACAGCAGGCTCATATCAGGAATACAAAATGTTGGGTTTACATTATTTAATACATGATGCTCTGAATAAGGCAACTATTGGATCTAAAGCCTTGGTGCCCAACCTTCGGCCCAAGGACCACATGAGGTTCTTTATTTGTGTAGATCCCAGAAGTCTGGAATGGCAGTAGGAGCATGCTTTATAAAGTGATAAGTGTTTTTTACTAACTTCATGGACCAATGTTCCCAGTCTCTAATGCCCCGTACACACGGTCGGACTTTGTTTGGACATTCTGACAACAAAATCCTAGGATTTTTTCCTGATGGATGTTGGCTCAAACTTGTCTTGCATACACACGGTCACACAAAGTCGGAAAATCCGATCGTTCTAAACGCGGTGACGTAAAACACGTACGTCGGGACTATAAACGGGGCAGTGGCCAATAGCTTTCATCTTTTTATTTATTCTGAGCATGCGTGGCACTTTGTCCGTCGGATTTGTGTACACACGATCGGAATTTCCGACAATGGATTTTGTTGTCGGAAAGTTTTATATCCTGCTCTCAAACTTTGTGTGTCGGAAAATCCGATGGAAAATGTGTGATGGAGCCTACACACGGTCGGAATTTCCGACAACAAGGTCCTATCACACATTTTCCGTCGGAAAATCCGACCGTGTGTACAGGGCATTACTGTCCTATGCAGAATGTCATCACGCTTCAAGCAAACCTATAGCATGGCTCTGACTCTTACCAGAACAGACTTTCTCAACCTCAAACAACCTCAATCTCAAACTTTTTAACATGGAAGAACCATTGAAATACATTTCCAGCCTTAGGGAACCCCTATTGATGATTATTATATCTACAGCCAGCTTAAAGTACATCACAGTAAGGGTCATTAGGTAGAATGCTCCTTACATTTGTGGCCAGTGAGAAAATGTTTCTCCCTATAGATAGCTAAAATGATCATTGGTGTCTGTGGTTACTTATCCGGGAGCCATATTTCTCATTCCTCAAGGAATATCTGACTCTTCTTCTGGCAATCTCTGAAGGAGCCCTGGGGTTCCACAGTACCCTGGCAGAGGAAAGCTGCTCTAAAATGTCTCCAGTCTCTAAAAGTGCTCTCGCTATCTTTACATCTACCAAACATTATTTGTGGCCCTTTGGTGACGTCAAGGGCCAGAGTTATGGTCTTCTTTGCCTCACAACTTGCATAAAACTGCTCTTACATCTTAAACTTGGTTTTAGCACAATTTGGAAACATCATGTTAACCACTTGCTGACTGCCCTATAGCGCCCGCGTGCCACTTCTGCTGTGAATATTCAGATCAGAAGCCAATCTGCGGTTACCGGGCACTCGATGTCCACTGGCACCCACTCATCATTGGGCAGAGACACAGAATGGAGCTCTGCCTATTTAAACAAGGCAGAGATCTGTTCTGATGGGGGGAGGGATGGATTCAGTGTTCCTGCAAAGCAGGGACTCAAATCCATCTCTTCCCCTAGTAAAAGCAGCACACATACCCTGTTTCCCCGAAAATAAGACCTAGCGTGATTGTCAGTGATGTCTGCAATATAAGCCCTACCCCCCAAATAAGCCCTACCCTGTTTCCCCAAAAATAAGCCCTACCCTAAAAATAAGACCTACAAGGACTTTAACAAGGGCTTATTTGGGGGGTAGGGCTTATATTTCAGCTATCACCGACAATCACGCTAGGTCTTATTTTCGGGGAAACAGGGTAGTACACACAAACACTGGCTAAACATACATTTAATCCTTTGATCGTCTCCTAGATCATTAACCCCTTCCCACCTAGTGCCATTAGTACAGTGACAGTGCATATTTTTAGCACTGATTACTGTATTGTTAAAGTGTCAAAGTGTCAGTTAGTGTTCGATTGTTCGCCACAATATCAAAGTCTCACTATAAGTCGCTGATCACCGCCATTACTAGTATTAAAAAAAATGTATATATCCCAAAGTAGACACTATAACGTTTGCGTAAACCAATCAACAAACGCTTACTGGGATTTTTTTTTTACCCAAAAACATGTAGCAGAATATTGACCTAAATTTATGAAGAAATGTTTTCATTTTTTTTAATGGATATGTTTTATAGCAGAAAGTAAAAAATAATGGGTTTTTTTTCAAAATTGGCAGTCTTTTTTTGTCTCTAGAGCCAAAAAAATAAAAACTGCAGAGGTGATTAAATATCACCAAAATAAAGCTCTATTTGTGGGGTAAAAAAAACATACATTTTATTTGGGTACAGTGCTGCATGACCGCACAATTGTCAGTTAAAATAACACAGTGCCTTATTGCAAAAAGTGGCCTGGTCATGAAGGGGGGTAAATCCTCCGGAGGTCAAATGGTTAAGGGCAACCTATTCTGTGAGGGACATGAAGGCAGACTTCATGTCCCTCACATCAATAGATGCTTACTCATAGCTGCGAGTAAGCATCTATTGATGTGAAATACGTTAGCTACTGCTATACGCTGTTCCTGTGAGGTGGCTTTTGTTGGATTTTAACAATTTACAAATAAAGATGCCTTTCTTCAGAGTGCGGCAGTCCAGGATTTCTTCATTTCCATTGATTTGCACCTGAAATCAATCCCAGAGGGTGGTAGCACTCAGACGGACGAGGTCCGGAGGCTTGGTGAGCGGCATAATAAAAAAGAAAGAAGGACGGCGCCCTCTAAGTGCAGCATGTATGTTAAAAATATATATAACAATAGATAAAAACACTCACATTTGAGTTGCTAAAAACCAGCATGTAAAGTAGTTTCATCCGCGTGCTCTCGGGGGATGTGGGTGTCACGGGCCAGTGGGGGGGTTCCTGGGATGTGAGTCCTGTGACCTGGGTCCTGGTAGCTGTTCCGGTGGTGCCGAGGGTCCTCAGAGCCTCCAGGCGGCCAGGATGTCGGTCATGGATCCTCCGTGGATCGCCGTGCTGACCTGCGTCTTCACTTCTGGGAGTGGGGTGAGGCGGGCGGTGCTTCGCGTTCGGAGCATGCGTGCTCCTTCATCAGGCTCTGCTTGGTGAGCGGCATATCCTCCCCATTTACTATTACCTGGAGAGGAGTGGAGCCCACCCCACGGACGGCTCCCTCGTCCAGGGGGAAAAGTATTGATTTGGATCAATTGATCCTAATACCCGAGTATCCTCCAAATGTGTCAAAAATACCTAGGGCAGCTAAGAGCGAGGGGCCCACGTCCTTGAGGTATAGTAGTGCGTCGTCCACGTACAGGGATAGCCGCTCTTCCAGCTTACCCAGCCGCAAGCCCAGCACGTCTGGAGCGCACCTGACCAAAATAGCCAGGGGCTCCAGGGCCAAGGCAAAGAGGCCGGGGGAGAGCGGTCATCCCTGTCTTGTACCATGGAAAAGGGCGAATGGCTCTGACAACCAGCTGTTCGTGCGAACCCGTGCCCTCGGTGCCCGATAGAGGAGCTGGATGCCATGTATAAATTTAGGGCCGAAGCCGAATCGACGCAAGACCTCCCACAAATAGGTCCATTTGACAGAGTCGAATGCCTTTTCAGCATCTAATGAGGTGATTACCCTGGTACCTTGATTATCATGTGTTATGGAAGTATTCAGAAAGAGCCTTCTAATATTGATGCCAGTCCCCTTACCAGGCATGAACCCTGTCTGATCAATATCTACCAGATCCTCTATCACCTAGGAGAGCCTATTAGCAAGGATTTTCTCAAAGATCTTGGCATCTACGTTCAAAAGGGAAATAGGCCTATACGACGAGCAGTCTAGAGGGTCCTTACCCGGCTTAGGGACAAGAACTATGACAGCCTCATTCATTAAGTCTGGTAAGGCCTCAAGAGAATCAATGTTGGTAAATAGTGCCTTTAATTTGGGTGCTAGGAGTTCTGCGAAGTTAGAATAAAACTCAGAGGGCAACCAGTCCACCCCTGGAGCCTTCCCACTCCTCAGACCACCCATGGCTGTTTGGACCTCTTCCAAAGTAAAATTATCCTCCAGCTTCTCTCTGTCCCCCTCAGACAAGGCAGCAAAGGACACTGAATCTTTATCCTTTTAAATTAAGAGTAAGGAATAGACATTCTGCAGCTATATTTCACAGTCTGTGCAGGAATACAGGGCTGCAGTACCTTTTACCTGACACTAGAGTCCGCCAGTGAATCAGAAGTTAGTGCAAAGGATGCATCTCTGGGGGAAGTAAAGAATCTTGATGTTTCACCATCCCGAACCCGCAGTTGTGTCGGGAACAGGATACTGTGCTTGATACCTTTTACCCGCATAGCAGCTTTAACCTGGTCAAATGAGTAGATCAACTGAGTAGTCTGGAAAAATCAAAAGTTTGTTGTTTTGATGTGTTAGTTCCCCCTGCACTCTGGCCGCCCTGAGCACCTCATCCTGGTCCCTGAAGTTCAGGAATTTAAGTAAGAAAGTGCACGGTGGGGATCCCGTCGGGGGGTTTAGGGGGGATGTGGTGCACACGTTCCACTGCGTAGAAGGGCAACAATTGAGCCAGAGGCAGGGGGGTTTTAATGAGTTTTTCCACAAATTCAGTCGGGTGGGAGCTCTCTAGTCCCTCCGCCATGCCAACAATGCAGAGGTTGTTCCTCCGATTGCGATTCTCGGCGTCTTCTGCTTTATATTCAAGGGCTTTGATTTTTGTATGCAGCATACGTAGGTCAGTAGTATGGCCCTCCACTGTGTTCTCCACATGACTTATGCGCTGCTCTGCTGTACTGATTCTAGAGCGCATTTTGTCCATGTCCTGTCTGATTAATCCCACATCCAGCTGCACAACATCCACGTTAGTGGTTAGGGAGGTAACAGAAGCATGACAATTTGTGATGGCAGCCAGGACCTCCGAGAGGCCTGTTGCAGGCGGCGAGAGCTGCTCCTGGCTCTCCGTCTGGGACGCCATGTTAGTGGATGGGCGCCCTCCGGGCCCCACGTGGTCCCTGCAGACCGGGACGGATTCCTCCGGCACGGGGGGAAGGTGTATTTCTTACCCCGTCCTTTCGATGCCCGGGATGAACAGCGTCTCATGGAGATGTCTGCTGCCGCTGTGAGTGCACTCTAGCCATTAGCAATTAAGGGAGAACTATAGGCAAAACTTTTTTGTTCATTTTGGATAGAGTAAGGGAGGGTTATAACCCCTGGCAGATTTTTTTTTTCGCCATCTGTGTCCTATTGCTGAGATTTCCCTCACATCCTGTCTGATATCCAAACAGGAATTGAGAGGAAATCCCTGCAAATTAAGAGAATTCCTTGGGATCTCCAGGTCACCAAAACTAATGTTCCCATTGATAGATTTCCTCTCTATTACTTTTCTGGGGACAACGGAAAATTTGGGATTTTTTTACGTTCATTTTCAATGATAATAGTAAGAAGAAAAAATAGAGAGGGTGAATCTCCTTAACGGGATCACAGACAGCAATAAAAACTAACGTGTTCTAATGCCTCTACAGTACACTCTATCTTAAACTGAACAAAAAGTTTTGCCTTTAGTTATACTATACGTAAGGTAAACAGAGAGGGAGAGAGTAAGAGACTCAAGACAGCTATAGACAGTTGGAATCTCAGCCGGTTCACCATGGACCAGCCGAGATTTGAACCATGTATGGGCAGGCTGATTGTACCCAAGTTAATTAACCGATCAACTTTGGTACAACCAGCAGTCAGATTTTCCATGTGATTATTGCCAGAGGCTATAGCCCCTTGCAATAACCACTGTGTTCTCCCAGCAAGGATGGCTTCCTGCACCCCCCATCCACCAGGAGAACACAATAGTTCCATGGGAGGGATTCTTTCATCAACACAGTTAGTGTTGATGGGGGAATCGATCAATTGAAGGAAAATTGCACAGTCTATGGCTGGCTTAAAGGAAAAAGGTGGAAGAGAAGAAAAAGAGAAAGAATGAGATGGGCAGAGAAATAAGAGAAAAAGAATATATAGGAAAAGAGGAGCAAAAGTGTGAGGAGCAAAGAAAGAGAGAGAATTAGCATGAAATATAGAGGGAGGGGCTTATAATCAACATTAGAACAATTCAAAGCACTTTAGAGCTTCATTTCTGAGTTTGCATTCAGATGAAATCCCAGGATGGACAAGAAGTCCATAAGACCAATTTTAGTGCTTTTCATGTCCAACTTTCTTCCATGTAAGAACATATCTATATTCATAGTATAGAGGATTAATTAGTGCAATGTGCATGCTCTGGATAAGTGGTCAGTATGACCTACAGCTATAATTGGGGGACACTTTACAACTGTCATAGAACATTTAATTTACTTTATTAACTTTTCTTTCTAGGTCTGTCTCAGGTGACCATCACTCAGTCTGAAGAGTTCATTAAAGTCCAAGTGGGGTCGTCCGTCAGTCTCCAATGCGAACAAAGTGACACATCTGGCACCTACAATATGTTCTGGTATCAGCAGAAACAAGGGAAGGGGTTGGAGCTCATGGCCACATCGCTCGCTGCCGGAGACGCTACAGAGGAGGACAAGTTCAAGGAGTCGTGGAAAATGGTGCGACAAAATTCTACACATGCCATATTAAAACGAAACGCATCAACGCTTGAAGATTCAGCCACGTATTTCTGTGCCAGCAGTGTGCACAGCCACAAATAGCTGAGATAAAGCCAGCACAAAACTGGATATCAAACAATTGGTAATGGTAATAAATGGTAATAAAAAGTTTTAAAAAAAATGGAACTGTCCTGTAGGAGGCAGAATATTTCCACAATAAAACGGAGAGGATACATCTGCTTTGCCTGACACTCTTGATATGGCTCTCCGCTTCTTAGAATGAATTATCGTTGAGGCTTTTGGAGGATGTGTGCAGCTACGTCTTCCATCCTGCTGCGCTTTTTTCATATTTAACCCCTCTATTTTTAATGGCAGTAGTGATTACTGAATGATCTAAACTGGTGAAAATGTAGAATTTGTCTGAATATTTTGATGCAGGTCCATCTGATCTACAGAGAATGATGCAATCCTGAATATTGTGAATAATAAACTGTAGGATATATTGTGAATTAAAATAATTACCAATTAGCAAATTTTCACGGTTTTTCAAATTTATTCACTCCATCACTTAAAAGTTACATGGTCCTAGTACAGAACATTTGTCTCTTACAGGTATTTATAAAGCAGACAACTTATGCAGTGCTTTACATATTGTACATTAGCATCAGTCCCTGCCCTTGAGGAGCTTACAATCTAAGCTTCCTTGCTTATATATATATATATATATATATATATATATATATATATATATATATATTGTACCCATCTTCTGATGGCTCCTTTCAGCAGGATAATGCACCATCAAAAGCTGACACTGTGCCATCAATTGCAGCCACTGTGCCCATCAAACGCTGCCACTGTGCCCATCAAACGCTGCTACTGTGCCATCAATTGCAGCCACTGTGCCATCAAACGCTGCCACTGTGCCATCAAACACATCCACTGTGTCATCAAACGCTGACACTGTGCCATCAAACGCTGACACTGTGCCATCAAACGCTGACACTGTGCCATCAAATGCTGCCACTGTGCCCATTAAACGCTGCCACTGTGCCCATCAAACGCTGCCACTGTGCCATCAAAGCTGCCACTGTGCCCATCAAACGCTGCCACTGTGCCATCAAATGCTGCCATTGTGCCATCAAATGCTGCGACTGTGCCCATCCAACGCAGCCACCGTGCCATCAAACGCTGCCAGTGTGCCCATCAAATGCTGCCACTGTGCCAAACACAGCCACTGTGCCATCAAACGCTGACACTGTGCCATCAAAAACTGACACTGTGCCATCAAATGCTGCCACTGTGCCCATCAAACGCTGCCACTGTGCCCATCAAACGCTGCTACTGTGCCCATCAAACGCTGCTACTGTGCCCATCAAACGCTGCTACTGTGCCATCAATTGCAGCTACTGTGCCATCAAACGCTGCCACTGTGCCATCAAACACATCCACTGTGTTATCAAATGCTGACACTGTGCCATCAAACGCTGACACTGTGCCCATCATACGCTGCCACTGTGCCATCAAACGCTGCCACTGTACCCATCAAAAGCTGTCACTGTGCCCATCAAACGCTGCCACTGTGCCATCAAATGCTGCCATTGTGCCATCAAATGCTGCGACTGTGCCCATCAAACGCAGCCACTGTGCCATCAAACGCTGCCAGTGTGCCCATCAAATGCAGCCACTGTGCCAAATGCTGCCAGTGTGCCCATCAAATGCTGCCAGTGTGCCAAATGCTGCCAGTGTGCCCAATGCTGCCAGTGTGCCAAATGCTGCCAGTGTGCCTAATGGTGCCAGGGTGCCCAATGCTGCCAGTGTCCCAAATACTGCCAGTGTGCCCAATGAGTGTCCCAAATCCTGTCAGTGTGCCCAATGCTGCCAGTGTGACAGTGTGCCCAATGCTGCCAGTGTGCCAAATTCTGCCAGTGTGCCCAATGCTGCCAGTGTCCCAAATACTGCCAGTGTGCCCAATGAGTGTCCCAAATCCTGTCAGTGTGCCCAATGCTGCCAGTGTGACAGTGTGCCAAATGCTGCCAGTGTGCCCAATGCTGCCAGTGTGCCCAATGCTGCCAGTGTGCCAAATGCTGCCAGTATGCCAAATTCTGCCAGTGTGACAGTGTGCCCCCCGCCCGCCTTCTGCCCGGCACTTACCCTGTCTTGTGGGGCAGCGGGTGACAGCGACGAGCGGGGTCCTTCATGCGTCTCCTGCACTTCTTCTCCTGTCCTCTCATCCCATCAGGCGTCCAATAGCAGCGCCTGTTGTTTCAGCCAATCAGGTGACAGGTAACCAGACCATGAGCAACCTGATTGGCTGAGAAGCGGGTCAGTGTTAGGGGAGCGATGTATTCAGTTCCCTAACACACCAATGAGTAATTAGCGAACGCAGAGCAGTGCGCCCGCTGTTTACCCTTTTGGAAGCCTATTAGAGCCCATGGCTCGAATCAGGAAGCCTAAAGAAACCCCGCACGCACATCGGCTCCATCGTCGCGCGGCAGGTACATGCGCCTCCTATGCTATTTAAAGTGGCCGGCATACAATGATGGCGATTCGCACAGGGGAGCCCACCTGTCGCAGTATAACTGCGGCGGCTGGTCCTTAAGCGGTTAAAAAGAAAAAAAAACCTTAGTGCTTAGAACTACTTTAAAGCGGAGCTCCACCCAAAAGGGGAAGCTCCGCTTGTGTGCTTTCCTCGTCCTCTGCTGCCACATTTGCCACCTTTTGGGGGGAGGGGGAGCAGATACCTGTCAAAACCAGGAACCTGCTCCCACTCCCGGGTAAGATCGTCGCAATCATTGTGTGGCAATCTACAACATTTCCGGCCTCCACTCCTTCCTCCCAGCTGCCTTCTGGGAGACACACAGGTCCCAGAAGACAGCGGGACCATTCAGAAAGCGCAGCGAGACTCGCGCACGCGCAGTAGGAAACAGGCTGTGAAGCCACAGGGCTTCACTTCCTGTTTTTCTTAGTGAAGATGGCCGCACCTGGAACCGTTGGACGGATCGGCTTGGGATGCCAACCTCGCTGAATCCCTGGACTGGTAAGTGCCCTTATGTTAAAAGTTAGAAGCTATAGTATTTGTAGCTGCTGACTAGGGCTGCAACTAACGATTATTTTCATAATCGATTAGTTGGCCGATTATTGTTTCGATTAATCGATTAATCAGTTAATAACCTTAAAAAAAGTGTGGTGTATAATTTAGTTAATATGTAAAGTTTAAAAAAAGGTAATTTATAATTTATCTCTATGCAGGGGTAAACATAAATAACCAACTATATGGTTAGGGAGTAAAATCTTTAATCCTCTCTGAGAATAACAGACAGAAGAGATATACTCTATATACTATTAGAGGTTGAATCTGGACTCAGATCAAATTTTTTTATTTAAAGAAAAAAAAATTCTAGACTGTTTTGCAGATTTTCAAACAGAACTGTAATATTACATGCTTTTCTTCAGCTTCTCCATTGAAGTATATTGAACCAAAAAAGCACCATTTTGCATTGAAAAAGGTCCTTGACCCTTTCCAAATACACAGCAGCTGAAAAAAGCATAGATGTGAATGCTAAATGAACTGTAGTGCATTTCTGCAAAAAGCACCAAAAAACACATGGGTGGGAACCAGGCCTAAGACATTTAGTAACATAATGGAGTTAAAAAAAAAATTAAAAAATTGTTTTTTTACTGTGCAACAGTGAAAGTAATATTTACAGTAGAGATTATTTGCTCTTTTTGTACTATAAAGGGCTAATTTTAGTTTTTTTAACCCCATTATGTTACTGGCCAATTAATCGATTATGAAAATAGTAATCGATTAATTTCATAATCGATTAGTTGTCGATTAATCGATTAGTTGTTTCAGCCCTACTGCTGACTTTTATCTTATTTAGCTGGAACTCCTCTTTGAATATCATTAACCCCCCCTGGCGGTATTCCCGAGTGTGGCTCGGGGTGGATTTTCAGTACCAAAAGCAGTAACCTCGAACCACACTTGGGATCGCATCGCAGGATCCAGGTACACGTTACTTACCTTGTCTCCTGGATCCTGCGATGTCTCCCCACACTGTGAGCGGCTCGTCCTCCGCTCGATCTATCCCAAAGCCGAACTCCGTTCCCTGCGAGCGTTGCGACTCACAGGGGCGGAGGACGGCGCCAAATTCAAAAATGAAAACACACAATACATACAGTACACTGTAATCTTAATCTATCAATTTATTTCACATCCCCTTTGTCCCTAGTGGTCTGTCCAGTGTCCTACATGCAATTTTATATTATAAATACTGTTCTTTCTGCCTGGAAACTGGAGATTGTCCATAGCAACCAAAACCGTCCCTTTACATCAAAAGCAGTTTTAGACCAGCTAGAAAACAGTGATAATAAATTGGAATCACTTGCAGAATTGAGGGATAGTGATTTGTGGGGAAATCCATCATCAAACACTGAAAAGTAGCGACAGCGACAATTCTGCAACTGAGCAAATTTCAGTGTTTTTGATTTGATTACATTATTGAATACTTTTTATTATTATTATATTATTATTTGGTATAATTATTTATAGTTATTTATTATATTATAACTTATGATTTCGTGTTTCAAACTTTATCATACCCGAGATGTCTACTAGACTCTTGTTTGGTCAGATTTAAATTAATTATTCCTAAGAATTACAGGCCTATAATATAAAACGCCAAATTTCCATGCAAAATAATGGTACCGCTTTCAGCACCAAAAATATGAAATAATTATACCGCCAGGGAGGTTAACAATGAATGGCACCCAAAAGCGCATTGTGTATTTTGACAGAATTTGAAAGCAATTTGGAATCGTGGCAAGAATTGCGCAATTCTGCCAACAATTCTGCATTCCTCAGATGTGAATGGGTTCTAAAAGAAAATACATTATAACTATACTGTGTGTTTGTACTATATATATATATATATATATATATATATATATATATATATATATATATCAAATATTTATATAAAGTATATATACTATATATATAAAACACATATATACACACTTAAGCACAAGTGAAGGTGACCCCCTGACATGCCACATTTGGCATGTAATTTTTTTTTTGGGGGGGGGGGGGCGGATTCCCTCTTTTTAGAGGCATCCAGCTCCCACTTCCTCCCGGGCACTGCGGCGCCGGAAGGAAGTTCACTTCTCCCCCTTCCCTCTCGACAATCACCCGGGATGTCTAATAGACTCTTGTTTGGACAGATCTAAGTGTGTTATTCCTAAGAATTACAGGCCTACAATATAAAACACCAAATTTCAATGCAAAATAATTGTACCGCTTTCAGCATCAAAAATCTGAAATAATCATACCGCCAGGGAGGTTAAAGCAGCAATGTAGAATTTGTAATAAGGACATTTTTATTATGATTTTTTTATGGGAATTGTTTATGCACTTTGTATACTGTACCTGCAAAAAAAAATTTAATCAGGGTTTGTCTTTTCCATCCTTCTTTTATTTAATTATAACAGGTAAAATAATAATTATACACATTGCAGAAATCGATACTCAATCTATTCTGTTTTTAAATTGCTTTCTGAACAACAGTATATAATTAGTTGAAAAAAAGTAAAACGTCAGGCAAAGTATAGCATGCCGGGGTGATCTGATATTTTATAGGGGAGGGGCAGGGCAGGAAACATTTGCAAAGAAAGTGACAAAGTAACACTACATATTCAAGTCTTCTCAGATCTTCTGTGTATAAAGCCTAAACATTTATGATATCAATTTTTTTTAAAGCAATGTAAGCTATATTTTAATTTGTACAATGGAAATGCAAAGATATTAATATGTTAGATATTATTAAGTATATTATATTAGATATGATAACACATGATAAACTGAGACATGTATTTCCTCTTTTTCAGAGCATACGGACAGTCATCCTCTACAATGAAAAAACCACTTAGTTTTTTATTGGTCCTGGAGCTTTCATCATGTAAGGATCATTTTTATTTCTGTTCTTTAAATTTATTTAGATTATGTTTTCTTTTAAATTTGGATGGCGCAAAAAAAAGAACAAAAAAAAAACTTAAGATGCAATTCCATTGGCAGTTAAAACAATGGATGCACGATGTTTGAGTTTATTGTCTAAAGCTGAACCAAAAAATTGTAAACCACAGGAGATTAATTAAAAACTGTAAACTAAAGAACTAACATATATAATAAATAATATGTGAGTGCTAAATGCTTAGAAACATGCTGGAATTAGACAAGAGGGCTCTATTTAAAATAATAGTTTGTTTTTTTTACATTGTTGATATACATTGCATTGGTTCTAACAATTAAAAACAATTACAAAAAAGTATCAATTAAAAAAAAAAAAAAAACATAAGCAAAAAACATAATAAATTAAATACTAGAGTTCTATTAAAAAAAAAAAAAAATATAAGATATAATAACACTGCTGATTAGCATATAGATAGATAGAAAGGTAGATGGCTCTATCTATCTATATACATATTGCTTAGATAACTGTATACAGTCCACCCATGAAATGATAGCATTCAGGATAACAATTCCCTTTTTATTTCAAACATCTGGTTTTAGATTTCTTTTACATTTACAAGATCAAACAATTTGATTAAAAAAAAAACAATACCCTGTCCCAAACCTTGTCATTTCCCTTTTTTTTTATTATTTTCATTTTTTTGGTCAGGTTGATCAGCATGTAAATATGATGAAAAATATGAAAAAGTTAAATAAAAAGAAACTTATCATATTATCATTACGCATGCAGTATCTTGAATATGCTTTTCCTTGTCTTTTAAAGTATAAATGTCAATTATTTTTTTACATTTTTAATTTTTTTATTTTGGATAGTCATCTGGACCAATAGTAAAGGTGAATCACCCTCCCGGGGGGAGGGGGGGAATCAATGGCAATAAAAATAGGTTTTAACCTTTTCTAGTTTTATTTGAAATTAATAATTTTGTTCTTTTTACATATTTTAAATGTCAGTCCTGTGCAAACTAGAGAAGTAACAATAGGCGAAGGGAAGACAGTAAGTTATATTCCACTAAAGCTTCCATGACCTGCAACTTGCTCCACCATCTTCCTAGAAATCAGATGATCTTCAGATATCTATGAGGCTAAAAATAAATGGATCGAAGATGCAGGAGGAGAGGGTGGGTTGATGCATCAATATTTTAAAATGGTTTGATTGTGTTATATTTTCATATTACTTTCATCTCCATACACATACAGACAGAGGGGTTGATTTACTAAAATCTGCAAAATCTGGTGCAGCTGTGCATGGTAGCCAATCAGCTTCTAACTTCAGCTTGTTCAATTAAGATTTGACAAAACAAAAAAAAAAATGATTCTGTGCAGAGATGCACTAGATTTTGCACGCTCCAATTTTAGTAAATCAACCCCATAACCAATCCAACTTTCTCTGTTTTTGCTAGACTGCCCTTTAACTATCTTCTATTGATTGATCAGCTAGAAAATCAGTAGCAATACAAATTATTTTTTATTTCCATCCATCAGATTTGTGCCAGGCGGTGACGGTCACTCAGAATGTACCCCTAATTATTACCAAAACTGGAAAAAAGGTGGAGATTCCTTGTGAACACGATGATAAAACTGGAACTTACAACATGTATTGGTATCGGCAGAAGCCAGGAGAGGGTTTGAAGCTCATGGCTCTCTCAGTTGAGGTGACTTCTTCCAGTGTGGAGAAGGAGTTTGAGAAAAAATGGAAAATGTCCCGGATAGATGTCACCAATTCCCTTCTGATAAAAGAGGAAGCAGACTCTGAAGATAAGGCCGTGTATTTCTGTGCTTCCAGTATGCACAGCCACAAATAACAGAGAATGAGCCAACACAAAACCACCAACTTACATGACTGAGGTGTCAACAATTTACAAAGCCACCATGGGAAACTAGTCTACTCCTAAGAATTCACTCAGACTTCCACTTAATATGTATAAAGGATGTGGTTTGTGCTGTTATTTCTCCAATTTCTAGGAATCATTTTCTTCTGTCTCCGGGATCTTGACACTGCATAACTTTGGTGTGAGGCTCGGATGTCATTGGCCTAGAGCAGGGGTCTCCAAAATATGGCCCTCCAATATGACAGGAACTACAATTCCCATCATGCCTGTGAATGTCAGAGTTTTACAATGCCTCATGGGAGATGTAGTTCCGCAACAGTTGGAGGGCCGTAGTTTGGAGATCCCTGGCCTCGAGCAGCGATGGCGAACCTTGGCACCCCAGATGACTTGGAGCTACATTTCCCATGATGCTCATGCACTCTGCAGTGTAGTTGAGCATCATGGGAAATGTAGTTCCAAAATATCTGGGGTGCCAAGGTTCGCCAACACTGGCCTAGAGGCTCTCGGTACAGGAAAAGCTGAGTATGCAGCATTGGTTTACTGCTGAGAGGGAGAGTAGCTGTTAAAGGCTTTTCCTTTATTGGTCAAGTCAAGTCTTATGCCGCGTACACATGACTGGGCTTTCCGTCAGAATAGACTCCGACGGTCTTTCCGACGGAGTTCAGCTGAAGCGGACTTGCCTACACACGATCACACCAAAGTCTGATCATTTAGAACGCGATGACGTACAACGGGACTAGCAAAAGGAAGTTCAATAGCCAGTAGCCAATAGCTGCCCTTGCGTCGTTTTTGGTCTGGAATAGCATACAGACGATCAGTTTTCCCGATAGGAACTGATCTGTCTGAAAGATTTGAAACATGTTCTATTTCTAGGTCCGTCAGAATTAGAAATAAAAAGTCCAATGAAGCCCACACACGATCGGAATGTCCGACGGAATGAATCATGTCGGACCTTTTCTGCTGGAAAGTCCGGTCGTGTGTACGCGGTATTAGTGTTAGGGTTAACTGCAGTTCAGTATCAAGGGATAGCTCAAAGTTACGAGTTAGAGAGGGAAGGATAAGCATTAAAATTATTATAAAGGCTCAAGGTTTATTTTATGCATGAAGGTAAAAAAACCTTTGGTGTGCAGCAGTACATGAGCCTGAGCTTTCTCCAGTGCTGTGTACGGGAGCCTCGGCCATTGTCTTCCACTGTCAATCACAGCCAGTGAACCAATGAGGAGAGAGAAGGGGCGGGGTTGAGCCATGGCTCTGTGTGTGAATGGACATGCAGAACAGCGGCTCAGGAGTGCACCTGCTCAGGTGCCCCCTTTGCAAACTGTTTGCTCTGGTAGAACTTGGCAGGATGGAGGGGCCAGGAACTCCGGCAGGGGACCCGAGAAGATGAGGATCAGGGCTGCTATGTGCAAAACCACTGCACAGAACAGGTCAGTATAACATGTTTGTTATTTAAAAAAAAAATTGCCTTTATTGTTACTTTAACTGCTTCCCCACCAGCCGCTGCAGTTATACTGCGGCAGGTTGGCTCGCTGTAGGTGTACATTAGGCTGGTACACAGCAAATCGAGGGTGTGCGTGCACCGCCGGAGACCATTGGCCAGCGGGGGGAGGCAATAAAAGGGTCCGGCGGTCGTTCCCCGCAGTGCCTGTGTAAACAAGGCAGATCTCCATTCTGACAGGGGAGATCACACAGATCCTACCTTTCTGCTATGCAGGAGGATTGGATCTCTGTGTTGTCCCAGGCAGCCCATCCCCCATACAGTTAGAACACACAGTGAGGGAACACAGTTAACCCTTTTATTGCCCCTGATGTTAACCCCTTCCCTGCCAGTGTCATTAGTACAATAACAGTGCATATTTTTAGCACTGATTACTGTAGTATTGTCACTGGTTCTCAAAAATGTGTGTGCAATTTGTCCACCGCAATGTCGCAGTCCCGCAAAAAATCCTGCTAAAAATCACTAATCGCCACCATTTTTTTGTAGAAGAATAGAAATTGATGAATGCATTTTTTTTTTATATTTTATAGCAGAAAGTAAAATATATCTATATATATTTTTTTTTTTTCAAAATTGTCGCTCTTTTTTTGTTTATAGCGTAAAAAATAAAAACCACAGAGGTGATCAAATACCACCAAAATTACCCTCTATTTGTGGGAGAAAAAGGACATCAATTTTGTTTGGGTGCAGTGTCGCACGACCGCGCAATTGTCAGTTAAAGCGACGCAGTGCCGTATCGCAAAAAATGGCCTGGTCAGGAAGGGGGTAAATCCTTCCGGGGCTGAAGTGGTTAAGGCCTCATTTTAGGGGTTTGTTTAAAGTGTATGCCAAATGGGGAAGAATTAAGGGCTTGTTCACACTAGTGTTGGTCTCTGAAAAGCGATCATTGTTTGGATCGTGCTGCAACTTCGATCCAAATGGGTTGCGTTTGGCAGGCGCTATGCCCCCCCAAAGCACGAAGGGATATAGTTCCTGCTGCAACCTCTAAGCAAAGCATCATGGCAATGGCATGTATGCACCTCTGGCCACTGCTTCTATAACTAAAGGGGTAGTGGTTGGATGGCAGGAAAAGCATGGCACAACCACAGGGTTTAATGGTCCCCAAACTGCTAGTGTGAACAAACTCCTGTTGGGTTTGTACTGCGATCTGGAACTCCATTAGAGAGATTTAACCTTACTTCCAGTTCTGCTGATGTTGATTTCACCAGAAAGGAAATGAGGGAACGTCTGCAAAAGGGACACATAGAGATATAAATCTGAATGAGATTCTAGCCTTCTGTACTCTGATGTAATGCTTCTCTTCCTGTCTGGTAAAATGTGGTCAGCAAGGTAAGAAGTGAAGTTGAATCTCTCCAATTAAAGTTGAATCTTTCCCATCAATGAAACTTTGGATAGCAGTAAAGCCCAGTAAAGCCTAGTAAAGCCTAGTACGCAGTTCTTTTCCGTTCAACCCAGCAAACGGAAGAACTCGGGAGGAGATCATGTACTAACTATGTGATGTTAGTACAGCGATCTTCTCACGTAACTATCGTGTTCTGACAGGGTTATGGCCCCCCAACAGAACACAGTAGTCAGCACTCTCAGCAATTAGATGCCAGTCGGCAGACCTTTTTCGATCATGCCCCTTCGACAGAAGCCAGATGTCCGGCTGCCTTCTGTTGGACCAGCTGCCATACACATAGCTGAATGTCGGCCGGCTTCTAAATCACACACTCTATCCAAAACTATGAGAAAAAGAAAAAAAGTTTTGGCTGGGACAACACTTTTAGTGTTAGCAGGAATTTAAAGAGAAGTATGGGATTTTTTTTTTTTATCATACTTACCTAGGTGGATGCAGCATTGGAGCAACCACCACTAATCGCCCGGTTCTCAAAGTTCCGTGAGCAGAGATCTGGTGACTCCCTGGATCACTGGGCTGTGGAGGGAGTTGGAGCGGCCGGCTCTGGCTCTCAGAGGCTCGCTGAGAAGCTGAGCCGGGTGCCGGTCCAGACATGTTGGCGGATCTTGACCATGTGGTCCCGATTTTTCCCAAGCCTGGACCGGCTCTGTGAAGTCAGCCGACAGCAGGCTTCTGTCCGCTGTCAGCTGAAAATGGGTCACAGGAGTGCAGAACGATCTGCACTCCTGTGATCCACAGGAGAAGTACAGGCAAATAAGCTTTGGCTGTACTTCTCCTTGGGTTTGTTTAACAGCAAAGCTACGAATTAAAGCATATCTGTTCTTTTGTAGCCCCCTCAGACCTACAGTAACCCCTCTCTCTCAAATTTGATGGTCAAAGCCTGAAGAAGTCTTCAAGGTCCCCGGGTTAATAGCTAGACATGTGCTTTTCATTTCGCTCCGAATTGAAATTCGGACAACTTTTCAGTTTTCGGAAATTCGTATGTATTCGAATTTTCGAATTACAATAGTACCGAATTTAAACGAATCCGAAAGAACGAGAAAACAATTCGGACGAAATTTGAATTAGAATCGATTCGAATTAATTTAGAATAGTTTTCAAAAAGTATTCAAATTCAAAAACTTTTCGAATTCGAAAATATTTTACATTTGAATAGTTTTCATGTAGTTTTCCAACTTTCAAAGAGAATAAAATAGAATAGAAAATAAAAGAATAGAATAAAAAAACATAATAATAAAAAAATAATAGAATAGAATAGAGTAAAAAAAAAAGAATAGAATAAAATAGAAAGAATATAACAATCTTCTGAAATTCGAATTTTAAATAGAATACATTTGAATACATAAGAAAATAGAATAGAAATTAATAGAATAGAAAAAAAATAGGATAAACTACAGGTATACTTGTTATTTTTTCTATACTATTCTGTTATTTTCTATTCTATTCTAATCTATTCTTTTCTATTCTATTCAAATTTGAATTGATTATATTTGAATGTTGGGAAGTGGTTATATTATTTCTAGTCTATTCTATTATTTTTTTATTCTCTGCTAGTCTATTTGTTTCTTTTCTAGTCTATTCTATTCTTATATTTTCTGTTCTATTTTGTTCTGTTTTACTCTATTATACTCTATTCTTTAATTTTCTGGTTTCTATTCTATTCTATTTTTTTCTATTCTATTCCTTTATCCTCTTTTCTATTTTATTCTCTTTGGAAATTGGAAAACAAATCTCAAACTATTGGAATTTGAACATTTTTAGAATTGGAAAACTTTTAGAATTAGAAAACTATTTGAATTAGAATTAGAAAACTATACGAACTCGGAAAATTTGAATCAATTTGAATACGAATAAACAAAACGAATTCCGAAAACCAATTAAACCAAATATACAACTTTAACTAAACTAATTTATGTAAATAATGAATCGAAACGAAACAAAACTATTTTTTTTGTTCCGCACATGTCTAGTTAACCACTTCAGCCCCGGAGGATTTGGCTGCCCAATGACCAGGCCATTTTTGGCGATTCAGCACTGCGTCACTTTAACTGACAATTGCGCGGACGTGTGACCCTATACCCAAACAAAATTGACGTCCTTTTTTTCCCACAAATAGAGCTTTCTTTTGGTGGTATTTGATCACCTTTGCGGTTTTTGATTTTTACGCTATAAACAAAAAACGAGCGACAATTTTGAAAAAAAAAGCAATATTTTTTACTTTTTGCTATAATAAATATGCCCAAAAAATATATAAAAAACCAAAAATTTTTCCTCAGTTTAGGCCGATATGTATTTTTCTACCTATTTTTGGTAAAAAAATTGCAATAAGCGTATATTTGGTTTGCGCAAAAGTTATAGCGTCTACAAAATAGGGGATAGTTTTATGGCATGTTTATTATAATTTTTTTTTATAAGTAATGGCGGCGATCTGCAATTTTGATCCTGACTGCGACATTATGGCGGACACATCGGACACTTTTGATGCTATTTTGCGACCATTGTCATTTATACAGCGATCAGTGCTATAAAAATGCACTGATTACTGTGTAAATGACACTGGCAGAGAAGGGGTTAACCACTAGGGGACAAGGAATGGGTTAAGTGTGTCCTAGGGAGTGATTCTAACTGTGTGGGGGCTGGGCTACCTGTGACACGACATTGATCACTGCTCCTGATGACAGGGAGCAGTAGATCCCTGTCCTTGTTTACAAAGGCATCTCCTCGTTCTGCAGCTCCGTGAGACGATCGCGGGACACCGGCGGACATCAAGTCCGCTGGTCCCGCGGGCACGGTCACGGAGCCGGCGGCAGGGGCACACGGCGCAAAATTCGAAGTGACGTTTATATAGGTTACTTTGCGCAGCGGTGCCATTCTGCCGACGTATATGTACAGGCGGTGGTTGGCAAGTGGTTAATACCTTCATTCTCTTGGTTGTATCTCTACAGTTGATCCCAATAGACTCCTAAGAGCTTTTTTCTCAATATAGTGGACATCCAGCAAATGGCCCTGTTTAAGTCTATGGGAACGATTTGCGAGAAGTGAGGTCTCCACTATTCTTATTCAAAATTTTGGATTTACTTTCATTCCAGTTGACACTGGAGATCAGGTGAATTGAAGAGAGTCAATCACCCTAATGGAGACAGAGACAACAATAAAGAAAGAAGGGTCTTGACATGGCAGTATGGCTTCCACATCAATTTGCAAATACATGCAAATAAAACCTTTTAATGCTAATTGTTAAACAGTGTTATTTTTTTATTATTATTATAATTTTTGCTGGCTATCTTATAGGTGTGCTGAATTTTTTTCTGTATTGTGTTTGTTCAGCAATACAATCATTTCATTGGTTCTAACCCCTAACTGCTCTCTCAAAATCCAATACAAATGTTTTATCCTTAGTTACTGTATGCTTTAAATTCTGTTTATACCGAAATCAGAATTAATTATAGACAATATATAATTAGATTTCTCTTAGGGAATTTATTCTTAACTTGCACACTAAACTGTGTCTTCAAGGAAATGGAAATAATTTGGGTTTGCCTTTACTATCTTAACTATATTGAAACTCACCTTAGATAATATTTGTACACACTGAAAAAAAAAAAAAATCATACGCAATATATTTTGTTTTAAAATAATTTTCTGAACAACAGTATAAAATGAACTGAAAAAATAAAAAAATCTGTAAAAGTATAAAATGCTGATGTTATCTAGAAATTCTATAGGGAAGGGGGAGGTACAAGTTATATTTTCAAAGGAAGTGACACTGGGGGACAAAGTAACACAATATAATCAAGTCTTCTCAGATCGTCCACATATAGAGTTTAAACAATTAATTTTTTTTTATTTTTTTTATGCAATGTAAGCTGTATCTTGATTTGTACATTGGAAATTAATAGATAATATAAAAGGTGATGAACTGAAACATGTATCTCCTCTTTTTCAGAACATATGGTCATCATTCCTCTACAATGAAAAGGCTGCTTTGTCTTTTGCTGGTCTTCGAACCTTTGGCACGTAAGGATCATTTTTATTTCTATTCTTTACATTCATTTATGTTGTGTCTTTTATTTCAAAATTCAATCCCTTTTTCAATTAATGAATTTTATTTCACATTGCTTGAGTCGAGAAAATAAATACTCTTTTCCTTCAGTATATCTATTTTAAAACAGTTTATTGTCAAAAGGTGACATAAAAGTTGTAAACTAAAGGCCCACTATTGAAAAAAAAATGTTGTGTGTTCTCTGTTCTGTATACAGTCAGCACACAAAATTATAGTATTCTGGAAAATAATTCCTTTTTTAATTTTAAATATCTTAATTTCATTTTAAATATCTTAATTTATATATTTTCTCCACGTTGAAAAAATACCCTGTCTCAACCCTTGTCATTTTTTATTTTGCTGGTCACCTTGATTTGCATTTAAAAAAAAGAATGAATCTAGAGTATGAATACAAAATATTGTATTCTTTTATTACACATGAATAAATCTGAATATATCTTCCTTGTCTTTTAAAGTATATGTACATGCAAAACTTGTTTTCTTTTGTTTGGGTTAGGAAAAATAGTCACCTGGACCAATAGTAAGGGTGAATATGCTTAATGGGGAAGCAGATGACCATATAAAATAAAAACAGGTTTGGATATTCTATAAAATACCATTTATTTTTGCTTTTTATATATTTAAAATGATAATCCCATGCAAACTAAGTAAATAACAATTGGTGGAGCTGGGTAAGAGGGTATTGAGGTTACACATGCCTATATGTTCCTAAACCTTAAATTTGGCACTTGGGAGTCTATCGAAGTTATATTTCTTGACCTGCAACCTGTTCCTCCAACTCCCCAGATGTTAGAGTATCTCCATAGACATCTACAGACAGTCAGTGGATTGGAGATGCAGGAGCATAGTGTCAACCCCTGAGGCTTATGCGTTCAAATTTTAAAATGGTGGATTGTATTATTGGAGATCCTGAATTTTACTATACTTTTACATTATTTGGTATTCATTTGTGGAGTTAGGGAAGAAGGTGTTTAAGTTCTACTCAACCATAGTAATCCTTTTAAAGGCCTATCATAGTTAGATTATACTTGACCCGCAATCTGCTCCTCCATCTCCACAGATATCAGAGGATCTCTATAGATGTCTATGAGGCTAAAAATGAGAGGATCAGAGATGCAGGAGTACTTGACCTGCAATCTGCTCCTCCATCTCTTCAGATGTCAGAGGATCTCTATAGATATCTATGAGGCTGAAAACTAGAGGATCTGAGATGCAAGAGCAAAGTGCAGAGCTCCTGAATCGATGCAATAACATTTTAAAATAGTGGATTGTACTATATGTTCACATTACTTTCACCTCTGTACCTATACATAATCCAATGTTCTCAGTTTTTGCTCGGTCATCTTTTAAGTATCTTCTAAAATTGATTAGCTAGCTATTCCATAAAAAATACAAATTCGCTTATCGTTTCCCGTCCAACAGATTTGTGCCAGGCAGTGACGGTCACTCAGGATGTACCCATAATTATCACAAAAGCAGGAAAAAAGGTGGAAATTCCTTGTGAACACGACGATAATTCTGGTTCTTACAACATGTATTGGTATCAGCAGAAACCAGGTGAAGGGATGAAGCTTATGGCTCTCTCAATTGCATCATCTCCTGCCACTATGGAGGAGGAATTCAAAGGAAAATGGACTATGTCCCGGCCAGATACCAAAAGCTCCTTTCTGATAAAAGAGAAAGCACAATCAGAAGATACAGCTGTGTTTTTCTGTGCTTCCAGTATGCACAGCCACAAATAACAGAGAACGAGCCAACACAAAACCAACAACTTGCTTCACTAGGAGTCTCAACAATTTACTAAGCCCCCTGCTGGGGAAACTAGTGTGTTCCTAAAAATTCAATTAAACTTTTATTTAAAACAAATTGGGCTGTTGTTAAAGGGGAACTCCAGTTTCCACAAACAATTTATGGCACTAAGATGTTGAAGCAATATCATTTTCATGTGGGTCGATGTTGGTCCAGACATTCTAGGTACAGGACAAGGTGAGTAAGTAGCACAGGTTTAGTGCTGAGAGGGAGGGTAGATTTTAAAGGTTTTATTTATGAAACAGGTTAAGTGTTAGGGTTTAAGGTCAACTGGGGTTAAGTGTTAAGGGTCAGGTCAAAGATTAATAGTCAGAAAGGGAAGGGAAAGTGTTAGGGCTCAATTTAGGGGTTAGGTGAGACTATATATCAAACAGGGGGGAATCAGAACTCTTGTTGGGTTTTTACTGCGATTACTGCTATTAGATAGATTTCCTCTAACTTTATGTCTTGCTAACAGTGGTTTCACCAGACAAAATGAGGGAAATTCTGAAACAGGGACACAGACAGAGAAATAATCTGAAAGGGGGTCTAGCTCCCACTCTACTAAACAAAATATTTTTTATTCTTGTATGTGTTTATGTTATAAAATGTATCTCATTTCTTGTCTGGTAAAAAGTTGTCATCAGTACAGGAAGTGAAGGTAAATCTCGCTAATAGAACATTGGATAGCAGGAAAAACCTGCCAGGGGTTCTATTCTATTCCCACTCAATCCAGAACTAAGAACAAAAGTTTGGGTGGACATACATTTTAAGTGTTAGGGGGAGGTAAGTCTTAAGAAGCAGGGTAATATTTAAGCATCAGGAGGAGGAGGGAAAGTGTCTAGGGCTGGTTTTAGAGGCTAACTGTACTTGCCAATCACCCCCAGACCTGCGGTCATTTCTGTACTGTTTCCCAATAAAGTGTACACCTGGCAAATGGCCCTGTTTAAGTCTATGGGGATCATTTGCACAGAAGTGGCCGCGAAAAAGAAGATCGGAGTCTCTGAAGATTGTTGCAAGCCCAGTATCAACTAGGGCAGGGGAACCTGGGTTACGTTGGGTCATTGGGGCTTGCCAAATGGATAACTATGTTTTCATTACAATTACAGTTATTTTTTGTAAGTGTTCACACAGAGGAGGGTTACTTTTTTTTTTTAATACAGAGGAAGCTATAATTTTCATGCAAAAACTTGGAGATTTTAGGAACTGGAGGTCCGCTAATTGCATATCCCTGGTCTATCTGATAAGAACATCCCATTTGTATCTGCCATTATCAGAATCCCCCTGTCATAGAGGCACCCATTATAGAAATGTGTCCCTTTCTACATTGGCCACTGCATTGTCTATGTATTCACCACTAGGGGACCCATCATGAGAAATGCCATGCAGCCATCACTGGAGAACATGTAGATGGAATGCTTGGCTACAAAGAGGTTGCAGGAGATCAGCATCACTCAGATAATTTAGGGTTAGATTCTAAAGGTAATATTTATGAAAAAAAAAACAACAGACATGTTATACTTACCTGCTCTGTGTAATAGTTTTGCACAGAGCAACCCTGATCCTCCTCTTCTCGGGTTCCCCACTCGCCCTCCTGGCTCCTCCCCCCGCTGAGTGCCCCTATTGCAAGCTGCCTGCTATGAGGACACTTGTGCGTGCTCGCTCTTGAGCCAGCTCTTTGTGTGCATAAGACACACTGGGGTTGATTTACTAAAGACAAATAGATTGTGCAGTTGCACGCTGCAAGAGCAGTTGCTCCAGAGCTTCGTAAATGAGCAGAAGCTCTGCTGACTTCCATCATCCAATCATGTGCAAGCAAACATGCTGTTTTTTTAATTTTCCTTGCATGTGATTGGGTATTCTTTGCAAAGTGAAGGTTTACCTTATTTACTAAGCTCTGGAGCAACTGCTCTTGCAGAATGCAACTGCACTTTGCAAAGTGTACAGTCGATTTGTCTTTAGTAAATCAACCCCACAGAGAGCAGCTTGGCCCCGCCCCAACTCCTATCTCACTGGCTGTGATTGACAGCCAATGGCTCCCACTGCTGTGTCTGAGCCAATGAGGAGGGGGAGAGCCAAGAGAGCCGCTGCCCTCATGCACATCGCTTGATGGAGGTTGGGCTACAGTAGGTATTTAGGGAGTGTGGTGATGGGTGGTGGAGGGGGGGTTTGCTTGCATAAGGTTGTTTACTTTAATGCATAGCATGAAAGGTAAAAAAAAATCCGCCTTTAGATCCACTTAAAGGCAAAACATTATTTTTTGTGTCCTATTGGAAAATGTCCCCACTATTCTTGTTCTGGTGGCAACTCAAAATTTTGGATTTACCCCCCACTTTCATTTTAGGTGACACTGGTGATTAGGTCAATTGAAGAGAGTCAATATCCCTAATGGGGATAGAGACAGCAATAAAAAATAGCAGTATGGCTTCCACATCAATTTGCAAATACATGCAAATAGAAACTCTATTTTTGATGCAATTTATTTAACAGTGTAATTTTTTTTTTTTTTTGGGCTATCTTGTAAGTGTACAAAAAGGGTAAAATTCTCCGCTCGGTGATTCAATGAATATAAATATATGACCCAACAGCTGCACTCATATGTATGTACACACCATAAAACAAATACAATAAGCAAAATGTTGCATTGTTATTATTGTGATAATGAAAATCAATATGCAAATAAAACAGATATTTATGAACAATAAAAGTCCATTCATGTGATCCACAAAACTTAACGATAATTGAAGTGGATAATTCATAAATAATTGAAGATCCAAAACTCCAAAAAGTCCTTGATGTGAAAGAAAATAGTGATGTCCTTCCAAATCAACTGCAGGTGTTAAACCTCGTGCTCCCCTGGAGGTAATTAAAGTAAAGGTATCCTCTTACCAGATATCATGACCTTTCAAGGCCGATATATGCATCAGTGAGTTGTTACCCTCATTACAGGTATATCCAGCTCAGCTTTTCCACCTATTATAGGGAATGCCAATATTGTGTCTAATAATCTCCCACAAGCCTCAGATCCAGTTAACCACTTGCTGCCCACCCGCGTCATATGACGGCGGGACGGTGCAGCTGTTGTTCTGGGCCGCCGTCATATGAAGGCGCAGCCTTCCAGGCAGCCCAGATCCACATCCTGTCAGATGGGAGGAGACCAATGGTGTGTTCCTTGTACAGAGGAACACCGATCGGTCTCCTCCCCTTGTGAATCCCCTCCCCCCACAGTTAGAATCACTCCCTAGCAACACATTAACCCCTACAGCGCCCCCTCCTGGTTAACCCCTTCATTGCCAGTCACATTTATACAGTAATCAATGCATTTTTATAGCACGGATCGTTGTATAAATGTGAATGGTCCCAAAAATGTGTCAAAATTGTCCGATGTGTCCGCCGCAATATCACAGTCATGATAAAAATCGCAGAGCGCTGCCATTATCAGTAAAAAAAATAAAAAAATAAAAATGCTATAAATCTATCCCCTTATTTTGTAGACGCTATAACTTTTGTGCAAACCAATAAATATATGCTTATTGCGATATTTTTTACCAAAAATATGTAGAAGAATACGTATCGGCCTAAAATGAGGAAAACATTTGTTTAAAAAAAAAATTTTTTGATACTTATTATAGCAAAAAGTAAAAAATTTTGTGTTTTTTCAAACTTGTCACTCTTGTTTTGTTTATAGCACAAGAGATAAAAAAACGCAGGGGTGATCAAATACCACCAAAAGAAAGCTCTATTAGTGGGGAAAAAATGATAAAAATTTCATTTGGGTACAGTTTAGTATGACCGCGCAATTGTTATTCAAAGTGCGACAGCGCTAAAAGCTGAAAATTGGCTTGGGCAGGAAGGGGGTGAAAATGCCCTGTATGGAAGTAGTTAAGCGAGTTTAGCAGCAGTTATCAGCAGTTGAGGTTGGAAGTGTTTTTTATCTTGCAAGTGTGTTGGATTGATTTTTATTGTGTTTGTTCAGCAATACAATCGTGACAATGGTTCTAACCCCTAACTGCTCTCTCAAAATCTAATTTAAAAATTAATTTAAAAAAAGTTTAATCTTAGTTTCTGTTCACTTTAGATACCTTTTAAGCTTCATTTATTATAGGCAATATTTAATTAGCTTTCTCTTGGGGAATTTATTTTTTTGTACATTGTAAACTGTGTCTGCAAGAAAATGGAAAAAAAACCTCATATTTTGTTTTCAAATTGTTTTCTGAACAACAGTATAAAATGACTTAAAAAAAACTAAAACTTCAGTAAAAGTATAAAATGCTGATGTTATCTAATATTCTATAGGGGAGGGGGAGGTACAAGGGACATTTACAAAGGAAGTGACACTGGGGGACAAAGTAACATGACATAATCAGGTCTTCCCAGATCATCCTCATATAGAGCCTAAACGTTTATAATTATTTTTTTAAATCAATGTAAGATGTATCTTGATTTATACATTGAAAATGAATAGATATGAATAGATAATATAAAAGGTCATGAACTGAAACATCTATTTCCTCTTTTTCAGAACATATGGACTTCATTCCTCTATGATGAAAAAAGTTTTTTGTTTTTTGCTGGTCCTGGAACTTTTGACATGTAAGGATTATTTGTATTTCTTTTCTTTACATTCATTTATAGTGTGTATTTTATATTGGGATGGGATGAAAATCAAAATTCAATCCCTTTTTCAATAACTAATTTAATTTCACATTGCTTGAGTCAAGAAAATAAATGCTTTTTTTCTCTCAGTAAGACAATTTTTAAAAAAAATTAGTTTATTGTTGAAAAGGTGAAATAAAAGTTGTAAACTAAAGGCCTGCTATTGAAAAAAAAAAGTATTCGTGCAGCACATAAAATTATAATATTCTAGAAAAGAATTCCTTTTTTTTTTTCAGTTTTATTATCTTAATTTATATTTTCTCCACATTTACTAACTTTATTTAGTTAAAAATATACCCTGTCGCTACCCTTGTCGCTTTTGCTTTTGCTGGTCACATTGATTTGCATGTAAATGTGGAGAAAAACATAAAAAACAATGAATATAGAGCAGTTCATATTATACTTTTATTACACATGCAGGAACCTGAATATATTTTCCTTGTCTTTCAAAGTATATTTGCATGCAAAACTTTTTTTCTTTTGTTTAGGTTAAGACAATAGTCACCTGGACCAATAGTAAGGGTGAATCTCCCTAATGGGGAAGCAGATGATAATATAAACCTAACAGAGATTTTTACTTTTTGACATTCTATAAAAGCAATCTAGCAATTGGTGGAGCTGAGGAAGAGCGTGCTGAGGTTACACTTGCCTACATTTTCCTGATCCTTAAATTTGGCACTTGGAAGTCTATCGCAGTTAGATTTCTTGACCTGCTACCTGTTCCTCAAACTCCCCAGATGTCATCTCCATAGACGTCTTATAAGGTTGACAGATGGCGGATTGGAGATGCAGGAGCAGAGTGCCGACCCCTGAAGTTGATGCATTAAGAAATTTTAAATTGTGGATTGTATTATTGGAGATGCTGAACTGTACTATATTTTTACATAACATGTTGTTGGGGAAGTTCTACTCAACCACAATTTCCAGATCCCTAAATTTTACTCCTGAAAGGCCTATCATAGTTAACTTATAATTGACCTGCAATCTGCTCCTCCATCACCCCAGATATCAGAGGATCTATATAGACGTCTATGAGGCTAAAAATTAGAGAATCATAAATGCAGGAGTAGAGTGTAGAACTCCTGAAATTGATGCATTACATTTTTAAAATAGTGTATTGTGCTATATTTTCACTTTTTTTTACTTTCAGCTCCGAACATATACATACAAAAAATCCATCCAACATTCTCAGTTTTTGCTCGGTTATCTTTGAAAAATCAGATCAGCTAGCTATTGCGTAAAAAATACAAATTAACCGTTTATTAACTTATTATTTCCATTCATCAGATTTGTGCCAGGCGGTGACGGTCACTCAAAATGTACCCTTAATTATCACCAAAACTGGAAAAAAGGTGGAAATTCCTTGTGCACATGATGATACAACAGGCGCTTACAACATGTATTGGTATCAGCAAAAGCCAGGAGATGGTTTGAAGCTTATGGCCGTCTCAATTGGGGTGAGTACCCCCTCTATGGAGAACAAATTCGAGAGAGAATGGAACATGTCTCGGCCAGATACCACCAACTCCCTTCTAATAAAAGAGAAAGCAAAACCTGAAGATACGGCCGTGTATTTCTGTGCTTCTGGTATGCACAGCCACAAATAACAGAGAACGAGCCAACACAAAACCAACAACTTAAGTCGCTAGAGGTGTCAACAATTTATTAAGCCACCTGCAAAGGAAACTAGTTCTCTCCTAATAATTCACTCAGACTTCCACTGAAAATACATAAAAAACATGACTTTGCTGTGATACCAGGATCTTGAAGCTCAATAATTTTGGTGTGGGACTTGGTTGGTGTAGGTCCAGGTGTGCAGAATTAGGTAAGTATGGAGCACAGGTTTAGTGTTGAGAAGATGGGCAGGTTTTAAAGGATTATTTTATGGATCAGGTTAAGTTTTAGGTCAACTGGGGTTAAAGTGATTGTAAAGTCTTGTTTTTTTTTTCTTTCTATTTTTCTATTTTCTACCTGCCCTGTGCAGTGGTTTTGCTCAGGGCAGCCCTGATTCTCCTCTTCTCGGGTCCCTGGCTGGAGCTGCTGGCCCCTCGCTCCTGTTGAGTGCCCCCACAGCAAGTAGCTTGCTTCGGGGGCACCTGAACCAAGCTGCAGCTCCGTGTATCCATTCAGACACGGAGCTGTGGTTCGGCCCCACCCCTCTCTCTCCTAATTGGCTAACTGAATTTGATTGACAGCAGTGAGAAACAATGCAACAGTGCTGCTACTGTGTCTCAGCCAATCAGAAGGGAGAGTCACAGATGGCCGAGGGACTCGTGGACATCAATGGATAGAGATGGGGCTCAGGTAATTATTAGGGGGGATAAGGGGGCTGCTTCACAAAGAAGGTTTCTTATCCTAATGCATAGAATGCATTTATGCATTTACAACCCCTTTAAGTGTTTAGGAGTAGATCAAAGGTTAAGCGCCAGAGAGGGAAGGATAAGTGTTAAAGGCTCAATTTGGGGGTTAGGGGAACATGTATGTCAAGCATGGAGAAACTAGAACTCCTGTTGGGCTTTTACTGCTATTTTATTTTATTTTATTCTTTAATATTTATTTTTCAATTTCTTGATTACCTGTTTTTTGTGGTCTATCTCCGTGTTTTCCATGGGCTTTGTATGTTTGTGTTGCAATTGAAGACCATTAAATGCATCATTTGATTAATTTCAACTTAGTATAAATTTGCTGCATAATATGTGGTCATTTAGCTATGATTAAGCAATAATGATGTTGTGAAATGCGTCAGTTATCTTACCCTGCTTCTGCTGTTACATGAACTTTGACTATTTAAAAATGGAAGGTACTTCTGCACTACTAATAATGAATAACTGTGTGATTAAATATTTAAGGTTGCTGCTAAACACCAACTGTTATTAGCAGGAAAGTGAAAAAATATAAAAAAGATGAAGCGCTACTGATCATTAAAAGATATCTAAATTCTTCCCTAACAGCAGCCATTTTCTAGAAGCCTGTCATGGCCATTTTGCCTGTGATATTCTAATGGATAGACACCTCCATAGAGAATATTCACAGCCTTCAATAATCTCATATATGTATAATCTGTAAAAAAACCAACCAACAGAGCAGTCCTAGGGAGGTATAAATACACTACCCCAGCACAATCTCTAATAACACCCCTAATTGCTGGTATTTATATTCCTCCTAAGTCAGTTACAATATACAGACCCGGCGGCCATTTTATCCGTTAGAATATCACAGGCAAAATGGCCACGATGAGCTTCTAGAAAATGGCTGCTGTTAGTGAAGGATTTAGATATCTTATAATGATTACTAGTATCTCTACCAAGCAAAATCACAGACAAAATGGCCGTGGCCTACCACGGGAAAATGGCCGTCGCTTCTGATTGTTTGAATTAACTCGGGAGGACTATAAATACCAGCGCAATGATCACAGAGACTTACCCATTGATAAAGTCACATGTGCGGTAATGAAATGCGTCTGGCGGGGCTTGTGACGTTATTGCATTGTCCTAGGAACCATACGATCACCCAGGAGGGCAGCAGGGCTGAGGACTTGCGGATGATTCTGTGACTCCAGGGACTGATCTGTATATGCCTAACTCATCACCTGTATACACCAGGGCTAGTGCATTCTTAAATGTGAGGGGAACAGTTGTATGTTTTTTTAATAAGTTACATTTACAGTACTACGTTATGTTAGTTCCTTCTTTACCCTTATGTTGCCATCACCTATGTCATCCTGACACCATAACAACCATGGTGCCGGGATGATTGAAGCACCAACACCAGCCATTTCCCCGATAAATTGCCAAAAAAACGTATTTTCTGGCAGCGCCCCTCTCTAGATTAGACTCTGGATCCGCCCCTGTCCTTGGGGGACTTCACTTTCCACAACAGACTATTCTGAATACTTGCCATTTATCACCACCCTTTGGACTCGACCCTGTAGCCAGCTTTCAATCCATGTACTCACCCTATGGTCCATGCCTACATACCTTAGTTTGTACAGTAAACGCTTGTGGGGAACTGTATCAAATGCCTTTGCAAAATCCATATACATCTACAGGCTTTCCTCTATCTAGATGGCAGCTCACTTCTTCGTTAATAGGTCTGGCAAGAACGATTCTTCATGAATCCATGCTGATTACTGCTAATGATACCGTTTTCATTACTAAAATCTTGGATATAGTCCCTTAGCATCCCCTCCAAAATCTTGCAGACTGTTGATGTTAGGCTAACTGGTCTGTAGTTCCCAGGGATAGATCTCGGCCCTTTTTTAAATATTGGTGCCACGTTGACTTTTCTCCAATCAGCTGGTACCATTCCAGTCAGTAAACTGTCCATAAAAATTAGAAACATTGGTCTGGCTATCACCTGGCTGAGCTCCTTAAGGACCCTCGGGTGTAAGCCATCTGGTCCCGGTGACTTATTTATGTTAAGTTTTTCAAGTCTATTTGTGATTCTGTCTTCTGTTAGCCATGAGAGCTTCTTGTGACGTGCTATTAACATTAACTTTAGAGTCTTGGTTACTATACCCCCCCATTTCCCTTGTGAAGACTGAGGAGAAGAATATATTCAAAACCTTCGCCTTCTCCCTGTCATTTGTAGCCAAATTTCCTTCACCATCCTTTATGGGGCCAATATGTCCTGGCCTCCCTTTCTTACTATTTATATACTTAAAGAATGTATTTTTTTTTTTTTTTTTACTCTCCTCCACTATGTGCCTTTCGTGTCCTATCTTGGCCACCTTGATTGCACTCTTACATTTCTTCTTACATTCTTTGTAATGTTGAAATGCTGACAATGACCCCTCAGCCTAGAGGCGGTGGCCGTATTCGTTTTCACCAAATGATCCTGCCAGTCAGGGGTGGACTGATAACTCATGGGGCCCCCGGGCAATAGGAGATTATGGGGCCCCCAGGAAATCAGAGATTATGGGGCCACACAGTATACACACACACAGTATACAATCACACAGTATACACATACATGTACACACAGTATACACAGACAGATGTAAAAAAAACAGATTTATACATACTGTCCCTGGTTTTACTGAGGCTGGCAACCCTGATGGGGCCCCCTAGTGGCCCAGGGCCCTCGGGCAGTGCCCGAGTGGCTCAATGGTCAGTCCGCCCCTGCTGCCAGTAACACACTTCCTCACCTAGGGTGACTCTTACTGTATTTTATCTATGAAGGAGCTACAGTATATTTTCACCTGAAGACAGGAAGTGTTTTAGGACTACAAAATTAGCGATGATTGGATAACTTAAGTGAATATTCACACCATTTATTGTGCTTTAACTATTTACATCATGAAGTGGATGTCCAATAAGGTTGGTAAGCAAGGTGAAGCTATGTTCAATAATCCATCTTGTGCAGGTAAAAAATCATGTTTTTTTATTTTCTTTACTTTTGGACACAGGCAAAAGCTTTGAGATAATGTGTACCTATGGATTAGTTCAGTTTTACATGTGGACATTGCTAATGTTCACCAGCCCACCATCCTCTCTACTGTCTGTAATTTTGTGATCCTGAAACACACCTGTTGGGGACCCTGGAACACACTAGCTGGTAATGCTGGAACTCGTTCCCTGATGCCTCTTACAAATATTGATCTTATGAGATGCTTAGGCAGCACACTGATAGTGTTCACACTCCTTGGCTACTTTACTCTACAAAAAACCATCACTCGCAGTTTACTGAGGATGATTTGTGATATTTGCTCATCACAGCTAGCAGTACTTTGTTACACACGTCTCAATATATTTTTAATTGATGTCCACTTAAAGAGGAACTGCAGTCTGCTCACAAATTTTGTAATAAAAACATCTTTGCCATTCTGAAGCTTCCCTCCACCACTTTGGATATTATTTTATATATACTGTGATTCTGTACCTGCCAAATTTTCTGCAGAAATCTCCCTCCACTAAGTCTGAGTGCCTCCATTTTAACTGCGGGCAGCTGAAGCTGCTGCCTGTTCACTTCCTGGATTTACACAGCCACACAGATGCACACCTCCAGCTCTGCAGCTCTCATTGGCCCTCTTATGACTCATCTCCCCTCCCTTCCTGGCAAACTCATATGAGTGAGAGAGAGAGCTGTGCATGATGTCATAAGCCTAGGCTAATGACCAGACAAGAAAAAGGAAGTGGGCTGTTTAAGGTATTTACTGGCAGAAAAAAATGTTTTGCTATCCAAAGTTAAAACAACAAGGGCAGAAGATTTAATAGATGGAAAGATGAAAAAATGACTGAAAGTCCGCTTTAAGGACTGTAATCGACATCTGGTCAGTGCCATGCAGACTGAACTATTCACATGTACTCCTTATACAGTACTTTATCTATACAAATTTCACTCACTAGAAGGACACTTAACAAGATAACTGGAAGCAGTTAGTGGGTTGGGTCAACATGCCAGGATACTGTCAATCAGTGGAGGCTGGTCCATAAGGGGCGCAGGGGCGCTGCTCCCCCAAAGTTTTGACCAATAGGAAAGCTAATCATAGAATAATTTCTTTTTAAATAAATGATAATATGACTATCGTTTTTAACATCTTAACCACTTCAATACAGGGCACTTGTACACCTTCCTGCCCAGACCAATTTTCAGCTTTCTGCGCTGTCGCAGTTTGAATGACAATTGCGCGGTCATCCATCACTGTACCCAAGTGTAAGAAACAACACTGAGCTAACTTGGGTGAACAAATGAGCAGCTACATACAGTGTGACCCCAGACTCAGGAATCCATACTCTGATCTTTATTAGAATCAATGTTTTTTACATATTGAGAGTTTGGTTTTACTTTCATCCTAGGGGTTCACCATTGCTACTATAGACACGGCGGTGACGTCTCTCTCAATGTCTTTCCCCGTGACCTTTGATTTTGGTCATGTGGATGGGGTTTTGTCATGTGACGTGACATGCCGTGTTGCCATGGTGATCAGGTCTATACACATCGTGACCATTTCCCCCTCTGTTATGTTGGGTATTCCGTATTGGTCATGTGACCGGAGATCCGTGTTTGCGCGGTCGTTAGCCTATGACGCTATTTCCTTTTGTTTGACATGCGGACCTGCAGCCGCGGTGACTAGTCCTTTCCGGTCTGTCTGCTGATTGGCTGCTCGGTCCGCATGTCCCTCATTTCTTACATACCATTGGTTTGTCTGTCTGAGATGTGGGTTTGTTTGTCAGATGACCATGTTACACCAATGAGACGAAGAAATTTTTTTTTGGTGTGTTTGATTGGTTCTGTATTACTTATTGTTTTTATAAATATAAGCAACATGGAGTAGGTGATTTATGCCCCAGTAGAAGACCTTAGGGTCGAAACGCGTCGGGCTGCTATTTCACCTTCCATGTTGCCTGATTTTTATATGTGATCACTTTTTTATGTTACTGGTTTTTTAGAAATAAAACGCCCTTTTTTTACCCCCTTTTTTTATGCTGTGGAAGCATAATTTTTTTCTCCACATATCATCCCGATGCCAGTGAGAGTCCCGGTCTGGTAGATCCTTTTCACCCGCTCTACAAGATTCCAGTTTCCAGTTCCAACCAAAGCGGTTCATTTGTATGGTGCCTGTGGAGTCCATTCCAGAGGTCACAACCGGAGACCCCAACCACCTGGACACCCTTACACCTGCCATGTGTGGCACACTGCCCGTTAAGACTCTATGTCGCTGATATTAGAGTCCACCAGATCCGGTAAGAGCACACACTTACCATTCATGTTGTTGTCGGTTTCTCTGATGTTGCCCATACAGGCGGATCCACACATCTATTGTTCCTAAATTGAAACTCACCATTCTGTGTGGCTGTTCGCATGTTCACACACTGTTGGACATTTATCACTCATATTATTACACTAGCCAATCAGAACTCTTGTTTGTCACTCTTTCAGCCTAATGTATTTGTTTGTACAAGCTTCATAGTTTATGGACTTTTTGCTTTACACAGACATCACGTCATTTTGTTTGTTATGCACTACATTTTTTATCATTACTTCATCACTGTACCCAAACTAAGTTTTTATCATTTTGTTCCCACAAATAGAGCTTTTTTTGGTGGTATTTATTTATTTATTTTTTGCTAAACAAATAAAAAAAGACCGAAAATTTTGAAAAAAAATAAAAGTTTTGCTTTTGTTTCTGTTAAAAAATGTTGTAAATAAGTAAGTTTTCTCTTTAACTGATGGGCACAGATAAGGCGGCACTGACAGGCACTGATAAGGCGGCACCGATGAGGTGGCACCAATGAGCGGGCACTGACGATGGGCACTGATATGCAGGACTGGTAGGCAGCACTAATGGGTGGCACTGATATGCAGCACCGATGGGCATTGATAGGCGGCACTGATGGGCACTCATGGGTGGCACTGGTGGGCACTGGATGGGCACTGATAGGCGACACTGATGGGCACTGAAAGGCTGCAAAAATGGGCTCTTATGGGTGGCACTGATAGGCGGCACTGATGGGCACTGAAAGGCTGCAAAAATGGGCTCTTATGGGTGGCATTGATAGGCGGCACTGCTGGGCACTGATGGGCACTGATACGTGGCACTGATGGGCACTGATACGCAGCACTGATATGAGGCACTGATAGGCATCCCTGGTGGCACTGGCAGTGGTAGGCATTGTAGTGGGCACTGATTGGCATCTGCCTGGGCATTGATTGGCAGCTGCCTGGGCACAGATTGGTATTTCCCTGGGGGTCTAGGGGGCATACCTGGTGGTCCAGTCTGGATGCCATCCTGGTGGTCCTGGGCGGCTTCCCTGGTGGTCCTGGGTGGGATCCGAGGGGGGCTGTGCTGATAAACAATCAGCACGGACCCCCCCCCCTGTCAGGAGAGCAGCCGATCGGCTCTCCTCTACTCGTGTCTGTCAGACGCGAGTGAGGAAAAGCCGATCACCGGCTCTTCCTATTTACATCGTGATCAGCCGTGATTGGACACGGCTGATCATGTGGTAAAGAGTCTCCTTCAGAGTCTCCTTCAGAGACTCTTTACCTAGATCGGAGTTGCGGTGTGTCAGACTGACACACCGCAACAACGATCGCCACGGTGCGCGCCTCCAGGGGTGCGCAGCGGCTCAATATCCTGATCACACCATATGACATCCGGTCAGGATATTGAAACCACTTTAGTGCTGTCATTTTGCTATATGGCGGGCGGCAAGTGGTTAAGATTTTAAAATGTTAGTCATATTATCAGTTATTTAAAAATCAATCGTTCTATGTGTGTGCACTGTGCAGGGCACCGGACTAAGTCTATTAGGTCCGTCAATTTGTAACAAGCGCGTGATTAGAGCCTGAGGCTCTAATTGGCTTGTTTTATGTTGGCCTCGGGGTGCAGAGCACTGCTCCCTAAACCCTCCTACTTTTGATTTTAGCGAATCAAAATTTGCCATTGCGTCACTTCTGCTTTCTCGTCCCGGCCAATCAGGAGGCTAAAGATTTGGAACAGGGAAGCCGCCAGGTATCAGGGGAGCCGTGACAGCCCAGGCTGGAGGCTCCATTTGCAGGTAAGGACCTGGAGGGGTTTGTTTGCGTTCCCTCGCCCCAAATTGTTTATCATCAACTGCCAATGCTGTCGCTATAATAATGGTCGACCACGCCCCCTAAAACGTCACAGTCCCAGCATGCCCAAGGACTGTGACATCATATGGGGGCGGGGTCTCCGCCTATATAAGTCACAACGCAGCCCTCAGAGACCAGTCCAGCCGGAGAGAGCGTCGTGTCAACATCTGGGGGAAGAGAAGAGAAGAGAAGCCAAGAAGCCAAGAAACCCAGAAGTCCGGACCTCCGCTGGCAATAGAGCTACATGAAGACAGCGGAGGGGCCGGCCGAAGACCTGCGACACCGGGAGAAGAGGCCGGAGAGCGGAGAAGAACCAACCGGACGCCGGGAGAAGATGAAGCGGAGGGACCCCCGAAGCTGGAGGAAGATTCCCCCCCCCCCGGAGCTGTTTAATAAAATATTTTAAAAACCTGTGTAGTGTGTTTTATTACTTACACTTTTTTCCTAGGTAAATGGGTAGGGGTACCATGTACCCCATACTCATTTACATAGGGTGGGGGGCCGGGATCTGGGGGCCCCCTTATTAAAGGGGGCTCCCAGATTCCGATAAGCCCCCGCCCGCAGACCCCGACAACCAACGGCCAGGGTTGTCGGGAAGAGGCCCTTGTCCTCATCAACATGGGGACAAGGTGCTTTGGGGGGGGGGCGCAGGGCGCCCCCTCCCCCAAAGCACCCACCCCCCATGTTGAGGGCATGCGGCCTGGTACGGTTCAGGAGGGGGGGGCGCTCGCTCGTCCCCACCCCCTTTCCTGACCGGCCAGGCTGCGTGCTCGGATCGGGGTCTGGTATGGATTTTAGGGGGGGCCCCACGCCGTTTTTTCGGCGTAGGGGTTCCCCTTTATAATCCATACCAGACCTAAGGGCCTGGTATGCCCCGCGCTCGCCGCAATAGGAAGATTTGTTTTTCCTATTGCAGCGAGCGCGAGATGCAATACCCTGCCCTCGTGTCGTATTTGGTCTGTCGGACCAGCCTACACACGAGCGGGCTTTCCGTCGGACCAGCACACACACGAGCGGACTTTCCGCCCGAAACTGAGTCCGACGGAAAGATTTGAAACTTTCTTCAAATCTAGGTCCGGCGGGCTTTTGGGAAGAAGTCCGCCGGAAAAGTCCGCCGCCGCCCACACACGGGCGGATTGTCCGGCACACTCTGGTCCGCCGGACCAAGTATGCCGGAAAGTCCGACCGTGTGTACGCGGCATTAGGGTTGCCTATGGCCTACAGCCTATCTACTCTGTGCATAGTCCCAAGTAATCTTCATGCAGCTAATCTGTCATGCAGCTGGACCTTTACCTACCAGAATTGGTTATTAACCACTTAAGCCCTGGACCATTTGGCTGGCCAAAGACCAGAGCACTTTTTGCGATTCGGCACTGCGTCGCTTTAACTGACAATTGCGCTGTCGCGCGATGTGGCTCCCAAACAAAATTGACGTCCTTTTTTTCCCAAAAATAGAGCTTTCTTTTGGTGGTATTTGGTCACCTCTATGGTTTTTATTTTTTGCGCCATAAACAAAAAATTAGCGACAATTTTGAAAAAAAAACGCATTATTTTTTACTTTTTGCTATAATAAATATCCCCGAAAATATATATAAAAAACATTCTTTTTCCCTCAGTTTAGGCCGATACGTATTCTTCTACATATTTTTGGTAAAAAAATCGCAATAAGCGTTTATTGATTGGTTTGCGCAAAAGTTATAGCGTTTACAAAATAGGGGATAGTTTTATGGCATTTTTATTAATATTTTTTTTTTATTAGAAATGGTGGCGATCAGCGATTTTTATAGTGACTGCGACATTATGGCGGACAGATCGGACACTTTTGGTGTGATTTTGGAACCATTCACATTTATACAGCAGTGCAATTAAAAATGCATTGATTACTGTGTAAATGTGACTGGCAGTGAAGGGGTTAACCACTAGGTGGCGCTGTAGGGGTTAAGTGTGTCCTAGGGAGTGATTCTAACTGTGGGGGGGAGGGGCTGTGTGTGACACAACACTGACCACCACTCCCGATTACAGGGAGCGGTGATCAGTGACAGTGTCTCTAGGCAGAACAGGGAAATGCTTGTTTACATTAGCATTTCCCCGTTCTTCCTCTCCGTGAAACGATCGCAGGTATCCCCGCGGACATCGAGTCCATGGGACACGCAATCACGCTCACGAAGTCCCCGGCGGGCGCGCGCGCCCGCAAGCCGCCTCTCAAAGGGCAACGTACAGGTACACGCAAGGCTAAACTTCCTGATTCTCTTACTGAAGATGCCGGCACTTCCACCCGGAGCCGAGGGACAGGTCGGCTTCAGGTGAGGACATTGCGGGCGCCCTGGACAGGTAAGTGTCCTTATTTTAAAAGTCAGCAACTGCAGTATTTATAGCTGCTGACTCTTAATTTTTTTTGCAGGTGGAACTCTTTAAATAGATTCACCAACTAACATACAGCAAGATTACCACTACTAGAGACGGGCCGAAGTTCGAACGCACCCCATTGAGGTCTGTGGGACCTGAACTGGAAATGTGCCCTTTTTGAAGGCTTATATGCATGTTATTGGGCATAGGGTATGGGGGTCCAGGTACTGCCCTGGAGGGACATGTATCAATGAAAAAAAAAGTTTGTAAAAAAGATAATTTTTAAATTAGCAGTGATTTATTGATTAAAGTGAAATAATAAAAAATGAACAATTCCTTTACATATAGTGCCTAGGGGAGTCCCCTTAGTCTGCTTGTAAAGTGGCGCATCTGTACCATGTATAGGGTTGCCACCTTTTCTTCAAGCCAATCCCGAACACTTTAGCGGCACATGGCAAATTTTTTTTTTCAGTGTCACCCCCCCCCCCCTTTATAATACAGGGGCCAGTGTCATCACCTTCACCCCACATTTAGACCCTCATTAGATCAGAGTCCCCTTATATGAGTGCCCCCCTTTAGAGACCCTCATTACATCAGTGCCCCCCCCTTAGAGATCCCTCATTACATCAGAGCCTCCTTATGTCAGTAGCTCTCCCTTAGAGACACCCCATTACATCAGAGTCCCCTTATATCAGTGCTCCCCTTGGAGACCCCCAATTACATCAGAGTCCCCTTATATCAGTGCCCCCCTTAGATATCCCCCAGTACATCAGAGTCCCCTTATATCAGTGCTCCCCTTAGAGACTCCACCAAAAATGTTAAAAATTGCAGGGTAACCTCTTATTATAATTCTATTATTTCATATGTGAAAAAAAAGTGTGATGATGGTGGAAACCAAGTTTTGATACACTCCAATCTTATTCAGATATATATACTGTGCAATCTTGATACACATAATATTATATGAATAGTGGTGGAAATCTCAGATTCATTCCAAAATGTGATGTGCTAATATCCAACTTATCCAACTCAAAGGGACTTTATAAGTTGGATATTAGCACAACACATTATGGAATGGATCGGAGATTTCCACCACTATTCATTTAGTGGAATTATAAGGGGAGGTTGCACTGCATTTTTAAAATTTTTAGTTCACTTACTAAGTTTTTTCTTTTTTTTTAGATCAGAATCCGCTTATATCAGCGACCCCTCTTAGAGACCAACTGCTGACAGAGACCTCCTTATTAGCTCAGTGACCTTTTACATCAGTGCCCCCCTTAAAGACCTCCATTAGAGAGACCCCCACTTTTTTTATTTATTTTTCACTAGTATTGTATATTGGAATACCTATTATAAACTGTACATTTTCTAGAGAATTATACTATAAGGGCCCGTTCACACTAGGATACAGTATAATCGCACAGCCCTTGTGATCTGCTGAGGGGGTCCGTGAAAAGTTGAACACACAGGAAACACCGCAAACGCAGTACGTTTGCCAGCACCTGACTGCATGCTACAAAAGTACCATGCGATGCAGTTGCCGTGCATTACAAAAAGTAGTACATGCACTACTTTTGGTGCAGTGCGGTGTGATTTCAGCCTCTTCAAAATGAATAGGGCTGAAATTGCTCTTCACAGAACTGCATGTGAATCGCACGTGAACTTCACAGCGTTCCTGTGTGATTTACATACAGTTCCTAGTGTGAATGGGCCCTAAGAAGTCAGTTGTATACAATAGAATTAAAAACAGATTTTGGACCAAATATCTACAACAATAATCGGTACAAACATTTTACATACACCTGTTTAATAACAGGTGGCACAAAGTTAAAAATAAATGGATATGTGCAAAGTCAAGAAGCAAGTGGCTGATGCTGTGTTTAACCACTTACGGACCGCCCGCCATCATTTTACATTGCTACTTAAAAGAGGAATATTGTTGTTATGGCAGCAGCTAGCTGCCATAATCCAGGTATCCTCTTCTTCAGCGAGTGGTTCGCTTTCAGATAAAAGTGGTCTCTGCAGCGGATTCGCCGTGAGATCACTTTTATCGGCAGCGGGAGAGGGCCACCCTCCCGCCACGCTCCGGTGCCCTCCGTGGAGGCGATCGCGTCCTCTTGCTGGCTTGGTATGGAGACGAGTGAGGGGAAGATGGCCCACACCCATCTCCATATAATTGCAGGGCGGATGATATGGAGACAGGTTTTTTTTCTTTCAAAAACCTCAGATCTCATATTTAACCACTTCAATACCGGGCATATTCACCCCCTTCCTGCCCAGGCCAATTTTCAGTTTTCAGCACTGTCGCATTTTGAATGACAATTGTGCGGTCATGCAACACTGTACCCAAATTAAGTTTTTATCTTTTTTCCCCACAAACATTCTGCTTAAAAATTTGTGAATCAGTACTGCTTGGACCTTGAAGAAGGGGACATACCCCGAAAGCTTGTCCTGAAAAATTGTATGTTAGTGCAAATAAATAAAAAAAGTATCACGGACAGTACTCAATCTTCCCCACAAATAGAGCTTTCTTTTGGTGGTATTTGATCACCTCTGCGGTTTTTATTTTTTGCGCTATAAACAAAAGAAGAGTGACAAGTTTAAAAAGAACACAATATTTTTTACTTTTTGCTATAATAAATATCCCAATTTAAAAAAAAAAACAAACACATTTTTTCCTTAGTTTAGGCCGATATGTATTCTTCTACATGTTTTTGGTAAAAAAATTCGCAATAAGCGTATATCGATTCGTTTGCACAAAAGTTATAGCGTATATAACTTTTTAGGACATTTTACATTTTTTTTCTACTAGTAATGGCGGCAATCTGCTATTTTTATTATGACTGCGACATTGGGGCGGACACTTTTGACTATTTTGGGACCATTCACATTTAATACAGAGATCAGTGCTACAAAAATGCACTGATTACTGTATAAATGTCACTGGCACTACGAGGCAATCAAGGGGTTAAATGTGTTGCTAGGGAGTGATTCTAACTGTAGGGGGAGGGGACTCACCAGGGGAGGAGACCGATCAGTGTTCCTCTGTACTGGGACACACGATCGGTCTCCTCTCGGCCGGGAAGCCCAGGACGTCATATGACACCCGCCCAGGATGGGAGATCCCTCCTGCGGACGCCATATTACTATGGGCAGGATGTCAAGTGGTTAAGAGGTCCTGTCATGCTTTTTTTCTATTACAAGGGATGTTTACATGTTTGTAATAGGAATAAAAGTGACACATTTTTTTTTAAAAAAAGAACAGTGTAAAAATAAAAAATAAATGGTAAAATAAATAATAAAAAATAAATACATTTTTAAACATGCCCCATTCCACCGGGCTCGCGTGCAGAAGGGAACGCATATGTGAGTAGCGCCCGCATATGAAAACAGTGTTCAAACCACACATGTGAGGTATCGCCACCAACGTTCGAGCGAGAGAAATAATTCTACGCCTAAGCCTCTTCTGTAACTCAAAACATGCAACCTGTAGAATTTTTTAAACGTCGCCTATGGAGATTTTTAAGGGTAAAAGTTTGTCGCCTTTCCACGAGCGGGCGAAATTTTGAAGCGTGACATGTTGGGTATCAATTTACTCAGCATAACATTATCTTTCACAGTATAAAAAAATTGTGCTAACTTTACTGTTGTCTTATTTTTTAATTTAAAAAAAAATTATTTTTTTCTTAATAGTGCACTGTGCAAATACGGTGTGACAAAGTATTGCAAGGACCGCCATTTTATTCTCTAGGATGTTAGAAAAAAATATATAATGTTTTGGGGGTTCTAAGTAATTTTCTAGCAAAAAAAAAGGTTTTTAACTTGTAAACACCAAATCTCAGAAAGAGGCTCGGTCCTTAAGTGGTTAAATAATTCAGCTGACTCCTGTATGCCTGATGCTGGGGTTTTCTCAGAAGTAGCTGTGCACAAGGAGGGAGAAAAAGCCACTCTGGCAGCTGTGGTGGACTGTGCACTAGTCTCTGCTTGGGTGACGGAGGATGAGGAGGATGAGGATGGTTTAGTAAGCCAGTCCACCACCTCCTCTGCATGCTGTGGCTGGATAGCATGGGCAACACCCCTAAACAGACGAAAGGGTGTCCTGCCTGAGGATGGACAATATCCACCATTGCCTGTGGATTTGGATGCTACTGGCCCCCTCACAGTGCCATGGAAACATCTGCCTCTCCTTGTTGGCCTCCCAGACATGTAGGAGGGGCTTATTACCCAAATGTAATAGAGATGGGGAAATGTGTACTTGGATGCACTTTAATCAATGAAAAGTGGTGTTTAGTGCAATTTAACTTGAGGACTTACTACACAGACACACTCCACTGACACACTACAATATACTGCAGTAAAACTGCACTAACGCACTTCACTTTACTGCAGTAAAAGTGCCCTGACACTCTTCACTGACATATATCAATATACTGCAGTAAACCTGCCCTGACACACTAAACTGACACTAAAGTAAAAATGAATGGTTGCACTACACTCACACTGCACTATCACTAGATTCACACTACACTGACACTCTACAATAAAATCACAATAGCACACTAACTTGCTAGTAGCAATGAATAGAGCTCTGTTCTATGTATTTCCACTCCAATATCACACTGCAAATGGTTGCTCTGGGAAGGAACCTTTTATAGTGGGGGGTGGGTCTATGAGCAATGAGCCATGATTGGGCACAGTCATCATTACTTTCTCCAGTCATTGTTCAGCCAATCGGGGCTGCCAATGCACTGTGTGGCATGCAGTGCATTGTGGGGCGTTCGGCTGGCTGAACAAATGGTTGAATGCCCCGAAAATGTGGGTGTTCGCCGAACGCGTGAACAGCCAAAGTTCAGCCTGAACAAATGCTCAAGCCCAACTGTTTGCCCAACACTAACCACTGCCCACTGTTTTACAGACTGAACTATCTGGCATGGTGCATGTGAGATAACAACAATGGAACAGATATACTTCTTTCACTATTCGTTAAATATGTTCATACAGTATTTAAACCCTATGGGCAACAATATTAAATTACTAATATTTGCCTAATACGCCTGCTTCTGGATTGGTATAGCAACAGTTCTTCCATAGAGACATATGCTCTCAGCTCCTCTCTCTACTTCCTTCTTTTGGGGATTCCAAGCCTGCCTTCCATAAACAGGAACATGCTGATACATATGTAGATCCCTACATATGATATTAATAAAAGGGTGAATATTTTTATGATACTGCTGTATGAATTTGGCTCTTTAAAATTCTGCCTGTGTCCAACTGATTCATCTTACATCATTACAATATGGATGTCATAGGCGTGTGCACAGGGTGTGCTGGTGTGCCTGGGCACGCCCTAATCACCCTGGGTGCCATTGTACAAAAGTGTGCAGGGCACCCGAACACAATGGAAGGGGGACCCACTGTGGCTGTACCCTGTCATGCACTACACACTATGAGAAATTTATTGTATTTTACCAGTGGCATTGGATCCAATGCATCATCTCCTCATCTCTCTTGCCGGCTAGGGTGGGGTACTTGTGAGCTGGGGGCGTGAGCACTGTACTGTGCTGATGTACCAATCCAATTGGCAGTGCCCAGTACAGTGTGCTGTATAAACAGGACGGAGCAGGCTGAATCTGCTCCGCCTCCCATCCTATCTCTGCTATGTCTGCCCCACCCCACACTCCACCCCCTGACTTGCACACACTGCTGTGAAAGGGCTTGTAATGAAGGTGGCAGATTTAAATATACAGCACACAGCAGCTCTAGATCCTGGCTGCCTAAGCCTAGGGGAAACTAGCCTGGGGCCAAGATTGTGAGTAGCAGGCATATTGAATACCCCCTTCTCGCTCTCTCACCCCCCTCTCTCTCTCACCCCCCCTCTCTCACCCACCCCCCTCAATCTCTCTCACCCCTCCTCTCTCCCCCCTCTCTCTTTATAACCCCCCTCTCACTCCCCTCTCTCTCACCCCCCGTTCTCTCGCACCCACTCATGCAATGCAATAGGCTGCACAAATTATGATGGGTGTAGTACCATTAATATGCCAGCTAACCCATATATGCCACTTTAAGATATGTTAGTGTAGCTGGGTGCTTGGCTGGCTGTGTACTTCTGTTCCTGCTCTCCTCCTTTAACCCTCCATGCTTCTCTGCTGCTGGAGTGGCTGTGGGAGCTCAGCTGCAGTTTCCTGCTTTCCCCCCAGCTGGCATACAGAGGCAGAGCAAGTGGGCTGCTATACAGCGTTGGCTCTGTGTGTCTGTCCACTCTCCCCCCTTCCCCCAGCAGTGGCAGCAATACAGAGGGAGAGGATTGATGATGCAACAGAGAAGGATAATAGGATATGTAGTCCTAAAAGGGGCTCTGCACAATACAGTGGATGGAGCTTGGACTTCACTAAACAGATGCCCTGCCCACAGAGGAGGATAGTGAGTGAGTTTTCCCAGGCAATTGACAGGAGGTTGGGGCAGAACAGTACAGGGAGCCAGAGAGTGCAAACCTGTTGTTGTGGGTGCTGTTTCATGTGATGTAAGTAAAGACAGCACAAGCCATTACTGCACAGAAGCCATGTTCATTGAATAATACTCAGGAGGAACAGGAAACACAACACAAGAGGTAAGCACAACAGAGATGCATCATAGAGTTGCATATAAACAAACATAACATCCATAACAGGTGCCTGCACCAGAGAGCCACAGGGGGCTTGTGTGTGGGGATCAAAGCTATGTGCTGTGTCCATTGAGGCTGTGGACTGAGCCATGGGGAGATTCTCATGACATGGTCTGTAGGGTACAGACCTGCTGCTTCTACCTGTCTGTGCCCACCTTCAGAGAGACTGAGTCAGAGAGAGAGCCTGAGGAGTGATCCAAGGGAAGATCTTTTACTGTGCTGGGACCAGATATGAAAAGACCTGTTGCCATGTGTGTGCCTACACCCGCGAGAAGAGAGCCTTGTAGGAACCTGGTCGTGCAGACCAAACCACCAGGGACAACAGACTGCAAGTGTTTTGGACCAGATCCGTTACTAGAAGTGGGTACTGACAGTGGTAAATTTCACTAGATACTGCCCTTACTTAGGAGTCCTACAATCTTCCACTGCATACAGTTTAAAGAGACAGTAACACATGCACCACCATACAGACAGGCCCTAATGTTAGCCGCCTTAAATGTGCTAATTAACAGTTAGCCGACCAGCTGCTACAGTTATACTGCAGCTTTTTGGCACGCCGTAAGTATACGTCAGCTCTTTAGGATGCTATTGCAGGCACGGGCATGCCGCTGAAGGTGTGTGCGTGCCCCCCGCAGCGTGTCCCCGGAGCCAATGCTCGTGCCCACCGGGCACCCACGATCGCTCGTGACAGATTGAGAATGGGGATGTGTGACAATGCGGAGGACAGATCAGACACTTTGGGACCATTAACATTTATACAGCGATCAGAGTTAAAAATAGCCACCGATTACTGTATAAATGTCACTGGCAGGGAAGGGGTTAACACTAGGGGGCAATCAAAGGGTTAAATGTGTTCCATCAGTGTGTGTTCTAACTGTGGGGAGATGGGAGTGACTAGAGGGGGAGACTGATCGTGTATTGTGAATTTTTTTTTGGGGGGGGGATAATTATTATAGCAAAAAGTACAAAATATTGTGTTGTTTTCAAATCCAGGTTCTGTCAGAAGAGAGGAGACAGATTGATCACAATCTGTCTCCTCCTCTAGTCACTCCCATCTCCCCACAGTTAGAACACAAACTGATGGAACACATTTAACCCTTTGATCGCCCCCTAATGTTAACCCCTTCCCTGCCAGTGACATTTATACAGTAATCAGTGGCTATTTTTAGCTCTGATCGCTGTATAAATGCCAATGGTCTCAAAGTGTCAAAAGTGTCTGATCTGTCCACCGCATTGTCATTGTCGCAGATCGTCGCCATTACTAGTAAAAAAATTTATAATAAAAAAAATGACATAAATCTATCCCCTATTTTGTAGACGCTATAACTTTTGTGCAAATCAATCAATATACGCTTATTGCGATTTTTTTACCATAAAAGTATAGCAGAATACATATCAGCCTAAAATGATTAAGAATTTTTTTTTTTTTTGGGGGGGGGGGGGGATAATTAATTATAGCAAAAAGTACAAAATATTGTGTTTTTTTCAAAATTGTCGCTCTTTTTTTGTTTATAACGCAAAAAATAAAAACTGCAGAGGTGATCAAATACCACCAAAAGTAAGCTCTATTTGTGGGGAAAAAAAGACATAAATTTTGTTGGGTACAACGTCACACGATCACGCAGTTGACAGTGAAAGCGACGCAGTGTCGTATCGCCTGGTCAGGAAGGGGCCAAATCCTTCCGGAGCTGAAGTAGTTAAGGTGTCGGGTATTTTACAGCCATCCCCAGGCCAGGAGCGTTTACACCCACCCACTTTCAGGTGCACTCAGGGACACTTTGACTAGGTATTGTCAAGAATGACAGTGTGACTTCTTTTATGCTGTTCTTGTGTGTTTTTTACCAGTTTAAATGGGCTTAACCTTATTGGGGTTTAAGGTAATTGCCATAGTTGAGGCTAGTATTCCAGTCGGTTAGTCTAACACATTCTAAAATTTTTCTGACCTATTTATTGGTTTGTGTATTATGTTTCTTCCACCTTGCGATAATATACTTATTTTATCTACCATCAATTCCCTGTGGCATATTTTCTGGATGTTAATATATTGTGGTAATATATTACCACTTAAATTATACAGTTGTGCACAGCCTTCAACTTATGTATCCAGGTGTGCCAGAAAGGAGGAAGCAGTTTATGAGTCTTAGTAGGGAATACAGGAACCATCATACCAAGGGGCTCCTGCGGGGGTAGCGTCACATTACAAAAGACATATAGCGAGTTAATTTTTCGAAGTGAACTTTCCACTATGCAAGTGAACTTTTATTTAGCTTTCTGAATCTGGTTAAAATTCACTTTGCAAAGAATCTCGTGCAAGGAAAATAAAAACTAAAATTAAGTAAAATAAAAATGAAAAAAAGAATTTTTGCTTGCCCATGATTGGATGATTGAATTCAGCACAGATTCACTTAATTCACTAAGCTAGGTGAAAATTCCTTTGCAAAGTAAAAAATTCACTTTGCTAAGTTATATAGTTATTTAGCTCTTGGCCCCGAGACTCAGAGCTGCAAAGGAAAACTTCTGCCTTTTTTAGACATTTGACTATTGTGGGTGGGAACAGGAAATAAAGAAACAAAGAAACACAACGTAGATCACAAGAAAAATATGATATGTAGCATCATATGAAATTAACACCATTTAATGAAGTACCTTGTAACAGCTGTAGCATTTTTTTTTTTTAAAGAAAAATGTTAAGGTGCCTCTGGATTCTTTTGCTACATATTATTTCATGTAAGAACTAAAAATTGTATACTACATTTTTTCTTTCTTATTTTTTTAACATATGGATGAGAGTAATCAAAAAAGTTATTTCTGGTGGTATTAGTTTTATTATTAGTGCTTTTAAGATTTTTTATTTTAGTGTTATAATTTTTTTTTTATTTTGCCAGTTTTATTTTTTATTGATGGGTCAGTGTTGCAGACATTGCACATGACAACTCATCACACAATTAGACCAATGTAACATTAATGCCAAGGAACGAAGTGATAGAAAAGGGGGAAAAAAATAAAAAGAAAAAAATGGGGAAGCCAAAAATATTTTTCTTATTAATTATTATTAATATTATCATCGTTATTTTTATTATTTTTTGCATTTGGTGTTTTTAACATGATTATTGTTCATAATAATAATAATATTGATATTGTTGTTGGTGTTTTTATGCTTGTTAGTATTATTGGCGTTTTAATTTTTTGTGTATATTGCTGTCATTTTTTTCTTATTGTTGCTGTTGTTTTGTTGCTATCACTATTATTATTCTTTACTTTTTTGTTTTGTATTGATTTTGTTGTTGTTGCCATTTTTATATAATATACTTGCTGTTACTATAATTGTATTTTTACATCTTTGCATATGTTGTTGTGATTATATTGTTATTGTTGCTGTTGTTTTGTTGCTATCACTATTATTATTCTTTCTCCTCCCAGGTCTGTCCCAGTTGGTGGAGGTGACCCAGGATAAATTCCTTATAGTTCAGTCTGGGAAACCTGTGGAACTTAAATGTCGGCACACACAGACCAGCTATTTATCGATGTTCTGGTACCAACAGAAAGGACAGCAAGGGCTAAAGCTTATGGTTTACTCAACAGGCAGTGGTGATAACGGTAAAATGGAGGAGGGGTTCGGGTCCTGGTCTCTGAACAGGCCTGATGTACTGAACTCCATGCTGACACTGTCAAAAGCCAGTAACAATGACTCCGCCGTCTACTTCTGTGCAATCAGCCAACACAGTTGGAAATGTCAGTGCAGATGCCAGCACAGAACCTCACTGGGAGTCAGCATCAGTTCTAAACAATACCTGGAGGGGGAGCTGTTTATTATAGCATAATTTATTATTATTAGTATTATTATTATTGTTGTATTTGTTATGTAATGTAGGTTTAAGCAGAAACTGGTGCAAAATGTTATTTTTTTACTTCTTCTTTGTTCAGGTTGCAGGTCATGCAGCTAATATAAATTATCAGTGGTAATTGTCAACAGGGACCTTGCCAACCAGCCCTAGGGTGGCAAGACAAAACTTTCCTCTCTTGCTTGACAGTGCAAGAACCTTGTAAGGGTCCATTGAGGTGGTTCTCACACATTTCAAAGTGTATCCAAAGCCAAGATATGTATTTTTTACATTTTGGATAAAGTTGTGATTGGTTAGACCTCTTTTGGGAAATACATCTTGCTTCTCTATGTGTTCTTGCTGGCAGAAGGTGACGGGAAATCAGTTGTCACCAGAACAAGGAATAGAGAGTACATTTTCAAAAAGGGGCACCTGTTGCAGACACAATCCTCTACGAGGGGATTTCCTTCACTTTGGAAAGGTTTCTTCTCACTTCTTTTTGTATCTTCTGAACAAGAAATGAAGGGAAATCTACCCAATGGGACACAGGGAACAAAAAAATATTTTTTTTTAACCTTTCCATACTTTTTACAAAACTTTATTTAAAAAGTTCTGTCTTCAAAGATATATTGTTACATACTGACCTGCAATGCAATAGCATGCCTTCTATGTGCTATAGCGTGTGAGCCTTTCCATTTTTAATGGATTTTCAATATCCATAATACACTAAACAAGCATACCTGATTCGCAGTGCAACCCAATGCATACTATTGTTACAGTATATAGCACCGACAATTGTTTACACATTGTGCATTCACATCAGTCCCTACGCTTAAAGAGAAGCTCCTGACTCCTGCAGAAAAAAAATAAAAGTCAGCAGCTACAAATACTGTAGCTGATGACTTTAAATATTAGGACACTTACCTGTCCAGGGATCCTGCAGTGTCTTCACCTGAGCCAATTTTCCATCGGGTGCTGGCGCTGCCATCTCCACTAAGGAAAACTGGCAGTGAAGCCATGGGGCTTGAGTGAAGAAGCGTGCTGCGCTCTCTAATTAGGCTGGCTGCAGGGAAAGGAGGAGGGGGGCTGAACTTCAGACTCACCCAGAAGTGGGACCAGGTACCCATCAAAACCCGGTGCCCGCTCCCCCCCAAAAGGTGCCAAATGTGTCAGGGGAGGGGGGAGGAGGCAGATAAGCAGAGCTTCTCCTTTTGGATGGGGCTCCGCTTTAAGGAGCTTACAATCTAAGGTGTTGATCTCACATGTATACATGCACATACTAGTGCTAGTCTGCAAAGGACCAGATTAACCTACCAGCATGTCTTTGAGGTGTGGGAATAAACTAGGGTGCCCAGGAGGAAACCCCCACAGGCACAGGGAGAACATGCAACCTCTATGCAAACAGTATCCCGATTGGAATTGAACTGGCAACCCCAGCGTTATCAGGACTCTGTTTTGATCAGCAGGCGATCCGTCCACTGATCCCCTGCTGATATGGGCAGGGCAGGTGAATGACACACTTGTGTCTGCTCAGTTTATGCAGAGCGGACACAGACAGAGCCCACCCTGCTTTATGGGCCACTGAGCAGACCGGATTAGATAGGAGATAAAGGACACAAGTCAATTTACACCTTTTGGTGCCTAAAATGACCTCCAGTGGCACTTACACTGTTGCTTTGATTTTCACCATTGCTCTGTGACACTCTGCCAACCCACATTGCTGCACTTGGTGTCATGAAAGTCTAATTACAAGACCCAAGTGCTGTAAATGGGCATATCATGTGCCATTACACACAATACTAGGGTAGCAGCAGAGAATGGGGCATCATGGGGTTTTTCTAAGCCATTAGAGGGTGCTTTACACAGAGCTTTGGTGAGGAAGGGGAGGTCAATTGTCTTTGATCTGCTTTACGGATCTTAAAATTATGCCAAGTTCTTTAGTAATAAACTCTATTATTTGTCTGCAAACACACACGCACAATCCATTCATTTTTTTAATAACATAAGATCAACCTTAGTTTTTAAAATGTATTCTGACTAGGTTGCGTATTTTTAAAAAATCAGCCATTCGGCAATTTTTTTTAAATCTCTGACTTCATAGTCAAGGTATGAATACCCAGTCACAGATCAGAGAAATAAGGAAAACATGCTAACCTGGCCTTCCAGTACTTCTGGACAGCATGGGACTCACATGTCACTAAAGCCTCGTACACAAGATCAGATTTTCCACAGATAAAACCTCAGACTTTTGTCCGAAGGTGTGTGCCTGGATTTTGTCTTGCATACAAACGGTACACAATTGTCTACCAACAAACACGAACGTAGTGATGTACTAGATGTAATATGAGCCAAAAAAGAAGAGGATCAATTGTCAGACGCCACCCTTTGGGCTCTTTCTGCTAATTTTGTGTTAGTAGAAGTTTGGTGAGTGTTGATTTGCGCTTTTCATTTTGCACTTTTCATTTTGCGCTTTTCAGTTAGTTTCTGAATGGCCGTTCGTCAACCAGACATGTTGCAGAATCGAAGGAGATAACGTGCTATTTATTATTGGTCTTGGAGTTATTGCTTTGACCCAAGTCCAGTCCAGGAATAGGAGGAGGAGGATTTCTTGGACCAAAAATTGGTTGCTTTTTTAATCATGACCAATTATGTCATATGCCTTTGCTGCGGGAGCTCCAGGAGAATAATCCAGATGTTTTTTGGAATTATCTCCGGATGACGGACCCCTGCTTTTACCAACTCTTGGTATTGTTGACCCCCTATATTAAGAAGCAGGACACATGCATGAGGCTTTTATTTTATTTTTGGTTGAATAATGATTTGATTTGGTGTATTTTCTATATTTTTGGATGCATAGAATGCACTTTTTGGTTAAGTTCTATTGGCAGATAGCATGTCTAATTTTATTTGTTTTCTTTTTTTAATGCACAATAAAAAAATTGTGTAGAATAATACTTGGCTATGTGTTTTACTTCAAATGACAGTTTGGGAGTAGGCAGTTACATTTTTAAAAATACAATGTAAAATTAACAAGGGACACCAACATAGTTGTATCTTTGATCTTAAAAACTACGGGATAATGGTGTTGTGGCAACCAAAAAAAAAAATAACAAGCATAATAATATTCTTGATATCACTAAAATAAAAGCCTTTGAAAATTTGTTTGCAAAAACTCCATCAGTATCACCAGCAAAGCAGCCTCATTATTATCCCATTAAAGAAGAAGAGAATTGTGCGCTGCATTTAGAGATTTCATAATTTGCCACGTCACGAATGTTAATTCTCCATTACGAACACTAGTTTACACTGCCCCCCCGGAAGAAATTGAAGAACCTATGATGTCAGAAGACTGCAGGAAAAAAAATAGAAATCATATTTTTATTATTAAAGTGGTTGTGACAGACCTAGTTTTTTTTTTTTTTTTAACCGTAAAGTGATTGTAAAGCAGGGGTCTGAAACTGGCGGCCCTCCAGCTGCTGGGGAACTACAAGTACCAATATGCCTCTGCCTATGGGAGTCATGCTTGTAACTGTCAGCCTTGCAATGCTTCATGGGAATTGTAGTCCTGCAGCAGCTGAAGAGCCACCAGTTTGAGACCCCTGTTGTAAAGTCTCTTTTTTTTCTCTAAAAATAACAAACATATTATACTTACCTGCTCTGTGTAATGGTTTTGCACAGAGCAGCCCAGATCCTCCTCTTGTCGGGTCCCTCCCTTCTGTCGAGTGCCTCCACAGCAAGCAGCTTGCTATGGGGGCACCCAAGCCGAGTCACACCTCCCTGTGTCCACTCAAACATGGAGCCCCGGTTCTGCCCTGACCCTAATCTCTCCTGATTGGCTAGCTGACTTTGATTGACATTAGTAGGAGCCAATGGTGCTGCTGCTGTGTCTCAGCCAATCAGGAGGAGAGTCCTGGATGGCTGAGTCTCTCGTGGACATCACTGTAAAGAGATGGGGGCTCAGGTAAGTATTAGGGGTGCTGGGGTGGTTGCTGCACACAAAAGGTTTTTTATCTTAATGCATAGAATGCATTAAGATAAAAAACCTTCTGATTTACAACCACATTAATGCATTCTATGTGTTAAAGTAAAAAAAAAAAAAACCTTCTGCATGCAGATTCCCCCCCCAAGCCCCCCCTTATACTTACCTGAGCCTGATTTTGATCCAGGGATGTGCACAAGTACAAAGGATCTCTCCCTCCTCATTGGCTCAGACACAGCAGTGGGAGTCATTGGCTCCTCCTGCTGTCAATCACAGCCAGTGAGGAGGGAGAAGGGGACAGGGTCAATGGACACACAGAGCGGGGCTCAGGAGCAAGCACGTATGAGTGGCCCCCATAGCAAGCAGCCTGCTATGGGGGTACTCGACAGAGGGGAGGAATCATGAGTTCTAATAGGAGACGGAAAAAGAAGGATTGGGGCTTCTCTGTGTAAAACCATTACAAACATATTAAGAAAAAAAAAATGAACATTTACAATGACTTTAGGTGGTGGTCGGGATTGGGGGTTTCTTCAGGGTGAAGGGGGTAAAAGTAAAGTTGGATTTTAGAAATCCTTTCCTTTTTCTGGCCTTGACTCTTGCAGTACTCAGCTTTGACATTGGGCTTTTAAATCTGCACCATAAAATATAATTCTCTTACATGAAGCTAAACAACAAATAACACAGAGAACTTGTATTAGCTGTTACCTTCTGTCTTCACTTCCCATCCTGAGGGTAACGTGGTCATTGAGCAAACCTTGTTAGATACGTCAAATGTACAGTATAGACTGTTCAATACCGTATCATGCATGTCGATGTGGGAGGAGACAAGAAGCAACATTGTTTAATTGTTGCACATTACGTGGATGAGTAGTTACAGATGGAGAGAGGATCAGCAGATAACAGGCACAGAATCTTTACAGATCTCATATAAAAAATACATTTATATATACGTACAGCTTTGTTCTTGCCCAGATGTTAAAACTTGCAACATGTTCAGAGAACTTTTTGTCATTTTATTAATAAACATTCTTCCAGGTAAGTGTCAAATCCTCTGTGGTTTAACTCTTCACAGGCTACAAGAAATACAGTATATCTATAGTAAATAGAACAAATACATGTTTGCATTAGTAACAAATAGGCTAAAATATTTAACACGTGGCTTTAATGTTTTGTGGTCTCTGGAAATCTATTGTAGTTACAGAGAAGCAGTACACCTTCTGCTATTGTAGAACTACAAGTTCCAGCATGATTTTTCAGCCCCATAGCTGCTTACCTGCCTGTGATTTACTATAATGTTTTGTTTTTTTTTTGCTTATATCTTATTTTTCATACCGCTTCATTATAAAGTCATATATTTATAATATTGTGTAATGATATGTATTTTTTTTCTTTATCTTAATGCTGCTTATTTTTAATCTTTCTGTTTCTGCATTTTTTTAATGCTACTTTGTGTGCTTTTGTAACATAAAACTTTTTTATAATGTCATTTGTTTTGCCATTTACCGGTACTTTGTTTTTGTTTTTTTTTATACTGTTTTTCATAATGTCATTTCTTTTTTGATTTAATATTGCTTTATTATGTTGTCATGCTTTTTATATACTGCTTTATTCTATTTCTATACTGCTTTACTATACGTTTTTTTGTTTGTTTGTTTGTTTTTCATACTGTTTACTATTATGTCATTTTTTTGTTTGCTTTGGAGTTTTAAGTACTACTTTACTAAAAAGTCATGTTTGTCTGTTTTTGTGTTGTAATACCTTTTAATAAATTGTATTTTCTGCTTATTTTGTGTTTTATTTTTTATGCTATGTTAATGTCATAATTTACTATAATGCATTTTATTTACTTGTTTAGTCATAGAGTACATGATATGAGCTTTATTAATTTACAAAACCATTTTGCATATTAAAAGTTAAAAGTAGAAGAAAAAATAGGATATGGTGTTTCTGTCATCCCCCTAGAGCAGGGGTCTCCAAACTTTCTAAAGAAAGGGCCAGTTTACCATTCTTCAGACTTGGGGGGGGGGGGGGGGGCAGTGGGAGTAAACAATGCCTGATCTTTGGTATTAGGGGGAGAAATAGCTGTTGTCATTGGGAGGAATAGTGCCCCATTTTTGTTGTCAGTGGAAGGCATTATGCCCCATCGTTGGTGACAGTGGAAGGAATAGTTCCCCAGTGGTTGGTGTCAGTGGCAGGAGTAATGCCTCAAGGGCTGTATAAAGGCAAGCAAAAGGCTGCATCCGGCCCCAGGGCCACAGTTTGGAGACCACTGCCCTAGACTTTAGATATTTGTCATAATGATTATTTTAATTAGCTTTGTCACTAAATTATAACTTCCCCTTGAATAAGTAATTATATTGATACTGTTACCATTTCTTAAGCTGGTATTTTATCATAACACATACTTTACTCACATTTATTTTTTTCTTCTCAGTATCTAATATTTTATTCTACACCTCTCCTCTCCTTTTTCATAAATTCACAATTTCATAAACATTGAAATAAAATATTTCATATTAGAAAAGGTATGGTGTAATATATATTAGCTCAGGCTGATATACATTTTATTTTGTACTTTAATCTCTTCTTTGCCTTGGCAATTTTAATGTATACAATTTTTGGCGAAAAGTGTAAAAGGTTTACACATTTTTTTTCTCATTACAGGTCTGTGCCAGGAGGTGAAGGTCGATCAGGGCCATAAGCTTCTAATAGTCAAAAAAGGGGATCCAGTGGAGCTTTCATGCAAGCATTATATTGAGACTAATTATGTTATGCTCTGGTACCAGCAGAAAGCAGGAGGAGGTCTGCAGCTTATGGTATATTCAGCAGATGCTAAACAGGGTGAAAAGGAAACTTTGTACAAAGCCTGGACTTTCAATAGGCCTCACCTTCTGAATTCCACACTGAGCCTGGCGGCAGCAGAACCTGAGCTCTCTGCTGTGTATTTCTGTGCAGTCAGTAGGCACAGCTGCAGACAGCGAAGTATCTGCCGGCAGAAAACCTGCCAATCTCAGGCGACGCGTTATATTGATGACATACAGAACTATTCACAGGAAGGCCAGCAGGGGGAGCAGTTTTCTGTTTTCTTTATACATACTTTCTAGAACTTATTATTAAAGGATTAATATTGTTACTAGTTCTTTTCTGTAAGAACACAAATTTAGAAAACTTTTATATCTGTAAGGAAAGATTTTTGTCTGCTTAATCCCTTTGTATTACACAAATACAGCTTTTAAAAATAAATACATTTTAATAAATCTATTTTGTATATTCTACACTTTTATAAAGATGTGTAATGGCTTCTTATAATTTTTCTTATAAAAATGTTTTCTTTTTACTTTTCACTATCTATCATAATCCAGCAATGCCATCAGCCTGGCATGACAGTTTTTATCTCCAGGCCACCAGTTTAATCCACAGATGGAATACATATACGGGAGCTGTTTCACCTGCCAATTGATTTGTAATTCTGTTCATCCAGTCCTGAGATTTACACAGCTCGGCCACAGAGGACAGCTCTCGTTGCTGCAGTTTTACTTTCACTTACAGGTACTTTCCACCTAAATATAAACAAGGCCTGGGGAATGCCCAGGAAAAAATTCCAAGCCTACTTACCACCAGCTTGCAGACAACCAAATTAACCTGTCTAACAGGATGCGTTAAAAACAGGGGTTTAGTCCGCACGCATTTGCAAACGCATGCGTAAGCCACAGAGCCTCGTCACGGCACCCTGATATCTGTGGTCCTAACACTAAAATATGAGTGTCCCCACAGTGGAGGCACATGCATTCTGATGGATAAATGAGAGCAGGTGGACTGAAGGGCAGCCCATCCCTTCTTAAAGGTACAGGAGCACACCACACACCCAGCAAATAGCACAATGGCTGCGAGCTGGTGGTAAGTAGGCTTGGAATTTTTTCCTGGGCATTCCCCAGGCCTTGTTTATATCTGTCTGTAGCCCTCCAATGCCGCTTACTGCGATAGTCAGCTATAAATGAGGGTGGTGGCAAGTTTTTTGAGATCACCTTGGTGTGTGTATTGGTCCAGCAACGCACCAGCACCTTTGCAGCCATTGTGCTATTTGCTGGATGACTGGTGTGCCCCTGTACCTTTAAGAAGGTGTGGCTCTCCTTCAGTCCACCTGCTCTCACCTATCCATCAGAATACATGTGCCTCCACTGTGGGGACGCTCATATTTTAGTGTTAGGACCACAGATACACAGGGTGCCGTGACAAGGCTCTGTGGCTTACGCATGCATTTGCAAATACGTGCGGACTAAACCCCTGTTTTTAACGCATACTGTTAGACAGGTTCATTTGGTTGTCTGCGAGCTGGTGGTAAGTAGGCTTGGATTTTTTTCCTGGGCATTCCCCAGGCCTTGTTTATATCTGTTTGTAGCCCTCCAATGCCGCTTACTGCGATAGCCAGCTATAAATGAGGGTGGTGGCAAGTTTTTTGAGATTTACTTTCCACCTAAACCCTGTGACTGGAAAGTGAAATGAGAAGCATCATATGGGGCAAGAGACCAGATTTTTTTCTGCTGCAGTTCAGTAGGGGTGCAACGGATCGTTGCCGATCCGTGATCCGTACGGATCACCCTCCGCGGATCGGCACACCCGCGATCCGGTGAGCACTTTTTGGCCTCAGCCATAGGAAAGGCCCCGGCTTCGGCCTAGCTCCGGAGCGACGGCCATCTTGGTACTCCCGGAAGTGGTCACTGTCTCGACAGGAAGTGACGTTTCGTCGCCGCCATCTTGCTACACCCCACACTCCTGCACAGTACAATAATGATAGAGTGAGAAGGGGGCAAGCGGACATCTTGTTACACCCACCGGAGTTTTAAATTTAAAAGCCATTTTCAACACAAAACTGAGCTTATATGCACAAATACTGTATTTATGCATATAAGCTCGGTTTTGTGTTGAAAATAGCTTTTAAATCTAAAACTCCAGTGGGTGTAACAAGATTTGTGTGTTTTTTTTTGTTTTTTGTTTTTTGTTTTTTATGCTGATCCGAGGATCGATCCGATCCGTGACTCTGATCCGAGGATCGATCCGATCCGTGAGATTTTTGATCCGTTGCACCCCTACAGTTCAGTAACACTTATGGCAGAAAACAAGAAAAAAAATTGCGCTGAACGGAAGGAAGCAAGCGGCCAGCAAAGTTCGTAGATATCAAACAAAAAGTCACATTCAAAAATTATTGCGGCGCTAAAAAGTTCAAAAGGAGTCTGAAGAGTGGGAGGAATCAAATCACCAGATATATTGTGCAAATGTAGAAAGAGTCACTCGTCACCACCTGATAATGTAGTCTGCTTACCAGAAGGTGTTAGGGATTAGGCATGAATGATAAATTCTCAATAGCATCCAGCCAGAGGCGGCTCTCTAATTAGGCGAAATAGGCGGTGGCCTCAGGCCTCGCAGTCATAGGGGCCTCGCACAGCTGTCTAGTTTACCTAATTAGAGAGCCGCCTCGTTCAGCAGCAGAGATCTCCGTCCCGAGTCCCCTCGCCCTGCTACAGGGAGAGATAACAGGCTGCGAGTGAGACCTGTGTGACCGGAGCTCACATACATCTCCGGATCACAGACAGGGAGGGAGAGCCGCTCAGTAGAGCTCTGACAGATCCCCCCCCTCCCCCTGCTGCCCGCACAGCCAGATAGAAAAGGAGAGAGAGCTTCTGCTCCTCCTCCTCCCGCCCTCTCCTCCTGTGTCTGCCCCGCCCACTCTCCTCGGCTGTGTTCTCTGTTCTGCCTCAGAGAAGGGGATGTGTGGGCGGGAAGATTCAATCTGAAGACCAGCAAACCGAAAACGAAAAGTGGAGTCTGATCCATCCAGTCCCTCCTGCCTCCCAGTGAGTACACTGATGTAGGGGATGCTCTTCCTTCCCTTCTTCCTCCATCCCCCTCTCTTTCTTTCCATTCTTTTTGTCTCTTTCCTTCATTCTTTCCACATCCCCCTCTCCTTCTTTCTTTTTCTTTCCTTCTTTCTTTCATTCCATGTTTTCTCTTTCTTTCTTCCTGTCCATCTTTCTTTCTTTCTTTCTTTTTCCATCCCTCTCTCTTTCTTTCTTCCTTTATTTCCATTCTTTTTGTCATTCTTTCTTTTTCTCTTTCCTTCCTTCTTCCTCCATCCCCCTTTCTTTCTCTTTCTTTCCTTCCTTCCCTTTCTTTCCATCTTTCTTTCTTTCCTGTCCATCTTTCTTTCTTTCTTTCCTGTCCATCTTTCTTTCTTTCTTTTTCCATCCCTCTCTCTTTCTTTCTTCCTTTATTTCCATTCTTTTTGTCATTCTTTCTTTTTCTCTTTCCTTCCTTCTTCCTCCATCCCCCTTTCTTTCTCTTTCTTTCCTTCCCTCCCTTTCTTTCCATCTTTCTTTCCTTCCTTCCTTCCCTTTCTTTCCTGTCCATCTTTCTTTCTTTCTTTCCTGTCCATCTTTCTTTCTTTCTTTCTTTCCTGTCCATCTTTCTTTCTTTCCTGTCCATCTTTCTTTCTCTTTCTTTCCTGTCCATCTTTCTTTCTCTTTCTTTCCTTCCTTCCCTTTCTTTCCATCTTTCTTTCCTTCCTCCCTTCCTTCCCTTTCTTTCCTGTCCATCTTTCTTTCCTTCCATCTTTCTTTCTTTCTTTCCTGTCCATCTTTCTTTCTTTCTTTCTTTCCTGTCCATCTTTCTTTCTCTTTCTTTCCTGTCCATCTTTCTTTCTTTCTTTCTTTCTTTCCTGTCCATCTTTCTTTCTCTTTCTTTCCTGTCCATCTTTCTTTCTTTCCTGTCCATCTTTCTTTCCTGTCCATCTTTCTTTCTCTTTCTTTCCTTTACATCTTTCTTTCCTATCCATCTTTTTTTCTCTTTCTTTCTTTCTTTCCTGTCCATCTTTCTTTCTCTTTCTTTCCTGTCCATCTTTCTTTCTCTTTCTTTCCTGTCCATCTTTCTTTCTTTCTTTCTTTCCTATCCATCTTTTTTTCTCTTTCTTTCCTTTACATCTTTTTTTCTCTTTCTTTCCTTTACATCTTTCTTTCTCTTTCTTTCCTGTCCATCTTTCTTTCTCTTTCTTTCTTTCTCTTTCTTTCTTTCTTTCCTTCTTTCTCTCCATCTTTCTTTCTTTCTTTCCTTTACATCTTTCTTTCTCTTTCTTTCCTTTACATCTTTCTTTCCTTCCATCTTTCTTTCCTTCCATCTTTCTTTCCATCTTTCTTTTCTTTCTTTCCTTTCCATCTTTCTTTCCTTCCATCTTTCTTTTCTTTCTTTCCTGTCCATCTTTCTTTCTTTCTTTCCTATCCATCTTTTTTTCTCTTTCTTTCTTTCCTACCCATCTTTCTTTCCTGTCCATCTTTCTTTCTCTTTCTTTCCTGCCCATCTTTCTTTCTTTCTTTCTTTCTTTCTTTCTTTCTTTCTTTCTTTCTTTCTTTCTTTCTTTCTTTCTTTCTTTCTTTCCTGTCCATCTTTCTTTCATGTCCATCTTTCTTTCCTTCCATCTTTCTTTCCTTCCATCTTTCTTTCCATCTTTCTTTCCTTCCATCTTTCTTTCCATCTTTCTTTCCTTCCATCTTTCTTTCTCTTTCTTTCCTTCCATCTTTCTTTCCATCTTTCTTTCCTTCCATCTTTCTTTCTCTTTCTTTCCTGTCCATCTTTCTTTCTTTCCTGTCCATCTTTCTTTCTCTTTCTTTCCTGTCCATCTTTCTTTCTCTTTCTTTCCTGTCCATCTTTCTTTCTCTTTCTTTCCTGTCCATCTTTCTTTCTCTTTCTTTCCTGTCCATCTTTCTTTCTTTTCTGTCCATCTTTCTTTCTCTTTCTTTCCTGTCCATCTTTCTTTCTCTTTCTTTCCTGTCCATCTTTCTTTCCTGTCCATCTTTCTTTCTTTCCTTCTTTCTCTCTTTCTTTCCTTTACATCTTTCTCTTTCTTTCCTTCCATCTTTCTTTTCTTTCTTTCCTGTCCATCTTTCTTTCTTTCTTTCCTATCCATCTTTTTTTCTCTTTCTTTCTTTCCTACCCATCTTTCTTTCTCTTTCTTTCTCTTTCTTTCTTTCTTTCTTTCTTTCTTTCTTTCTTTCTCTTTCTTTCTTTCTCTTTCTTTCTTTCCTGTCCATCTTTCTTTCATGTCCATCTTTCTTTCCTTCCATCTTTCTTTCCTTCCATCTTTCTTTCCATCTTTCTTTCCTTCCATCTTTCTTTCCATCTTTCTTTCCTTCCATCTTTCTTTCTCTTTCTTTCCTGTCCATCTTTCTTTCTTTCCTGTCCATCTTTCTTTCTCTTTCTTTCCTGTCCATCTTTCTTTCTCTTTCTTTCCTGTCCATCTTTCTTTCTCTTTCTTTCCTGTCCATCTTTCTTTCCTGTCCATCTTTCTTTCTCTTTCTTTCCTGTCCATCTTTCTTTCTCTTTCTTTCCTGTCCATCTTTCTTTCTCTTTCTTTCCTGTCCATCTTTCTTTCCTGTCCATCTTTCTTTCTTTCCTTCTTTCTCTCTTTCTTTCCTTTACATCTTTCTCTTTCTTTCCTTCCATCTTTCTTTTCTTTCTTTCCTGTCCATCTTTCTTTCTTTCTTTCCTATCCATCTTTTTTTCTCTTTCTTTCTTTCCTACCCATCTTTCTTTCTCTTTCTTTCTTTCTTTCTTTCTTTCTTTCTTTCTTTCTTTCTTTCTTTCTTTCTTTCTTTCTTTCTTTCTTTCTTTCTTTCTTTCTTTCTTTCTTTCTTTCTTTCTTTCTTTCTTTCTTTCTTTCTTTCTTTCTTTCTTTCTTTCTTTCCTGTCCATCTTTCTTTCATGTCCATCTTTCTTTCCTTCCATCTTTCTTTCCTTCCATCTTTCTTTCCATCTTTCTTTCCTTCCATCTTTCTTTCCATCTTTCTTTCCTTCCATCTTTCTTTCCTGTCCATCTTTCTTTCTTTCCTGTCCATCTTTCTTTCTCTTTCTTTCCTGTCCATCTTTCTTTCTCTTTCTTTCCTGTCCATCTTTCTTTCTCTTTCTTTCCTGTCCATCTTTCTTTCCTGTCCATCTTTCTTTCTCTTTCTTTCCTGTCCATCTTTCTTTCCTGTCCATCTTTCTTTCTCTTTCTTTCTTTCCTTCTTTCTCTCTTTCTTTCCTTTACATCTTTCTTTCTCTTTCTTTCCTTTCCATCTTTCTTTCCTTCCATCTTTCTTTCCATCTTTCTTTCCTTCCATCTTTCTTTCCATCTTTCTTTTCTTTCTTTCCTTTACATCTTTCTTTCCTTCCATCTTTCTTTGCTTCCATCTTTCTTTCCTTCCATCTTTCTTTACATCTTTCTTTCTCTTTCTTTCCTTTGCATCTTTCTTTCCTTCCATCTTTCTTTCCATCTTTCTTTCTGTCCTTTACATCTTTCTTTCCTTTCCATCTTTCTTTCCTTTCCATCTTTCTTTCTTTTCTTTCCTTTACATCTTTCTTTCTCTTTCTTTCCATCTTTCTTTCTTTCCTTCCATCTTTCTCTTTCTTTCCTTTCCATCTTTCTTTCTTTCCTTCCATCTTTCTTTCCTTTCATCTTTCTAACCTTTCTATCTTTCTTTCCATCTTTCTTTCCTTCCATCTTTCTTTCTTTCCTTCCATCTTTCTTTCTTTCCTTCCATCTCTCTTTCCATCTCTCTCTCTTTCCATCTCTCTTTCTTTCTCCCTCCACCCATCCCCCTTTATTTCTCTCTTTGTGACAGCCTACCAGAATAGGTAGGATCTGTGAGAGCAGCTTCCCTGTGCAGCTCTGCTTGAGGAAAATATATCTTTATTATGCCCACTTACCTACCCCCTGTACTGTCCACTCCCCTATACTGTACCCTCCTAATACAGTTCATAATACAGTGGGGCCTCATGTCTAAGTTTTGCCTAAGGCCTCACAAAGTCTAGAGCCGCCTCTGCATCCAGCAAATCCAGCCCACTGGAAGCCCTCGTCAGACAACAACCTCCGTGTGACTTCCTTCATATGTAAACATCTCCCAATGATCACTTCAGAATTAAGGCTCTCAGGCATGTAGTCATCATATATCCGGGAAAAGAAATGAAGGACCAATAGTGAAGCCCGTAATAATAGGTATAAAAACTTTAATGTAGTAACTTACAATTGAAGCTCAAAACAGCATGCATCAAAGAAAAGGACAATCGGCTGCAGCAATCAGCGTACGGATGTCAGCCTGCCTGACATGTTTCTTCCTAACGGATGTCTTCAGAGGCATGCCTGAAAGCCTTAATTCTGAAGTGATCATTGGGAGATGTTTACATATGAAGGAAGTCACACGGAGGTTATTGTCTGACGAGGGGTTCCAGTGGGCTGGATTTGCTGGATGCCATTGAGAATTTATCATTCATGCCTAATCCTTAACACCTTCTGGTAAGCAGACTACATTATCACGTGGTGACGAGTGACTCTTTCTACATCTGCACAATATATCCAGTAACACTTATGCCCTGTACACACGGTCGGATTTTCCGACGGAAAAAGTGCGATCGGATTGTGTTGTCGGAAATTCCAATCATGTGTGGGCTCCATTGGACTTTTTCCGTCGGAATTTCCGACACACAAAGTTTGAGAGCAGGCTATAAAATTTTCCAACAACAAAATCCGATCGGTTAAACTCCGATCGTGTGTACACAAATCCGACGGACAAAGTGCCATGCTCAGAATAAATTAAGAGACGGAAGCTATTGGCTACTGCCCCGTTTATAGTCCCGACGTACGTGTTTTACGTCACCGCGTTCAGAACGATCGGATTTTCCGACAACTTTGTGCGACCGTGTGTATGCAAGACAAGTTTGAGCCAACATCTGTCGGAAAAAATCCATGGATTTTGTTGTCGGAATGTCCGAACAAAGTCCGACCGTGTGTACGGGGCAATGCAGGTCGTGTCCCTCCCCCAGTCTGTGACTGGACAGTAAAAGGAGAAACAACAGACTGATAATCTCTTTGTCATTCTGCAACACCCATTGGCACATAAGCACGGCAGCACAACTGATTGGCTCCCAGTGCTGCCCCCCACTCTCCCAGTCTGAGCTCCGCTGTACTGGAGATTGCAAGAGGCTGGTACTTAAACTGCTTGTATATAAAAATACTTAATAATGTATTACAACCCGATCAAATTTAATTATTAAACTTCTATGCCGCATCCCCAAAACTTGACCCAACAAAACTATATTTTGGTATAGGCATGGGACTTTTAAAGTACAGCATTTTGTGTTAAAATGTAAGCTTTTATTCAAGTACACTTAAAATAAGACAATTTGATCCATATAACAACAGGCTATAATAAAATACAATATCTAAAACCAATCGGTCTCCAACATTGCAATGATTGCGCATGGTAGTCGTGTGTAAAGATCATTGCAGTGTTGGAGACTGATTGGTTTTAGATATTGTATTTTATTATAGCCTGTTGTTATATGGATCAAATTGTCTTATTTTACAGGCTATAATAAAATACAATATCTAAAACCAATCGGTCTCCAACATTGCAATGATTGCGCATGGTAGTCGTGTGTAAAGATCATTGCAGTGTTGGAGACTGATTGGTTTTAGATATTGTATTTTATTATAGCCTGTTGTTATATGGATCAAATTGTCTTATTTTAAGTGTATTTGAATCATAGCTTACATTTTTACACAAAGCTGTGACTTAAAAGTCCCATGCCTATACCGAAATATAGTTTTGATGCCAAAATAATGTATTAAATATTATTATTATACAGGATTTATATAGCTCTGACAGTTTGCGCAGCGCTTTACAATATGAGGGCAGACAGTACAGTTACAATAAAATTCAATACAAGAGGAATCAGAGGGCCCTGCACGTTAGAGCTTACAATCTAATAAATACAGAACTGCATTAATGGCTTGCCAACCACATAACTTAGTTATACGGTGGCAGATTGGCTTTCCTGCGCCGGATTATGTACCTAGTACGGCACTGTCGGGTAGGGGGTGCTGTGCTGTGATTAGACAAAGTGCAAGCCAATCAGCAGGCGCCGGCCAAAGGATGTCTGCAGGCAAGGAAAGGCACTGAACAGAGCTCTGCTTATGTATACAAGGAAGAGCCCTGTTCTGTCAGCAGGGATGTGATGGATTTCCTTTTTCTGCAATGCAGGGAATGAAAATCCATCACATCCCTTAGTAAAAACAGTACACATAGTACACAAAAACACTGGCTAGGCACACATTTAGCCCTTTGATTGCCCCTAGATGTTTAACCCCATTCCCAGCCAGTGTCGTTAGTACAGTGACAGTGCATATTTTTAGCACTGATCACAGTATTAGTGCCACTGGTTCCGGCAAAGTGTCACTTCGTGTCAGACTTTCCACCGCAATATTGCAGTCCCACTGATTGTTGCCATTACTAGTATATAAACAAAAAAAATAAATACAAATTCCAGTATATATCCCATCGTTTGTAGACGGTATAACTTTTGTGCAAGCCAATCAATATACGCTTATTGGGATTTTTTTTTTAACAAAAATATGTAGCAGAATACATATTTGCCTAAATTGATGAAGAAATTAGATTTTTTTTTTTTTTTTATTGGATATGTTTTATAGCAGAAAGTTACAAATATTGTTTTTTTTTTTTCAAAATTGTCAGTCTTTTTTGTTTATAGCACAAAAAAAAAAAAAAAAGCAGAGACACCAAAAGAAAGCTCTATTTGTGGAAAAAAAAAGGACAACAATTTTATTTGGGTACAGCGTTGCATGACAATTGCGCAATTGTCAGTTAAAGTAACGCAGTGACGTATTTCAAAAAATGGCCTGTTCATGAAGGGGGTAAATCTTCCGGAGCTCAAGTGGTTATGTTATAGCTGTGTGTAGCCGTCAACTCAGGATAATGCGGGGGTAGCGCTACATTACAAAAGACATATAGCTAATTTAATTTCTCTGAGTGAACTTTCTACTATGCAAGTGAACTTTTATTTAGCTTTCTGAAGCTGGTCAAAATTCAAATTGCAAAGAATCACATTCAAGGAAAATAAAAAATCAAGTAAAGTTTAAAATAAATGATTTTTTGCTTGCCTATGATTAGATGATGGAAGTGAGCACAGTTTCACCTCATTCCCCAAACTAGGTGAAAATAATTTCAATATTCGATTTGCTAAGTGAACAGCCTATAGTTATTCAACCCTTGAACCTAAGAGCTGCAAGGGGAAAGTTCTACCTACTTCAGACATGTGACTACTGTGGGTGGGAACAGGAAATAATAAAAAAAAGATACACAATGTAGATCCCAAGAAAAATATGATACGTAGCATCTTATGAAGTTAACTTCATTTAACGTACCTTGTAACACCTGTAGCGATTTTTGCTTCTATTTTTTATTTATTTTTTAAGAAAAATGTTAAGGTGCCTCTGGATTGTTTTGCTACATATTATTTCATGTAAGAACTATAGATTGTATACCTCATTTCTTTCTTTCTTTTTTTTTTTAACAGACAAATAACAAAAATGTTATTTCTGGTGGTATTACTTTTATTATTGGTGCTTTTATTATATTTATTATTAGTGTTATAATATGATTTATTGTATTTTGTCTGGTGTTTTTATTTTGTTATTATTGGTGTTTTAATTTATTTTATTCAAGTTTCACATAGTAAAAACAAAACGAAAAGAAGAATTTGAGGGTTCAGTGTTGTAGACATTGCACATCATCACACAGTTAGACCAATGTAACATTAATACCAAGGAGCAAAGAGATAGAACAGGGAAAGAGGGAAAGAAAAAATAAAAAGAAAAAATGGGGAGTCCCCAAGGGTAAGGAAAATATTGCTGTTTTCATTATTCTTGATTTATCTATCTATCTATCTATCTATCTATCTATCTATCTATCTATCTATCTATCTATCTATCTATCTATCTATCTATCTATCTATCTATCTATCTATCTATCTATCATTATTATTATTATTATTATTACTATTTTTATTTTATTATTTCTTGTTTTTGGTGTTTTTAATATTCTTGTTTTGGTATTCTTCTTCTTCTTCATAATAATATTAATAATATTGATTTTGTTGTTCAAAAAGGAAGCAAAAAATTCCTTTTTGAATTATGTTTTATATTATAGTATCTGCTTAATTAGATTAGGATCATTATTATTTTGTATCTAAGCGCCGGATAAGTGACCCCTGTGTACTTTTTTGTTTTGTATTGATTTTGTTGTTGTTGCCATTTTTGTACTTGTTTCTATAATTGTATTTTTACATCTTTGCATATGTTGCTGTGATTATATTATTATTATTGTTGCTGTTGTTCTGTTGCTATCACTATTTTTATTCTTTCTCCTCCCAGGTCTGTCTCAGTTGGTGGAGGTGACCCAGGATAAATTCCTTATAGTTCAGTCTGGGAAATCTGTGGAACTTAAATGTCAGCACACACAGACCAGCTATATTGCCATGTTCTGGTACCAACAGAAAGGCCATCAAGGGCTGAAGCTTATGGTTTACTCAACAGGCAGTGGTGATAACGGTCAAATGGAGGAGGGGTTCGGGTCCTGGTCTCTGAACAGGCCTGATGTACTGAACTCCATGCTGACACTGTCAAAAGCCAGTGACAATGACTCCGCCGTCTACTTCTGTGCAATCAGCCAACACAGTTGGAAATGTCAGTGCAGATGCCAGCACAGAACCTCCCTGGGAGTCAGCGTCAGTTATAAACAATACCTGGAGGGGCAGCTGTTTGTTATAACATCATTTATTATTACTATTATTATTATTATTATATTATTTCTGTTTGATATATAATGTAGGTTGGGCAGAATCTGTTTGTTCAAGTTACAGGTCATGCTGCTAATAAAGATTATCAGTGGTAATTGTCCACAGGGACCTTGCCGATCAGCACGAGGGGGGCAAGACCAAGGTTTTCTTCTGTTGCTTGATAGTGCAAGAACCCTTTAAGGGACCATTGAGGTTGTTGTCACACATTTCAAAGTGTATCTAAACCCCCATAATTTAAAAAAAAATTAGGATAGAGTTCTCTATGTGTTCTTGTCAAAAGAAAGTGATGAAACATCTCAAATTTTACAGCTGTCACCAGAACAGAGACTAGAGAGTAAATGTTTCAATGGGGACACCTGGTCCAGTAACAACCATCTACGAGGGCATTTCCTTCAGTTTGGAGAGGTTTCTTCTCACTTCTTGTTGTGTCTTGTTGTGAAGGGAAATCTCTCCAATGGGACACAGTGAACAAAAAATTATGTGTTTTTGAACCTTTTCATATGTTATACAAAATTTTATTTAAAAAAAGTTCTGACTTCAAAGATATATTAATACATGCTGATCTGCAAGGCAACGCCATGCATTGAATGTGCTATAGCTTGTGAGCCTTTCCATTTATTAATGGGACTTAATTGCACTAAACAAGCACGCCAGAATCACAGTGCAACCCAATGCATGCTATTGCTACAGGTATATAGCACCGACAATTTACATACATTGCATATTGTACATTCACATCAATCCCTTCCCTCAAGGAGCTTACAATCTAAATTCTCTATCTCACATATATACATACACACTCACACATACTAGGGCCAGTCTGCAACGTATTAGATTAATCTACCAGCATGTCTTTAACCACTTTAAGACCAGGCCTATTTCTGACATTTTTTATTTAGTTAAAATCAGTATTTTTTGCTAGAAAATTACTTAGAACCCCCAAACATCACATATATATATATATATATATATATATATATATATATATATATATATATATATATATATATATATATATATATATATATATATATATATTTAGCAGAGACCCTAGAGAATAAAATGGCGGTTGTTGTAATATTTTATGTCACACTGTATTTGCACAGCGGTCTTTCAAATGCAATACTTTTAGAAAAAATACCAAATACTTAAAAAAAAAAAACAGTAAACTTAACCCAATTTTTTGTATAATGTGAAAGATGATGTTACACCGAGTAAATAGATACCTAACATGTCACGCTTTAAAACTTTGAATGCTTGTGGAATGGCGACGAACTACGGTACTTAAAAATCTCCATAGGCGACGCTTTAAACATTTTTAACAGTTACCTGTTTAGAGTTACAGAGGAGGTCTTGCACTAGAATTATTGCTCTCGTTCTAACAATCATGGCGATGCCTCACATGTGTGGTTTGAACACTATTTACATTTGCGGGCTCGACATGTGCGTTCTCTTTGTCACACAAGCACGGAGGGATGGGGCGCTTTTATTTTTTCTTATTCATTTTATTTTTTTATACTATCACTGTAAAAAAAATTTAAATTGTGATCACGTTTATTGCTGTCACAAGGAATGTAAACATCCCTTGTGATAGTAATAAGTGGTGACAGCTACTCTTTATGGAGGGATCTAGGGTCCAAAAGACCCCAAATCCCTCCTTTGCACTTAAAAGTATTCAAAACGCCAAGATTGTTTTTTTTTAATACTGTCATTTTTTTAAAAATTTGCGCTGTTGTTACATAATTACATAGTAGGTGAGGTTGAAAAAAGACACAAGTCCATCAAGTCCAACCTATGTGTGTGATTATATGTCAGTATTACATTGTATATCCCTGTATGTTGTGGTCATTCAGGTGCTAATAGTTTTTTAAATTATCGATGCCCCCCCGCTGAGACCACCGCCTGTGGAAGGGAATTTCACATCCTTATCGCTCCTACAGTAAAGAACCCTTTACGCAGTTTAGGGTTAAACTGATTCTCTTCTAATTTTAGTGAATGACCGTGTGTCTTTTTAAATCCCCCTTCACGGAAAAGTTTTATCCCTATTGTGGGGTCACCAGTATGGTATTTGTACATTGAAATCATATCCCTCTCAAGTGTCTCTTCTCCAGAGAGAATAAGTTCAGTGTTCATATCCTTTACTCATAACTAAAATCCTCCAGACCCTTTATTAGCTTTGTTGCCCTTCTCTGGACTCTCTCCATTTCCAGTACATCCTTCCTGAGGACTGGTGCCCAGAACTGGACAGCATACTCCAGGTGGGGCCGGACCAGAGTCTTGTAGAGTGGTAGAATTATCGTTTTATCTCTGGAGTTGATCCCCTTTTTAATGCATGCCAATATTCTGTTTGCTTTGTTAGCAGCAGCTTGGCATTGCATGCCATTGCTGAGCCTATCATTTACTAGGACCCCCATGCATTATTTTACATTTTTCTACATTAAACCTCATTTGCCATGTAGTTGCCCACCCCATTAATTTGTTCAGATCTTCTTGCAAGGTTTCCACATCCTGCGGAGAAATGATTGCCCTGCTTAGCTTAGTTGTCTGCTGAGTAAACCTGAAGTGATGTCGTTACATAGCTTCTGGGTGTCTACATTGGAGACCCGATCAAAGCCGGGCTTTGTTCGGGTCTCCGGCCAGGCGGTGGACATGGCGGCTAGTGGCTCGAATCTCCTGGTGGGACAAGAGACCCAGGTGGAGCGGTAGTAGGAGGCGCATTCATTGCTATTACTAGAAAGCTGAAAGCCGGTTCTAAAAACGGTACCGGGGTGATGGATGCAGCTGCAGGCATCACTCCACTACAACCACTTCAGCAAAATGACGTACAGGTACGTGATTTTGCAGGAAGAGGGTAAAGTGTGGGAGGAAACTGGAGCACATGGGGGAAATCCATACAAGCACTGGGAGAACATACAAACTCCATGCAGATTGGAATTCGAACTGGAGACCCCAGTACTATAGGAGTCACCCACTCTGTTCAATGGTGCACTGCTGTCTTTGACCGCTAATTATGCCTTGAGGGACCATAGAAAATGAATGGTCCCATACAATAAATGCTGAGGCGCAGGCAAAATACATACAAAACAGAGTAAATATGTCCTACATGACAAATACCCATACACATCAAAGCAAACCTATGGCAAAAGTCAAAAGCAAAGTTAATTCCCAACATACTGTGCTAGGCACCTACTGGTGCCTAAAATGACCTCCAGTGGCACTTACCCTGCTGCTTTGATTTCCACCAATGCTACCTGACACCCTGCCAACCCACATTGCTGCAAATGGGGTCATGAGTGGCTAATCGCAAGGCCCAGGTGCTGTTAATGGGCATAGAATGTGTCATTACACCCAATACTAGGAAGCTTTATGCCCTGTACACATGATAAGATTTTCCGATGGAAAATGTGTGATAGCACCTTGTTGTCGGAAATTCCGATCCTGTGTAGGCTCCATCACACATTTTCCATAGGAATTTCCGGCACACAAAGTTTGAGAGCTTGCTATAAATTTTTTATAAAATCCATTGTCGGAAATTCAGATCGTGTGTTCACAAATCCGACGCACAAAGTGCCACGCATGCTCAGAATAAATTAAGAGACAAAAGCTATTGACTACTGCCCCGTTTATAGTCCCGATGTACGCGTGTTACGTCACCGCGTTCAGAACGATCGGATTTTCCGACAACTTTGTGCGACCGTGTGTATGCAAGACAAGTTTGAGCCAACATCTGTCGGAAAAAATCCATGGATTTTGTTGTCGGAATGTCCAATCAATGTCCGACCGTGTGTACAGGGCATTAGTGGTAGCAGCCATAGGTATGCACAGCCTATTGCATTAGGGTGTGCATCCCAAAGCTCAAACACATATGCATGTATGAGCATGCATGTATATATACTGACGGTATCAGTAGGGAAGTGGACAGTGTCATTAGTTTTGATTTCTATTTTATTTTTTATTATTTTACAATTTTTTAGTTTTTTTTGAATATTTTTACAATGATTTTAGGAGCTCTGTTAGGGAGCGTTGGTGAAATGTCAGGGTTCTAAACAGGGGGAATATGCGCCACACAAGATGATTAGGGTGTGCCCAGGCACACCTGGCAAGCCCTGTGCGCACGTCTATGGTAGCATCAGAAAACGGGGCAGCATGGAGGATTTCTAAGGCATTAGACAGTGTTTAACACAGGGTTGTGGTGAGGAAAGCAGGTGCGTTACTAGGGGGTGGCTTTTGGGGCTATAGCCCCGAATCTGAGGCCAATAGCCCCGAGTCTCTGCAGGGCTCCCCAAGGGGAGGGGAGCCAGATTTAAGGGGGAGGCTCTCTGGGGACCCTAATGTAAGGGGGCCTCTCTGGGAACCCTGATGTAAGTGGGGGGGCCCTCTGGGTACCCTGATGGAAGTGTTAGGCTCTCTGAGGACTCTGATGTAAGGAGGAGGCTCTCTAGGGACCCTGATGTAAGGTGATATAAGGGGGGCTGTCTGGGGATATATATACACCCACACGTATATTACTGTATATACATGTGTATGCCCGCCCAAGCGTATGACTTTCTTTACTACGCTGCTATGGGCTCTAGCCCCAGATCTTTTGTAGACCTAGCAACGCCCCTGGAGGACAGGGAGGTCAGTCATCTCTTAGATTTGCTTTACGGATCTTAAAATTATGCCAGTTTCTTTAGTAATAAAATCTTGCATTTGCCCACAAACACGCATTCCCAATCAATTAATTTTTTTTAATTATGTATGGTCAACATTTATTTTTTTTTATTTATTCTGATTAGGTTGCGTATTTATAAAAAAATCTGTCATTTGGCTACTTTTTTTTTTTCAATCTCTGATCCTATAGTCATTGTGTGAATACACAATCACAGATCAGAGAAATTGAGAAAACACGCCAACCTGGGCTTCCAGTACTTCTGGACAGCATGGCCCTGTTGTCCAGGAGTAAGCACTGCCACCCAAGAAGAGCAAGAACCCATGATGTCTGAAGACTGCAGGGCAAAATTTAAAAATGTTATTTTTATTTTTAAGTGATGGTAGTGGGGGGAGGAATGGTTTCTTGCAGGTGAAGTGGGAAAAAGTGGAGTTGGATTTTAATGCTTTGATTTTTCACATCTTGACTCTTGCAATGGTCTTCTCTGGAATTGGACTCTCAAATCTGCATCATAAAATTGAATTATCTTGGCTGAAGCTACACAACAAAATACTTAGAAAAACATAGAACTTCTATTTGGAAATCATTGTTACCTTCTGTCTCCACTCCCCATCCTAAGGGTAACGTGGTTATTGGGCAAACCTTGATAGAAACAGTAAGTCGAATGTATGGACTATTCAGTGCCATATCATGCATGTTGAGGTGGGAGGAAACAGAAAGCAAAATGGTTTAATTATTGCAAATTACGTGGATGAGTAGTTACAGATGGAGAGAGCAGATAATAGGCACAGAATTTTTATAGATCTCATATAAAAAAAATACAACATTTATATAAACAGCTTTGTTCTTGCCCAGATGTTAAAATGTGCAACATGTTCAGAGAACTTTTTGCCATTTTATTAAAAAACATTCTTCTGTGGTTTATCTCTTACAAGATACAAGAAATGTAGTATATCTTCTACAGATAGGCTAAAAAAGCATAACACGTGGCTTTAATGTTTTGTGGGCCCTGAAAGTCTGTTATAGTTACAGAGAAGCAGTACACCTTCTGCTACTGTAGAACTACAAGTTACAGCATGATTTTTCAGGTCTATAGCTGCAACTGCTTTACTATATTGTTTAGTTTTCTTGTTTGTTTTTAAGTGTTTTTTTTTCTAAATGTCATTTACTTATTTTTATGTTATTTTTCACACTGCTTCATTATAAAGTCATGTATTTATAATACTGCATTATGATATGTATATTTTTTTTAATGCTGCCTATTTTTCTTTCTGTTTTTGCATGTTTTTAATGCTACTGTGTTTGATTTTTTAACATACTGTTTTTTTATAACGTCATTTGTTTTACCATTTACCTTGTTTTTTTTGTTTGTTTTTTTTACACAGTTTTTTTTATAATGTCAATTCTTTTTTGTTTTTAATAGTGCTTTATGATGTTGTCATGCTTTTTTATATACTGCATTTATTATATGAAATGTGTTTTTCTATTTTTATACAGCTTTACTATATTTTATTTTGTATTACCTGACAGCATAAAACCTTCCAATCTCAGACGACGCGTTATATTGATGACATACAGAACTTTTCATAGGAAGGCCAGCAGGGGGAGCAGTTTTCTTTACGCACACACTATATAGAACCTTTTAATAAAGGCTTAATAGTCTTACTAGTTCTTTCCTGTAAGAACACAAATTTAGAAAACTTTTAGACCCCTTTCACACTGGGGTGGTGCGGGCGTTAGCGGTAAAGCGCGGCTAGTTTTTTTTTTTTGCATAATCTTTATTTAAGTTTTCAAGATAACATACATTGAGAAAGTCAAAACCCAACAAGAAAAGAATAACACAATGAGTGCCCAGAGGGGCATATAGGGGGACAAAAGAGGGATTGGGTTACTAGGACATAAAGAAATCTGGTACAATCAGTAATTAGCTTAATATGACTTCATCAAGTTATACCTCAACAACAGAGGATATGTGAGTACTTTAACCGTAGTAGCAGAGCAATTTATTGTTCTCATATATAGGATATAACGCTACGCGCGCTGCAGCCATGATAACCCAAGGTAAAAAGGTAGGGGGGGAGGGGGAGAAACAAAAAGGGGGAAATGGGCATACCCGTAAACAATAAGTACAACGATCAATCAGCACAACTGCAGTAAGTGTACATCTATAACTATGATAAAGGACCTAGGGGTTCGTGGCTCACAGGTCTCATCCTCAAAAAAAAAAGAAAAGAAAAAGGGAGGGAAAAAAAAAAAATTATGTACCATCAACCTCTAGTCGGCCCGCCTGGGGGTCCCATTGGTGGCGTTTGCGTCATGTTGAACGAAGCGCGGCTAGTTTTAGCGGTGCTTTACAGCAGTTATATCACTAAGCAGGGTGCTTTTAACCCCCCAGAAGGGCCCACTTAGTGTTGCTTTCAAAGCGCTATGAACGCGGCGCCTATTCATTTTAATGGACAGAGGCGGTGGACAAGCGGTGTATACACCGCTCCCCCCACCGCCCCAAAGATGCTGCTTGCAGGACTTTTTTTCCTGTCCTGCAAGCGCACTGCCCCAGTGTAAAAGCACTCGGGCTTTCACACTGGGGCTGCAGAAGAGGCAGTTTACAGGTGCTTTACAGGCGCTATTTTTAGCACAAAAATGCCTGTAAAGTGCCTCAGTGTGAAAGGGGTCTCATATATGCAATGAAATTATTTTCTGCCTAATCCCTTCTAATTACAAGGACACATCTTTTACAAATAAATACATTGAATTAAATCTATTTTGTATATTCTACATGTTTATAAAGATACAGTATCTCACAAAAGTGAGTACACCCCTCACATTTTTGTAAATATTTTATTATATCTTTTTATGTGACACCACTGAAGAAATGATACTTTGCTACAATGTAAAGTAGTGAGTGTACAGCTTGTATAACAGTGTAAATTTGCTCACCCCTCAACATAACTCAACACACAGCCATTAATGTCTAAACAGCTGGCAACAAAAGTGAGTGAAAATGTCCAAATTGGGCCCATTTAGCCATTTCCCTCCCCGGTGTCATCTGACTCGTTAGTGTTACAAGGTCTCAGGTGTGAATTAGGAGCAGGTGTGTTAAATTTGGTGTTATCGCTCCTCCCTCTCATACTGGTCACTGGAAGTTCAACATGGCACCTCATGGCAAAGAACTCTCTGAGGATCTGAAAAAAAGTATTGTTGCTCTACATAAAGATGCCCTAGGCCAGTGTTTCTCAACTCCAGTCCTCAAGGCGCACCAACAGGTCATGTTTTCAGGATTTCCCTCACATGAAACGGCTTTGGTAATTACTAAGGCAGTGAAACTGATCAAATCACCTGTGCAAAATAGTGGAAAGCCTGAAAACATGACCTGTTGGTGCGCCTTGAGGACTGGAGTTGAGAAACACTGCCCTAGGCTATAAGAAGATTGCCAAGACCCTGAAACTGAGCTGCAGCACGGTGGCTAAGACCATACAGCGGTTTAACAGGACAGGTTCCACTTAGAACAGGCTTCGCCATGGTTGACCAAAGAAGTTGAGTGCATGTATTCAATGTCATATTCAGAGGTTATCTTTGTAAAATAGATGTATGGGTGCTGCCAGCATTGCTGCAGAGGTTGAAGGGGGGGTCAGCCTGTCAGTGCTCAGACCATAGGCTGCACACTGCATCAAATTGGTCTGCATGGCTGTTGTCCCAGAAAGAAGCCTCTTCTAAAGATGATGTACAAGAAAGCCTGCAAACAGTTTGCTGGAGTACTGGACCCATGTCATGTGGTCTGATAAGACCAAAATAAACTTATTTGGTTCAGATGGTGTCAAGAGTATGTGGCGGCAACCAGGTGAGGAGTACAAAGACAAGTGTGTCTTGCATACAGTCAAGCATGGTGGTGGGAGTGTACTGGTCTGGGGCTGCATAAATGCTGCCGGCACTGGGGAGCTACAGTTCATTGAGGGAATCATGAATACCAACAAGTACTGTGTCATACTGAAGCAGAGCATGATCCCCTCCCTTCAGAGACTGGGTCGCAAGGCAGTATTCCAACATGATAAGGACCCCAAACACACCTCCAAGACGGCCACTGCCTTGCTAAAGAAGCTGAGGGTAAAGGTGATGGATTGGACAAGCATGTCTCCAGACCTAAACCCTATTGAGCATCTGTGGGTCATCCTCAAACGGAAGGGGAGAGACATCAGGACATCTTTTCTGTGGATCACAGATCCAAAAAAGCGTTTTGTGACCTCCCTGAATAAGGGGGGGTCACTAGCTTTCTGGACACTGAGCTTTTGAACACAGCTATCCTGACAGGAAGAACAGCGTCTATCCCTGTGAAGGTGATGGCCATTCAGGAGGAAGGCTCTGTGATTGATGTGTCTGACTCCACTGAGTGCAGGTCAGCAGATGAAGATGTCATCAAGCCCTATCTCTGATGTGATCATTGGGAGTTATGGAAGTGTAAAGGAAGTTATACAGAGGGTGTCGTCTGACGAGGGGTTCCAGGGAGCTGGATTTGCTGGATGCCATTGAGAAATATCCATTCATGCTTAATCCTATTTGCCTTCTGGTAAGCAGATTACATTATAGCGTGTGCCCTTTCTACATCTACACTGTGTCTGGTGATTTGATTCATCCCACTCTTCAGATCTCTTTGGACATTTTTTTTTTTTTTTTAGCGCCACAATATATCCTATCATGTGACTTTTTGTTTGCTATCAACAAACTTTGCTGGCTGCTTGCTCATTTTTTAGTTCAGCGTGAATTTTGCTTGTTTTTTGAAAATGGTCCACCCCAATGACTTTAAAGCATTGTAGTTATTACTGCCCAACTCTATTTAGGTGGAGTTGGGCAGTGGGTAGCTTCATACCCTAGACATGAATCCTTCTTGTAAAAGTCCAAATATGACTTTATATCAATAAAAGTCAGGGGGACAATCCAAAGTGTAGACAACACATTTTGGAGGTCCAAAAACACCCCTTTCAGAAGAGCTTTAGCCACTTGACCTCTGGAAGATTTACCCCCTTCATGAGCATGCGCCCCCTGCAGGTGGAAGTGCAGGATCACATGTATTTATGTGATCCTGCTCACAGCTGCCACCCTGTAGCAATAAAAGTGCTATAGGCTAGTCAGCAAGCGGTTAATTGGGAACAATGTGAATGGACTAGAAGTGAACTGGATCTATAATAGTATGTCTTCCAATGTGATTAAAAGCATAGGTCTTGTCATTAGCTGCTTTGGTACCACGCCCCAATGAAGGGGGTGTTTTTGGACCCCCGAAACCTGTTGACTACTGTTTGGATTGACTCTCTCACTTTTATTGGAATAAAGTGGTATTTGGACCTTTTTTCACAGTGGTATGACACATCAAATTACATTTTTCGTGAATCTTTTTTGGGCAATAAATGCTATCTGAGAAAGTTTAGGACATTATAAAGGCTGATCTATCTATCTATCTATCTATCTATCTATCTATCTATCTATCTATCTATCTATCTATCTATCTATCTATCTATCTATCTATCTATCTATCTATCTATCTATCTATCTATCTATCTATCTATCTATCTATCTATCTATTTATCTGTCTCTTTTATATATCTATTTACAATAAAATTGGTACTCCAAACATTGTTCTTGCACAGTATTCTTTTGCTGATTATTTTTACCGCTGTCTTCCATTTAAACGCTAAGACATTTTGCCCAAATTGACTCCCAAAAATTTCAAACAAATTACACCCTTTTTTATAAGCTCCACCTGTAAGGGTTCCAAATCTGTACTGACATGCTATTATTGGGACTGCTCAGGGCGTGGTCTACAAACACTGAACTACAATAATTTACACAATGAAAATTTGATCTAAAGCCAACCAGAACTGAGTGCAAAAGAGTTAATCCACCAACAAGTACCCAACAGGAAACAAGGGAAATATTTAGAAATCCTTATTACAGGAAATGAAAGATCGACAGGTGCAGCCTTAGAAAAAAAATCTAGTTGAGGAATGATTGCAAATGGAGTGGCTACATCCTAAAACTTATTACAGTAATTTTCTACATTGAAGCACAAGGCTTTTTGGTGTTGTTGATATCACCTCATTTTAAATACCTAATTTTTTTAATAGTTTTTTTTAATAGTTTTTTTTAAATAGTTTTTGCAGGAAACATCTGTCTCCACGATGGAAATGACAAAGTTCCTATCTCTGATTCTGGTCATCAGTTCCCTACCAGGTGAGTTCAGGATTCCGCTAATGGTTTTAATGTTGCAAAATTTGTTTTATTTTTTTGTAAATAGAAAATCTCACCATTAGTGTATATGTAGATGTATTCCAATCTCTAAGCAAAACTTTACATGGTAACGGATGGCAATGATGAGAATAACAGTGATAGCTGGGTTGACTTACTAAAGAAATAGAAGCAATTCACCAGCAAAGGAAAGTTAGTGAATTAAGTAAATTTGTTAATTTTGATTACCTAATTGTGTGGTAGAAGAAAAAAAAAAAGATTTTTTAATTTTTCTTACACATGGTCGAGTATTTAAAGTGAACACAGCTTTACTTTATTTATTAACATTCACTTTACAAAGTGAACATTCATTTTATTAGAACAGCACGCTGCTCCTTTAATAAATTCACCCCAATGACTTTAAAACATTAAGATTTAAGCTGTGTAACACTATATATGTATTTAAAGTCAAAGGATACGATTTAACCACATGGGATTTTCCTTTAAAAAGTGATCACATAGAGCAGCAGGCAAAATAATATGCTTATCACAAAGCGTCATCATATCATTGTGCAGACTGAAGAATCTCTAGCAACTAGGAATTTTTATATTAGAGTTGAGGGGTGAGGGTGGGAAATTGCGGCAGGTTTTTTGTAAGATTTTCTGCAAAAGTTAAATAATATAATTAATAAAAATAATATTAATAATAATAATAATAGTTACAATATTAGCACCACTATTACAACTTGTAATGTGTTACAGTAATAACGTTACAAATATTTATATTTAACTGCTGCTTAATACAGTGTATGCACTTAAATAATAAAAAAAAGTAAGAACAATGTTGTCACTTTTATAAGATCTTACATTAGAATCATGATTTATATTTATGTTTTACAAAGTTTGTTGCTGTTAATGAAAAGAAAGGCTGCACAATTTTTTTCATATCAATAAAAATAATATTAAAAATAAAAACATGTAAAAAACAAATGATAATATTACTGCTACTACTATACAAAAACTGTGAAAACAAATGATACTACTACTGGTGTGATAATAATAATACTAAAAAACACGCAAAAACAAATTATGCTAATATTACAGCTAATAATAATAATAACTACAATAATACTACTACTACTACTATTTAAAAGAATGTAAAAACAAATGATGCTGCTGCTACCCCTACTACTACCACTACTACTACTACTACTACTACTAATAAATACTTACAATATTAGCACCACTGTTACAACTTGTAATGTGTTATATTTAACTGCTGCTCAATAAGGTGTATACACTGAAATAATAAAAAAGAAGGAAGAATAATTTTGCCACTTTTATAAGATCTTACATTAGAATCATGATTTATATTTATTTTTTACAATGTTTGTTGCTGTTGATAAATAGAAAGGCTACACAACTATTGCAATTTTATTCATATCAATAAAAATATTATTTAAAAAAAACATGTAAAAACAAATGATGCTAATTTTACAGCTAATAATAGTAATAATTACAATAATAATTATTACTATTCTATTTAAAAAAAAAATAAAACCAAATGATGCTACTATTATCCCTGCTACTATCACTACTACTACTACTAATGATAATAATAATATCAATAATAATAATTTATAGAATTTTGGAGAAGCCAAGAAGCATAGAGCAAAAACAATTGAGCTGTCAATGTTTCAGTTATTGTTACTGCAAATCAAAATGTTTTTTTTTTACTAGTGTCATCCTTGTGATAGAGTTTACATTCTTTTAATATAATAATGATTTAATGTGTCTCCACCTTGTATCTTTGGCAGGTTATAGTTTGGTAAATGTGAAACAACCTGAAAGACTTCTCCTAGTTCAGCCAGGAAAACCGGTGGTGCTGACCTGCGATCAGGATGCGAGTAACTACTACAACATGTACTGGTACCAACACAAAGCAGGGAAGGGGATGAAGCTCATGGTCCTCTCCACAGACGTTAACTCTGAAGACATGGAGACAGATTTTAAGGACAGATGGCATTTAAAGAGGCCTTCAGTTTTTAACTCCTCTCTTCACTTAAACGAGTCCAAGGAGGAAGATTCCGCCACATATTTCTGTGCTGCGAGTATGCACAGTTTGAAATTGTAGAGTGAGACCCGGTAATAAACACTCTGGCCCTTACTTATAAATACAGCAGGGGGCGCTCCTCTTTATCTCTTCACTTTAGCGACAGAAGCATTTTTTAATTGATCCAGATAATGATATTGCTGACTACTGCTTTCCAGTTGATCAAGCAAGGATCAAGCAAGAATTTTATAGCTTAAAACATGGGTGCCCAACCTGTGGCCCTCCAGCTGTTGCAAAACTGAAAGTCCCATGAGGCATTGCAAGGCTGACAGTAAGTGTGATTCTCAAGGGCAAAGGCATAATGGGACTTGTAAATGGTAGTTCCGCAACAGCTGGAGGGCCACAGGTTGAGCACCCATGGCTTAAAGGATAAGTTTACCTTTTCGGGCAGAATTTCACTTTTGCATAATAAATAGAAGCGTTTTCCAATGCCATTTTTTGCCCAGCCATCACAATGTGCTTTTTTCTCACTTACCTTGTCCACAAGAGGTTTCAAATCTTGTCAGTTTATTTGAACTGATTTTCAGATTCCATCACTTCCTGTAGATCGTCTCTCAGCATTCACTTCCCTTTAGGTAATCTCACAGAACCCTTTACTTCCCAGTTGAAGTATGTGTAGACGAAACGCGCCCCTTTTGATGAGTCCTTTCCATGACATTGCGCCTTCTTTGAATTCTATGCTTTTGTGATCACAGACGAGATTTTTTACTTGATGCAACACAGTTTTTTTTATAATGCCAATTCGTTTTTGTTTTTAATAGTGCTTTATTATGTTGTCATGCTTTTTTATACTCTGTGTTCTTCTATTTCTATACAGCTTTACTATATTTTCTTTTGTTTGTTTGTTTTTCATACTGTACTACTATTATGTCATTTTTTTGTTTGCGTTGGTGTTTTAAGTACTTCTTTACTATAAAGGCATTTTTTGTCCTTTTTCAGTATTTTAATACCTTTTAATAAATTGTATTTCCTGCTTATTTAATTTTTTATATTAAATGCTATATTAATGTCATAATTTACTATAATGACTTTTATTTACTTTAGTTTAGTCATAGAGTACCTGATATGAGCTTTATTAATTTACAATCCATTTTGCATATTAAAAGTTAAAATTACAAACAAAAAAAAAAGGATATGGTGTTTCTGTAATCCCCTTAGACTTTAGATATTTGTCATAATGATTACTTTACATGGCTTAGTCACTATATTATAACTTTCTGATTGGGTAAGTAATTAAAGTGATTCTCTTACAATTTTTTTAAGCTGGCTTTGACATCATAATAACACATAACTTACCCACCTTTATTTTTTTCTTCTCAGTATCTAATATTTTATTCTGCACTCCTCCTTTTTCATAAACGCATCAATTTCATAAACATTAAAAAAAATATTTGATATTAGAAAAGTTATGGTGTATAAAGCGCAGACTGATAACATTTTTATTTCTTACTTTAATCTCTTCCTTTCCTTGCCAATTTTAATGTACACATTTTTTGGTGCAAAGTGTAGAAGGTGAGTAACATGACTTTTGTTTCTCATTACAGGTCTGTGCCAGGAGGTGAAGGTCAATCAGGGTCATAAGCTTCTAATAGTCAAAAAAGGGGATCCAGTGAAGCTTTCATGTAAGCATTATATTGACACTAATTATGCTATGTTTTGGTATCAGCAGAAAGCAGGAGAAGGTCTGCAGCTTATGGTATATTCAACAGATGCTAAACCGGGTGGAATGGAAACTTTAAGCCTGGACTCTCTATAGGCCCAGCGAATTACCTGCCAGCATAAAACCTGCCAATATCAGAAGGCGCGTTATATTGATGACATACAGAACTATTCACAGGAGGGCCAGCAGGGGGAGCAGTTTTCTTTACACACACTTTATAGAACCTTTTAATAAAAGCTTAATAGTGTTAATAGTTCCTTCCAGTAAGAACACAAATTTAGAAAACTTTTAGACCCCTTTCACACTGGGGTACGAGCGTTAGCGGTAAAGCGCAGCTAGTTTTAGCGGCACTTTAACGCTGTTATATCACTAAGCAGGGTGCTTTTAACCCCCCAGAAGGGGTTAAAAGCGCCCGCTTAGTGCTGCTTTCAAAGCACTTTGAAAGCGGCGCCTATTCATTTCAATGGGCAGAGGCGGTGGGTGAGCGGTGTATACACAGCTCCCCCACTGCCCCAAAGATGCTGCTTGCAGAACTTTTTTCCTGTCCTGCAAGCGCACTGCAAGCGCACTGCCCCAGTGTGAAAGCACTCGGGCTTTCACACTGTGGCTGCAGAAGAGGCAGTTTACAGGTGCTTTACAGGCGCTATTTTTAGTGCAAAAATGCCTGTAAAGTGCCTCAGTGTAAAAGGGGTCTCATATATGCAATGAAATTATTTTCTGCCTAATCCCTTCTAATTACTAGGACACATCTTTTACAAATAAATGCATTGAATTAAATCTATTTTGTATATTCTACATGTTTAAAAAGATACAGTATCTCACAAAAGTGAGTACACCCCTCACATTTTTGTAAATATTTTATTATATCTTTTTATGTGACACCACTGAAGAAATGATACTTTGCTACAATGTAAAGTAGTGAGTGTACAGCTTGTATAACAGTGTAAATTTGCTGTCCCCTCAACATAACTCAACACAGCCATTAATATCCAAACAGCTGGCAACAAAGGTGAGTGAAAATGTCCAAATTGGTCCCATTTAGCCATTTCCCTCCCCGGTGTCATGTGACTCATTAGTGTTACAAGGTCTCAGGTGTGAATTAGGAGCAGGTGTGTTAAATTTGGTGTTATCGCTCCTCTCTCTCATACTGGTCACTGAAAGTTTAACATGGCACCTCATGGCAAAGAACTCTCTGAGGATCTGAAAAAAAGAATTGTTGCTCTACATAAAGATGGCCTAAGCTATAAGAAGATTGACCCCGAAACTGAGCTGCAACATGGTGGCTAAGACCATACAGCGATTTAACAGGACAGGTTCCACTCAGAACAGGCCTCGCCATGGTTGGTCAAAGAAGTTGAGTGCATGTATTCAGTGTCATATTCAGAGGTTATCTTTGGAAAATAGATGTATGAGTGCTGCCAGCATTGCTGCAGAGGTTGAAGGGGAGGTCAGCCTGTCAGTGCTCAGACCATACGCTGCACACTGCATCAAATTGGTCTGCATGGCTGTTGTCCCAGAAGGAAGCCTCTTCTAAAGATGATGCACAAGAAAGCCTGCAAACAGTTTGCTGCAGACAAGCAGACTAAGGACATGGATTACAAGAACCATGTCCTGTGGTCTGATGAGACCAAAATAAACTTATTTGGTTCAGATGGTGTCATGCGTGTGTGGCGGAAACCAGATGAGGAGTACAAAGACAAGTGTGTCTTGCATACAGTCAAGCATGGGGGTGGAAGTGTCATGGTCTGGGGCTGCATAAGTGCTGCCGGCACTGAGGAGCTACAGTTCATTGAGGGAATCATAAATACCAACATGTACTGTGAAATACTGAAGCAGAGCATGATCCCCACCCTTCGGAGACTGGGCCGCAAGGCAGTATTCCAACATGATAAGGACCCCAAACACACCTCCAAGATGACCACTGCCTTGCTAAAGAAGTTGAGGGTAAAGGTGATGGACTGGCCAAGCATGTCTCCAGACCTAAACCCTATTGAGCATCTGTGGGTCATCCTCAAACGGAAGGTGAAGGAGTTCAAGGTTTCTAACATCCACCAGTTCCGTGATGTCATCATGGAGGAGTGGAAGAGGACTTCAGTGGTAACCTTTGAAGCTCTGGTGAACTCCATGCCCAAGAGGGTTAAGGCAGTGCTGGAAAATAATGGTGTCCACACAAAATATTGACACTTTTGGACCAATTTGGACATTTTCACTTAGGGGTGTACTCACTTTTGTTGCCAGTGGTTTAGACATTAATGGCTGCATGTTGAGTTATTTTGAGGGGACAGCAAATTTACACTGTTATACAAGCTGTACACTCACTACTTTACATTGTAGCAAAGTGTCATTTCTTCAGTGTTGTCACATGAAAAGATATAATAAAATATTTACAAAAATGTGAGGGGTGTACTTACTTTTGTTAGATACTGTATGTAATGGACTCTTATTTTCTTTTATTTTTTTACTTTCTATTATCCATCATCATCTGTCAATGCCATCAGCCTGGCACAATTGTTTTTAAAGCTGAACTCCAGGCAAACAGTTTAAAACACAGATGAAATACATACATGGGAGCTGTTTTACCTGCTAAATTATTTGTAATTCTGTTCATTTAGTACTGAGATCTACACAGCTCAGCCACAGAGAACAGCACTTGTTGCTGTGGTTTTATTTTCACTTAACCTGAGACTGGAAAGAGAAATTAGAAGCATCACACAGAGCGGAGAGACCAGATTTTTCTCTGCTGTTCAGTAACATTTACAGGTCTTGTCCCTCCCCCAGTCTGTGATTGGACAGTAATAGGAGAAATAACAGACTGATAAGCCAACCTCTCTGTCACTTTGCTGTCTCTTTCATACCTATCAACACCTATTTTTCCAAAAAGGATGGAAATAAATGCTTCAGAAGTGCATGGGTCAATGCGTTTCACAGAATCGCTTCTTCAGGACCTTCGACCCCAGGTAGGAGTACAAGTAAAGCTGTCACAAAATTTAAACAATAGGTAACAATTATCCAAATTAGAGTAAGAATAATACATATATCAAAACAATATACATACAAAAATACACCCTGTACCACAGATATCAAACTGGCGGCCCTCCAGCTGTTGCGGAACTACAAGTCCCATGAGGCATTACAAGGCTGACCATTACAACATGACTCCCACAGGCAGAGTCATGGTGGGGCTTGTAGTTCTGCAACCGCTGGAGGGCCGCCAGTTGGACACCCCTGCACTATACCAACCAGGGAAAGGGAGACAAAAAAATAATAATACATTAATAATAATAATACAATAATATGTTACATTATTGTAATATAAAGGAAGCAGCCCCAGATAAGTTCCCCTGTAGTCCAGCTTTAAGGTAGACTCCTCTCCTCTTTTCTGCTGCTGACACTTACCTTATATTTGCTTCCACCTGGTGCCCCACTAGACCCATGTAAAGAATCCTTCAGTAAGTTTCAGTTCCACCTGGATAAAGCATACAAAGGGGTAAGTACCCCAGCACCCACATGGCAGTATTCAGGCCTGGTATTTGGCCAACCAGACTTTCATCGTCTGGATGGTCATTGACTCTCATGAATTAGCTTAGGTTTTTACTGCTTTCCATGCCAATTGGTAAGATTTACCTTCGCTTTCTCTTCCAGTGACACAAAGATTCTTATTCATTCCCAAAAATGGGGAAAAAAATTAGGACTGGAGTTGAAATGTATTGGGGTGCACAAGGCACTGAAATCCAACTTCTTTGATGAGACATTTACCACCAATGCGATCTCTTGATTGTCTAGTAAACAAGTGAATTACAAATATTACAAATTATTGTTGCATAAAATAAAAAGGGGTAGACCTACTTTACAACCATATCTTACATCAGGGTGAATGTGCCATTCATGCATACTGTGCAGCTGCTCAAGGTCCCATGTTCATTTAATGTTGGTCATACAACTCTTAAGACCTTCTCCAGCTGTCTCCTTGACCCGGCACTAATCTCTTCTGGGGATGGTTTGAAAATTGAGAAGCATTGTAGTTATTACTGCCCAACTCTACTTAGGGTGGAGTTGGGCAGTGGGTAGCTTCATACCCTGGACACAAATCCTTCTTGTAAAATTCCAAATATGACTTTATAGGAATAAAAGTCAGGGGGACAATCCAAAGTGTAGCTAACACGTTTTGGAGGTCCAAAAACACCCCTTTCAGAAGAGCTTTAGCCACTTGACCTCTGGAAGATTTACCCCCTTTCACGACCGGGTCACTTTTTGTGAATAATCTCAGCAGAAGTAGCTTGCCAGAGCATGTGCCCCCTGCAGGTGGAAGTGCAGGATCACATGTATTTATGTGATCCTGCTCACAGCTGCCGCCCTGTAGCAATAAAAGTGCTATAGGCTGGTCAGCAAGCGGTTAATTGGGAACAATGTGAATGGACTAGAAGTGAACTGGTTCTATAATAGTATGTCTTCCAATGTGATTAAAAGCATAGGTCTTGTCATTAGCTGCTTTGGTACCACGCCCCACTGAAGGGGGTGTTTTTGGACCCCTGAAACCTGTTGACTACTCTTTGGGTTGACCCCCTCACTTTTATTGGAATAAAGTGGTATTTGGACCTTTTAATCTAATCTGTTTATCTGTCTCTTTTATATATCTATTTACAATAAAATTGGTACTCCAAAAATTGTTCTTGCACAGGGTTCCTTTGCTGATTATTTTCACTGCTGTCTTCCATTTAAACACTAGACATTTTGCCCAAATTGACTCCCAAAAACATTAAACAAATTACACCCTTTTTTTATAAGCTCCACCTGTAAGGGTTCCAAATCTGTACTGACATGCTATTATTGGGACTGCTCGGGGCGTGGTCTACAAACACTGAACTATAATAATTTACACAATGAAAATTTGATCTAAAGCCAACCAGAACTGAGTGCCAAAGAGTTAATCCACCAACAAGTACCCAACAGGAAACAAGGGAAATATTTAGAAATCCTTATTACAGGAAATGCAAGATCGACAGGCGCAGCCTTAGAAAAAATATCTAGTTGAGGTATGATTGCAAATGGAGTGGGTACATTTTAGAACTCATTACAGCAATCTTCTATATTGAAGCACAAGGCTTTTTGGTGTTGATATCACCTCATTTTAAATACCTTATTTTTTTAATAGTTTTTTTTAATAGTTTTTTGCAGGAATCATCTGTCTCCAAGATGGAAATGACAAAGTTCCTATCTCTGATTCTGGTCATCAGTTCCTTACCAGGTGAGTTCAGGATTCCACTAATGGTTTTAATGTTGCAAAATTTGTTTTATTTTTTTGTAAATAGAAAATCTCACCATCAGTGTATATGTAAATGTATTCCAATCTCTAAGCAAAACTTTACATGGTAACGGATTGCAATGATGAGAATAACAGTGATAGCTGGGTTGAGTTGCTAAAGAAATAGAAGCAATTCACCAGCAAAGGAAAGTTAGTGAATTAAGTAAATTTGTTAATTTTGAATACCTAATTGTGTGGTAAAAGAAAAAAAAAAAAATTTTTTCTTACACATGGTTGAGTATTTAAAGTGAACACAGCTTTACTTTATTTATTAACATTCACTTTACAAAGTAAACAGTCATTTTATTAGATCAGCACGCTGCTCCTTTAATAAATCCACCCCAATGACTTTAAAACATTAGGATTTAAGCTGTGTATAACTATATATGTGTTTAAATGTAAAGGATACGATTTAACCACATGGGATTTTCCTTTAAAAAGTGATCACATAGAGCAGCAGGCAAAATAATATGCTTATCACAAAGCATCATCATATCATTGTGTAGACTGAAGAATCTCTAGCAACTAGGAATTTTTATATTAGAGTTGAGGGGTGAGGGTAAGAAATTGCGGCAAGTTGCTTTTAAGATTTTCTGCAAAAGTTAAATAATATAATTAATAATAATAATAATAATAATAATAATAGTTACAATATTAGCACCACTATTACAACATGTAATGTGTTACAGTAATAACGTTACAAATATTTATATTTAACTGCTGCTCAATACGGTGTATGCACTTACATAGTTACATAGTTACATAGTAGGTGAGGTTGAAAAAAGACACAAGTCCATCAAGTCCAACCTATGTGTGTGATTATGTGTCAGTATTACATTACATATCCCTGTATGTTGCGGTCAACTTAAATAATAATAAAAAAAAAGTAAGAACAATTTTGCCACTTTTATAAGATCTTACATTAGAATCATGATTTATATTTATTTTTTACAATGTTTGTTGCTGTTGATGAATAGAAAGGCTGCACAAATATTGCATTTTGTTCATATCAATAAAAATAATGTTAAAAATAAAAACAAATGATAATATTACTGCTACTACTATATAAAAAATGTGAAAACAAATGATACTACTACTGGTGTTATAATAATAATACTACTAAAAAACATGCAAAAGCAAATTATGCTAATATTACAGCTAATAATAATAAGAAGAATGTAAAAACAAATGATGCTGCTACTACCCCTACTACTACTACCATTACTACTACTTCTAATAATAAATACTTACAATATTAGCACCACTAGTACAACTTGTAATGTGTTACAGTAATAACTTTACAAACATATATATTTAACTGCTGCTCAATAAGGTGTATACACTTTGCCACTTTTATAAGATCTTACATTAGAATCACGATTTATATTTATTTCTTACAATGTTTGTTGCTGTTGATAAATAGAAAGGCTACACAACTATTGAAATTTTATTCATATCAATAAAAATATTATTAAAAAAAACATGTAAAAACAAATGATGCTAATATTACAGCTAATAATAGTAATAATTACAATAATGATAATTATTATTATTACTATTAATATTCTATTTAAAAAAAAATCCAACCAAATGATGCTACTATTACCCCTGCTACTATCACTACTACTACTACTAATGATAATAATAATATCAATAATAATAATTTATAGAATTTTGGAGAAGCCAAGAAGCATAGAGCAAAAACAATTGAACTGTCAATGTTTCAGTTATTGTTACTGCAAATCAAAATGTTTTTTTTTACTAGTGTCATCCTTGTGATAGAGTTTACATTCTTTTAATTTAATAATGATTTAATGTGTCTCCACCTTGTATCTTTGGCAGGTTATAGTTTGGTAAATGTGAAACAACCTGAAAGACTTCTTCTTGTTCAGCCAGGAAAACCGGTGGTGCTGACCTGCGATCAGGATGCGAGTAACTACTTCTACATGTACTGGTACCAACACAAAGCAGGAAAGGGGATGAAGCTCATGGTCCTCTCCATAGAAGTTAAATCTGAAGACATGGAGACAGATTTTAAGGACAGATGGCATTTAAAGAGGCCTTCAGTTTTTAACTCCTCTCTTCACTTAAACGTGTCCAAGGAGGAAGATTCTGCCACATATTTCTGTGCTGCGAGTATGCACAGTTTGAAATTGTAGAGTGAGACCCGGTAATAAACACTCTGACTGTTACTTATAAATACAGCAGGGGGCGCTCCTCTTTATCTCTTCACTTTAGCAACAGAAGCAGTTTTTAATTGATCCAGATAATGATATTAACCCTTTGCTGACAACTGCTTTTCAGTTGATCAAGCAAGGATCAAGCAAGAATTTGATAGCTTAAAGCATGGGTGCCCAACCTGTGGTTCTCCAGCTGTTGCAAAACTGCAAGTACCATGAGGCATTACAAGGCTGACAGTAAGTGTGATTCTCAAGGGCAAAGTCATAATGGGACTTGTAAATGGTAGTTCCGCAACAGCTGGAGGGCCACAGGTTGAGCACCCATGGCTTAAAGGATAAGTTTACCTTTTCGGGCAGAATTTCACTTTTCATAATAAATAGAAGCGTTTTCCAATGCCATTTCTTGCCCAGCCATCCCAATGTGCTTTTCTCTCACATACCTTGTCCACAGGAGGTTTCAAATTCTGTCAGTTTATTTGAACTGATTTTCAGATTCCATCACTTCCTGTAGATCGTTTCTCAGCATTCACTTCCCTTTAGGTCATCTCACAGAACCCTTTACTTCCCAGTTGAAGTCTTTGTAGATGAAACGCGTCGGATTTGATGAGTACTTTCCATGACAGTGCGCCTTCTTTGAATTGTATGCTTTTGTGATCACAGACAAGATTTTTTACTTGGTGCAATATATCTTGGAATCTATGCAAAGCCTTTAATTTTAAGTAAAACCCGTAATCATACGGTTTTTCACTATGTGGAGGCTTTTTGTTGCCTTTTATGGATGCTGCTAACCAACCTACCAAACCGTTTTGTGGTGGAAGGAGGTTTTTACCATCTTGGACACTACCATCCTGATCCATATTTCCACTTGCCGGGTTAACCACTTGCCTACCGCCTCACGCATATATACGTAAACAGAATGGCACAGGCAGGCAAAATCACGTACCTGGTACGTGATTGCCTCCCCGCGGGGGGGGGTCAGATCGGACCCCCCCCGGTGCCAGCGGCGGTCGGCTTTTGGCTGGGAGCGTTGAGAGGCGAGGGGGAGGCCATCCGATCGTGGCCCCCCCTCGCGATCACTCCCAGCCAATGAGAAACATTCCCTGCCTGTGTATAGTACACACAGGCAGAGGATGTGATGTCATCTCTCCTCGGCTCGGCAGTTTCCATTCCGGCGCCGAGGAGAGAAGACTTCACAGTGAGTGAACACACACACAGTAGAACATGCCAGGCACACATAACACCCCCGACCCCCCCCGATCGCCCCCCGATCGCCCCCAATCACCCCTCCCTGTCACACTGACACCAAGCAGTGTTTTTTTTTTCTGATTACTGCATGGTGTCAGTTTGTGACAGTTACTGTGGTAGGGCAGTTACTGTTAGCCCCCTTTAGGTCTAGGGTACCCCCCTAACCCCCCCTAATAAAGTTTTAACCCCTTGATCACCCCCTGTCGCCAGTGTCACTAAGCGATCATTTTTCTGATCGCTGTATTAGTGTCACTGGTGACGCTAGTTAGGGAGGTAAATATTAAGGTTCGCCGTCAGCGTTTTATAGCGACAGGGACCCCCATATACTATCTAATAAATGTTTTAACCCCTTGATTGCCCCCTAGTTAATCCTTTCACCACTGATTACCGTATAGCCGTTACGGGTGACGCTGGTTAGTTCGTTTATTTTTTATAGTGTCAGGGCACCCGCCCTTTATTACCGAATAAAGGTTTAGCCCCCTGATCGCCCGGCGGTGATATGCGTCGCCCCAGGCAGCGTCAGATTAGCGCCAGTACCGCTAACACCCACGCACGCAGCATACGCCTCCCTTAGTGGTATAGTATCCGAATGGATCAATATCTGATCCGATCAGATCTATACTGGCGTCCCCAGCAGTTTAGGGCTCCCAAAAACGCAGTGTTAGCGGGATCAGCCCAGATACCTGCTAGCACCTGCGTTTTGCCCCTCCGCCTGGCCCGGCCCAGCCCACCCAAGTGCAGTATCAATCGATCACTGTCACTTACAAAACACTGAACGCATAACTGCAGCGTTCGCAGAGTCAGGCCTGATCCCTGCGATCGCTAACAGTTTTTTTGGTAGCGTTTTGGTGAACTGGCAAGCACCAGTAGCCTAGTACACCCCGGTCATAGTCAAACCAGCACTGCAGTAACACTTGGTGACGTGGCGAGTCCCATAAGTGCAGTTCAAGCTGGTGAGGTGGCAAGCACAAGTAGTGTCCCGCTGCCATCAAAAAGACAAACACAGGCCCGTCGTGCCCATAATGCCCTTCCTGCTGCATTCGCCAATCCTAATTGGGAACCCACCACTTCTGCAGCGCCCGTACTTCCCCCATTCACATCCCCAACCAAATGCAGTCGGCTGCATGAGAGGCATTTTCTTTATGTCCTCCCGAGTACCCCTACCCAGCGAACCCCCCCAAAAAAGATGTGTCTGCAGCAAGCGCGGATATAGGCGTGACACCTGCTATTATTGTCCCTCCTGTCCTGACAATCCTGGTCTTTGCATTGGTGAATGTTTTGAACGCTACCATTCACTAGTTGAGTATTAGCGTAGGGTACAGCATTTCACAGACTAGACGCACTTTCCATCGCATTTTGAGAGACCCGAACCTGGAACCGGTTACCGTTATAAAAGTTACAGTTACAAAAAAAAAGTGTAAAAGAAAAAAAAAAAACACAAACAAAAATATAAAATAAAAAAAAATAGTTGTCGTTTTATTGTTCTCTCTCTCTCTCTATTCTCTCTATTGTTCTGCTCTTTTTTACTGTATTCTATTCTGCAATGTTTTATTGTTATTATGTTTTATCATGTTTGTTTTTCAGGAATGCAATTTTTTATACTTTACCGTTTACTGTGTTTTATTGTTAACCATTTTTTTGTCTTCAGGTACGCAATTCACGAATTTGAATGGTTATACCAGAATGATGCCTGCAGGTTTAGGTATCATCTTGGTATCATTCTTTTCAGCCAGCAGTCAGCTTTCATGTAAAAACAATCCTAGCGGCTAATTAGCCTCTAGACTGCTTTTACAAGCAGTGGGAGGGAATGCCCCCCCCCCACCGTCTTCCGTGTTTTTCTCTGGCTCTCCTGTCTCAACAGGGAACCTGAGAATGCAGCCGGTGATTCAGCCAGCTGACCATAGAGCTGATCAGAGACCAGACTGGCTCCAAACATCTCTATGGCCTAAGAAACCTGAAGCTACGAGCATTTTATGACTTAGATTTCGCCGGATGTAAACAGCGCCATTGGGAAATTGGGAAAGCATTTTATCACACCGATCTTGGTGTGGTCAGATGCTTTGAGGGCAGAGGAGAAATCTAGGGTCTAATAGACCCCAATTTTTTCAAAAAAGAGTACCTGTCACTACCTATTGCTATCATAGGGGATATTTACATTCCTTGAGATAATAATAAAAATGATTTAAAAAAAAAAAATGAAAGGAACAGTTTAAAAATAAGATAAAAGCAAAAAAATAATAAAGAAAAAAAAAAAGCACCCCTGTCCCCCCTGCTCTCGCAATAAGGCGAACGCAAGCGTCGGTCTGGCGTCAAATGTAAACAGCAATTGCACCATGCATGTGAAGTATCACCGCGAAGGTTGGATCAAGGGCAGTAATTTTTGCAGTAGACCTCCTCTGTAAATCTAAACTGGTAACCTGTAAAGGCTTTTAAAGGCTTTTAAAAATGTATTTAGTTTGTCGCCACTGCACGTTTGTGCGCAATTTTAAAGCATGTCATTTTGGTATCCATGTACTCGGCCTAAGATCATCTTTTTTATTTCATCAAACATTTGGGCAATATAGTGTGTTTTAGTGCATTAAAATTTAAAAAAGTGTGTTTTTCCCCCAAAAAATGCGTTTAAAAAATCGCTGCACAAATACTGTGTGAAAAAAAAAATATGAAACACCCACCATTTTAATCTGTAGGGCATTTGCTTTAAAAAAATATATAATGTTTGGGGGTTCAAAGTAATTTTCTTGCAAAAAAAAATAATTTTTTCATGTAATCAAAAAGTGTCAGAAAGGGCTTTGTCTTCAAGTGGTTAGAAGAGTGGGTGATGTGTGACATAAGCTTCTAAATGTTGTGCATAAAATGCCAGGACAGTTCAAAACCCCCCCAAATGACCCCATTTTGGAAAGTAGACACCCCAAGCTATTTGCTGAGAGGCATGTCGAGTCCATGGAATATTTTATATTGTGACACAAGTTGCGGGAAAGAGACAATTTTTTTTTTTTTTGCACAAAGTTGTCACTAAATGATATATTTCTCAAACATGCCATGGGAATATGTGAAATTACACCCCAAAATACATTCTGTTGCTTCTCCTGAGTATGGGGATACCACATGTGTGGGACTTTTTGGAAGCCTAGCCACGCACGGGACCCCGAAAACCAAGCACCGCCTTCAGGATTTCTAAGGGCGTAAATTTTTGATTTCACTCTTCACTGCCTATCACAGTTTCGGAGGCCATGGAATGCCCAGGTGGCAAACAACCACCCCAAAATGACCCCATTTTGGAAAGTAGACACCCCAAGATATTTGCTGAGTGGTATAATGAGTATTTTGCAGACCTCACTTGAAAATTGAAAAAAGAAAAAAAAAATTTTCTTGTCTATTTTCATTTTCAAAAACAAATGAGAGCTGGCATTCCATGGCCTCCGAAACTGTGATAGGCAGTGAAGAGTGAAATTAAAAATTTACACCCTTAGAAATCCTGAAGGCGGTGATTGGTTTTCGGGGCCCCGTACGCGGCTAGGCTCCTAAAAGTGGTATCCCCATACTCAGGAGAAGCAGCTAAATGTATTTTGGGGTGCAATTCCACATATGCCCATGGCCTGTGTGAGCAATATATCATTTAGTGACAACTTTGTGCAAAAAAAAAAAAAAAAATTTGTCACTTTCCCGCAACTTGTGTCAAAATATAAAATATTCCATGGACTCAACATGCCTCAAAGCAAATAGCTTGGGGTGTCTACTTTCCAAAATGGGGTCATTTGGGGGGGGGTGGGTTTATGCCATCTGGGCATTTTATGGCCTTCAAAACTGTGATAGGTAGTGAGGAGTAAAATAAAAAATTTACGCCCTTAGAAATCCTGAAGGCAGTAATTGGTTTTCGGGGCCCCGTACGTGGCTAGGCTCCCAAAAAGTCCCACACATGTGGTATCCCCGTACTCAGGAGAAGCAGCTAAATGTATTTTGGGGTGCAATTCCACATATGCCCATGGCCTGTGTGAGCAATATATCATTTAGTGCCAACTTTTTGTAATTTTTTTTTTTTTTTGTCATTATTCAATCACTTGGGACAAAAAAAATGAATATTCAATGGGCTCAACATGCCTCTCAGCAATTTCCTTGGGGTGTCTACTTTCCAAAATGGGGTCATTTGTGGGGGTTTTGTACTGCCCTGCCATTTTAGCACCTCAAGAAACGACATAGGCAGTCATAAATTAAAGGCTGTGTAAATTCCAGAAAATGCATCAGATGCCTGATGAAGGAGCACGCATGCTCCGAACGTGTGCACGCCCCCAGCGTCACTGATACCCGGGAAATACAACTTAACAGACGATCCACGCTGTGCCTGTCTCAACCCAGCCTGTGACACTGGTTACCACCTGCGCCGTCAGACGGGACAAGGAGACAAGTGTAACACACTCCAGCTTTCAGGATCGCCCCCTGTGGAGCCCTGCTGCCCACCACACAGCTTCCCGGATGGATTTTTTACTTGATGTGCCTGTATCTACCTTACTCTGAGTGAGTGCATTTTAACCTGTAATAAATGTTTATACTACAATACTGCACTTAGGTCGGCGCTGCTTTTCTTCCTTTTTATCTCTTTTTATTCAAGCCCATGAGGAGGGAAAGGCCCAGAAAGATCTTAAATTCGGAAACCGTAATTGGTTTCCAATCTCTGGCAAGGGAGGACTGGGGAATAGTGGCGATGTGTTGACCAGCGTACAAATTGCTTTGGTCCACAATAGATCTATAGAGATCTTCCATGAAAAACAGCGAATAAAAATCCAGTGGCATAAAGTCAACTGTTTCCACCTGAATTCCGGGTTGGTCAGTGAATGGGGGAAGTACGGGTGCTGCAGAAGTGGTGGGTACCCAATTCGGATTGGCGAATGCAGCAGGAAGGGCACTATGGGCACGACGGGCCTGTGTTCGTCTTCTTGGTGGCAGCGGGACACTACTTGTGCTTGCCACCTCGCCAGCTTGAACTGCACTTATGGGACTCGCCACGTCACCAAGTGTTACTGCAGTGCTGGATGTACGACCAGGGTGTACTAGGCCGCTGGTGCTTGCCAGTTCACCAGAAGGAATAGCGGCACCAGTACCTCTCTGCTCCATACGAGAGCCCTGCGGTTCTTGCACTTCAAGGACAGAAGAAGTTCAGGGTCTGGTACGCCTGACCTTAGCAGGAACCACAACTCAGTCGTCAGAGCTATCTATCATGGAGCCGCTGTCCTCTACAGGATCGTATTCTGAGCCTGAATCTGACAGATGAGTGACTTCCTTTCACTATCTGTCATGCTCAGAAACGTGCAGGCCTCTTCACTAGTGTACCTTCGATTTGCCATTTTGGGCTCTAAATTTAGGGATACACTAGTGAGACTCACAGGCAAAAAAGCTCCTGACTGTTAGCGACTGATTCAAAATGCTACCAAAAAACTGTTAGCGATTGCAGGGATCAGGCCTGACTCTGCGAACGCTGCAGTTATGTGTGCTTAGTGTTTTGTAAGTGACAGTTATCGATCGATACTGCACTTGGGTGGGCTGGGCTGGGCTGGGCCGAGGAGCAAAACGCAGGTGCTAGCAGGTATCTGGGCTGATCCTGCTAACACTGCATTTCAGGGTACCCTAAACTGCTGGGGAGTATAGATCTGATCGGATCAGATATCGATCCGCTTAGATACTATAGCACTAAGGGAGGTGTATGCTGCGGGCTTGGGTTTTAGCGGTACTGGCGCTAACCTGATGCTGCCTGGGGCGACGCAGACCTTATCTGACCCTAAAAACTTAACTTATATCACCGCCGGGCAATTAGGGGGTTAAACCTTTATAAGGTAATAAACGGCGGGTGCCCTAAAACTATGATAAACTATAATAAACTATAAAAAAATAAACTAACTAACCAGCGTCACCCGTAACAGTTATACGGTGATCGCTGGTGAAAGGGTTAACTAGGGGGCAATCAGGGGGTTAAAACCTTTAGCAGGTAGTATATGGGGGTCCCTGTCGCTCTAAAACATTGACAGCGAACCTATATACTTACCTCCCTAACTAGCGTCACCTGTGTCACTAATACAGCGATCAGAAAAACGATCGCTTAGCGACACTGGTGACAGGGGGTGATCACGGGGTTAACCTTTATTAGAGGGGGTTAGGGGGGTACCCTGGACCTAAAGGGGGGTACCCTAGACCTAAAGGGGGCTAACCTAACTGCCCTAACACTTATAACTGTCACAAACTGACACCAATGCAAAAAAAAAAAAAAAACTGCTATTGGTGTCAGTGTGACAGGGGGTACAGGGGGGTAATCAGGGGGTGAAGGGGGGTGAAAAGTGTGCCTGGCGTGTTCTACTGTTAGTATAGTGTTGGTACAACTTACTTGGATGTCTTCTCTCCTCGGCGCCGGAACGAAAAGACCGGCTCGAGGAGGGATGACATCACTTCCTCTCCCTCTGTTTACATTACAGAGGGAGAGGAAGCATTTGATTCGCTGGGAGCGATCGGGAGGGGGTGGCCATCAATGGATGGCCTCCCCCTGACCTCTCATCGCCCGCGAACGAGAGCCGACCGCCTATGGCACCGGGGGGGGTTCGATCGGAAGGCATCATGTATCAGGTACGTGATTTTGCCTGCCCGTGCCATTCTGTTCACGTATATAGGCGTGAGGCGGTCAACAAGCGGTTAACAGTTATTTAACTGCTTGCCACCCGCCGGCTGTCATATGACGGCCAGGCGGCACGGCTCTCGTTTTGGGAGGGCATCTTATGACGCCCTTGCCTTCTCGGTCCAACAGGGGGTGCGTGCCCGCTGTGTCACTTAGGACTCGATGCGCGTGCCCGGCGGCCGCGATGTCCGCCGGGCACCCGCGGTTGCCCGGTAACACAGCAGGACCGTGGATCTGTGTGTGTAAACACACAGATCCACGTCCTGTCAGAGGAGAGGAGACCGATGGTGTGTTCTCAGTACAGACGAGCACCGATCGGTCTCCTCCCCATGTGAATCCCCTCCCCCTTCAGCTAGAATCACTCCCTAGGAACATAATTAACCCCTCGATCACCCCCTAGTGTTAACCCCTTCCCTGCCAGTAACATTTCTACAGTAATTAATGCATTTTTATAGCACGGATCTCTGTATAAATGTGAATGGTCCCAAAAATGTGTCAAAAGTGTCCGAAGTGTCTGCCGCAATATCGCACTCACGATAAAAATCGCAGATCGCCGTCATTACTAGTAAAAAAATAATAATAAAAATGCTATAAATCTATCCTCTATTTTGTAGATGCTATAACTTTTGCGCAAACCAATCAATATACGCTTATTGTATACGTATCGGCCTAAACTGAGGAAAAAATTGGTTTAAAAAAAAAAATTGGATATTTATTATAGCAAAAAGTAAAAAATATTGTGTTTTTTTCAAACTTGTCACTCTTCTTTTGTTTATAGCGCAAAAAATAAAAAACGCAGAGGTGATCAAATTCCACCAAAAGAAAGCTCTATTTGTGGGGAAAAAATGATAACAAATTCATATAGATACAGTGTTGCATGACCGCGCAATTGTCATTCAAAGTGTGACAGCGCTGAAAGCTGAAAAATGGCTTGGGCAGGAAGGGGGTGAAAATGCCCTGTATTGAGGTGGTTAAAAAAAATGATTAGATTCTGCAAACTATGAGGGCGGCACCCCTGTTCCCTTTATGGACCAGCCCCCACTGCCTATATGCCAATCTGAGATTCCCCTGGGCATTAGCAGATGGGCCAGTTCTGCGAACCATTCTCTGACAGACATTTTGGCATGATGTGGGTTGCATGTCTTTTTACTGTTCATAAATGTGACCATACACTATAAAATCTGATTGCAAAATCTCCTTTATATTTACCAGAACTATAGAATAGGAGAACACACCTATCTATCCAATCACTCTGTATCCAATCAGGCAGGTCTTTGCACTACATAATTGATGGCAGATCTAAATCAATTGTATAGTATATGCTGAGCTTTACAGAACCCAGGACACACTTCTCTGCTTTTCATTACTTTATATCTATCCACATAGGATGTTATCTGATCTCTCCTTTCCTGCACACTCCAAAATACCAAATGAACAACCTATGCATGATTAAATAATAAAAAAAAAAAATTGATGTCTGTGTATTTAGTGAGAACAGTGATCACTGATTAATTGCATTGGAAAACCGTGCACCTGGAGGTGGGAAGTAGTGATCTGCTGGAAGGGGGGAAGGCAGCCACAGGTATGTGCTAATGAGGTCAGCTGATGAATTCCTTCGCCTCGGTTCACACCAGAGGCGGCACGACTTGCAGGTGGCCTCACCAAAGCAACCTGCACACGACTGCCCGGGCGACTTGCAAAAGACTTCTGTATAGAAGTCTATGCAAGTCGCCCCAAGTCGCCCCCAAAGTCGTACAGGAACCTTTTTCTAAGTCGGAGCGACTTGCGTCGCTCCCCTTAGAACGGTTCCATAGCACAGAACGGGAGGCGACTTGTCAGGCGACTAGGTCGCCTGACAAGTCTTCCCTGTGTGAACCTACAGAGCCTGTGACTTTTTTTTTTTTGCAGCAGAGGTACATTAATGGTATATTGGTACATAGAGGAGAATTTAGAAAAAAAAAAAAGAAGATGAGCCTTTAACCACTTGCCTGCTAAGCACTTTTACCCCCTTCCTGCCCAGGCCAATTTTTAGCTTTCAGCCCTGTCACACTTTGAATGACAACTGAGTGGTCATGCAAAACTGTGTTCAAAATAAATTTTTAGCATTTTTTTTACACAAATAGGGCTTTAGTTTGGTGGTATTTAATCACCGGTATTTTTTTTTATTTTTGCTAAAAAAAAATAGAAAAAAAAAAAAATATCTCATAGTTTGTGAATTTTGCTCCTTAACTGATGTGCGCTGGAGGGGCTGCGCTGATGGGCACTGGTAGGTGGCACAGATGGGCACTGATAGGTGTCATTAATGGGCACTGATAGGTGACACTGAAGGGCACTGAGAGGTGGCACTGATAGGCAGCACTAATAGGTGGCAATGATGGGCACTGCTTAGAGTTGCCACCTCATCCCTTTAAACCCGAACACATATGAATTACACAGGTTATGAGGCTAATTTAATGCAGATAAAACACCAAGTGAGTTTCATTACCACCTTAATCAGCCACAGAACCTGTGTAATTAATATGTGTTCGGTTTTAAAGGGATGAGGTGGCAACCCTAGCACTGCTAGGTGGCACTGGTAGGCACTGATTAGCAGCACTGGTGGACTCTGTTGGGACTGATGTCCCTGCAACAGAAGCTGGTTATCAGCTTTCTTTTTCTCTCCTCACACTGTTAGCATGAGGAGAGAAAAGTTGATAACCGGCTTATGTTTACATCCTGTGATCAGCTGTCATTGGCTGACAACTGATCACGTGGTAAAGGGCCGCTGTGATTGGGCCTTTACCCTGATCTGTGATCAGCCGAGTCCGAAGGATTTGACGATCAAAGAGCTCGCTGCGCGGGGATGCGCAGGCAGCGTGATAACGGGAGGACATCTACGGACACCCTCCCGGTATTGGAAGCCCACTTTGTACCCATCTTTCAGGTATAGTGCGGGCGGCAAGCGGTTAAAGTATAGCCAAGGCAAAACCTTTTTTTTTTTTTTTTTAGTTTTGGTTAGAGTGGAGAAGGACTATAATCCATATCAGGGAAAATCCCCAATTTTGGGTTAACATTAGAAGAGGAATAGAGGTTAAACCATCCAATGGGGACACTAGTTCTGGTAACAACCAGGGATTCCCTCTCACTTTCTGTTTTGGAACACAGAGAAAAAAAAGAAAAAAAACTTGACAGGGCTTACTCTATTCAAAAAAAAAAAAAGTTTTGCCTTTTGCCTTTAGTTTTACGTTAAAGCCCAGTTTTTAGTTTTATTATTTGTTTATTCAAAAGTTGCCCTTCAATTGTAACTGTCACTGTCCCACGCAGAATCATAATTTTGTAATTCAGCACCAGTCTTGTTCAAGGTTGAAAGATGTCCAACATCAATTAACTTACTCCATTTAAATGCAGGGCAAAAAGACCTGCTCCTTGGAGGTTTGTCACCCTGGCACCCTGTACTAACAATACAATGATAAAGAGAAGAAGCTTGCATCATCGATGTCATTTTCTACATCATGGAGGACCATTCAACAACAGAGTAGAGGACCCATCTGGTCACATGGCTGACCTAAAAACATCTAAAAAGTGGTGTGCATTATTTTAAAAAAAAAAATCCACTATGGTGAGGGGGCTTCAGGATAAGGAGGGGAGGCTTGAATTAACCACTTACGGATCGCCCACCGCAGAAATACGTCGGCTGTTTGAAGAGGACTACCGTTGTTATGGTAGCAGCTAGCTACAATAACCCCGGTATCCTCTTCTTCAGTGGGTGGTCCGCTACAAGATAAAAGTGGTCTCTGCGGCAGATACGCTGTGAGATCACTTTTATCGGTGGTGGGAGAGGGCTCCCTCCCGCTGCTCTCCGGGGCCCGATCGGGTGTTCTCCCGTGCTGTGTATGGAGATGAGTGAAGGGAAGATGGCCCCCACCCATCTCCATATCACTGCAGGGTGGAAGCGGATTCATTATCGCTCAATTCTGCAAGTGTTCTAATTTACTATCGCTGTTTTGTAGCTGGTCTAAAGCCACTTTTGACGTAAAGGGACACTTTTTGGTTGCTATGGACAATCTCCAGTTTCCAGGCAGAAAGAACAGTATATGTAATAAAAAACTGCATGCAGGGCATGGTCCAAAGCACTGGGGACAAAATGGATGTGAAATCATTTCATACAGTACTGTAATCTGTAAGATTACAGTACTGTATGTGTTATGATTTTTACATTTTTCTGAATTTGCCGCCAGGCTCCGCCCCCGTGAGTCGCGACGCTCGCAGGGAACGGAGCCTGGCACAGAGAGGCTTCAGGAGGAGGACGGAGCCCACGGACACTGTGGGGGACATCGCAGGAACCCTGGGACAAGGTAAGTGTACCGCTCCAGGATCCTGCAATGTAATCCCGAGTGTGGCTCGGGGTTACCGCTAATGGTGCTGAATTTTAACCCCGAGCCACACTCTGGAAAACCGCCAGGGAGGCTACAGGGACATTTTTATTTTTTTAGAATTACATAATTTTTTTTTTTTTATTGCATTTTAGTCCAAATATGAGATCTGAGGTCTGAGGTCTTTTTAAAAATGCCAGATCTCTTATTTAAGAGAACCTGTCATGCTTTTTTCTATTACAAGGGATATTTACATCCCTTGTAATAGGAATAAAAGTGACCCAAATTTTTTTTAAAAAACAGTGTCAAAATAAAGTAAATAAATAAATTTTTTTTTTTTTTAAAGCACCCCGTCCCAACGAGTTTGCGCGCAGAAGCGAACTCATACGTGAGCAGCGCCTGCATATGAAAACGGTGTTTAAACCACACATGTGAGGTATCGCCATGATTGTTAGAGCGAGAGCAATAATTATAGCCCTAGACCCCCCCTGTGACTCAAAACATGCAACCTGTAGAATGTTTTAAACGTCGCCTATGGAGATTTTTAAGGGTAAAAGTTTGTTGCCATTCCACGAGCGGGCGCAACGTTGAAGCGTGACATGTTGGGTATAAATTTACTCGGAGTAACATTATCTTTCACCATATAAAAAAATTTGGGCTAACTTTACTCTTGTCTTATTTTTTAATAAAAAAAGTGATTCTTTTCCAAAAAAAGTGCGCTTTTAAGACCGCTGCGCAAATAAGGTGTGACAAAGTATTGCAACGACTGCCATTTTATTCTCTAGGGTGTTAGAAAGAAAATATATAATGTTTTGGGGGTTCTAAGTAATTTTCTAGCAAAAAAAAAAAAAACTGTTTTTAACTTGTAAACACCAAATCTCAGAAAGAGGCTCAGTTCTTAAGTGGTTAAGCTTTGATCTCCATATTATACACATTCTGCTATAACATTGTCTATGATTCTGTTGAGAAGAATTTTCATCACTTCTGTGCCCTGGTGAATCTTGTGAGCTAATAACTGTCTGTGCTGACTGTTATCATTTACCATTGTTCTCAGCTATCTTTGAGGACTACATGATCACAGACTGCTATGTTATGGAACCAATATGTAAATTAAAGCACCACACCATGGCTGAAAGATAAAAGTAAGGGGGCAATTCAAAGTAGTAATAGGGGTCCAAAAACACCCCCTCACTGGAGACTGAAAACAATGTGAATGGACTAACCAGTGTGATTACAAGCACAAGTGTAATTAGCAGCAGGTTACTCTTTGGGTTTTTCATTTATTGGAATGAAGTTGTATCTGAACTTTTTAGCAGTGATGTGGTGCTTCAATTTCCATTTTTTATTCATTACACTACAAGCCAAAGAGAGCATGGAGATCCTCTGGGGTAAAGAAGCCACCTGCCTGGGAACCAGTCTACTTACATCAACAACAATACTTTAGTATAGCAATACCAGATAACCTTATGGGTCCAACACTTCTTTTCAATTTTCCTCCTCTATGTTATGGAGCAGCTTTTCTCAAACCTTTGAATACATTTGAAATCACTTTTTGGTTTTAGTTAACCACTGCTAATAACTATATCTATGGCTCACAATACATGAGTGGGATGGTCAGTGGGAAGAATGATCATTACATTTGTGGCCAGTAGGAAGAATCCCCCCTTACAGATGGCTAAATTATCATTGGTGTCAGTGAATAGTTATCTGAGAAGCAGAAATTGCTTATTGCTCAAGGAACCCATAGCAATATCTAAAAGAACCCTATGTTGCCATGGAACCCTGGTTTAGAAGCTATTATGAAGACTAGAAAGGGGCAGAGTCCTGTAGTCCCACCCTGTTTTCCTTGTCCTGATACAGTACAGTAATGCACACAATCAGAATTTCCGACAATGCATTTTGTTGGTGGAAAATTTTATAGCAAGCTCTCAGACTTTGTGTGTCGGAAATTCAGATGGAAAATGTGTGATGGAGCCCACACACGGTCGGAATTTCCGACAACAAGGTCCTATCACACATTTTCCATTGGAAAATCCGACCGTGTGTACAGGGCATAAGTGTTATTGTTATTTTGTCGTCAACCAAATGGAGTTAAGCGCAGAAGCCTTTGTTCCCTATTAAGACCTGCTCTACCTAATAAAAGTCAAACTCCCTGCCTAACAAGATCCGCACTAACTATCCAAAGTTATTTTAGCCAGTAAAAGCCAAACTTCCTATCAGAAGCTACACTATCTGCCAAGAGCCACACAAAAGTGAAATTCTCAATCAATAACACCACCTACCAAGATTCAAACTGTCTATCCACAGCCACTCTACCCAACAAGATCCAACTTCCTATGCAAGGCCACTCTACCTTTCAGGAGCCACACTCTTGACTCACATAAGAGTCAATCTATCTAAGAGCTACACTATCTATCAAGACCAACTCTATCTAACAAGTGCTACACTACCTACCAAGAACAACTCTATCTAACAAGCGCTACACTACCTACCTAGAACAACTCTATCTAACCAGAGCTTTACTACCTATCAATAACTACTCTATCTAACAAGAGGTATGCTACCTATCATGAGGCACACTTGTCATACGGTTATAATCAGGAGTCAATGGGGTTGATTTAATGAAAGGTAAATAGGCTGTTCATTGTGCAAAGGAATTATCCACAGAGCTGACTTCCATCATCTATTCATGCCAATCACCCCCTATATTAAAACCAGCACACTGACACAAGCTGCCATTTCATGAGCAATGAGGAAAGGGAGAGTATCTCTTGATAGATAGTGTTGCTCTTGTTTTTCTCGATAGGATGCATGGCTCTTGTTAGATAGATTGGGGTTCATTTGATAAAGAGGAATGGGCTGTTCACTTTGGGGAGTTGCCCCTTGCAAGAGAATTTCCCCAGAGGTTAGCGAATAAGATGTAATTTCACATATCAAAGTTTACCCATTCACGTGCAAGAAGAATTATAAAAAAAACTGCATTCTTGCATATAATTAGATGATGGAAATCAGCGGAGCTTCACCTCATTCATTCAGGAGGAAATTTCTCTTTCAAAGTGGAACTTCCCTTGCAAAGAGAACAGCCTGGTTGCCTTTAGTTAGTCAACCCCACTGAGTCTTGTTTTGTCAGTTAAGCAATGGAGAAGCCGGGGTGGGCAGAATTGTTGGGCTGTGATGAGGGCATCAATTGACTGCAACAAGAGGAAATGGAGCACACCAAGGTGGGCAGGAAAACCTAAAACTCCCAAGTGGACAGGAATAGAGTCATAAATTATGGCAGGGAGTTCTCACTGTGAGTAACCAAGACACATAAAAACATTACATTACATTTATAAGTAGCACAGAGGTTGGGTGAGCTGTCACATCATGCGACATGTGCTTCCAAAGTCGGAGCATTTGTCGTACCAGTGTGAACCCAGCCTTAGGCCCCTTTCACACTTATACGACTTGTCCCACGATTTTGGACTGCAAAATCGCATGACAAGTCATTCTCCATGATTTTCAATGACTACCATTCATATTAGCACAACTTTTAGTCGTGCCAACTTCAAATTAGTTCCTGCACTACTTTTTTCTGGAGTCGGATCAAAGTCAGATCCCCGTATTAATGATCTGACTTTGGCATGCGACTTGTGCATGAAGGGGAACTCCACGCCAATTTTATTTTTAAAAAAATGGCATGGGTTCCCCCTCCAAGAGCATACCAGGCCCTTCAGTCTGGTATGGATTTTAGGGGAACCCTCATGCCGAAAAATGGCATGGGTGTCCCTCCCAAAATTCATACCAGACCCTTATCCAAGCACGCAGCCCGGCAGGTCAGGAAAGGGGGTGGGGACGAGCGAGCACCCCCCCTGAACCGTACCAGGCCGCATGCCCTCAACATGGGGGGGTGCTTTGGGGCAGGGGGCCCTGCGCCCCCACCCCAAAGCACCTTGTCCCCATGTTGATGAGGACAAGGGCCTCTTCCCGACATCCCTGGCCGTTGGTTGTCGGGGTCTGCGGGCAGGGGGGCTTATCGGAATCTGGGAACCCCCTTTATTAAGGGGGCCCCAGATCCCGGCCCCCCACCCTATGTGAATGCGTATGGGGTACATTGTACCCCTACCCATTCCCCTGAAAAAAAAGTGTCAACAATAAAACACACTACAGAGGTTCTTCTCCTGCTGTCTGGTGTCTTCTGCTGGGTCTCCTCCGCTTTCTTCTGCTCTTTTGCCTGCTCTTTTGCTAGCTCTTGCCCGGTCTTCACCGTTGTTTTCTTCCATCTTCTCTTCTTCCGATGTTGACTCTACTCTCTCTCTCCCACTGTAATGCCGTGTGCGCGGTGTGCAACGACTTATATTGGCATGAGGGGGGTCACCGGGTGATGTCATCCGGTGACCCCGCCCCTTTTGATGTCACCACCTGGGGCATGATGGAGTGGTGACATCATAAGGAGCGGGGTCACCGGATGACATCATCCGGTGACTCCGCCCCATGCCAATATGTCATTGCACACGCGCACACGCCCCTTATGACGTCATGTCCCATCATGTCCCAGGCGGTGACATCATAAGGGGCGAAGTCAGGGGGATGACATCACCCGGTGACCATGCCCCATGCCTATATAAGTCGTTGCACAACACGCACTCCACATTACAGTGGGAGAGAGCGCCGTGTCAACACCGGAAGAAGAGAAGAGGGAAGAAGACGGCGGAGAAGACCGGGCCACCACTAGCAAAAGAGCGGACAAAAGAGCAGAAGATAGCGGACGAAGGAGCCCGGCAGAAGAACCGCACACCGGGAGAAGAGGCCGGAGAGCGGGAGAAGAACCAGAGAGCGCAGAGAAGAGGCCGGAGAGTGCGGAGAAGAAGGAAGAGACCCCTGAATTCGGAAGAAGACCCCAAGAGCTGCCTAATAAATTACTTTAAAACCTGTCTAGTGTGTTTTACGACGTACAACGTGCCCCATACTCATTCACATAGGGTGGGGGTCCGGGATCTGGGGGCCCCTTTATTAAAGAGGGCTCCCGGATTCCGATAAGCCCCCTGCCCGCAGACCCCGACAACCAATGGCCAGGGTTGTCGGGAAGAGGCCCTTGTCCTCATCAACATGGGAACAAGGTGCTTTGGGGTGGGGGGGCCACAGGGCGCTCCCCTGCCCTAAAACACCCACCTCCCCATGTTGAGGGCATGCGGCTTGGTACTTTTCAGGAGGGGGGGCGCTTGCTCGTCCCCACCCCTTTTTCTCACCGGCCGGGCTGCGTGCTCGGATAAGGGTGTGGTATGGATTTGGGGGGACCCCCTTGCCTTTTTTTCGGCATGGGGGTTCCCCTTAAAATCTATACCAGACCCAAGGGCCTGGTATGCTCTTGGAGGGGGAACCCATGTCGGTTTTTATTAAAAATTTGGCGCGGAGTTCCCCCTCAAGATCATCTGAGCACAAGTAACATGCCAAAGTCGGATCATGCAAGACGGCGATGCGACTTTGATCTGACTTCAATGATAGTCAATGGGCTGAAGTAGGATCAAAGTCAGACCAAAGTAGTACAGGGAGCATTTTCAAAGTCGGACCGACTTGTGTCGGACCAGTTAGGAAGGCTCCCATAGGGAAACATTGATTTTCACACGTCATGCGACATGAGCGTTTGTCGCACTAGTGTGAACCCAGCCTGAAAAAGGTTTGTGCACTACTTTGGCCTGACTTTGATCCTACTTTAGCCCATTAAAGGGGTTGTAAAGGTAAATTTAAAAAAAAAAAAAATAACAAACATGTTATACTTACTTTCACTGTGCAGCTCGTTCTGCACAGAGTGGCCCCGAACCTGGTCTTCTGGGGTCCCTCGGCGGCTGTTTCAGCTCCTCCCCGCAAGAACTAACCACCTTAATGCGAGCTCCCTCGCATGGTGGTTAGTTATTGCGGGCGCGCTCCCGTGATACAGCCGGCGGCTATAGCCGCTCACTGTATCACTCTGCCCCGCCGCCCAGCGCGCCACGTCATTGGATGTGATTGACAGCAGCGCGAGCCAATGGCTGCGCTGCTTCCAATCCATCCACTGTAGCCAATCAGCGGCCAGCCTGAGCGGAGGAATAGATGTCGGGAGCGAGCAGCTGTTTTTCGAGGGGTCAGGTAAGTAAAACGGGGGGGCTGGGGGCGGCGGTATTGTCAGAAGTTTTTTCACCTTAATGCATAGAATGCATTAAGGTGAAAAAATGTTTACCTTTACAACCCCTTTAAATATAATTGAAGTCGGATCAAAGTAGGACCCTTGTCCTAACCATCCGACTTGTGACATCCGACATGGTGATTACAGCAGCAGTAAAAGGAATTTATGTCACACTGGGATTGTTTTGATTGGTCAAAGTGCGACTTGTCCTATCCCAAAGTCGGAGCAAAATCTTATCTTGTTCATTCAAGTCGGATGGAAGTAGGATCAAAGTAGGGCTGATGTAGGAGGGCAAAGTAGGATGACAGTTGTACAACAGTCGTGTCGTATCAGTGTGAACACAGCCTTACTGATTGCTATTTGGGTAGCAAGGTCTATTGAGATTTTCTGCTTTTATATAATCCTCTATCTGATCTCTTGACTGTCTTGTAAATCAAAAATAAAATCAACAATGTAATACGAAAATATAAATACGCGTTGCAATGTGTCACACAAGCAACCCCTTACAAAAACTGGATCATTCTGTCCAAACTGTCTACTAAAATTGGCCAAACCTAGACAAAACACACCCATTTTTTTAAAGCTCTGCCCTCCTGAGGTTCAAAATTTGTGCTAAGATTTTTTGCTGTACAATGAAAGGAAAAAAGTAGCATCTTGGGTGCCATAGAGTTAACCCACTATTAAGTTCAAAACAGGAAACAAGTGAACATTTAGAATCCCTTAGTGCAGGATTTGAAAGGCAGACAGCTGCAGTGCAGAAAAGGCACGGCTATATTTATGCAATTTACAAATGGTTTTGTACAGAATATTTCCTTACTGACATTCTAAAACCAATATTGTCTTCAAAAAGGGTGCATGGTTATTTATTTGTTTATTTATTTTTGATTGAAACGTAAGGTTTCCTGTGCTGAGATTGCATACTGTATATAGAAAAGTTATTAATTTTAATATTCTGGTATACTTTTTTCCAGAAAACATCAGCTTTCCTGAATGCAATGACACAGTTTCTATCTTTGGTCCTGTTTTTAAGCCTTCTACCAGGTAATTGCACGACTCCTCTATAACTTGTTTGATGTTGAAATTTTTTTAATTTTTGTTTTGTTATTGTAAAAATTTCACTGGCACTGAAAAAATAGTGTGTATATTGCAAAACATTTTCAAATCATTGTGCTCATTGAAGAATGTCTATCAACATAAAGTTTGTAATTACCAGTTTGTTGCCAGTATTTCTATAAAATAATGCATTTGCAGGATTTCTAAATAATAATAACAACAGAAGTAAGGGGTATACACTAAGTATATCACTATCTTGTTTTATTGATATTACAGAAAAAAACATAAGGAAAATGCCCTATATTATCCTCAAATAATAATAACACAACGTAACAGTAGTAGATCATCATTTCTCAATATACTATCAATATTTTTTTTTTATTTATATTATTGCATTATATATTTTTTATTATTTTCAATTATATTTGCGCAATTGCTTAGGGGCCCATTTACATTTGTGTTGTGCGTTAAAGTATGCATTGTAGGTGTCTTGAAGTGCACCAATGCACATAACGTGCATTGTGGCGCAATGCATTAATTAATGAACAGTGTGAATCCGGCCTAAATAATGACTTTGCTCAGTAACAGAAATACTCCACTCAAAAAAAAATATATATATATTATCATTATGAATAAGAATATAAGTAAAAAATAATAATATACATGTTTTAAATAAATACTATAAATAGCACAATAATAATTTAAATAATAACATAAGTAAGAGCAAAATTGCTGTCATCATTTTTTGATGTTGCATATTTTAGTTATTATTTTTACAAATGTTTGTCATGGTTAATCAGTAAGGTAGTAACATTAAAATAAAAACACTATGAACTATTATTACTATTATTCTTCCTATAATTATTATTTAATCATTATTATATTGTAACAAAAATGTATAAGAACAACAACACTACCAATAACAACAAATAGTAATATTATTAATAATAATAATAATAATAATAGGATTAGGAATAACATTATTCGAAGAAGAAGAAAAATGGATCTTTGAAGAAGCTGATGAGCTTACAGCAAACATAGTTGAATTGTGAAAGTTTTAGTTATGGTTACATTTGTTTTATCTACATATTTTTAATAGTGTCTGATGTTTGTAACAAACATGTATAATATTAACACCACCAATAACAACAAATAATAATAATAGAAATAACAGCAAAAGAAATTATGATAATGATAATTATTATAATAATAGTACTGATAACAGTAATAATTTAATGTAATTCCATGTTGTACCTTACAGGTTACAATTTGGTAGAAGTGAAACAAACTGAAGGACTTATTGTTCAGTCAGGAAAGCCGGTAGTGCTGAACTGCAATCAGAATGACAATAGTTACTACAACATGTACTGGTACCAACACAAACCGGGGCAAGGGCTAAAACTGATGATTTTCTCTCTAAATGCTGGAGCTGAAGAAATGGAGGCGGATTTTAAGGACAGATGGTATGTTAAGAGACCTTCAGTTCTCAACTCCTCTCTTCACTTAAACGAATCAAGAAAGAGCGATTCTGCCACATATTTTTGTGCATCCAGTATGCACAGTTTGAAATAGCAGAGGGAGACCCGGTAATAAACTTTGTGGTTGTTCCTTGTTAATACAGAAGGGGGAGATGGCCTTCACCTCTTTCTAATGTATAAGTAGCACAAAATTTACCCCTTGTCTTCCATGCAACACTTGAATTTGGTCAGGCTTATTTAGTTGGGCAACCATGAAGCAATTGTCCAGTGCCAGGGCAGTAGCTCATCCTAACCAATCACACTAATACAATATTTTTTTTTGTCAGTTTATCTCAATTATTTATTTATTGTAACAGTTTTTTTATTGATTTGCATGAGTCACCGTACTTTTCACAACATAGCTCTGTTTTCTCGAAAGGAATTTTTAGGTTGCTAGAGGCTCAGGTCAAAAAAGAAATAAGTCTATATAGTTCAACCAATAGAAAAAAATAAATGAATAGAAAGCCACAATATACACAATCCTATGCCTACAGCAACATTTGCTCCAGTGGGGGGGAATTCTTTCCCGATCCACCAAGAAGCAATTGGATATTCTCTTGGATCAATAACCTCTGATGTTACTACATATACATGTTAATATCCAATTATATTTTGTAAAATAAGGAATGCATCCAGCTCTTTTTAAAAAAAAATCTACTAAGCTGGCCAGAACTAGAATCTCCTAGCCAGGATCTCATCTCCTACAAGGCAACCATGCCACTCCTTGTCCTGTTGTATCCTGTCATCACCTTCAAGAGAAACAGGACAGGAGGTGTAAGGGGAAGCCCTCTCGTCAGCTCAGCCTCAACCAGGTACTTTACACCTGGACAGCAATAAAAACCTGGCAGGGGATCTAATCCTTTGGAGTCTATTCCACATTTTCACTCCCTTACTGTGAAGAAACCTTTCCGTATTTGGGAGTTAAATCTTATTTCCTTCAGGTGTAAAGAGTGCCCCCTTGTCCTCTGTGATGACCTGAAATGGAATAACTCAACACCAAGTTCACTATATGGACCCCAATATATTTATACTGGTTGATCATATCACCCCTTAATCTCCTCTTCTCAAGAGAGAATAAATTCATTTTCTCTAATCTTTCCTCATAGCTCAGCTGCTCCATGCCTCTTATCAGTTTGGTTGTCCTTCTCTGCACTTTCTCCAGTTCCCCGATATCCTTTTTGTGAACTGGTGCCCAAAACAGAACTGCATATCCCAGATGTGGCCTTTCTAATGATTTTAAACTTCAGCTTGCCATTGCATGCTATTATTACAGCTATGATCTACCCAAATCTTGCTCCCTAGCAAGGTAGCAGTTAGGGACCACAGAAGAACATTGGTGAGCTATTAGTTATTCCAGCACTGAAGATTTTTCACCAACGACATGATCTCTCATCTGAAAACAGTTTTAGACTATGAAGGCAAAGGATTAGATCCCCTGCCAGGTTTTTATTGCTGTCCGGGTGTAAAGTACCTGGTTGAGGCTGAGCTGACGAGAGGGCTTCCCCTTACACCTCCTGTCCTGTTTCTCTTGAAGGTGATGACAGGATACAACAGGACAAGGAGTGGCATGGTTGCCTTGTAGGAGATGAGATCCTGGCTAGGAGATTCTTGCAGCAGATGCCAAGCAGCAGACAGACTGGAGAGCTGGCCAATGCAAAGACACGGTAGCAGGGGTAGAACAGTGGGCAGCAAGCAGGCTGGTAAGCAGGCAGATGCAGGATTCTCTGGCAGATGTGTAGGCACTGAAGCAGGTTGGGTGCAGGATCTTGGGTGGTCAGGCAGGTAATATCAGCTGGGCATGAGAGGTGCAGACTCAAGAACCAAAGCAGAGCAGAGAAGGTAAGGTAACAGAGAGCAGAAGGCAGAGTCAGATCACTAGCTGGAGTCAGCAATGGTATACCAGTAACAAGCAGAGTCCAAAATAGGCCGGGTAAACACATAAGCAAGCACCGGATCCAGCCACAGACACTAGTAGCTGATGACTACTCAGCAACCCTCTGGTCTCTGGAGCCATTTTAAATAGGCAAGTGGGCACCAAGTATTTCTGCTTGCTAACGTGCATGTGCATGCGCATGTGCATGCAAACATGTGGGAGTTAGGGCATGACTAGTTGTCACTCAAGACTTATTATGGGCATGCGCATATCTTCATGCATGACCACACAATAATAACTACTGACCCCATCCACTGCCTTACTGACCACGGACACTGCCCTACTTACCACATCTATTGCCCCACTGACCCCATCCACTGCCCTACTGACCATGTCTACTGACCATGTCTACTGCCCTACTGACCATGTCTACTGCTCTACTGACCACATCCACTGCCTTACTGACCATGTCCACTGCTCTACTGACCACATCTATTGCTCTACTGACCCCATCCACTGCCCTACTGACCATGTCCACTGCCCTACTGACCATGTCTACTGCTCTACTGACCACATCCACTGCCTTACTGACTATGTCCACTGCTCTACTGACCATATCAACTACCCTACTGACCGTGTTCACTGCCCTACTGACCACTAAAAAATAATAAAAAAGAAAATAACAAAAAAGAAAAACTACTGACCCCATCCACTGCCCTACTGACCACGTCCACTGCCCTGCTGACCATGTCCACTGCCCTACTGACCAAGTCCACTCCTCTGTTGACCATGTCTACTCCTCTGCTGACCACGTCCATTGCCCTACTGACTGACATTATGCACAGTCCACACTGACACCACTGGCATAGCTACCAGGGTTGAAAAGATTGCACTTGCGACTGGGCCCTGGCCTTTCGCCACCATGGTGGGGCCCAAGACTGAAGGACGGCACAACATGTGAAAGGGATCCACTGCAAGACCGTAAAGGGTCATGGGATCAGTGGGAAGTGCTTTGGGCTCGGGGGGAATGGCCCAGGTCAGGGTTCAGGCGGGGCCCTTCATGGCTTCTTGCACCGGGGCCCTGAATGTTCTAGTTACGCCTCTGAGTGTAGATATCTTTCCAAAAAAGTTCACAATCTTTCCAAGTCCAATGTAGACCAAATACTTCAACACCGCCCTCTCTGGTTAGACCAGAGAGGATGGTGTTAAAGTTTTTGGTCCACACTGGACTTGGAAAGATTGTGAACTTTTTTTTGGAAAGACATCTATATGTACTGGGACATTTAGGATTGCTATTAGTGAGTGCTGATTTTGTGTGTGTGGTATTTCCCACTGGGATTCTGGGGTCCTCTCAGCTGCCACTAAAATTATGGAAGATATTGGGTAGTCCCTATTGCACTAAATTGTACATACGTTGCTGTACTTCTGCTGAAGCTGGGATATTTGCCATTGCACTTAGACCTCTTTCACATGGGTGGCAAAAAACCAGTAAAAACAGGAAGATGATCTGCGTTTTTACAGTCCCCCTTACTGCCTATCTACAAATTAGCATGAAAGCCGCTCAGGATCCTGCAAATTGTTCCTTTACTGTGCAGTGCAGCAAAATAAATTCGGCATGTCGCATTTGGCAGATATTGCTGCTTAATCCCCTAAGAGATATAAAATGCCTCCATCCACACAAATGAATATATGACTTGCAGTAAGAGTATGTGCTTCATACTCTGATAGGGTAACCTACATGGGCTTGCTACAGAGAACTGATAGTGAGTGGTACCAGGAAAGTGCTGTTACCCATCTTCTGTTAAGAGGTGTATCCTTGGGGGGGGGGTGATTGATTTTTGTTAGCTTTTCACCGACCACCAATGCTGAAGTATTAACATTACTACCATAGAGCATTACTAATGAAAGGAGAATTATTGTGGCCACTTACACCAGTGCTGCCAATAATATTTTGAAATGTTAAGAATTTTGCAGGAGATCCCGTCTCTAAACTTCTGCACGTTAGACAGATTGATTGATATCCTAAGTTGTAGCTGTACTTAAAAAGTATCTTCACTTTTGTTGAGAAATCCCCTCTGGGTGATCTATGTACATTGCAAGGGTTTTAACAAACCTTGTTGCAAATTCCTATCTGTTTCTGCTCTGAAGAAAACATTGTTTGTTCATGTCGATGTGCAAAGTGAATCTGAATGGGCGTGACTTTTTCATTACTAATCAGCTGATGCATTTTCAGTGTTCTGATAAGGAAAGTCGCAGTGTCAGCATCCCTATAGAATTCATTAACCATTAGGGAGTAGCTCACCAAAAATTACATTTTTGTTGCAGAGGATACTGAAAATCTGACTTAATACAAATCTTAATGTGAACGTCTCAGAAATTTAGTGAGCCAATCACAAGCAGGAAATTATATTTCTATGGAAGTTTTGTACACCAACTGTGTATAAAAGGCCTCCAGATTGCCATATTGCATTGAATTTTACAGAAAATTAGAGCAGCTGCAGATTGAACAGGAAAGGTATTTTTTAATAACTTTCAATTACAATTTGGCTTAAGTAGGAATTGTATTGCCAAATTATTATTTTTTATTTGCTTTTTTTCCCCCATAAACGTGGAGCTACCCTTGTATTGATGTATAGCAGTGGTTCTCAACTCCTGTCCTCAGGATCCACTAACAGGCCAGATATAGAGTATTACCTTGGGGAGATGCAGACTGGAATACTGCAATCACTGAGCAGCAAATTATATCACCTGTGATGTATTTCGGTTATTTTGCAAATCTGGCTTGTTAGTGGGTCCTGAGAAGAGGAGTTGAGAACCACTGATGAATACGGTTGGGGGGGAGGATGGGGGGTAAAAACAATGGTGCTAATGACAAACTGCATCGCATATGTTGTTTTTTTGTAGCCTAAATTCTGTAGCCAAATGGAGAACTAATAGTTGCAGTAATATATACAATGAACAAAACAAATTTTTTTTACCAAGAAATAGATTTATTCAGTCATTACATAATGTAGGTGTAAAGTCTGAGTCTAGCACATCATTTGATGTATTCTAGAAGCAGAGAATAGAATGATCTGAATAAGTATTTCAGTTGAAAGTTCAGTTGGCAGCCTGAGTGCTGGCGATCCAGGAGTTGTAGTTGCAGACCCTGGTGTAGACACCGGGGTAGTTCCTCAGGGCACAGCCGTATCCCCAGGAGACAATGCCCTGGAGCTGTCCGTTACACACCACGGGGCCACCAGAGTCACCCTGAAAAACAGAAAAATCATTTTTTAGAACTTTGGGTAATTTACCGTAATAAAAGTATTTAGATGTAGTGGCTGTGTTGGTTTTCATTTTTCAGGCTAGTTTATTTATATTTCCACCCTTCCTGTTCCTGGGTGACTAAGCTCATTACCTCCACTGCATCAATGGAAGGAGCCATGGTAGCCATCAAGGCTGGGTTTCAAGCAGGTTTACCTTTGCTATTACAAGTCTGGCAGGATCAACAGTTAATTCCTATATTTGCTAAAAAAACAAAAAAACATTCTTAACCTGAAAATTAGAAAAATAATGCAGCCACCATACCTTTTGGACTGGTAAGCTGAAAGATATTGTGGTTGATTTACTAAAACTGGAGAGTGCAGCTGTGCTTGGTAGCCAATCAGCTTCTAACTTCAGCTTGAAGCTGATTGTTTTTTTATGCCGAGATGCAACAGATTTTGCACTCTCCAGTTTTAGTAAGTCGACCCCATTACATATTATTTCTTGGGTTCAGTTATACTTTAAGATGCTATTTTTTCCATGTTGCCATAACTTTATTACTATAACAAGATCTGTTTTACTATGCATTTACTTGGGAAGAAATATCTTTAATCTAATTTCAAAACTTCTCCTAAACATTTGGACTATAATTTATACATTGAATTTAATTGTTTTTTACGTTTAAACTAATATAAAAAAAACAAATTTCTCAGCCTATAAAAACTACTAATAGTTTGAGATAACACATTTATTTGAACAGTACAACTTTATATACAAAAATTAAAAAAAGGGATGGCAATTACCTGGCAGGAATCCTTGCCTCCCTCCAGGTAGCCAATGCAGATCATGTTGTTGGTAATCTCTCCAGGGTAGGCATTGCTACACTGGGCGCTGGTCAGGATGGGGGCGCTCACACACTGCAGCAGGTTAGGCATGCTGGCTACAATTAGAAACAAATGACAGTTAATAAAATATTGACTGTAGACAAAAGGAGAAAGAACAAATCATGTGAAAAAAAGACAAAAACTTGCATTATACATTTTTAGCCAGGGAAATATTAAATAATTCCAATTGTTTATTATTTTACCGTTTGCAGCCAGCAGATGGTGCTTACGTGGATATATTGCAGCTCCTTATCATGGTGACTTGCAACTATTTTGTGCTTTTGACGTCTGGATTTGGACAGGCTTATTTGTGACACTGCCTACTTACAATTTACATATATAAAATATTATAGGTGTTCTGCTTTTAAAGCTAGGATTGGGTATTGATAAGTATATTAGACTTCTGGGGACTCTACGTTTGTTATGGTGTTTTCTGTTGTTTTATGTGAACTATAATAAACTTGTTCATTTTAATTGTGTATCTCGTGAAGTCCCAATAAAGTCCATTAGTGGTTGGTGGCATTAATGTTGGAGGGGATATTATGTTGCAAATAATTTATACAGTCTATGTTTTCAATAACTCTAATTAGAAGATGTGATTACACATACACAGCTAACTCATCATCCCACCCCTCTTCCATTTATAGAGGCCTGTGTGTATTTTCAGTTAAAAAGAAGCAGTCAACATTAAAGTGTAGTCAAAACTTTTTGGATAGAGGGGTGGGAGAATAAAACATTCTTGAGATTTTATTGCAGCTTGTGTTCTCGCTCAGCCTCTTTATTTGTCCTGAAGACCATTGTCACTGAGACTGAAAATGGTGAAAAATCCCAAATTTTGAATGGCTTACAAAACAGGAAAAAGGGAAATCTCCCAAAGGGGACACTTGTTCCAAGTTTCAAAAACATTTCAGAATGTATTTCTTATTGTTTTTCTACTTTATTATTTTTTGTTTTTTTTCAGTAAGAAAGCAACTAAAATTGCCCCCTCCCAGCTCATGAAGGATCCTCCTTTTTACTCTTCATTTCTATTACTACATCTATATCTAAGGACACCTCTCAGTGGCCCACAAATTTATTTTCCCTTTCAAAATAAATAACAGATTTTTTCTATGCAAAGCTAGAGTATTTCCAAATAATTTATCAATATAACAATAGGTCGGCTACGAAACCACCTTGGTGGCCTTACCAGTAAATACTCTATTATTGAAGTCAATTATTCACTGTTATATGAAACTTATGTACAAATGTTAATATGATTGTACCAATGTTATTTTCAAACATTAATAAAAGCTTTTTGTTTATAAATAAATAAAAAAAAAAAAGGATCCAGTGCTCAATTTCTATTATAGGGGATGGGATAATACAGAGTAATATCTATCTTACCCCAGCACAGACTGCTGTCTGGTCTTACTGCAATGTGGTGGGGCACTCCTTCCAGCAGCCACCCCAATGACATGGCCACTGATCATTAGGGTGGCCCTGCACTGTACATGATGAACTCAGCAAGAGGGGCAGTGACAAGACCAGTCAGAGAGCTGGCAAGAAAAGAGGCTTTGGAGGAATGGTCACCACAGCCATAACCTTATAGAAGAAGATAGCAGGACTCTGAAGTAAGTTAAACATTACTTTGTGTTATTCTAACCCCTTGACAAAACAAGCTGTCATGAGAGGGTTTACCCGTTGGTGGCGCTATCGGTCTCTTGGATCGCAGTACCAGTGTCCACCAGCAGGTGTCTTCCAACACCTGGGTCCTGTAGTAAGAAGTCTCTCCTGCTGGTGGCACTGTTGCATCCCTGGGCCGTAGTACCGGTGTCCACCAGCAGGTGCACTCTGGCAGTGTGGAGCAAACAGCACACAGTGCGCTCAGCTGTGACATGAGTTCAATTACCACAGCCTTATAAATACCCAGCAAGCCCTCATAGGCTTGCCTTGGTATCTCTCTCCCTGCATTCTGACCTTGCTGCCTGTTATTTTGACCTTGAGCCTGCATCTGCCTTGTCCTGACCTGATCTGATCCAATCCCTATCCTTAGCCCTTCCTGGTCCTGTCCCTTCTGTTCCTGGTTACCTTGGATCCCTGCCCTGTATCCCATCCATCCATCCTCTCCCTGTCCTGTTCGGTTTCCCGTCCTTGCCCATCTGCTGACCTCTCTGTGTATGACCTTGGCCTGGCTTGTTTACGATTCCGGTATCTCCATTTACTTGTATATATTGTTGTTTGTAGTGGGTTTGTTGTGTTGATTTTGCACTGTTTATATTCCTTTTACTTGTCACTTATTTAATAAACACCATTATTTCACTTACATGTGTTTCTGGTCTCCTCTGTGCAGTCCACACGGTCTGGTCAATTAGATACCCTGACAGTATACCAAGGCCATCTCTGACCAGAAGTGGCTGCACAAGGGAACCATCTCGGTTCTGTTGCACATTACTGGGATGAATTCAGATATAATTGCTTATTATGCTCTGCTGGCAACAGAGAGTTCTGAATATCTCCGCCAGACATTGGAAGGGTGGTCCAGTGATCAACTGCTGGAGATTATCCGTTTAGCTCACTCTGTGGTCGATCAGGGCAGTATACGGTTTGAGGATGTTCAGCCTGAAATGTGTACAGAGCTGGCTCTGCCTTGTATCCCAAAGGGCCATGATGACTTTTCTCCCCCCTTCAGCATTAACCAGGTTGCGTCCTTAGTATGGCTGTTGGAGGATGACTCTGCATCCTTTTTTGAGCATTATTCGGTTTGTCCCAAACAGTTGTTGAAGGATTGTATAGATGAAGCGCAGTCGCTGGTCAGACAGAGGGAATGTGAGGCCACTTTTGTGCTACCTGTACTTCAGGCATGGTTAGACCTGTTATGCCCAGCTTCTGTCAGCTCTCCACAAACCAGACCTGCTACTAAATACCTGCCTGCTCAGATGTCCTTTCTCCCATCACCCCTGGCAACCTCAGCTGCAGTCCAATATACCCTGCTCCCCACCAAGTATCAATGCCCTGTTTCTACTTCCTGTACCTATCCTGCCTTTAACCCACCTGCCTTTTCTCTAATACCTGCAACTTCCCCACAAGAACTCCCTCTGGCTGCTGTTCCCCCTTCTTTGCCATATCCCAGCCCTTCCTTTCAGTATGCCTCACCTCCTGTCTACAGTCTTACAGCCACCTACAGATCTCCAGCAGTTAAGCCAAAGAAGAAACGGAAGTTCTTCCCCACTCATACAATCCTGCCAGTAACCCAACCTGCTCCCACTTCCCAGCCTGATGTGCCAGTTTCCCAGCCTGATGTGCCAGCTTCCCAGCCTGATGTGCCTGTTGCCCAGCTCGAAGTGCCCATGCCCGCTGCCCAGCCTGATGTGCCTGCTGCCCAGCTCGAAGTGCCCATGCCCGCTGCCCAGCCTGATGTGCCTGCTGCCCAGCTCGAAGTGCCCATGCCTGCTGCCCAGCCTGATGTGCCTGCTGCCCAGCTCGAAGTGCCCATGCCCGCTGCCCAGCCTATTGTGCCTTCTGCCCAGCTTGACGTGCCTGCTGCCAAGCTCAAAGTGCTCGTGCCTGCTGCCCAGCCTGATGCGCCTGCTGCCCAGCTCGAAGTGCCCGCTGCCCAGCTTGGTGTATTCCTGCCCGCTGTCAGCTCGGATGTGCCCGCTGTCAGCTCGGATGTGCCCGCTGTCTGCTCGGATGTGCCCGCTGTCTCCTCGGATGTGCCCGCTGTCTTCTCAGATGTACCCACTGTCCAGTTTGATGTACCCGATGCCCAGCCTGATGTGCCCTCATCTGTTCGGTTGGAGGCCATGAACTTTGGACAATTGCACCTTGTTAGAGCGTCCGGAGGCCGCTCCTTTAGGTGGGGGTACTGTCATGAGAGGGTTTACCCGTTGGTGGCGCTATCGGTCTCTTGGATCGCAGTACCAGTGTCCACCAGCGGGAAGGGCAGTCCACACGGTCTGGTCAATTAGATACCCTGACACAAGCACTGGATCCTTCATTGCTAAATGGGTAGAGACATACTTAGTTCGTTTTAACTGCCCAGAACTAGGGTTTTTTGGATTTGTTCCTCAAAGGAATAATTTTGCCTAAATAAGGCCATTAGTGCTTGGTGGTGCCGCTCCAGGTTGAGGTGTAGAGCCCCATTTGTCACTCAGATTAGCAAGGAAAAATTCATCAAGAAATCAATGAACATTTAAGCATGAAACCAGCTCACCATAGCCGTACCTGGTGTGGATGTATACATGTGATAGCCTCAGTTAATCTTGCCCTTGGGGTTTAATAACCCCTAGGATTCACACTAGGATCATCTATGGTGAGCGGCGATTTCATGCTTAAATTTTGCCTAAATGTTCTAATCATGGCAAATTTACCTAAGAAGCTTAGCCTCATTTAATATCAGTAATAGATGATGTTACATTGATGTTGACTTACTTCCACTGCTAAGGGTATTGCCCCATCCAGAGATCACACAGCTTGTGCCGGCAGCAGCGCAACCACTGGGCAGAGGCACGGTCTTGACGTAGGAGTTGAGGGTGGCGGGAGAGGCCAGCTTGATCAACATGATGTCGTTGTCCAGGGTTCTGGAGTTGTATGCAGCATTTCTGATGACCTTGGCAGAGTTGATGAACTGCTCGGTGCCCTCAGAGACAGCAATGTTGTGCTCTCCGAGTCTGACCTGCATGCTCCTGTATAGAGACAATTTCAAAGAAATCAGTATACATTTGAATCTTAAACAAAGGAATTCTGGATAGAAGCCAGTTAATTTATTTCAAACTAAGCAGTGTAGGTTTACTTAGTATGGAAAGTGTACCACTAGTGGTTGGTACACTCACCTTCAGTTCCAAGAGTGAAGTACAGTTGTTTTAGGTACTTAAAACATTTACTTTTGGTTGGTATAGAGCAGTAATAGAACCTCTGTCAAAGGCCTGTCTTTCTATTGGGGAGATTTATCCTCACTTCCGGTCAATACAGGAAGTGGTATAAAATTGTTTCCAAAGGACACACAAACAAAATGATATTCTAGTAGATTGGGGGAGGCTTTCTGGTAATGTTCTCCATATTACATGGACAAGAAGTGAGGGAATAACTCCAAAGGGGGGTCATAGGAATAAATAACACTTGGTAGCATTTTTAACTCATCCCAAATCTATTCAAAATATTACAAAATACCTGGAGAAAGAGTCTATCAATTAAAGTAATCATTACAGCTGAAACTTTGGCACGGTCATTTTTACATAGTTTCATCGGTCTAGCTTAATTATTGTTTGGAGCACTATATTTTTTTCAATATTTGTTATCTATGTATATCTGATTTGGATGTTACACAGGAGCTATATGTTAGCAAGAGATTGGGAGCACCAAACAAATCTAATAAGGGCAATACCATCCCAAGGGATCTCCTGCTGACCCACCCCATGTCCAACCAACCATCCATTTAACCAACATGCCACTTTGCTGGTCATCCAGCTGGTAAAAGCTCTGAATAATAGATACTACTTTTTTCAATGCCTTGTAACTATTCTAATAAAATGTACTGTCATAAATAGTGCACTTACGCCTTGTAGCAGTGAGCAGCAGAGACCACCCACAGGGAGGTGACGAGGGATCCACCACAGAAGTGATATCCGGAGTTCAGAGATACCTGCCAGGGCTGCGAGTAGGCTCCACAGGTATATCCTCCAACGATCTTGTCATCATCCAAGGCAGCTGTAAAACACAACATGTGCTGATTACATATACAGTATCTCACAAAAATGAGTACACCCCTCACTTTTTTGTAAATATTTTTATCTTTTCACGTGACAACACTTTGCTACAATGTAAAGTAGTGAGTGTACAGCTTGTATAACAGTGTAAAATAGCTGTCCCCCTCAAAAGAACTCAACACACATGTCAAAATCGCTGGCAACAAAAGTGAGTACACCCCTAAGTGAAAATGTCCAAATTGGGCCCAAAGTGTCAATATTTTGTGTGGCCACGATTATTTTCCAGCACTGTTTTAACCCTCTTGGGCTGGAGTTCACCAAAGCTTCACAGGTTGCCACTGGAGTCCTCTTCCACCCCTCCACGACAATATCACGGAGCTGGTGGATGTTAGAGACCTTGCGCTCCTCCACCTCGTTTGAGGATGCCCCACAGATGCTCAATAGGGTTTAAGTCTGGAGATATGCTTGTCCAGTCCATCACCTTTAACCTCAGTTTCTTTAGCAAGGCAGTGGTCGTCTTGGAAGTGTTTTTGGGGTTTTTATCATGTTGGAATACTGCCCTGCGGCCCAGTCTCCAAAGAGAGGGGATCACATTCTGCTTCAGTATGTCACAGTAAGACCCCTTTCACACTGAGGCACTTTACAGGCACTATAGAGCTAAAAATAGCGCCTGAAAATCACCTCTCTTTTCATTCCAGTGTGAAAGCCTGAGGGCTTTCACACTGGAGCAGTGCGCTGGCAGGACGTCAAAAAAAGTCCTGCAAGCAGCTTCTTTGAGGCGCTTTAGGAGTGGTGTATACACCGCTCCTAAACCCCCCCTGCCCATTGAATTCAATGGGCAGTCCTGCAGAAGCTCCAGCAAAGTGTCACTGCATTTAACCCTTTTTCAGCCACTAGCAGGGGTTACCGCCAATGCCTGGGTGCTGCTAGTGTGAAAGAGCTCTACATGTTGGCATTTATGGTTCCCTCAATGAACTGTAGCTCCCCAGTGCCGGCAGCAATCATGCAGCCCCAGACCATGCCACTCCCACCACCATGCTTGACTGTAGGCAAGACTCACTTGTCTTTGTACTCCTCACCTGGTTGCTGCCACACATGCTTGACACCATGTGAACCAAATAAGTTTTTCTTGGTCTCATCAGACCATAGGACATGTTTCCAGTAATCCATGTCCTTAGTCTGCTTGTCTTCAGCAAACTGTTTGCAGGCTTTAGAAGAGGCTTCCTTCTGGGACGACAGCCATGCAGACCAATTTGATGCAGTGTGTGGTGTATGGTCTGAGCACTGACAGGCTGACCCCCCCCCCTTAACCCCTGCAGCAATGCTGGCAGCACTCATATGTCTATTTCTCAAAGACAACCTCTGAATATGACACTGAGCATGTGCACTCAACTTCTTTGGTCAACCATGGCAAGGCCTGTTCTGAGTGGAATGTGTCCTGTTAAACTGCTGTATGGTCTTGGCCACCATGCTGCAGCTCAGTTTCAGGGTCTTGGCAATCTTCTTATAGCCTAGGCCATCTTTATGAAGAGCAACAATTCGTTTTTTTTCAAATCCTCAGAGAGTTCTTTGCCATGGTTGACCAAAGAAGTGAAGTGCACATGCTCAGCGTCATATCTAGAGGTTGTCCTTGAGAAATAGACCAGTATTCACCACACCAGAAAGGCAGAGGGAGATTAGGGAAGTAAACAAGTGGCTGAGGAGCTGGTGTAGAAAGGAGGGGTTTGGGTTCCTCGAGAACTGGGCAAACTTCTCAGTCGGTTACCAGCTCTATAGAAGGGATAGACTGCACCTAAATGAGGAGGGTGCAGATCTGCTGAGAGTGAAAATGGCTGAAAAGTAAGAGGGGCTTTTAAACTAGGCAACAGGGGGGGTTCCAGAAGTAGAGATATTCAGTGCGGAACAAATTCTAGAGGGTAGGTTTGGGGGCATTAGTGGTAGGATGACTAAAACACCTCAACCTGAGGTAAGTATAGTAACAAGTCCAATTTGCAACCTCAAAATACCCGATAAGGAGATAGTATGCGACCGGTCTAAACTACTTGGCATGTTCACCAGTCTGGCAGACAAGATGGGAGAACTAGAGCTACTGTTGTACAAGGAGGACTTCGATTTTGTAGGAATTTCAGAGACTTGGTTTAACAGCTCTCATAATTGACTGGCAACCATTCAAGGGTATTCCCTATATCGCAGGGATAAAAAGGGTAAAAAAGGGGGAGGGGTATGCCTGTATATCAAAAATCATGTACAAGTGAATGTGAGAGACGACATCACTAATGAAGCAAAGTAGGAGGTGGAATCCTTATGGGTAGAGCTACAAAGGAAGGAAACTAAGGGGAAAGTAATACTGGTATTATACTTTAGGGCCCCTAACTAGAGGGAGGAGGCAGAAATGGACCTCCTAGCACAATTTGGATTAGCGGCAAGGATGGGAAGTGTCATTATAAGGGAGGATTTTAGTTATCCAGACATAGACTGGGTGGAAGAACTGCGCATTCATCTAATGCCCCGTACACACGGTCGGACTTTGTTCGGACACTCCGACAACAAAATCCTAGTATTTTTTCCGACGGATGTTGGCTCAAACTTGTCTTGCATACACACGGTCACACCAAGTTGTCGGAAAATCCGATCATTCTGAACGCGGTGACGTAAAACACGTACGTCGGGACTATAAACGTGGCAGTGGCCAATAGCTTTCATCTTTTTATTTATTCTGAGCATGCGTGGCACTTTGTCCATCGGATTTGTGTACACACGATCGGAATTTCCGACAACGGATTTTGTTGTCGGAAAATGTTATATCCTGCTCTCAAACTTTGTCTGTCGGAAAATCCGATATAAAATGTGTGATGGAGCCTACACACGGTAGGAATTTCCGACAACAAGGTTCTATCACACATTTTCCGTCGGAAAATCCGACCGTGTGTACGGGGCAAAAGGCTCGCCAGTTCCTAAATGTCTTGCAGGACAATTTCATGGGTCAGATGGTAAATGGACCAGCTAGAAAAAAAACGTTACTAGACCTACTGATTACCAACAATACAGACCTGATCACAGATGTGTAAATACGGGGCAACTTAGGAAACAGCGATCACAGGTCAATTCGTTTCAGCATAAATCACACAAATAGGAAACATAAGGGGAATACAAAGACACTGAATTTCAAAAGAGCCAACTTCTCTAAACTACGATCCTTGCTAGAAGATACTAAATGGGATAAAATCTTAGGAACAAAGAACACAGAGGAAAAGTGTATATGCTTCAAGAGCATATTAAATAAGGGTATTAGCCAGTGCATCCCAAAGGGAAAAACATTTAAAATAGCTAATAAAAGTCCTGGGTGGTCTTACTCCAATGTAAGAATGCATATAAAAGCGAAAGAGAAGGCCCCAAAAAATACAAGGGTGAAGGACCAGCATCAGCATTCCAACTTTACAAGAATGCAACAAGAAATGTAAGGGTGCAATCAGGGTGGCTAAGATAGAACATGAAAGGCACATAACCAAAACTGCAATGTTTATCTTCATGACATGTCACAGGAAGCACCCTCATGGCTAACAGAAGACAGAATTAGAAATAGACTTGAGAAACTTAACATTAACCACTTCGGCCCTGGAAGGATTTACCCCCTTCCTGACCAGAGCATCTCTTTGCGATTCGGCACTGCGTCGCTTTAGCTGACAATTGTGCGGTCGTGCGACGTTGTACCCAAACAAAATTGACACCCTTTTTCTCACAAATAGAGCTTTCTTTTGGTGGTATTTAATCAACCCTTTCATTTTATTTTTTGCGCTATAAACAAAAAAAGAGTGACAATTTTGAAAAAATAAACAATATTTTTTACTTTTTGCTATAATAAATATCCCCCCAAAAATATATAAAGACTAATTTTTTCCTCAGTTTAATGGGGTGGGCAACTACATGGCAAATGAGCTTTAATGTTGAAAAATGTAAAATAATGCATTTGAGTGGCAAAAATATGAATGCAATCTACTCACTGGGGGGAGAACCTCTGGGGGATCTAGGATGGAAAAGGACCTGGGGGTCCTAGTAGATGACAGGCTCAGCAATGGCATGCCACGCCAAGCTGCTGCAAGCAAAGCAAACAGAATATGGCATGCATTAAAAGGGGGATTAACTCCAGAGATAAAAGAATATTTCTCCCAATCTACAAGACTCTGGTCCAGCCGCACCTGGAGTATGACATCCAGTTCTGGGCACCAGTCCTCATGAAAGATGTGCTGGAAATGGAGATAGTCCAGAGAGGGGCAACAAAACTAATAAAGGGTTTTATTCATTAATGGCTATGTGTTGAGTTATTTTGAGGAGACAGCAAATTTACACTATTATACAAGCTGTACACTCACTAATTTACATTGTAACAAAGTGTTATTTCTTTAGTGTTATCACATGAAAAGATATAATAAAATATTTATAAAAATGTGAGGGGTGTACTCACTTTTGTGAGATACTGTAGAGAGCCTACGCAAAGGGATATATTAAATTTCCTTCATATTAAAAATAAAAAAATATATATACAATGTATACTCACCAGCTGCCCCAAGGAGCACACAGATCAGAAGGAATTTCATGGTGTTGATTTTACCAGTGAACAATTTGTTGCTAGTAATGTAGGTATTTATATGTTTTACCAGAACCCCCCCTCCCCATTCTCCCCACCTGTACACTGGCCAGCTGTGTCAATAAGGAATGTTCAGGTTAATGTATATACAGTTTTATCTGCATATTTTTTTCACACTATCAGCAACCTCCACCATTGGTAAGGTTAGTATTTTTTTTTAATCTTAATAATTCAGTATTTTTTCCACACTATTCCATTTCACTACTTTATAGGCCAACAGATCGAATTGTTTTAATAATTATAAAGACGGTTATCACTTTTACAGAATAAGGTATTAAACAATGTTTGACCCATTCTAGGTCTACTGCTCTAAAAAAAACACACTTAAAGTCATTTTTTACAAACTTGTAGAAGTAAGTGGGCTTCGTTTGAAGAAGATCAAGAAGAAGGACCATTTGTGTTATCCAGAGCAACAGAAGAGTTTCACTTTTTTTAGAACTCATTAAATGATAACTTTAGGGAACTTATTGAAGAGAATTATAACCAGAGCCACAGAAAGCATGTATCTTGATTGGTTCATGTGGCCGTCAATGTGGAACCCTTGATGATAATAGCTAGGATCTATTGTCACTTGGATGTTCCAGGTGAGATTATTGCAATTACAGAGTAAAAGTAGTACCTGAGCTTATGGCTACAGCATGATGGTAACCTGCTCAGATATTATCATCTTGTCTTGATGTTTGCCTTCGCTTGGAGTTGAAACTCCACTTTAAGGGTCAGGTGAATTACCGGTAATCAAGATAATAATTTTCTTTTACATTGTCCATAACATTAAAAAGATCTCTAGTTGTTCAATAGGTTCTGAAAGAGTGAAACAAAGGTTTAATGCTCTGAGTAACACTGGTGGATCTTCTGTAAGATCTACTACAAATAAAGCCTACTTATTCCTGAACGTTTGTGAAAAATGACATTGAGTGATATTTATAGGTGGCTTTCTGCTCAACAGGTAACAGGGTATTTTTTGAGAAGTGGACGCAGAACAGGTTAAACATTACTTTCCACCTTATTCTGTAAAAGTAATAAACAATTTAATTGATTAGAAGATCATGCTGGAATAATAAAATGCTATCATGTTAAAATAATCTTATCTGTTGGCCTTTACATTTGTCATGGAAAATGTATCAGGCACACTTGTTTCTGATCTATTTATTCTAAACCTGAGTTTTTGCAACTATCATCCCTTAGCAACTGGGAATGATTACTCCCTGGCAACCAAAACTCTTATGTGCATATTTTCTACTCTCAAGCACAGGTCTAAATACGTTCATATTGGCTACCGATCATCATCGTTGTTGGAATGAAGGCTGAAACATTCCTCAATCCACTATGTACGTATTCGCCTTCCCTTTGGTTGTTATCCCCTATTGTGTTAGACCCTGAGTTAACAGCGATATGTTTCTTGATATTACGTTTTCTTATATTTGTTTCTTTTTCGAATATCTTTAGATGTACCAAACTTATTTAAAAACTTTTTCTAGGGCGTATTTTAAAAATAAATCCTAAATTCTCATTTCTTTGTCAATAATAGTAGCCTCCCTCTTAAACTCTCTTTTTCTTTTTTATTTAGGGATCACAATCTCGGGTGAGTTTTCATTACAATGGGGGAAAGGATCAAGGAATGTATACTGTAAGATTGGACACTTACTACGCTGAATATGTTGAGGACATGCTTTGCTGGACTCTTTTTGTACACTGGTCACGTAACATTTAAAATAAATAAAAATAATGTTTAACCAGCTGAATGAGTGAACAGGCAATGTTCAGGCCGTACTTTTGCTCAGCTAGAACTGTTCGTCCAACTCTAGTGGGCAAATGGTTGATGGACAGAGATAGAAACCACTTCATCTGCACATTAGCAGTTTGCTTTGATTTCAGCTTTAGCCCCGGTTCACACCAGTGCGGCTTTGAAGTTGCACTACTTAAGCATGATTTCAAAGCTGACTTTTTAGTGCGATTTTATGTGTGGCTTGCTGACATCTGTGCAACCTCATTCAACAGATGTCAATGCAAGTCACACTGAAATCGTGCAAACAAATAGTGCAGGAACCTTTTTCAAAGTTGACTCAATTCGGTCGGTTCCATTGCTGCATATGGGGTGCGACTTTTAATGCAACTTTGAACTGTCAAGTTAAACCAGGGCTTAATATATACATGCTATCAAAGACTGGTTCCAAACAAATCCAGAAAGCCTGCCAAACTCAGATCACAATTATTTTATTTCCAAACAGTAACCACTTTCTGCCCGTCGGTAGCCGGGAAGTGGTTCAGTTATCCTGACTTAGCGTCATATGACGTCCAGCAGGATAACAGGCCAACACATGCCCGCGGGGGGGCATGCAGCGTGGCGACCGATGGTGTGGTGTGTAAGTCTGACACACCGCATCCCCGATCTTGGTAAAGAGCCTCTGAAGTAGGCTCTTTACCACAAGATCAGCTGTGTCCAATCAAAGCTGATCACAGTGTAAATAGGAATAGCCATTTATCGCACTCGCACTGACAGAGTAGAGGAGAGCCAATCTGCGCTGGGGGTGGTCTGCGCTGATTGATTATCAGTGCAGCCCCCCCAGGACCACCAGGGATGCAAATCAATGCTCAATAGGGATAGCACTTAGTGCCCATCAGTGATGCCTGCCAGTGCCCCCTGATCAGTGCTGCCTAACAGTGCCATCTATCAGTGCTGCCCATCTGTGCCTATCAGTGCATCCCATCAGTGCCTATCAGTGCCCATCAGTCCCCACCTGTGCCACCTATCAGTGCTACCTATCAGTGCCCATCAGTGCCACCTATCAGCACCCAGTGACACCTATCAGTGCCCATCTGTGCTGCCTATGAGTGCTCATCAGTGACACCTACCAGTGCCCATCAATGCTGCATATCAGTGCCACCTATCAGTGCCCATCAGTGCTGCTTAACAGTGCCACCTATCAGTGCCCATCAGTGCCACCTATCAGCACTCAGTGACACCTATCAGTGCCCATCTGTGCTGCCTATGAGTGCCCATCAGTGCCACCTACCAGTGCCCATCAATGCTGCATATCAGTGCCACCTATCAGTGCCCGTCAGTGCTGCTTAACAGTGCCGCCTATCAGTGCCCATCAGTGATGCATATAAGTATCTCATCATCAGTGCCCATCAGTGAAACCTCATTAGTGCCAATCAGTACTGTCTCATCAATGCCCATCAGTGCAGCCTCATTGGAGCCCATCAGTAAAGAAAAAAACGTACTTATTTACAAAGTTTTGTAACAGAAACAAAGAAAAAACTTTTTTTTTGTAGCGCAAAAAATAAAAACCCCAGTGGTGATCAAATGCCACCAAAAGAAAGCTCTATCGGTAGGAAAAAATGATAAAAATGTTGTTAGGGTACAGTGTTGCATGATCGTGCAATTGTCATTCAAAATGTAACAGCGCTGAAAGCTGAAAATTGGTCTGGGCAGGAAGGGGGGAAAGTGCCCAGTATTGATGTGGTTAAAAGAAAATAATTTGTAAATTTGTATTAAGCTTTATCTGAACACAGCTGTACAGTTTGTGTGAATTCCTACACCGGTTTAAGACATCATACCTCCCAAGTGTCACATATCTCCATTGCCAAATTTTGTTTGTTTAGTGGCATTTTCCACAGACAGAAATAGAAGGTAAGATGTGCACGTGCTGAAATGTTTTTTTGGAACTTGGGAGGACAGATGGCTAAATTATGCAACCTGCAAAAATTACTGTAGCATGTTCACAGTCAGTCTACTGCTGTTTCTCCTACACTAGCTTCTATGAAGCTGAGAACAAATGGAATGTAGTCACTTATGAAAAAGGGGAAAAAAGTTTTTATAAAGTTTTCTATATCTATACACAACTGTTTTGCTTGTCATTTCAATTTTAAACTGAATGGGTTGTTTTACAATGTGTGCAGTCTCTGACCATCCACTGTAGATTGTCCACAGAGTTGGGCCATCTCCTGTAGCATGGCTGCATTTTCTGACCATCTATTGAAACATGTTTATGGTCTTTAACCGTCTCCTGCAACATGCCGACAGTCTCTGACTATCCACTGTAGGATATCCACATTCTCTGATTATCTACTATAGCATGTCTACAATTTTTGATCATCTACTGTAGCATGTTCACAGTCTCGGACCATTAACTACATCATGTTCACAGTTTAAGACCATCTATTATAACATGTCTGCAGTCTCTGACTATCTACTGTAGCATTTCCATGGTCTCAGACAATCTTCTGTACATTGTTCATAGTGTTGGGCCATCTACTGTAGCATGGCCACTGTCTCTGACCATCTCCTGTAGCATGTCTGCATATACTGACATCTACGGTATGTCCATGGTTTCAGACCAACCTCTTTACACTGTCCACGGTGTTGAACCATCTACTGTAGCATAGCCATGGTCTCAGACCATCTTCTGTACATTGTCCACAGTATTGGGCCATCTACTGTAACATGTCCACAGGCTCTGACCATCTCCTGTAGCATGTCTGTATTTTCTGACCATCTTCTGTAGCATTTCCATGGTCTCAGACCAAATATTGTAGTATATCCATGGTCTCAGACCATCTCCTGTAGCATGTCTGCATATTGTGAGCATTTGTAACACGTCCATGGTCTTGAACCATCATCTGTAACATGCCCACAATCTCTGAATATCCACTGTAGCATGCCCACATTCTCTGATTATCTACTATAGAATGTCTACAGTTTTCAATCATCTACTGTAGTATGTTTTCTCAGTCTCAGACCAATAACTATATCATGTTCACAGTTTAAGACCACCTACTATAGCATGTCTGCATATACTGACCATCTACTGTAGCTTGTCCTTGTCCATCTTCTATACACTGTCCACAGTGTTGAACCATCTATTCTAACATATCCATGGTCTCAGGCCATCTTATGTACATTGTTGACAGTGTTGGTCCATGTATTGTAGCATGTCTACCCTCTCTCACCATCTCCTGTGGCATATCTGCATATTCTGACCATCTACTGTAGCATATCCATGATCTCAGACCATCTCCTGTAGCATGTCTGCATATTCTGACCATTTGTAACATGTCCATGTTCTCAAACCATCTGTAACATGCCCACAGCCTTTGACTAACCACTGTAGCATGTTCACGATCTCTGATCATCTGCTATAGCAGCGTCCCCCAACCTTTTTGCTACCAGGGACCGGTTTCGTGTCAGCCAATTTTCCCAGGGACTGGGGTGGGCGGTTAGTGACGGGACACCACAACCTCCCTTTACAGCACAGTCCCCCCTTTATATCAGTGTCCACAGTTTACACTACAGCTTCCCCTTTAAAGGAGTCCCACAGTGTCCTCATTTCCCCCTCACATCACAGCTCCCCTTTACATCATAGCACCCCTTTACAGTGCAGTCCACTTTACATTAATGTAATGAGGACTGCGCTGTAAAGGGGGCTGTGATGTAAAGGGGTCTGCACTGTAATGTAAAGAGGGGTTGTGATGTAAAGGTGACTGCGCTGTAAAGGGGCACTGTAATCATTACAAAAAATCCAGTAAACTTCCCTCCTACATAAAAGTCTAAATAAATCTCCCCCTCTGGCTGAGAATTTAACCCTTTCTACTATTTGTACTTGCACCAAACCGGTATTACCACCATGGTGGTTGTTAAAATGCCTCGCTACATTAGCGTATTTTTCTGTTCTGATGTCGCTTAAGTGTTCGGGGAAGCGATCGTGTAGTCTGTGAGTGGTGCGTCCCACATATTGGATATTGCATGATTTGCAAGTAATGATATTGATGACATTAGTGGTATTACAATTGAAAAAATGTTTTGAATGAAAGATCCTACAATTACTGCTGGACGTCACCTCCTGGCTTCCAGAAATATGCGGACAGCGAGGACAATCCCTGGTCCCACACCTAAAGTTGCCTTTAAAGTGTAACCATGTGGTTGATTGTTTGGGCGTGGAAGGAAAAAAGCTAGGAGAAAGAGAGGTACCTAGGGACCATGCCTTACTAGGTATAAAGTTTATTCCCCCACATAGAATCTTCATCAAAGACTCAAATACCGTATATACTCGAGTATAAGTCGTTCCGAGTATAAGTCGAGGCCCTAATTTACCACAAAAAAATTGGGAAAAACTTATTGACCCGAGTATAAGACGAGGGTGAGAAATGCACAGCTACTGTAAGTGGAAAAGAGGGTCAACAATGCCAATTTGCATGCCTCACTGTGCCCATTTGCAGCCATAGGTCCCCTAAACTTCAAACTCGGTAGTTAAGGGTTCCTAGATGCCCCCTAGCTGCAGCCAAAATTTGGGGTCTCTGAACCCAAAGGGTCCCGAAATGACATTGCTGCAGATGGACACAGTTGACCAAATTTGGGGCTCCGTATCTCGGGGCCACTTAGTGCTAAGAACCCCAAATTTGGTGTGCAAACCCAGTGGAACTAGCAGCATAAAATTTCCAAAGCTGGGGTTTCTAGCACCAAGTGGCCCCGAGATACAGGGCCCCAAAAATCAGTTCAGAAAATGTCAAGCACTTTTCTGCAGCAGAGAATGACATTTTCCAAACCGATTTTGGGGCCCTGTATCTTGGGGCCACTTAGAGCTAGGAACTTCAGCTTTGGATATGTTGTGGTACCAGTTCTACTGGGTTTGCACACCAAATTTGGGGTTCCTAGCACCAAGTGATCCTGAGATATGGGGCCCCAAAATTGGTTCAGAAAATGTCAAGCACTTTTCTACAGCAGAGAATGACATTTTCCGAACCGATTTTGGGGCCCCGTATCTCGGGGCCACTTAGAGCTAGGAACTGGCTTTGGATATGTTGTAGTTCTAGTTCCATTGGGTTTGCACACCAAATTTGGGGTTCCTAGCATCAAGGGGCCCTGAGATACGGGGCCCCAAAGTCGGTTCGGAAAATGAAATTTTTTGCTGCAGAAAAGTGCTTGACTCGACGAGGGGGGCACTTTCAGCACAAAAAAACATGCTGAAAAATTCGACTTATACTCGAGTATATACGGTAAGTGGGGGCAAATACTTATTAACCACTTCTCTAATCTGATTCTACATAAAACCAACAAAAATTTTTCTTCATCTCTGGATGTGCCACTTTTTCTCTTTGTTGCATGGATTTCCTAGGTTGCGGACCTTGGCAGGCACCCAGTCTTGTTGCCACAGTAGTATCAAGAGATCTTTATTTGCAGACAGCCTTGGAGCGGTGTAATCCTTTGGATTTCCGTTTTCCATCTATATGTGGATTTACTTTTATATTTGTTTGGATGATATCTCTGATCAGATCTCTATGTTATATTGTTTCATCTAATTGGACTTTGGGCAATACTATTGTCATAAGGATCTCTCATTTTTTGACCTATAAAGATTGACATACTCCTGTGGATTGTTCATTCAGAGTTGATTTACATTTAAAGGACTGTTTATTTAACATGACTATTCAGGATTCACACCAACACATCAGCTGCACCTTCCGCACACAGACACAAGACACATTACATACCAATAAGGAGGATGATGTGGGCTCTCTAAGATCATTGTTTTATAAACTGGAACAGAATATGGATAAAGAAATGCAGGCTTATTGGGATTAAACTGCACTTACGGAGTACCTGAATCTAACGCACATGGACTCTTTAATGCTGATTTAAAGAAAAGATGGACAGATGCTCTTTCTTTTTGTTCTCAAACATTAATGAGTCTAATCATTGAATCCAAGACCAAAAAGATTGATAGATTGCAACAGGAGATTTATAATGTAGCAATAACTCACGGTGGAGCTGCTGGTTTAAAGCTGGCTGTTACCTTCACTCTCGCCACCTCTGTTTCACCGGCACCGGGTCTAGGGTCCCGTTGAGTTTACCTCTGGATAATGTAGGCACCAAACACTTGGGTATCTTTTCCAATGCTTTAATGAACAGGTAATAAAGGAAGTAGCAGGAAAGAGGTAGAAGGAAAGTTGCAGGGAAGCTCAAATACCTTTTCGTAGTATTCTTTAGTACATTGTTAGGAATTGAACACTTGTAGTTGAATGCACTCCCCTTGTGGGACTCAATCTTTGCCCGCCTGGATAGGCCTCTCTCACTTGCCTAGCAGCCAGTACGTAGCATGAACAAAAGTCTCTGCCACAGACTTGTTTGGAACAAAACGGTACGATCCTCTGCCACAGGATGTAATGGTTTACGATGAATATTAGACACAGCACTTGAACCTTTAAGCCAACCCGGCAGTACTATGCAGTAAGATTACTTCAGGATGTGTCCTCCAACCGAGTCACCAGGCCCCTCTCCAGACCAACACTCTGCATGATCCTTCCATGACGGGTCCTCCCCTGGGATCTCCTCAGTTGTCCAGCTTCTTCTCTCAGGATAGACAGCCCAGGACCATTCCTCTGCCGCTGTGGTAGGCCCCAGACAGGCTCCGGAACGGAGGACCACGAGGTGGTATTCCTAATGCATACCTGTTGGCCAGGAGGGCCAGCAGGTGGCTGAAAACGAACCTCTAAACATGGCGCCTGTCCCATAAATACCCTCTCCCAGATTGCAACTCGGAGGACCACCTCCACCGAGTTGTCTCCGGGACAGAGGAGCACTCATACGCTTCAACACGTTGCCTTTCCAACACCGGCCCATGGGGACAACGACACCCACCGGCGCAGTGTGGAACTACACACAACTCAGCCAAGCTGGAACAGAGGCAAATCTAACTTCACCTAACAAGTAACCCAGTAAATTTACCTATTAGTAGTGGATTAAAAATCTACCAGCGCTACAATAATATACAACAGAATTTGTTACCATTAAAAATGTTGTCTCAGTTTGCCGAATTAGATAAAAAGTTGGATGATAAAATGACCCAGTTGGAAAAGAATATTGTCTTAGGCAAAAAAGAAAAAATGCTATGTGATAAATGTGATTATGATACTGACAATGTGTACACCTGGAAAAGCAATAGACCATGGAATCAGAGCCAACGTTTTGGGGAAAAAAAGGGTTAGTTTCTCAGACACTGAAACCGAATATTTTGATAACACTATGGCCATTACTGAATCGGACAATTCCATGGATCATGCTGAACGGCAGGAAGCTGGTTTGGTTAAAAGCACTCCTGCCCCTCCAAAAAATGGGAAACACAAAGCCAAATGGGGCCGCAAGAGGGGAGGAAAAAGACCAGGAGAGGAGGCAGGAAAAGAAGGATGAGGGGGGGCATATTCCCTCAGACCTCAGATACAGAAGAATTGAACAACGTCATTAATGTGTCACAACGTGTCCTTACTCCCACAGAAACATCTCTCCTGTCAAAGGGATTAACCTTTTGTCCGTCTCAATATTTTGACTTTTTCGGGACACTTTTGGATATAAATAGTTTTATAAGGAATATCACCATTAAAAGACAGTATTTGTCTTGTGAAGAAATTATCCAATAGTGTCCTGACATTAAGTCTATACAGAATGGTATACCAGAATATTTTTCCTTTCAGGAGCACTGCTCAATTAAAGATCTCACAGATCTAGCTGCAGAAAGCGATGGTAATGGTTCAATAGGATATGCGGTAAATGAGAGCATCCAAAGGGTTAACATTAAAAGCAAATCAGATTTCTATCCTGTCAATACACGCACAAAAGGAATGGAAAGATTCCAAAATGCATGGAGAGAGATCTGATATACTTGACCACTACCACCCATATTACTGGTGTACGTTTTGATAATCCCACTATGGATGACAAGTCTACTTTACGTGATTTACAGGATGATGTCTATATAGTGATTAGGAATTCCGATAAAGGAGGTATGGTAGTTGTCATGGATGCCAGTGTGTATCGTGACGAGGCAATCAGACAGCTTTCTGACCAGAATATTTACATTAAACTACGGGGAGATCCTACTAGGACATATAGGGGCATTCTGTATAATTTGATTAAAAAAGGTACACATTTAGGTGTCTTTAGTATTAAGGAAGCAGAATCTCTTATTCTAGAATGCCCCATTATACCTACATTTCACCATCTTCCTAAAACGCACAAGGGTCTAGATCCCTTGTATGGTGGACCAATCATAGCCAGGTTCATTAAATGAGAGATTGGGACAGTGGTTAGATGGTCAGTTACAACCCATAGTGAGCTCCTTACCAAGCTTTCTGAAGGACAACAATCATTTGCTGAATGCTATGAGGGAGGTGGTGTGGAGGAGTATATGTGGGTGACATGTGATGTCACTAGCTTGTACTTAAGTATTCCGCACCACCTAGCTAGACTAGCTCTTTCCTTCTATTTAGAGCACTCCACTACTTTACTTCTAACTGTGTATTTATTTTGGATGTTTTAGACTATCTTTTGAAGCACAATTTTGAATTTATTTTTTGATGGTACATTCTATCTCCAGTGGTGTGGGTCCGCAATGGGGGCCAAGTTTTCACCCTCTCTCGCCAACCTTTTCATGGGTTGGTGGGAGTGGTCCCACATCTATGGAGATAGTAAACCTTTCAGCCCACATATCCGTGTATTCTTTTGCTACATAGACGATCTATTGTTTGTTTGTGACAAACAAATTGGAGATCTGCAATCCTTTCTGACCTATTTGAATTTAAATACTAGTACTTTGTCATTTACAGGATCATTGAGAACAGGTGAAATTAGTTTTTTGGATGTGCTTTTGGTTTCCTCTGGGGATCGTGTTATTACACGCCTCTATAGGAAACCCTTGGCTGGCAACAGCCTTCTTATGGCACAGTCTATTCATCCCACACACACCATTAAGGGGTTTCTGGTGGGACAATTTATTCGTCTACATCGCATATGCATTGAGGATACAGATTTTGAGAAGGAAGCAGGAGCATTGTACAATAGGTTTAGACAACGGGATTACCCCGTTTGGATGTTAGAGCGTGCATTGAGCATTGCTAAAAATAAGAACAGGAAATATCTTCTCTCTAAACAAAAACAACCCCAAAATAGATATAATGACAAACCCACTGTAGTTACACCGTTTAGCCAGGAATTCTATCAGATTAGAGAAGTGGTTAATAAGTATTTGCCCCTCATGTTTGAGGACGAGTCTTTGATGAAGATTCTATGTGGAGGGATAAACGTTATACCTAGTAAGGCACGGTCCCTAGGTACCTCTCTTTCTCCTAGCTTTTTTCCTTCCACACCCAAACAGTCAACCACATGGTTACACTTTAAAGGCAACTTTAGATGTGGGATCAGGGATTGTCCTTGCTGTCCGCATATTTCTGGAAGCCAGGAGGTGACGTCCAGCAGTAATGGTAGGATCTTTCATTTAAAACATTTTTTCAATTGTAATACCACTTATGTCATCTATGCCATTACTTGCAAATCATGCAATATCCAATATGTGGGACGCACCACTCGCAGACTACGCAGTTGCTTCCGTGCACACCTAAGTGACACCAGGACAGAAACATCCACTAATGTAGCGAGGTATTTTAACAACCACCATGATGGTAATACTGGTTTGGTGCAAGTACAAATAGTAGAAAGGGCTAAACTCTCAGCCAGAGGGGGAGATTTATTTAGACGTTTATGTAGGAGGGAAGTTTACTGAATTTTTTTATTTGAGTACCCTTATTCCTTCTAGTCTTAAACTATGAATGGGATGTTTCCCACTATTTTGAGTAATTTTAATGTGCTTCATATATATATTTTTTGTCCTTCTCATTAAACTCCTGCTCTTGGTCTTTTTTGATGTAAAATTTTGGATGCAATTTTTTGATCAATTGTCTGTTTTTTTTTATTTTTTTCAGTTAATATTTATCTCTATGGGCTCAGATATGTGCACACATATTTGTTTTACATGAAATGTACGTACTTTCTGTGTTTGAGGACTATTCCATTCTCGTTTTTTGTAAATGTGTGGGTGTCTTTTAATGGTGTCAGCATAGTGGTGTTTTCATGCGACCTTTTATTTACTTTTGTGCCTCTAATTACAAATATAAATATAATTATATACATATGCTTACATGCATTTTCTTTTTGGATTTTTGGATTTTTATATATACTGTATTAGGCCACTGGTAAATTCTGGTCCATGTGGGGGTTTTTCATGTATACATATTTTATATATTTTTACACATGAGATTCCTCCTACCATGATTCCATCACTATCTTTGCTGCTCTGTGTTTGTATTTTTGAAAGTATACGTATACATTCTTATTCATTTATGTATACTGTTTTAACCCTTTTATACATGTTTTTCAATGTTTATACTATTTTACATCGGTATGCGATTAATTATCTTCTGTGACTTTTTGACATTTGTATTATACATGCATGTATATGTGTTTTGCCCAGGTGTGCATGTCTCCTTTGACAGATCATCCTATACGCACATGGTGTGTTAAACATCTCTATTTGGACAGGTGATTGATTTTTACCTGTCCTTTTTTGATTAGTTCCAGCCACACACTCTGGTCTATAAAGGAGTATGCACACTTGGTGATAGTCCGCAAAGATTAAGCACTTTGTGTGAAACGCGTCTGCTGAACAGTGTGGATCCCTCGTGTGTCATGTTTTTCAACCTTTGATTCTACAATAAACCAACAACATTTTTCTTCATCTCTGGATGTGCCACTTTTTCTCTTTGTTGCATGGATTTCCTAGGTTGCGGACCTTGGCAGGTACCCAGTCTTGTTGCCACAGTAGTACCAAGAGATCTTTAATTTTCAGACAGCCTTGGAGCGGTGTACACTCTACTTCCTTTTTTCCCATATTTCTGTGGCCAAGATGAGCAGTAATTGAAGAACCAATAGTTGCAGTAATATATAAAATGAACAAAAAAAATATTTTTAAGAAATATGTTTATTCAGTCATTAGAGAATGTATGTGTAAAGTCTAGCATGTCATTTGTTGTATTCTAGAAGCAGAGAATAGAATGATCTGAATAAGTATTTCAGTTGAAGGTTCAGTTGGCAGCCTGAGTGCTGGCGATCCAGGAATTGTAGTTGCAGACCTTGGTGTAGACACCGGGGTAGTTCCTCAGGGCACAGCCATATCCCCAGGAGACAATACCCTGGAGCTGTCCATTACACACCACGGGGCCACCAGAGTCACCCTGAAAATAGAAAAAGCATTTTTTTAGAACTTTGGGTAAATGACAGTAAATTATAAGTATTTAGATGTGGTGGCTGTGTTTTCACTTTTTCAGGTTAGTTTATTTATATTTCCACCTGGTAATCCAGGGGATGACACCCTTCCTGTCCCTGTGTGGCTAAACTCATTACCTCCACTGTATCTATAGAAGGAGCCATGGTAGCCATTAAGGTTGGATTTCAAGCAGGTCTACCTTTGCTACTACAAGTGGGGCAATGGGATTAGTAGCTTATGCAAGCAATATAAGACTGTGTTTACTTCCAGTTTATTTCACAGGAAGTGACAAGGACACTGGACGTCTGGCAGGATCAACAGTTAATTCCCATATTTGCTAAAAAAACATTCTTAACCTGAAAATGAGAAAAATATTGCAGCCACCATACCTTTGGACTGGTAAGATAAAAGATATTGGGGTTGATTAACTAAAACTGAAGGGTGCAGCTGTGCATGGTAGTCAATCAGCTTCTAACTTCAGCTTGAGCCTAGGTTCACATTGGTACGATTTGGCATGTGATTTGACATGTCAAATCGCATACCAAATCGGCAGCTGTTGCCGGAAATGGCACTGTCCGTATTGGTGCGGTGCCAACTTTGCAGCAATTTGTATAGACATCTGTGCAGGAACCCGCATAGATGTCTGTCAAATCACCCCCTAAGTCTAACTAAATTGCCAGGTTAAAATCGTGCGAGTGAACCTAGGCTTAAGTTGATTGTTTTTTTTGCAGAGCTGCACCAGATATTGCCCTCTCCAGTTTTAGTAAGTCAACCCCATTACATATTATTTCTTAGGTTTAGTTATACTTTAAGATGCTATTTTTTCCATATTACCATAACTTTAGTAGTTGCTTTTCTAACTACTCTGAAAAATTGATAAACAATACCTGTTTTACTATGCATCTACTTGGGAAGAAATATCTTTAATCGAATTTCAAAACTTCTCCTGAACATTCGGACAATAAATGATACATTGATTTACATTTTTTTTTACATTTAAACTAATATAAAAAAACAAATTTCTCAGTCTACAAAAACTACTAGTAGTTTGAGATAGCACATTTATTTGAAACAGTGCAACTTTATATACAAAATTAAAATAATGTGTGGCAATTACCTGGCAGGAATCCTTTCCTCCCTCCAGGTAGCCAACGCAGATCATGTTGCCGGTAATCTCTCCGGGGTAAGCATTGCTACACTGGGCGCTGGTCAGGATGGGGGCGCTCACACACTGCAGGAGGTTAGGCATGCTGGCTACAATTAAAACAAATGATAGTTAATAAATTATTGTGTGGGTCACAAAAGGAGAAAGAACAAATTGTGTTAAAAAAGGACAAAAACTTGCATTACACATTTTTAGTCAGAGAAATATAAGATAATTCAAATTATTTATTATTATATTTGCAGCCAGCAGGTGGTGCTTTTGTGGATATTCTGCAGCTCTTTACTATGGTGATTTGCAACTACTGTATGTTGTGAATTTGACATCTGAATTTGGACAAGCTTATTTGTAACACTGCCTACTTACAATTTACATATATGAAATATTATAGGTGTTCTACTTTTCAATCCAGGATTGGATATTGATGAGTATATTAGACTTCTGGGGACTCTACTTTTGTTCCTAGTATTTTATGGTGTTATCTGTTGTTTTATGTGAACTATAATAATTTTGTGTATCTTGTGAAGTCCCAATAAAGTCCATTAGTTGTTGGTGGCATTAGTGGTTGGAGGGGAAATTATGTTGTGAATAATTTATACAGCCTATATTTTGAATAGCTCTAATTAGAAGATAAGATTACACATACACAGCTGACTCATCATCCCACCCCTCTTCCAGTTATAGAGGCCTATGTGTATTTTCAGATAAATAGAAGCAGTCAACATCAAAATGTAGTCAAAACTTTTTGGATAGAGGGGTGGGGGAATAAAACATTCTTCAGGTTTTTTTGCTGCTTGTGTTCTCGCTAAGGACGTTCACCCTCTTTATTTTTCCTGAAGACCATTGTCATTGGGACTGAAAATGGTGAGAAATCCAAAATTCTGCATGGCTTACAGAACGGGAAAAAGGGAAATCTCCCAAAGGGGACACTTGTTCCAAGTTTCAAAAACATTTCAGAATGTATTTGTTATTGTTTTTCTATTTTATTATTTTTTGTTTTTCTTCAGTAAAGTCTAAATAAAACTGCCCCCTCCCAGCTCATAAAGGATCCAGTGCTCAATTTCAATTATAGGGGATGGGATAATATAGAGTGATATCCATCTTATCGCAGGACAGCCTGCTGTCTGGTCCTACTGCAATGTGGTGGGACACTCCTACCACCAGCCATCCTGATGACATGGCCACTGATCATTAGGGTGGTCCTGCATTGTACGTGATGAACTCAGCAAGAGAGGCAGTGACAAGACCAGTCAGAGAACTGGCAAGAAGAGAGGCTTTGGAGGACTGGTCACCACAACCATAACCTCATGGAAGAAGATAGCGGAACTCTGGATTAAGTTAAACATTACTTTGTGTTATTCCAACCCCTTGACAAAACAAGCACTGGATCTTTCATTACTGGATGGATGGAGATATGCTTAAATACTTTTTAACTGCCCAGAACTAGGGTTTTTGGGATTTGTTCCTCAAAGGAATAATTTTGCCTAAATAAGTCCATTAGTGCTTGGAGGTGTCATTCCAGGCTGAATTGTAGAATCCGTTTGTCACTCAGGTTAGCAAGAAAAACTCATTAAGCATGAAACCACCACTCACTATAGCAGATCCTGATGTTGCTGTATACATGTGAAAGCCTCAGTTAATGCCGCCCCTTGGGCCAGGCCCCCTGACGTGTTTCACCCCGCTCACCGGGTTTAATCACCTCTATGATTCATACCTAGATTGTCTATGGTGAGCGGCGGTTTCCTTCTTACATTTTGCCTAAATGTTCTAATCATGGCAAATTTACCTAAGAAGCTTAGCCTCATTTAATATCAATAATAGATGACGTTACAGTGATGTTGACTTACTTCCACTGCTTAGGGTATTGCCCCATCCGGAGATCACACAGCTTGTGCCGGCAGCAGCACAACCACTGGGCAGAGGCACGGTCTTGACGTAGGAGTTGAGGGTGGCGGGAGAGGCCAGCTTGACCAACATGATGTCGTTGTCCAGGGTTCTGGAGTTGTATGCGGCATTTCTGATGACCTTGGCAGAGTTGATGAACTGCTCAGTGCCCTCAGAGACAGCAATGTTGTGCTCTCCGAGTCTGACCTGCATGCTCCTGTATAGAGACAAATTAAATTAAAAACAGTATACATTTGCACTTTAATCAAAGGAATTCTTGATAGAAGCCAGTCACAGCAGTGTAGGTTTGCTTAGTATTGAAAATGTACCACAAGAGGTTGGTACACTCACCTTCAATTCCAGGAGTGAAGTACAGTCTTTTGGGTACTGAGAACATTTACTTTTGTTTTGTATAGAGCAGGAAAGGAATAGAGCCTCTGTCAGAGGCCTATCTTTCTATTGGGGAGATTTATCCTCACTTCCGGTCAAGACAGGAAGTGGTATAAAATTGCTTCCAATGGACACACAAAAAAATTACATTCTAGTAGATTGGGGAAGGCTTTCTGTCAATGTACCTCATATTACATGACAAGAAGTGAGGGAAAAACTCCAAAGGGGGTCACAGGAATAAATAACATTTGGTAGCATTTTTAACTCATCCCAAATCTATTCAACATATTACAACATACCTGGAGAAAGGGTTTAATGATTAAAGTATTCATTACAGCTGAAACTTCGGTATGGTAATTTTTACATAGTTTCATTGGTTCAACTTAATTATTGTTAGGAGCACTATATTTTTTGCAATAATGGTTATCTATGTATATCTGATTTGGATACAAGGGAGCTATATGTTAGCAAGAGATTGGGAGCACCAAACAATTTGTGTTTAATTTGACTGTACTTTATGAATAGGTTTTTCACTAATAAGGTCATTACCATCCCAAGGAATCTCCTGCTGACCCACCCCATGTCCAACCAACCATCCATTTAACCAACATGCCACTTTGCTGGTCAACCAGCTGGTACAAGCTCTGAATAATAGACACTACTTTTTTCAATGCTTTGTAACTATTCCAATAAAAAGTGCTGTCATAAAAAGTGCACTTACGCCTTGTAGCAGTGAGCAGCAGAGACCACCCACAGGGAGGTGACGAGGGATCCACCACAGAAGTGATATCCAGAGTTCAGAGATACCTGCCAGGGCTGAGAGTAGGCTCCACAGGTATATCCTCCGACGATCTTGTCATCATCCAAGGCAGCTGTAAAACACAACATGTGCTAATTACATAAAGAGAGCCCACGCAAAGGGATATATTAAGTTTCCGTTCATATAACAAATCTTTTTATAAACATTATATATATATATTTATATATTATTTATATAATATGTATATGTAATGTATACTCACCAGCTGCCCCGAGGAGCACACAGATCAGAAGGAGTTTCATGGTGTCGATTTTACCAGTGAACAATTTGTTGCTAATAATGTAGGTATTTATATGTTTTGCCAGGACCCCCCCCCTCATCCCCCCCACCTGTACACTGGTCAGCTGTGTCAATAAGAAATGTTCAGGTTAATGTATACACAGTTTTATCTGCATGTTTTTTTTTCACACTATCAGCAACCTCCACCATCGGTAATGTTAGTAATTTTTTTAATCGTATTAGTTTAGTATTTTTTCACACTATTCCATTTCACTTCTTCAAATGCTAACATATCAAATTGTTTTATTATGATAAGATCATCTTATTAATAAAGATGGTTTCCACTTTTACAGAATAAGGTATTAAGTGATGTTTGTATGATTATGTTTATATGGAAAAAACATATAAATGGCTAAACTCACAGAAAAGGCCACCAGATCCAAAATGGATGTGGTGGCGTGGTGTCAGCATGCAAGGGTCGCATCTGTAGATGGATCCCCTGATGATGTGCATGTGCACAAAATGCATAGGGAGGACCCTTGCATGCTGACGTCATATCGCTGCATCCATTTAGGATCCGGTGGCCTTTTCTATGAGTTTGGCCATTTATATGGTTTTTATTCCATTGTACATCCTCTATTTTTAATGTATATTCATTTTTTTTATAAAAGAAATACTACACTATGTACTTCTCCTCGGTCTCTGTGTGGTGAGCACTCTGTGACCAGGTTGGATGTGAGGAATCATTTTCTTTGTGGAAGAGTCACCAGATGATTGTGGGAAATCTATGAAAAGGTCCTTTTTTGATGTTCTGCTACTAATGGGGCGTACACACGGTCGGACTTTTCGTCTACAAAAGTCCAACGGACGCCGACGGACTAAAGCTGGCTGGTAATCCGATCGTGTGTGGGCTTCCCCAGACTTTCAGCTGACTTTTTCAGCCTCAAATCTGACGGACTTTAGATTTGAAACATGCTTCAAATCTTTACGTCGTAACTAAGTCCGCCACAAGTCCGCCGAAAGTCTGCCGGAAGTCTGTCGGACAGGCTGTCAGACTTTTGTAGACGAAAAGTCCGACCGTGTGTACGCCCCATTACCGTTGGAAGGTTGCTGGAGCCCTTAAAGGGGATTGCACTGAAGGCACTTTTCTGCATAAGAGCACTTTTGGAACTTTATATGGTGTATTGGAGAATATTCTTTCATATTGAGCATATTACCACTTGTGAATATACATTTATTGGATGATCTTTTATATTTCTTGGACACTGGTTGCACTTTATGGACTTTTTTAGATTGCTATAAGGTCACATATTACATCTATAGAATCTATTTTTATATGGATTTATGTAAAGTTGTTTTTACGATTGATAATTTGTAGCGCTGCACTTTTTTACGACGGGTTTAGTTTTAGGGTTGGTCACCTTTGTGCTAATGATTTTACCTATAAAGCCTTGTACACATGGTCTGATTGTTGGACGACTGAGCAGGATTTTGTCTAGCATACTAACTATCCGCAAATTGTCTTTGACAAACACGAACGTAGTGACAAACTATGAGAGTATAAAGAGGAAGTTAATTTCTCAAGCGCCACCCTTTGGGCCCCTTCTGCTAATTTCATGTTAGTAGAAGTTTGGTGAGTGTTGATTCGCGATTTTCAGATCGTACAAAACAAATGCCTTTTAAACTACGTTTGGCATAACTACATGCGAAGCAGCTTCATTATTATCCCATTAAAGACGATGAGAATTTTGACATTTCATCAATTGCCGTGTCACGAATGTTAATTCTAGATTACGAACAGTGGTTTACAAGACCGAACTCTTCCCAGTCGTTACTTGATTCCGAGCATGCGTGTTTGTACTTTCGACTTTTGTGTGATGGATTTCTGTATTGACTATCTGAAAATGGGACATTGAGTTCACATCAGACAAAAATTTTATAGCCTGCACATCCAGCTTTTGTCTGATGTAAAAGTCAAATCGTCTGTCGAATGCACCGTACTAATGATCCGAAAATCCGCAGACAGCTCGTCTTCAGACTTTTCCCTTCTGATTTTCATATAGTGTGTACGGGGCCTTAAGCGCTCACTGTGTTTACATTTGCTCAATGTTTGCCATCACTTGGCATTGAAACTCCACTTTGAGGGCCAGGTGAACCAATCCAGATAATTATTTTCTTCTACATTATCCACAGCATTACAAAGATCTCTAATTGTCCAATGGGTTCTGAAAGAGGGAAACAAAGGGTCAATGCTTTGGGTAATGCTAATGGGCCATTAAGATCTACTACAAATAAAGCCTACTTATTTCTGAAATTTTGTAAAAGATGATGTTGAGTGATTTTTATAGGTGGCATTGTGCTCAACGGTTAACAGGATAAATATTGAGAAGTGGATGCAGAATGGATCAAACATTACTTCTCATCTTATTCTGTTAAAGTAATGGACATTTTTATTGAAATGAAGATGTTATCATGCTGGAACAATAAGATGCTATCATGTTAAAATAATCGTATCTGTTGGCCTTTACATTTGTCATGGAAAATGTATGGGGAACACTTTTGTGATCTATTTATTCTAAACCTGCGTTTTTGTGAGTATCACCTCTTAGCAACTTTGAATGGTGCTTCCCTGGCAACCAAAACTGTTATGTCCATATTCTTTACATAACTCTCAAGCATAGCTCTAAATACATCCATATGTTGGCTACCAGTTATCTTTGGGTTGAAAGCTGAAACATTCCCCAATCCACTATTTACATATTCCCCTCCCCCTTGGTTGGTACCCCCTATAGTGTTAGACCCTGAGTTAACAGAAAAATGTTTCTTGATATTAAGTTTTCTTATATTTCTTTCTTCTTTAAATATCTTTACATGTACCAAACATATTTAAAACCTTTTTATGGGGCGTATTTTAAAAATAAATCCTGAAAACAAATAAGACTGACAGCGCTCAATAGCTGAAATGAGGAATGGTGAATGGTGGCTGCAATAAACCACAATTTCTCTTCAATGAGCTTGCTGGCAATGTATTAAAAAAAAAGTATTAAAAACAGTACATGGTTCATAAATGTATGGTTGCAACATTACCGAACTGACTGTAGGGCTGGCTCAGTTACTGATGGATAACTGTAGCGAGACTGGGGAAATCCAAGGAGAAGTGCTGACCATCATTGCCGCAATAGGAAGTAGGCAAACAGTGTGTTCCATGCTGGAGCCGCCAGCGTGTATGGATGACACCACTGAAGCTGAGGGCAGAAGAACAATACCCAGAAGATAAAGCCGTTGTTGCTGGCGTAGAGGGAAGCATCACTGGAGCCCTAGATTGAACTGAGGTGCCTGTAAGAGAAAGCAGCCACGGGAGCGTGGAACGCATGCGCCCCTGTTGCCATGACTACGCGTTTTGCGCACATGTGCTTTATCAAGTCAAAGGAATGATGGCTAACAGAGGCTTGTAAACCCAATGTGGAGCCAGGGAGTGGGTAGAGCTTAAGGAAAGTTTTTAAACCAGTTAACCCATCAGTGCCCTTACCATTGAAAACGACACATAAGCTATTATATACATTTTATGTAAGAGAACCATAATAATAATAAAAATATACGAAAAACAATAAAAATAATGGAAAGAAAACATGAAAAATGCTAAAATAAAAAATGAGAAACTATCTTATAGGTGTTTGTAAAATATAATAATAAATATGAATTGTTATAAAAACATCATAATAATAAAAATAACTTACAATATATGGAAATCTTAAATAAACACTATGAAATTTTTAAGTTAGACCAGAGATTGGCTTCTATATTGTCTCCTTCCATTCAGGTCACGTTTAGGAGACAAGGGGGTGTCTTACATGCCAACTCATCCCCCATGAATGGGCTGAAATAGTTCATAGCTATTCCCAAAGGTACCCGTACTGATAACGAAAGCTTCTCTCTCCTTTTGTAGAAGAGATGTTTTTGGGTCTATTATTTCAGTTCTTTGTCACCGAACGGCCTGAACGAGGACCTGGAAGTACATAATGTTGTTTGATATTTTTGTTTTATATTACATACCACTTTGAAGTATGTATGAGAGCTCAATGCCCTCCACACTGCAGTGGATTATTTATTTCTTCTCACCCATATTTCCATCTTTTTAAAATTACCACTACTGTACCCATGGTGCATATCTTCTTTTTGATGGATATAGTTTGGTCATTTCTAATATTAATTGCTTTCTCTATCAATTCATATTGCCTTTTATTTATTTGTCGTTTATCTTTTTTTCCTTTTTCCTTTTTTTTATCATTATGATATGTTTATAACAATTTATATTTATTATTATTTTTTACAAACATATATAAGATAGTTTTAATTTTTTTAATTTTAGCATTTTTTCCTTTTTTCTTTCCATTCTTTTTATTGTTTTTCATATATTTTTATTATCATTATGGTCCTCTTACATAAAATGTATATAATAGCTTATATGTCATTTTCAATGGTAAGGGCACTAATGGGTTAACTAGCTTAAAACGTTCCCCCTAAGCTCTGCCCACTCCTCACCCCACATTGGGTTTATCAGCCTCTGTTAGCCATTAGGGATGAGCCGAACACCCCCCGGTTTGGTTCGCACCAGAACCTGCGAACGGACCAAAAATTTGCACAAACGTTAGAACCCCATTGACGTCTATGGGACTCGAATGTTCGAAATCAAAAGTGCTAATTTTAAAGGCTAATTTGCATGGTATTGTCCTATAAAAGGTTTGAGGACCCGGGTCCTGCCCCAGGGGACATATATCAATGCAAAAAAAAGTTTTAAAAACGGCAGTTTTTTCGGGAGCAGTGATTTTAATGATGCTTAAAGAAAAAAAAAAAGTGAAATATTCCTTTAAATATCGTACCTGGGGGGTGTCTATAGTATGCCTGTAAAGTGACGGGTGTTTCCCGTGCTTAGAACAGTCCCTGCACAAAATGACATTTTTAAAAGAATAAAAGTCATTCAACCACTGGGCATTTAAACCCCCTTAATAACCAGACCAATTTCCAGCTTTCGGTGCTCTCACATTTTTGAATGACAATTACTCAGTCATGCAACACTGGGTTCTTTATTTTTTGCGCTATAAAAGAAAAAAGACCGAAAATTTTGTTAAAAAATGCATTTTTCTTCGTTTTTGTTATAAAATTTTGCAAATTAGTAATTTTTCTTCATATATTTTGGCCAAAATTTATACCGCTACATATCTTTGGTAAAAATAACCCAAATCAGTGGATATTATTTGGTCTTTGTGAAAGTTATAGTCCAAAAGCTATGGTGCCAATATCTGCAAAATGATCACACCTGAAGTACTGACGGCCTATCTAATTTCTTGAGACCTTAACATACCACAAAAGTACAAATACCCCCCAAATGACCCCTTTTTGGAAAGAAGACATTCCAAGGTATTTAGAAAGATGCATGATGAGTTTTTTGAAGTTGTCATTTTTTCCCACAATTCTTTGCAAAATCAAGATTTTTTTTTTCATATTAGCAGGTTATTTCTCAAACACAGTATATGCATAACACAAATTACACCCCAAAACACATTCTGCTATTACTCCCGAGTACGGCGATACTAAATGTGTGAGACTTTTACACAGCGTGGCCACATACAGAGGCCCAACATGCACAGAGCACCTTCAGGCGTTCTGGAGTGCCCAGGCCAATTCTGACATTTCTCTCCTTTATGTAAAAATCATCATTTATTTGCTAGAAAATTACATAGAACCCCAAAACATTATATATGTTTTTTTTTTAGCAAAAACCCTAGAGAATACAATGTTGCAACTTTTTATCTCGCACAGTATTTGCGCAGCAATTTTTCGAACGCTTTTTTTTGGAAAAAAAAGTTTAGTGCTTTAAAAAAAAAAAACCAGTAAAGTTAGCCCAACGTTTTTGCATAATGTGAAAGATGAACTTATGCCGAGTAAATAGATACCTAACATGTCACCCTTCAAAATGGCACACGCTCCTGGAATGGCGCCAAACTTCGCTACTTAAAAATCCCTATAGGCGATGCTTTAAAATTTTTTACTGGTCACATGTTTTGAGTTACAGAGGAGGTCTAGGGCCAAAATTATTGCTCTCACTCTACCGATCGCAGCGATACCTCACATGTGTGGTTTGAACACCATTTTCAAATGTGGGTGGGACTTACGTATGCGTTCATTTCTGCATGCGAGCACACAGGGACACGGAGGAAATTTTTTTTTTTTATTGTTCATTTTACTTTATTTATATTAGTTTGATGCTTTTGTGCAAAAAATTAATTTTTTGATCACTTTTATTCCTATTACAAGGAATGTAAACATCCTTGTAATAGGAATGTGGCATGAAAGGTCCTCTTTACAGTGAGATATGGGGTCAATAAGACCCCACATCTCACCTCTATGCTGGGAAGTCTAAAATAAAAAAAAACAACCCTGGCTTTGATTGTAGCGGTGGGTCGGTAGAAGCACCTGAGGGCGACGGGAGGGGGGACGTCCCCTCTCGCCTCCCGTAAGAATGATCAAGCAGTGGAATAGCCGCTATGATCATTATTATGGTGTAGGGAATCGCCGGCTGAAAAAGCTGATAATGGCATGGCAGAGTAAGGCTGAGCATAGCTGGGTATTGCTGGGTATGGCAAAGTATGGCAGAGTATTGCAGAGTATTGCAGGGTATGGCTGGGTATGACAGAGTATGGCTGGGTATGGCAGAGTATGGCTGGGTATTGCAGAGTATGGCAGGGTATGGCAGATTATTGCGAGGTATTGCAGGGTATTGCAGGGTATTGCAGAGTATTGGGAGGTATTGTGGAGTATTGCGGGGTATTGCAGAGTATTGCAGGGTATTGCGAAGTATGGCGGGGTATTGCAGAGTATTGCAGGGTATTGCAGGACATTGCAGGGTATTGCAGAGTATTGCGGGGTATTGCAGAGTATTGCAGGGTATTGCAGAGTATTGCGGGGTATTGTAGAGTATTGCAGAGTATTGCAGAGTATTGCGGGGTATTGCAGAGTATTGCAGGGTATTGCAGAGTATTGCAGGGTATTGCGGGGTATTGTGGGGTATTTCAGGGTATTGCAGAGTAATGCGGGGCATTGCAGAGTATTGCAGAGTATTGTGGGGTATTGCAGAGTATTGCGGGGTATTGCAGAGTATTGCAGGGCTTACAGAGTATTGCAGGATATTGCAGAGTATTGTGAGGTATTGCATAGTATTGCGTAGTATTGCAGAGTTTTGCAGAGTATTGTGAGGTATTGCAGAGTATTACGGAGTATTGCAGAGTATTGCGGAGTATTGCACGGTATTGCAGAGTATTGCACAGGCAATTGCAGAGTATTGCACAGGAAATTGCAGAGTAGTGCAGGGTAATGCTGAGCATGGAGGGATGGCCGAGCATGGATGGATGGATCCATGGATGTGACTGCACATGTCACTGAGCAGCGCTGTGGGCACTACACATCCAGCCCACAGCGCTGCTACCATTCGATCCCTCCCCCTCTCTGTACCGATCGGTACAGAGAGGGGAGGGAGGAACCGGCGTCATGACATGACGCTGGATTGTTTACATGTGATCGCTCCGTCATTTGACGGAGCGATCACATGGTAAACGGCCGCGATTAGCGGCCGTTTACCGTGATCCGTGATGTGCCGGGTCCTCTGGACCCGGAGGTCACGGATGTTCCCGTGTGCACACCCCAGGGATCGGTTTTCTGGGATCACGTCATATGACGTGCTCTCAGAGTTATCCAACCGCCCTGCAGCCGTCATTTGGCTATGGGCCGGTTGGTAACTGGTTAAAACTGCTTGCGGCTTTAATGTAATGTCGGGTCCTGGCAATATGAATGAAAATCAGTGAGACAAACGGCATGGGTACCCCCCAGTCCATTACCAGGTCCTTTGGGTCTTGTATAGATATTAAGGGGAACCCAAATTAGAAAAAAGCAAAGGTGTGGGGCCACCAGGCCCTATATACTCTGAACTGCAGTATACAGGCGGTGCAAACAACACAGGGACTGTAGGTTTGTTGTTAAGTAGAATCTGTTTGTAATTTTGAACTGGTACATTTTTATGGTGTTTAGCTCCAGCCAAAAAATCTATTTTAAGCTTTTTGGAAAACATAGGGAAGGGTTATCACCCCTGTGACATTTGTTTTGCTGTCTGTGCTTCTCTTCAGAAGATTTCACCTCACTTTCTGTCCCAATGACAAATGTTTTTTGAAAATTTGGGGTTTTTAGTGAAACAAGGATTGGTGATAAAGCATCAGTGGAAAGGAGAAACGTTTTTCCCATATTAACTCTTACAGGAGAGAATTTCCCTTTCTAGGGTTAGATTTCATCTCACTTCCTGTTGTCTCCCTCCATTTGCAAGTAGGAGTCGTTTGTAAGTTGGATATTTGAAAGTAGGGTCCTGCGCTATATACTCTGCAGAAATATGGGCTTTAGGTGTTGGTGTTGCCACAACACTGTAAGCCCTCACAGGGCCCTGCTGTGAAATATTAGATCAAGAATTGTAATTACATGCCCCTGTTGAACAGGGGCAGAAAAATTGGGCCTTTGGTGATGTTGGTGGTGCTGGTGCCACAACACTGTAATGCCCCGTACACACGGTCGGTCATTGATCGGACACTCCAACAACAAAATCCTAGGATTTTTTCCAACGAATGTTGGCTCAAACTGTCTTGCATACACACGGTCACACAAAGTTTTCGGAAAATCCGATCATTCTGAACGCAGTGACATAAAACACATAGGTCGGGACTATAAACGGGGCAGTAGCCAATAGCTTTCATCTCTTTATTTATTCTGAGCATGCATGGCACTTTGTGCTTTGGATTTGTGTACACACGATCGGAAATTCCGACAACGGATTTTGTTGTCGGAAAATTTTATAGCCTGCTCTCAAACTTTGTGTGTCGGAAAATCCGATGGAAAATGTGTGATGGAGCCTACACATGGTCGGAATTTCCGACAACAAGGTCCTATCACACATTTTCCGTCAGAGAATCCGATCGTGTGTACGGGGCATTAATCCTCACAGTTACTCTTGATGGGCGCTGGAACAGGCCCTGCTGTAAAATATTAGATCAAGAATTGTAATTACATGCACCTGTTGAACAGGGGCAAAAAAATTGGGCCTTTAGTGGTGGTGGTGCTGGTGCCACAACACTGTAAGTCCTCACAGTTACTCTTGGTGGGCGCTGGAACGGGACCTGCTGTGAAATATTAGATCAAGAATTGTAATTACATGTCCCTGTTGAACAGGGGCAGAAAAATTGGGCCTTAGGCACTGGTGCCACAACACTGCAACCCCTCACAGATACTCTAGTTGGAGCGCAGGAACGAGCCCTGCTGCAAAGTATTGCATCAAAAATTGTAATTACATGCGCCTGTTAAACAGGGGCTGAAAAATTGGGCCTTAGGCACTGGTGCTGGTGCCACAACACTGCAACCCCTCACAGATACTCTAGATGGAGCGCAGGAACGAGCCCTGCTGCAAAGTATTGCATCAAAAATTGTAATTACACGCCCCTGTTAAACAGGGGCTGAAAAATTGGGCCTTAGCCACTGGTGGCGGCGCCCAGAACCAAAAATGTTCTTACAAGCTATCAGCATGATCATTGAGGAGGAAGAGGATAATCACTCAGCATAACAGGATAGTCACTCAGCATCAGCATAGGCAGTCTTGAAGGGATCTGACATTTCAAAAAAAATTATTCGGTTACATCAGCATCAGGTGCTTGGTAGCTGGTGGTGATCCAAGACTGATTTATTTTTATGGAAGTCAGTTGATCGACCGAGTCGGTGGACAGACGCACCCTGTGATTGGTTATAAAGCCTCCAGCAGTGCGTTCCGAAAGAACGCTGCATGCAGGACAGGCCAGTAGCTCAATTGCATACTGTGCAAGCTCTGGCCAGTGATCCATCCTCAAGACCCAGTAACCCAGAGGATTTTCGGTGGGAAAGGTGTCCAAGTCAGATCTTGCCCCTAGGTATTCCGGCACCATGCAAAACAGACACTGGTGATGGTTGCTGGAACCGATCATACCTTGGGGCTGCGGACTAACAATGGCATCCTGACTGCTAATATGTATCGGGATGAAATTATCAGACCGTACACTCTTTCCTCCTGGTTCAAGACAATGCCCGGTCTCATGTGGCGAGCGTATGCAGCCAGTTCCTGGAGGATGACAGAATTGATACCCTTGAATGGCCCCCACGCTTGCCTGACCTAAATCCAATAGAACACCTCTGGGACCTTATGTTGCCAGGTTGCACCTCAGTCTGTTCAGGAGCTCAGTGTTGCCCTGGTCAAGATGTGGGAGGAAATACCCCAGAACACCATCCGTCGTCTCATTAGGAGCATGCCCCGACGTTGTCAGGCATGCATACAAGCACGTGGGGGCCATACAGACTACTGAGTACCATTTTGAGTTGCTGCAATGAAAGTTCAGCAAAATGGACTAGCCTGCTGCATCATTTTTTCACTTAGATTTGTGGGGTGTCTTTGAATTCAGCCCTCTGTAGGTTTCATTTCCATCAAATGATGTGGTATCTTTTCCTTCCTAACACATTACTCAGTCCATATTAGTATAGATTTCCAGCATTATATTTTTCCCCATTGCGATCTGATGTTCCTTTAATTTTTTAAGAATGGTTCCAAACAAATCCAGAAAGCCTGCCAAACTTAGATCACAATTATTTTATTTCCAACTTTCAGAAGAATATCAATTGTAAATAGGTCCTGTTAGCCTAAATTTGTGAATAGTCCTAATTCTTTGTATTAAGCCTTATCTGAACACAGCTGTACAGCTTGTGTGAATTTCCCTACCGGTTTAAGCCATCCTACCTCCCAAGTGTCAGGACTCAGATATGCTCATTGCCAAATTTTATTTGCATTAGAGGCATAATCCACATATAGGAATAGAAGGTAAGATGTGCACGTGCTGAAATTTATTTTTGGAACTTTGGAGGACAGATGGCTAAAGTATGCAACCTGCAGAAATTACTGTAGAATGTTCACAGTCTTAGAACATCTACTATATCATGTCAACAGTTTAAAGTATATGTAAATAGTAATAGTAATAGTAATAGTAAATAGTAATAGTAAATGTAAACCCAACGTTTCATATTTCTGATATGTGCCTGATGTACCATGCTCTTGTATGACAAAGTGTCCTGTTCTCTTTGTATTGTTTCCTTTGCATGAAATCCTTGGTGTTCCTACCTGTCCCTCTGCTGCTTTCCTATTAAAAACTGACCACACTAAGCTGGAGAACATTCCATGGTCAATTCTCTAGCTATGCTGGGAACTCAGCCTGCTTTCCTCCAATGATCAGACTTGTCCCCCCCCGTACTGCCTTTTACTGGAAAGATCAGTGTATTGCTGTTTCTTTTCGCCTAGCTTCTATGCAGCTGAGAACAGAGGGAATGTGATCACTTATGAAAAAGGGAAAACAAAGGTATTTATAAAGTTTGCTATATCTATACACAAATGTTTTGCCTTTCATTTCTATTTTAAACTGAATGGGTTGTTTTACAGGGTGATCATTTACAACCACATCAAGAACACCTGCTATAGCATGTCTGCAGTCTCTGGCCACCCACTCACTGTACATTGTCCACGACGTCGGGCCATCCCAATCTAACATGTTCACCGTCTCCAGCCATCTCCTGAAGCATGGCTGCATTTTCTGACCTATTGTAACATGTTCATGGTCTTGAACCATCTCCTGCAACATACTCACAGTCTCTGACTATTCACTGTAGCATGTTCACATTCTCTGTTTATCTACTATAGCATGTCTAAAGTTTGAATCAGCTACTGTAGTATGTCCACAGTCTCAGATGATCTACTGTAGCATGTTCACAGTCTCAGATCATTAACTATATCATGTTCACAGTTTAAGACCACCTACCTTAGTATGTCTGCAGTTTCTGACCATCTACTGTATCATGTCCATGGACTCATACCATTTTCTATACACTGTCCACAGTGCTGAGCCATCTACTGTAGTTGGTTCACCCTCTCTCACCATCTCCTGTAGCATGTCTGCATATACTAAACTATCTACTGTAGCATATCCATGGTCTCAGACCAACTTCTGTACATTGTCCATGGCGTTGGGCCTTCTACTGTAGCATGTCCTCAGTCTCAAACCATCATCCGTAGCATGCCTACAGTTTCTGACTAACCACTGTAGTGTGTCCATGATCTCTGATCATCTGCTATAGCAGCGGCCCCCAACCTTTTCATTACCAGGAACTGGTTTTTCGGGAGCCAATTTTTCCAGGGTGGGGGGTTATTGACGATGTGATGTTCACAGAGTCATTCCTCAGCCTCCTTCACAATACAATCCCCCTTTACAGCACGGTCCCCCCTTTATATCAGTGTCCACAGTCCCCCTTTACATGGCAGCACAGAAAAAGACACACACAAATAAAAAAACCTCCATATATGCACTATCCTATACCCACAGTTTATCCAGGGGAAGGCAAAAAAAAAAACATCATTAAAGCATGATCCAATTTACACCAGTGGGGTAAAAAAATCCTTCCTGATCCCCCAACAGGCAATCTGATATTCCCTGGATCAATTTTACCTAAAAAAATATTAGTATCCAGTTATATTATGTGTATCTAGGAAAGAATCCAGTCCTTTTTTTAAACAATCTACTGAGCTGGCCAGAAATAGCTCTTGAGGGAGTCTATTCCACATTTTCACAGCCCTTACTGTGAAGAAGCTTTTCTGTATTTGGAGATCAAATCTCTTTTCCTCCAGTTATAAAGAGTGCCCCCTTGTCCTCTCTGATGACCTTAAGGTAAATAACTCACCAAGTTCACTATATGGTCCACTTATGTATTTGTACATGTTGATGATATACACCCCTTAATCTCCTTTTCTCAAGAGAGAATAAATTCAGTTCCTCTAATCTTTCCTCGTAGTTGAGCTCCTCCATGCCTCTTATCAGTTTGGTTGCCTTCCTCTGCACTTTCTCCAGTTCCCCGATATGCTTTTTGTGAACTGTTGCCCAAAATTGAACTGGGTATTCCAGATGAAGTCTTACTAATGATTTGTACAGGGGCAAAATGCTATCTCTCTCTCTGGAGTCTATACCTCTCTTAATACAAGAAAAATTTTGCTTGCTTTGGAAACCAAGGCTTGGCATTGCATGCTGTTATTAGGCTTATGATCTACCAAACCATAGATCCTTCTCCACCATTGATTTTCCCAGTTGTACTCCTCCTAGTATGTTTTATGCATGCATATTCTTCGCCCCCAAGTGCATAACTTTACATTTATCAACATTTAGACCCCTTTCACATGGACGGATAGAATTCAGCTTTTAGCTGCGGCCAGATCAAGTTATCTACCGCAGCTAAACTAGACAATGCTTTCCTATGGCCCCATGTTTCGTTACATGGGGTTTGGTGTGGTTAGAAAAAAATAATTTGACTGAGTCTAGGACCGATTGATTGCAGCTATCTGCACATAACTGCAGGTAATCGCAGTGTACTATTTCACCTGCAGATAGCAGAGGCAACAGGGAAAGAAAAACAACAGAAAGCACATCAGAAATGGCAAGAATCTTCCACCCCAGCTAAATGCATATAAACGCAGCTAATCGCAATGTACAAATGCTAGTGATCCCTGTGCATAGAGTCTTGGAATTTCAAAATAACAAAACATTTTAGCAGCGGCAGAACAGCCGCCCATGTGAAAGGGGCCTAAACCTCATTTGCCACACAGTTGCCCAATGAAACAGTGCACTGAGGTCGGCTTGTAAGTTGGAGGCATCCTACAAGGTTGTTATTACATAGCTTGGTGTCATCTGCAATGACTGAAATGGTACTTTTAATCCCAAACCCTATATAATTTATAAATATTTTAAAAAGTAAGGGTCCCAACACTGAACCTTGTGGTACACCACTGAAAACCTTAGACGATTCAGAGTATGAATCACTAAACGCTACTCTTTGAATTCGATCTTTTAGCCAGTTTTCTATCCATTTACCAAAAAACTGATTTTTGCAAGCCTGTAGACTTTACCTTAGGGCCCTTTCACACTGGGGTGGTTTGCAGGCGCTATTGCGCTAATAATAGCGCCTGCAAACCGATCCGAAAGTGCCGTTGCTTTGATTCCCCGAGGGCTTTCACACCGGAACGGTGCACTAGCAGGACGGGAAAAAAAGTCCTGCTAGCAGCATCAGCAGCATCTTCGGAGCGGTGAAGGAGCGGAGTGTATACCGCTCCTTCATCGCTCCTGCCCATTGAAATCAATGGGACAGCGCGGCTATACCGCCAGCAAAGCGCCTCTGCAGAGGCGCTTTGCGGTGGTTTTTAACCCTTTCTACCGACGGTAAAGCGCCGCTTATAATAGCGGCGCTTTACCACCGACGCCGCCCCCACCCCAGTGTGAAAGGGCCCTACACATAAGCTGTTAGTGGGGAACTGTGCCAAATGCTTTGGCAAAATTCAAGTATACCACATCCACAGTCACCCCTCTGTGGATTTGTCTGACAACTTCTGTCTTTCATGAATCCATGCTGTCTGTTGCCTAACCACTTCAGCCCCGGACCATTTGGCTGGCCAAAGACCTGAGCACTTTTTTGCGATTCGGCACTGTGTTGCTTTAACTGACAATTGTGCGGTCGTGTGACGTGGCTCCCAAACAAAACTGACGTCCTTTTTTTCCCCACAAATAGAGATTTCTTTTGGTGGTATTTGATCACCTCTGCGGTTTTTATTTTTTGCGCTATAAACAAAAAAAGAGCGACAATTTTGAAAAAACGCATTTTTGAAAACGCAATTTTGAAAAAAACATTTTTTCCCTCAGTTTAGGCCGATACGTATTCTTCTACATATTTTTGTTTAAAAAAATTGATTGGTTTGCGCAAAAGTTATAGCGTCTACAAAATAGGGCATAGTTTTATGGCATTTTTATTAATAATTTTTTTTTACTAGTAATGGCGGCGATCAGCAATTTTTATTGTGACTTTGACATTATGGCGGACACATCGAACAATTTTGACACATTTTTGGGACCATTCACATTTATACAGCGATCAGTGTGATTAAAAATGCATTGACTACTGTGTAAATGTGACTGGCAGTGAAGGGGTTAACACTAAGTGGCGCTGTAGGGGTTAAGTGTGTCCTAGGGAGTGATTCAAACTGTGGGGGGGAGGGGCTACGTGTGACACATCACTGATCACCGCTCCCGATTACAGGGAGCGGTGATCAGTGACAGTGTCACTAGGCAGAACGGGGAAATGCTTGTTTACATTAGCATTTCCCCGTTCTTCCTCTCCGTGAGACGATCGCAGGTATCCCCGTGGACATCGAGTCTGAGGGACCCGCGATCCTACTCACAGAGCTTGCAGCAGGTGTGCGCACTGGTACACCCATTTGCGCAGCCGTGACATTCTGTCGACATATATCTACATGCGGCGGTCGGGAACTGGTTAAAATGTTTATTTTTTTCTAGCAACACATCATCCATGTGGTCTTTTATTAAACTCTCCAGTATCTTCCCAACTACAGAAGTAAAACTAACAGGTTTATAGGTACTTGGTAAAGTCTTTGACCCCTTTTAAAATATGGGCATCACGTTGGCCATACGCCAATCCATTGGTACCATTCCAGTCATTAACGAGTCCCTTAAAATTAGAAACAATGGCTTTGAAATGACAGAGCTCAATTCTTTTAGGATCCGTGGGTGGTGCCATCTGGTCCAGCTGCTTTATCTACCTTTATTCTCTCTAAATATTTCTGGACCATATCAATTTTAAGCCATTGTGGATCATTTGGGGCTGTGTCAATACTATCCCCATTATGGACATGAGCTCCTGATGGTCCTTTGTATACACAAAGCTGAAGAAGGTATACACTGTAATGCCGCGTACACACGATCGGAAATTCGGCCAGCAAAAGACTGATGAGAGCTTTTGGTCGGAAAATGCGACCGTGTGTATGCTCCATCGGACTTTTGCTGGCGGAATTCCCGCCAGCAAAAGATTGAGAGCGGGTTCTCAGTTTTTTGGTCGGAAAAAGTTCCTATCCGAAAATGCGATTGTCCGACGCGCAAAATACCTACGCATGCTCGGAAACAATTCCACGCATACTCGGAAGCATTGAACTTCATTCTCTCGGCTCGTCGTAGTGTTGTATGTCACCGCGTTCTTGACGGTCGAAAGTTCAGAGAACTTTTGTGTGACCGTGTGTATGCAAGGCAAGCCTGAGCGGAATTCCATCGCAAAAACCATCCAAGTTTTTTCCAACGGAAAATCCGCTCGTGTGTACGCGGCATAATAAATTTGCCTTCTCTTTGTCCCCAGTCACCCACTCCAGATTATTTTGTAAAGGGCCTACATGCTCATACCTGACCTTTTCACTATTAATATATTTGAAGAATTTCTTTTGGTTTGATACACACGGTCGGATTTTCCGATGGAAAAAGTGCGATCGGATTGTGTTGTTGGAAATTCCGATCGTGTGTGGGCTCCTTTGGACTTTTTCCGTCGGAATTTCTGACACACAAAGTTTGAGATCAGGATATAAAATTTTCCGACAACAAAATCCGATCGTTTAAATTCCGATCGTGTGTACAAAAAACTGATGCACAAAGTGCCACGCATTCTCGGAATAAATTAAGAGACAAATGCTATTGGCTACTGCCCCATTTATAGTCCCGACGTACGTGTTTTACGTCACTGCGTTCAGAACGATTGGATTTTCCAACAACTTTGTGCGAAGTTTGGCTAAAAATCCGTTGGAAAAAATCTGATGGATTTTGTTGTCGGAATGTCCGATCAATGTCTGATCGTGTGTACAGGGCATTACTCTCTTTTGCAATTTGTTGTTCGTTTTGAATATTTGATTTATTTTTTACATATACTGTTATATCCTTAGTAACATTTAAACGATGATAGTGTTCCTTAATTTTTATATTTTTTAAAAGCTCTTTTCTTATCATTTGTAGCTTTTTTTAACTTTGGCTGTGAGCCACATAGGTTTTATTTTTAGTCTGCTACCCATGGGAATATACTTTGCAGTGGGTTCGCATACAGTAGTTTTGAAAGAATTCCCGTTTTTATTCTGTGTTCATCAATGTCAATATTCTCTCCCAGTCTAATGCCCAGTACACACAAAAGGATTTTCCAACGGAAAATGTTCGATAGGAGCTTGTTGTCGGAAATTCCAACCGTGTGTAGGCTCCATCGGACATTTTCCATCGGAATTTCCGTCACACAAAATTTGAGAGCTGGTTCTCAAATTTTCTGACAACAAAATCCGTTGTCGGAAATTCCAATAGTGTGTACACAATTCCGATGCACAAAGTTCCACGCATGCTCGGAATCAAGCAGACGAGCAGCACTGGCTATTGCACTTCATTTTTCTCGGCTCGTCGTACGTGTTGTACGTCACCGCATTCTTGATGTTCGAAATTTCCGACCAACTTTGTGTAACCGTGTGTATGCAAGACAAGTTTGAGCCAACAACCGAAAAAAAAAACATGGATTTTGTTGTCAGAAAATCCTATCGTGTGTACAGGAGAGCAGCCCTCATCCTTGGGAAATTTGCTCTCTTAAAGTTATAGGTTTTTTTTTTTCCAGTATGAATGCAATCATTTTCTGGTCACTGCTACCCAGATGTTCTTTTATATGAACATAAGTAATACGCTCTGCATGGTTTGAGATTACCAGATCCAGCAGAGCATCATTCCTAGTTGGGGCCTCTATGAACTGGACCATAAAATTGTCTTGTAATAGGTTTATAGTTTTTTTCCCAGTGAGAGAAGAGAGCCTGCTTCCTTCTAGACTCCGGTCCTGAGATAAATGGCACTATGCCCTGGCGAGGTGGCAAGAAAGGAGAAGAGGGGGCATGGTGACTATCCCAGGTCAACCTTGCTTCCACAGCACTTGGCAAATTCTGATTCACAATAATAGGAAATGCCGACCTCACAGGATCAAAAAGCATAGGTGCTCTGATGCTTTTTCTTCTTCTTATAAGTATTATCAATATTATCTTTATTATTATTGCTATTATTTTTTGTAATCTTAGTTTGTGATTCATTTGAAGGCAATGGTCATGTTTTGTTCCTTTTTTTGCAACTATGCTTTCCTTAGTTTGCAATTGATCAAAATCGGTGTATTGCAAAATAAGCAATGATCTACAAGGACTTCAATTCTGTGCCAGTAATGCATTAAAATCCCTTGTGTAGCCCTGGCCCAAACTGTTTATTTAAATGATGTTACAGGATGTTACATACTAAGATCCCTAAGTTAAATGGGGAGGGGATTTTTGGACTTTAAATAAGGAACACATATGTGTAAGTGCGCCTTCATCCCTATTCATTTGAAATACAATAAAAGAGGTTGGGACTTTAAATGAGGCAAGTAACAATCTCAATATCAAAATATGAACATATCAGCTTTATTGGCACAGACAGTGAGAAAACATAGCATTGGATACTTACATGGGTGACATTAATGTCTTAAAAGAAAAACTGAAATATCACATGGTCCTAAGTATTCAGACCCTTTGCTCAGTATTTAGTAGAAGCACTCTTTTGATCTAATACAGCCATGAGTCATTTTGGGAAAGATGCAACAAGTTTTTCACACCTGGATTTGGGGATCTTCTGCCATTCCTCCTTACTGATACTCTCCAGTTCTGTCAGGTTGGATGGTAAACGTTGGTGGACAGCCATTTTTAGGTGTCTCCAGAGATGCTCAATTGGGTTTAAGTCAGGGCTCTGGCTGGGTCATTCAAGAACAGTCACGGATTTGTTGTGAAGCCACTCCTTCGTTATTTTAGCTGTGTGCTTAGGGTCATTGTCTTGTTAAAAGGTAAACCTTCAGCCCAGTCTGAGGTCCTGAGCACTCTGGAGAAGGTTTTTGTCCAGGATATCCCTGTACTTGGCCGCATTAATCTTTCCCTCAATTGCAACCATTCATCCTGTCCCTGCAGCTGAAAAACACCCCCACAGCATGATGCCACCACCATGTTTCACTGTTGGGACTGTATTGGACAGGTGATGAGTGCCTGGTTTTCTCCACACATACCGCTTAGAATTAAGGCCAAAAAGTTCTATCTTGGTCTCATAAGACCAGAGAATCTTTTTTCTCACCATCTTGGAGTCCTTCAGGTGTTTTTTTAGCAAACTCCATGCGGGCTTTCATGTGTCTCGCACTGAGGAGAGGCTTCCGTTGGGTCACTCTGCCACAAAGCCTGGACTGGTGGAGGACTGCAGTGATGGTTGACTTTCTACAACTTTCTCCCATTTCCCGACTGCATCTCTGGAGCTCAGCCACAGTGATCTTTGGGTTCTTCTTTACCTCTCTCACCAAGACTCTTCTCCCCCCCATAGCTCAGTTTGGCCAGACGGCCAGCTCTAGGAAGGATTCTGGTCGTCCCAAACGTCTTCCATTTAAGGATTATGGAGGCCAATGTGCTCTTAGGAACCTTAAGTGCAGCAGAAATTTTTTTGTAACCTTGGCCAGATCTGTGCTTTGCCGCAATTCTGTCTCTGAGCTCTTCAGGCAGTTCCTCTGACCTCATGATTCTCATTTGCTCTGACATGCACTGTGAGCTGTAAGGTCTTATATAGACAGGTGTGTGGCTTTCCTATCAAGTCCAATCAGTATAATCAAACACAGCTGGACTCAAATGAAGGTGTGGAACCATCTCAAGGATGATCAGAAGAAATGGACAGCACCTGAGTTAAATATATGAGTGTCATAGCAAAGGGTTTGAATACATAGGACCAGGTGATATTTCAGTTTTTCTTTTTTAATAAATCTGCAAAAATGTCAACAATTCTGTGTTTTTCTGTCAATGTGGGGTGCTGTGTGTACATTAATGAGGAAAAAATGAACTTAAATGATTTTAGCAAATGGCTGCAATATAACAAAGAGTGAAAAATTTAAGGGGGTCTGAATACTTTCCATCCCCACGGTATATATATATATATATACAATCTATTCTCACCATGTATAGGTTTATCTTTCTATTTTATCATCATAATGGCATGCTATACTACATCTTACCCTATGGTTCACTGTAAAGTGTATATATTTTTCTTTATTTTTTTTAATTATTTTATTTAGGTACTTTCTATGACGTGTCTTGCATATAAGAAATGATTGTCATCCATGTTATCCAATGCTATGTTTTCTCACTGTCTATGCCAATAAACTTAATATGTTCATATTTTGATATTGAAATAGTTATTACTTGCCTCACCTACTGTATTAAATTCAACCTCTTTTAATGTATTTCAAACTAAGGTCCCTATCTTACATAAATACATATATTAGGGCCAATTTAGACAGGATCCAATTACCCAACATACCTCTCTGTAGCATGGAACGGAAACTAATGCAAACACAGGGAGAACATAAAAACTTCATACAGGTATGTACTGGTTAGTATTCAAACCAAGGCCTCTAATTTCTTGTCCCTTTTTCTCTAAGGTGACAAATAATTTCTACTTAGAGAACATGATTGTAAGCTAAGGGTTTTCAATTTTCTATAACAAGCATTGGTGCAATTACTGCATTTCTTTGTTGCACCATGACAGCCCCTCTAAATAACTTACTGTGACCTGGAATGTCCAAAATGTACAACTGCAAAGCTCTTTATAGCCTGGTACCTAAAACCCCCAATCCATTTTATTCTCATCAGTTTAGAGGATTACGTTGAAACTGGTCACCAAATCAACTGTATTAAACACCCAACCAAACGTTTAGATTAATTTAACTAAATACAGTACATTTGAGGTGCATCAAAGCAAAAGGTGTACACAAGTCTCTCTCTTCTACCATCAGCATCTATGCACTGCAGCACAACATATCAGCTCCTTGCGCTGCTTCTTCCTACTTGCCTCTGAGCTTTGCTGTTGTAGCAATGTAGCAATTGTAGCAATGTTTTATAAATTTGCAATTTTTTCCCCACAAAGGTTACCCTTGAAAGCTACTACTATCTTCCCTTCACCAAATAACTCTACTCCCACCGCCAACATGCATGACATTTAATTTCATGATTATTACTGAAAATCATTTGGATGTATGGGGGGTCTTAAAAAAAAAGGATCTACCTTTGGTGCTAGTAACAGACTGCATTGCATATGTTGTTTTTGTTGTAGCCCAAATGTAGCCAAGACGAGCAGCAAATGAAGAACCAATAGTTGTAGTAATATATAAAATGAATAAAACTATTTTATATAATGAAATATGTTTATTCAGTCATTACAGAATGTAGGTGTAAAGTCTGAGTCTAACTCATCATTTGTTGTATTCTAGAAGCAGAGAATAGAATGATCTGAATAAGTGTTTCAGTTGAAAGTTCAGTTGGCAGCCTGAGTGCTGGCGATCCAGGAGTTGTAGTTGCAGACCTTGGTGTAGACACCGGGGTAGTTCCTCAGGGCACAGCCGTATCCCCAGGAGACAATACCCTGGAGCTGTCCGTTACACACCACGGGGCCACCAGAGTCACCCTGAAAGATAGAAAAAGCATTTTTTAGAACTTTGGGTATTTGGGTAAATGACAGTAAATTAAAAGTATTTAGATGCGGTGGTTGTGTTGGTTTTCATTTTTTCAGACTTTATCTTTTTTTCCACCTGGTAATCCAGGGGATGACACCCTTCCTGTCCCTGGGTGGCTAAATTCACTACCTCCAGTGTATCTATGGAAGGAGCCATAATAGCAATCAAGGCTGGGTTTCAAGCATGTCTACCGTTACTATTACAAGTGGGGCGATTAGTAAATAAGACTGGTGTTTGCTTCCAGTTTATTTCACAGGAAGTGACAAGGACACTGGATGTCTGGCAGAATCAACAGTTAATTCCTATATTTGATAAAAAAACCCTTAACTTGAAAATGAGAAAAATAATGCAGCCATTATATCTTAGGACCGGTAAGCTAAAAGATATTGGGGTTGATTTACTAAAACTGGAGAGTACAAAATCTGCTGCAGCTGTACATAGAAACCAGTTTAAAGCTGATTGTTTTATTCTTGCAGAGCTGCACCAGATTTTGCACTCAGTTTTTTGTAAATCAACACCATTACATATTTTTACATATAGTTCTTGGGTTCAGTTATACCTGTACACAAGGCCGGATTTTCCGATGGAAAATGTGTGATAGGACCTTGTTGTCGGAAATTCCGACCGTGTGTAGGCTCCATCACACATTTTCCATAGGAATTTCCGACACACAAAGTTTAAGAGCTTGCTATAAAATTTTCCGACAACAAAATCAGTTGTCGGAAATTCCGATCCTGTGTACACAATTCCGACGCACAAAGTGCCACGCATGCTCAGAATCAAGCAGAAGAGCAGCACTGCCTATTGAATTTCATTTTTCTCGGCTCGTTGTACGTGTTGTCTGTCACCGCGTTCTTGATGTTCGGAATTTCCAACCAACTTTGTGTGACCGTGTGTATGCAAGACAAGTTTGAGCCAACATCCGTCGGAAAAAAACGATGGATTTTGTTGTCGGAATGTCCGATCGTGTGTACAGGGCATACGATGATATTTTTTCTATATCGCCTATGGTTGTAAAGGCAGGAGTTTTTTTTTTTATCCTAATGCATTCTAAGCATTAAGATAAAAAACATTCTGTGTGCATCAGCTCCCCTCAGCCCCCCTAATACTTACCTGAGCCCCATCTCTATCCAGCAATTTCCATGAGTCCCTTGGCCACCCAGGCTGAGAGACAGCAGCAGCGCCATGGGTTATACATTTAATTTAATTTCTCTTTACTTTAAACTAATATATATATATATATATATATATATATATATATATATATATATATATATATATATATAAATCTCAGTCTATGAAAACTACTAGTAGTTTGAGAAAACACATTTATTTAAACAGTGCAACTTTATATACAAAAAATAAAATAAGTTGTGGCAATTACCTGGCAGGAATCCTTGCCTCCCTCCAGGTAGCCAACGCAGATCATGTTGCCGGTAATCTCTCCGGGGTAGGCATTGCTACACTGGGCAGCGGTCAGGATGGGGGCGCTCACACACTGCAGGAGGTTAGGCATGCTGGCTACAATTAAAACAAATGACAGTTAATAAAATATTGACTAGAGACAAAAGGAGAACAAATTGTGTTAAAAAAACAGAGATTATATTAGACTTCTGAGGACTCTACTTTTGTTCCTAGTATTTTATGGTGCTATCTGTTGTTTTATGTGAATTATAATAAACTTGTTAATTTTAATTGTGTATCTCGTGAGGTCCCAATAAAGTCCATTAGTTGTTGGTGACATTAGTGGTTGGAGGGGAAATTATGTTGTGAATAATTTATACAGCCTATATTTTGAATAGCTCTAATTAGAAGATAAGATTACACATACACAGCTGACTCATCATCCCAAACCTCTTCCAGTTATAGAGGCCTGTGTGTATTTTTAGCTAAAAAGAAGCAGTCAACATCAAAGTGTAGTCAAAACTTTTTGGATAGATGGGTGGGGGTGGGGGAATAAAACATTCTTTGGTTTGTATTGCTGCCTGTGTTCTTGCTAAAGACGTTCACCCTCTTTATTTGTCCTGAAGACCATTGTCACTGGGACTGAAAATGGAGAAATACAACATTTTGAATGGCTTACAGAACAGCAAAAAGGTAAATCTCCCAAAGGGGACACTTGTTCCAAGTTTCAAAAACATTTCAGAACGTATTTCTTATTGTTTTTCTACTTTATTATTTTTTGCTTTTCTTCAGTAAAGTCTAACTAAAATTTCCCCCTCCCAACTCATGAAGGATCCAGTGTCAATTTCTATTCTAGGGGATGGGATAATACAGAGTAATATCTATCTTACCCCAGGACAGCCTGCTGTCTGGTCCTACTGCAATGTGGTGGGGCACTCCTTCCACCAGCCACCCTGATGACATGGCCACTGATCATTAGGGTGGTCCTGCACTGTACCTGATGAACTCGGCAAGAGGGGCAGTGACAAGACCAGTCAGAGAACTGGCAAGAAGAGAGGCTTTGGAGGACTGGTCACCACAACCATAAACTCATGGAAGAAGATAGTGGGACTCTAGATTAAGTTAAACATTACTTTGTGTTATTCCAACCCCTTGACAAAACAAGCACTGGATCCTTCACTGCTGGAGGGATGGAGACATGCTTAATACATTTTTAGCTGCCCAGAACTAGGGTTTTTGGGATTTGTTCCTCAAAGGAATAATTTTGCCTAAATAAGGCCATTAGTGCTTGGTGGTGCCACTCCAGGCCCCTTTGTCACTCAGTTTAGCAAGGAAAAACTCATCCAGTAAGCAATGAACATTTAAGCATGAAACCACCACTCACCATAGCCGATCCTGGTGTGGATGTATACATGTGATCAGTTAATGCCGCTCCTTGGGCTATGCCCCCTTACGTGTTTCACCCCGCCCCCTGGGGGGGGGGTTATCACCCCTATGTTTCACACCAGGATCGTCTATGGTGAGCGGCGGTTTCATGCTTAAATATTGCCTAAATTTACTAGAGAAGCTTAGCTTCATTTAATATCAGTAATATATGATGTTACAGTGATGTTGACTTACTTCCACTGCTAAGGGTATTGCCCCATCCGGAGATCACACAGTTTGTGCCGGCAGCAGCACAACCACTGGGCAGAGGCACGGTCTTGACGTAGGAGTTGAGGGTGGCGGGAGAGGCCAGCTTGACCAACATGATGTCGTTGTCCAGGGTTCTGGAGTTGTATGCAGCATTTCTGATGACCTTGGCAGAGTTGATGAACTGCTCGGTGCCCTCAGAGACAGCGATGTTGTGCTCTCCGAGTCTGACTTGCATGCTCCTGTATAGAGACAAATTCAATGAAATCAGTATACATTTGCATCTTAAACAAAGGAATTCTGGATAGAAGCCAGTTAATTTATTTCAAACTGAGCAGCATTGTAGGTTTGCTTAATATGGAACGTGTACCGTTAGTGGTTGGTACACTCACCTCCAGTTCCAGAAATGAAGTACAGTCGTTTTTGGTAGTGAGAACATTGAATTTTGGTTGGTATAGAGCAGTGAAGGAATAAAGCCTCTGTCAGAGGCCTGTCTTTCTATTGGGGAGATTTATCCTCACTTCCAGTCAAGACAGGAAGTGGTATAAAATTGTGTCCAATGGACACACAAACAAGATTACATTCTAGTAGATTGGGGAAGGCTTTCTGTCAATGCATCCCATATTACATGCACAAGAAGTGAGGCAAACACTCCAAAATGGGTCACAGGAATAAATAACACTTGGTAGCATTTTTAACTCATCCCCAATCTGTTCAAAATATTACAAAATACCTAGAGAAAGGGTTCAATGATTAAAGTAAGCATTACAGCTGAAACTTTGGTATGGTAATTTTTACATAGTTTCATTGGTCTAGCTTAATTATTGTTAAGAGCACTTTTTTTGCAACAATAGTTATCTATGTATATCTGATTTGGATATTACACAGGAGCTATATGTTAGCAAGGGATTGGGAGCACCAAAACCATCCCAAGGGATCTCCTGCTGACCTACCCCATGTCCAACCAACCATCCATTTAACCAACATGCCACTATGCTGGTCATTCAGCTGGTAAAAGTTCTTAATAATAGATACTACTTATTTTCAATGCCTTATAACTATTCCAATAAATAGTGCTGTCATAAAAAGTGCACTTACGCCTTGTAGCAGTGAGCAGCAGAGACCACCCACAGGGATGTGACGAGGGATCCACCACAGAAGTGATATCCAGAGTTCAGAGATACCTGCCAGGGCTGAGAGTAGGCTCCACAGGTATATCCTCCGACGATCTTGTCATCATCCAAGGCAGCTGTAAAACACAACATGTGCTGATTACATATAGAGAGCATATGAAAAGGGATATATTAAGTTTATGTTCATATAAGTTTTTTATTTTTTTTTAATTAAAAATGAATAAACATACCCTGTCTATATATATATATATATATATATATATATATATATATATATATAGATAGATAGATAGATAGATGATAGATAGCTAGATAGATAGATAGATAGATAGATAGATAGATAGATAGATAGATAGATAGATAGATAGATAGATAGATAGATAGATAGATAGATATAGATAGATAGATATATATAGATAGATAGATATATATATATATATATATATATATATATATATATAGAGAGAGAGAGAGAGAGAGAGAGAGAGAGAGAGAGAGAGAGAGAGAGAGAGAGATACATAATGTATACTCACCAGCTGCCCCGAGGAGCACACAGATCAGAAGGAGTTTCATGGTGTCGATTTTACCAGTGAACAATTTGTTGCTAATAATGTAGGTATTTATATGTTTTGCCAGGACCCCCCACCCCATTCCCCCTACCTGAACACTGGCCAGCTGTGTCAATAAGAAATGTTCAGGTTAATGTATACACAGTTTTAACTGCATGTTTTTTTCCACACTATCAGCAACCTTCACCATCGGTAATGTTAGTAATTTTTTTTAATCGTATTTATTCATTTTTTCACACTATACCATTTCACTTATTTAAAGGCCAACAGATCAAATTGTTTTAATATGACAACATCTTATTATCTATAAAGATGGCTATCACTTTTACAGAATAAGGTATTAAGTGATGTTTGACCCATTCTGGGTCTACTGCTCTAAAGCACATAGGCTAAGGGGGGCTCCCGGATTCTGATAAGCTCCCTGCCCGCAGACCCCGACAACCCATGGCCAGGGTTGTCAGGTAGAGGCCCTTGTCCTCATCAACATGGAAACAAGGTGCTTTGGGGTGGGGGGGGGGGGCAGGGGGCACCCACCCCCCATGTGGAGGACATGCGGCTTGGTATGGTTCAGGAGGGGGCGGATCAGTCAAGACGGCGATCCGACTTTGATCCGACTTCAGTGATATTCAATGGGCTGAAGTAGAATCAAAGTAGGACCAAAGTAGTGCAGGGAGCATTTTTAAAGTCGGACCGACTTGTGTTGGACCAGTTAAGATGGCTCCCATAGGGAAACATTGATTTTCTCACATCATGAGACATGAGCTCCCAATGTCGGAGCATTTGTCAGAGCATTTGTTGTACCAGTGTGAACCCGGCCTCAATGTACAAGTAGCTACATGTACAAGTAGCTTGTGGGTATACCATAATGGTAACCTGCTCAGATACTATTGTCTTGTCTAATGTTTGCCATCACTTGGAGTTGAAACTCCACTTTGAGGGCCAGGTGAACCAATCCAGATAATAATTTTCTTCTGCATTCTCCATAGCATTAAACAGATCTTTAATTGATGTCCAATGGGTTCTGAAAGAGAAAGGGTCAATGCTCTGATTAACACTGATGGTTCTTCTCTAAGATCTACTACAAATAAAGCCTACTTATCTCTGAAAGATGACGTTGAGTCATTTTTATAGGTGGCTTTGTGCTCAATGGGTAACAGGATCACTATTGAGAAGTGAACACAGAATAGGTCAAACATTACTTTCCACCTTATTCTGTCAAAGTAATGAACATTTTTGTTGATAAAATGTTATGCTGGAACAACAAGATGTTATCATGTTAATATAATGTAATCTGTTGGCCTTTACATTTGTCATAGAAAATGTATCGGGCACACTTTTTTCTGATCTATTTATTTTAAACCTTTTTGTGACTATCACCCCTTAGCAACTGTGAATGATTCCTCCTTGGCAAGCACTATGTACATATTCCCTTTCCTCTTGGTTATTGCCCCCTTTAGCAGTGATGGTGAACCTTGGCACCCCAGATGTTTTGGAACTACATTTCCCATGATGCTCATGCACTCTGCAGTGTAGTTGAGCATCATGGGAAATATAGTTAATACTGAAATGTTTCTTGATATTAAGTTTTCCTATATTTCTTTAGTCTTTGAATATCTATAGATGTACCAGACTTATTTAAAACTTTTTTCTGGGGCGTATTTTAAAAAAAATCCTAAATTCTAATTTTTTTTTGTCCATGAAAGTAGCCTCCTGTAAATTAAAAACACCCTCCTCTAAAATTCTGTTTTTCTTTTCAAATAAGGGATCACAATCTCCGGTGAGTTTTCATCACATTGGGGGAAAGGATCAAGGAATATATACTCTTAGATTGGGCACTTACTATGCTGAATATGTTTGAGGACATGCTTTGTTGGACACTTTTTGTACACCGGTCACGTAACATTTAAAATAAATAAAAATAATGTTCAAACAATGTTTAAAGCAGCCCTGTCACCCCATACATATCCCATATAAAAAGTGCAACATAGGTTGAGCACGTGAATGTAAATATCAGTCACACCACACATGTGAGGTATTGTTGAAGGGAGAGCAATAATTCTAAGGCCATAATTCATGCCTAACACTAAACTGATAACCTATAAATGGTTTTAAAGTGTCGCCTATTAATTCATTTTGGGTACCATAGGTTTTTGCGCTTCCACAGGCATGTGCAATTTTAAGACTTGGCATGTTTGGTATCTATTTACTCAATACAACCCCATCTTTTATATGTTCCCGAAAAATTAGGTATAATATTGTGTTTGTTTGCATTGAAATTATTTTTACTGTATTGTTTCCTAAAAATATGCATTTGATAAATAACTGCTGAAATACTGTGCGACATTAAAAATGTAAGTTGTGAAATCACACAGAAATAGTGCAGGAACCTTTTTCAAATGCAAATGATTTGAACGGTTCCATTGCCGCAAATGGGGTGTGACATGTCATGTGACTTTGAACTGTCAAGTCGCATGACAAGTCATACTGGTGTGAACCAGGGCTTAATATATATATTAGACATGTGCAATTCGTTTCGTAACGAATCAAAATTCGGCCGAATTTTGCATCTTAAAAAAAAATAACGAATTTCAACTAATACAAAAGAAATTACAGCAGATATAACTAATTAATTCAACATGATTCCGTAGTTCGTTAAAGATATAATGAAACAAAAGGTCAACCCAAAGTAAATCTTACAGTCCAATCAGCTGATTAATTTTGTGCTGGAGGTTGGATTACTGGCAAAGTGCATTCCTGAGAACTGAGTGAGAAGAGTGTTGTATTGTATTTGAGCAGAGGAGAAGAGATATTGTCATTGTGTGTGTTAATAGATTCAATAAACAAACGACTTTTCAAACTACGAATCATTATCACGAATATATATACATAAATAAATATCGAATTTCAACTAATACGAAAGAAATTATAGCAGATATAACGAATGAATTCGACATGATTCGAGATTCAGTATAACGAATATCGACACTCTACGAATATTAACGAACTATTCGAAAACGAATTAACGTAACATAACGAATATAACAGAATGAAATTATGTATTTTACGAATGACAACGAACTGAAACTAAACGAAACTTCCCGTTGTGCACAAGTCTATAATATATACATGCTCCTAAAGAATGGCTCCAAACAAATTCAGAAAGACTGTCAAACTCAGATCACAGTTATTTTATTTCCACATTTTCCAAAAGAAAATGAATTGTAAAAAGGTCCAGGTAGCTTAACTTTGTGAATAATCTTAATTCTTTGTATTAAGCCCTATCTGAAACAGCTGTACAGCTTGTGTACATTTCTCCACAGGTTTAAGCCGTCATTCCAAGTGTCAGAATATCTCCATTGCCGAATTTTGTTTGCATTAGAGGCATAATCCATAGACAGAAATAGAAGGTAAGATGTGCAGGTGCTGAAATGTTTTTTTGGAACTTGGAAGAACAGATGTCTAAAGTATGAAACCTGTATAAATTACTGTAGCATGTTCACAGCAGTGGTGGCCACTCATTAGGGGCGCCGCCCCGCTAATCCATGCACCCAGCCCCTAATCTACATGCAGGACGCATGTAGATTAGGGGCTGGGCGCATGGATTCCAATGTTTTTTTTGTTTGTTTCTGAAGCACGTGATTAGAGCTGGAGGCTCTATTTGGCTTCAAAAAAGCTGTTGTGTGACATTAGCAAATTAATATTCACTAATGTCTTCCTGTTTCTCCTCCCGGAGTCCTAAGACCCCATTGGCCAGGAGTCCGAAAACCAGATTGGCCGGAAGGAGAAGCGATGGCCGGGACACAGAGGAGGCAGAGGGAGAAAGCTGCCACCACACCCGTGACCTGCAGGGCTGAGCGAGCGAGCCAGTGACGGGGGTGTATGGGTGTGTTGTGCGATAGCGGGCTCGAGCAATGGGGGGGCAATTAGTGTGGGGTGGTGGGCTGGAGCGACTTGGGGGTGTCTGTGGTCAGGGCTGTCTGCCCCCCCGACCGATCGAGCACCAGCCGCCACTGGTTCACAATCTCAGAACATCTACTATATCATGTCCACAGTTTAACCCCTTGGTGCCAGCTACACGCAAATATGCGGCCTCTGGGCGGGTGGGCCTTGGCGGCAAGCAGCCGCATATTTGCTTGAATTGGTGTAAATACAGCTGTGCCGAGAGCACACAGTTATCGTCAGCTAACGGAAAGCTAACAATTGCTCTTCGATTGGGAGCTTTCCGATCATGTGACCACCGTGACAGCCATACATGGCGGTCACATGATCATAAACCCCACCCTGCCTCCCGGTATCTTAAACCTCTTAAAGGACAACCCTGGTGCCAAGAGGTTAAAGAATATGTGAATCCAACATTTCATATTCCTGATGTTGGCCCGCTGTACCATGTACTTGTATGAAAAAGTCTCCTGTTCTCTTTGTATTGCTTCATAAGAAAAAGATAGCTTTTACAAGGTCCCACCTCCAGTAAACACTGACAAAAATATATACCAGAAAGAATTACTTGTGCAGTAAAATGGTGGACTTTAAAGACACAGCATGAGACATACACATTTATATAAAAATGATTATTTTATTATAAACATATTAAAAACTTCTGTATTAAAATACTTTGAAAAATAGAGGAATATATCCTACAAAGGTATGATTTAACAATGATCCATATAATCCGGAGGGTCTTGTCCAACTTCCAGCGGTCAAAGAGTTTCACTTCAATAGCCTCTTCAGGACTGTATATTTATGGAGGGAACAACACTATTGCCATCAAACAAATAAACAAAACATCAGATTGGTATATATTACATCATTTTATAATTCATATTGCATCATTTTTATAAACCATATACGTAAAGACTGCACAGCTTATATCAGTATGGCAAACACAGGGGACCCAGGCGTAACCCACCCAAGGGGGAGCAAAAGAGTGGGGCAAGTGGGAGCGAAGGATCCATAATACACAAGGTAAACAAACAAATGAACATAGTTTGTAGCATCTATCTTTGTATCCCAAAAGGGGTATATAGAGCCCCTCCTTGCATCCCTGTTAGATTACAGGGGGTCCCCGGGTTACAAACAAGTTAGGGACTGTAGGTTTGTTCTTAAGTTGAATCTGTTTGTAAGTCGGAACAGGTACATTTTTTAAGTGTAGCTCTAGCCAAAAAAACTATTTTTAAGCTTTTTGGATAGCATAACGAAGGGTTCACACCCCTGTAACATTTGTTTTGCTGTGTGTGCCCCTGTTCAGAAGATTTCACCTCACTTTCTGTCCCAATGACAATGTTGATTTTGAAAATGTTGGGTTGTTGTGGAAACAAACCTTGGTGATTAAGCATCAGTGGAGGTACCTTTTCCCCATAATAGCTCTTACAGGAGTGAATTTCCCTTCCTATGGGTAAATTTCCTCTCACTTCCTGTTGTCTCCCTCCTTTTGTAAGTAGGAGTCGTTTGTAAGTCGAATGTTTGTAACTAGGGGACCTCCTGTACTTACACTGTAGTCTCCTAATTGTATTAGATTTCCCGCATCTGGTATTCCAGGGTGCAGATCATAAAATAGGCATCAGCAAACATTACAAGTACCTCATCTACAGAAAGAAACCAACATGTAGGCTGCTACTCCCTGCTTAGGCATATTTCACTACAGAATACCCATAACCAACAAATTGCATTACCACTTACGTCAAAAAAGGAGGGGCCCACTAGGAGTTTCAAGGTGATCCAAAGCTGTGAACTTCTACTCATTAAACCTTCCAGGAAACCAATAGTGGCATCTACACAATGTGGTGTGCCCTACCTCAAGATAACCCCTACAACGCAATAAAAACATTAATGGTTCTAAGAGGATTTCCCCAAATATTATTAAAATATTATTTAAATATTATATATTTCTAACTAGAAATGTGTTCACATTTGATGGCTCCCACAACCTCCAGGTACAGGTGGTGGCGATGGGGACATGTTGTGCCCGATCATATGCCAATCTGTACCTGGGGGGGTGAGAGCAGATGCTGTTTTCTTTTCAGATGCCAGATTTGGGAAATTTTGGGGGAACATTGTTTTATAGCTCCAATACATAGATGATGTCTTAATGCTATGGTCGCAGTTTACACAAGAACTTTCTGAATTTATGGTGGCTCTAGATCAGGGATATGCAATTGGCGGACCTCCAGCTGTTGCAGAACTACAAGTCCTATGAGGCATAGCAAGACTCTGACAGCCACAAGCATGACACCCAGAGGCAGAGGCATGATGGGACTTGTAGTTTTGCAACAACTGGAGGTCCGCTAATTACATATCCCTGCTCTAGATGATAAGGACTTCAAATTAAAATTGACCATTCAACATGATAGACTACATTATCTACATCATGAATGTGGAGAGTTTTATGTGGGCAAAAACAAACAATTCTAATATAGGATTAAAGATCATGTATATTACGCCAAGAACAATCTACTATTTACCTTTATAGGGAGACATGTGGGTATGCATCATAATAACAATGTAGAGGTCATCAGATTTGCAGGTTTAGAACATATCAGGGTGAACTTGGGGGGGGGGGATTTTGACAGAAATATTCTACAACGGAAAACTCGTTGGATTTATTGCCTCAATGTTATGTCCCCTCCTGGCTTTCACGAGGCACTTAGCTTCAAACCATTCTTATAGGTCAGGTATTGACAGTCGGCATCCTGTATATGTATATCCATGCGTTATGCAAACCTTTGGTATATGTTGTTGTATTGGTACATGAATACTGAGATAGGGAGTACAGACACTTTTCTTTATTGTGTCCTGTACACCAGATTTGTGGATAATCATTTTGTGAGAAATACTTGATTTGATAATGCTTACATATGTTAGTTAAGCATTATGTTTTTGATAATATAAGTACTTTGTTTTATCTTGCATATTATGGCAGTGGTCTTGGTGGATCCTGCTAGGTTGTGGGCAGGCATATGCATCCCACACACTCCCCACCTTGATAAGCAGTTGTTTCTGTAAGCAGCATTTTCTATTGCCCCTACCGGCTCAGCCCCCTTGGTGTATAAGCCCTTGGGAAGTTTCTTCCTGGTGGACTCCTGTGCCAGTGCGGCGATGTTGCCATAGTGAACCAAGCGAGCCGCAAAGCGCAGAAGCGGCTGATGGGATGCACGCTGCGTCATGATGTCATCAGCTGGCACCAATCGTGCAGCTGGTTCCGATTGAAGTGGCTGGGGTATTTTAGGTGGCCTCACTTGGGCAGCAGACAGATGGCAGCAACGCTGCAAGGAATGACAGTCTAAGGTAGATATGAGGCACTTATGTAATAAGGACATTGGTCTTTATATATACTTTATGCTGATAAACTGATGTCTTGGGGTTATTTCTTGCTTATGGTTATACCCCTCCTCCCCCTCTTTTTAGATGTTATTGTTTGAGAGGCACAGTTGCATATAGTTGAACACCACAGGTTGTTTCCTTTGTTTATAAGGTGAGACTCTTAAATAGTTTTAGGCGAACGGTTCTGCCCGAGCATGAGTTGGGGCCGAACATTGGCTGTTCGTCCAACACCCGAATTTGCAGGGTGTTCGGTGGTTGTTCACCCCGCGGAATGCCCTGCAATGCACTGCGAGCTGCAGAATCCATTTTGCGCCCTGATTGAGCAAAGCTCTGCCCAATCAGGGTGTAGTATAAGATGATTGTTAATGAGAGGGTCTGGAAAGCCGGCCACAGCGTCCTTAACAACAGATGAGTCATCAGCTGTCAATGGGTTTCCCCACTGACAGCTGAATAATAAAAAATAAAAAACGGTTACAAAAAATAAAAGCTAACTGCATGGGGTCCCTCCAAAATCCATACAAGATCCTTATCCAGGCATGCAGCCTGGCAGGTCAGGAAAGGGGGGGAGCTAGTTCCACCCCTCCTGAACCATACCAGGCCACATCCTCTCAACATGGGGGGTGGGTGCTTTGGGGTGGGGGGCTCTGTGCCCCCCCACCCCAAAGCACCTTGTCCCAATGTTGATGGGGACAAGGGCCTCATCCCCACAACCTTGGCCGGTGGTTGTGGGGGTCTGTGGGCAGTGGGCTTATTGGAATCTAGAAGCTCCCTTTAACAAGGGGGCCCCATATCCTGCCCCCCATCTGAATGAGTATTGGGTACATAGTACCCCTACCCATTTACCAAAAATGTGTCAAAGTAATAAAAACATACATACAGTTTTTGACAATTCTTTTATTAAAAAATAAGAAAATAGTGTCCCCCAATGTAAATCTATTGTCAATCAAGAGGGGTGGCACTAGCTCATCCCCCCCTTTCCTGCACACCCAGATAAGGGTCTGGTATGGACTTTTGGGTGGCGCCATTTTTTTCTTTTTTTTTTCAAAACCAGGTGCCGGCAATTGCAACCTTGTGTCATTTTATATGTGATTTGACTTTTTTTTTCTTTAGAAATTTCATTTTTGCTGCAGCAGGTTCTACATATGCTACAGATGTGCCACTTTACAGGCAAACTAAGAGGACCCCCCAAGCACTATATTTAATGGAATTTTTCATTTTTATTGTTGCACTTTAACCCCTTCCCGCCTGCTGTGTGCAATTAGATGGCCGCAGGGTGGCTCTATCATGCTGACTGGGCTCATATGACATCCAGGACAAAAAGTCGCTCGTGTGTGCCCGCAAGGGCGCACTTTGCAGCGTTCGGTAGTGAGTGTGTCGCTCTGACACACCGCATCACTGATCCCGGTAAAGAGCCTATGATGTAGGCTCTTTATCATGTGATCACCTGTGTCCAATCACAGCTGGTCACATTGTAACCAATGAAGTGCCATTTATGGCCTTGTCAGCTCGAGTAGCGGAGAGCTGATCAGCGGCTCTCCTGACGGGGGGGTCTGTGCTGATAATCAGTGCATTAAGTATCAGTGCAGACCCATCAATGATGCCCATTAGAGCGCACCAGGAATGCCAACCCATGCCCACCAGGGATGCCAATCAGTGCACATCAGTAATGCCTGTCAGTGCCTCCTCATCAGTGCTGCCTATCAGTGCCATCGATCAGTGCCACCCATCAGTGCCCATCAGTGCCACCCATCTGTGCCCATCAGTGCCACCTATCAGTGCCCATCAGTGCTGCCTATCAGTGCCCATCAGTGCGGCCTATCAGTGCCCATCAGTGCCACCTATTTTTTAAAGTCTTTTAATACAGAGGTTTTTAATATGTTTATAATAAGGAGTGATCGGGTCCCTGTGCCCACAAAGCAGTGTCCTCTGTCCGCTGCAACCCCTCTACCACTGCAGTGTCCTCTGTCCCCACCATAGTGTCCTCTCCCCCCCATAGTGTCTTCTGCCCCCCCATAGTGTCTTCTATCCCCCCATAGTATCCTATGTCCCCCCCATAGTGTCCTCTTCCTCCCTCCACCTCCCCCCACACACACACTATGTAGGTAAAACTCTCCTACCTTACACAGGTGTACAGCGAGCAGAGCAGAGATCGATATCACAGGGCTAGATGGGGGTGGGAACTACTGGTTAACTTTTCACATTAACAGGCTGGTGATTGGTTGCTAGGATCGCCCGACAACCAATCACCTGCTGTGTAATGTAAAAAGTTAACTCCAGCGGTTCCCGCCCCCACCCAGCCCTGTGATACCGCTGCTCACCGATGTCCAATGAAGAGGACAGCAGCGAAAATGTCCACGGGTCGTGTGCCCGTGAATTAATCATGGGCACTGACAAGCCGGTGTTCTGCCGAGAAAGTTCCACTCGGCGGATAAGGACCCCCTCTACTGCGCAGGCACTGCGCCTGCGCAGTAGGATCCGGCGGAAATAGCCAAAGGGGAATAGGTCCAAATCAGCTGTAGACGGCGCCTGTAAGAGGGCCCCTCGCGGGCTTGCTTCGCTCACCACGCTTCGCTCGCCACGCTTCGGGCACGGCCTCGCTGCGCTCGGCTCTTTTAGATTCCCCCTCTGGGGTCCACTTGGATGGTAGGGAAGGAACCTGGACCCAGAGCGCAGGCGCCGTGCACAGCTGATTGTGGATTTTGAGCTTCGGCTATCTCCGGCTGCTGTTACTAGTTGGTACTGCGCAGGCGCTGCGCCTGCGCAGTACAGGGGGGGAACTTATCCGCCAAAGGAACTTATTCGGCAAGACACCGGCCATCTAGCGGTGGCGGACCAGGTGCGGCCCACATCCCGCGGTTTTGCCGTCCCCTGAGATAAGGTTAAATACAAAGATTTAAGACTAGTCACAAAGTTAAGCTAAGTGGATCTATTTACAATTTGAAAATGAAATAACTGTGATCTGAGTTTGGCAGGCTTTCTGCATTTGTTTGGAGCCATTCTTTGGTAGCATGTATATATTAAGCCCTGGTTCACACCAGTGTGACTTGTCATGCGACTTGAAAGCTCAAAGTCACATGACAAGTCGCTACCCATTTGTGCCAATGGAACAGTTCAAGTCGCAGCGCCTTCCTGCAATATTTCCGTGCAATTTCAGTGCGACATTGACATCAGTTATCTGTCGCACAGATGTCAGCAAGCCACACTGATAGTCGGCTTTGAAAGCTGGCTGAAGTAGCACAACTTCAAAGCCACACTGGTGAGAACCAGGGCTAAAGCTGAAACCAAAGCAAACTGCTAAAGCACAGATGAAGTGGTTTCTATCTCTGTCTATTTAGTCCTGGGATTTAACCATTTTGCCCACTAAGGCAGGTTTTTTTTATATTTTATCATGTTAAAGCAGAGGTCCACCCTAAAATTAAAAATGACATTAACATTCTCCAAAAAATATATAAAAAAACATTTAAAAATTTTTTTATTTTTTTTACTTACCAGAAATGCCTGTTGCTAGGCAGTCTTCCTAATCTGCCTCTTCCTATTCCGCGGTGCTGTTCCTTCACTTCCTCTTCAGCGAGCTGCTCCCTTGTCTTCTGGGACATGTGCGTGTCCCAGAAAACAACAGGGCCATTCACAAAGCGCCGCACGACTCGCGCATGCGCAGTAGGAAACGGGCAGTGAAGCCACAAGGCTTCACGGAAATGTTTCCGTGTTGAATTTACCGCAAATTTCAGGAGGCAGACGGTGAACAATTCGCAGAGATGTGAACTGTGTGCTGCGCATTTACTGCAAGTTCAATTGAAGCCTATGAAGATAAAATTCGCACTGCACCATTGGAATCTGCATCGCACCCACAGTCAACACACACAGGACCCTTTTTTTTTCTCGCATTGAATTTGCAACGCATAGATGTGAACCAAAGCCATGGAATACTATGCTTTTTACATGATCTGCGAATCTGTGTGTTAAACTCATCAATCCCGCTGTAAATTTGCATCAATGTGAACCCAGGCTGAGTGTTTTTTTTTAGGTGGCTTTGTGCTCCCCAGGTAATAGAATAGCTTTAGAGCAGTAGACCTAGAATGGGTCAGACATCACTTATAGAATACTTTATTCTGTAAAAGTGATAACTATGTTTATAGATAATAAGATGTTGTCATATTAAAACAATTTGATCTGCTGGCCTTTAAAAAAGTGAAATGGAATAGTGTGGAAAAAATACTGAATTATCAAGATTTAAAAAAAATTACTAACCTTATGGTGGAGGTTGCTGATAATGTGAAAAAAAAAAACATGTTGACAAAACTGTGTATACATTAACCTGAACATTTCTTATTGGCACAGCTGGCCAGTGTACAGGTGGGGGGAATGAGGGGGGGGGGGGGGTCCTGGTAAAACATATAAATACCTACATTATTAGCAACAAATTGTTCACTGGTAAAATCGACACCATGAAATTCCTTCTGATCTGTGTGCTCCTCGGGGCAGCTGGTGAGTATACATTTTTATATATATATATATATATATATACACAGTGAAGGAAAAAAGTATTTGATCCCCTGCTGATTTTGTACGTTTGCCCACCGACAAAAAAATGATCAGTCTATAATTTTAATGGTAGATTTATTATAACAGTGAGAGACAGAATAACAACAAAAATATACAGAAAAACGCATTACAAAACAGTTACTTATTGATTAGCATTTTAATGAGTGAAGTAAGTATTTGACCCTTTTGCATAACATAACTTCGTACTCGGTGGCAAAATCCTTCACACCTCTGGCCAAATGCGGTAGTGAACACCCCAGAGGCTTGAATCCTGCTTGTCTTGTGAGACAACTCTTGCGAAGCGAGATAGAACTTTTTTTTAAAAAAACATTGCGAAACATTGATAAACCCTTTGAGGTTCCAATGTATATCCCTTTGCGTAGGCTCTCTATATGTAATCAGTACATGTTGTGTTTTACAGCTGCCTTGGATGATGACAAGATCGTCGGAGGATATACCTGTGGAGCCTACTCTCAGCCCTGGCAGGTATCTCTGAACTCTGGATATCACTTCTGTGGTGGATCCCTCGTCACCTCCCTGTGGGTGGTCTCTGCTGCTCACTGCTACAAGGCGTAAGTGCACTTTTTATGACAGCACTTTATATTGGAATAGTTACGAGGCATTTAAAAAAGTAGTATCTATTATATAGAGCTTTTACCAGGCAAATTGGTATGTTGAATAAATGGATGGTTGGTTGGTCAGTGAGTGGGTCGGCAGAAGATCCCTAGTGCCAATATTAGAAAAGAACCCAGGGCTTTTTTTCAGCTGGAACTTGGTGGAACTGAGTTCCACCACCTCTGGCTCAGGCCCTCTGTTCCCTGCTCACCACTATTACTTGTATACATTGAAGTCCTGCTTCTGTGTTTACAAGGGACAGCTTGTCTCTCAATGGCTCCCACAGATCTGATCTCCTGAAAGGACAAGGAAGATGCAGATCCCAACTCCCCCACTGGATCATCTCCCTACAAGTGAGACAGGAGCCACCTATAGTGTGTAGGGAGGTACTAGAGCCAACAGGGTGCTTCAGTTTAATACAGCATCACAAGTAAGACATGTGGAAAATGGTGCAGCTTTTAAGGAGGGAGGGAGAAGATGGGGGCAGTGGAAGGGGGGTTGCATGCAGAGGTCAGAGCTGAAAAGGGGAGAAAGTGAGATGTGGATGGGGGATGCAGAGGTAAGCAGCTGCAGAACAAGGCTGAACTCTGCACTCTGTGTGTAGTGCACCCATGAAGTTTGCACTGTGTGTAGTGCACCCCTGAACTCTGCACACTGTATGCAGTACACTCCTGAACTATGCACTGTGTACATAGCATAATTGCAAACTTTGCACGTAGCACACCCTGGAACTCTGCACTGTGTGTAGTACACCTCTGAATTTTGCACTGTGTGTAGTGCACCCCTGGAACTCTGCACTCTGTGTGTAACATCCCCCAAACTCTGCACTCTGTATTTAATGCATTCTAGGTATTTAATGCCCCTTTAAGACCCTTGCACTGTTAGTGAAATTTGACCACACACACTATTCGATGTGGTTTGGAGGGTGTGTGTGTGGGGGGAAGGTTGGTTTTGGGGGTTGTGGTTGAGTTCCTGCACCTATTTTCTGAGAAAAAAAGCCCTGGAAGAACCTATTCATAAAGTGCAGTCAAATTAAACACAAGTTGTTTGGTGCTCCCAATGACATGCTAACCTATAGCTTCTGTGTAAAATCCAAATCAGATATACTGTACATAGATAACCATTATTGCAAAACATATAGTGCTCCTAACAAGGATACACCAATGAAACTATGTAAAAATTACCATACCAAAGTTTCAGCTATAATGATTACTTTTATTATTAAACCCTTTCTCCAGGTGTTTTGTAATATTTTGAATAGATAGGGGACGAGTTAAAAATGTTACCAAGTGTTATTTATTCCTGTGACCCCCTTTGAAAGTCTTTCACCTCACTTCTTGTTCATTTGACATGGGTTACATTAACAGAAAGGCTTCCCCAATCTATAAGAATGTATTTTTGTTTGTGTGTCCATTCGAAGCAATTTTTACCACTTCTTGTCTTGACCAGAAGTGAGGATAAATCTCCCCAATAGAAAGACAGGATTCTGACAGAGGCTCTATTCCTTTCCTGCTCTATGCCAAACAAATTCAATGTTCTCAGTACCCAAAATGACTGTATTTCACTCCTGGAACTGAAGGTGAGTGTACCAATCATGAGTGGTACACGTTCCATACTAAGCAAACCTACACTGCTGCTCAGTTTGAAATAAATGAACTGGCTTCTATCCAGAATTCCTTTGTTTAAGATGCAAATGTATACTGATTTCATTGAATTTTTCTCTATACAGGAGCATGCAAGTCAGACTCGGAGAGCACAACATCGCTGTCTCTGAGGGCACTGAACAGTTCATCAACTCTGCCAAGGTCATCAGAAATGCTGCATACAACTCCAGAACCCTGGACAACGACATCATGTTGGTCAAGCTGGCCTCTCCCGCCACCCTCAACTCCTACGTCAAGACCGTGCCTCTGCCCAGTGGTTGCGCTGCTGCCGGCACAAACTGTGTGATCTCCGGATGGGGCAATACCCTTAGCAGTGGAAGTAAGTCTACATCACTGTAACATCATCTATTACTAAGAAATGAGGCTAAGCTTCTCAGGTAAATTTGCAAAGACTACAAAATGTAGGCAAAATGATTAGTTTGAGGAACAAATGCCATAAATCCTAACTCTGGGCAGTTAAGAATTAAGCATGTCTTCATCTCTTCAGCAATTACTTGTTTCGTCAAGGGGTTGGGATAACACAAAATAATGTGTAACCTTAATCCAGTGTCCTGAAATCTTCTTCCATGAGGTTATGGCTGTGGTGACTAGTTGTCCACAACCTCTCTTCTTGCAGTTCTCTGACCAGCCTTGTCACTGACCCTCTTACTGAGGTCATCATGTACAGTGCGGGACCAACCTAATGACCAGTGGCTATGTCACTAGGGAGGCTGCTGGTAGTAGTGCCCAATCCCATTTTGGCACCAGAGGGAATAGGACAGGAGGCTGTCCCGGGGTAATATAGATATTACTCTGGATTAATTAATTCCCTAGAAAGGAAAACTACCGCTGGATCCTTCATGAGCTGGGAGGGGGAAATTTTAGTTAGGCAGGCCATAGATGAAGCAACACTGGCAGTGTTGATGGGGCAATCCCTCTCTTGGAACTATTGTGTTTTTATGGCGGGGGGGGGGGGGGAGCTGTCCCTGCCAAGAGAACACAGTGATTATTGCTAGTGGCTATAGACATTGGCAATAATTGCATGCTAACAATCGGACATGCTAGTTTTACCCAAGTGAATCGATAGATCGACTTTGGTACAATCTGCCTACTCATATGCCCCGTACACACGGTCGGACATTGATCGGACATTCCGACAACAAAATCCTAGGATTTTTTCTGACGGATGTTGGCTCAAACTTGTCTTGCATACACACGGTCACACAAAGTTGTTGGAAAATCCGATCATTCTGAACGCGGTGACGTAAAACACGTACGTCAGGACTATAAACGGGGCAGTAGCCAATAGCTTTCATCTCTTTATTTATTCTGAGCATGCGTGGCACTTTGTCCGTCGGATTTGTGTACACACGATCGGAAATTCCGACAACGGATTTTGTTGTCGGAAAATTTTATAGCCTGCTCTCAAACTTTGTGTGTCGGAAAATCCGATGGAAAATGTGTGATGGAGCCCACACATGGTCGGAATTTCCGACAACAAGGTCCTATCACACATTTTCCGTCGGAAGTGTGTACGTGGGTATTTGATGGTTTAAATGATTTTAACCATCTATGGCCAGCTTTAGACTTTACTAAGGAAAAACAAAACATAAATAAAGTAGAAAAAAATATGAAATATATTCTGAAATGTCTTTGAAAATCAGAACAAGTGTCCCCACTGGAAGGCTTCCCTTTTTCCCCTTCTGTCAACCACTCAAAATGTTGGACTTCTCATAATTTTCAGTCCTGGTGACAATGGTCATCAGGACAAATAAAGAACACAGTGAGAACACAGGCAGCAATAAAATCTGAAGAAGGTTTTATCCCCTCACCCACACTCCTCTATCCCCAAATTTTTGACTGCTTCTTTTTAACTGAAAATAAACACAGATCTCAAAAACTAGAAGAGGGGTGGGATGATGGGTCAGCTGTGTATGCGTAATCTCATCTTCTAATATTTAGAACTATTCAAAACATAGACTGTATAAGTTATTTACAACATAGTTGCAAGTCACCTTGGTAAAGAGCTGCAGAATATCCACAAAAGCACCACCTGCTGGCTGCAAGTGGTAAATATAATAATAAATAATTAGAATTATTTGATATTTTTCTGACTAACAATGCATAAAGCACACTTTTGTCTCTTAACATGTTTTGTTCTTTCTCCTTCTGCCTTCAGTCAATATTTTATTAACTATCGTTTGTTTTAATTGTAGCCAGCATGCCTAACCTGCTGCAGTGTGTGAGCGCCCCCATCCTGACCGCTGCCCAGTGTAGCAATGCCTACCCCGGAGAGATTACCGGCAACATGATCTGCGTTGGCTACTTGGAGGGAGGCAAGGATTCCTGCCAGGTAATTGCCACAACTTTTTTACATTTTGTATATAACGATATATATATATATATTGATTGGTTTTGTGCAAAAGTTATAGCATCTACAAAATAGGGGACAGTTTTATGGCTTTTTTATTATTCATTTTTTTTTACTAGTAATGGCGGTGATCTGCAATTTTTATCGGGACTACGACATTATGGCAGACACGGACAATTTTGACACATTTTAGTTAAGTGTGTCCTATTGTGTCTTCTAACTGAAGAGGAGGGGACTGTGCAAGGGACATGACAGATTGCTGTTCATACTCTGTATGAACATATGATCTGTCTGTTCTCCCCTCAGAGAACCGGAAACTGTGTGTTTACACACACAGATCCTGGTTCTCCGTGTGCCCCGAGCGTTCGCGGGAGCCCAGCAGTGATCGCGACCGCCGGGCACTCGCAACAGCTCTGTGGGCACGTGCCCACGTGCACCCTAGTGGCCGTCTATGGTACCGACGTACCATGACGCCGATTCGCGCAGCCGAGCCATGTTGCCGCAGTATAACTGCGGCGGCTTGTTGGCATGCAGTTAAAAAAAAGAACAATCAGTTTCCAGCTGAAATTAGAAGCTGATTGGCTACCATGCACAGCTGCACCAGGTTTTGCACTCTCCAGTTTTAGTAAATCAACCCCAATATCTTTTAGCTTACCAGTCCTAAGATATGGTGGCTGCATTATTTTTCTCATTTTCAGGTTAGGAATGTTTTTTAGCAAATATAGGAATTAACTGTTGATCCTGCCAGACATCCAGTGTCCTTGTCACTTCCTGTGAAATAAACTGGAAGCAAACTCAGTCTTATCTTGCTTGCAAAAACTACTAATCCCATCGCCCTACTTGTAATAGTAAAGGTAGACATGCTTGAAATCCAGCGTTGATGGCTACTATGGCTCCTTCCATAGATTCAGGGGAGGTAATGAGTTTAGCCACCCAGGGACAGGAAGGGTGTCATCCCCTGAAATACCAGGTGGACAAAAAAAAGATAAAGCCTGAAAAAATGAAAACCAATACAGCCACCAAATCTAAATACTTATAATTTATGGTCATTTATTTATTATGAAATTTTACAAAATGCTTTTTCTATTTTCAGGGTGACTCTGGTGGCCCCGTGGTGTGTAACGGACAGCTCCAGGGTATTGTCTCCTGGGGATACGGCTGTGCCCTGAGGAACTACCCCGGTGTCTACACCAAGGTCTGCAACTACAACTCCTGGATCGCCAGCACTCAGGCTGCCAACTGAACTTTCAACTGAAATACTTATTCAGATTATTCTATTCTTTGCTTCTAGAATACATCGCATGATGTGCTAGACTCAGAATTTACACCCACATTCTATAATGACTGAATAAACATATTTCTTTATATAAAATAGTTTTGTTTGTTTTATATATTACTACAACTATTGGTTCTCCATTTGCTGCTCATCTTGGCTACAGAATTTGGGCTCCAAAAAAACCAACATATGCAATGCAGTCTGTCCCCAGCACCCCCCTATACATCAGAATGATTTCCAATAATAATCATGAAAACAAAATGCAATACATGTTGGGGGTGGAAGTACAGATATTTGGTGGAGGGCAGATAGCAGTAGCTCCACTTTAATGGGGGGAAAAAATCAAATTAAAAAAAAATAATCATATAGCATATACAATTGTTACACAAGCAAAATTGTAATTTATTATTAAGCACTTCACCTCCGGAAGGTTCACTCCCCTTCATGACCAGGCCATTTTTTGTGATACAACACTGCGTTACTTTAACTGACAGTTGCACGATCATGCGATGCTGTTTACAAATAAAATGTTTGTCCCTTCTTTCCCCACAAATCGATCTTTCTTTTGTTGGTATTTGATGACCTCTGCATTTTTATTTTTTGCGCTATGAACAAGGAACAAATGACAATTTTGAAAAAAAAAACAATATTTTTTTAATTTATGCTATAAAATACATCAAATAAATAAAAAAAAAAAATCTAATTTCTTCATAAATTTAGGCCAATATGTATTCTACATATTTTTAGTAAAAAAATCCCAATAAGTTTATATTGATTGGTTTGCGCAAAAGTTAAAGCGTCTACAAATTATAGGATATTTTTATTTATTTTTTTATTTTTAGTAGTAATGGCGGCGATCAGTGACTTGTAGCGGACACCTAACTGACACTTTTGAAACTTTTTTGTGGATTAGTGACATTATTACAGCGATCAGTGCTAAAAATATGCACTATCACTGTACTAATGACACTGATTGGGAAGGGGTTAACATCAGGGGCGATCAAAGAGTTAACTGTGTGCCTAGCTGGTGATTCAGTGTAGTGGGGGAGGTGCTTTTACTAATGAAAGACATGGATTGGTGTTTCTGCTTTACAGGAACACAGGATCCATGTTTTCTGTACTGACAGAATGACAATCTGCCTTGTTTATATAGGCAGACTGTCATTCTGTCATTGTATCGGAGCCGGCAGACTTCGGGTCCAAGGGACCTGCTGATCAGCTCCCGCTGTGTAAAATCAGAGGGTCAGGGGTCCTGCAGCCTCATAGGATAGTGAGAGAAGAATGAAAACTCTTCCTGCAAGTCCATCTAGTTCAACCAATAAAAGGGGAAAAAAATCATGCATCCCACACACAATCCTATACCCACAGTTGAGCCAGAAGAAGGCAAAAACTCTAGCAAAGCATGAACCAATTTGCTACAGCAGGGGAAAAACATTCGTTCCTGATCCCCTGAGAGGCAATCGGATATTCCCTGTATCAAATTTAACTATAAATGTTAGTATCCAGTTATATTATTAACATTTAGAAAATAATCCACTCCTTTTTTAAAGCAATCTACTGAGCTGGCCAGAACCAACACTTAATGAAGTCTATTCCACATTTTTACAGCTCTTATGCCGCGTACACACGATTGGATTTTCCAACAACAAATGTTCGATGGCAGCCTGTTGTCAGAAATTCTGACCGTGTGTAGGCTCCAACGGACATTTTCCGTCGGAATTTCCGACAAACAAAATTTGAGATCTGAATCTAAAATTTTTCGACAACAAAATCCGTTCTCGTAAATTATGATCGTGTGTACACAATTCCAACGCAAAAAGTTCCACGCATGCTTTGAATCAAGTACGAGACGGAAGCGCTCGTTCTGGTAAAACTAGCATTTGTAATGGAGATAGCACATTCATCATGCTGCAAATTTTAAAATCTTTTAATGCAGTGCATTCTCTTCTTCTTTATAATGCTAGAATAATGAAGTTGTTTTGCTGCTGATATTCACACAGAGTTCTCACAAACTGATTTCTTTATTATTTTTCATGATCTCATGAATAATTATAATCGTCAGATCTCCATAATAATGTTTAGAATTTTTGTTTATATATATATTTTTTTTTTATCCAGATCTCCTTTTTTTTTTTTTTTTATAGTGATCTCCATAATTTTTTCTTTCGTTTTGTGTCAAGTTACCACAACACAATTATTATCTTGTATTTTTTAACCTCAAGGAGGTTGGTGTTGGTGTCCCTTGGTAACTTGACATTGTATTTTTTGAAATGTACCTTCCTACTCACAAACAAACTGTCCTTTTTGAAGTAAAACACATAGGCAAGTATTTGTGAAAAATAAATAGCCATTTATTATGGGTCATAACAAAATAAAGAGGAAGGCAACGCTGGAGAAACTGGTGAAATTTGCGAAGCCTTTGTACCCCAGGGCAGACATCAATTATTTCACAGTCAAAATTGGTGGCCTGAGGAGTCCTTATAATAGTGAGCACAATCCGGTCTAGGACTACAAGAGATCAGGAACAGCAGCAGATGACATATCTGTCTCCAGGCTGTGGTCTTACAACAGCCTGCGTCTTTTGTCAGACCAGACGGAACCCAGGCCATCACTTTCTTGTTTTCCTTCCACGCTTGCTTCCAGGCTGTGGCTCTGGTGTTGTAGTTGTGGCAGGAGGTGGAGGAGGAGGACCATGGTTGAACTCACAAATGTGGCTTTGGCTTGTGAGTTTGCCCCTCAACCCCTTATTTAGGGCTTGTAAGATAACTTCCTCACATAGTCGTCTTGATTATTGGGGGGGTTCTGAGGGCCGCAGTAGCCTTCGGGAATAGGCCAAGTGCTGCCTCCTCCAGGTTACTCCTCTTCCTGGGACTTTTTTTTGGAAGGCGGAGGGGAGGGACCTGGAATTCGGGCAGGCTACTGGGCCCGGCCACCTCCTGGCTGCCACTTACCACGCCACCTCCTGGCTTCCACTTTCCACGGCCTCTTCCTGGCTGAGACTTTCCTGTGTATGAAAAAGGGACATAGTTTTAGTTTTTGGTTCATCAATCACCTACAATTTTCAGCTCATGACTGTTGCAAATTGAATGTTAATAAATAGAAAAGACTATCATTCTGACCCCAGCATTTTTCATTCTTGTCCTAATCATTTGTAGCCACTACTGTCTATTGATATGTAAAACACTTTGTAAAATCAGAAATTACTGATCAATAATAACATCTAGTTAAAATCATTAATTATTTAACTAGAAATATGCTGAACAATGCAATACCTGACTCAAGCTGGGCTCCTCCACTTCTTCCTGGCTGGAAGGCCCAGGTTGGATGTCAGAAGCCTCAGCTGAGGTGGAAGGAAGCCTTGAAGTAAGACTGGAGAGTGCTGGCCTGGGTTCAGTCTGGCCTGCCAGAAAATGCAGTCTGTCATAGTACCACTACCTGGGTACATAAATGTCATCTGCTGCAGCTTCTGATCTCTGGGAATCCTGGACCTTCTTGCGCTCTCTATTATAAGGGCTCCTCATGCCACCAATGAGGGCCTTGAAATAGGGGATGTCTGCCGTGGGGATCACCGGCTTCACAGATTCCAGCACTTGATCCAGCGCTGCCTTCCTCTTTGTTTTATTGTTATAAAAGGGGCGGTTTACCTGCCACAGACAGGGCAGCTCCCTGTACATATCAATGAATATGAGGATAAAGTCCTCAGCATTGAATAGATCCATTTTCTCTGCAAGACACAACACAAGACAAACCCTAATGTCAGGCTAAACTCTCCTAATCTTGTCCCAATATAGGTGTCAATCTATAAGCAGTATAGGCCACTGATACACCAAGTTAAAATTGTAACTTTGTTCTAACGATGGGCGCTTCCGATACTCCTTCCTCCTCTCACAGATCGTACGTACGACACACGCGTGTTATGCTTTATATACACTGCGCATGCGTGAAACTCCGCCCGCCCCTGACGTTCTTTCTAGTCTATTTGCCGCCCCTTGTCTTTCCACGCAGTGGGAGAGCACATGGCAGAGAAAGAGCAAGTGTACGTGAGCCACGAACGTCCCGAGCCCGGAGGAGATTTAAGGCCACAAATATGTCCTTTATAGAGATGGTGGAGATGGTGGACATCTTGAAGAGGGCCGATTATAATGGGAAGCATGGACCTTACCCAAACCCAAATGTCAGAAAGGCCAAAATCATGGCTAAAGTTGTGAAAAGTCTGCACAGGAATTTTGGGGTACGACGATCCAAGGATCAATTGAGGAAACGCTGGTCAGACCTGAAATTGAGGGAGCAGGATCAGTACAGAAAGATCAAGAGAGTTCTTCAAAAATTTAGGTAGTTGTTGTGTGTTCCTATTATTATTATTATTACTTGCATGCTGCTCCATGTGCTTTTCTTTGCTGTTGTACAGTTTAAAATGGCAACTTTCAGGTTCGTGGGCACAGTAATCATTCGTAGTAAACACCGTTCGTTCGCCCACTAATACAATGTTTTTGGCAGATACAGGTTAACTACATTTGTTCAGGCCTATTTCTATTAAAAGACGTTTATGACATTGTTGTCTAGATGGGTTTGTACTAGAATGAAATGAAAACTTGATTCAGTGTAAGGAGCGGACACTCAGCAGAACAAACTTTTTAGGGTGTCCCACACAGGTGCTCCAATGGATACTAGGGGTGTCTTCATGTGTGAAAATTGTACAAAAAAGGTAAGTATTCCAGCTTTAGAAAGGGAAAAAAAATAATGTCTTCAGCTTGGAACTCTGCCAAAAAAGACAATTTGCGACACTTCTAAGCAATGTTTCATATTACTATTTCTGGCCTCAAATATCTGTGTGCTAAGTATACCTTTTTTTTATTCACATAGGGGAGAAAAGACTCGGGACATCTGAGGACACCAGGGACCCCCCACCTCCGAAAGAAAAGCAAATCCCCACACCACAACCAGAAGATGTGGAGGAAGGAGAGGTTTATGAAGTGGGCGAAATAGTGACCACAACAGGTGAGTGTCTGAGACCACAGCTTCAGGTAATAGATGTATGCCTGCATATTTATAATACATGGTGTGTTTTTTAATTTTAGGTGATGTGGATGTTGTGGAAGAAGATTTGCATCTCACAAGTGCAAGTGCACACGTCCTCATCGGGGAAATGATGGTGTGCAATCATGATTTACAGCAGATCAAGGAAGACATCAATAATGTGGAAAAAAAGACTCAAAAACATAATTGATGTTTTAAGCAGAATCTAATAAACCCCAAAATTCTTCTAGTTTGATTTTATTTTTAGTATTTTCACACATTTTAAATATTTTTTAGAAAGCCAAATTTTGAAGATGCGCACAGTGTGTCAACATGTGCTATCTGCCATCACGGGATATCAAGGTACGCGTTTTGGGGGTGCAACCCCTTCCTCGCAAAAAAAGTAGATGAGAGGAAGAGGTTGCACCCCCAAAACACGTCCATTGATCCCCCATGATGGGAGCTAGCGCATGTTGACATTAGGCAAGGGGTCAGGAGGGAAATCCCCATTTTGACTCTCAATTTGTGTGCATCTTCAAAATTTGGTTTTCACAGGGGTGACATCATCCCATCTGATGAAGGCAAGATCAACACAGTTTGGACATACTAATGTCTGATATTGCCTTCGCTTTGTCAAAGTTGATTGTTGTAAGTTCCTGAGTTGTGTATTGTTTTATAGTTTTAACCACTTCAATACCAGGCACTTAGACACCTTCCCGCCCAGCCCAATTTTCACCTTTCAGTGCTGTTGCAGTTTGAATGACAATTGCGCGGTCATGCTACACTGTACCCAAACAATTTTTTTATCATTTTGTTCCCACAAATAGAGCTTTCTTTTGGTGGTATTTGATCACCTCTGCGGTTTTTATTTTTTGTGCAACAAATAAAAAAACAAGTTTTTCTTCGTTTCTGTTAAATTTTTTTGTAAATAAGTACGCTTTCTCCTTCAATAATGGGCACTGATATAGCTGCACTGATGGGCACTGATACGGCGGCACTGATGGGCACCGATGAGGTGGCACCAATGAGGTGGCACTGATGAGGTGGCATTAACGGGCACTGATGATGGGCACTGATAGGCAGCACTGATGGGCACTGATAGGTGGCACTGATGGGCACTGATAGGCGGCACTGGAATGCGGCACTGATGGGCACTCATAGGTGGCACCGATGGGCACACATAGGCGGCACTGATGGGCACTCGTAGGTGGCATTGATTGGCATATATGGGTGGCACTGATGGGTACTTATGTGTGGCACTGATGTGTGGCACTGATGGGCACTGATAGGTGGGCACTGATGGGCACAGATGGGCACAGATGGGCACTGACAGGTGGCACTGATGGGCAATGACTGGTGGCACAGATGGGCAATGACAGGTGGCACTGATATAGCATTGCTGGGCACTGATATAGCATTGCTGGGGATTGCTATGGAAATCCTGGGCATATCATTGGCATAATAGTGCCAATCAGTGCCCATTTGTGGGCACTGATTGGCACAGATTGGGCACATGTGGATGGCCATGGGGTACATACCTGGCCATCCACGTTGCCCCTTCCCTGGTGGTCCTAGTGGCATCCCTGGTAGTCCAGTGGGGTGATCTGCGGGGGGGCTGCGCTGATAAACAGTCAGCGCAGGCCCCCCCTGCCAGGAGAGCCGCCGATCGGCTCTCCTCTACTTGCGTCTGTCAGACGCCAGTGAGGAAGAGCCGATCAACGGCTCTTCCTGTTGACAGCGTGATCAGCCGTGATTGGACACGGCTGATCACGTGGTAAAGAGCCTCCGCCGGAGGCTTTTTACCAAGATCAGTGTAGCGGTGTGTCAGACTGACACACCGCTCCACCGATCGCCGCGATGCGCGCCCCCGTGGGCGCGCTGCGGCATGTTATCCTGCTGGACGTCATATGACGCCCAGTCAGGATAACACAACCACTTCCCGGACGTCAATCCGCTATAGGGCGGGCGGGAAGTGGTTAAACATGCCTGTTTTAACACAAAAAAGGCTATTTGTACTGTCAAAAACAAAAATGTTATTACTAAAATATGTTGGTTTGTTCAAAAACCATTTTCTAACGCACATGTGAATTTCTAATTAACAATGTTTGGCTTCTTCTTTCAATGCTCAATATCATTTTTTGGACTAAGTTGGTGTTTACACTGAAATGGGGGTTATTTACTAAAGGCAAATCCACTTTGCAGTAAAAGTGCACTTTCAGTGCAGTTTCAAGTCCACTTTTGCAGTGCACTTGTAGTGCAAAGTGGATTTTCCTTTAGTAAATAACTCCCACGATGCTTTATAATTTGCCACAATCACGCCATTTTCGTGACTCTGCAAAATTCATTAATGGTGATGAAAATGATGAATATTTTTATCATTAATGCATTACATACATTAACAACAAAAACAATGTGTGTGTGTAGCAGACCCACAACATAATAAGGCCTCATGCACACGGACATTTTTACAGCTGCTTTTTTGAGCTTTTTTTGCAGCTTAAAAAGGCCTGTCTATGTTAGTCTATGGCTTCATGCGTTTTTAGGCGTTTTTGAGCTGCAAATGGCATAGGCGTTTTTAAGCTGTAAAAAAAACCCAGGACCAGTGGGTTCTAATGCCGCGTACACACGGTCGGACTTTTCACCTGCAAAAGTCCGACGGACGCCGCCGGACAAAGTCCGGCGGAAAGTCCGACCGTGTGAGGTCTCCATCGGACTTCCGACGGACCGTTTCGGTCGGATTTTTGCGGAAATCCGACGTACTTTAGATTTGAAGCCTGCTTCAAATCTTTACGTCGTACCTCCGCCGGACTCAGTTCCTGACGGAAAGCCCGTTCGTCTGTATGCTAGTCCGAAGGACCAGATACGACGGAGGAGCAGGTTGCTGCATCTCGCGCTCGCTGCAATAGGAAAAACAAATCTTCCTATTGCGGCGAGCGCGGGGCATACCAGGCCCTTAGGTCTGGTATGGATTATAAAGGGGAACCCCTACGCCGAAAAAACGGCGTGGGGTCCCCCTAAAATCCATACCAGACCCCGATCCGAGCACGCAGCCTGGCCGGTCAGGAAAGGGGGTGGGGACGAGCGAGCGCCCCCCCCCCCTCCTGAACCGTACCAGGCCGCATGCCCTCAACATGGGGGGTGGGTGCTTTGGGGGAGGGGGGCGCCCTGTGCCCCCCCCCAAAGCACCTTGTCCCCATGTTGATGAGGACAAGGGCCTCTTCCCGACAACCCTGGCCGTTGGTTGTCGGGGTCTGCGGGCGGGGGCTTATCGGAATCTGGGAGCCCCCTTTAATAAGGGGGCCCCCAGATCCCGGCCCCCCACCCTATGTAAATGAGTATGGGGTACATGGTACCCCTACCCATTTACCTAGGTAAAAAGTGTCAGTAATAAAACACAACACAGGTTTTTAAAATAATTTATTAAACAGCTCCGGGGGGGTCTTCTTCCGTCTTCGGGGGTCCCTCCGGTTCATCTTCTCCCGGCGTCCGGTTGGTTCTTCTCCGCTCTCCGGCCTCTTCTCCCGGTGTCCCAGGTCTTCGGCCGGCCCCTCCGCTATCTTCAGGTAGCTCTATTGCTAGCGGAGGTCCGGACTTCTGGGCTTCTTGGCTTCTTGGCTTCTTGTGTTCTGTTCTCTTCTCTTCCCCCAGATGTTGACACGACGCTCTCTCCGGCTGGACTGGTCTCTGAGGGCTGCGTTGTGACTTATATAGGCGGAGACCCCGCCCCCATATGATGTCACAGTCCCTGGGCATGCTGGGACTGTGACGTTTTAGGGGGCGTGGTCGATTTATGCCACTTCCGGCATAAATAGCCGCAGAATCTGCGGTTATTTACGCCACTTCCTGCTCCCTCCCGCTGCCTGCTGGGAAACACACACGGGTCCCAGAGGCAGCAGGGAGCATTCGTATTGCGCGGCGCGGCGCGACTCGCGCATGCGCAGTAGGGAACCGGGAAGTGAAGCCGCACGGCTTCACTTCCTGATTCCCTTACCGAAGATGGAGGCGGCAGCACCCGAGGACGGAGAGACGCTTCGGCCTCGGGTGCCGACATCGCGGGCGCCCTGGACAGGTAAGTGTCCATGTTTTAAAAGTCAGCAGCTGCAGTATTTGTAGCTGCTGACTTTTAAAAATTTTTCTTTCGGCGGCGCTCCGCTTTAAAATGTTTATTAAACATTTTCTTGCATATCAACGGCCCCCCTACCCGCAAAGTACTCCATATATTTTATATGGACCTCGCGTGCGCTTTGGGGGGGGGGCAAGTTCTGAAAACCAGATCCGAACCCACAAGCACAAACTGAAGAGCAGTAACGATCAGAAAAGCACAAAGCTGAAAAGCGCGAATCGTCTCTCACCAAACTTCTACTAACACGGTTTTGGTATTTGGTATTGGTATTTGGTATTGAACTTCCCTTTTCTAGTGCCGTCATATGTGTTGTACGTCACCACGTTCTTGATGTTCGGAATTTCCGACAAGATTTGTGTGACCATGTGTATACAAGACAAGTTTGAGCCAGCATCCATTGGAAAAAAGCATGGATTTTGTTGTCGGAATGTGTGATTGTGTGTACGCGGCATTACTGTGAAGAAACATTTCCGTATTTGGAGATGAAATCTCTTTTCCTCTAGGAGTATAGAGTGCCCCCTTGTCCTCTGTGATGACCCTAAAGTCAATAACTTAACACCAAGTATAAGGAACACTTATGTATTTGTACATGTTGAGTATATCCCCCCTTAATCTCCTCTTCTCAAGAGAGAATAAATTCAGTTGCTCAAATCTTTCCTCATAGCTGAGCTGCTCCATGCCTCTGATTAGTTTGGTTGCCCTTCTCTGCGCTTTCTCCAGTTCCCTGATATCCTTTTGTGAACTGGTGCCCAAAACTGAACTGTATATTCTAGATGAGGTCTTACTAATGATTTTTATAGGGGCAAAATGATATCTCTCTCTCTGGAGTCCATACCTCTCTTAACCGCTTCACGACCGCCTATCTTAGATATACTGCAGCAGGGCAGCCGCTCTACTCCAGATCACGTACCTAGTACCTGATCTAAAACTTTTGGGTCTGGGGTGCATGCGCGCCGCCGGAGACCCGCTCCCGCTGGGATCACACACAGTGAGAGCCCAGTGGCGGGTACTGGGGACTCGATGGCCTTTGGCACCCGCCGATTACACAGGACACGGGCAGAACAACAATGACAGAATGACAGTCTGCCTATTAGGGATGAGCCCTAATAAATGTTTTTATTTTTCAATAAAGGACTTGTCCCAAGCCGTCTCTTGTCTTTTTTACCATTTTTGACACATTTTGGTGAAATGGTAGGGGTACGATGTACCCCATTACCAATTCACACAGGGGGGAGAGGCCCGGGATCAAGCACCCTCCCCATGTTGAGGGCATGTGGCCTGGTACAGTTCAGAGCACCCCCCCTCTTTTCCTGCGGCCTGCCAGGTTGCATGCTCGGATAGGGGTCTGGTATGGATTTTGGGGGGGATCCCTACTCCATTTTTTAAAAAAATTTGGCCTAGGGTTCCCCTTAATTTCTATTCCAGACCTGAAGGGCCTGGTATGGATTTTAGGAGGACCTCTACGCAATTTTTAAAAAAAAAATTTTAAATTTTGGTTCGGGGTTCCCCTTGATATTCATACCAGACCCAAAGGGCCCATGCTCTTTTTTTCAATGAGTTTTACCTATTTTTAAAAGACTTTCTTTCTTTTAGAAATGTCATTTTGCTGTGGTACTGTTCTAAACACGGGGAAAATGTACCACTCTGCGGGCATACTATAGACACCTCCTGGGCACAATATTTTAAGGAATATTTCATTTTTATTGTTTCACTTTAAGCATTAAAAAAATTACTGCTCCCGAAAAATGGCCGTTTTGGGTCCCCAAACACTTTTCATGACAATAACTTGCATATAAGCCTTTAAAATTAGCACTTTTGATTATTCATGTTCGTGTCCTATAAACTTTAACCGTGTTCGTGTGTTCTGCCAAATTTTTTCCCTGTTCACATGTTCTGCTGCGAACCGAACCGGAGGGTGTTCGGCTCATCCCTACTGCCTATATAAACTAGGCAGATTGTCATTCTGTCAGTACAGAAGACATGGATCCTGTGTTTCTGTAAAGCAGGAACACCAATCCATGTCCTCCACTAGTAAAAGCATCTCCCCCACTACACTGAATCACCAGCTAGGCACACAGTTAACCCTTGGATCGCCCCTGACATTAACCCCTTCCCAGCCAGTGTCATTAGTACAGTGACAGGGCATATTTTTTAGCACTGATCGCTGTAATAATGTCACTGGTCCCTAAAAAAGTGTCAAAAGTGTCAGTTAGGTGTCTGATTTGTCCGCCGAAATATCGCAGTCCTGCTATAAGCTGATCGCCGCCATTACTAGTAAAAAAAAAAAATCCCATAGTTTGTAGACGCTATAACTTTTGCGCAAACCAATCAATATACGCTTCTTGGGATTTTTTTACCAAAAATATGCAGCAGAATACATATTGAGCCTTAATATATGAAGAATTTTTTTTTACATTTTTTATTGGATGTATTTTATAGCAAAAAGTAAAAAATATATATTTTTTTCAAAATCGTCAGTCGTTCTTTGTTTCTAGCACAAAAAAAAAAAAAAAAGCAGAGGGATCAAATACCACCAAAAGATAGCTCGTTAATTTTATTTGGGTATAACATCGCACGACCGAGCAATTGTCAGTTAAAATAACGCAAAAAATGGCCTTGTAATGGGGGAGGGGGGGGGTAAACTTTCCAGAAGTGAAGTGCATAAAAACATTCAATTACAATTTGGCTTGTGTAACAATTGCATATGCTATATTATTTTTTTTTTAATTTGCTTTTTTCCCCCATGAAAGTGGAGCTACTGCTATCTGCCCTCCACCAAATAGCTGTACCTCCACCCCCAACATGCATGGCATTTTGTTTTCATGATTATTATTGAAAATCATTCTGATGTATAGGGGGGTGCTGGTGACAGACTGCATCGCATATGTTTTTTTTTGCAGTCCATATTCTGTAGCCAAAATGAGGAGCAAATGGAGAACCAATAGTAGTAATATAGAAAATGAACAAAACTATTTTATATAAAGAAATATGTTTATTCAACCATTACAGAATGTAGGTGTAAAGTCTGAGTCTAGCACATCATTTGATGTATTCTAGAAGCAAAGAATAGAATAATCTGAATAAGTATTTCAGTTGAAAGTTCAGTTGGCAGCCTGAGTGCTGGCGATCCAGGAGTTGTAGTTGCAGACCTTGGTGTAGACACCGGGGTAGTTCCTCAGGGCACAGCCGTATCCCCAGGAGACAATACCCTGGAGCTGTCCGTTACACACCACGGGGCCACCAGAGTCACCCTGAAAATAGAAAATGCAATTTTTAGAACTTTGGGTAAATGACTGTAATTTATAAGTATTTAGATGAGGTGGTTTTAATTTTTTCAGGCTTTATCTTTTTTTTCCACCTGGTTATCCAGGGGATGACACCCTTCCTGTCCCTGGGTGGCTAAACTCATTACCTCCACTGTATCTATGGAAGGAGCCATGGTAGCCATCAAGGCTGGGTTTCAAGCATGTCTACCTTTGCAATTACAAGTGGGGCAATGGGACAAGACTGTGTTTGCTTCCAGTTTATTTCACAGGAAGTGACAAGGACACTGGATATCTGGTAGGATCAACAGTTAAAACAATAAAGATACTAAAGCGCTGATACGGATAAAACAAAAAATATGAATCAATATATATATAAATGGGGAACAGCTGCGACTATTCAGAATGTGTTCTGACACCACATGAGATAAATATATAACAAATAATAGTGCGCTAAACCTCACATATATAATTAATAATAAACTCCAGTGAATAAGTGAATGCAATAGTGACCAAATTTCATAAATATAAATAATCATATGCAAAAAGTCCAGATGCATGAAAATGTTCTTGAATGCTGACAAAATGTGAATATCGAATTATTCCATTTTCCGTGACACTCTCTGCAGGGTATATGTGCTGAAAATAATCACCACCACCTCAGTGTGCAATGCCTGCTCACCTCAAAGAAAGACCCCCTTGAGTCCAATGACGCTTTCAGTGATAATCCAAAAAGGTCAACAAGGTTAGGAAAGGATTTCAGCTATTCGTTCCAGGATTAACAAAACTTTTCCTCATAAAATCAATTTTCCCAGGTTCAATTTCTCCAAGCAAATAAACATAATAAATAATAATAAAAATAAACAAAGGTAACATTTTCCTTTGAGAAAGTCTCGGGACCTGTGACGCAACACGTCGGGAGGAGCCGGTGAAGACACTTTTGGTGTCTCGGAGTTGAGGAAGTGTAATGAGGAGGAGAGCTGTCCAATTGTTTAACTGAGGCGTTTTTATCACTATTCAAATGTGAGTGCATCTGTATAAGATTTTAAAATTAAAGCAAGACATGTATTAAATCTTGCGGAATGTTGATTTTTGCTTTGAGAAATTGAACCTGGAGAAATTGATTTTATGAGGAGAAGTTTTGTTAATCCTGGAACGAATAGCTGAAATCCTTTCCTAAACTGGCTGACCTTTTTGGATTATCACTGAAAGCGTCATTGGACTCAAGGGGGTCTTTCTTTGAGGTGAGCAGGCATTGCACACTGAGGTGGTGGTGGTTATTTTCAGCACATATACCCTGCAGAGAGTGTCACAGAAAATGAAATAATTTGATATTTACGTTTTGTCAGCTTTCAAGAACAATTTCATGCATGTGGATTTTTTTCATATTAATATTTATATTTATTAAATTTGGTCACTATTGTATTCACTTATTCACTGGAGTTTATTATTAATTATATATGTGAGATTTAGCGCACTAGGATAAAAATTTAATTCCTATATTTGCTAAAAAAACTTTCTTAACCTGAAAAAGAAAAATAATACAGCCACCATATCTAAGGACTGGTAAACTAAAAGATATTGGGGTTGATTTACTAAAACTGGAGAGTGCAAAATCTGGTGCAGCTCTGCATGGTAGCCAATCAGCTTCTAACTGCAGTTTGAAGCTGATTGTTTTTTTTTTGTTTTTTTGCAGAGCTGCACCAGATTTTGCACTCTCCAGTTTTAGTAAATCATTACATATTATTTATTGGGTTCAGTTATACTTTTAGATTTTATTATTTTCCATATTGCCTTAAAGTGATTGTAAGCCTTTGTTTCTTTTTTTTTAATTTAAAATAACAAACAGATCATACGTATCTCCACTGTGCAGCTCGTTTTGCACAGAGTGGCCCCCGACCGTTCCCTTCTGGGGTCCCTCTGCGGCTCTCGCGGCTCCTCCTCACATCAGATAACCCCCTAGAAGAAGCACTCTCCCGGGGGGTTACCTTGCGGGCTCGCTCCCGAGTCCAGCATTCGCGTCCATAGACACGAATGCTAGACTCAGCCCTAGCCCCCCGGCGCCCACGTCATTGGATTTGATTGACAGCAGCGGGAGCCAATGGCTGCTATCAATCTATCCAATCAAGAGCCCGGACCCCATGCAGAGAGAACAGTGCATCTCCGCCGAGGGAAATATGGGGCTCAGGTAAGTAAAACAGGGGGGCTAGTGACTGTTAGAAGTTTTTTCACCTTAATGGATAGGATGCTTTAAGGTGAAAAAACACAAGGGTTTACAACCCCTTTAACTTTATTAGTTGCTTTTTCAACTAATATGAAATATTACTACAGGAGATCTGTTTTTACTTGGAAAGAAATATTTTTAATCTAGTTTCAAAACTTTACCTGAATATTTGGACTACAAATTATACATTGAACTGATTTTTGTTTTGTTACACTTAAACTAATATATGAAAAAAAAATTATAATTCTCAGTCTACGAAAACTACTAGTAGCTCCAGATAACCCATTTATTTGAACAGTACAACTTTATATACAAAATAAAATAAGTTGTGGCAATTACCTGGCAGGAATCCTTGCCACCCTCCAGGTAGCCAACGCAGATCATGTTGCCGGTAATCTCTCCGGGGTAGGCGTTGCTGCACTGGGCAGCGGTCAGAATGGGGGCGCTCACACACTGCAGGAGGTTAGGCATGTTGGCTGCAATTTAAAAAAAAAAGGCAGTGAATAAAATATTGAATGAAGCCAGAAGGAGAAAGAACAAAATGTGTTAAAAAAAGACAAAAGCTTGCTTTATACATTTTTAGTCAGAAAAATATTAAATAATTTCAATTATTTATCATTATATTTACCACTTGCAGCCAGCAGGTGGTGCTTTTGTGGATATTCTGCAGCTCTTTACCAAGGTGACTTGGTATTCACATGTTGTGAATAGCTTATACAGCTTATGTTTTGAATACTTATAAATATTAGAAGATGAGATTACGCATACACAGCTGACCCATCATCCCACCCCTCTTCTAGTTATTGAGATCTGTGTTTATTTTCAGTTAAAAAGAAGCAGTCAAAAATTTTGGGATAGAGGGGTGTGGGTGGGGGGATAAAACCTTCTTCAGATTTTATTGCTGCCTGTGTTCTCACTGAAGACGAGCCCCCTCTTTATTTGTCCTGATGACCATTGTCACCAGGACTGAAAATGATGAGAAATCCAACATTTTGAGTGGTTGACAGAAGGGGAAAAAGGGAAGTCTTCCAATGGGGACACTTGTTCTGAGTTTCAAAGACATTTCAGAATATATTTATTATTTTTTTCTACTTTATTTATGTTTTGATTTTCTTTAATAAAGACTAAAGCCGGCAGTCTAAAGCTGGCAAAATGTGTCGAAGTTGATCCATCGATTGACTTGGGTACACCTAGCATGTCCGATTGTTAGCATGCAATTATTGCCAGTGTCTATAGCCACTAGCAATAATCACTTGGCAGGGACAGCTCCCCCCCCCCCCCGCCATAAGAACACAATAGTTCTAAGGGAGGGATTCCCCCATCAACACTGCTAGTGTTGCTTCATCTATGGCCTGCCTAACTAAAATTGCCCCCTCCCAGCTCATGAAGAATCCAGCGTTAGTTTTCCTTTCTAGGGAATTGGATAATCCAGAGTAATATCTATATTACCCCAGGGCAGCCTCCTGTTTGGTTCCATTCCCTCTGGTGCAAAAATGGGATTGGGTACTCCTTCCAGCAGCCTCCCTAATGACATAGCTGCTGGTCATTAGGTTGGTCATGCACTGTACGTGATGACCTCAGTAGGAGGGGCAGTGATAAGGCTGGTCAGAGAACTGGCAAGAAAAGAGGCTTTGGACAACTGGTCACCACAGCCATAACCTCATGGAAGAAGATTTTAGGACTCCGGATAAGGTTAAACATTATATTGTGATATAACTCTGTTATATTAACAGAGTTAGGATTTATGATATTTGTTCCTCAAAGGATTCATTTTGTCTACATTTTCTAATTTTGGCAAATTTACCTGAGAAGCTTAGTCTCATTTATTATCAGTAATATATGATGTTACAGTGATGTTGACTTACTTCCACTGCTAAGGGTATTGCCCCATCCGGAGATCACACAGTTTGTGCCGGCAGCAGCGCAGCCACTGGGCAGAGGCACGGTCTTGACGTAGGAGTTGAGGGTGGCGGGAGAGGCCAGCTTGACCAACATGATGTCGTTGTCCAGGGTTCTGGAGTTGTATGCGGCATTTCTGATGACCTTGGCAGAGTTGATGAACTGCTCGGTGCCCTCAGAGACAGCAATGTTGTGCTCTCCGAGTCTGACCTGCATGCTCCTGTATAGAGACAAATTCAATGAAATTAGTATACATTTGCATCTTAATCAAAGGAATTCTAGATAGAAGCCAGTTATTTGTTTCAAACTGAGCAGCAGTTGCCTAGTATGGAACGTGTACCACTAGTGGTTGGTACACTCACCTTCAGTTCCAGGAGTATAGTACAAATGTTTTGGGTACTGAGAATATTGAAATGTGTTTGGTATAGATCAGGGAAGGAATAGAGCCTGTCAGAAGCCTGTCTTTTTATTGGAGAGATTTATCCTCACTTCCAGTCAAGACAGGAAGTGGTATAAAATTGCTTCCAATGGACACACAAACAAAAATAAATTCTAGTAGATTTGGGAAGGCTTTCTATTAATGTACCCCATATCAAATGAACAAGTAGTGAGGAGAAAAACTTCCAAATGGGGTCACAGTTATAAATAACACTTGGTAGCATTTTTAACTCATCCCCAATCTTTTCAAAATATTACAGAATACCTGGAGAAAGGGTTTAATGATTAAAGTAATCATTATGACTGAAACTTTGATATGGTAATTTTTACATAGTTTCATTGGTCTAGCTTACAGTAATTATTGTTAGGAGCACTATATTTTTTGCAATAATGGTTATCTATGTATATCTGATTTGGATATCACACAGGATCTATATGTTAGCAAGGGATTGGGAGCACCAAACATTTTTTGATTAATTTGACTGCACTTTGTGAATAGGTTCTTCACTAATAAGGGATCTCCTGCCGACCTACCCCATGTCCAACCAACAATCCATTTAATCAGTATGCCACTTTGCTGGTCAACCAGCTGGTAAAAGCTCTGAATAATAGATACTACTTTTTTCAATGCCTCGTAACTATTCCAATAAAAAGTGCTGTCATAAAAAGTGCACTTACGCCTTGTAGCAGTGAGCAGCAGAGACCACCCACAGGGAGGTGACGAGGGATCCACCACAGAAGTGATATCCAGAGTTCAGAGATACCTGCCAGGGCTGAGAGTAGGCTCCACAGGTATATCCTCCGACGATCTTGTCATCATCCAAGGCAGCTGTAGAATAGAGGAGAGGTCAAACATATTGAGTACATTATGAAATTTACGTCATATTCCAATTGTACTGATTACATATAGAGAACCTACACAAAGCGATATATTTTAAGTTTTCATTCATAAAAAAAATGTAAAAAAAACATAACATTTTAAATAATATATATACACAATGTATACTCACCAGCTGCCCCGAGGAGCACACAGATCAGAAGGAATTTCATGGTGTTAATATTACCAGTGAACAATTTCTTGCTAATAATGTAGGTATTTATATGTTTTACCAGGACCCCCCACCGATTCCCCTCACCTGTACACTGGCCAGCTGTGCCAATAAGAAATGTTCAGGTTAATGTATACACAGTTTTATCAGCATGTTTTTTTTCACATTATCAGCAACCTCCACCATCGGTAAGGTTAGTAATTTTTTTAATCTTGATGATTCAGTATTTTTTCCACACTATTCCATTTCACTTTTTTAACCACTTGCCTACAGGACACTTCCTGCCCAGGCCATTTTTCAGCTTTCAGCGCTGTCGCACTTTGAATGACAATTGCGCAGTCATGCTACACTGTACGCAAACAAATTTTTTTATCATTTTCTTCACACAAATAGAGCTTTCTTTTGGTGGTATTTAATCACTGCTGGGTTTTTTATTTAAAAAAAAAAAAAGACCAAAAATTTTGTAACTAAGTAATTTTTCTCCTTCACTGATGTGCGCTGTTGAGGCGGCACTGATGGGCACTGATAGGCTGAACTGGTGGGCATTGATGAAGTGGCACTTATGGGCACTGATGTGGTGGCACTTATGGGCACTGATTATGTAGCACTGACGAGAAGGCACTAATATGCTCCACTTATGGGCACTGATAGGTGGCACTGATATGTGGAAGTCCATGAGGCGCATGCTCGCTCCTTTCTCAAGTGTAATTGAGAAAGGAGCACGCATGCGCCTCACGGACTTCGTGCATGCTCTGAAACGCATTGTGTTCCCCTCACCAGCTGACGTCACATGCAGGTTCCACGGGTCGTCCATTCCCCTCCTCTGCAGGATTGGCTGTGTGCGCCTCGGCTCCCCGCCGTCACTGCAGCATGGATTACAGACACTCCTGGGGACTCTGCTACAACTTACAGTCACATCACTTTAATACTATCAACCTGTGTAGAGCTTCGTTGTTTAAGAATATATAAGTGGCTACTATTCTTTCTTATCTCAGGGAATAAAGCACTTTAACTTAGAGGCGCTCCTCTCTCTTTGTTTTCTCCTAGGCGGCACTAATGGGCATTGATGGGAGGCACTGATAGGCATTTATGGGCAGCACTGATGAGCAGGCACTGATGGGCAATGAAAGGCAGCACTGACTGGCAGCACTAATGGGCATTAATTGGTGTCACTGATGGGCACTGATTGATGGTAATGGTGGGCACTGATGATCAATGTCAGGTGAGGAGAGCCGATAAACAACACTTCCTTGTTTACATGTGACCACCTGCGATTGGACACAGCGAATCACATGGGCAAAGAGTCGTCGGCTCCTTACTTAGATCGGGGTCGCACCGTGTCCTAGGAACCTGACCGCGGCTGAGGCCATTTTAGGGTGCTGTTATATGATGTTGTCCCAGAAAGAGAGAGGCACCGCCCTGCCGTCATTTTACTATATAGCGGGTGGGAAGTAGTTAAGAGGAAAATAACTTCGTGAATTGAACCCAGTGTCTCTAATCTTTGGTGCATTGGACAGATTGATTGATATGCTAAGTTGCAACTGTAAAAAGTACCTCCACTGTTGTTAAGAAAAAAGCAATCCCCTCTGGGTGATCTATGTACATTGCAAGGGTTTAACAAACTGTTGAAGATTCCTACCTGTTTCTGCACTGAAAAAAAAGCTCTTTGTTTATGTCGATGTGCAAAGGGATTTTGAACGGGTGTGACTTTTTCATTATTAATCAGCTGATGGACTTTCAGTGTTCTAAGGAAAGTTGCAGTGTTAGTATCCCTATAAAGGTAAATAAAGTGTTACAAAAGCCAGAACCCTGCATTCACTATATCTGGTCTCCCACAGTACACAGAGCATGGAAATTCAATAATTTTAGTAAATATAAACAGCTAAATACTATTACAAGACAATTTTATGGTCCAGTTCATTGAGGCCCTGGCTAGGAATTACACTCTGCTGGACCTGGTAATCTCAAACCATGCAGAGCCAATATTCATATAAAAGAACATCTGGGTAGCAGTGACCAGGACATGATTTAATTTAATGTTATCTGTAAGCAACAAACACAGGAAAAGATAAAAGGAAAGATAAAAGCTGTTAACTTTAAGAGTGCAAATTTTCCAAGAATGAGGGCTGCTTTCCAAGACTTAGACTGGGAGGGAATATTGGCATAGATGGACACAGAAATGGGAATTCTTCAAAAAGACTGTATGTGAACATATTGTAAATTATATTTCCATGGGCGATACTTTAAAGTCTAAAAATAAAACAATGAAATTAAAATAATGTGGCTCACCGGCAAAGTTAAAAAAATGATAAATAATAAGCAATTAGCTTTTAAAAAATATAAAAATGAAGGAACACTATCATCATTTAAATGTAACAAAGAATATAACAGAATATGTAAAAAGGAAGTCAAGGATGCAAAAATTCAAAATAATAAACAGATTGCAAAAGATAGTAGGACAGACTCCAAAAAATTCTTCATATATATTAAAAGTAAAAAGGTCAGGTCTGAGCATGTAGGCCCTTTACAAAATAATCTGGAGTGGGTGACTGGGGACCAAGAGAAGGCAAATTGATTAAATACTTTCTTCAGCTCTGTATATACAAAGGAGTATGGGGGAGCTCATGTTCATAATGGGGATAGTATTGACACAGCCCCAAATGATCCACAATGGCTCAAAAGTGATATAGTCGAGAAATATTTAGACAGGATAAAGGCGAATAAAGCACCTAGACCCAGTGGCGGCTGCTCCACTAGGGGCGCAGGGGCACCGCCACCCTAATCCACATGCCCTGCCTCTAATCTACATGCAGGGTGCCGGACGCATATATTTCAATTTTTTTGTGAAGCACATCATTAGAGCCTGAGGCTCTAATTGGCTTAAAAAAGGGTGGGCTTGGGGTGCAGATCACTGCACACTGAGCCCACCCAGTTGTGTGACAATAGCAAATTCATATTCACTATTGGCCGGATTAGCCGAGAGGAGAAGTGACCTTATTGGCCAGGAGCAAGGGGGAAGCCGCCGAGGAGGTGTCAGAAACCATGAACCAGACCGAGAAAGAAGTACAGTAAAATCACACTTGTTTATTAATTAAAAATAAAAAGGTAAATAGAGTAAGCGTAGTCAAAGCATAGCCAGAGTCCAGTAACTGTGTCAGATAGTCAGCCAAGCCAGAGTTCAGTAACCAGATCGGGTAATCAGCCAGGCCAGAAGACAGGGATCCAAGTAGAGGAACAGCAAGCAGGATAAGGAGCCAGAAGGGATGTCAGCAAAGCCAGTCTTTAAACAGGAACGCAGGAGATAGTTTCTTGTGATGTGACCAAGGCAAAGGCAGGAATGAAATGAGCTGGAGATCTTTAAGTAGGCAGGACTGACGAGCAGATCCACAACAGCTGGTTAACTGTGGAGAGAGATGAGAGCTGGCAATTAGCCGACAGCTGAGCAGCCAGCTCAGAGAAGGAAGGGCTGAGCCAGCCTGCTCTATACCAACCAAAATTCAATGTTCTCTGTACCCAAAATGACTATACTTATCTCCTGGAACTGAAGGTGAGTGTACCAACCACTAGTGGTACACGTTCCATACTAAGCAAACCTACACTGCTGCTCAGTTTGAAACAAATGAACTGGCTTCTATCCAGAATTCCTTTGAATAAGATATACTGTATACTGATTTCATGGAATTTGTCTCTATACAGGAGCATGCAGGTCAGACTTGGAGAGCATAACATCGCTGTCTCTGAGGGCACAGAGCAGTTCATCAACTCTGCCATCTCCGGATGGGGCAATACCCTTAGCAGTGGAAGTAAGTCAACATCACTGTAACATCATCTATTACTGATAATAAATTAGGCTAAGCTTCTCAGGTAAATTTGCCAAGATTAGAAAATGTAGGCAAAATTATTCGTTTGGGGAAATAATACCATAAATCCTAACTCTGGGCAGTTAGGAATTAATTAAGCATGTCTCTATCCGTCAGCAATTAAGGAGCTAGTTTTTTTTTTTCAAAGGGTTGCGATAACACAAAATAATGTTTGACTTAATCCAGAGTCCTGAAATCTTCTTCCATGAGGTTATGGGTGTGGCGACCAGCTGTCCAAAACCTCTCTTCTTGCCAGTTCTCTGACCAGCCTTGTCACTGCCCCTCTTACTGAGGTCATCATGTACAGTGCAGGTCCAACCTAATGACCAGTGGCTATGTCATTAGGGGGAGTGCCCAATCCCATTTTGGCAGCAGAGGGAATAGAACCAAACGGGAGGCTGATCTGGGGTAATATAGATATTACTCTGGATTATCCCATTCCCTAGAAAGTGTAATGGAAATTTGTAAGTTCTGTATATAATTTTATTCTATTTTGTATGTATTGCACACTGCCCTCACTGTGCACACGGCACTAATAATGTTTTCAGTAAATGTTTACATTCTTTCGAGTCCTGATTAGAATTAGCCTGCCTATGTAACGCCCCTTGTTGCTATAAACGTACAATTGTAATATTAATGTGATACCTACGTAATCATGTGTATAAAAACCTTCAATTGCGTCATAATAAAGCAGAACAGTTATTTGGAAAGATGCTGAGCGTATCTTTTGTGTCTGTTCCCTACTGCAGTAGTTATTATTAATTTGGAACCACTAATCAATATGAGGATAGGAGTTGCCTATAAACAATTTAACCAAGTCAGGATGGCGAGCTTTGCCTAAGAGGGGTTTCCAGGGGACCTTGAGTATCCGAAACAAGGCACTTGAGACTATCCAGGAATTTCTGATAATCAGCTGGCTGAGGTAAGCCTTTTGCTTACATTTGAGTTATCAGATTTTCTTGATCGGTAAGGTATTTTCGGGACAAAGGGTACCTATTTTACTTCCCTTAATCGAACTGTATTGATTGGTGGTTATATGTTATGTTGTCCCTGTCTATTGTCCATCGGAGTGTTATAGATAAGAAAGGGAAGAATAGAGCTGTTCACAGGTATATGTCGTACATCTGCTAGATAAAGTAGTTTAGAGGCACGAGGGTATAGGCACATGTAGAGAAGATTGGCCAGTCATTATGGGCATTGAATTAAGTAAGGGAATGAAGGGTAAGAGACCCTCAAAAATGCCCAGTGCTGGAGGAGCGCTATATATGAACCGAAGGTGCGGTTCCGCTTATACTGAGCCCCTAGATTAATGGTTAAAGTGGACAGGGATCCACAATGGGTAACTGGGTTACCAAGGTCCACAGGGACTAAGAATCATGAAGAGTAAACAGCTAGAGAAACAGTTATCTATGTGAGCAGGATGGATCAAGGGTGACAATTAACATTAGACAGAAAGGGACATTTTCATGTTAAGTTGTGGGATGAATTTGGGGTCAGGCACTACAACTAGTAAAGTCAGAGAATTAAAACAGAATACTTTATATGTTGTCAGAGAGGGAAGATGGGATGAGCACTCTGGCTGCCTGTCTGATCATAGAAGCTAGATATAAAGGATATCTGAACAAAATAAAAGAAAGTGAGAGAATGATATGCATGTGTAGTGTACAAATGGGAAAAAGTAAGCGATTTAAGAGAGATATATTTGTGTATCTGTAAACGCTTGGAGCTTTAGTTCTATCCCTTGTGTGTGTCATATACGCAGATGTGACCCCCTCCTTAGTGCTCTCATGAAAGAATGTGGCTGGGATCAGAGGTCAGTGATAAGCTGGCTAAAACATTTATGACAAAATGTGTCGGGTTTAATGAATCTAATGATAAACAATGTGATCACAATTATTTTGAATCTGATTTCCAAACATGGTAAAATGAAGGTTACATTTAACCGTGTATTACACAAATTGAATATCCTTTGATAGTGGAAATAGTGCATTTAAAAAAGGGAAATTAATTAAAATAAGTAATAATGAGTATTAATTTCTAATATGAGTTTAACAATTTTATTAATAATATAGATATATTGAAACTGGTTTAGACAACCTTTGGTTGGAAATGAAATCCAGGTTATTGGGGAAATTTGTAAAAATGGGATTAGTTTAGATTAAGATAACAATTTTGTAATTTTACATTTATACAATAAGCCCTTATTGAGAGAAAAAAAGATTAAGATGAGGTTGTTATTTGGAATACAGCTGCCATAATATTTAACAAAGTCAAGATGGATGGGATACATAAGAAGTTTTTCTACAAAAATTAAATTTTAAGTTTCTTGATATTAACTTGATGTGCGGTCCATGATGTGAGAGTTATAATAAATAAAATTTAAATATAACAGACCCATCACATCAAGTCCACACACCCTGTTAGGATAGATGCCACCTGCAGCCAGTTGTTTTTTAGTTTTTGATGCTTTCTGGTCCATCATACAGATTCTTTGTCCTTTTGTTGTATTTATTTTTATTTTTGAAATCCAAAGCAGAATGTGTGGATTGTGAAATAATGTGCCCCTTTTCCTTGTAAGTGCAGTGGTATAAGCAGAAGAATATTTTGGATTTATGGGCATCTCTCCATGACCGCAGTGTATTGTCATCATTTATTATAATATTGCCAGGAAAAAGTTGTCTTTTGAAACATGAAACTGGAGTTCTTACACAAACAGCGTGATAGAAAACAAGCCATTGTAATATATTTATGCAAGCTGGACCCAGTAATGAAGGGTTCATCCCGATATATCAGAGCTGTAGCTTTATGCAAAGGTGCTATTAGACAAAGTTAGATATTGTTTTGGTCAAAAATTACATTTTTAACGGTCCGACATTCTGCGCAGCAAATATACAGATAACTAAATGTTTGTCTAATGAAAGGTTTAAAATATGAGTTTGTTTATGTATAAATCTAACAATAACATTTATTCAAAAGAAAGGAAAAAGCACATGTGTTAAATTGATTGTGTAGGAATCAGCTGCTGTGAGCCCAGTGCAGGACACACTCCCTAAAGACTAGGGATGAGCTTCGTGTTAGAGTCGAACCCATGTTCGACTCGAACATCGGTTGTTCGGTCGTTCGCCGAATTGCGAACGATATGGGCCGTTCGCGCCAAATTCGTGTGGCGCATCACGGCCCATAATTCACTGCGGCATCGCAGTGCATTGCTTGCTGATGATTGGCCAAGCATGCACTATGACCCGCATGCTTGGCCAATCACAGCGCCGCCTTAACAGAGAGCCGTAATTGGCCAAAGCCAAGGAGGCTTTGGCCAATTATGGCTCAGGGGATTTAGTACACGCCCCACACTATATAAGGCCGCCTGCACGGCGGCCCTGTGCAGTGTGTTCCGGTGTGCTTAGAGAGAGAGAGAGAGACAGTGTCATTTCATTTGAGTTAGCTAGATTAGGCAGGACAATCAGTCAGTTAGCTGCACTTAAAGTGTATTGTGTATATATATGCATCCCAGGTGTTGCATATATATATATATATACACTGTATTCAGTTTAGCTAGATCTGTTCCTGTTATCTTCTAGACTATTTACATTTAGTGCAGTGCGTCCTGCTCACAGTGTTCAGCTAGATCCGTTCCTGTTATCTTCCTACTGACAGGCAGGCTTGTCTTGTTACAGTATATAAAGCTACCTGAAGAAAATTACTGGTGTTCTTTTGATCCTATTAGTACCAAGGTCAGGCAGCTAGACTATTTACATTTAGTGCAGTGCGTCCTGCTCACAGTGTTCAGCTAGATCAGTTCCTGTTATCTTCTTACTGACAGGCAGGCTTGTCTTGTTACAGTATTTTGAAGAAAATTACTGGTGTTCTTTTGATCCTATTAGTACCACAGTCAGGCAGCTAGACTATTTACATTTAGTGCAGTGCGTCCTGCTCACAGTGTTCAGCTAGATCCGTTCCTGTTATCTTCCTACTGACAGGCAGGCTTGTCTTGTTACAGTAAATAAAGCTACCTGAAGAAAATTACTGGTGTTCTTTTGATCCTACTAGTACCACAGTCAGGCAGCTTTAGTGCAGTGCGTCCTACTCACAGTGTTCAGCTAGATCCGTTCCTGATATCTTCTTACTGACAGGCAGGCTTGTCTTGTTACAGTATCTAAAGCTACCTGAAGAAAATTACTGGTGTTCTTTTGATCCTATTAGTACCACAGTCAGGCAGCTAGACTATTTACATTTAGTGCAGTGCGTCCTGCTCACAGTGTTCTGCAAAACCTACAAGTTAGTGGGGTGCGTCCTGCTCACAGTGTTCAGCTAGATCCGTTTCTGTTATCTTCTTACTGACAGGCAGGCTTGTCTTGTTACAGTAAATACAGCTACCTGAAGAAAATTGCTGGTGTTCTTTTGATCCTATTAGTACCACAGTCAGGCAGCTAGACTATTTACAGTTAGTGCAGTGCATCCTGCTCACAGTGTTCAGCTAAACCTACAAGTTAGTGGGGTGCGTCCTGCTCACAGTGTTCAGCTAAAGCTACCTGTAGAAGGTTGGTGGTGTTCTCATACTACAGGCAGGCAGTTGATTTTGCTAGCTGCAGTATCAGTACATATATATATATATATATATATATATATATCCCAGCTTAGTGCAGCTACAGGCCATTAGTATGTCTGGAAGGCCAAGAAGGAGAGGCAGACAGTCACAAGCCAATAAGAGAGGGCAAGAAGGCTCTATGTCTAGTGCTGGCCGTGGAGACGGTGCATCCTCATCAGCACGTGGCCATGGGACACGCTTGGCCTTTTTTTCGGCAGCTGGCCATGGTGAGCTGCAACATGCGGAAGACTTGGTCGAGTGGATGACCAAGCCGTTCTCATCCTCCTCATCCTCTCTCACCCATGCCCAGGGTACTTTGTCTGGCAAAGCAGCGGCCTCTTCCCTCAGCTCAATGTCATCAGTGACTCCTTCCCTAGCCCCACCATGTCCTCCTGAGGAGTCCCTCGAACTGTTTGACCACAGTGTTGGGTACATGCTCCAGGAGGATGCCCAGCGTTTGGAAGGCTCTGATGATGATACTGAGCTCGATGAAGGCAGTAACATGAGCACGGACAGAGGGGGTGCCCAAGAAGGACAGCAATCTGGCAGTCATGCTCCCCCTGCTGCAGCATACTGCCAGGTTTGCTCCAGTGATGAGGAGGGAGGGGATGATGAGGTCACTGACTCAACGTGGGTGCCTGATAGGAGAGAGGAGGAGGAGGAGGAGGCGGCACATCACCAACGAGGTAGGATGCCCTCCAGGGGCCAGCCTAAGGGCAGCACATTGACTGCATCACACCCCAAAGCTCCACATGTGCAGGGCGCTGCAGTCTCTGCGCGTTATTCAAAAAGTTCTTTGGTGTGGGCCTTTTTTGAGAGGAGTGCATCAGATCGCACCGCTGCTATTTGCAACATATGTCTCAAGCGTATCTCACGTGGCCAAAACATCTCCCGCTTGGGTACCACATGCTTGACCAGACATATGTTGACCTGCCATGCAGTTCGTTGGCAAGCGTATCTAAAAGACCCACACCAAAGAACAAAGAGGACCTCTCCTTGCTCCTCATCAGCTGAGATTTCCAACCCCACTAGATCTTCAGTCCTCTCTGAGACCTGCACTGAGAGGAATGAAGGTGTAGAATTAGGTGTGTCACAGCCAAGTACTTGTGGGCAATCTGCTTTTGTTACACCGACGTCAGATTGTACCAGGCAAATTTCCCTGCCCCAGCTGCTGCACCGCCGAAAGAAGTTTGCTCCCAGCCATCCACATGCCCAGCGGTTGAATGCTAGCTTGGCAAAATTGCTAGCACTTCAACTGCTGCCTTTTCAGTTGGTAGACTCTGCCCCCTTCTGTGAGTTTGTGGAATGTGCGGTTCCTCAGTGGCAGGTACCCAAACGCCACTTTTTCTCACGGAAGGCGATTCCGGCTCTCTACCAGCATGTGGAAGGCAATGTCCATGCCTCGCTGGACAGGGCGGTCAGCGGTAAGGTGCATATTACCGCTGACTCATGGTCCAGCAGGCATGGACAGGGACGTTACCTAAGTTTCACGGCGCATTGGGTGACTCTGCTGGCAGCTGGGAAGGATGCAGGACAAGGTGCAGTAGTGTTGGAGGTTGTTCCGCCACCACGCCTCCAAAATGCTAATGATTGTGACACACCTCTCTCCTCCACCCCCTCCTCTTCTTCTTCCTCTATGACCTCTTCCTCGGAACCAGCGGTGCTCCGTAGTCGTTCAAGGGGCTACGCAAGTACGCAGGCCAAAAGATGCCATGCGGTGCTTGAGCTGGTGTGCTTGGGGGACAGGAGCCACACTGGGGCAGAGGTTCTGTCAGCTCTGCAGGGGCAGGTTCAGAGGTGGTTGACGCCACGCCAACTTAAGGCAGGAATGGTGGTTTGCGACAATGGCACCAACCTCCTCTCTGCCCTCCGACAGGGACAAATGACCCATGTGCCCTGTTTGGCTCACGTCCTTAACTTGGTGGTGCAGCGGTTCTTGGGCAGGTACCCGGGCTTACAGGATGTCCTGAGGCAGGCCAGGAAAGTCTGTGTACATTTCCGCCGGTCATATAATGCCAGTGCTCGGCTGACGGACCTCCAAAAGGAGTTTAAACTGCCAAGAACCGCCTAATCTGTGACATGCCCACCAGGTGGAACTCAACGTTGGCCATGCTGCAGCGGCTGCACACGCAGCAGAGGGCCATCAATGAGTACCTGTGCGACTATGGCACCAGGACAGGGTCAGGGGAGCTTGGTTTTTTTTCCCCACGCCAGTGGGTCATGATCAGGGATGCATGCACAGTCCTGTCACCATTTGAGGAGGCCACGAGGATGGTGAGCAGTGACAGTGCATGCATCAGTGACACTGTCCCCCTTGTCCACCTGTTGGAGCACACGCTGCGTGGAATAATGGACAGGGCACTTGAGGCAGAACAGAGGCAGGAAGAGGAGGACTTCCTTAGCTCTCAAGGACCCCTTTATCCAGACAGTGTTCCTGCGTGCCCGCCGTTGACACAGGAAGAGGACGAGGAGGAGGAGGAGGAGGAGGAGGAAGATTGTGTCAGTATGGAGGTGGAGCCTGGCACTCAGCATCAGCAGCAGTCTTTAAGGGATCAGTCCCAAGAAACACATGGACTTGTATGTGGCTGGGAGGAGGTGGCTGCAGACCATGTCGTTCTTAGTGACCCAGAGGACTCCGGACCGAATGCCTCAGCAAACCTACGCTGCATGGCCTCCCTGATCCTGCAAAGCCTGCGTAAGGATCCTCGTATTCGTGGTATCAAGGAGAAGGACCAATACTGGCTGGCAACCCTCCTTGATCCACGTTACAAGGGTAAGGTTGCGGACCTTATCTTGCCATCGCAGAGGGAGCAGAGGATGAAACATCTTCGGGAGGCCTTGCAGAAAGGTCTGTGCAACGCATTCCCAGAGACAGAACTCCTGTTACAAACTCCTGTTTCTGGACAACGTGTTGCTGAGGCTTCGGTCAGTCAAAGAAGGAGCGGTGGAGAAGGTGGCCGTCTGACCGATGCGTTCAGACAATTTTTTGGTCCGAAGCCCCAAGGTATGATCGGTTCCAGCAACCATCGCCAGCGTCTGTTTTACATGGTGCAGGAATGCCTAGGGGCAAGATCAGACTTGGACACCTTTCCCACCGAAAATCCTCTGGGTTACTGGGTCTTGAGGATGGATCACTGGCCAGAGCTTGCACAGTATGCAATTGAGCTACTGGCCTGTCCTGCATCCAGCGTTCTTTCGGAATGCACATTCAGTGCTGCTGGAGGCGTGGTAACCGATCACAGGGTGTGTCTGTCCACTGACTCGGTCGATCGACTGACCTTCATAAAAATGAATCAGTCTTGGATCACCACCAGCTACCAAGCACCTGATGCTGATGTAACCGAATAATTTTTTTTGAAATCTCAGATCCCTTCAAAGACTGCCTATGCTGATGCTGAGTGACTATCCCTGAGTAATTATCCTCTTCCTCCTCAATCATCACGCTGATAGCTTGTAAGAACATTTTTGGTTCTGGGCGCCACCACCAGTGCCTAAGGCACAATTTTTCAGCCCCTGTTTAACAGGGGCGTGTAAATACAATTTTTGATGTAATACTTTGCAGCAGGGCTCGTTCCTGCATTCCAACTAGAGTGTCTGTGAGGGGTTGCAGTGTTGTGGCACCAGCACCAGTGCCTAAGGCCCATTTTTTCTGCCCCTGTTTAACAGGGGCGTGTAATTACAATTTTTGATGCAATACTTTGCAGCAGGGCTCGTTCCTGCGTTCCAACTAGAGTGTCTGTGAGGGGTTGCAGTGTTGTGGCACCAGCACCAGTGCCTAAGGTCCATTTTTTCTGCCCCTGTTTAACAGGGGCGTGTAATTACAATTTTTGATGCAATACTTTGCAGCAGGGCTCGTTCCTGCGTTCCAACTAGAGTGTCTGTGAGGGGTTGCAGTGTTGTGGCACCAGCACCAGTGCCTAAGGCCTAATTTTTCAGCTCCTGTTCAACAGGGGCATGTAATTACAATTCTTGATCTAATATTTCACAGCAGGGCCCTGTGAGGCTTACAGTGTTGTGGCCACAGCAACACCTAAGGCCCAAATTTCTGCTGAGTATATAGGGCAGGACCCTACTTTCAAACAACTAACTTTCAAACGACTCCTACTTGCAAACGGAAGGAGACAACAGGAAGTGAGATGAAATCTACCACTAGGAAGGGAAATTCTCTCCTGTAAGAGTTAATATGGGAAAAACATTTCTCCTTTCCACTAATGCTTTCCAATCTTTGTTCCACAAAAAAAACCAAATTTAAAAAAAACATTTTTCATTGGGACAAAAAGTGAGGTGAAATCTTCTGAAGAGGAGGAAAGACAGCAAAACAAATGTCACAGGGGTGATAACCCTTCCCTATGTTTTCCAAAAAGCTTAAAAAAGATTTTTTTGGCTGGAGCTAAACACGTTAAAAATGTACCCGTTCAAAATGACAAAGAGATTCTACTTAACAACAAACCTACAGTCCCTGTCTTGTTTGCACCGCCTGTATACTGCTGTTCAGAGTATATAGGGCCTGGTGGCCCCACACCTTTCCTTATTTTAATTTGGGTGCGGGGTTCCCCTTAATATCCATACAAGACCCAAAGGGCCTGGTAATGGACTGGGGGGTACCCATGCCGTTTGTCTCACTGATTTTCATCCATATTGCCAGGACCCGACATTACATTAAACCCGCAAGCAGTTTTAAATGAGATTTTTCCTTTAAAAATGACATTTGGTGCAGGGACTGTTCTAAACACGGGAAACACGCGTCACTTTACAGGCATACTATAGACACCCCTCATGTACGATATTTAAAGGAATATTTCACTTTTTTTTTTCACTTTAAGCATTATTAAAATCACTGCTCCCGAAAAAACGGACGTTTTTAAAAGTTTTTTTTGCATTGATACATGTCCCCTGGGGTAGAACCCGGGTCCCCAAACCCTTTTTAGGACAATACCATGCAAATTAGCCTTTAAAATGAGCACTTTTGATTTCGAACGTTCGAGTCCCATAGACGTCAATGGGGTTCTAACGTTCGTGCAAACTTTCGGTCCGTTCGCAGGTTCTGGTGCGAACCGAACCGGGGGGTGTTCGGCTCATCCCTACTGAAGACCCAGATATTACATTTTTTGTAGATTTGAGTATGCTGTTTATCACCCAGAAGGATACTCTGTATTCAAAGTCATTGGATCCTTTTTTCCCCAGCTCAAGAAGCAGAGCTCCATGTTTTAGCAAAGCCTGTGAGCTATAAAAAGAGTGTATATTTATATAGATAGTCGAGATATAGAGAGCTTTTGGTTCCATTTAAAGGGCCAAAAGTTTGATTTTACTACGGCAGGTAAACCAATCAAGCATGCCAAGTTAATTTGATTGGCTGTTTTCAGCCTTCCGGGTTCTTGCTGAGGTAGCCATATTAAAACTCACACATGGAAGCAGACCAGGTGACTAAGGATGCTGCATTTACAGCACCGGACACCTGATGGGTCTGTGCAACTCACAGATTCCACCCTAGTTCTGGCCCAGTATAGCTGGGATTAATAATTCAACTTTAAGAACCCCAGAATGAGAAGAACAAGTGGTCCACAGGGGGCAACTTCTTATGAAACAGGACTTTGGAAAAGATGATCATTTATGTCTGCCAGCCACTCTTTTGTCTCCAGGTTGACACATGGACCGTGTCATCAGTCACAAGCAGTTATGGCTACCTTAGTAAATGAGCGTGGGATAGAGCCAGGGTTCTCCACAGTTCTTTTTATAACATACCACTTCTTGTTTTACCTGTTACCAAAGGTGTTACCAAAAGCTGAACATCCCTTCCAGAGATTACAAAAACATATCCAGATGCCTAAGTCAGGATCTTACAAGCATGCATTTTGTCTGTATGGACATGTTTTCTGGATGTCTAGTGGCAAATGCCACTGCAAAGGCCACAGTAAAAAGTGTTATCGGAAGTAGTTTGTAAATATAGAGTGCAGAAAGTACAGAGAGTAACAGAGGAAATCATTTTTATAGGAGAGTCCTTACTAGAAGTTCTGAGGTTTTATTTTTACACCCCCTACTGTCTACAATTTAGCGGACAAAGTAGAGTAAGGAACTAGAAAACTTTTGCTGAATGTTTTCTTATATTTTAATAAGCCCCTAAGGGGAATGTTGGACTCTCTCCCTATGGGATTTGGTTTGGGAGTGTGTTACTCACTTGCTTATATTTTGTCTCAGCAGCTGAAGTCCTCCATTCGGATCCCACAGAGAATGTTGCTGTTCTTTTAAGGTTTTTGACAAACTCATTTATGTGTTTTCTCCCCAATTCCAGATCCTCAGACTCGGTTCACACAGGGACGACTTGTCAGGCGACCTAGTCGCCTGACAAGTCGCCTCCCGTTCTGTACAATGGAATCGTTCTAATCAGAGCGACGCAAGTCGCTCTGACTTAGAAAAAGGTTCCTGTACGACTTTGGGGGCGACTTGGGCCGACTTGCATAGACTTCTATACAGAAGTTGTTTTGCAAGTCGCCGTGGAAATCGTTTGCAGGTCGCCTCGCTGAGGCGACCTGCAAGTCGTGCCGCCCGTGTGTGAACTGGGTCTAAAAGTTTAGAAGGATCTAAAACTAAAGCCAGGTGACTTGTGGATTGTTAAGAGACATTTATATATAGTGAAATGTGTGGAGACTCAATACAGCATTTATTTCATGTAGAGTTTTTGTAAAACTTGAAGGAAAAGTCACCTGTATCCACACAAGACACTGCAAAAATGACTAAATTAAAGAAATCTCTGTGTTTGATTTGTTTCCCTCTAGTGATCACAGTCTAGGGTATGTTTTGATTCAATTACTTTAATTGTAAAGGACATATATATATTTGAAAAGTAGTTTAGCCATGTTGAAGTCATATTTTGTCGTTTGTACGTCTTTCATTTCATGTAGAATTGTCTGTGTTTACATATGCTGATAAGTGAGCATGCCCACACTTCAGTTAGAAGGCCATTCTGGCCACAGGAGTGTACAGCCAGTACTCTGTAAATATGTCTTATCAATCATTTGTTTTTCACAATGAAAAGTCATTTTGTAATGAAAAAGTTGCTCAGCTATTATTTTCTCCACAATGGAGTTTTTTTGCCTCTTTGGCCGGGACTACCTCCACCTAAGCGTGTGAAGGTTCCAGGTTAAAGGTGATAGCAGGTATGGTTAGTGATCAAAATATTGATCAAAAGAGGGGAGACTGTAATTGAAATTTGTAAGTTCTGTATATAATTGTATTGTATTTTGTATGTATTGCACACTGCCCTCGCTGTGCACACAGCACTAATAATGTTCTCAGTACATGTTTACATTCTTTCGAGTCCTGATTAGAATTAGTCTGCCTATGTTACGCCCCTTGTTACCATAAATGTACAATTGTAATATTAATGTGATACCTACGTAATCATGTGTATAAAAACCTTCAATTGCGTCATAATAAAGCAGAACAGTTATTTGGAAAGATGCTGAGCGTATCTTTTGTGTCTGTTCCCTACTGCAGTAGTTATTATAAATTTGGAACCACTAATCAATATGAGGATAGGAGTTGCCTATCATCAATTTAACCAAGTCAAAAGGAAAACTAGCGCTGGATCCTTCATGAGCTGGGAGGGGACAATTTTAGTTAGGCAAGCCATAGATGAAAAAACACTGGCAGTGTTGATGGGGGAGTCCCTCCCTTGGAACTATGGTGTTTTTATGGCGGAGGGGAGCTGTCCTTGCCAAGAGAATACAGTGATTATTGCTAGTGGCTATATGCACTGGCAATAATTTCATGCTAACAATCGGACATGCTAGTTGTACCCAAGTCAATCGATGGATTGACTTGGGTACAATTTGGCTGCTGGGGGAAGAGAGATGCCGCTCTAGGAAGGGTGTCTGGAAATGTAGCTCTCCCCAGAACAGGAACAGCAGGTGCTGGCTAAGCATAGGTAATTGGATGAAGGAAAGATTCTGGACAGCCGCACTCAAAATTAAATGCCTTTATTTAAAAAAAGGAGGTAATAATCCAAAAAGTACAAGCCACAGCAAACAACGGATCACAGGAACTGACGCGTTTCACACTTTCAAAAGTGCTTATTCATGGTCTTTCCTCTACTGGACATGCAGACAGCAAAGAGGTGTGCTATCTGGATGTTCGCCTGACTGGAATTGATGGGAGGGTATCTTCCACATTATATAGAAAGCCCCTGTCTGGTAACTCCCTTTTACTTGCCCAGTCGGGTCATCCGAGGCACATGATTAAAGGTATCCCTGTGGGTCAGTTCCTGCGGGTAAACACATTTGCAGTGACGATCAATGTTTTAAGCAGGAAGCTATGTCCCTATATAGGAGGTTCTTGGATCAGGGATATCCCAGATGGATGTTGGACAGGGCTCTGTCCATAGCTAGGCGTAAAAGTAGGGGTGATGTCGTGGATCTGCCACCCGGCGCAGGGGTCACCTAAGGGTTAACAATGGTGCAGAGTAATTGTAGTGATTGGTGCCAAGCTGCCTTATTTAAACACCTCAGCTGCACAGAGACTTTTCTGTGTGATCTGAAGCTCATACCTTTTCCTGTGTCTACCTGTTCTCGAGATCTGATCTGTTTCCTGTTTTGACCCAGCTTGTTATCCTGACCCCGGCTTGCCTTGTAAATACGCTTATCTCTACATTGACTGATATCCTGTTGCCGAACCTTTGCCTGTATACTAACCATTCTCTGCCTGCCACTTGTGTCTGATTAATTATCTGTTACTGAACCCAGCTTGTCTGACCACTCATCCAGTGTCTCCACAGCTCTGCATCTTCCAGCTTCCTGTTTCCTGCTTCCTGTCTGCTGAGCTGACTACACCTGCTGTTACCTGATGGTCTACACTGGGAATTCATCAGCTGCACAGGAGACGATCCCGGCACTCTTACACCACTCGGCTCTTGTGGCCACTGTTCATAATATTGGTGGTCCTTGAGCCGGGGTTGTATGTGAGGCCTTCCTGCTACATGCAGGCTCACCCATCAGGTAACTGACAGTATCAGAGAGCCATGATGATGACATCTGCCAGCATCTCACTGCCCTGACCCAAGCTGTTCAATCCCTGCAAGATGGCTACAAGCAGCTGGACCAGCAAGTACAGGCCCTATCGGCACCAACACGCACCACAGCGACTACTGCTGTGCCCTACAGTGCCATCAGTCATGAAGCCACCCCCTGAACCCAGAGTTCCAGCATCAGAGAGGTTTTCGGGGGACCAGGGGAAATTGTGTGCATTCTAAAATGCATGTCAATTATACTTTGCCTTGAATCCACAAACACTTTCATTGGAGTCCACTAAAGTGGGATTTATCATCTCCTTACTACAGGGATAGCCTCAGTCCTGGGTCCACCAGTTGCTGGAGAGGAATGGCGCAGTGCTATAGTCTATGTCCAGAAAATTTTTTTTCAGGGGAAAGGGTCCCACTGAGAAGAGACACAGGCGGACCATGCTGCTTAATAAGGGATACATTTTATTAGAAAAATATATTTAATACAAAAGGGGTCAAGACCAGGTACCCACCACCAACACCAAGATTAAAAATAGACAACGTTGTCTGTTTAAGAGCAGCTGCATCACGCTTCAACCATGCATGCACACACCTGTAACAAGGATATTGTTCATGGGATTAAGTAATATTTGTGGATCAGACTAATGATTTCAGTGACATGCACCATACATAACAAAGTCCGTCCAGTCACTGTATTTGAATAGAAACCCTTTTAACAAAAGACGCCTGTTTAGAGGGTAGTAGATTGAGTCAAGTTGCTAGTCCCACAGAGACAGCCTAATTAGAGTTGTAACAAAACATAGCTGTCAGTGTGGAGAGAGGGATCTATAGACCTACAGTCTATGTCCGCCTTGCTTGATGCCATGGCTAGAATCTATGATGATCCGCAGCGGACTTCCACTGCAGAGGCTGCCCTTCATGCACTCCAGCAAGGACGTAGGACGGCCGAGGCCTATGTCATGGACTTCAGGCGCTGGAGTGCAGATACACAGTGGAACAACACAGCACTGCGATACCAGTTCCGTCTTAGACTCTCGGGGAGCCTGAAGGATGAACTGGCACATGTGGGTGTTCCAAGCACCCTGGAGGCCCTCATTACACTGGCTATCCAGATTGACCACCGGCTAGGTGAGTGATGATCAGAACGATCTGCCCAGCAGCAGCGTCCAGTTTGGCTAATGCCTCGAGTCCCAGCTCCCACCTGTCCCGCTCCTACCAGCCCTGCTCCTAGCCAACCTGTTTCAGTCAATCCTGCAGCCGAAGCACTGGAGGCCATGCAGCTTGGCATAGTATGCCCCCCTCTGTCTCCTGAAGTACGTCTATACCGCCAGCAAAACAATTTCTGTCTCTATTGCGGGTGAACTGGCCATTACGTGTATATGTGCAGGGGTGGGTGGCGCTGCCTGTTACCTGGAGAGTGACCTCCAGTGATGACTTACAGTTAAAAGTGCAAGTGCTAGTTGGACCACTATGTGGTGCAAACTGAGATTAAATTATATGTGATATTAGGTGACACTGTCTATCCCCTTTGATACCAAGGGAGGGAAAAACAGGGGAATTGTTTGTGCAAATTACTCTTAAAAAAACCTGTGTTAAAGTGCTCATTTATATGATAACTTTAACCTCCACATATATATAAAGGTGCATGTAACATTCGAAAGTTCATTAAGTATTAGAAAATAAACTGAAAATAAACTTAAATATCTTGTGAGTTCATCAATAAGTTAGTTAAATAAAGTCTTTTGTGCAGACCAATCATAAATAATATAAATTCGATCTGTTGTGCTAGTTGTATGTGAGACAGTCCAACGTGACTTGTGCAAATTCCTGTGTAAACAACATGAGGTGATGTTCGTCCTCCCCCTTCGGTTCCCCACTCACCAGATTTTCATACCCCTGCAGGGGTGAACCGCATAAGGTGGGGATTTAGCTGAAGCTGTCTTCCTCCTTACTGGATCCAACCATAGGATGTCCCAGACAATTCCTGGATGGATGCCTTCTCCGTGGCACTTCAGGCCCATGGGGTATCCTCGTATGAATGGAAGAGACAGGTACTCGTAGTGAAGTTCCGTAAAAAGTATCCAAATTTATTGTATAAGATAAAAGTAAAATACAACCAGTGCAGCAAAGCCAGTTGCTGGAAAAATGCACAGTACAGAAAGTTCCTGTTCAGTGTGTGTTCCACCGGTCCAAACGTGCGTACTAGGCTCTGACTTACGCGTTTCATCATAGGGCGTTTTATCTTATACAGTAAATTTGGATACTTTTTACGAAACTTCACTATGAGTACCTGTCTCTTCCATTCATACCAGAATACCCCATGGGCCTGAAGTGCCACGGAGAAGGCGACCATCCAGGAATTGTCAGCTGTATTCACCATCACTCATTCCCAGCAGTAACAAAAGCCTAGGATCCCCACCTTATGTGAAAATAAGTTCCGTTCAACCACAAACCAGAAGGAATTTGAAACATGTTCTTTCCTTAATTGCAATTCAAGTCATATAATATATCTGATTACTTGTAGTATATGTCAAGCCCAATATGTTGGTAGGACAATGAGGCGTCTCCGTGAGCGCCTCCAGGGACATCTACGTAGTATGGAAAATAATCTATCCACAAATGTGGCAAAACATTTTAAAACATGACATGGTGGGGAGGCGGCCTTGAGGGTCCAAGTTATCGACAAGATTAGGGCTCTTCAAAGAAGGGGTGATGCCTTCTGGTTGCTGTGTCGGAGGGAAGTGTTTTGATTTTCCATCTCCAGACTTGTTTTCCCCAGGAACTCAATTTTGAGTGGGATTTGAATAATTTTTACAAATGAGTCTGGACAACATTTCCCTCCGTCACCTGAAGAGCTCTGATTGACTGTCTCTTCTTTCCTCCTTCTTTTGTCTCCATATCCATGTCTGGCTTTCTGTTCCTTTAAATAATGTTTGTTACACTTCAGTGTCTTGAGATGCGCTGGCCTCCTGTACTCGCACTGTAAGGCTTTGCGTGCATATTTTGGTTATTTTTGCAAGATACAGTACATACATTCCTTAGCTCATTTTCTTCTTGCTTTCTCTCTCTTCCCTCTCTTCCTCCCCTTGCCTCCCCTTTACTGACCCTCCCTTCTCTGCCCTTCTCCTGCCTCACAATTGAATGTTTGTGTTTTTTGCTGTTTAAGATATCCCTCTGTGAACTCAATGGCGACAGTTAATCTGATCTCCCTTAATGTTAGGGGTTTACATGCCTCCGGAAAGAGGCACAATTTATTAACTTAAGCGTCTTCAAGGAGACATAGTCTTTTTACAAGAAACCCACATCACCCACACCACCCCAATAAAGCTTTTTTCGCCTACTTTCCCGACTTGGAACTATAGTCTTTTGGATGTGAGTAAAGTGAAAGGTGTTGCCATTGGCTTTCACAAGGGTACTTCTTTTACATGCGAGACCTCTTTGGTAGATGATTGTGGAAGATATATACTCCTAAAAGGCACTCTGGGTAATTTACTGTGTACGCTAGCAAACATACAGTATATGCTCCCAACCATGATCAGGCATTTTATCCAAAGTGAAAGACTTTGCGCATGGATATATTATCCTCGCAGGGGACTTCAACACCCCTCTGGAACCTAAAATTGACACATCCCAAGGCACATCTTCCTTCTCTCATAAACACCTAACATTTATCCACAAACGCCTACATGACACACAACTTATGGATACATGGCTTGTTATGCACCCAAAAGAAAGGGATTATTCATATTACTCACATCTTCACCGATCCTACTCCAGGATTGACTACATATTTATTGACCACCATCACATAGAACGTATTCTTCAGTCCAAAATTGAGGTTTCAACGATTTCAGACCATGCCCCAATTTGTCTCTGCTTTAAAGCTCCCTCCCTCTTAAAGCTAATAATTGGAGATTGAATGATTCCCTTCTATCAGATTCTGTGGCTAAAGCACAGATTGTGGTTGATCTTTCCCTTTACTTAAAATAAAATAAAATTCCAGAGGTTACACCTGTCGTGCTTTGGAGGGGGGGGGGGGGGTGTCACATAAGGCTCACATTCGAGGGAAGCTTATCGCGCTAGCATGGAAGAAGAGGGAACACATCCATCTCAAGTCGGTGCTCCTTCAAGAAATCACTGCCCTAGAAAATAATTATAAAAGCCTACAATCCCCAACCCTATTGCATTCCCTAACACAAAAATGAGAAGAGGTAAAATACCTTTATCATTCAGAACAGAAGAAACAATTCTGCTTAATCTCGCAACGCATTTATGAATGGGGTGACAAACCCAGCCGTTATTTAGCACAATCACTACAGAAGAAAAAATATGCATCATTTAGAGCTAAAATTAGGACACCCTCTAATTCCAAACAGGTTTCATGCCTGGTAGAGAAGCTCATGATAACTCTTCACGTACCCTATCCCTAATATCACATGTGCTGTACGTAGATCTTCCCTGTCCACCCTTTTACTCTTCACTGATGCTAAAAAAGCTTTTAATAGGATGGACTGGGAATATCTGATGACAACCCTATCTTTTCTGGGTATAAGCTCTAGCATGCTAAGCAGGATCTCTGTGCTTTATAATTGCCCCATGGCCCAACTACGCATCAACGGTACTCTAAGTGATGCCTTTACCTTATAAAATGGCAATAGACAGGGCTGCCCCCTTTCACCAATTCTTTTTGCCCTTTCCTTAGAACCCTTTCTCGTGACAGTACGACATAACACTAATATCTATGGGATTAAAGGTGGGACCTATGAACATAAGTACGCTGCCTATACTGATGACATATTGTTCTATGTCCAACAGCCTAATGTTACTCTACCTAATCTCACGTCAGCTTTTGAAACCTTCAGATCTCTGTCCAACTTCAAAATCAATTTATCTAAATCTGAAATTCTTAATATTTTGGTGCCTTACAAAACGGTCTCCCTCCTGAAACTCTCCTTCCCCTTCTCTTGGCAACCTCATAAACTGAAATATTTAGGACTCTTTCTCACACCTAACCCAGGGTCATTATTCCATGAGAATTACATCCCCTTATTAAATTCTATCCGCCAAGACCTACATACCGTAAATGGAACCAGTTAGCTCACCCATGGTTGGGAAGGATTAGCGTTGTAAAAATGAACATCTTACGCAGACTGCTGTTCTTATTCCAAATGATTTCTTACAAGCTTCCACCAGGTTTCTTTAAGGTGCTAATCTCATTGGTGTGCAAATATATGTGGCACTGCAAACATTTCCGCATCTCCCGAGCTCTACTTACTAAATTTAAATCTGAGGGGGTTAGCTCTCCCTGATTTTAAAAAATATTTCTTAGCAATAGTCCTGAATAGAATTTCGGACTGGAAACATCATAGGGAGTCCAAGCTATGGGTGCAACTGGAACATGACCTCAGTAGCGTGGAGATGTCCCCACAGCTATGGATCCCCGAGGTTTTTACACCCTGTCTGAAAATACATCTCCTCTGACCAGGTCTAACTTCACAATCTGCGACTCCCTTTAAAGGCTTAAGGATGACTCTACAACTCCCCCTTGATGCGTCTAACAGGTCACTCATTCTTCCCACCAGGTGATATAGATTCACATTCATTTTGCAGTTGGATCCCCTACGCACCTGCTCTTCCTCATCATGTTGTCTCTCCTAGAGGACTCATCCCACTAACCTCTCTACTTCCAACCACCAAACTTACAGTTATGGACCAATGGAGATAAAGTGCCTTGAAAAAGTATTCACACCCCTTGAAATTTTCCACATTTTGTCATGTTACAACCAAAAACGTAAATGTATTTTATAGAGATTTTATGTGATAGACCAACACAAAGTGGGACATAATTGTGAAGTGGAAGGAAAATGATAAATGGTTTTCAAACTTTTTTTATAAATAAAATATGTGAAAAGTGTGGTGCATTTATATTCTGCCCCCCCTTACTCTGATACCCCTAACTAAAATCTAGTGGAGTCAATTGACCTAACTCCAGTGCAAAGCATAATGGCATGCACGCAACCTCCACAGAAAATAATTTCCCTACTCTACAAAGCTTTAATGCCATTGGATCCCAACTCCTGACCTACCTTTTTAGCAAGCTCCTGACCAGATGGCACTATATGCCTGCGTCTCTTTATAAGGTTTTTCCAGACACTTCTGTGCTTTGCTGCAGAGGCTGCAGGGCGGTTGCCACACATGTTCATACCTGGTGGCAGTGTCCACTAATTCGCCCATATTGGTCATCTATTTTACATTGGATTAATGCAATACAAGGTTCCTCTGATTCCAGTGATCCGTGTTATGTGTTATTCCATTGTATGGGAGAACAAGTAGGCTGATATAAAAAGTCCATTACCCCACATCTCTTAAGTTCTGCAAAATCACCTATACCTAGATACTGGAAACAGACTTCCATTCCTACACTATGACAATGGCTACAAGTTGTGGATCATATCTATCATATGGAAGATCTTACATATGAATTCCGAGACCAGGCTTCTGCCTCACATAAGATATGGGCCTGCTGGTTCGCCTTTACGTTCACCTCTGCGTATGCAGATATCATGTCCCAATCTGAGTAATCATTTATAACACAACATAGCTATTTATGTTAATATATGTATGAGGCAGGGCCCCTAAAATCTTTACTTTCCACCCTATCACTTCTTCCTCGCCCCTCTTATTTTTCACTTTTATACTTATATACCTCTTTTCGAATACACTTTTCTTTGACTATTGATTGGATAAAGGTTTATGTCAGAGTTAATCGGGTTTGGTTATGCACGATGTGATATGTACACCTGATAGTCGGACATTGTATTTTTCACTTTGATGTTCAAATTATAATTGTGTACATGGGCATAGCATAAGGGGTCTCAGGGGTCACAATCGCAACCCCGCTCCATGGGGCCCGTGCAGGCTCCCTGTCATATTATCATATCCTCCACAAAGTCCAGCTCTGATCTGCCCCAGAGCCCCACAGCCACGCTCCAGTACTGGGCTTCCACTTTGCCTTCCACAGTCCACACCCCTTCATTCTCACTGGCTGTGGAGAAGCTGGAATGGTAACTAAGCTCAGCGAGGCAAGAGGAGGAGAGTGGCATCCTGTAGCCACGACCGGACCGCTGTCGCTGGTGAGGTAAGACACAGCTCAGTGTCTTCTAGTCACCAGCTGGGATTCTCTGTTCCCCCCCACCCAGGGATGTCTGCTTACACCAGTTCCATGACCTTCCCCCAACACCTGCCAACACTGACAGAGAAACCTTCAGAAATTGCTAAAACAAATTCCCTAGCACCTCCTGAGGAGCTGCAGGCTCCAGATTTTGTGCCACGTGGCTTTGCCCCCCAGATCTAAGTTGAGTCCCCCCAAAACCCCCTGACCACCCCCTCTGCCCTGGATGCTATGCCCAGCTGCTGCGCTCCTTTCATATTACAGCACTCTATACTGCTCCTCCTCTGCTGGGCTGAAAACACATTCCTTTACAACACAGCCAGTCAGCCACGATCTGCACAGGGTGTATCTGCCTTCTGCAACTACACTGCCGTTCTGACCAAAGAATTTCACAGTTCAGAACGGCAACATAAAAACCAGATACACCCTGTGAAGATTGTGGCTGACAGACTGTGTGTAAAGGAATGTGATTTCAGCCCTGTGTAGTGTGTGTGTGTGTGTGTGGGGGGGGGGGCTGTATACATTGCTGGGGTGGGAAAGGAGCTCTGCCAAGTGACCTGCCAAATGTAAACCCTGTGATTCTCCAGCGGTGATCCCTGTTCTCGGATGTAAGGAGGAACTCTGGGGACTCAAAATTCGTAAGCCACTTTGAGTATCTTGGTGTGTGGTGGGTGTATCTGCACGCAGGGTGGGAGCGGTGGGTGGTAGTGGGTGGGGGCCCGGGGGGAGGGGCCAGGTCAACTTTTGCATCGGGGCCCACAAGCTTTAAGCTATGCCTCTGATTGTGTAGTATGATCCTTTCAATAAAAATGTATTGAACAAAAAAAAGTGCAAAAAAAAGCCTGGTCTTCAAGTGGTTAAGTATCCATTTGAATACCCACTGCACTAAGGAAACCACCAGAACAGTTTTAGGGTAGAGACTGAAAGAAGACAGCAGAGATAAGCCTTTATTAGCTAATGTATACCAAGGTCTGAAGGCTCAAGGAGAGTTATTATTGACCTTGTTTGCAATCTTTTTCCATAATATATTTTTGCAGTGCTGTGTGAGAACTATACCATAAGGGAGCACAGTTTACAAAAAAAAATTAAAAATTTTGCACACATTCGTTGGCATTAATAATTCTCAGGTACCCACAAGTTCTCTAACTTCTCAAGTTTAATTGTGAATGTTTATAACATTTGCATTATTATTTGAAGATTTATTATAATTTTCATAATGTACTTTATACATATGAGAATTGATGGAAATCACCCATCAATTAATCAATCAGGCGAAACATAGAGTGAATATAGAAACAAATATTTTAAACAATAAGACTTGAAGGGTGCCAGCCAATCAAAATACATACATTGCTTTACCACTTCAACCCTGGAAGATTTTACCCTCTTGCTGACCAGGGCACTTTTTACAATTTGGCACTGCGTCGCTTTAACTGGTAATTGCGCAGTCATGCGATGCTGTACCCAAACAAAATTTGCGTCCTTTTTTCCCACAAATAGAGCTGTTTTTTGGTGTTATTTGATCACCTCTGCGTTTTTTAATTTTTGCGCTATAAACAAAAAAACAGCGACAACTTTGAAAAAAAAACAATATTTTTTACTTTTTGCTATAATAAATATCCTCAAAAATGTTTTTAAAAAACAAATTTCTTCATCAGTTTAGGCCAATATATATTCTTCTACATATTCTTGGTAAAAAAAATTGCAATAAGCGTATATTGATTGGTTTGCGCAAAAGTTATAGCGTCTGCAAACTATGGGAAAGATTTAAGGCATTTTTATGGCATTTTTAAAATTTTTTTTTTACTAGTAATGTCAGCGATCTGCTATTTTTATCGGGATTGCGACATTGCGGCAGACAGAGCAAAATATTACAGCGCACACATGCAAAAAAGACATTTACCTCCAGCAGGGCTAGTTTAAAACACCTAGACATTTAAAAAAAAATATTATCAAAAAATATGGGGATTTGGTCACACCATATTGCTATATGGTGCTAAGCCCACTTACTGCGACAAAGTACCCCATGATTAGTGGGTCCTACACTATCCATGGATTGGGAGATCCTGCTTCTCTGAACCATGAGAGCAATACACTTTTCTATATGGGAGAACTTTGAGGTCTCCACCCATGACACAAGTGGACACTAATGAGAGGTACTTAATGAAAGAGTGGCGTGCTCCTCACCCAAAAGGATTTGGTCAGAATCCATACAATAGACAAACAAGATATTTGGGGGGCACACCCTAAAAATGCATTAAAGCTGGTGCAGCCATAAGACCATACAGCAGAGCAAAATATTACAGTGCACACTTGCAAAAAAGACATTTACCTCCAGCAGGGCTAGTTTAAAAGACCTAGACATTTTAAAAAAATATTATCAAAAAATATGGGGATTTGGTCACACCATATTGCTATATGGTGCTAAGCCCACTTACTGCGACAAAGTACCCCATGATTAGTGGGTCCTACACTATCCATGGATTGAGAGATCCTGCTTCTCTGAACTATGAGAGCAATACACTCTTCTATATGAGAGAACTTTAAGGTCTCCACCCATGACACAAGTGGACACTAATGAGAGGTACTTAATGAAAATCAAAAAATATGGGGATTTGGTCACACTTTATGGTCTTATGGCTGCACCAGCTTTAATGCATCTTTTAGGGTGTGCCCCCCAAATATCTTGTTTGTCCATTGTATGGATTCTGACCAAATCCTTTTGGGTGAGGAGCACCGCACTCTTTCATTAAGTACCTCTCATTAGTGTCCACAAAACTTTGATGTTTTGCATGCTGCACGTTACATGAAGTATTGCATGCTTTTTGTTTGCAGTCACCTTTAAAAAAAATTTTTTATGCACAATTGTATACATATACTTTTTGGCACTATATGCACTTTTATTGATTGTCCATATATTTATGCACATTGCACAGGAGTGATAATATTTTTTCACAGGAGTATTTATTTATTATATTTAAATTAGTTTTTTAACATAGTTATGCATAATTGAGGTAAATAATGAGATATTTTGAAAACTTAATCTTTAGGATATTAATCTAGCGCAACGCAATTTCTTTTATATAATCAGTATTGTTTGATAGAAAATATCTTAGAACCCCCCAAACATTATATATTTTTTTTTAACTGAGAATTAATTGGTGGGTTTTGCAGTTTTTTATGTCACACATCGGATTTTCAAAAGCAATTTTTTGTTTTTAAAAATACACTTTTAGAATTCTAATGCAAAAAACACAATGCATAATTCATTATTATAATATAAATGTAGCCCTAAAACAAAAACAAAATCCAAAATGTGAACAGATAATGCAGTGGCCAGTGGATACAGCCCACTGGGACATAAAAGGCAGAAGACCAAAGTGATGAGTAAAGTTCAATAGCTCATGTATATTATAAACTAAGACATGAGTATAAATAGGTGAAACAATGAAGTCCCACAGTGTAAAAGTAAAATATAAATCCAATGTGAATGGGAGATCTTCTGATCTATGATTCATCAGCATGGAAATCTTGAGTTGGAAATAGATGGAATACTCTTACCAGAATGGGTGGATTTGAATGTCAGCGACACCGAATCAAACAGGCTTAGAGATCCAAAGGGGAAGTTATCCTGAAGGGAGTCCCGGATCTCAAGTGATATCTCATCTCTGCTCCACCAGTCAGGATGATGACCATCGATCAAGAGTAACCGTGAGGGAAAGATGGATGTATCCGAATCTCGTATGGAATCCCAGGGATATGGGGGGGAAAAAATTAAAATGCGCCAATAGTGCGGATCAAAAGATACATTTATTGGGTCACACCAATAAGCAAAACAATTAAAGTGTGATATTACACTATTGGCGCATTTTAATTCTCCCCCCCCCCCATATCCCTGGGATTCCATACGAGATTAGGATACCTCCATCTTTCCCTCACAGTTCCTCTTGATCGATGGTCATCATCCTGACTGGTGGAGCAGAGAGGAAATGTCCCTTGAGATCCGGGACTCCCTTCAGGACAACTTCCCCTTTGGATCTCTAAGCCTGTTTAATTCGGTGTCCCTGACATTCGAATCCACCCGTTCTGGTAAGAGTATTCCATCTATTTCCAACTCAAGATTTCCACGCTGATGAATCCTAGATCAGAAGATCTCCCATTCACATTGGATTTATATTTTACTTTTTACACTATGGGACTTCATTTTTTCACCTATTCATACTCATGTCTTAGTTTATAAGATACATGAGCTATTGAACTTTACTCATCACTTTGGTCTTCTGCCTTTTATGTCCCAGTGGGCTGTATCCACTGGCCACTGCATTATCTGTTCACATTTTGGATTTTGTTTTAGCGCTACATTTATATTATAGTATATTTTGAATATTGGTCACATTTGTGGGTAGCAGCTTCACTTTTTATATTGGGTTAGCGCAGTGTTATTATTAGTTTCATATCATAATTCATTATTTTTAGGTAAAATATAAAAGATGATGTTATGCCAAGTAAATAGATACCATACATTTCATGATTTAAAATTGGGTACACCCATGTAACCGCGACAAACATCGTAAATTTTACTATCCAAAAGCTACTCTTTAAAAGCCTATAAAGGTTACCACTTTATATTTACACAGGAGGTCTGATGCTAGAACTACTGCCCATGATCTGATGTTCGTGGTGATACCTCACATGTGTGGGTCGATCACTGTTTGTGTGCGGGCGGGACTGACACGTGTTTTCGCCTTTGTGCACAAGCATGGGGGGGGACAGGGGCACGCTTCATTTTTATTTATTTATTTATATTTATTTATTTATTTTTACACTGTCGCTTTCCTTTTTTCTTTTTTTTTAATTCATTTTAATTGCTGTCACAAGGGCTGTAAACATCCCTTGTGACAGCAATAAGCATGTGACAGGTACTCTTTATCTGGAGAGATCTGGGCTCTATAAGACCGAACACCGTTCCTCTGCCCTTAAAAGCATTTCATCACACCAAAAAAAATGTGATCAAATGCTTTTGATTTTTAAAAATGGCGCCGTTTACTTAGAAATTAAGCTGTCTCCATATCTAAAATATAAAGTAGATATTTGCCAGCACACCAAGGATTAGCACAAAGTGGCGTCCAAATGGGTAGTTTATTGCATGATTACAACACAAGAAAGGTGCAACGTTTCAGAGCCACGCAAGACCCCTTCATCAGGTCTGATGAAGGGTTCCTTACCATAATTAATGGAACCATGAATTCTGAGCTCTACCAGAGCTCTACCAGAAAATCCTAGCGAATGTCTGGCCATCAGTTTGTGACCTCAAGCTCAAGTGCACTTGGGTTATGCAGCAGGACAATGATCCGAAACACAACAGCAAGTCCACCTCCAAATGGTTCAAACAAAGCAAAATGTAGGCTTTGGAGTGGCCTAGTCAAAACCCAGTCTTAAATCCAATTGAGATGCTGTATCATGACCTACACAGGCTGTTCATGCTGGAAAACTCTCCAACGTGGCTGATTTAAAACAAAGAAGAGTAGGCCAAAATTGCTCTACAGCAATGTGAAAGACTCATTGCCAGTTATCGCAAATGCTTGATTGCAGTTGTTACCGCCAAGGGTGGCACAACCAGTTATTAGGTTTAGGGGCAATTACTTTTTCACATAAAGCCAGGCAGGTTTGGACACCTTTTTTGCCTTAATAAATGAAACTATAATTTAAAAACTGCATTTTGTATTTATTCTGGTTATCTTTGTGTAATAATACAATTTGTTTAATGATCTGAGTCATTTAAGTGTGACAATTATGCAAAAAAAAAAAAAAATCAGAAAGGGGGCAAATACTTTTTCACAGCATTGTTTATACCTAATATGTTTCTCCCCTTCCAGCCACTTTCTTTCAGCTTTCTCCTTTTCCCTTTCTTCTCACCTCTGTCCACTCCCTCCTCTCTCTCTATTCCTACAATTTCAGTATACTCCCTTGAGTGCTTAAATTTAGGCCACCCTCTCCATTTTTCTACAAATATTCTCATGTTTTGTATATGTCTGATGCCAATAAATCAAGGCAATGATTTTTATTTGCATTGTTCATTTAATGATATTCTGTGCCTTTATCACTTGTAAGTTTTTTTTTTAAGACGCCTGTTCTAGATTTAAAGCAGAACTATACCCATGACAACGCCATTTTATCAACACAATACTACGCAAGAGTACAATTTTTCTATGTTGTACACATATTCTACTCTCTTGATCCAATCTTTTATTGTTGGACTTTCCTGTACCTGTCAAAATTTCAGGATGAGACATTTTGCTGCGTTTAGTAGATAGGGAATCAACGTATTCTTACAGTATATTGCTTGAGTATAATTATGTTATTATGAAATAGGTGACACTATGGGTCATTAGGAAAATTAACCCCGGGTATTTCATCCTTCATCCTTTCATAGGTTGACACCTATGTGCTTTATCAGGTGTTATGTACATCCTGCCAAACATTTAAAGTGCATCTCTCTCGTCCCTATATCTATTGATGTGCTACACACCAATCTCAGTATTTTCTCTTCCTGTTGTTCGTTCAATGGTGCACAAAGTTCTTTCTCCCATTTTTCCACATACAGCAGCATTTTTGGTTCAGCCATAGTAGTTAAAGTCTTATAAATCTGTGATATACAATGCCTTGGTGCAACACTTGAACTTAATAAACGTTCAAATGAAAAAATACATTTCCTCTGATCTTATTGGTTGTGGTAGTGATGCTACAAAGTGTCCCAACTGAACATACCGCCGCTCATCTAGCAAATAGGATCCCCATTTGTGTCTTAATTCTTGAATTGTGCATATTCCTCCTCCCATTATAGTATCTTTTAATTGTGCAATTTTATCTTTTGTCCAAGCCTTAAATGATATTCAATTTCCTGGTGGGAATTTGTTCCTTTGAGTGGTGTCAACAGTGAATTATATTCCCACATAGCCTGTTTATAACTAAAATCCTAAATCTTAAATACATTAAGACCCCTTTCACACTTGGGCGCGTTGCAGGCGCTACAGCGCTAGAAATAGTGCCTGCAAAGCTCCTTGAAAGAGCCGCTCCTGTGTCTCCAATGTGAAAGCCCCAAGGGCTTTCACACTGGAGTGGTGCGCTGGCAGGACGGTAAAAAAAGTCCTGCTTGCAGCACCTTTGGAGCGGTGAAGGACTGCTCCTGCCCATTGAAATCAATGGGGCAGCGCAGCTATACCGCCGGCAAAGCGCTACTGCAGCAGCGCTTTGCAGTGGTTTTAACCCTTTCTTGGCTGCTAGCAGGGGGGGTGAAACCCCCCCGCTAGCGGCTGAATACTGTCGCTAAAACGGCGGTAAAGCGGCGCTAAAAATAGTTTAGTGTGGAAGGGGCCTAAATGTTAAAACACTTGTTTCCTTAGAAAACATGTGATATTGTTGTGGAACCCATATTACTTTACTTAGTGGCGCTTTGCTTAATGTGTTTTAAATCTTTACCCAATCTTTTCACTTGAACTAATGCCCCGTACACACGGTCGGATTTTCCCACAGAAAATGTTCGATGGGAGCTTCTTGTGGGAAAATCCGACCGTGTGTAGGCTTCATTGGACATTTTCCATCGGAATTTCCGTCACACAAAATTTGAGATGTGGATCTCAAATTTTCCAACAACAAAATCTGTTGTTGGAAATTTCGATCGTGACTACACAATTCCCACGCATGCTCGGAATCAAGCAGAAGAGCTGCACTGGCTATTGAACTTCATTTTTCTCGGCTTGTCGTACGCGTTGTACGTCACCGCGTTCTTGACGTTCGGAATTTCCGACAAGCTTTGTGTGACCGTGTGTATGCAAGACAAGTTTGAGCCAACATCTGTCTGAAAAAATCCATGGATTTTGTTGTCGGAATGTCCGATCAATGTGCGATCGTGTGTACGCGGGGCATAAGTGTCCGATCTGCTATCCGTGACACCAACACAGCCTTATAATATCTGTTAAAATCAGGTGCAGCTAAATCCCTATGTATAATATCTTTACTCAATGCTGCGTATTGTATTCTCGTTTTTTTTTTTTTTTATCCATTATCAATAAATCATTTTGGCTGGGAACCATTTTAAGAATAAATATTTTTTTTAAATAATAGCATTTTTCATTCACATATATGGCTTTTCTAGTTTTTTGGGGTTTTTTTTAGGTTTTGTTGAATCCACACAATAAGCAATACTTTTAGGGTACTCTTTCTTTATTCACAAACCTTTTAATACATAGTTGTAAAAAGTAATAGAAAGTGTAAGACAATTAAATAGACTAAATAAGAATATTTAGTTGGCGGCCTGGGTGCTGGCGATCCAGGAGTTGTAGTTGCAGACCCTGGTGTAGACACCGGGGTAGTTAGCCAGGGCACAGCCGTATCCCCAGGAGACAATACCCTGAAGCTGTCCGTTACACACCACGGGGCCACCAGAGTCACCCTGAGAAGAGGAAAGAATTATTAGAATCTGAGGACATGACTGAAACTTGGCTGTTTGATAGAAACATATGGAAAGCAAATTAATATCATGGTTAAGAATTAAAAAAAAAAAAAAAACAAAGAGTTGAAAAATATGAGAAAATATACACAGATAGAAGATAAATTATAATAATTGTGGGAATATAGCCCTATGGGACACTTGATCAAACTTATGTTATCCATATTTCAAACTGCCCAGTGCCAGCACTATGTTGGAGATCCAGACTGCTGCTCTCACACATAGACTAGTGGTCTCCAGTGGACCAACACGCCCCGTACACGGTGCTCCAATCAATAACGCTTCTCTTACAGACGGTGTAGTGTTCTCCAGTGGACACTCCCCATACATGGTGCTCCAATCAGCAATGCTGCTCAGGGAGCACGAACATTGTTGATTGGAGCACACTAGTTGTGACCCTGATGGGGGTGTGTCATACTCCAGCATACTACTGTATGCTGGAGAACTGGACTAGTGCTCTGACACAAAAAGAAAATGACAAATGAGAAATATGTTAGCCATATGTTAGCCACATTTCAAACTGCCCAGTGCCAGCAGTATGTTGGAGATCCAGACTGCTGCTCTCATACATAGCGTAGTGCTCTCCAGAGCACCAATACGCCCCATACACGGTGCTCCAATCAACAATGCTTCTCTTGCATATAGTGTAGTGGTCTCCAGTTGACCTGGTGTTCCAATGGTACATGGTGTTCCAATCAACAATCATGCTCAGGGAGCATGAACATTGTTGATTGGAGCACACTAGTTGTGACCGTGATGGGGGCGCGTCAGACCAGCATTTTCCTGCAGATCTGGACTAGTGCTCTGACACATAGCTATGGCACAGAGCAGTTTGATATATGGCTAAAGCACCAATATATTAAAAAAATGGCATTTTTTAAATTAAACTAAACTGCATCTGATCACCACAAACTGTAAACACTATTACAATTTATTTTTAATATTCACAGCAAGCTCACCCATTCATCCACGTCTCCATGCTTTATTTTGTTTAGTTAGAACACCCCTCCGGCATTTCTAGTTGTGGTTATCTTGAGTAAGGGCGGTTGATTTACTTCCACTTCCCTTAGCTTAGGCAGGCAGGAGGGTGTGCTAAGCAAGTACATTTATTACAACTTCCTATTGATTTACTAATAGTAGCAGCATAGGGATTAAAAATAGTTAGTGTTGATTGAGAGAGTTTGGTTCCACTTTAACGGTTTAGTCTGTTTGTATGCATTTCACTCTTAGCACACAAAGGTTTATTTTCATCAATAAATATATTCAGTAATAATGTTGTGTCCTAATGGTAAAATAAAAGAAAGGATATATTACCTGGCATGAATCTCTGCCACCTTCCAGGTAGCCAACACAGATCATGTTGGAGGTGATCTGACCGGGGTAGGCACTGCTGCACTGGGCGGTGGTCAGGATGGGAGCGTTCACACACTGCAGGAGGTTAGGCATGTTGGCTACAAATAAAAAAAAACAACATTTACTAAATGATTTCCAATATGAATGGTTCCACCTTCTGTAATGTGCTGCGGAATAACAATCAGCACTACCAAATAGAGTAAAATAAGAACGCTATAAAATCACAAGGAGGTGATAAACACTTTCAGGTAATCTTAAAATTTTTAAGCAATTGTGTGTACAATCTGTTGGAGATGCAGTGATTTAGAAACTAAGTATAGTTCCATACATAGGCTGAAAAAAGACATGTTCATAGAGTTAAAAAAAAAACAAAAAACTGTAAACCCGCAGAACGCAAATCTTTATAAACCCTTATTCTTATATAGCCAATGTAAGAAAATGTGTTCTTACATTGGCTCCGATGCTGCAAAATATATATCCATTTTGAAAGTGTATTGTTTATGTTATATTAATGCTGAGAAATATAATAGTATTAAAAATCTGGAATTAATTGTATTAAAGTGGAACGTTAGTCGGAAAATTAAATCTTGTTAGATCACTTCAGGCTGGTACCTGTTGCAGGTATAGCTATGTAAAACATTAAAAATAAGTGCTATACTGTTTAAAATCCAGTAATACACAGTCTCACCCTGCTCTATACATGCTCAGTTGCTCTCAATTTTTGGCATTTGTGCCAAAAATCAGAGCCACTAGATGCCAATCTGCTGGCAGCCTAAAGATTTAGTGCTATTCTAGGGCCCTGGGCTTCCGCAAAATGGCAGCCTCCGGAAAGAAGAAACAGGAGAAGTGCTGGAGGCAATTTATGGTATACACTAATTTTGATGGCATTATTATTAATGTGTCCTTGTTAAAGAACATTGTTTATCATCACGTTGTCATGGGTAAAGTTCTGCTTTAAATCTAGACCAGGCGTCTTAAAAAAAAAAAAACATACAAGAGATAAAGGCACAGAATATCATTAAATGAACAATGCAAAAAAAAAAAATTGCCTTGATTTATTGGCATCAGACATATACAAAACAATGATTATATCTGCCAAAATATTAGACTACATAAAACCAATCAATTTTACCATTACTATATTAACTATAATAACTATAGTAGGAGGACCAACACCAACTATCACTTTATACCCCAATAGCAAAGCCCATGGCAGCTTTTGGAGTACAAAGGAGGATAATTTAAAGAGTCTTTAAACAAAACTCTAATCTTATTGACACGCATTTCAAGAATACCTGCAAGATGATACTACAGTGCCTTGAAAAAGTATTTACACCCCTTGAAACTTTCCACATTTTGTCATGTTACATCCAAAATCGTAAATGTATTTTATTGGGATTTTATGTGATAGACTAACACAAAAATGCTTTAAAAATAAATATGTGAAAAGTGTGGCGTGCATTTGTATTCAGCCCCCCTGAGTCAATACTTTGTAGAACCACCTTTCACTACAATTACAGCTGCAAGTCTTTTTGGGGATGTCTCTACCAGCTTTGCACATCTAGAGAGTGAAATGTTTGCCCATTCTTCTTTGCAAAATAGCTCAAGCTCTGTCAGATTGAATGGAGATTGTCTGTGAACAGCAATTTTCAAGTCTTGCCACAGATTCTCATTTGGATTTAGGTCTGGACTTTGACTGGACCATTCTAACACATGAATATGCTTTGATCTAAAACATTCCATTGTAGCTCTGGCTGTATGTTTAGGGTTGTTCTCCTGCTGGAAGATGAACCTCCACCCCAGTCTCAAGTCTTTTTCAGACTCTAACAGGTTTTCTTTTAAGATTGCCCTGTATTTGGCTCCATCCATCTTCCCATCAACTCTAACCAGCTTCCCTGTCCCTGCTGAAGAAAAGCATCCCCACAACATGATGCTGCCACCATTATGCATGTTTCAAGGTGGGGATGGTGTGTGCAGGGTGATGTGCAATGTTAGTTTTCCGCCACACATAGCGTTTTGCTTTTAGGCCAAAAAGTTCAGTTTTGGTCTCATCTGACTAGAGCACCTTCTTCCACATGTTTGCTGTGTCCTCCACATGGCTTCTCGCAAAATGCAAACAGAACTTCTTATGGCTTTCTTTCAACAATGGCTTTCTTCTTGCCACTCTTCTCCCACGTGAACTGTGGATTGGAACCATTTATCATTTTCTTTCCACTTCACAATTATGTGCCACTTTGTGTTGGTCTATCACATAAAATCCCAATAAAATACATTTACGTTTTTGGTTGTAATATGACAAAATGTGGAAAATTTCAAGGGGTATTACCGTATATACTCGAGTATAAGTCGAATTTTTCAGCACATTTTTTTGTGCTGAAAGTGCCCCCTTCGACTTATACTTGAGTCAAGCACTTTTCTGCAGCAAAAAATTTCATTTTCCGAACAGACTTTGGGGCCCCCAAATTTGGTGTGCAAACCCAGTGGAACTGGTACCATAACATATCCAAAGCTGGGGTTCTTAGCACCAAATGGCCCTGAGATACGGGGCCCCAAACCCGGTTTGGAAAATGTCATTCTCTGCTGCAGAAAAGTCAGTGAACTGATTTTTGGGGCCCTGTATCTCAGGGCCACTTGGTGCTAGAAACCCCAGCTTTGGAAATTTTATGGTTCTAGTTCCACTGGGTTTGCACACCAAATTTGGGGTTCCTAGCACTAAGTGGCCCCGAGATACAGGGCCCCAAATTCGGTCAACTGTGTCCATCTGCAGCAATGTAATTTCAGGACCCTTTGGGTTCAGAGACCCCAAATTATGGCTGCAGCTAGGGGGCATCTAGGAACCCTTAACTACCGAGTTTGAAGTTCAGGGGACTTATGGCTGCAAATGGGCACAGTGAGGAATGCAAATGGGCACAGTGATGCTGCAAATGGACATTGTTGACCCTCTTTTCCACTTACAGTAGCTGTGCATTTCTCACCCTCGTCTTATACTCGGGTCAATAAGTTTTTCCCATTTTTTTGTAGTAAATTAGGGCCTCGACTTATACTCAGAACGACTTATACTCGAGTATATACGGTAATACTTTTTCAAGGCACTGTATATTTCAATGTTGTTCTCTTTCTACTTACTTCCACTGCTCAGAGTGTTGCCCCATCCGGAGATCACGCAGCTGGTTCCAGCGCCAGCACAACTAGTGGGCAGAGGCACGGTCTTGACGTAGGAGTTGAGGGTGGCAGGAGAGGCCAGCTTGACCAACATGATGTCATTGTCAGTGGTTCTGGAGTTGTAGCTGGCATGTCTAATGACCTTGGCAGAGTTGATGAACTGCTCGGTGCCCTCAGAGACAGCGATGTTGTGCTCTCCGAGTCTGACCTGCATGCTCCTGTATAGAGACAAATTCAATATAATCAGTTTACATTTGTATCTCAAACAAAGGAATTCTGGCTAGAAGCCAGTAATTTTTTTTCCAACTGAGCAGCAGTGTAGGGTTGCTTATTTTGGAACATGTACTACTAGTGGTTGGTACATGCTCCTATTTCAGTGATATGTAAAAAATTAGAAAACCAATCGTGCTATTCTTTGAAGAGATAACTTTTAACATTTTATATTATAGTTAAACAGACACTCAAGTTTGTTTCCATCATGAGAGATGAAATCAGAAAGCCAATCTGGCTAGGAAAGGGTGACTGTGTGTACCTGAGAAATTAGAAAGCTCAAGAGCTGTTATGACAATGCTATAATTGTTCTCTATATACAGTAGGAGAGAGCTACCTTCATGATGGTCTCACTCATATCTCACAAATCTTAGTAAAGCCAGAGCATGTTGCGTAATAGTGAGATTTTGTGTGATGGAAGATATGGCAAGTTAAAACTATGTTTACTGCAAGGGAATCTTAACACATGATCTATTTCCCTGCGAAAAAGGAATTCTGTTGTGCAGCCAGAACTAGACAGGTTAGCAGGGCCAGCGCCACCATAAGGCAGTTCAGGCAGCTGCCTGAGGGCGCCAGGGTGGCGGGGGCGGTAAGTTCATACCTCCTGGATTAGTCCTGGAGTCCTGGCGAATCCTGGAGCAGAGCCAAGCGTCGGAACAAGTTCCGGAACTTGGCTCCAGTCACTTGCCCAGCAGGAGCGCTCGTGTGGGCACCAGTGTCACCAGTCCCACTGCTTATGCAGGGTGTTTAGTGTCCCACACACCGTGATCTCTGCTCTGCATGGCACCTGGCATCTCTCCTTGCCCACCGCCCGCCTTTCACAGAGTCTCCTCGGCTGTGATGTATTCCTGTACACAGACAGGAGGAGGAGAGACATCACCGAGCATGCTCTGTGCTGATCTGAGGTCTGTGATTTTTACACAAAATACAGATGACACTTGCTGGGGGGAGGGAGAGGGAACACAGCAGGAAGGTGAGGGAGACAGGCTGGAAATAAATACTGGCAGTGATTGGGGGGGTGCTAAGAGGATGGGGGGCATTTTGAGAGGAGAGAGGACTTGTGCTGGGGGAAGAAGGATGTTAAGTCTGAACACCACCACCCCAGCACAAGTCCTCTCTCCTCTCAAAGTGCCCCCTAAGTTGTGCCATGCCTGCAGTCTCTGCCCAGCTCTTGTGCCATGCCCACAGTCTCTGCCCACCTCTGTTATGCCTGCAGTCTCTGCTCACCTCTTGTACCATGCCCACACTCTCTTCCCATCTCTTGTGCCATGCCCACAGTCTATGCCCACCTCTTGTGCCATGTCCACAATCTCTGCCCATCTCTTGTGCTTTGTCTGCAGTCTCTGACCGTCTCTCTCTTATGCCATGCCTGCAGTCTCTGCCCACCTCTTGTGCCATGCCCACAGTCTCAGCCCACCTCTTGTGCCATGCCCACACTCTCTGCCCAGGTCTTGTGCCATGCCCACAGTCTCTGCCCACCTCTTGTGCCATGCCCACAGTCTCTGCCCACCTCTTGTGTCATGTTGGGTGGGGGTTTGCATTGTGGGGGGGTGGTGGCAGGAGCAGGGTTTGTGGGGGCTCCAAAATGCACCTTCGCCTAAGTAGACAAAAATCCTTGCACCGGCCCTGCAGGCTAGACACATGTGTTAAGTTTTAGTACTGAGAAAAAAAAGCTTAAGTCAACCAATGTTTTTAATGCTGTAAGGGCATTAAAGTGGATTGTGCCCAGTTTGAAATGTAAACGATAATGTGTACTAAAGAAGAATGGCGAAACTCAAGATGATGTCATTAAATCACCCATTTGTCGTCATGAACATTAATATGGAATTATGCCCCCACCCCTCTCCCAATTTGCCAGACCATTTGTGAGATCAGGTCCTAATGTTGGACAAGCCCTGGCTTATTATCTGAATTTGAACTCAACTCAGTTTGAACTCAAGGTGTTCAGTAGAGTTGAGGCCACTCCAATTCCTCCACACTAAACCCATTAAACCATATTCTGGAGTTGGCTTTGTGCACAGGGGCACAGTGATGCTGGAACAGGAAAGGGTCTTCACCAAATTGTGAGACAAGCTTGGAAATGCACAATTGTCTAAAATGTTTTTTCTATGCTGTACCATTAACTACAGTATATCCTTCATTGGAAACACCTGAACTCAAATAATTTGAGGGGTATTCACATACTTTTGGTGTCACCTCTGAATGATACAATCATCGACATATAGGCAGGTGCTGTGGTCAGGTATCAGCCAATTTTTGACTATATAGTGTATTATCAGCCAAGTTCTGGGGAGTTATGAAAAGACAGATAACAGTGTGTTCCTCAAGCTTAATTTCCAAAAGAAAACTAGTTTTTTTTTGCCAAGAGTGTTATATGCCAAGAGTGTTATAAATACCTAATTTGAGTAACTTACATCTTGTAATAATGTGCATATGAAGCCAATGAAGTACACCTGTTTTATACATTAGCTATGTTCTCACTAAAAACACATTATAGATTGCCATTATATATTTAGGAGAGGTAACTTACGCCTTGTAGCAATGAGCGGCAGAGACCACCCACAGGCTGTTAAGCAGGGAGCCACCACAGAAGTGATATCCAGAGTTCAGAGATACCTGCCATGGTTGAGAGTATGAACCACAGGTGTATCCCCCAACAATCTTATCATCATCATCAAAGGCAGCTGTAGAAAAGAGGAGAGGTCAAACATATTGAGTACATTATGAAATTTACTTTATATTCCAATTGTCTTTTTTCAATAAGCAAAGCAAGGATGTAAGTGCTAAATACAAAGTGCAGCAACATATAGCAACTAATGAGAATCCGCTTTGCTAAAGCCAAACTGGCAAAAGATGGATTCTTATTGGTTGATTTGTGTACTGCACTTTTCTCCTTGCAGTGTTTGTCATTAGCGTATTTCTTAAGGTTTGAATGAAGTGGGAAAGGTTTGAATCTCTGTTTACCTCTTGCCGACTGGCCCACATCCATTTACTGTGGGGCGGCAGCTCCTCTGCGCAGAATCACGTACCTGTACATGATTCTGCACTTCTGGGGCACGCATGCACACCGCCTGCGACCTGCTCCCATTGTGATTGTACACAGCGGGAGCCAATCAGCTGGGACCCACCGATTATTCAAGACACAGGCAGAACAGTGATGTAAACAAGGCAGATCGCCATTCTGTCAAAAAGGAAGGTAGAGATCCTACGCAGGCACATGGATCTCTGCCTTCCCACTATACAAGCACCTCCCCACACAGTTAAAAAGCACTCCCTAGGAACCCCTTTCCTGCCAGTGTCATTAGTACACTGTCAGTGCATATTTTTTTTTAGCACTGATCACACTATTAGTGTCACTGGTCCCCAAAAAGTGTCAGTGAGTGTCCAATTTGTCCACCACAATATTGCAGTACCGCTGATTGCCACCATTACTGGTAAAACAAATAAATATATACAAATTCCAAAGATATATCCCATAGTTTGTAGACGCTATAACTTTTGCGCAACGCAATTAATATCGGCTTATTGGGATTTTTTTTAACCAAAAACATGTAGCAGAATACATATTGGCCTAAATTGGTGAAGAAATTAGATTTTTTAAATTTTTTTATTGGGTATGTTTTATAGCAGAAAGTAAAAAATATTGTTTTTTTGTTCAAAATTGTCAGCCTTTTTTTGTTTATAGCACAGCGTCGCACGACGTGCAATTGTCAGTTAAAGTAACACCGTATCACAAAAAATGGCCTGGTCATGAAGGGGGGTAAATATTCCCAGAGCTGAAGTGGTTATGTTTTATTGCTGTCTGTGCTTCAGATGGGGAGATTCTCTATTTGTTCTGTGACGATGGTCACCAACACTGGGAAGTAATTTACCCTAATCTCCTGTTGCATTTGTGGTACAGGAAGTGGTGGAATAATTCCCCAATTGGACACAGAGAAAAATAAAATGTCATTCATATGCTACCCAAAACTAAAAAAAATAATTTAATACATAAAAAACTTTTTGCTTTATGTACACTTTAAATACCTCTAAAGCATCCTACACACGATCGGATTGTTGGCCAACAAAACCGTGGACTACTGTCCGAAGGGCGCTGGCCCAAACTTGTCTTGCATACAAACGGCAAGGAATTATTGGCCAACAAATACGAATGTAGTGATGTACTATCTTTTTTAGGCTCTTTCTGCTAATTTTGTGTTAGTAAAAGTTTGGTGGGTACTGATTCGCGCTTTTCATTTTGCGCTTTTCATTTTGCGCTTTTCAATTCGCACTTTTTATTTTGTGCTTTTCATTTCACGCTTTTCTGTTTGTTTCTGTTAACCAGCCATGTTGCTGAATCTGAGGATATAACGTGTTATTTATTGTTGGCTTTTGACCCAAGTCCAGTCCAGGAACAGGAGGAGGAGGATTTCTAGGACCAAAAATTGGTTGCTTTGTTAATCGTGACCAATTATGTCACATGCCTTTGCTGCGGGAGCTCCAGGAAAATAATCTGGATGTTTTTCGGAATTATCTCCGGATGACGGACCCCTGCTTTCACCAACTCTTGGCATTGCTGATTAGTATGTTGATCTGTATTTTTGGATGCTTAGAATACACTTTTTGGTTAAGTTCTATTGGCAGATAGCATGTCTAATTTTATTTGTTTTATTTTTTAATGCACAATAAAAAAATTGTGGAGAATAATACTTGGCTATGTTTTTTACTTTAAATGACAGTTTGGGAGTAGGCAGTTAAGGCTATGTTTATTAAGGCATCTAGTTGAAATGTATATTTTGGTTAGAGTGTAAACATTTAGAATCTCTTTATGTTCTCATTGTTTTTTTGTATCTTTATTCTAGAGCTTTTGAGAAATTATTAAAAAAATCCCCTTTCACACTGAGACACTTCTAAACCGCCATTAAAACACTGAGCGCTTTTGAAGAGCTTTTCAGACACTTTAAAGAACTTTCCATTCATTTGAATGGAGAGTGGCGTTTTTTCACCGCACTGACCCAGTGTGAAAGCATTCATTGATTTTAATGGAAATAGGTTTTCACAGGCTTTTCAGGTGCTTTTTTTAGTGTGAAAGCGCCTGAAAAGTACCTCAGTGTGAAAGAGGTCTTACAGGACACAATATGGTTGGTTTACTAAAACTGGAGAGTGCAAACTCTGGTGCAGCTGGGCGTGGTAGCCAATCAGCTTCTAACCTCAGCGTGTTCAACTAACCTCCCTGACGGTATTCCCAAGTGCGGCTCGGGGTGGATTTTCAGTACCAAACGCGGTACCCCGAGCCACACTTGGGATCGTATCACAGGATCCAGGTACAGTTACTTAGTTTGTCCCTAGGATCCTGCGATGTCCTCCCTGCTCTGTGTGCGAGCCGTCCTCCACTCGATGTATCACAGCGCCGATGTATCACTTCAAAAAGTGAAACACATGCAATACATACAGTACACTGTAATCTTACAGATTACATTACTGTATGAAATAATTTCACATCCCCTTTGTCCCTAGTGGTCTGTCCCGTGCCCTGCATGTAGTTTTATATTCTAAATACTGTTCTTTCTGCCTGGAAACTGGAGATTGTCCATAGCAACCAAAACCGTCCCTTTACATCAAAAGCAGTTTTAGACCAGCTAGAAAACAGCGATAATAAATTAGAATCACTTGCAGAATTGAGCGATAGTGATTTGTGCGGAAATTCTTCATCAAACACTGAAAGTAACGACAGCGACAATTCTGCAACTGAGCAAATTTCAGTGTTTTTGATTTGATTACGTTATTGAATAATTTTTATTATTATTATATTATTATTATTTGTTAGAATTATTTATAGTTATTTATTATATTATAATTTATGATTTTGTGTTTCAAACTTTTTCATACCCGGGCCTTCTACTAGACTCTTGTTTGGACAGATTTAAGTGAGTTATTCCTAAGAATTACAGGCCTACAATATAAAACGCCAAATTTCCATGCAAAACAATTGTACCGCTTTGAGCATCAAAAATCTGAAATAATCATACCACCAGGGAGGTTAAGCTTTGAATAAAACCTGGAAGTTGATTGGTTTCTATGCAGAGCTGCACCAGATGTTGCACTCTCCAGTTTTAGTGAATGAACCCCAGTCTGTTATTGGAGTCATTTCCTCTAAATGCCTATACAGGTATCTTTGGAATAAGAAGTGAGAGCAATCTCCTCAAATGGGATCCAGAGAGCAATTAAAAAACTTCCAGGGACAACTGGCTAAGTGGGGAATGTCCTTCACTTCTCCTCACTTTCTGTTGCGTTCTTGGTATAGGAAGTGGTGGAATATCTCCCAAAGGGATAGAGAGAAAAATAACTCTATCCAACACTAAAACAAGTTTTTGCTTTAGATACACTGGAATGATGAAAAAATGTTTGTTGCCTTGAATTGTGTTTTTTTTTAAAGTCATTTCCTCTCAATGCCTATATTATTTATGGGACAAAAAGAGGGAGCCACCACCTAAAATTGGACCCAGATTAAAAAATGTAACATGTAAATGAGTTTTAACCTTTCCCTGATCTATGTAAAAAAAAAAAAATTGATGGAGTTGACTTTTAACAAAAAGACAAAGTGACTTGACATATTATTCAAGACAGTTCAAAACATGTGAGAAAAAAAGGACACACTTATATAATGTCTGGGAGCAGTGCAACATTTAAAAAAAATACTTTGAGATGTTGGACATGAGGAAGAACTAATGTTCAGAAAGCAGTAAATTGGAGAACTCACCAACAGCTCCGAGGAGCATACAGATCAGGAGGAACTTCATGGTGCAATCCAGGCCAGATGATTTGACGGTGGTAGCAGCCAGTATTTATACCCAAAAAATGAAATACTTCAGCTTGAACTGCCCTTAACTTTTGATAACTTATCATTGTACAAGGCACTGTAAAAATAGTATACTAGAGAGTTGAAGGACTATTTACCAAGGACAAACTTAAACTAATCAACAAATAATTTAGAACCTTGAATAGAATGCCCCTTGAACTCATTCAACATATATACACTAAAAGTACAGTTTTCTTTTTGTTAATGTGTTTTTTTTTTAATTAAAGAAAATAATTTATAGGAATGGACAAGCTAATCCCTTTAAAGGCAAACTTTAATGGTTTGGGGTTATTTTATTTTAGCTCTTTTATACGATTTTTAAACTGTTTTTTTTTACAAATAAACATTTAATGTACCACAAAGAACTCCCAGAGAGCTATGGGTTAGCTAAGACACAGCACAACAGAAAATGATTGCGTTGAGGCACCAATAGTTCAATTAAAACCACAGATGGAGCTGTATGAGGACAAGTCATTGCCCCAATGGCACACCAGGATTGGAAACCATTACCGTTTTTTAGCAAAAATGAGAGCCTCCACCTACAAATAGTAACATCAAATATTAATATAAAATACTTCGAGTGTATCTGACTTGAATGTTATGTTTATAGTCCTGACCTTAATAAATGAGTAAAATATGTTCAAACCACCATATTTGACCTTTAATTTTGAGGTTTGACTTTGCAAATATGGCCATATTCATACATTTGCAATCCACATGCTTTTCTCTTTGCTGTTGGCAGATGTAATCTTTACCAGATGTTTTCAGACACTTCACATGAAGTATTTTCTTCCTCTTCTCTGGCTGTGAGCAGTCCTCAGTTACATTACATTGTAAGTGCAAGTGGCAATCAACTTGAAACTCAGAGGATATCCAGTAGACATGTGCATTCATTTTCGCCCGAATACATTTTCGTCCGAATTTCAGGTATTTTCGTTATCGTTTTAACAAACGATAACGAAAGTGCAGAATCCGAAAAACGAAAGATCCAACATAAACAAATGCTTTATTTTCGTTGCTACAACAGTTGGATATAGATAGGAGATTCGACATGATGATGACAATAACAATCTGTGTCCATCAAACCTGTGGTCGAATGTGCCTAACCTTAACTCTATTAGTCCAAGATTATTCTACATAGAGAGAAAAGATTCGACGTAGGGGAGAAAAGATTCGACGTAGGGGAGAAAAGATAAATAAAAATAATGATGATGATAATTGTTATTGGCTGATTGTAACCAAAGAGGAGGAGCAGTAAAATAGCTAGAACTAAGTACACACGTACTTTGGCTTATGGTGTCTGTTGAAAGTTCTAAGAAGATTCGACGGAGCAGGTAAACTATATGGCGTCGTACAGTTTAGCTGCTCCGTCAAATCTTCTTTGAATATTGGACAGACACCATAAGCCTTCAATGACAGATTCGACCTTAATTTGGATTTTCGGACGAATGCAATTTTTAACGAAAAACTAAACAAATAAAAACGAATTTCGGGAGTAACTAAATAAATTTATTTTTCGGACGAAAACGAAATTCTGAAACAAAATATTTCAATCAGTGTGCACGTGTCTAATATCCAGTGGCATATAAGAAATGCTGCAGAAGACAGAAACTGATAGAAGGTGAAAATTGTAGCAAGAGCTGTTTTTTTTTCTTTCTTTAAGCTATTGGGTGAGTTTAAACAAAAGCAACATTTGCCTACATTTGAGCTGTAAGCAGTGGGCAAAGGTCTCTAAAGCAGCATTTCTCAACTTCTTTTCAGCCATGGCACTAACCCCTTCCCGACCAGCCACCGCAACTATAATGCAGCAAGCCATTGTATCTGTACGTCGGCTCTTTAAGACGCTGTAGCAGGCGCGCGCACACGCTGAAAAAAATATAATTGTTTTTCAAAATTTTCAGTCTTTTTCCGTTTATATCGCAAAAAATAAAAATCGCAGAGGCAATCAAATGACATCAAAATAAAGCTCTATTTGTGGGAAAAAAAGGACGCAAATTTCGTTTGGGTACAACATTGCATGACCGCGCAATTACCAGTTAAAGCAGCGCAGTGCCAAATTGTAAAAAGTCCTCCTGTCATTGAGCTGCCAAATGGTCCGGGGCTGAAGTAGTTAACATCACATTGGAAGTCCCCTTACTTTTTGGCTTCAGTAGCATGGCAGAGGGTTGGGGGTAGAGGAAGTTTGGACTCATGGGTTGTCATGGTGCGAGTGAGCCAATAGCCATCACCATAGCAATGAATTTTACCATGAACCCTGGTCTTAGAGTATCATTAGTTGTTATGGTGCAGACGGCCTGCTTGCCCACCCTCACATTGGCAGCCCATCTACAGAGCAAAATGGATCCTGTGCTCTCTGCGCCCAGGAAGAACCCCAGCTGCACCCGCAGGTGATGATCACACTGTTTTCAAGGAATGCCCTTAAATTGAGGGCTTGCGCTTATATTTTCTATATGTAATACTTCATGTTCCCATTGCACGCGTTCCTGGTATAAGCTCTCAAAATTTTGGTGCTGCAGCAACAACCAGCTGGATACTGGTTCAAGTCACAAAGTAGATATTTGCCAGCACACCAAGGATTGGCACAAAGTGGCGTCCAAACGGGTAGTTTATTGCATGATCAGGCATGACTAAGGGGTCCTGCGTGACTCTGAAACGTTGCACCTTTCTTGTGTTGTGATCATGCAATAAACTACCCATTTGGACGCCACTTTGTGCCGATCCTTGGTGTGCTGGCAAATATTTACTTTATATTTTCTATGTGGAGACAGCTGAATTTCTAAGTAAACAGTGCCATTTTAAAAAAACAAAAGCATTTGATCACGTTTATCTTGGTGTGATGAAATGCTTTTAGAGGAGGGATGTACGGTCTTATAGAGCCCAGATTTCTCCATAAAGAGCACCTGTCACATGCTTATTGCTGTCACAAGGGATGTTTACATCCCTTGTGACAGCAATAAAAGTGATTAAAAAAGAAAAAAAATGAAAGACAGTGTAAAAATAAATAAATAAAAAAAATTAAGTGTGCCCCCCCCCGTGCTTGTGCAAATGCGAACACACGTGTCAGTTCAGCACGCACACAAACAGTGAACGTCCCACACATGTGAGGTATCACCACGAACATCAGATCATGGGCAGTAATTCTAGCATCAAACCTCTTGTGTAATTATAAAGTGGTAACCTGTAAAGGCTTTTAAAGAGTCGCTTATGGATAGTAAAATTTACGATGTTTGTCGCGGTTGCATAGGTGTACCCAATTTTAAATCATGACATGTTTGATATCTATTTACTTGGCATAACATCATCTTTTATATTTTACCAAAACAATAATGGATTATGTATTGTGTTTTTTTTACATTAGAATTCAAAAAGTGTATTTTAAAAAAAAAAAAATAAATGCTTTTGAAAATCCGATGTGTGACATAAAATATTGCAAAACTCACAAATTAATTCTCAGTTTAAAAAAAATACATAATGTTTGGGGGTTCTAAGATATTTTCTATCAAACAATACTGATTGTTATATGTAAACAAAAAGTGCCAGAAAAGGCCCATCTTCAAGTGGATACTTACTGTATCAGCATTGTAGTGTAAGCATCCACTTACCCAAAAAATCTTTCAATGTCATAAGGTTTTAATTGAATGACACATATTGTAATAAAGTATCTTTTAACCACTTGACGGCCGGCTCACGCCGATATACGCCTGCAAGGTGGCACGGGTGCGCAAAATCACCTATGGGTATGTCGGCCCTTTAAGAGCTGCCAAAGGGCGCATGCGCGCCGCCGACCTCGTATGTATGCACGAGCGCCAGCACGGGGATTTGTGTGTTTAAACACACGAATAACTGTGCTGTCAGGGGAGAGGAGACATGTCGTTTGTTTCTAGTAAATAGGAACAACGATATGTCTCTTCTCTTACTCAGTCCTATCCACATACACTTAGAACAAATTTAACCTCTTGATCGCCCCCTGTGTTAACCCCTTTCCTACCTACCTGATCGCTGTATAAATGTCAATGGTCCCAAAAATGTGTCAAAAGTGTACGATCTGTCCGCCGCAATGTCGCAATCCCAATAAAAATCGCAGATCGCTGACATTACTAGTAAAAAATAATAATGATAAAAATGACATAAAAATTGCATAAATCTTTCCCATAGTTTGCAGACGCTTATTGTGATTTTTTTTACCAAGACTATGTAGAAGAATATATATTTTCCTAAACTGATGAAGAAATTTGTTTTTCAAAAACATTTTTGGGGATATTTATTATAGCAAAAAGTAAAAAATATATATTTTTTTCAAAGTTGTCACTTTTTTTTGTTTATAGTGCAAAAAATAAAAAAAACACAGAGGTGATCAAATAACACCAAAAAAAAAGCTCTATTTGTAGGAAAAAAGGACGCACAATTACCAGTTAAAGCGACACAGTGCCACATTGTAAAAAGTGCTCTGGTCAGGAAGAGGGTAAAATCTTCCGGGGCTGAAGTGGTCTTATTGCCTTATTGTTTAAAATATTTGTTACTATATTCACTCTATTTATGTTTCGCCTGATTGATTGATTGATGGGTGATTTCCCATCAATTCTCATATGTACGAAGTACATGATGTAAATTCTAATAAATCTTCAAATAATAATCCAAATGTTATAAACATTTGCAATTAAACTTGAGCATTTGTGGGTACCTGAGAATTATTAATGCCAACGAATGTGCGCAAAACATTTTTTTTTCCTTGTAAACTGTGCTCCCTTATGGTATAGTTCTCACACAGCACTGCAAAAATATATTATGGAAAAAGATTGCAAACAAGGTCAATAATAACCCTCCTTGAGCCTTCAGTCCTTGGTATACATTAGCTAATAAAGGCTTATCTCTGCTGTCTTGGAAGTGGTATCATGCAATACACTGAGTATAAATGTTTCTTTCTACTGATCAATTCTTCTTTCAGTCTCTGTTCTGGTGGTTTCCTTAGTGCAGTGGGTATTCAAAGGAATACTTAACTACCTAAAGACCAGGCTTTTTTGGTGCATTTTTTTTGTTCAATTATTTTTTTATTGAAAGGAATAGCCATACTACACAATTATAATGTGAACATCAAAGTGAAATATACAATGTCTGAATATCTGGTGTACATATCAAATACTCCATAACCAAACCTGATTAACTCTGACATAAACCTTTAACCAATCAGTAGTCAAAGAAAAGTATATTTGAAAAGAGGCGTATACGTAGAAAAGTGGAAAATAAGAGGGGCGGGGGAAGAAGGGATAGGGTGGAAAGTAAAGATTTTAGGGGGCCTGCCTTATACATATATTAACATAAATAGCTATGTTGTGTTAGAAATGATCACTCAGATTGGGATATGATATCTGTATATGCAGAGGTGACAATAAAGGCGAACCACTCCATAACTTATGTGAGGCAGAAGCCTGGTCTCGGAATTCATATGTAAGATCTTCCATATGATATATGTTCCACAACTTGTAGCCATTATCATAGTGTAGGAATGGAAGTCTGTTTACAGTATCTAGGTATAGATGATTTTGCAGAACTCAAGACATGTGGGGTAATGGACTTTTTATATCAGCCTACTTGTTCTCCCATACAATGGAATAACACAAAACACAGATCATTGGAATCAGAGGAACCTTGCATTACATTAATCCAATGTAAAATAGATGACCAATATGGGCGAATGAGTGGACACTGCCACCAGGTATGAGCATGTGTGGCTACCGCCCTGCAGCCTCTCCAGCAGAGCTCAGAAGTGTCTGGAAAGACCTTATGAAGAGACACAGGCATATAGTGCCATCTGGTCAGGAGCTTGCTAAAAAGGTAGGTCAGGAGTTGGGATCCAATGACATTAAAGCTTTGTAGAGTAGGGAAATGATTTTCTGTGGAGGTTGCATGCATGCCATTATGCTGTAGTGGATGTGATTAACCCCTAACCCGTATCCATGCGCAAGTGTTTTCTTCCATTCCAGATCCCGAGTTAGACACAGGATCGCACAAGTTGGTCCCTGGTGATTGGGTCCTGGTAAAGAAGTTTGTGAGGAAACACACCCTTGAACCCAGATATGATGGTCCTTTCCAAGTCCTTCTGACAACTACCACATCAGTAAAAGTGGCCGGAAGGAACTCGTGAATACACGCCTCTTACTGCAAGTCCTGTGCCCGAGGAAGAGGCTGAGGAGACCAAGCCATGATCCTGTTTATCCTTTTTATTGTGATTGTTGTTCAGGCACAAGAAGTAGCCATCAAACAGAAAGATAGCATAATCCAATTCTGGTATAATTCATCCAACACACATGTTGCCACTTTCATATCCCCTTATAGTAAGATACTTCCAGGTACTGATTACAGTGTCCGGTCCAATGAAAGAGCAATAGGTCCCATGACTGTGTATGTATGTGTTACTGACACATATTGAAGTCACTCATTGATAGAATGACAATCAACAAGCACACAGATCAATACTTCACCAAAGGTTATTGTGAGTCTTATAGTGAGTTGTCTGCAGATCTAGTGCAAAATCAGGTCCACTCCTTTAGGAGACGTGTACTGGATCTGTGGAGTCATGAAAATTAGAAGTAGATTCAGAGGTGGGAGGAGGACCTGGGACGAACTTTAGAAGACACGGACTGGTCTAACATATGGCTCACATCTAAGTCATCTTCACCCAACATCTTAGCACTGGAGACAAATTATAAAGTCCTAACTCGCTGGTACCTTGTACCCGCTAGAGTGGCAAAATATTCACCTAATACCTCAGCTCTTTGTTTTCGAGGATGCCCAGAAATAGGCACATATTTACACATATGGTGGACGTGCCCAGTAATCCAAACCTTCTGGAAGGAAGTCTTTGTGATTGCATCTAAAATATTTAAATAAATAATACAACCAGATCCATATATAACTTTACTTAATCTAAAACCGGAATGGTTAACACTCTCTCAATTCAAACTTATGATCCAACTAATAACGGCTGCAAAACAAACAGTGGCCAAGGCATGGAAATCTCCTACATTGGTACTAGCAGAAACAATTCACAGAATCAATAATACAATGTCCCATGCTAAGATGGTAGCCATCGATCAAAATCAAATTCCAAAATTTGAAAAACTTTGGCATCCTTGGATAAAACAACAGTTCCTGTCAAATTTCAATGACTCTGTCCTGTTGCCATGGTAACAGATTAAATGACTTACAGAGACACCCATTCTAAGGCTTCAAAGAGAACTAAAAAGAATAATAAACTGACGAGCCGGACAACCTTGTGGACCATACCTCTGCCTTTCAACCCTTTTTCTTCTTTCTCTTTCCTTTTCTCCACCTTACGATTAAAGCTCATTATCAGAATTTATTTGACCTATATACACTCTACCTGTAAACAATATGTATAGTAGGTATAAATCATTTAAATACCTACAAAAGTAACTAAGGAAATGATATATATCTTTAATTTAGGTTTACGTGAACCCAATGTTTAATATTTGAAATTTCATGATATTTACCTATATAAACCCTACTGTAAAACAATGAGCTTACTTTATAGATCCTTGTAAACTTACTTTATGTATCTTTATAATATTGTATACTCAATAAACTTCTTTTGACAAGGAAAATTAGAAGTAGAATGACAGGACAGTGAACAGGAGAATGTACACTGGCAAAAGCCATAATGCCTCTGCATAATCTCTGACAAACCCCAGAGCCGGAAGCCAAGGATGTACCCAAACCCAACAGAAGACGTATTAGTGCCCCAGCAGTAAGTTTTGACCCCCATGTATACATAGACGCCATAGGGGTCCCAAGGGGGGTCCCAGATGAATTCAAAGCAAGAGACCAAGTAGCAGCAGGTTTTGAGTCACTGATACTCATTATCTCTGTAAATAAGAATGTAGACTGGATAAACGACATCTACTATAACCAACAAAGATTTGTCAATTACACCAGGGACGCACTCCAAGGTTTGGCCGAACAGTTAGAGGCAACTTCACACATGACTTTCCAAAACCGTATGGTCTTAGACATGCTCCTAGCTGAAAAGGGGGGGGTATGTAAGATAATCCCCGAGACAAGTACATGCTGCACTTACATCCCAGACAACACCGGCCCAAATGGTAAAGTGACTTTAGCCATCCAGAAACTAGAGGACCTGTCCAAAGAATTAAAACAGAATTCAGGGCTCACCAACCCCTGGGATCGGTATTTTACCTGGATAAAGAGAGGATGGCAGGGACTATTGACCCAGATAGGGATAGCCATTCTGGTAATAGCTGCCATAATCTGCTGTGTTCTCCCCTGTATTAGGAAGTGTGTAGAAAAAGCTGTCGATCAAACTACCCCTACGTTCATGAACCAAGAGATACCAGATGATGATGACGATGTCTATGTAAGGCTTGATGAAAATTATGATGATAATTATGTGTTACACTCCATAACAGTCACCCTCCCCCGAAATGCAGCACCGTAGGGCTATAGGGACAGATAGCACCTGGCTACATTTCACCAGCTGTATCGAGGGGGGTGGTGAGCTAGTCACTGCCCTTTCTCTACATACAGCTTAAAAGAGTTGCAGAGGCAAATGGGCCGGGGGGTTATAGGTGGTTTACTAGTGTTAGGGACAGTTTTTGGAAAATAAGTAAATAAGCATTTCAAGGGGGGACTGTAGTGGATGTGATTATGAGTGCCATGATGAAATGCCTATTTCTAATATAATCGTATAGATATAAGTGCTTATCTCATATAACCAGCTATTAGCCTTAACCATGCTCAATTAGATGTCTGCCAGCTTCCCCCTTTTTGTGAAACAGAATTGCAAGAGTTCAGAGCAAGTTAAAGAGGAGTTCCACCCAGGGGGGCCGTCAAAAAAAATAAAATTTAAAAGTCAGCAGCTACAAATACTGCAGCTGCTGACTTTTAATTGGACACTCACCTGTCCCTGGGTCCAGCGATGCGGGGGATAGAGGCCCCGCTCGTCCCCCCCCTCCGCTCGTCGGCGCCGGCATTTTAACTGTCGGCCCTGGGCTGTGGCTTCACAGCCTGGCACCCACTGCGCATGCGCGAGCGGCGCCGCGCGCCGTGATTGGCCGTTCAATCACCTGGGACCTGTAATGGGTCCCAGATGATTGACAGGAGGGAGGGAGAAGAGCGGAGCCCTTCCTGTGCTGAGGCGGAAGTGATGTCACCAGCCCAGGCAAAGGAACAGGCAGACTACGAGGGACCACCTAGCAACAGGCATTTAGAGGTAAGTGAAAAAAAAAAAAATATCCAAATGTTTTTTTGTTTTTTTTTTTAGATTTTTTCCAGGTATTTTTGTTTTTTGGGTGGAACCCCACTTTAAAAGAAGATTGCACCTGTTTTCAAGAACTGGAAACAATACACCCTATTTAGCTATGATAGTCTGCTATTCCCTTATATAGATTTAACCCAGCTAAAAGCTTATACTTTGTCACAATAATGAATATGTATATCTTGTGGTCTGCATACGCTTGTCTTATTTGATATTTGATTTGATAACAAAATATCCGGCTCACGGTATATTAGCCGGGGTCCAGGAAGTAATAAAAGCAGAAGTACCAATTTACTGAACGTTGTATGTGTCAGTGATTTGTGTCGAGTGTGCACACTTTTACATTGAAGGTTAATTTGGCCAGGGGGACAGAAACAAAAGTACCGAACGATTGTGGTTCGGTCCAAAACATTGCTTTGCACTGGAGTTAGGTCTGTGAGTGTGTGCAGTGATTTCGATGGAGATTTGATAAACATGGCAAGTTGGTTATACAATGCCTTGAAAAAGTATTCACACTCCTTCAAATTTTCCACATTTTGTCATGTTATAACCAAAAACGTAAATGTATTTTATTGGGATTTTATGTAATAGACCAACACAAAGTGGCACATAATTGTAAAGTGGAAGGAAAATGATAAATGGTTTTCAACATTTTTTAGAAATAAATATGTGAAAAGTGTGGCGTGCATTTGTATTCAGCCCCCCTGAGTCAATACTTTGTAGAACCACCTTTCACTGCAATCTAGAGAGTGAAATTTTGTTGACCATTCTTCTTTGCAAAATAGCTCAAGCTCTGTCAGATCTTATGGAGAGCATCTGAGAACAGCAAAGTCTTGCCACAGATTCTCAATTGGATTTAGGTCTGCATTTTGACTGGGCCATTCAAACACATGAATATTCTTTGATCTAAACCATTTCATTGTAGCTTTGGCTGTATGTTTAGGGTCATTGTCCTGCTGGAAGGTGAACCTCTGCCCCAGTCTCAAGTCTTTTGCAGACTCTAATGCCCCGTACACATGTGTGATAGGACCATGTTGTCTGAAATTCCGACCGTGTGTAGGCTCCATCACACATTTTCCATCGGATTTTTCGACACACAAAGTTTGAGAGCAGGCTATAAAATTTTCCAACAACAAAATCCGTTGTCGGAATTTCCGATCGTGTGTACACAAATCCGACGCACAAAGTGCCACGCATGCTCAGAATAAATAACGAGATGAAAGCTATTGGCTACTGCCTCGTTTATAGTCCCAACGTACGTGTTTTACGTCACTGTGTTCAGAATCATCGGATTTTCCGACAACTTTGTGTGACCGTGTGTATGCAAGACAAGTTTGAGCCAACATCCGTTGGAAAAATTCCTAGGATTTTGTTGTCGCAATGTCCGATCAATGTCCGACTGTGTGTACTGGGCATAACAGGTTTTCTTCTAAGATTGCCCTGTATTTGGCTCCATCCATCTTCCCATCAACTCTGACCAGCTGCCCTGTCCCTGCTGAAGAAAAGCATCCCCACAACATGATGCTGCCACCACCATGTTTCATGGTGGGGATGGTGTGTTCAGGGTGATGTGCAGTGTTCCTTTTCCTCCACACATAGCGTTTTGATTTTAGGCCAAAAAATTAAATTTTGGTCACATCTGACCAGAGCACCTTCTTCCACATGTTTTCTGTGTCCCACACATGACTTCTCGCAAAATGCAAACAGAACTTCTAATGGCTTTCTTTCAACAATTGCTTTCCTCTTGCCACTCCATAAAGGCCAGATTTGTAGAGTGCATGACTAATAGTTGTCCTGTGGACAGATTCTCCCACCTGATCGGTGGATCTCTGCAGCTCCTCCAGAGTTACCATGGGCCTCTTGGCTGCTTCTCTGATTAATGCTCTCCTTGCCGGCCTGTCAGTTTAGGTGAACGGCCATGTCTTGGTAGGTTTGTAGTTGTGCCATACTCTTTCCATTTTCGGATGATGAATTGATCATTGCTCCATGAGATATTCAAAGTTTGGCATAGTTTTTTATAAACTAACCCTGCTTAAAAACTTCTCCACATCTTTATCCCTGACCTGTCTGGCGTGTTCCTTGGCCTTCACAAAGCTGTTTGTTCACTAAGGTTCTCTAGCAAACCTGTGAGGGCTTCACAGAACAGCTGTATTTATACGGAAATTACATTACATACAGGTGGACTCTATTTACAAATTAGGTGACTTCTGAAGGCAATTGGTTCAGCTAGATTTTAGTTAGGGGTATCAGAGTAAAGGGGGCTGTATATAAATGCATGCCACACTTTTCACATATTTTATTTATAAAAAAATGTGAAAACCATTTATCATTTCCTTCCACTTCACAATTATGTGCCACTTTGTGTTGGTCTATCACATACAATCCCTTTAAAATACATTTATGTTTTTGGTTGTAACATGACAAAATGTGTAAAATTTAAGGGGTATGAATACTTTTTCAAGGCACTTTATCTCCATTGGTCCATAACTGTAACTTTGGTGGTTTGAAGTATAGAGGTTAGTGGGATGAGTCCTCTAGGAGAGATAACATGATGAAGAAGAGCTGGTGCATGGGGGATCCAAGTGCGCATCAAAGGGGAGTTGTAGAGCCATCCTTAAACCTTTGAAGGGAGTCCCAGATTGTGAAGGTAGACCTGGTCAGAGGAAATGTGTTTTCAGACAGGGTTTGAAAACCTCGGGGATCCATAGCTGTGGGGACATCTCCACGCTACTGAGGTCATGTTCCAGTTGCACCTATAGCTTGGACTTCCTATGATGTTTCCAGTCCGAAATTCTATGCAGGACTATCGCTAAGAAATATTTTTTAAAATTGGGGAGAGCTAACCCCGTCAGATTTCAATTTAGTAAGTAGAGCTCGGGGGATGCAGGAATGTTTGCAGTGCCAGAAATATTTGCATACTGATGAGGTTAGCACCGTAAAGAAACCTGGTGGAACTCTGTAAGAAATCATTTGGAAAAGGGAACAGCAGTCTGGGTAAGATGTTCATTTTTACAATGCTAATCCTTCCCATCCATGAGTGAGCTGTAGGTCTTGGCGGATAGAATTTAATAAGGGGATGTAATTCTCACAGAATAATGAACCTGGGTTAGGTTTGAGAAAGATTCCTGAATATTTGAGTTTGTGAGGTTGCCAAGAGAAGGGGAAGGAGAGTTTCAGGAGGGAGACCATTTTGTATGGCACCGAAATATTAAGAATTTCGGATTTAGATAAATTGAAGTTGGACAGAGATCCGAAGGTTTCAAAAGTTGACGTGAGATTAGGTAGAGTAACATTAGGCTGTTGGACATAGAACAATATGTCATCAGCATAAGCAGCGTACTTATGTTCATAGGTCCCACCTTTGATCCCATGGATTTTAGTGTTATGCCATATTGTCACGAGAAGGGTTCTAAGGAAAGGGCAAAAAGGATTGGTGAAAGGGGGCAGCCCTGTCTAGTGCCATTTTATAAGGTAAAGGTATTACTTAGAGTACCATAAAACAAGTAAAAATTTGCGCTGAACTGAAAAAAGCAAGCGGCCAGCAAAGTTCGTAGATAACAAACAAAAAGTCACATGCATAAAAATTATTGCGGCGCTGAAAAGTTCAAAAATGAAATTGAAGAGTGGGAGGAATCCAATCACCAAATATATTGTGCAGATGTAGAAAGAGTCACTCGTCACCACGTGGTAATGTAGTCTGCTTACCAGAAGGTGTTAAGGATTAGGCATAGATGATAAATTCTCAATAGCATCCAGCAAATCCAGCCCACTGGAACCCCTCATCAGACCACAACATCCGTGTGATTTTCTTCACATATAAACATCTCCCAATGGTCACTTCAGAATTAGGCATTCAGGCATGTAGTCATCATATATCCGAGAAAAGAAAATGAAGGACCCACAGTGAAGCCCGTAATGATAGATAAAAAAAACTTTTATTGTAGTAACTTACAGTTGAAGCTTAAAACAGCATGCATCAATGATAGGAACAAACGGCTGCAGCAATCAGCGTACGGATGTCAGCCTGCCTGACATGTTTCATCGTAACAGATGTCTTCAGAGGCATTACTTAGAGTACCGTTGATGCGAAGTTGGGCCGTGGGGGCATTATAAAGCACAGAGATTCTGCTTAACATGCTAGGGCTTATACCCAGAAAAGGTAAGGTTGTCATCAGATATTCCCAGTCCACCTTATCAAAAGCTTTTTCAGCATCAGTGGAGAGAAAAAGGGTGGACAGGGAAGATCTACGTACAGCACATATGATATTAGGGATAGGGTACGTGAAGAGTTATCGTGAGCTTCCAGGCATGAAACCTGTTTGGATTCAGAGGGTGTCCTAATTCTAGCTCTAAATGAGGCAGATTTCTTCTGCTGTAGTGATTGTGCTAAATAACGGCTGGGTTTGTCACCCCATTCATAAATGCATCACGAGATTAAGCGGGATTGTTTCTTGTGTTCCGAATGATAAAGGTATTTTAACTCTTCTCGTTTTTGAGTTAGGGAATGAAATAGGGTCTGGGATTGTAGGCTTTTATAATTATTTTCTAGGGCAGTGATTTCTTGAAGGAGCACCGACTTGAGATGGATGTGTTCCCTCTTCTTCCATGCACCTAACGCGATAAGCTTCCCTCGAATGTGAGCCTTATGTGCCCCCCCAAAGCACGGCAGGTGTAACCTCTCGAATTTTATTTTAAGTAAAGGGAAAGATCAATCACAATCTGTGCTTTATCCACAGAATCTGATAGAAGGGAATCATTCAATCTCCAATTATTAGCTTTAAAGAGGGAGTGAGGGAACTTTTAAGCAGAGACAAATCGGGGCATGGTCTGAAATAATTGAAACCTCTATTTTGGACTGAAGAGTAAGCTCTAAGTGATAGTGGTCAATAAATATGTAGTCAATCCTGGAGTAGGATCGGCGAAGATGTGGGTAATATGAATAATCCCTTTCTTTTGGATGCATAACAAGCCATGAGTTGTGTGTCATGTAGGCGTTTGCAGATAAATGTTAGGCATTTATGAGAGAAGGAAGATGTGCCTTGGGACGTGTCAATTTTAGGTTCCAGAAGGTTATTGAAGTCCCCTGCAAGGATAATACATCCATGTGCAAAGTCTTTCACTTTGGATAAAATGTCTGGTCATGGTTGGGAGCATAAACTGTATGTTTGCTAGCGTACACAGTAAATTACCCAGAGTGTCTTTTAGGAATATATATCTTCCACAATCATCTACCAAAGAGGTCTTGCATGTAAAAAAGTTCCCTTGTGAAAGCCAATGGCAACACCTTTCACTTTACTCACATCCAAAAGACTATAGTGCCAAGTCAGGAAAGTAGGCGAAAAAAGGTTTACTGAGGTGGTGTGGGTGAGGTGGGTTTCTTGTAATGTCTGCTTGAAGACGTTTAAGTTCTCTAAATAAATTGTGTCTCTTTCCAGAGGCATGTAAACCCCTAACATTAAGGGAGATCAGATTAACTGTCGCCATTGAGTTCACAGAGGGATATCTTAAACAGCAAAAACCAGCAAAAGGCAGGAGAAGGGCAGAGAAGGGAGGGTCAGTAAAGGGGAGGCAAGGGGGGGACGAGAGGGAAGAGAGAGAAAAAAAGAAGACAATGACCTAAGGAATGTATGTATCTTGCAAAAACAACCAAAATATGCACAGTAGCGATGTCGGCCTGCAGCCATCTTTTTTACAGGCACTGCTGCCCGTAATGGACATTTATGGGCACCCCAAAAATGGGGTGTAATTTACGGGCTGCCCATAATTTAACGGACGGTTGGTAACACTGCATGTGAAGTGTCTGAAAACATCTGGTAAAGAATATGTCTGCCAACAGCAAAGAGAAAAGCATGTGGATTACAAATGTATGAATATGGCCATATTTGCAAAGTCAAACCTCAAAATTAAAGGTCAAATATGGTGGTTTGAACATATTTTCCTAATTTAATAAGGTAAAGACTATAAACAAGCATTCAAGTCAGATACACTGGAAGTATTTTATATTAATTTTTGATGTTACTATTTGTAGGTGGAGGCTCTCATTTTTGCTAAAAAAAGGGTGATGGTTTCCAATCTTGGTGTGCCATTAGAGCAATGACTTGTCCCCATACAGCTCCATCTGTGGTTTTAATTGAACAATTGAAGCCTCAACACAATTATTTTCTGTTGTGCTGTGTTTTAGCTAACCCATACCTTTCTGGGAGTTCTTCGTGGTACATTAAATGTTTATTTGTAAAAAAAAAAACAGTTTAAAAATCATATAAAAAAGAGCTAAAATAAAATAACCCCAAACCATTAAAGTTTGCCTTCAATTTAAAAAAAAAAAATTAACAAAAAAAAACCTGGACTTTTAGTGTATATATGTTGAATGAGTTCAAGGGGTATACATTCAAGGTTCTAAACTATTTGTTTATTAGATTGTCCTTGGTAAATAGTCCTTCAACTCTCTAGTATACTATTTTTACAGTGCCTAGTACAATGATAAGTTATCAAAAGTTGAGGGCAGTTCAAGCTGAAGTATTTCATTTTTTTGGGTATAAATACTGGCTGCTACCACCGTCAACTCATCTGGCCTCCTGGATTGCACCATGAAGTTCCTCCTGATCTGTATGCTCCTCGGAGCTGTTGGTGAGTTCTCCAATTTACTGCTCTCTGAACATTAGTTCTTCCTCATGTCCAAGATCTCAAAGTATTTATTTTTAAATGTTGCACTGCTCCCAGACATTATATAAGTGTGTCCTTTTTTCTCACACGTTTTAAACTGTCTTTAATAATATGTCAAGTCACTTTGTCTTTTTGTTAAAAGTTAACTCCATCAATTTTTTATTTTTTTTTACATAGATCAGGGAAAGGTTAAAACCTATTTACATGTTACATTTTTTTAATCTGGGTCCAATTTTAGGTGATGGCTCCCGCTTTTTGTCCCATAAATAACTGTATAGGCATTTAGAGGAAATTACTTTAAAGAGAAACACAATTAAAGGCAAAACTTTTTTTTTTCATCATTCCAGTGTATCTAAAGCAAAAACTTGTTTTAGTGTTGGATAAAGTTACTTTTCTCTCTATTCCTTTGGGAGATATTCCACCACTTCCTATCCCAAGAACGCAACAGAAAGTGAGGAGAAGTCACTCTAAAGTGAAGGAAATTCCCCACTTAGCCAGTTGTCCCTGGAATTTTTTAATTGCTCTCTGGATACCATTTGAGGAGATTGCTCTCACTTCTTATTCCAAAGATACCTGTATAGGCATTTAGAGGACATGACTCCAATAACAGACTGGGGTTCATTCACTAAAACTGGAGAGTGCAACATCTGGTGCAGCTCCACATAGAAACCAATCAGCTTCCAGGTTTTATTCAAAGCTTAATTGAACAAGCTGAAGTTAGAAGCTGATTGGCTACCACGCACAGCTGCACCAGAGTTTGCGCTCTCCAGTTTTAGTAAACCAACCTTATTGTGTCCTGTTAATGATTTTCTTAATCATTTCTCAAAAGTTCTAGAATAAAGATACAAAAAAAAAAAAACAATGAGAACATAAAGAAATTCTAACTGTTTCCGCTCTAACCAAAATATAAATTTCAACTAGATGCCTTAATAAACATAGCCTTAGAGTTATTTAAAGAGTACATAAAGCAAAAACTTTTTTATGTGTTAAATAATTTTTTTTTGAATGACATTTTATTTTTCTCTGTGTCCAATTGGGGAATTATTCCACCACTTCCTGTACCACAAATGCAACAGGAGATTAGGGTAAATGACTTCCCAGTGTTGGTGACCATCATCACAGAACAAATAGAGAATCTCCCCATCTGAAGCACAGACAGCAATAAAACATAACTTTCTGCTATAAAACATACCCAGTAAAAAAATCCAATTTCTTCATCAATTTAGGCCAATATGTATTCTGCTACATGTTTTTGGTAAAAAAAATCCCAATAGCCCTATATTGATTGGTTTGCACAAAAGTTATAGCGTCTACAAACTATGGGATATATCTTTTAAATTTGTATTTATTTATTTTTTTACTAGTAATGGTGGCGATCAGCCACTTATAGCGGGACTGCAATATTGCGGTGGACAAATTGGACACTCACTGACACTTTTTGGGGACCAGTGACACTAATACAGCGATCAGTGCTAAAAAACATCCTGTGTAGCAGAGACACAGGATCTCAACCGTCCCTCATCCCAGAACAGCGATCTGCCTTGTTTACATCGCTGTTCTACCTGTGTCTCGAATAATCGGTGGGTCCCGGCTGATTGGCTCCCGCTGTATCCAATCACAGTGGGAGCGGGTCGCCGGCAGTGTCCATGCGTGCCCCAGACCCAGAAGTGCAGAATCATGTACAGGTACGTGATTCTGTGCAGAGGAGCTGCTGCCCCACAGTAAATGTATGTGGGTCAGTCGGCAAGAGGTAAACAGAGATTCAAACCCTTCCCACTCCATTCAAAACTTAAGAGATACACTAATGACAAACACTGCAAGGAGAAAAGTGCAGTACACACATCAACCAATAAGAATCCATCTTTTGCCAGTTTGGCTTTGGCTTTTGCAAAGTGTATTCTGATGCTATATGTTGCTGCACTTTGTATTTAGCACTTACATCGTTGCTTTGCTTATTGAAGAAAGACAATTGGAATATGAAGTAAATTTCATAATGTACTCAATATGTTTGACCTCTCCTCTTTTCTACAGCTGCCTTTGATGATGATGATAAGATTGTTGGGGGATACACCTGTGGTTCATATTCTCAACCCTGGCAGGTATCTCTGAACTCTGGATATCACTTCTGTGGTGGCTCCCTGCTTAACAGCCTGTGGGTGGTCTCTGCCGCTCATTGCTACAAGGCGTAAGTTACCTCTCCTAAATATATAATGGCAATCTATAGTGTGTTTATAGTGTGTATAAAAAAGGTGTACTTCATTGGCTTCATATGCACATTATTACAAGATGTAAGTTACTCAAATGAGGTATTTATAACACTCTTGGCATATAACTCTCTTGGCAAAAAAAATAACTAGTTTTCTTTTGGCAATTAAGCTTGAGGGACACACTGTTATCTGTCTTTTCATAACTCCCCAGAACTTGGCTGATAATACACTATATAGTCAAAAATTGGCTGATACCTGAACACAGCACCCTCCCCCCCACAATGCAAACCCCCACCCCACATGGCACAACAGGTGGGCAGAGACTGTGGGCATGGCACAAGAGGTGGGCAGAGACTGTGGGCATGGCACAAGAGGTGGGCAGAGACTGTGGGCATGGCATAAGAGAGAGACGGTCAGAGACTGCATACATGGCACAAGAGAAGGGTAGAGACTGCGGGCATGGCACAAGAGGTGGGCAGAGACTGTAAGCATGGCACAAGAGGTGGGCAGGGACTCTGGGCATGGCACAAGAGGTGGGCAGAGACTGTGGGCAGGGCACAAGAGGTGGGCATAGACTGTGTGCATGGTACCAGAGGTGAGAAGAGACTGCAGGCATGACAGAGGTGGGCAGAGACTGTGGGCATGACACAAGAGCTGGGCAGAGACTGTGGGCATGATACAAAATAGAGAGATGGTCAGAGACTGCAGACATGGCACAAGAGGTGGGCAGAAACTGTGGACATAGCACAAGAGGTGGGCAGGGACTGTGGGCATGGCACGAGATGTGGGCAGAGACTGAGACTGTGGTCAAGGCACAAGAGGTGGGCAGAGACTGTAGGCATGGCACAGGAGGTGGGCAGAGACTGTGGGCATGGCATAAGAGAGAGGCGGTCAGAGACTGCAGACATGGCACAAGAGATGGGCAGAGACTGCGGGCATGGCACAAGAGGTGGGCAGAGACTATGAGCATGGCACAAGAGGTGGGCAGAGACTGTGGGCATGGCACAAGAAGTGGGCAGAGACTGTGGGCATGGTACAAGAGGTGAGCAGAGACTGCAGGCATGACAGAGGTGGGCAGAGACTGTGGGCATGGCACGAGATGTGGGCAGAGACTGAGACTGTGGTCAAGGCACAAGAGGTGGGCAGAGACTGTAGGCATGGCACAAGAGGTGGGCAGAGACTATGGGCATGGCATAAGAGAGAGACGGTCAGAGACTGCAGACATGGCACAAGAGATGGGCAGAGACTGCGGGCATGGCACAAGAGGTGGGCAGAGACTATGAGCATGGCACAAGAGGTGGGCAGAGATTGTAGGCATGGCACAAGAAGTGGGCAGAGACTGTGGGCATGGTACAAGAGGTGAGCAGAGACTGCAGGCATGACAGAGGTGGGCAGAGACTGTGGGCATGGCACAAGAGCTGGGCAGAGACTGTGGACATGGCACAAGAGAGAGACGGTCAGAGACTGCAGACATGGCACAAGAAATGGGCAGAGACTGTGGGCATGGCACAAGAGAGACGATCAGAGACTGCAGACATGGCACAAGACATGGGCAGAGACTGTGGGCATGGCACAACTTAGGGGCGCTTTGAGAGGAGAGAGGACTTGCGCTGGGGTGGTGGTGTTCGGATTTAACATCCTTCTTCCCCCAGCACAAGTCCCCTCTCCTCTCAAAATGCACCCCATCCTCTTAGCCCCCCCAAATCACTGCCAGTATTTATTTCCAGCTTGTCTCCCTCACCTTCCTACTGTGTTTCCTCTCCCTCCCCCCCTCCCCCTGCAAGTGTTATCTGTATTTTGTGTAATAATCACAGACCTCAGATCAGCACAGAGCATGCTCGGCAATGTCTCTCCTCCTCCTGTCTGTGTACAGGAATACATAACAGCCGAGGAGACTCTGTGAAAGGCGGGCAGTGGGCAGGAAGAGCTGCAGGTGCCATGCAGAGCAGAGATCACGGTGTGTGGGACACTAAACACCCTGCATAAGCAGTGGGACTGGTGACACTGGTGCCCACACGAGCGCTCCTGCTGGGCAAGTGACTGGAGCCAAGTGCCGGAACTTGTCCTGATTCACCGGGACTAATCCAGCATTAATCCTGGACTAATCTGGGAAGTATGAATTTACCGCCCCCGCCACCTTGGCGCCCTCAGGCTGCCTGAACTGCCTTATGGTGGCGCCGGCCTTGCTAGCCTGTCTAGTTCTGGCTGCACAACAGAATTCCTTTTTCGCAGGGAAATAGATCATGTGTTAAGATTCCCTTGCAGTAAACAGTTTTAACTTGCCATATCTTCCATCACACAAAATCTCACTATAAAGCAACATGCTCTGGCTTTACTAAGATTTGCGATATATGAGTGAGACCATCATGAAGGTAGCTCTCTCCTACTGTATATGGAGAACAATTACAGCATTGTCATAACAGCTCTTGAGCTTTCTAATTTCTCAGGTAAACACAGTCACCCTTTCCTAGCCAGATTGGCTTTCTGACTTCATCTCTCATGATGGAAGCAAACTTGAGTGTCTGTTTAACTATAATATAAAATGTTAAAAGTTATCCCTTAATATGCTTCAAAGAATAGCACACAATTGATTTTCTAACTTTTTACCTATCACTGAAATAGGAGCATGTACCAACCACTAGTAGTACATGTTCCATACTAAGCAAACCTACACTGCTGCTCAGTTGGGAAAGAAATTACTGGCTTCTAGCCAGAATTCCTTTGTTTGAGATAAAAATCTATACTGAATATATTGAATTTGTCTCTATACAGGAGCATGCAGGTCAGACTCGGAGAGCACAACATCGCAGTCTCTGAGGGCACCGAGCAGTTCATCAACTCTGCCAAGGTCATCAGACATGCCAGCTACAACTCCAGAACCACTGACAATGACATCATGTTGGTCAAGCTGGCCTCTCCTGCCACCCTCAACTCCTACGTCAAGACCGTGCCTCTGCCCACTAGTTGCGCTGGCGCTGGAACCAGCTGCGTGATCTCCGGATGGGGCAACACTCTGAGCAGTGGAAGTAAGTAGAAAACAACATTAAAATATACAGTGCCTTGAAAAAGTATTAAAACCCCTTAAAATGTTCCACATTTTGTTATGTTACAACCAAAAACGTAAATGTATTTTATTGGGATTTTATGTGATAGACCAACACAAAGTGGCACATAATTGTGAAGTGGAAGGAAAATGATAAATGGTTCCAATCCACAGTTCAGGTGGGAGAATCTGTCCACAGGACAGCTATTAGTCGAGCACTCCACAAATCCGGCCTTTATGGAAGAGTGGCAAGAAGAAAGCCATTGTTGAAAGCCATAAGAAATCCTGTTTGCAGTTCACGAGAAGCCATGCAGGGGACACAGCAATCATGTTGAAGAAGGCGCTGTGGTCAGATGAGACCAAAATTAAACTTTTTGGCCTAAAAGCAAAACGCTATGTGTGGCGGAAAACTAATACTGCACATAACCCTGAATACACCATCCCCACCGTGAAACATTATGGTGGCAGCATCATGTTGTGGGGATGCTTTTCTTCAGCAGGGACAGGGAAGCTGGTTAGAGTTGATGGGAAGATGGATGGAGCCAAATACAGGGCAATCTTAGAAGAAAACCTGGTATGCCCCGTACACACGGTCGGACATTGATCGGACATTCCGACAACAAAATCCTAGGATTTTTTCCGACGGATGTTGGCTCAAACTTGTCTTGCATACACACGGTCACACAAAGTTGTCGGAAAATCCGATCATTCTGAACGCGGTGATGTAAAACACGTACGTCGGGACTATAAACAGGGCAGTAGCCAATAGCTTTCATCTCTTTATTTATTCTGAGCATGCGTGGCACTTTGTGCGTCGGATTTGTGTACACACGATCGGAAATTCCGACAACGGATTTTGTTGTCGGAAAATTTTATAGCCTGCTCTCAAACTTTGTGTGTCGGAAAATCCAATGGAAAATATGTGATGGAGCCTACACACGGTCGGAATTTCCGACAACATGGTCCTATCACACATTTTCCGTCTGAAAATCCGACCGTGTGTACGGGGCAAAAGACTTGAGACTGGGGTGGAGGTTCAGCTTCCAGCAGGACAACAACCCTAAACATACAACCAGAGCTACAATGGAATGGTTTAGATCAAAGTATATTCACGTGTTAGAATGGTCCAGTCAAAGTCCAGACCTAAATCCAATTGAGAATCTGTGGCAAGACTTGAAAATTGCTGTTCACAGACGCTCTCCATCCAATCTGACAGAGCTTGAGCTATTTTGCCAAGAAGAATGGGCAAACATTTTACTCTCTAGATCTGAAAAGCTGGTAGAGACATCCCCAAAAAGACTTGCAGCTGTAATTGTAGTGAAAGGTGGTTCCACAAAGTATTGAATTGGGGGGGGCTGAATACAATTGCACGCCACACTTTTCACATTTATTTTTAAAGCATTTTTGTGTTGGTCTATCACATAAAATCCCAATAAAATACATTTACGGTTTTGGTTGTAACATGACAAAATGTGGAAAGTTTCAAGTGGTATGAATACTTTTTCAAGGCACTGTAGTATCATCTTGCAGGTAATCTTGAAATGCATGTCAATAATAGGAATGAGCCGAACACCCCCCGGTTCGGTTCGCACCAGAACATCCGAACATGCAAAAAAGTTTGTTCGAACACGCTAACACCGTTAAAGTTTATGGCACACGAAAAATCAAAAGTGCTAATTTTAAAGGCTTACAGTATATGCAAGTTTTTGCCCTAAAAAAGTGTTTGGGCACCCAGGTCCTGCCCCAGGGGACATGTATCAATGCAAAAAAATGAATCTTTAGGCTGTCAGCAGACTGGCATCTAGTGGCTCTGATTTTTGGCACAAATGCCAAAAATGGAGAGCAACTGAGCATGTGTAGAGCAGGGTGAGACCGCGTATTACTGGATTTTAAACAGTATAGCACTTATTTTTAATGTTTTACATAGCTATACCCGCAACAGGGGCCAGCCTGAGGTGATCTAGCAAGACTTAATTTTCTGACTAACATTCCACTTTAATACAGTTAATTCCATATTTTTAATACTAACACACTTTCAAAATGGATATATATTTTGCAGCATCGGAGCCAAAGTGAGAACACATTTTTTCTCAATAGAAAAAAATAAGGGGGTTTATAAAGATTTGCATTCTGCAGGTTTACAGTTTTTTGGATGAACATGTCTTTTTTTCAGCCTATGTATGGAACTATACTTAGTTTCTAAATCACTGCATCTCCAATTGATTGTACACACAATTCCTTAAAAGTTTTAAGATTACCTGAAAGTGTTATCACCTCCTTGTGATTTCATAGAGTTCCATTTACTTATTTTACTCCATTTGGTAGTGCTGATTGTTATTCCGCAGCACATTACAGAAGTTGTAACCATTCATATTAGAAATCATTTAGTAAATGTTGTTTTATTTTATTTGTAGCCAACATGCCTAACCTCCTGCAGTGTGTGAACGCCCCCATCCTGACCACCGCCCAGTGCAGCAGTGCCTACCCCGGTCAGATCACCTCCAACATGATCTGTGTTGGCTACCTGGAAGGTGGCAGAGATTCATGCCAGGTAATATACCCTTTCTTTTATTTTACCATTAGGACAAAGCATTATTACTGGATATATTTATTGATGAAAATAAACCTTTGTATGCTAAGAGTGAAATGCATACAAACAGACTAAACTGTTAAAGTGGAACCAAACTCTCTTAATCAACACTAACTATTTTTAATCCCTATGCTGCTACTATTAGTAAATCAATAGGAGGTTGTAATAAATTTACTTGCTTAGCACACCCTCCTGCCTGCATGCCTAAGCTAAGGGAAGTGGAAGTCAATGCTACATGAATCATCTGCCCTTACTTAAGTTGGCCACAACTAGAAATGCTGGAGGGGTGTTTTTCATTGTGATTTCTCAACTAATAAAGCATAGAGACACTGATGAATTGGTGAGCTTGCTGTGTATATTAAAAATAAATTTTAATAGCGTTTTCAGTTTGTGGTGATCAGATACAGTTTAGTTTCATTTTAAAAATGGTGTTTTTTTAGTATTTGTATTGGTGCTTTAGCCATATATCAAACTGCTCTGTGCCATGGCTATGTGTCAGAGCACTAATCCAGATCTGCAGGAAAATGCTGGTCTGACACGCCCCATCATTGTGGTCACAACTAGTGTGCTCCAATCAACAATGTTCATGCTCCCTGAGCATCATTGTTCATTGGAACACCATGTACGATGTGTGTTGGTCCACTGGAGACCACTACGCTATTTGCAAGAGAAGGATTGTTGAATGGAGCACCATGTACGGGGCGTGTTGGTGCTCTGGAGACCACTACGCTATGTATGAGAGCAGCAGTCCAGATCTCCAGCATACTGCCAGTATGACACACCCCAAGCAGGGTCACGACTAGTGTGCTCCAATCAACAATGTTCATGCTCCCTGAGCAGCATTGCTGATTGGAACACCATGTATAGGGAGTGTCCACTGGAGAACACTACGCCGGCTTGTTGGTCCACTGGAGACCACTACTCTATGTGTGAGAGCAGCAGTCTGGATCTCCAACATACTGCTGGCACTGGGCAGTTTGAAATATGGCTAACATAAGTTTGATCAAGTGTCCCATAGGGCTATATTCCCACAATTATTATAATTTATCTTCTAAAAATATATAAATAATTGTGTCTGCGCTAAAAATATAAAACTGTGCTGAAAAAATAATAATAATATGATAAAACCAAAAAAGTGTCAATGCAAAACAAATGCACTTGTCTGTATTTTGTTTCATAATTTATCTTCTACCTGTGTATATTTTCTCATTATTTTTCGACTATTTATTTTCTTCTTTTTTTTTAAGTAATTCTTAACAATGATATTCCTTTGCTTTCCATATGTTTCTATCAAACAGCCAAGTTCCAGTCATGTCCTCAGGTTCTAATAATTCTTTCCTCTTCTCAGGGTGACTCTGGTGGCCCCGTGGTGTGTAACGGACAGCTTCAGGGTATTGTCTCCTGGGGATACGGCTGTGCCCTGGCTAACTACCCCGGTGTCTACACCAGGGTCTGCAATTACAACTCCTGGATTGCCAGCACCCAGGCCGCCAACTAAATATTCTTATTTAGTCTATTTAATTGTCTTACACTTTCTATTACTTTTTACAACTATGTATTAAAAAGGTTTGAGAATAAAGAAAGAGTACCCTAAAAGTATTGTTTATTGTGTGGATTCAACAAGACCTAAAAAAAACAAAAACCTAGAAAAGCCATATATGTGGATGAAAAACACAAAATGCTATTAATTTCAAAAAATATTTATTCTTAAAAAGGTTCCCAGCCAAAAAGATTTATTGATAAGGGATAAAAAAACAACAAAAAAAAAAAAACGAGAATAAAATATGCAGCAATGAGTAAAGATATAACACATAGGGATTTAGCTGCACCTGATTTTAACAGATATTATAATGACGCGTACACACGATCAGACATTCCGACAACATAACCGTGGATTTTTTTCAGATAGATGTTGGCTCAACCTTGTCTTGCATACACACTGTAGCACAAATGTTGTCAGAAGTTCCGAAAGTCAAGAACGCGGTGACGTACAAGACGTACGACGAGCCGAGAAAAATTAAGTTCAATAGCCAGTGCAGTTCTTCTGCTTGATTCTGAGCATGCGTGGAATTTTGTACGTCGGAATTGGGTACACACGCTCGGAATTTCCCACAACAAGTTTTGTTGTCGGAAAAATTTGAGAACCAGCTCTCAAAGATTTGTTGTCGGAAATTCTAACAGCAAATGTCCGATGGAGCCTACACATGGTCGGAATTTTCAACAACAAGCTCACATCGAACATTTGTTGTTGGAAATTCTGACCACGTGTACGCGGCATAAGGCTGTGTTAGTGTCACGGATAGCAGATTGGAGACTTAATTCAAGTGAAAAGATTGGGTAAAGATTTAAAACACATTAAGCAAATCGCCACTAAGTAAAGTAATATGGGTTCCACAACAATATCACATGTTTTCTAAGGACACAAATGTTTTAACGTTTAATGTATTTAAGATTTGGGATTTGAGTCATAAACAGGCTATGTGGGAATATAATTCACCGGTAACACCACTCACAGGAACAAATTATTTACCACCAGGAAATTAAATATCATTTAAGGCTTGGACAAAAGATAAAAATGTACAATTAAAAGATACTATAATGGGAGCAGGAATATGCAAAGTTCAAGAATAAAGACACAAATGGGGATCCTATTTGCTAAATGAGTGGCGGTATTTTCAGTTGGGACACTTTGAAGCATCACTACCACAACCAATAAGAACAGAGGAACATTTATTTTTCATTTGAAAGTATATTAAGTTCAAGGGTTGCACCAAGGAATTGTATATCCCAGATTTATAAGATATTAACTACCATGGCTGAAAAAAATGCTGCCGTATGTGGAAAAATGGGAGAAAGAACTTGGTGCACCATTGAATGAAGTATTTAATCCACACAGTAAAACACGGAACACAGATTTAGAAAGCATGACCAGGAAATTAGGTCACTACATGGAGAAAAAAATTAACCTGTGGTGGGACACTAATACATTTGAAAGATACATTAGAGAAAATATAGTCCCCAGAAGATTAAGGTGGGAAGTACCACCAAATGATGGATTGACCGATAAGGAATCGATGGCAGAATGGTTTGCGTTCTTTAATAATAAAAGCATAGAGGGTCTCAAATTCCTACTAGAACGCAAACTCAAAAAAACAATATTAATAGAACAACAAATAGAGGAAATCAAGCAAAAAATGGAACCATTTAAAGAAACCACAGAATTTAAAAAACTGGCCACTCAGTTGAATAAAGATTTAATCACCAAAGATTTAGAAGTGCAAAATCGGAAAAAGAAGAAATATCAAAGGGACACAACTGATTACAAAACAGATCAAGTTTTTAAATGGCAAAGTAAAATAGAACCAGCCCCTCCGACATCTACTTATTCTACACCGGAAAGAGAAATTAGGATACAGGATCCAACAGCAACGCATGCACTTAACCCACCAAGATGGGAAGAAAGGGAAAGACGCATAGAAACGCCACGAACACACCGAGATGGACCTAACCCCAATGGCCCGAATCCTAGAAGAAAGGATGAAAGAGACACATATGGTGGTACACCAAGAAACAACTATAATCAGAGAAACAACTATGGATATGGACAATATACTCCCAAAAGAGGAGGGAAGAAACCATTCAAAAAACCGTTTAGAAATAGAAATTGGCAACAGAATGAAAGGAATCCAAGAGAAAACAGAACACCACCATATTATGATTATAGGGACGGATATGGACGGACCCCAATTCCCACATATAACAGATTTGACCCCATCAGAGATTATCAAGAACAATATTACGAAAACCCGCATTACTATGGAAATCAACAAAATTACCATACACAGAGGCCTTTTTTAGAGAGGGACAGAAGAGATTATACCCCTCGGAGACAACCACAAGAAACTCACCACTCACCCAGGAGAAGACCCCAAGAAGAACAAAGAAGAAACACACCAGAACGAGGAGAGGACGAAGATCAGGGAAGAGACTCCAAAAGAAAAAGAGACCAGTAGGAGAGAACGTAGTGAATATAAGCGGTAAAGAAATCACAACCGAAGAATTGGCAGTACTTGACAAGGGACTCAAACATGCACCAACAAATAATTTAAATAAGTTCAACGCGTATATTGGGATACAGAAATACATTAGAAAAATCAACATCAAGAAATACATGATGAACAATGTATGGAGACCAAATACCTCAAGTACCTTAACCACACAATCAGAAATACATAGTACACTACGGAATGCCTCAACGTTCAACCCCCAAATGACAAACAACCAGAATATAGAAGTCTTTAAAAACCTAGTCCTACAAGACATAGACTCCCTAAAAGTCAAAAAAATAACAGACCCTATACATATGAAAAAGGGTATAAAACGTCTCATAGAAAGGAAAGACATTGTAATCAGGCCGGCAGATAAGGGAGGTGCAATAGTTCTACAATCTAAGGAGCAATATCTTACAGAGCTTAATAGACAGTTACAAGATGAAACAACGTATACGAAACTACTTGGGAATCCAACTCAAAAATATAAAAAACAACTAGAAGCTATAGTGGATCTAGGAATGAGGAAAAACATATTAAATGCGAAAGAAATGAAATATCTAATACCAGAAGCATGTAGAATACCCATAATCTACACAATCCCCAAAATCCACAAGAACAAAGAAAATCCACCAGGGAGACCTATAGTCAATAGTATTGATTCCCTAACAGCAAGAATGGGACAATACATTGACTATTTCATACAACCAGCGGTCCAGCAAACTCAAGCCTATCTTAAAGATACGAAGCATATACTGCAGCTTCTAGACACAGCACCAGTACTAGAAGGTAGGACCCTACTGGCTACCGCTGATGTCACATCACTATATACTATAGTGCAACACCACGATGCGATTTCTGCAACCAAATGGCTATTGAGAAAATACAGCACTTTAGTTTGCAAACAAAGAAAGTATTTAATGAAATGTTTAGATTTTTGCCTTAAGTGTAACTATTTTTGGCATGACCAATCCTACTTCAAACAGAAAGTAGGAATAGCCATGGGTGCAAAATTTGCACCAGGGGTCGCAAATGCATTCATGGCACAATGGGAGGAAACGGCAGTATACACAGACACTCCCCCAGAGTTGACACTTTATAAAAGATTTATTGATGATGTCGTGATTGTGTGGAATGGAGATAAGCAGAAGTTGGAAACGTTTTTAAACAAATTAAACAATAATGATAGAAATATAAACCTGGTATGGAAAATGGATGACAAAGAAATAAACTTCCTAGATCTAGATATAAGCTTGGAGGGGCAGAAAATAATAACCAAGACACATTTTAAAAAAGTAGACGCCAACAGCTATCTTTCATTAGACAGCTGCCACTATAAACCATGGCTCTATAATATCCCCAAAGGTCAGTTCACAAGGCTTAGAAGAAACTGTACCAAAGAAGAAGATTATCGAAATCAAGCACAAATAATGGGAGAAAGGTTCAGAATAAAAGGATATGATGGCCATTGGATACAGAATCAAATAGAACACGTGAATCTCATTGAAAGAAAGAAAATACTTGAAGACTGCCCCAAAATAAGATTCCAACAAGAAGTACCTAGTATAATATTGGATTTTAATACACAGCATAAAGATGTGGCAAAAGTGATCCAAAAGCATTGGCACATTTTGAAGAATGATAAGGATCTCAAAGAAATATTACCAGAAAAACCCAACATAATATATAAAAGAGCTCCGACTATAAGAGATCTAATAGTTAAATCAGTAATTGATCCTCCCTTAAAATCAGAATACACATTTTTCTCTGGAAAAGGTTTCTTTCCCTGTCGCAATTGCTATGCGTGTCGTCATGCAAAGAAATTCCAGGGAAAACGTCAAGAATTTACAGCCACCAGTACGGGACATAGGTACAATATTAAAGATTTTATAGGATGCCATACAGAAGGAGTTGTCTACGTGTTACAATGCAGCTGTAATCTACAGTATGTGGGGCGAACAAAAAGAGCATTGAAAACACGCATTAAGGAGCACGTACAAAATATAAAATCCGGTTTTTTGAAACATAATGTATCCAAACATTTCACACTAGTACATAACAAAGACCCATCACACCTCCAATTTTGGGGCATAGAAAAATATAAACCGTCCTGGAGAGGGAGTCACCTGGTGCGGAACATCAGTCGCAAAGAATCCAAATGGATACATTCTTTGCGCACTTTGGTGCCAGGGGGACTCAATGTGGAGTTCGATTTAAACTGCTTTTTAAACAATTACTAAACTAATATTAAACTTCTGGGATTAACACCTATTTTAAAATAACTTTTAACTTTTTATGTGGGAATATACCTTTTACTAATAATTCAGTTTTATCATCGAATTAATTGTATTTAATATAAATTTAGCTCATTACCATGACAATAGTTTCCACCGTATAATTTATGTAATAATTAGATTTGTGTAGTTGTAATTTTAATTATATAAATTGCCTAGCGGTCGTATGAATGGTTAATCATTATGTATTTCTTTGGATTTTATTTATTTATTTAATTTTTTGTATTACATCAATACCTGCTGGTATATGAATCAGGGCACTCCCACATCTGCTTCATATATTTAAGGGAACCATTTCAAATGTAGCCATAGAAACGGATTAGAGAACTTAATTTTACTATTTGCTGCTACAGTAAAAAACAGTAGTTAACACCTTGATAACAAATTAATAGTGATTATTCCTATCAAACTACACAATTCAACACGTCTGTAACATCAAACAGCAGCATCAATCTTTATTATGAAGGAATACCACCAAAAACATGGCCGCGCACATGAGGGCTTTAAACACAAGAGGAAAAACCTCATTAAAAAACTAACGAAAAATGGCCGCCGGACTGAGATTAGATTGACCACAAGTAAAATGGCGGCTTCGCAACTTCCGGTATTAGCATATATAAGCATACACAGAACAGCCAATCACATCCCCAGATGAAGACACGTGACCGTGTCGTAACGCGTAGGGATTGGCTGGAGCGACACACAGTATCTGAAGCACAAGTGAGAGGGCGCTGACAACGCCAGATCGTTCTTTTAACTACTTTGCCTGTTTTTATCATATTAAATGTAAGAGTAACACTTAATAAATGCTACCCCTTTGGTTTTAAAACGTTAATGCACTAGTGGAGCCTCCTTTCTCTTCTCCCCCACCCATTTTATCTCACCAACACTGAGCTTACTAGAGCGGAGTTGCAGGGAAAGGAACGCTGGAGGAGATATAGCATGAGAAAGAAGAAGCTGCCAGAACACCACTTCTATATAAAGACACACTACTGAATGCCTGATTATCTCCTATGTAAGGTGAGAGTTCTGGGAGACCACACTGTGAGACACCCACAGCAAAAGGATTTCTTTTATCACTAAAGAACTTTTAAAGAACTTTTCACAATTCCTTAATAAATTCACTCACCTTATCAAATTCACTTTCACAGCACAGAAAGTTGCACGGAATCGCACCAAATTGATTTTTTAGATTTTTTATGAATTTGTTATTTATTATTTAGATTGCACAGGTATATCATGCAATTTTGGATTTCACGCTTGTTTTAAATGCACGGTTTTATGTTAGTGGAACCATAGAAGATTACAATTGTTATATGGATTTTTTCTAAATGTGGATTAGCGTTTATGATTTATAGAAGATTATGTGGCTATATCATCACCAGATTATGTAACAGGCTTATGCATATGCTAGTTACAGGGTGGTATAATTATATTTTTTCCACACCTTTCAATTAATCGCATTAACCATTGTATGCCTGGAAAAGGAATTCACTATTCAGCAGCCATGAGAGGTTGAACTTTATTTCTTAAATATTGCGCGAAATTCTATTTATTATATATTTTCAATAGTGTTTTGTGTGAACACCCCCATTTTGCGGCAATATTAGTATTTATGCACAGCAGTTTATTTAATTAGGGCACTCCCCTTTTTTGATCACTTTTATAGTATTACATTCACTAGCGCGAAGGAAACATTTACACAAATTAACTGTAGCACAAATGTTGTCAGAAGTTCCGAAAGTCAAGAACGCGGTGACGTACAAGACGTACGACGAGCCGAGAAAAATTAAGTTCAATAGCCAGTGCAGTTCTTCTGCTTGATTCTGAGCATGCGTGGAATTTTGTACGTCGGAATTGGGTACACACGCTCGGAATTTCCCACAACAAGTTTTGTTGTCGGAAAAATTTGAGAACCAGCTCTCAAAGATTTGTTGTCGGAAATTCTAACAGCAAATGTCCGATGGAGCCTACACATGGTCGGAATTTTCAACAACAAGCTCACATCGAACATTTGTTGTTGGAAATTCTGACCACGTGTACGCGGCATAAGGCTGTGTTAGTGTCACGGATAGCAGATTGGAGACTTAATTCAAGTGAAAAGATTGGGTAAAGATTTAAAACACATTAAGCAAATCGCCACTAAGTAAAGTAATATGGGTTCCACAACAATATCACATGTTTTCTAAGGACACAAATGTTTTAACGTTTAATGTATTTAAGATTTGGGATTTGAGTCATAAACAGGCTATGTGGGAATATAATTCACCGGTAACACCACTCACAGGAACAAATTATTTACCACCAGGAAATTAAATATCATTTAAGGCTTGGACAAAAGATAAAAATGTACAATTAAAAGATACTATAATGGGAGCAGGAATATGCAAAGTTCAAGAATAAAGACACAAATGGGGATCCTATTTGCTAAATGAGTGGCGGTATTTTCAGTTGGGACACTTTGAAGCATCACTACCACAACCAATAAGAACAGAGGAACATTTATTTTTCATTTGAAAGTATATTAAGTTCAAGGGTTGCACCAAGGAATTGTATATCCCAGATTTATAAGATATTAACTACCATGGCTGAAAAAAATGCTGCCGTATGTGGAAAAATGGGAGAAAGAACTTGGTGCACCATTGAATGAACAACAGAAAGAGAAAATACTGAGATTGGTGTGTAGCACATCGATAGATATAGCCAAGAGAGGGATGCACTTTAAATGTTTGGCAAGATGGTACATAAAACCCGATAAAACACATAGGTGACAACCTGAAAAATCACCACTTCGCTGGCGAGGGTTTAAGACAAGGGTTACAATGGCACATGTATGGTGGCAGTGTGTAAAAATAAAAGAGATTTGTCAGAAGGTGGCACAATTGATATTGGAAATACCCGGGGTTAATATTCCTAATGACCCATGATCTCACCTATTTCATAATACCAGATTTATACTAAAGCAATATACTGTAAGAATACGATTCCCTATCTACTAAAAGCAGCAAAATGTCTCATCCTGAAATTTTGACAGGTACAGGAAAGTCCAACAATAAAAGATTGGATCAAGAGAGTAGAATATGTGTACAACATTGAAAAATTGTACTCTTGTGTAGTATTGTGCTAATAAAATGGGAATATTTGTAGAAAATGGAGAGGGTGGCTTAAATTTAAGCACTCAAGGGTGTATACTGAAATTGTAGGAATATAGATAGAGGAAGGAGTCGACTGAGGTGAGAAGAAAGGGAGAAGGAGACAGTTAAAAAAAAAGAGGTTGGAAGGGGAGAAACATATTAGGTATATGGTATATTAGGTAATGCTGTGAAAAAATATTTGCCCACTTTCTGATTTTTAATTTTCTTTTTTGCTTATTTGTCACACTTAATGACTCAGATCATCAAACAAATGTTATTATTACACAAAGATAACCCGAGTAAATACAAAATTCAGTTTTTCAAAGATGGTTTCATTTATTGAGGCAAGAAAGCTGTCCAAACCTGCCTGGCTTTATGTGAAAAAGTAATTGCCCCCTAAACCTAACAACTGGTTGTGCCACCCTTGGCGGCAACAACTGCAATCAAGCATTTGCGATAACTACCAATGAGTCTTTCACATTGCTGTGGAGCAATTTTGGCCCACTCTTCTTTGCAGAATTGTTTTAATTCAGCCACATTGGAGGGTTTTCCAGCATAAACGGCCTGTGTAAGGTCATGATACAGCATCTGAATTGAATTCAGACAGGGTTTTGACTAGGCCACTCCAAAGCCTAAATTTTGCTCTGTTTGAACCATTTGGAGGTGGACTTGCTGTTGTGTTTTGGATCATTGCCCTGCTACATAATCCAAGTTCACTTGAGCTTGAGGTCACAAACTGATGGCCGGAGATTCTCCTTTAGGATTTTCTGGTAGAGCTCAGAATTCATGGTTCCATCAATTATGGTAAGTTGTCCAGGTCCTGAAGCTGCAAAGCAGCCCCAGACCATCACGCTACCACCACCATGTCTGACTGTTGGTATGATGTTCTTGTTATGAAATGCTGTATTAGTTTTATGCCAGATGTAACGGGACACACACCTTCTAAAAAGTTACATTTTTGTCTCAAAAAAGTTACATTTTTGTCTCATCAGTCCACAGAATATTTGCCTAAAAGTCTTGGGGATAATCAAGATTAAAAATGGCTTTGTAATCCTTTCTAGACTGATACATGTCAATGACTTTGTTTCTCATCCGTTCTTTAATTTCTTTAGCTCACGGCATGATGTGTGGCTTTTTGAGATCTTTTAGCGTGTTTCACTTTGTCAGACAGCTTCTATTTAAGTGATTTTTTTTATTCCACAGGTCTGGCAGTAATCAGGCCTGGGTGTGGCAAGTGACATTTAACTCAGCTTTCCAAAAAATTGTGTTTAATCACAGTTCATTCATGATTCAGCATGGGAGGGGGCAATTACTTTTTCACATAAGGCCAGGCAGGTTTGAACAGCTTTTTTCGCTTAATAAATGAAATTATAATTTAAAAACTGCATCTTGGATTTACTCGGGTTATCTTTGTGTAATATTAAAATTTGTTTGATGATCTGAATCATTTAAGTGTGAGAAATATGAAAAAAAATCAGGAAGGGGCAAATACTTTTTCACAGCACTGTATATACAGTATATATATATATATATATATATACTGTACATATACAGTGCTCAGCATAAATGAGTACACCCTTTTAAAAAGTAAGATTTTAACCAATATCTCAAAAAAACCCCACAAGAAACATTTCCAAAATTTTGACAAAACTTAGAACCTTTGTTTAGCTCATTATATGAAAGTAAGGTTATTATTATAACTCAGATTACAAAATCTTCAGTTTTACTCAAATTACGGTAGTTAATGCAAAAATAAATACATCCCACAACAAAAACTACTACATCTAGTATTTTGTATGACCTCCATGATTTGTAAGGACAGCACCAAGTCTTCTAGGCATGGAAAGAACAAGTTGATGACATTTTGCAACATCTATTTTTTTCCATTCTTCAAGAAGGACCTCTTTTAGAGCATGGATGCTGCATGGAGAGTGATGCTCAACTTGTCTCCTCAGAATTCCCCATAGGTGTTCGATTGGGTTCAGATCAGGAGGCATACTTAGCCACTGAATCACTTCGATGACCAAAGACATGAAGTGATGGTAGCATCTTCTCTTTCAATATAGAGCAGTACATCTATGAATTCATGATACGATCAATGAAATGCAGCTCCCCGACACCAGCAGCCCCACAAAAGGACACTGCCACCACCTATTTCACTGTGGGCATCATGCATTTTTCTTAGTACTCCTCACCTTTGCTACGCCATACAGTTTTAAAGCCATCAGTTTTAAAAACATTTATCTTGGTCTCATCACTCCAGAATACAGAGTCTCAGTAGTCTTCTTTTTCAGCATGGGCCCTGGCAAATTCCAGGGGGCTTTTTTGTGCTTTGGCTTTAGGAGAGGCTCCCTTCGTGGATGACACCCATGCATGCCATTCCTCTACAGTGTATGCAGTATTGTGTCATTAGAAACAATCACCCCAGTTTGGCTTTCCTCTTCTTTAGCTAACTGCAGTAAACTTGCATGGTGATTTTTTTCAACCCTTCTCATCAGAAGATGCTCCTGTAGAGGTGTTAACTTCCGTGGACAGCCTGGACGTCTCTGTGAGATTGTTGCAGTTCCATCTTTGTTAAATGTTTGTATCACCTTTGCTGTTCTTTTTGTAGCCTGCACTTTTCTTGTGTGACGAAATTATTTTTCTTTCTCAGGCCTTGTGACATTTTTCTTTCTTGTGGTGCCATTGCTGACAGCATAAAATGGGAAGGGGTTTTCTTTGTTAAGTAACGCCCTTTTATAATCAACTGTCTGCTGGACACCTGTTTAACCACTTTAAGACCAGCCGTTGCAGTTGTACTGCGGCAGGTAGGCTCTCCTAGGTGAAGCGCCATCATTGTACGTCAGCCGCTTTGAGAGCTCTAGGGAGCGCGCGCCCGCGGCGCAACGCTGAATCCAAAGCGTGTGGCTGGCAGCCGCGATGTCCACCGGCCACCTGCGATCGCTCCTTAGAGAGACAAAATGGGGATCTGTCAATGTAAACAGACAGATCTCCGTTCTGTCAGGAGAGGAGAGACAGATCTACTGTTTCTCGCTGATCACGGCCATTACTAGTAAAAAAAAAAAAAAATATTAATAAAAATGCCATAAATATATCCCCTATTTTGTAGACGCTATAACTTTTGCGCAAACCAATCAATATATGCTTATTGTGATTTTTTTACCAAAAATATGTAGAAGAATACATATTGGCCTAAACTGATGAAGAAATGTGTTTTTTTTTCTTTTGGGGGGGATATTTATTTTAGAAAAACGTCAAAAATATATTTTTTTTTTCCAAATTGTCGGTCTGTTTTTGTTTATAGCGCAAAAAAAAAAGAAAACGCAGAGGTGATCAAATACCACCAAAAGAAAGCTCTATTTGTGTGGGAAAAAAAGGACATACATTTTGTTTGGGTACAGTGTTGTATCGCAAAAAATGGCCTGGTCATTAATGGGGTAAATCCTTCCGGTCCTTAACTAGGTAATTAATAAATACACTCACCTGTAGTTGAACTGTAGCTGTTAATTGGGATTTTGTTGTCTAAAATTTAGCTTTGCTCCTAATGCCGCTTACACACTTTCAGACTTTTCGGCTACAAAAGTCCGACAGCCTGTCCGACAGACTTTCGACGGACTTTTGTGACTTTTGGCGGACTTGCGGCAGACTTTCTTATGAACGGACTTGCCTACATACAATCACACAAAAGTCCGACGGATTCGTACGTGATGACGTACACCGGACTAAAATAAGGAAGTTGATAGCCAGTAGCCAATAGCTGCCCTAGCATGGGTTTTTGTCTGTCGGACTAGCACACAGACGAGCGGATTTCTGGGTCCGGCGTAGTTACGGCGTAAAGATTTGAAGCATGTTTCAATTCTAAAGTCCGTCAGATTTGCGGCTGGAAAAGTCCGCTGAAAGTCCGCTGAAAGTCCGGGGAAGCCCACACACAATCGGATTGTCAGCCAGCTTTAGTCCGTCTGCGTCCGTCGGACTTTTGTAGACGAAAAGTCCGACCGTGTGTACGCGGCATAAGACTTTCATTGGGGTGTATTCATTTTTGTAACATGGTCTTGAGTGAATTTGTTAGAAAAAATACTTTTTTGTATGTGCAAATGAACAAATCTTGGTTGCAAGCAGTGGCCCGCATTTGTGGTAGTAGTTTGTAGTATAGTGTCCCATAGAAAATTATTCTGGAAGGAAAGTAAAGGTTTTCTGACAAATTTGTTGGGGTGTACTCATTTATGCTGAGCACTGTATGTGTATAGAGGGGCTGAGGGATAAACATGGGGAAGGGAGGGAATATTGAAATGTTGAAATGATGTATGGAAATGTATGTGAAGATTTTGTACTGACATTTTAATTTTATATGTGGAAAGTTAATAAAAAATATAATTAAAAAAAAAAACACTAAAAATGACAACTACTAAAACGCAAAATTTGCTGCTGATGAACAATCTTGTTTATATATTGCACATGTTTTTGCATGTATAGACAATCTCAAGGCACCCTTTAAAATTATGGACAGTCTCCAGGCACCCCATTCTAAAATCTAAAAAAACTATTAGTAAATCCAATAGTTTTACATAATGAAGCAACGTCCACACGTAGGAAACCCAACATTAGAGGTGACTTTTTCTTCCAAAGAAAATACACTTTTGCACACTGGTACTGACTAGTATTTCTATGTTTCTCTTCTCCCTCAATTTCTCTCCATCAGTCTGCTAATATGACCCCAGTGCTGAGGGAGAGAGGAAGAGGAGGGTCAAACAAGGATGCTGTGGAGGTGACAGACTTCCTTCTTATCAACTGACGACTCATCAATCATTGGTTGTTATAATGCCAGTGTCCATGAAGTCATAATGGTGCATAAAGAAAACCTGTGGCTTTGTGTAACTAAAAAGGCAGGCTTCATCCACCTGCTGGCTTGTATACAATTTGTGTTTAATGTTTAGGCATTTTGCCAAGGCACCCTGATTGAAAAATGCTGCTTTAAAGTCCCTTTCCTTCTTTTTTACTTTTCCATATTTATTACAGGTATTAATACAGCACCAACAATTTACACAACACTGTACCATTCATATCAATCCCTTCCCTGAAGGAGGTTACAGTCTAAAGTCCCTGCTGTACAGCCATACTTTACTGACGTGCACACACAGGCTAGGGCAGATTCACACAGGAGCCATTTACCCTACCAGCATGTATTTGTAATGTGGGAGGAAATCCAGAGCACTGGAAGGAAAGGTATGAAAGCACAGAAAGAACATGCAGGCTCCACACAGATAGGGCCCTGGCTGAGATTCAAACCAAGGAACTCAAAATTACAAGGCATAGGTGCTAACCACAAAACTACTTTGCTGCCCAATTTAACCACTTGCCGACCACAGGACGTCCTCTGCTTGCAGTGGTTATACCAGGATGATACCTGCAGGCATAATCCTGGTATGAACATTTTCAGCTGGCAATTCCTGGGCTCTGCTGTACGATCCTGGAGCCCAAGAGCAATGCGACCGGCGGCGAAGGCTGCACACCATAGAGAGAGGAACTGACGTTGTTCCTCCCTCTCTGTGATCCCGGAAACAAGCAATGAATATGTCATCACTTCTCTGTTCCTACCTGGCCAGATCTGTGTTTGATGGGCTGCATTGGGGGCCAGAGGAAATATTTGGGATCTAATAGACCCCAGATCTCTTTATAAAGAGGACCTGTCATGGCCCATGCTGTCACAAGGGATGTAGTACATCCCTTGTGATAGCAATAAAGTTGATTAAAAAAATTAGAGACACCCCCATCCCCTTGTGCTTATGCAGAAATGCGAACACATATGTTACTCCCACGCTGTGAAATGGTGATCGCAGCACACATGTGAGGTATTGTTGCGAACATCAGAGTGAGACCAATAATTCTAGCACCAGATCTCCTCTGTATCTCTAAACTGGTAATCTGTAAAGCATCACCTATGGAGAATTTTAAGTACAGTAGTTTGCCACCATTTCACGGGTGGACGCAATATTAAAGCATGACATATTAGGAATCTATTTACTCGTTGTAACTTCATATTTTATATTTTACAAAAAAAGCACGTATTGTATTGTGTTTGTGTGCAATAAAAGTCCTGAAAGTGTATTCTTTAAAAAAAAATTGCGTTTGGAAAGCTGCTGCATAAATACTGTGTGACATAAAAAATTGCAACACCCATCATTTTATTTTATTGGGCCTCTGCTAAAAAATATATATATAATGGTTGGGGGTTCTAAGTAATTTTCTAGCAAAGAAAAGTAGATTTTTACATGCATGTGAGAAGTGTCAGATTTGGCCCGGTTGGCAAGTGGTTAGAGTGATACTAAAGTCTTTTAATTTAAAAATAACAAACATGTTATAACTACCTGCTCTGCGCAGTGGTTTTTCACAGAACAGCCCAGATCCTCCTCTTCTCGGGTCCCTCGCCGACACTCCTAGCCCCACCATGGGGGCGCCTGAAGGTGACCTGCTGCTCGGAGTGTCCACAGTCAGACACAGAGCTACTGTTCAGCTCTGCCCCCTCTCTGTCTTCATTGACTCACTGACTTTGATTGACAGCAGTGGGAACCAATGCCACCATGCTGCTGTCTCAGCCAATGAGGAGGGAGAGTCCCAGGCAGCTGAGGCTCTCGTGCAACATCGCTGGATTGAGATGGGCTCAGGTAAGTATTAAGAGGGCTGAGGGGGGTTGCTGCACACAGAAAATTTTTTATCTCAATGCATAGAATGCATTGAGATAAAAAACCTTCTGACTTTAGAACCACTTTAAGTATCCCATTGTATAGACTTTCAAATTTTGACCAAGCTCATCTCCCGACGATTACAACCTATGATGTCCAATATTATTGACTCAGACTAGACGGGGTTCATGCCTGTTAGGGCTACGGATGTGAATTTGAGGACACTATATACTAATATTTATGCTTCACATCTTAATATAGGATCTAGGGTCATTGCCTCCCTAGATATTGAGAAGGCTTTTGATACCTTGGAGTGGCCCTTTCTGTGGGAGGTACTCCGAAGAATGGGCTTTCCAATGGGATTTATAAAATGGTTGCAGGTCTTATATAGACATCCCACAGCTGCAGTGAAAATGGGGGTTGGGTTGTCATCTCCTTTTGCATTATTTGGGGGAACTCGACGGGGCTGCGCTCTCTCCAACCCCCTTTGCTATTGCTATAGAGCCAGTGGCGGAGGCTTTGCACACCTCCCCCAATATTAAGGGATTGCGGATTGGTTGGTTGGTGGAGAGGGTAGCTCTGTATGCAGATGACCTTTTATTATTTTTGAATGATGCTGGACCCTCGCTCCAAGGGGCCTTAGAGATACTGGATTATTTTTCAACAGTAACAGGGTTAAAGGTAAATTACACAAAATCCTTGCTGTTCCCAACTGATATGGAGGCCTGTAGCATGGCCTTGAATGATATTCCATTGCAATGAGCAGAGAATTTCAAGTATTTAGGAGTTGTAATTTCCCACCAAGCTTCTGAATTTATTTCCTTGAATTTGACTCAGATTCTAGGACACATTGGGTCAAAATTGAAAGCATAGGATTCTCTACCATTGTCCTTATTGGGATGTATTAATCTCTTAAAAATGGAAAATGTATGTACTTATTTAGACATTCTCCTCAGTGGCTCCCTGTATCCTTTTTTACAATGACTAAATCAGCTTTTTTCATCTTTTTTACGGGGATCTAAGAACCCCAGGTATAAATTAACTACCTTGATTCGCCCTTGTGAACAGGGAGGCTTAGCCTTCCCGGATTGAAATAAATATTTTGTGGCCACTCAGTTGGTTACGGCCGTATGGTGGCTAAGCCTAGATATACATAACTCCTCCACTCAGCTGGAAGCAGCAGTGGTAGGCTCTATAGAAGCTCTTAAGGTACTTTTATTTAGGGGCTGTAGAGCACCCTACCAGATGACTGCTTTAATGCTCAATACCATTCGAGCTTGGGAGGCTGGTCTCAGATGCGAGCATTATCCAAAGGGTGTGATTTCTCCAAATGCCCCTTTATGGTTTAATCCTACCCTCCCCCAATTTTTTAAGTACCAAAGCCCATTGTATGAACTAAACATAATATCAAATTACTTTCTCAAGTAGTCACTGATCGCAAATTATGTACCTTTTCTACACTTACCTCAATCTTTAATTTACCTAGTTCTTATTTATGTAGATATTTGCAGCTTCTCCATATTTTTCATGCACAGTTTCCACAGGACAGCTTAAGGATTGTGCAGTCATCTTTAGAATCGGTACTCAGGGTTGAGTGCCTGGATAAGTCCGTCTCGCGACTGTACTCTCTTACTTTAATTTCTATTTTGCCATTAGAAGGTCTCAGAGATAGGTGGATGCAAGATATACCAGATTTGGATGTGGAGGACTGGAGGGGCGTGTGGGATTTCCCTCTGTGATCTCTGGTATCCTTGAGAGACCGCATGATTAAATTCAAATTGGTACACAGAGCATATATTACGCTGTATAGACTTCAAAAGATAAATCCTGCTTGCTCCTCTAAGTGTTGGTGGTGTGGAGCATCTCAGAGTGATTTTACACACATTTTTTGGACTTGTCCATACATAGTTATTTTCTGGGGGGAGGTGGTAGACTTATTGAACACTATTACCTCTGTTCCTTTACCGCTCTCAATTTCTGTTTGCCTGCTGGGTCTGTTAGAAGCTATTGTTCCTACGGTGTCTGAGCGAGTGTTCACTAATACAATGTTATTCTATGCAAGAAAAGCCATTGCTATGCATTAGAAGAAACCATGCTCTCCCACACTTTTATACTGGAAACAATTGATAAATAATAATCTCCCATTGTATAGAGACACTTATATTAGTAGGGGCTGCCCTAGCAAATAAATAAAATAAAATAAATAAATAAAATAAATAAATAAAGTCTGGCCGATGAGGGTTATTAATCATAATACGGGTGTTCCTGTATAAGGGATGCTTGGGGCCATTGGTGATAGAAGGGATTAATATTTGCTTTCTCCCCCCCCCCCCCTTCTCTGTATATGAGGTGAGGCTTGACCTTTGAATGGACAAATGGGAATATATATATATATATATATATATATATATATATATATATATATATATATATATATATATGTTGTCAATTATTATATTTTTATTCAAGCTGTCATTTTGTTATTCTGAATTTTTACTCTGAATTGATAGTCTCTATGCAGGGTAGTTGGATCCTAATAGTGTATTAATATACTTTAGGTTTCAATGTGTATGATGTTTTGTTGCATTGAGTTTTGTTTGTCTGTTAAGGAAATTAAATAAAAAGATTTATTTAAAAAAAAAAAAAAAAGTATCCCATTTTATACCCACTGCACCAAGGAGCCCACTGGAGCAGTTTTAGGATAGAAACTGGTCTCAAAGTATTGATCAAAGTAGAAATAATTTATACTCAGTGTATCATATGATATCACTCCCATAAACAGCAGAGGTATGCCTACAGTGCCTCGAAAAAGTATTCACACCCCTTAAAATTTTCCACATTTTCTCGTGTTACAACCAAACACGTAAAAATGTATTTTATTGGGATTTTATGTGCTAGACCAACACCAAGTGGCACATAATTATGAAGTGGAAGAAAAATGATAAATGGTTTTCCAAATTGTGAATAGTGAAATTTTTGCTCATTCTTGTTTGCAAAATAGCTCAAGCTCTGTCAGATTGGATGGAGAGCGTTTGTGAACAGCAATTTTCAAGTCTTGCCACAGATTCTCAACTGGATTTAGGTTAGGACATTGACGGGGCCATTCTAACACATGAATATGCTTTGATCTAAACCATTTCATTGTAGCTCTGGTTGTATGTTTAGGGTCGTTATCCTGCTGGAAAGCGAACCTCTGTGGCAGTCTCAAGTTTTTTGCAAACTCTAATAGGGCGTACACACGGTCGGACTTTGTTCGGACATTCCGACAACAAAATCCTAGGATTTTTTCCGACGGATGTTGGCTCAAACTTGTTTTGTCTACACACGGTTGCACAAAGTTGTCGGAAAATCCGATCGTTCTAAACGCGGTGACGTAAAACACGTACGTCAGGACTATAAACGGGGCAGTGGCCAATAGCTTTCATCTCTTTATTTATTCTGAGCATGCGTGGCACTTTGTCCGTCGGATTTGTGTACACACGATCGGAATTTCCGACAACGGATTTTGTTGTCGGAAAATTTTATCTCCTGCTCTCCAACTTTGTGTGTTGGAAAATCCAATGGAAATGTCCGATGGAGCCCACACACGGTCGGAATTTCCGACAACACGCTCCGATCGGACATTTTCCATCGGAAAATCCGACCGTGTGTACGGGGCATTACAGGTTTTCTTCTAAGATTGCCCTGTATTTGGCTCCATCCATCTTCCCATCAACTCTATTCAGATTCCCTGTCCCTGATGAAAAAAGCATCCCCAAAACATGATGCTGCCACCACCATGTTTCACAGTGGGGATGGTGTGTCCAGGGTGATGTGCGGTGTTAGTTTTCCGCCACAAATAGCGTTTTGCTTTTTAGGCTGAAAAGTAAAATTTTGGTCTCATCTGACCAGAACACCTTTTTCCATATGTTTGCTGTGTCCTCCACATGGCTTCTCGCAAACTGAAAACGGGACTTCTTATGGCTTTCTTTCAACAATGGCTTTCTTCTTGCCACTCTTCCATAAAGGCCAGATTTGTGGAGTGCACGACTAATAGTTGTCCTGTGGACAGATTCTCCCACCTGAGGTGTGGATCTCTGCAGCTCCTCCAGAGTTACCATGGGCCTCTTGGCTGCTTCTCTAATTAATGCTCTTCTTGACTGGCCTGTCAGTTTAGGTGGACGGCCATGTCTTGGTAGGTTTGCAGTTGTGCCATACTCTTTCCATTTTCAGATGATGGATTGAACAGTGCTATGTGAGATGTTCAAAGCTTGGTATATTTTTTTATAACCTAACCCAGCTTTAAACATCTCCACAACTTTATTCCTGACCTGTCTGGTGTGTTCCTTGGTCTTCGTGATGCTGTTTGTTCACTAAGGTTCTCTAACAAACCTCTTTGACCGTCACAGAACAGCTGTATTTATACTGAGATTAAATTACACACAGGTGGACTCTATTTACTAATTAGGTGACTTCTGAAGGCAATTGGTTCCACTAGATTTTAATTAGGGGTATCAGAGTAAAGGGGGCTGAATACAAATGCACCCCACACTTTTCGCATATTTATTTCTAAACAATTTTGAAAATCATTTATCATTTTCATTCCACTTCACAATGATGTGCCACTTTGTGTTGGTCTATCACATAAAATCCCAATAAAATGCATTTACGTTTTTGGCTGTAACATGACAAAATGTGGAAACTTTCAAGAGGTATGAATACTTTTTCAAGGCACTGTATATACCCAGCAAGGTTTGAAGGCACAAGGAAGTTTATCAATGACCTTGTTTGCAATCTTTTTCTGTAATACATATTTACAGTGCTGTGTGAATAGTTTTCCAGAAGAGTGCACAGTGTACAATAACGTTGCAAAACAAGATGTAAAAAGAATACATTTTTGCGCACATTCTTTGGCATTAATAATTCTCAGGTGCCCACAAGTTCTAAAGCTGCCTACAATTAGTTTAATTACAAATGTCTAAACTATAGGTAGGCTGGTCTAGGTCGCTCTAACATGGACTGTAGCTGATAACTGCCGCAGAAATTCTTCTTTTGTCGCTGCTGTATTATCCTTTTGCAGCGTGGACAGGGTTAAACTGAACTGCAGAAGTGCAGCAGCCATTTTAACCACTTCAGTCCCGGAAGATTAGGCTGCTCAATGACCAGGCCATTTTTTGTGATACGGAACTGCGTCGCTTTAACTGACAAATGCGCGGTTGTGTGGCGCTGTACCCTAACAAAATTGATGTCCTTTTTTTCCCACAAATAGAGCTTTCATTTGGTGGTATCTGATCATCTCTGCATTTTTTTTATATTTTGCGCTATAAACAAAAGAAGAGCGACAATTTTGAAAAAAAACACAATGGGGTTGAGTTACTAAAGGTAAATACACTTTGCACTACAAGTGCACTTGGAAGTGCAGTTGCTGTAGATCTGAGGGGAAGACCTGAAATGAGGGGAAGCTCTGCTGATTTTATCATCCAAGCATGTACAAGCAAAAATGCTGTTTTTATTTTCCTTGCATCCCCCCCTCAGATCTACAGCAACTGCACTTCCAAGTGCACTTGCAGTGCACTTGTAGTGCAAAGTGGATTTGCCTTTAGTAAATAAACCTCAATATATTTTACTTTTTGCTATAATAAATATCCCACATTTCTTTTTTTTTTAATTTTTCCTCAGTTTAGGCCGATATATTTAGGCCGATATCGCTCGTTACAAAGCAGAACCGTGGATCTGTGTGTGTAAACACACAGATCTACTTCCTGTCAGGGAAGAGGAGACAGATTGCGTGTTCCTAGTATATAGGAACACCGATCGGTCTCCTCCCCCAGGCAGTCCCCTCCTCCTACAGTTAGGTAACACATTTAACCCCTTGATCGCCCCCTATTAACTCCTTCCTTGACAGTGACATGTATATAGTAATCAGTGCATATTTATAGCACTGATCACTGTATAACTGTCAGTGGTCCCAAAATTGTGTCAAAAGCATCCGATATGTCTGCTGCAATGTCACAGTCACAATAAAAATCACAGATCTCTTCCATTACTAGTAAAAAAAAATAATAATAATAAAAATTCCATAAATATATCCCCTATTTTGTAGGCACTATAACTTTTGCGCAAACCAATTAAATTTATGCTTATTGCGATTTTTTTACTAAAAATATGTAGAAGAATACAAAGTATGCAAAATCTCGAGCCATTTCATTCTAAAATATATCTGTTATTTATCAATGGGAAAACTGAGCCTGGGACAATGCACACAACTACATATGTATAAATACAGAAGTGGTCCATATAGTGAATTTTGCGTTGAGTTATTCACTATAAGGTCATTATAGAGGACAAGGGGGCACTCTTTATGTCTGGAGGAAAAGAGATTTAATCTCCAAATACGGAAAGGTTTCTTCACAGTAAGAGCTGTAAAAACGTGGAATAGACTCCCTCAGGAGCTGGTTCTGGCTCATCCAAGTGCTTAAAGAAAAAAAAAACCCAGCTTTTGCTGCAATATGCACCTTCTATCAGTTTGTGTCCTCTGTGGCATTAGTTATATGACACTGAATGTCCTTTGTGTTTTAAGTTGAATGCCACTTGCACTCACAATGTAATGTAACTGAGGACTGCCCATAGCCATAGAAGAGGAAGAAAACATTGTGCATCATGTGAAGGGCCTGAAAATATCTGGTGAAGGTTTCTATGAAAAAGAAAAACACAAATTAATTGTGGGTGGACTTCAGAAAGCAAGGAAGATGGAGGAGGTGAGGTTGGGCTTTAAGGGGTAAGGCAATGGTATCAGTATGGTGGGAACAATCAAGCCCCTACAACATGATCATACCAACCTATAGATCTGATATGCCAGCCTGTTTTTTTTGTTTTTTTTTTACAATTTTACAATTTGCCAAAAGCTAAAAGAAAAGCCTGTGGAATAAAAATGTATGCATTGGGCTATATTTGCCAAGCCAAATGTCAAAGGTAAAGGTCTAGTGTGGGGGTTTTTACATATTTTTCTAATTTATTAGGTCTAGGGGTATAAACATTACATTAAAGTCAGATAAATTGGAAATATTTTTTATTAATATTTCATGTTATTTAGGTGGAGGTTTTCAGTTTCACATGTTAACATCTTTTTCAGTTTTGCTAAAAAAAAAGGGTGGTGGTTTCCAAACTTAGCGAGTTATTAGAGCGCTGACTTGTCCCCATACAGTTCTATATCTCATTTTAATTGAACAATTGGAGCCTCAAAGAAATCAATTTTTGCTGTGCTGTGCTGCTAACCCATAGCTTTATGGAAGTTCTTTGTGGCAGATTAAATGTTTATTCATACAAAACAAAAAAACAAAAACGATGAAATACATTTAGTAAAAAAATACATATTATATAATCATAGAAAAGAGCCAAAATAAAATAACCCGTTATAGTTTTCCTTTAAAGAGATTAGCTTGTCCACCCCCTATACAATATTTTCTTTAATTCAAAAAATAAAATGAACAAAAAGAAAACAGTATTTTTTAGTGTATATATGTTAAATGAATTCAAGGGGCATTTATTCAAGGTTCTAAATTATTTGCTGATTAGTTTAAAATAGTCTTTGGCAAACAGTCCTTCAACTCTCTAGTCCTTCTCTCCCTATATACTATCTTTACATTGCCTTGTTCAAAGATAAGTTATCAAAAGTTGAGGGGAGTTCAAGCTGAAGTATTTCATTTTTTGGGTATAAATACTGGCTGCTACCACCGTCAACTCATCTGGCCTCCTGGATTGCACCATGAAGTTTCTCCTGATCTGTATGCTCCTCGGAGCGGTTGGTGAGTTCTCCAACTTAATATTATCTGAATGTCTGTCCTTCCTCATAGTCAACATCTCAATGTATTTTATAAAAAAATGTCACTGTTAATCCAAGACATAATATAATTGTGTCCTACTGTATGTTCTCACAAGTTCTAAGGTGTCTTGAATATTCTGTATGTTCAAGTCACGTTGTCTTTTTGGTAAAAGTCAACTCCATCAACATTTTTTTACATAGATTAGGGAAAGGTTAAAACTAATTTATATGTTACATTTTTTAATCTTGGTCAAATTTTAGGATATTGCTCTCTCTTAATGTCCCAAAAATGACTGCATTGAGGGGAAATTACCCCAAAGAGGAACCCAATTAAAGGCTGTGTCCTCTCATTTTGTTTTCATGAATTCCAGTGTATCTAAGGCAAACCTTTTTCTTAGTTTTGGGCAGAGTGGGGAATATTTAATGACCTCTGTCACTCTTTTTATTTTTATCATTTTGGGGAATTATTTCACCATTTTCCTATCCCAAGAATGCGACAGGAAGTGAGGAGAAGTCACTCAAAAATTGAAAGAACTTCCCACTTAGGCAGTTGTCACTTGAACAAGTTTTTAATTGCACTCTGGGTCCAATTTGAGGAGATTGCTCTCACTTCTTATTCCGGAGATACCTGTATAGGCATTGAGGGGATGTTACTTCAAAGAGGAACATAATAACAGACTGTGTCCTGTTTGGAAATTTTTTCCACAAACTCCTCTTCCACTGCCACCAGTTAGAAGGACAGGAAGTAAAGAAAAAGCTCCAGAAAAAGGCTACAAAAACCAGAACCAGAGCCTAAAAGAGATTCTAAACTTTTCCCACTCTAATAAAAATCTTAAGTGGATGCCTTAATAAACATTACCTTCGATTTATTTAAAGTACATCTAAAGCATATTTATTTATTTATTTTAATTACAGGTAGATTACAGAATGGCCAATGCCCCATCATTTTATTTTTCTCTGTGTCACATTGGGGAAATATTCTACCACTTCCTGTCCCACAAATACAACAGGAAATGAGGGGAAATCACTCCAAAGTGAGGAAAAAATTACACTTAGGCAGTTCTCCCTGGAACAGGCATCCCTAGATTTACCCTCACTATCTGCTTCATCCGCAACCATTATGTGTGAGATTTCCCAGTGCCGGTGACAGTCGTTGCAGGATAAATAGAGAATCTCCCCATCTGAAGCACAGACGGCAATTATAAACTTAACAGAGATTCTAACCCTTTCTGCTCCACTAAAAGAATACCAAAGGGGAAACTTGCTGTACACACATCAACCAATACGAATCCATCTTAGGCCAGTTTGGCTTTGTCAAAATGGATTCTATTTAGTTCCTTTAAGTTGCTACTTTGTACTTAGCACTTACATCTTTGCATTGCTTATTGAAAAAAGACAATTGGAATATGAAGTAAATTTCATAATGTACTCATGACCTCATGACCTCATGACCTAATGACCTCTCCTCTTTTCTACAGCTGCCTTTGATGATGATGATAAGATTGTTGGGGGATACACCTGTGGTTCATATTCTCAACCCTGGCAGGTATCTCTGAACTCTGGATATCACTTCTGTGGTGGCTCCCTGCTTAACAGCCTGTGGGTGGTCTCTGCCGCTCATTGCTACAAGGCGTAAGTTATCTCTCTTAAATATAAAATGGCACATTTTAGTGTGTTTTTTAGTGAGAACATAGCTAATGTATAAAACAGGTGTACTTCATTGGCTTCATATGCACATTATTACAAGATGTAAGTTACTCAAATTAGGTGAGTAACATTTAACAATCTTGGCAAAAAATAACTAGTTGTCTTTTCATAACTCCCCAGAATTTTGCTGATAATACACTATATAGTCACTATATAGTCAAAATATGGCTAATGTCTGACTACAACACCTGCCTATATGTCAATGAATGTATCATTTAGAGGTGACACCAAAAGTGTGTGAATACCCCTAGAAATAATTGAGTTCAGGTAATTCGTTTTTTTCAGCATAGAAAGACATTTTAGACAATTGTGCATTTCCAAGCTTGTGGTAACAATATGGTGAATACCCTTTCCCGTTCCAGCATCACTGTGCCCCTGTGCACAAAGCCAGATCCAAAATATGGTTTAATGAGTTTGGAGTTGAGGAATTTGAGTGGCCTGCTAAGTGCTGGCCTCAGCTCTACTGAACACCTTGAGTTCAAATTGAGTTGAGTTGAAATTCCGATAGTAAGCCGAGGCTTGTCCAACATCAGCACCTGATCTCACAAATGCTCTGGCAAATTGGGACGGGCGGGGGGCATAATTCCATATTAATATTCATGACTTTTGAATGGAAGTCCAACAAACTTACTGCCAGGTGTTCCTAAGGATAAATATGACATCACAGAAATGGTTGGATGGTGAAGTGGATATGAATAGGTCCATGAATGATGACAAATGGGTGATGTAATGACATCATCTTGAGTCTTGCCATTTTTTTTTTCTACACATCTAGCCTGTCTAGTTCTGGCTGTACAACGGAATTCCTTTTTAAAAGGGAAATAGATCATGTGTTGAGATTGCCTTGTAATAAACATAGTTTAAACTTGCCATAGCTTCCATCACCCAAAATCTCATTATAGAGCAACACGCTCTGACTTTACTAAGATTTGCGATATATGAGTGAGACCATCGTGAAGGTAGCTCTCTCCTATATGGAGAACAATTACAGCATTGTCATAACAGCTCTTAAGCGTTCTAATTTCTCCGGTACACACAGTCACCCTTTCCTAGCCAGATTGGCTTTCTGACTGCATCTCTCATAATGGAAACAAACTTGAGTGTCTGTTTAACTTTAATATAAAATGTTGAAAGTTATCCCTTAAAGTGATTGTAAAGTCTTATTAAAAAAAAAATAAAAGCAACAAACATGTTATAATTACCTCCTCTCTGCAGTTGGTTTCGTACAGGGCAGCCTGGATCCTCCTCTTCTAGGGTACTTCTTTGCTGCTGCTGGCCCCTCCCTCTTGCCAAATGCCCCCACAGCAAGCAGCTTGCTATGGGGGGGCACCTGAGCTGAGCTGCAACTCAGCGTCTCCATTCAGACACAAAGCTGCTGTTCGGCCCATACCCTCTCTCTCTCTTGATTGGCTAACTGACTTTGATTGACAGCACTGGGAGACAATGGCTTTGCTGCTGTGTCTTAGCCAATCAGGGGGGAGAGTCCAGGATGGCCAAGGGATCGTGGACATCGCTGGACAGAAATGGGAGTTGGGTTAGTATTAGGGGGTGCTGGGGCAGCTGTTACACACAGAAGGCTTTTTATTTTAATGCATAGAATGCATTAAGATAAAAAACCTTCTGCGCTTACAACTCCTTTAATATGCTTCAAAGAACATGACATGATTTTCTAAATTTTACATATCACTGAAATAGGAGCATGCAGGTCAGACTGGGAGAGCACAACATCGCTGTCAGTGAGGGCACCGAGCAGTTCATCAACTCTGCCAAGGTCATCAGACATGCCAGCTACAACTCCAGAACCACTGATAATGACATCATGTTGGTCAAGCTGGCCTCTCCTGCCACCCTCAACTCCTACGTCAAGACCGTGCCTCTGCCCACTAGTTGCGCTGGCGCTGGAACCAGCTGCGTAATTTCCGGATGGGGCAACACTCTGAGCAGTGGAAGTAAGTAGACAGAAAGCACCATTGAGTATAGTACCATCTCAGGTAATCTTGAAATATGTGTCAATAATAAGATTAGAGTTTTGTTTGAAGAACCTTTAAAGTATACTCCTACGTTCTCAAAAAGCTGCCATGGGCTTTGCTATTAGGGTATAAAGTGATAGTTGGTGTTGGTTCTCCCACTATACATAGTTAATAGACAAATTTTTGAATAACTTTGGAAGTATAGTATAATAATATTGGTAAAATATAGATATAGTTCAGTGGTTCTCAACTCCGGTCCTCAGGACCCACTAACAGGCCAGAATTTAAGTATTACCTTGGGGAGATGCAGACTAGAATACTGCCATCACTGAGCAGCAAATGATATCACCTGTGATGTATTTCAGTTATCCTGCAAACCTGGCCTGTTAGTGGGTCCCGAGGACAGGAGTTGAGAACCACTGATATAGTTAGATAGTCTAACATCTTGCCAGATATAATAACTGTTTTGGATTTGTCTGATGCCAATAAATCAATTGCCAATGAATTTGGTGCATTGGTTATCTAATGATATTCTGTGCCTTTATCTCTTGTAAGTTTTGTGAGTTTTTTTTTTTTTTAAGACACCTGATCTAGTTTTAAAATGGAATTCACCCATAACAACTTGATAAAAAATAATGTTCTTTAGCAAGGAACATAAATCCTAGATTAATAATTATTCTACCAAAATGAGTGTGTGCCGTAAATTTCCTCCAGCATTGCTCCTGTTTCTTCTTGCCAGAGGCTGCCATTTTACTGAAGCCCAGGGCCCTTAGGTAGCATACATCTTTAGGCTGTCAGCAGATTGGCCTCTAGTGGCTCTGATTTCAGCACAATGCCAAGGTTTATAAGGATTTGTGCTCTGCAGGTTTAAGGTTTTGAGGATAATTTTTTTATTTTATTTTTGATAACTTGATGAACACATCTTTTTTTTTTCCTTAGCCTAGCTATGGAACTATACTTAGTTTCTAAATCACTGCATCTCCAATAGATTGTACACACAATTGCTTAAAAGTTTTAAGATTACCTGAAAGTGTTTATTACCGCCTTGTTATTTCATAGAATTCCATTTACTTATTTTACTCTATTAGGTAGCGCTGATTGTTATTCCAGAGCACAGAAGTTGGAACCATTCATATTAGAAATAATTTAGTAAATGTTGTTTTTTTTTATTTGTAGCCAACATGCCTAACCTCCTGCAGTGTGTGAACGCTCCCATCCTGACCACCGCCCAGTGCAGCAGTGCCTACCCCGGTCAGATCACCTCCAACATGATCTGTGTTGGCTACCTGGAAGGTGGCAGGGATTCATGTCAGGTAATATACCCTTTCTTTTATTTTACCATTAGGACAAAACATTATTACTGATTATATTTATTGATGAAAATAAACCTTTGTGTGCTAAGAGTGAAATGCAGTCAAACAGACTAAACAGTTAAAATGGAACTTAACTTTCTCAATGAACACTAGTTTTAATTCTTATGCTGCTAGCATTAGTAAATTGATGGAAAGCTGTAATAAATGTACTTGCTAAGCACACCCTTCTGCCTGCATGCCTGAGCTAAGGGCAAATGGATGTAAATGCTATATAAATCATCTGCCAAGATGGCCACAATTAAAAGTGCTAGGAGGGTATTTTTCAAAGTTACTTCTCAATAAAATGAAGCATAGAGACATGGATGGATGGGTAAGTTTGCTGTGAATATTAAAATTAAATTAAATAGCGTTTTAAGTTTGTGGTGCTCAGATAATTTTTTTTTTCTGTTTTATAAATGTCAGTTTTTTTCAATGTGTTATGGCTTTAGCCAGATATCAAACTGCCCTGTGCCATGGCTATGTTTCAGAGCACTAGTCCAGATCTCCAGCATGCTGCCGGTCTGACACACCCCCAGCAGAGTCACAACTAGTGTGCTCCACAATGTTCATACTCTTTGAGGGGCATTGTTGACTGGAGCACCATGTATGGGGTGTGTTGATCCACTGGGGACCACTACGCTATGTGCAAGAGCAGCATTTTTGAATGGAGCACCATGTATCGGGCGTGTTGGTCCACTAGAGACCACTATGCTATGTTTGAGAGCAGCCTTGTTGAATGGAGCACCATGTACCGGGCGTGTTGGTCCCCTGGAGACCACTACCCCATGTGTGAGAGCAGCATTGTTGATTGGAGCACCATGTATGGGGCATGTTGGTCCACTGGAAACCACTACAATGTGTGAGAGCAGCAGTCTGGATCTCCAACATACTTCTGGCCCTGGGCAGTTTGAAATATGGCTAACATAAGTTTGAATAAGTGTCACATAGGGCTATATTTCTACAATTAATATAATTTATCTTCCACCTGAGTATATTTTCTCTTTTTATTTCATCTAAAGCCATGCTTTTCTTTTTTTAAAAAGTAATTATTAATTATGATATTCCTTTGCTTTCCATATGTTTCTATCAAACAGCCACATTTCAGTCATGTCCTCAGGTTCTAATAATTCTTTCTGCTTCTCAGGGTGACTCTGGTGGCCCCGTGGTGTGTAACGGACAGCTTCAGGGTATTGTCTCCTGGGGATATGGCTGTGCCCTGGCTAACTACCCAGGTGTCTACACCAGGGTCTGCAACTACAACTCTTGGATCGCCAGCACTCAGGCTGCCAACTAAATTTTCTTATTTAGTCAATTTAATGGTTTTTCTATAACAATTCACAGCTATGTATTAAATGTTTTGTGAATAAAGAAAAAGTACCTTAAAAGTGTTGTTTATTGTGTGGATTCAACACAACCCAAACAAAACTAGAAAAGCCACATAGGTCGCAAGCCACACAGAAACGCACAAAATGCTATTATTTTCAAAAAAATATTTTTTTCTAAACAAAGTTCCCAGCCAAAATATTTTATTGATAGGGGATTGGAAAAAAAACACTAAAAATGACAGCTACTACTACTACTACTACATAATTTGCTGCTGATTGGCAATCTTGTTTAAATACTGCACATGCTTTGCGTGACCACTTAAAAAAGGGTCATCCACCAGGTAACATGCAACCATGCCATTTCTGTGCCTTACACCAGTGGTTCCCAACAGCTACTGGGCCAAGTGTGGGAGGGGCCTGCTCGGCCTGAATACGGGGGTACCTGTCACGCAGAGCGTGCTCATCAATGCCTGAGACCAGGTGGAGACTGTGGTCATGTGAAAAACTAACATTAGAGAATTTAGAGATGAGCCTTCACTGTGTGCAGTAAAATAACATACAGAGTTCCTCTGGAAAGTGTATTGTCCTGTGTCATTATATACTGTAACATGATGTAGGTTGCATTGCACCAGTCCAGCATACCTCTGTTACCCCATTCCCAGTAACAGAATGGGGTCCTGCCATGCACATAGCATGGACCCCATGCCTGCACTTACTAACTCTTTCACTTCTCGTACATCAAGACCAGCCAATCCTTAACCACTTACGGACCACCGCACGCCGATATATGTCCTAAGTTTTGAAGAGAAATATCGTTGTTATGGCAGCAGCTAGCTGCCATAACCCTGGTATCCTCTTCTTCAGCCGGCGGTCCGCTTTCAGATAAGAGTGGTCTCTGTGGCGGATGATCACTTTTATCGGCGGCGAGAGAGGGCACCCCCCCTTCCACCGCGCTGCGGTGCCCTCCGCCGCTTACCGGAGCCGTCGGCAGCGGCGGAGACAATCAGATGTTTCCTTGACTTGTAAACAACACATCTCAAAAAGAGGCTCGGCCCTTAAGTGGTTAAAGTGGGTTCAGAAATAGTCGCTAATGGATACTCACCACTGGGGAGGAATCCAGACAATGACACCCTCGCTACTGGAGGGTCTGTTTTGAAGATTGCTTTGCGTCTTGAACGTGCACTTAGTTACTTTTAGCAACTACACTCCTCTTCTTGTCTTGTCGAGTTAACCCTTTGTGGTGGTGTTACGTCATACATGCGTTTACAGACCCTGGTTCTTTTGATATGCCAGCATCAACATTCAACCCCTTGAATAACTTCAGACCAGGCTCATAACAGTTAATACAACTTTAACGAACAAGTGCGGCATAACAGTTCAGTATGAACAACATCTTTCCCCTAATCCTAACTAGGGGAAGGGATAACCCTCACCAAACAGGCCCCAAGACACATATCTGTACTCACTGTAGGCTGAAACAGATCCTTCCTGGCATGTCTCCATTTCAGTCAGCTGTGCAGGACATCTGGGTTGCAGCTATTTTCAGATTCAGGCCCTTAGGTCAGCTACCTATGGCCGCATGGCAGCTTCTACAGAGGAGGGACAGCCGTCCCCTCTCTCCAGGACCCCGCTCTCCAGCCGAATAACCCAAGCACATGTGCCCTTGGCATATATACAGTCTCCCAGCATGCACTGAGGTACTTTCCTTGGCCATTTACCAGATCTGTAACTATGCCTATGTTCTCATTCGTCAGTTTTCCTCCCACTGTGCAATATGCCCCCCTATTGGACCAGTGTGAAACATTCAGACAACATGAGCAGCATCAGAGCACCATAAGCAGACCCTACCAATGGATTCCTGCTCCCTGGTAGGCAGCGAGCATCTAAATGGCAATCTTCCTGGTAAGCAGAAAGACTCAAAAACTATACTCTCTTCTAGCACCTACCTAGGAGTGTGCTACACTAGGTTATTTTGTTAGTGTAGGTAAAATGTTTGGCTTGACTGAAAGCCAAGCCTGTGTTTGAATTTGGGTCAGGGGAGTGATCCAGGGAGGCTGTTATGACTCAACAAGCAGCATCTCTGGTACCTCCCCCTACTTCTGGAATTTGCAAGAAACATTTAGAAAAATGGGAGTGGAGGATAGAAGCTGCCTGGGGTATTCATGAGGGCCCTGACCAATCCCCAACAGATGGGTTGGCAGGGGGCAGGCCACCTCATAAATACTCAGGCTCAGCCCCGTTGGAAGCTGGAGATGGAGAGCACAGAGGAATCATTCCTGGATGCACGGAAGCAGGTGTGAGGACAGCAGGAGCCAGTGAGCATGTCCAGGAGATCTCCAGGGAAAAGACAGCTGGGAGGCTGTTGAGTGTGGCTGTCAGGGATGGCTGTGGGAAGATTAGCCATGAGGGCTAGTGAATGGGGCAGCTACAGCCAGGTGGGCTGGCAGTGCCTGAAAGTGGTGGTGCTGGGATCAGTAGCCACAGGAGAATAGCCTGACATTGAGACCTTTTCTACACGCCAAAGGTGCCCCGCAGTCCCTGCTTGTAATAGGCAATTGCTAGAGCTGACAAAGTTCATGTCAGATCCCATTCAAAAAGCTGGATCTGTGACTTGTTCTGCAAGCAAGTTTTGTGCAGGAGGCAGAAGAGGAGTGTGTATAGAGATTGCGTATAGTGTCCCTGAAGATGTTTTGCAAGTCAAGTGGGCATCCCATAATACCCCTATTCCCATCCAAGTTTATTTCCCTCAATAAAACAAGAAAAAAACAAAGCACTGGACTGTTTCCTGACTTCAGTGTGCTTGTGAAGATGCAGTGTGCCTGGCTGTGCGGGGTGTGGGGTCCCTTTGTACTTGCTGCTCCTTAGGGGGTGCGCTACACCAGCATACTTAAAGGGTAACTCCACTTTCATAGGGAATAAAATTAGCAAATAAAGAAAAAATATATAGTGTATAAAATTGCGACACAAGTCTTATTGTGATTGAATGCTTTGAAAATTACCTTTCCTTTTCAATCTGCAGCCGCTGTAATTTTCTGAAAATGCAATATGGCTACCTGGAGGTGTTCTGTACACAGAATGTGTACTGAACGCACCCCAGAAACATAATTTCCTGATTGTGTGATTGGCTCACCGATTTTCCCAGAAGTCTGCACTAAGATACAAGTCAGATTTCAGGCATCCCCTGCAACAAATATGTCAATTAGGGATGAGCCAAACAACCCCCCGGTTCAGTTCGCACCAGAACCTGCGAACGGACCGAAAATTTGCACGAACGTTAGAACCCCATTGAAGTCTATGGGACTCGAATGTTTGAAATCAAAAGTGCTAATTTTAAAGGCTAATTTGCATGGTATTGTCCTAAAAAAGGTTTGGGGACTGGGGTCCTGCCCCAGGGGACATGTATCAATGCAAAATAAAGTTTTAAAAACTGCCGTTTTTTCGAGAGCAGTGATTTTAATGATGCTTAAAGTGAAAAAAAAGTGAAATATTCCTTTAAATATCGTATCTGGGGAGTGTCTATAGTATGCCTGTAAAGTGGCGCGTGTTTCCCATGCTTAGAACAGTCCCTGCATAAAATGACATTTTTAAAGTAATAAAAGTCATTTAAAACTGCTTACGGCTTTAATGTAATGTCCGGTCCCGGCAATATGGATGAAAATCAGTGAGACAAACGGCATGGGTACCCCCCCCCAGTCCATTACCAGGCCCTTTGTCTTTGTCTTGTATGGATATTAAGGGGAACCCCGCACCCAAATAAAAAAAAAGGAAAGGCGTGGGGCCTTAGGTGTTGGTGTTGCCACAACACTGTAAGCCCTCACAGTTACTCTTGGTGGGTGCAGGAATGGGCTCTGCTGTGAAATATTAGATCAATAATTGTAATTACATGCCCCTGTTGAACAGGGTCAGAAAAATTGGGCCTTTGGTGTTGGTGGTGCTGGTGCCACAACACTGTAAGTCCTCACAGTTACTCTTGGTGGGCGCAAAAACGGACCCTGCTGTGAAATATTAGATCAAGAATTGTAATTACATGCACCTGTTGAACAGGGGAAGAAAAATTGGGCCTTTGGTGGTGGTGGTGCTGGTGCCACAACACTGTAAGTCTTCACTGTTACTCTTGGTGGGCGCAGAAACAGGCCCTGCTGTGAAATATTAGATCAAGAATTGTAATTACATGTCCCTGTTGAACAGGAGCAGAAAAATTGGGCCTTAGGTACTGGTGCCACAACACTGCAACCCCTCACAGATACTCTAGTTGGAGTGCAGGAATGAGCCTTCCTTCAAGATATTGCATCAAAAATTGTAATTACACGCCCCTGTTAAACAGGGACTGAAAAATTGGGCCTTAGGCACTGGTGCTGGTGCCACAACACTGCAACCCTTCACAAATACTCTAGTTGAGTGCAACAACGAACCCTCCTTGCAAAATATTGCATCAAAAATTGTAATTACACGCCCTTGTTAAAAAGGGATGACAAATTGGGCCTTAGCCACTGGTGGCGGTGCCCAGAACCAAAAATATTCTTAAAGCTATCAGCATGATCATTGAGGAGGAAGAGGATAGTCACTCAGCATAACAGGATAGTCACTCAGCATCAGCATAGGCAGTCTTGAAGGGATCTGACATTTCAAAAAAAATTATTCGGTTACATCAGCATCAGGTGCTTGGTAGCTGGTGGTAATCCAAGACTGATTCATTTTTATGAAGGTCAGTCGATCGACCGAGTCGGTCGACAGGCGCACCCTGTGATCGGTTACAAAACCTCCAGCAGCACTGAATGTGCGTTCCGAAAGAACGCTGGATGGAGGACAAGCCAGTAGCTCAATTGCATACTGTGCAAGCTCTGGCCAGTGATCCATCCTCAAGGCCCAGTAACGCAGAGGATTTTCGGTGGGAAAGGTGTCCAAGTCAAGATCTGCCCCTAGGTATTCCTGCGCCATGTAAAACAGATGCTGGAGATGGTTGCTGGAACCGATCATACCTTGGGGCTGTGGACTAAAAAATTGTCTGAATGCATCGGTCAGACGGCCACCTTCTCCATCACTCCTTCTTTGACTGACTGAAGCCTCAGCAACACGTTGTCCAGGAATAGGAGTTTGTAACCTCCCAGTCTCTGGGAACGCGTTGCACAGACCTTTCTGCAAGGCCTCCCAAAGATGTTTCTTCCTCAGCTCCCTCTGCGACGGCAAGATAAGGTCTGCAACCTTACCCTTGTAACATGGATCAAGGAGGGTTGCCAGCCAGTATTGATCCCTCTCCTTGATACCACGAATACGAGGATCCTTCCGCAGGCTTTGCAAAATCAGGGAGGCCATGCAGCATAGGTTTGCTGAGGCATTCGGTCCGGAGTCCTCTGGGTCACTAAGGACGACATGATCTGCAGCCACATCCTCCCAGCCACGTACAAGTCCATGGCTTTCTTGGGACTGTAAATGATCCCTTAAAGACTGCTGCTGATGCTGAGTGCCAGGCTCCACCTCCATGCTGACACAATCCTCCTCTTCCTCCTCCTCCTCCTGTGTAATCGGCGGGCACGCAGGAACACTGTCTGGATAAAGGGGGCATTGAGAGCTAAGAAAGTCCTCCTCTTCCTGCCTCTGTTCTGCCTCAAGTGCCCTGTCCATTATTCCATGCAGCGTGTGCTCCAACAGGTGGACAAGGGGGACAGTGTCACTGATGCATGCACTGTCACTGCTCACCATCCTTGTGGCCTCCTCAAATGGTGACAGGACAGTGCATGCATCCCTGATCATGGCCCACTGGCGTAGGGAAAAAAAACAAGCTCCCCTGACCCTGTCCTGGTGCCATAGTCACACAAGTACTCATTGATGGCCCTCTGCTGCGTGTGCAGTCACTACAGCATGGCCAACGTTGTGTTCCACTTGGTGGGCATGTCACAGATTAGGCGGATCTTGGGCATTTTAAATTCCTTTTGGAGGTCCGCCAGCCGAGCACTGGCATTATATGACCTGCAGAAATGCACACAGACTTTCCTGGCCTGCCTCAGGACATCCTGTAAGCCCAGGTACCTGCCCAAGAACCGCTGCACCACCAAGTTAAGGACGTGAGCCAAACAGGGCACATGGGTCAGTTGTCCCTGTCGGAGGGCGGAGAGGAGGTTGGTGCCATTGTCGCAAACCACCATACCTGCCTTAAGCTGGCGTGGTGTCAACCACCTCTGAACCTGCCCATGCAGAGCTGACAGAATCTCTGCCCCAGTGTTGCTCCTGTCCCCCAAGCACACCAGCTCAAGCACCGCATGGCATCTTTTGGCCTGCGTGCTTGCATAGCCCCTTGAATGCCTACAGAGCACCGCTGGTTCCGAAGTCAAATCAGCACAGGAAGAGGCCATGGAGGAAGAAGAAGAGGAGGGGGTGGAGGAGAGAGGTGTGGCAGAATCACCACTAGTAGTATTTTGGAGGCGTGGTGACAGAACAACCTCCAACACTTCTGCACCCTGTCCTGCGTCCTTCCCAGCTGCCAGAAGAGTCACTCAGTGCGCGGTGAAAGATAGGTAACGTCCCTGTCCATGCCTGCTGGACCATGAGTCAGCGGTAATATGCACCTTACTGCTGACCGCCCTGTCCAGCGAGGCCAAGACATTGCCTTCCACATGCCGGTTTGGGAACCTGCCACTGAGGTACCATTCCACAAACTCACGGAAGGGGCAGAGTCTACCAACTGAAAAGGCAGCAGTTGAAATGCTAGAAATTTAACCAAGCTAGCATTCAACCGCTGGGCATGTGGATGGCTGGGAGCTAACTTCTTTCGGCGGTGCAGCAGCTGGGGCAGGGAAATTTGCTCCTCTCTCCTATCAGGCACCCACGTGGAGTCAGTGACCTCATCATCCCCTCCCTCCTCATCACTGGAGCAAAGCTGGCAGTATGCTGCAGCTGGGGGAACATGACTGCCAGATTGCTGTCCTTCTTAGGCACCCCCTCCCTCTGGGCTCACGTTACTGCCTTCCTCTAGCTGGGTACCATCATCGGAGCCTTCAAAACGCTGGGCATCCTCCTGGAGCATGTACCCAACACTGTGGTCAAACAGTTCGGGGGACTCCACAGGAGGACATGGTGGGGCTAGGGAAGGAGTGACTGATGCCATTGAGCCGAGGGAAGAGGCCACATTGGAAGCTGCTTTGCTAGACAAAGTACCCTGAGCCTGGGTGAGAGAGGATGAGGAGGATGAGGACAGCTTGGTCATCCACTCTACCAAGTCTTCCGCATGTTGCGGCTCAACATGGCCAGCTGCCGAAAAAAAGGACAAGCGTGTCCCACGGCCATGTGCTGATGAGGATGCACTGTCTCCACAACCAGCACCATTGCCTCTAGACACAGAGCCTGCTTGCCCTCTTTTATTGGCTTGTGACTGTCTGCCTCTCCTTGTTGGCCTTCCAGACATACTAATAGCCTGCAGTGAGATGTAGCTGCACAAAGCTGGGATGTATATATATACTGATACTGCAGCTAGCAGAATCAACTGCCTGCCTGTAGTATTATTAGTATGAGAACATCAGGAATTGTCTTCAGGTAGATTTAGGTGCACACTGTGCAGAGGACACAGTGCACTAACTGTAAATACTGTAGCTGCCTGCCTGTGGTATTAATAGGAGCAGAACAACAGCAATTGTCTCCAGGTAGCTTTAGGTGCACACTGTGCAGAGGACGCACTACACTAACTGTAAATACTGTAGCTGCCTGCCTGTGGTATTAATAGGATCAGAAGAACACCACTAATTTTCTTCAGGTAGCTTTAGGTGCACACTGTGCAGAGGAAACAGTGCACTAACTGTAAATACTGTAGTTGCCTACCTGTGGTATTAATAGGAGCAGAACAACAGCAATTGTCTCCAGGTAGCTTTAGATGCACACTGTGCAGAGGATGCACTACACTAACTGTAAATGCTGTAGCTGCCTGCCTGTGGTATTAATAGGATCAGAAGAACACCACTAATTTTCTTCAGGTAGCTTTAGGTGCACACTGTGCAGAGGACACAGTACACTAACTGTAAATACTGTAGCTGCCTGCCTGTGGTATTAATAGGAGCAGAACAACAGCAATTGCCTCCAGGTAGCTTTAGGTGCACACTGTGCAGAGGACGCACTACACTAACTGTAAAAACTGCAGCTGCCTGTGGTACTGTACTAATAGGATTAGAAGAACACCACTAATTTTCTTCAGGTAGCTTTAGGTGCACACTGTGCAGAGGACGCACTACACTAACTTGTAAATACTACAGCTGCCTGTGATACTGTACTAATAGGATCAGAAGAACACCACTCATTTTCTTCAGGTAGCTTTAGGTGCACACTGTGCAGAGAACGCACTACACTAACTTGTAAATACTGCAGCTGCCTGCGGTACTGTACTGATAGGATCAGAAATACACCACTAATTTTCTTCAGGTAGCTTTAGATGCACACTGTGCAGAGGACGCACTAAACTAACTTGTAAATACTGCAGCTGCCTGCGGTACTGTACTAATAAGATCAGAAGAACACCACTCATTTTCTTCAGGTAACTTTAGGTGCACATTGTGCAGAGGACGCACTACACTAACTTGTAAATACTGCAGCTGCCCGCGGTACTGTACTAATAGGATCAGAAGAACACCACTAATTTTCTTCAGGTAGCTTTAGGTGCACACTGTGCAGAGGACGCACTACACTAACTGTAAATACTGTAGCTAATATGATTAATAGGATCAGAAGTACACTAGCAATTTTCTTCAGGTAGCTGTAAATACTGTAAAAACACCTGCCTGCCTGTCAGTAGTAGGAAGAGAATAACAGGAACAGGTCTAGCTAAACTGATTACAGTGTATTTATATATACAACACCTAGGATGTATTTATATATATGCACAATACACTGTAAGTGCAGCTAACTGACTACTCTATCTAACTTAAATCAAATGACACTGTCTCTCTGTCTATCTATTTCTCTCTCAACGACGGAACACGCTACACAGGGCCACCGTGCAGGCGGCCTTATATAGTGTGGGGCGTGTACTAAACCCCCTGAGCCATAATTGGCCAAAGCCACCCTGGCTTTGGCCAATTACGGCTCTCTGTACTGATGGCGCTGTGATTGGCCAAGCATGTGGGTCATAGTGCATGCTTGGCCAATCATCAGCCAGCAATGCACTGCGATGCCGCAGTGAATTATGGACTGTGACGCGCCAATCGAATTTGGGGTGAACGGCCCATATCGTTTGGAATTTGGCGAACGACCAAACAGGCAATGTTCGAGTCGAACATGCGTTCGATTCGAACATTAAGCTCATCCCTAATGTCAATATGTCAGACCCTGCAGCTTTCCTCATTAGAGCTTAGCAGGTGCACAGCTGATTGATAATTATGAAACCACTCCCATTAAATTCACTTTCCCACATGGACACAGAGAAACACACAGGGATTTCTTCAGAAATACAAAAGGTAGGAATCTGCAACACAGTCTGTTAAAATCCTTGTAATGTACATATTGTAATGTACAAATATCACCCAAAGGGGAATGTTTTTTTTTCTAAACAAAAGTGGAGTTACTCTTTAAAAACAATAGTAAACTGATGCACTTAATACAACACTGAAAAAATACAAAGAGGTGAGACAGAACAACCAAGATTGTAATAACAGTATCACTATTCTACTACTGAAAGATAAAGGGCTTCTGCATCTCTTTCATAATAAGGGCTAAAACAGCTAGTAAAATTTATAAAAATTACATACAGTAGTTATATAGTGTACACAGTTGGTAAGGTTGAATATAGACATCAGTCCATCCAGTTCAACCTGTGAGCAACCAGTTCAAGTGTGTGTATGTACTGGTTTTCATACCCCTGTACATTGTGTTCGCTAAGAAACACATCCAAGTGCGTCTTTAATTTATCTATGCTCCCCACTGACACCACCAACTGTGAAAGGGAGTTCCACATCCTTAACAATTTAACAGTAAAGAACCCCTTAAAGTGGTAGTAAACCCCACTTGGTCATTTTTACCTACAGGTAAGCCTATAATAAGGCTTACCTGTAGGTAAAATGAATACCTCCTAAACGTGCACCATTTAGGAGATATTTACCCTGCATAATGCGCTCTAAAGGTCTGGTATACCTTGCCGGAACTTCAGAGCTTTGTGCCGGAACCGAATGAGTGATGTCTTTGCGGCTCTGGCCAATCACGTAGCCTGAGCGCACAAACCCAGAAGACAGACCAGGGGAACATGTCAGCTTTCTCAGAGCTAATAGTACAGCATTGGAGCGCTTTGTTCCAAGGTGAGTATTTCATAATTTGCTAGTATACTATGGCATACTAGCAGATTATGCCATTGCCTTTCAGGTGTTTTTTTTTCTTTTGCAATATCCATAAATAGATTGAACAGCTTCTTATCCAACCTAAATATGTCTCTTCCCCAGGGAGAATAAGTTTAATGTTTGAATCTTTTGTTATAACTAGGTCCACCAGTTCCCTTCTGTGGACTCTCTCCAGTTCCAGCAAATCTTCCTAAGGACTGGTGACCAGAATTGGACGTCATACTCAAGATGCGTCCAAACCAGGGTTTTGTAAATTTGGTAGAATTATTTTATCTCTGGAGTGAATCCCCTTTTTAATGCACGCTGTCTGCATTGTCTGTTGGTTTTGCTTGCTGCAGTTTGGCATTGCATGCTATTGCTGAGCCTATTATCCAGTAGGACCCCCAGATCCTTTTCCATCCTGGATTCCCCAAGAGGTTCTCCCCCTAGTTAGTAACTTGCAATCATATTTTTAGCTTCCAATCGCTTTACTTTACATTTTTCAATATTGAACCTAATCTGCCATTTAGCTTGCCCACCTCTGTTCTAAGTAGGTCATCTTGTAATATTGCTGTATCCTGTTGTGTAGTTACTGCCCTGCTTAGCTTTGTATCTTAAACAAACACCAAAATTTAACTGTTTATTCTAACCTCTAAATTGTTTATGAACAAGTTAAACAGAGTTGGTACCATGTCAGAGTCCTGGGGAACCCAAACCACTACTCCTGATCATTCAGAAAATATGCCATTAAATGCCACCTTCTGGACCAGTTTTCTGTCCAGGTACATACCTTATTATCAATGCTGATAGGTGGCACTGATGAGGCAGCACTGGTGGACACTGATGAGAAGGCACTCATGAAGCTTCACTGATAGGTGGCACTGATGGGCACTGATAGGTGGCACTGATGGCCTCTGATAGGCGGCACTGAAGGGCACTGAGAGGTGGACTGATAGGCAGCACTGATAGGCGACACTAATGGGCACTGATAGGTGGCACTGATGGGCACTGATAGGCACTGGTAGGCAGCACTGATAAGTGGCAGTAATGATGAGGCACTGATGGGCACTGATTGGCAGCACTGATGGGCACTTATTTGTGGCACTAGTGGCCACTGATTGGCAGCACTGGTGGGCACTGTGGGACCAATGTCCCTTTAACAGAAGCTGTCAGCGTGAGGAAAGAGAAGGAGATAACCAGCTTGTGTTTACATCCTGTGATCAACTGTCATTGGCTGACAGCTGTTCACGTGGTAAGGGGCCGCTATGATTGGTACATTCATGTACGTCTATGTATGCCCTTCCAGCAAAGTAAGCTGTAGCTGTCTTTTGGCTATAGCGCGGGTGGGAAGGGGTTAAACCCAAGAACAAAAATGTATTGTATTGTAGCTTCCCAGCCCTTAGATGAGGTTTTAGTTCTCTTTTTTTCAGGGCGAGAGCGATTTTAGCAAGAAAACAGAAACATGGGTGGACTGACAACACTCAGGGCGCCAGATCAAAATAAGCAAGGGCCCTCCATTGCCCCATACACACGATCAGAAATTCCGTCAGAAAAAACTTGGATGGTTTTTACGACGGAATTCCGCTCAAGCTTGCTTTGCATACACACGGTCACAGAAAAGTTCTCTGAACTTTCGACCATCAAGAACGCAGTGACGTACAACACTACGACGAGCCGAGAAAATGAAGTTCAATGCTTCCGAGCATGCGTCGAATTATTACCGAGCATGCGTGATTTTTTGTGCGTCCGAATTGCTACAGACGATCGCATTTTCGGATAGGAACTTTTTCCGACCGAAAAAAAAGAGAACCTGCTCTCAGTCTTTTGTTGGCTGGAATTCTGCCAGCAAAAGTCCGATGGAGCATACACACAGTCGGAATTTCTGACCAAAAGCTCACATCCGACTTTTGCTGGCAGAATTTCTGATCATGTTTATGGGGCATAAGGCCCAAACTAACGATTTACTGCATTAAAAGGTGCACTTGCTGGGAACACTATGTACACTGTATGCAACCTTAGCTACATACAATATACAGTGCTGTGCTGAGCAGTGAGACAAGATCTTCCCATCCCACTCCCGGAGCAAAATAGAGTCAGGCTGAGCAATGCATTGCTCAGCCTTTCACAGGAAGCTTTGTATTCTATGAATAAATACAAAGCTTCCTCTGAATGGCTGAGGTGAAGCGGTGGGTGGATGACATTATGATCTCCACCTCAGCCAATCAGAGGAAGCCTGAAAGTTGAGACGGAGACTGCTAGGGCTATTGAGGGATGCAGGTGCCAGTAAGCTGGAACCAAAGACTTTGACTTGGGAGCAGGGACTTGGGAGCTTGGGACTTTGACTTGCACTTTTTCTTCAAGCCAAATCTGAACACTTTAGCAGCATGCTGCAAATTTTTTTGTAGTACAAAACAAATGAAAAACAAAATGTAGTAACAACAGATGTAAAACTCGTATAACCTTTTTCAAAATTCTGCTGCACCAAAACGCATGTTATTTTATTACCATATGTTTTTCTGCAGGTGAATGAGCGCAAAAGCAAGGTGTGTGGTTGTGAAATTAAGACTTAATGGCACCACTGCACACCTGCAAGAGGGCTGTGTGTTTTTGTGCATTGCAGGAATCCCCAGAATATTGGGCATATTCCTGCAATGCACAAATGTCTACCTAGGGCAGGGATAATTAATTAAACTTCGGTTGCTAAAATTTTCCTCCAGCCGAGGTCCGAATCGCTGTCTAATATAACATAAACATTGGCCGCTCATCCATATTTCAATTAAAAGAAAACAAAACCACCTTTCATAAGGTGTCCCCATCAGAGTACCCCCTTACATCTGGTGTCCCCATCAGAGTGCCCCCTTACATTAGGTGTCTCCATCAGAGTCCCCCCTTACATCTGGTGTCCCCAGTAGAGTGCTCCCTTACATCTTGTGTCCCCATCAGAGTGCCCCCTTACATCAGGTGTCTCCATCAGAGTGCCCCCTTACATCTGGTGTCCCCATCAGAGTGCCCCCCTTACATCTGGTGTTCCCATCAGAGTGCCCTTACATCTGGTGTCCTCAGTAGAGTGCCCCCTTACATCAGGTATCTCTATCAAAATGCCCCCTTACATCTGGTGTCCACATCAGAGTGCCCCCTTACATCTGGTGTCCACATCAGAGTGCCCCCTTACATCTGGTGTCCACATCAGAGTGCCCCCTTACATCTGGTGTCCCCAGTAGAGTGCCCCCTTACATCAGGTGTCTCTATCAGAGTGCCCCCTTACATCTGCTTTCCCCAGGAGAGTGCCTCCTTACATCTAGTGTCTCCATCAGATTGCCCTTTTACATCTGGTGTCCCCAGTAGAGTGCCCCCTTACATCTGGTGTCCACATCAGAGTGCCCCCTTACATCTGGTGTCCTCTTCAGAGTGCCCCCTTACATCTGGTGTCCCCAGTAGAGTGCCCCCTTACATCAGGTGTCCACATCAGAGTGCCCTTTTACATCTGGTGTCCACATCAGAGACATGTAGCAACCCTACTTGGGAGCGCCAGTGTTAGGCAAGCAGAAGCACAGTGATGAGGGCCCCCAGGACTTAACCAGACCAGTAAAGGGCAGTGCTGGGTTACAAGCCAAATTCGATAACTGGTAAGGACTACACCAAATCATGAGCAGAATCTATAGGCACAATCTTGGCCAAGAGCCCAAGCCCAAGTTGGTACACAGGTAGGCAGCAGATATAATTATGCAGGGGTAATCCACAGGCAGGTCAGATGAAAGCCAGGTCAAAAAAAGTGTCAAGCAGGATTCAGGATCACGGATAGCAGAAATACAACCCCCTTGACCCAAACAAACTATTTAAAGGAACATTAGACGTGGAATTACGCTTTAACTTATATTGTAATTCCAGGCAAAAATTGTTATGTTTTTGGCAAACCTACAGTATCTCTAGATGAAGAGAGCCGTGTTTGTTATGAAAAGCAAAATGTCATATGGTCTTTTTCTTGATCAGATACTAGCACTCGTGGGATAATTTCCATTTGGCTTACATTTCAGAAACAGGTTTGTGAGCAAGGACACCCATAAATATGCCTTCATCTATATCACATTGACTGCTCTAAATAGTAACTTGAGGGAGTTTCAAACTCTAATAATGTATAAATAGTGCTGATATTCAGATAAGGCTAAGTGTTCCAACATGAAGCTTCTTGTGGTTTTTGTGCTCCTTGGGGCAGCTGGTGAGTCTAACTTTGTATGGATTTAAACGCTACACCAGGGGTCTCAAATTAGCGACCCTCCAACTGTTGCAAAACTACAAGTCCCATCATGCCTCTGCCTGTGGGAGTCATGCTTGTAACTGTCAGCATTGGTAATGTCTCATGGGAGTTGTAGTTTCGCAACAACTGGAGGGCCGCCAGTTTGAGACCCCTGTCCTACACCTTTTCAGATTTTTTCCTTTAATTATGGAATTGCTTTTCACTTGCTCACTTGACTATATTTAGATACCAAAGTGAATTTCTTTAAAATCATAAATACAGTTTCTGAGTTGTCCAAGGGTCATGGTTTAGTTGGTGGAAATAAAGCAATATTGGAATTTTCCTGAAGGGCTTAGTCAAGGAAAGTACTTCCAGATGGAAGAGAATGAATCAATTAAGAAAGGGGAAGTTTTATTATTTTAGTGAATAGGATGAAGCTGTATTTATTAAAATCATCCAATTATTTTCAAGTGTAGGGACATTTTTGTACCTTTGTGGGAACTATAGGAAGCAGTGGGCTACTGATATCCTATCTTCGTATCCTTGTGTTTCCTAAGCACACAGAGCCATTTTTCTTTGGCAGATGCTGTTGAGCATGTCCTAGCATACTATGCTTGAGAATATTACAACTGTGTTATTGTCACGTGCCTTTATGAGGAGCTCGAGATAATGAGGGTGGCCTTTTGCACAATTCCCATCTGAGCACCAATGAAGGTTAAGACAGGGACTGCTAGGGCAATGGAAGGGTGCAAGTGCCAGGAAGCTGGGACCAAAGACTTGAACATGAGAGATCTGGTTCCAGGCAAGCAGAAGGACTGAGATGAGGGCAGCCCAACTTAACTCAGACCAGTAGAGAGCAGAGCCGGGTCACAACTGAGTTTGATAACAACCAAGCAGGAGGGCACCAAATCATGAGCAGGATCAAGGTCAGGGACAAGCAGGGGTTGGCAACGTACAGGCAACAAGGTACAGAATTGATAGGTTAAATCTTGGTCAAGAGTCCAGGCTGAGGTCTGGGAACACAGATAACAAGTAGACATAAACAAGCAGGGGTAATCCAGAGGCAGATCAGATGATGATCTGGGTCAAGCAGATTCAGGAAAAAACATGCACATTTATGTGCAAGAGCATGAGTCTTATAGCTGACAGAACTCTCTGACAGAACTCTCTGATGGCCGACATGATGTTCCTGACAGTTATAAATATTTAATCACTCACCCAGATAGCAAGGATAACTGGCCACAAATTTGTGGCAATGTTGAATTTTCCGGATTTTCCGGCGGAAAATGTGTGATAGGACCATGTTGTCGGAAATTCCATCACACATTTTCCATCGGATTTTCCGACACACAAAGTTTGGGAGCAGGATATAAAATTTTCCAACAACAAAATCCGTTGTCGGAAATTCCGATCGTGTGTACACAAATCCGACGCACAAAGTGCCACGCATGCTCAGAATAAATAAAGAGATGAAAGCTATTGGCCACTGCCCCGTTTATAGTCACGACGTACGTGTTTTACGTCACCGCGTTCAGAATGATCGGATTTTCCGACAACTTTGTGTGACCATGTGTATGCAAAACAAGTTTGAGCCAACATCCGTCGGAAAAAATCCTAGGATTTTGTTGTCGGAATGTCCGAACAATGTCCGACCGTGTGTACAGGGCATAAGTCTTGTTAACTTGCTGCACATTTTCACTGGCAAGTTGTACAATTGCAGAGCACTTGAAGCACAAGTTCTAGTTGACACTTTTCCAATTTGTAGCAAATTTGCGTGGCAAGTCTCTAGCAAGAGCAAAGTTGCATTGGCGAGTCTACAGCAAGCGCTCTGCAAGTTTACAGCATGCAAATTCAGTCACAGTGACCCCTGTGGTGGGATGACTATTGCACAACATAACTGAACCAGAACTTACAGCAGACTTGCAGAATGTTTGCAAAGAAAGTTGATCGGGAGTCATGCAATGTGGACTTGCTGCAATTGTGCAGCAAACTTGTAAAGCCTGGCAAGTCTACCAATAGCTTAGCAAGTCATTTTCAAACTTGTAGCACAATTGCTTGCTATCTGGGTCAGCAAATCACTGGATTTGAGGGTTGAGGGGTAAAGAGATATGTGCTGGAAATGTATTAAATATTTGAGATGCTTCCTACCAAATGGTTTTCTCTCCTGTGCTTTTGCTCTGTGGGGATGTTGCTTTGAGATCTTTCTCTCCCATCAAGCCTTTAGGACCTAGAGATTGGAGAGCTACAGGAATCCTGTAGATACTTGCTGCTAGAAACTCTCCTGCTTGGCCTATAGAAGAGGCAACTGCAAGTGCCCCCACAAATGAACTATTGTGTATTTGTTACTACTAAAAAATTTGTGCTTGATAAACCGGTGCGCAAATATTGTCTGACATAAAAGATTGGATCTACCACCATTTTATTCTCCAGGGTGTCTACTTCCAGAAAAATATATAATTTTGGAGGTTTTACCTAATCTTCAGGTCTAAAATGATTTTTTAAACATGTGCAAAAAAAGTAAAAACGGTTCTGGCAGCAAAAGACATAAAATCACGTATTTTCATTGCAAACTTCTAAAAGATGTAAACGATTAAAAGGAATGAATGCATTAAAGAACAAATCATTTTCATTCCTAGATGCTTTATGCCTTTACCAAGTTGTGCCAGATAATAGATGTTATCATGTTGGAAGTCAGGAATATGTGGATATTTATACATGAGGCTCTAGCGTGTCATCTTTAACATGCTGTTCCTTACAGCTGCCCTTGACGACGATAAGATTGTTGGAGGTTATGTCTGTACCAAGAACTCTGTGCCCTGGCAGGTGTCATTGAATGCTGGCTATCACTTCTGTGGAGGGTCCCTAATCAACAGCCAATGGGTGGTCTCTGCTGCTCACTGCCATAAACAGTAAGTAAAGAATGAATAATGAATGAATGAAAGAAATCCAAATGAAATGTTGTCTACAGGAGTTTCCTGTAATAAAGACAACTCACTGCTGCTCTCGCTCCTTGTGCAGGGTGACAGGTTTTGTCTCCGCCCCCTCCTGTAGTTTTCTGCAGGCAGCCTATAGTAGGTGAAGTTGCTGGGTCCCTCCCACAGTTCTGCTCCCAGCACAGGCTATGTACAGCCCAGGGATGATCTCAATGCTACCTTTGCAAGGTTATAACTGGCTATACAAAGGCATAGGGTGCACATAAAGTGGATTTGCTTTGTGACTTTACACACTCACTGGCCACTTTATTGGGTACACCTTGCTAGTACCGGGTTGGACCCCCTTTTGCCTTCAGAACTGCCTTCATTCTCCGTGGCATAGATTCAACAAGATGTTAGAAACATTACTCAGAGATTTTGGTCCATATTGATATGATAGCATCACACATTTGCTGCAGATTTGTCGGCTGCACATCCATGATGCCAATCTCCTGTTCCACCACATCCCAAAGGTGTTCTATTAGATTAAGATCTGGTGACTGTGGAAGCCATTGGAGTACAGTGTCCTCATTGTCATGTTCAAGAAACCAGTGGTGAGATGATTTGGGCTTTGTGACATGGTGCATTATCCTGCTGGAAGTAGGCATCAGAAGATGGGTACACTGTAGTCATAAAGGGATGGACATGGTCAGCAACAATACTCAGGTAGACCGTGGCATTTAAACAATGCTTAATTGGTACTAAGGGGCCCAAAGTGTGCCAAGAAAATATTCCCAACATCATTACACCACCACCAGCCTGAACCGTTAATACAAGGCAGGATGGATCCATGTTTTCATGTTGTTTACGCCAAATTCTGACCCTACCATCTGAATGTCGCCGCTGAAATCGAGACTCATCCGACCAGACAACACTTTTCCAGCCTTCAATTGTCCAATTTTCGTGATCCTGTGTGAATTGTAGCCTCAGTTTCCTGTTCTTAGCTGACAGGAGTGACACCCGGTGTGGTCTTTTGCTGTTGTAGCCCATCTGCTTCAAGATTTGATGTGTTGTGTGTTCAGAGATGGTATTCTGCATACCTTGGTTGTAATGAGTGACCACCACTGCCTTGCTAAAGAAGCTGAGGGTAAGCGTGATGAACTGGCCAAGCATGTCTCCAGACCTAAATCCTATTGAGCATCTGCAAGGTCTCTAACATCCACCAGCTCAGTGATGTCGTCATGGAGGAGTGGAAGAGGACTCCAGTGGCAACCTGTGAAGCTCTGGTGAACTCCATGCCCAAGAGGGTTAAGGCAGTGCTGGAAAATAATGGTGGCCACACAAAATATTGACACTTTGGGCCCAATTTGGACATTTTCACTTAGTGGTGTACTCACTTTTGTTTCCAGCAGTTTAGACATTAATGGCTGTGTGTTGAGTTATTTTGAGGGGACAGCAAATTTACGCTGTTATACAAGCTGTACACTCACTACTTTTAAGGTCCCACAGCCAGTATAACAAGCATGCTTTACTGCATATACAGACTAATTTTACTGTTGTGGGTTTAGTAACACTTTAAAGCCCAACACCGGGCTCTGCAGCTCCCAAAATGAACCCCATGAGGCCCTCCCAACAGTATGTTATGTTTATTTTTTATCGCATATTCAATACTTTTTAATTTGCAGCAGAGCTTAGCACTTGGGTTTTAAGTGCCAAAAACAGTTACACTTTGGGGTTTCGTTTATTGCACACCCTAAGCTCAGTTCTTGGTTCTGTGCCCCCCCCCCCCCCCCCCCCCCCAATCTCAACGGTAACCCTTCTCACCTTGAAGACTACAGCAGTATGTTACCTGGAAGAACAATGACATCTTGTGGTGGACAACAGGTACTGTAGAAGGAAGGTCAGAACTGAAGGTAAGCATTGCAGCCACAGATTTGTTTTCTAAATGCCATGGTGGATGTTCAGAAAAAATACCCTGGAGTTGAATTGGTTTAGAAGTGTGCATTGAAAGCATTCTTTCTCTGCAGCGTTGGGTCCAAGCCCCATACTATCTGCATGCGGTTATGTCCTCCCCCCCCCCGCTTGCGTGGGTTTCCATCTGCTGCTCCCATTTCCTACTAAAAACATACTATACTATATTGCTTGTAGCGTGCATATGTGTGTTGTGGGGAAATGTAAGCTTTGTTGGGAAATAAGGATTGATATGAATAAATCTATGGGAAAGATTTACAAAAACTGATGCACACAGAATCTGGTGCAGCTGTGCATAGCAACCAATCAGCTTCTAACTTCAGTGTTCAATTGCGCTTTGACAATAAAACCTGGAAGCTGATTGGTTACTATGCAGAGCTGCACCAGATTCTGTGTGCACCAGTTTTAGTAAATCTCCCCCTATATATTCTGCCCCATAATATGTTAAATAGTAGAAAAAATAAAATAAATAAGATAAAATAAGATTAGAGTGGGTGTAAACTCTGTTACACCACTTGTACATACAGGTAAGCCTATAATAAGGCTTACCTGTAGATACTGTGAATATCTCCTAAACTTGCACAGTTTAGGAGATATTCAGAGTGCATGCAGCCAATGACATCACCAGCGCATGCGGTCTGAAGGTCTGTCTTACAGTGCCGGACCATCATAGCCCATGCCATAAACGGCAGCTACTGCAGGGAGTGATGTCATCGCGCCCCAGCCACTCATGCAGCCGGAGGCCACAAACTCAGAGGAAGACCAGGGGAAGATGTTAGCCTTCTCAACTGTGACATCGCAGCGCTGGAGGGTGTTCTTTTTAAGGTAAGTTTCTCATAATGTGCTAGCATGCAATGCATACTAGCATATTATGACATTGCCTTGCAGGGAATATTTGTTTTTTTTAACCTGGGGTTTACTACTGCGTTAAGTTTAGAGGAAAATACATTTTCTTTGAAACCGTTTTTACATATTATTTTATTAATATTATTATTATTTATATTATTATTATTTATGAGCAATAATTTATTAACTATATTTTTATTATTATTGTTATTAGTAATAATAATATTCACAGTAATATTATTAACAACATATTGAAGACCACCCTGTCATCTGAACTACTACAGACCAATATCAAAATGATAAAGCATATACTGAAATATTCTACAATAAAAACTAAAACAAAAACCGAAAGACACCCGGAGCTATACTCCCATAATTGATATTACAATAATAATAATAATAATAATAATAATAATAATAATATTATCGTTATTATTATTGGTGTTGTTAATAAGAATAATTATTATTATTGTTGTTGTTATTATTATTATTATTATCAACAACAAAAACAATAGTATGAATAATAATATGATTTATTATTATTAACAACAACAATAATAATAACAATGATAATATTAGTTATTATTATTATTGCAATAGTAATTATGGATGTATAGCTCCAGATGTATTTCGTTTTTTGTTTTTGTTGTAGAATATTTCAGTATATGCTTTATCATTTTGATATTGGTCTGTAGTAATCCAGATGTCAGGGTGATTGTCAATATTTTGCTAATAATATTTCTGTGAATATTATTATTACTAATAGCAATAATAATAATATTAATAATACCTATTAATATTATTGTTATTATTAGTGTTGTTGTTAATAATAATAATTGCTGTTGTTAATATTATTATTATTATTATTATTATTATTATTATTATTATTATTATTATTAACAACTACAACATTAATGATATTAATATTTATGGCTACCACATTTTGAGTGTGGATGAAATAAACAATTTAAAAAAATCTATTTTTGGAGAAATTAATTTGGCGAAATTCACCAGAGATAATTTAGTAGAATATGTTTTCTGTAATTCCCTATTGCTCCAGTGAAGTTAGCAATTAATGGAAATTTTTGCCAAAAATACAATACAAATGTTATGGCATGTTCATGTAAAGATTACTGTTGTTACATGTACACTGTGATCTTGTTCTCTAAAGAAAGGTGGAAGTCAGACTGGGAGAACACAACATCTTTGTAAGTGAAGGTACCGAACAGTTTATCAGCAACTCCAAGTCCATCAGACATCCCAAGTACAATTCCAGGACCCTGGACAATGACATTCTCCTGATCAAGCTCTCCACCCCAGCTGTTCTCAATAACTATGTCAATGTCATACCCCTTCCATCCAGCTGTACCTCCGCTGGGACCAGCTGTCTGATCTCTGGCTGGGGAAATACACTTAGCAGTGGCTGTAAGTCTGAAGGATCTATAATTTTCTTACATATGTTGAATATTTTCTGCCATTCAGATTTTTCCAGAAACCAATTTACATCTACTCTGCATAACCATATAATTAAAAAATACCTTCTCCTTCTCGAGTATAAGTATACATAAGTTGGATTTTCTGTTGGGCAAAGCATGCACTGAGTACATCACATGGGGCAGGTTACAAGCTGTTGTTAATCAATGAGCTTAGAGGTAGGGGAGAGAGGACCCCTGGCAAAGAACCTTGACCTAATGTTGATGAGGACAAGGGCCTCATCCCTAAAATCTTTGCCTGGTGGTTTTAAGGGTCTGTGGGTGGGGGCTTATCAGAATCTGGAAGCCCCCTTTAATAATAAAGGGCCCCCCCCCCCAGATACCACCCACCTACATGAATGAATAGGGGATACAGAGTACCCTTACTCATTCACAAAAGAAAAAAAAATGTAACCTAGAAATAAAGACACCCAAATGTTTGACAAGTCCCATGTCAATCGCCCACAGTATATACAGTACACTATATTGTTAAAAGTATTGGGACACCTGCCTTTACACACGCATATGAACTTTAATGGCATCCCAGTCTTAGTCCGTAGGGTTCAATATTGAATTGGCCCACCTTTTGCAGCTAAAACAGCTTTGAATCTTCTGGGAAGGCTGTCCATAAGGTTTAGGAGTGAGTATATAGGAATGTTTGACTATTCTTCCAGAAGCGCATTTGTGTGGTCAGGCACTGATGTTGGACGAGAAGGCCTGGCTCTCAGTCTCCTCTCTAATTCATCCTAAAAGTGTTCTATTGGGTTCTACTATTCTTTTCTACTGAGATCAGGACTCTGTGCAGGCCAGTCAAGTTTCTCCACCCCAAACTCGCTCATCCATGTCTTTATGGACCTTGCTTTGTGCACTGGTCCAAATCATTTGGTGGGGGGGTTATGGTGTGGGGTTGGTTTTCAGGGGATTGGCTTGGCCCCTTAGTTCCAGTAAAGGGAACTCTTAAGGTGTCAGCATACCAAGACATTTTGGACAATTTCATGCTCCCAACTTTGTGGGAACAGTTTGGGGATGGCCCCTTCCTGTTCCAACATGACTGTGCACCAGTGCACAAAGCAAGGTCCTTAAAGACATGGATGAGCGAGTTTGGGGTGGAGGAACTTGACTGGCCTGCACAGAGTCCTGACCTCAACCCGATAGAACACCTTTGGGATGAATTAGAGCAGAGACTGCGAGTCAGGCCTTCTCTTCCACATCAGTGCATGACCTCCAAATTGTGCCTCTGAAAGAATGGTCAAAAATTCCCATAGACACACTCCTAAACCTTGTGGACAGCCTTCCCAGAAGAGTTGAAGCTGGTATAGCTGCAAAGGGTGGGCCAACTCAATATTGAACCCTATGGACTAAGACTGGAATGCCATTAAAGTTCATGTGTGTGTAAAGGCAGGCGTTCCATTACTTTCGACAGTATAGTGTATATATCATGACATACCATAACCCTGGTATCATTTTTTTCTGTGGGCAATTCGGCGTCTGCTAAAAGTGATCCACGGGTACACTTTCTGGTTGACGGCTTTGGTAAACCCGGAAGCGTTTCCGATCCGGCTGATGGCTAGACAGGAAGTCGAGTGAAGGCAAGATGGCCTCCCACTCGGCTCTATGCCCTTGGAGGACCAGAGCAACCTCTGACATCACTTCTGGTTCTCGGGCTTAAAGATTTTTTTTTTTTTAAAAGTCAAAGTGCTTTTAAAAGTAGAGAAGAGATTTGTGGTCTTTTTGACCCCAGATATCTCAATAAAGAGGACCTGTCATGCTTTTTTTTCTATTACAAGGGATGTAGTAGAAATAAAAGTGATCAAAAATAAATAAATACCGTATTTTTCCGTTTATAAGACGCCCCCATGTATAAGACGCCCCCATGCAAAGACACCCCCACTTTTCCAACCCAAAATTAAGAAATCAATATTTTAAACATAGAACAGAACACATTTTTATTTTGTAATTACCGCAGGTAACGTTTACATACCAGACCAGTATAGTATGCAGCATATGACTTTATTCAGCCTCTGTTGCATCAATGTTCTCTTCTTCATCACTATTAGTTCTGGACAGAAGGAGGAGTTCTTCCTGTTTTCTCCACTGTCTGATCATACTCTCAGTGGGAGGAAGTCCCAACTGTCTCTCTGCAGCTTTATTTTCATGCTCATTTGCATAGCTGACTACATTCAGTTTGAATTTTGCAGAGAAAGACAATCGCTTGCCGGTATTTAGTTTTATTTATTTTTTTACATCTTGGGCTCGGAACGCTCTGATCCCTGTTACATCTGCTCACTCCACCTCCACCTCCAGCTGACGTCAGTAACATATGGCTCGTGATTGGAGGAAGGCTGTTTGGCAAGCTATGGGCAGCTAAGCACCTGTACGGCTCTCTCCCAGACCGACTGGCTGTGTATTATTAGATTCCCCTCGATTTTCAGTCTAATGATTTTAAGAAAAAGTAGCGTCTTATACACGGAAAAATACGGTAAGTAAAGAGACAGTGTAAAAATAAATTAAAATAAATAAGAAAAATCAATAAAAAATGTAACCACTTCCTGCCTATGCTATAGCCGAAAGACGGCTACAGCGTGGGCCTTATAGTGACACTAAAGGTTCTTTTTTTTTTTTTTTTAAATAACAAACATGTCATACTTACTTCCACTGTGCAGCTCGTTTTGAGTGGCCCCGATCCTGCTCTTCTGGGGTCCCTCGGCGTCTCTCTCGGCTCCTCCCCACACCAGATAACCCCCTAGAAGAAGTGCTCTCCCGGGGAGTTACCTTGTGGGCGCGCTTCCGAGTCCAGCATTCGGCGTCCATAGATGCCGAATACTGGACTTGGCCCCGCCCCCAGCAGCCACGTCATTGGATTTGATTGACAGCAATGGGAGCCAATGGCTGCACTGCTATTAATCTATCCAATCAACAGCTGAGAACCCCCTAGCAGAGAGACAGCGTGTCCCCGTGGGACAAGTTTGAGGGTTCAGGTAAGTAAAACGGGAGGGCTGGGGGCCGGTCACTGACAGGTGTTTTTTCACCTTAATGCATAGGATGCATTAAGGTGAAAAAAACACGAACCTTTACATCCCCTTTAATTGTATTGTGATGAGCTGTCTGCATGCACCCTGTGGGCGTGCTCTGTGATCACCAAGTCAACGAGACTTGGCTGATCACAGATCGGAGAAAGGGGCAGATCCCGGCCCCTTACCACGTGATTAGCTGTCAGCCAATGACAGCTGATCACGTGATGTAAACAGATTGGTAATCTGCTTTTTTTTCTCCTCACGCTGACAGCATGTGGAGAAAAAAAAAGCCGATCACCGGCTTCTGTCAAAAGGACATAGGTCCCGAACAGGGAGATCCACTGCCGCCTCATCTGTGCCCACCAGTGCCACATATGAGTGCATATCAGTAGTGCCAATCAGTGCCCATCAGTGCCTCATCATCAGTGCCACCTATCAGTGCTGCCTATCAGTGTCACCTACCAGTGCCCATCACTGCCACCTGTCAGTGTCACCTATCAATGCCCTTCAGTGCCACCCATCAGTGTTATCTATTAGTGCCACCAATCAGTGCCATCCATCAGTGTCACCAATCAGTGCCACCTCTCAGTGCCACCTATCATTGCCCATCAGTGCCAACTATTAGTGCCCACCAGTGCCGCCTCATCAGTGTCCATCAGTGCAGCCTCATCAGTGTCCATCAGTGCAGCCTCATCAGCGCACATTAGTGAAAGAGAAAATTTACCTGTTTGCAAAATTTTATAACAAACTTTGAAAAATGCTTTGGTTTTTTTCGAAATTTTCTGCCTTTTTTCATTTTTTTAGAAACAAAATAAAAAACCTAGCAATGATTAAATACCACCAAAAGAAAGCTCTATTTGAGGGAAAAAAAGTAATAAAAATGTCATTTGGGTGCAGTGTTGCATGACTGTGCAATTGTCATTCAAAGAGTGACAGTGCTGAAAGCTGAAAATTGGCCTGGGCAGGAAGGGGGTTGAAGTGCGCAGAAAGCAAATGGTTAAAGTGCCCCATCCCTCTGTCCTCGCGCACAGAAGCCAACACATGCATAAGGCGCGCCTACATATGTAAATGGTGTTTAAACCACAAAATGTGAGGTATCGCCGATATATATTTATATATATATATATATATATATATATATATAGGCACACAGTTAACCTTTTCATCGCCCATGATGTTACCCCTTCCCAGCCAGTGTCATTAGTACAATGACAGCTAGCGTCAGAGTGTCCGCAATTACTAGTAAAAAAAAAAATTAAATAATGAAATAAATAAAAATATCCCATAGTTTGTAGACGATGTAACTTTTGCGCAAACCAATCAATATATACGCTTATTGGGAATTTTTTTTTACCAAAAACATGTAGCAGAATATATATTGGTCAAAATTGATGAAGAAATCTGATTTTTTTTTATTGGATATGTTTTATAGAAGAAAGAAAAAAAATATTTTTTTTTCAAAATTGTCAGCCTTTTTTTGTTTATAGTGCAAAAAATAAATGCAGAGGTGATCAAATACCACCAAAATAAAGCTCTATTTGTGGAGAAAAAAAGGCACGACCGCGCAAATGTCAATAAATTTAATGCAGTGCTGTATCATAAAAAATGGCCTGGTCAGAAAGGGGGGCAAATCTTCCGGAGCTAAAGTGAATAAAGAGGGCTGGGATTCGCTATGACATCAGTGGTTTCTAGGGACACCCCTAGTGCCTTAGGGACTGGTGACAGTGGGAAGCTGTCATATACAGAAGTCGTAGAAATACCTCTTCCATATACGATGCATGGCCTCCTCTGTACAGGAGCCTCCTGTAATAAAGACCGCCAGGGCTGCTGTTAGAAATCCCAGGGCCCCTTAAAGCATACCTGACAGGGCCCCGTCCTTTTTTTTTTTGTACATTTTTTTAACAGCTCTGTTTGGGGGGGGGGGTATTGGTGAATTATCAGGTGTGTAAACAGACCCTCGATGTCTCACATTTGAGACAGAGAAAGGGATTGAGGAAAGGGATTCCCCAGCCTCAGCTGCACTGGATAGTGAATGTAAGGTTTCCTGTTCATTGACAAACTGAAGCATAGTAAACACAATTTACTATGCATCCGTGATGAATGAACATAGTGAGTGATCGGTACCAATCACTCACTGTGTTCATTCAGGAAACAAGACATTTTTTAATGCCCCGACCCAACGCCCTCTCTCCCTCCGCTCTCCATCCTGAAACATCCCCCTGTATGCCCTCAGCAGCTGCTGGTGGGAGAGGAGAGTAGGAAAGCCAGCAGCCCTGCTGGGAAGGAGAGGGGCACACAGGGGAGCTTGGTCAGCAGGGGAGTGGGGGCGCAGATACCAATCCCTCTGCAGCGCAGCCGGTGGGAGAAAGAGAAGAAGGCAGCAGAGTTGCAGGGGGGGGGGGGCACAAGAGATGGCAATAGAGCAGGGCAGTGCAGCCATAGAGCAGGGCAGTGCAGCCATCACTCCTGCTTGGGAGGTGCTCAGGAGGTGTCCGGGCCCCCCCTTTTGAACTGATGGGGCCTGGGCCCGGTAAAGGAGGGCTGGCTACTACTGCTCTCTCTCCTTGTGCAGGGTGACTGGTCTTGTCTCCGCCCCCTCCTGTAGCTTTTTGTAGGCAGCCTGTAGTAAGTATAGTTACTTGGCCCCTCCCACAGCCCTGTTCTCTGCACGGGCTATGTACAGCACAGCTATTATATCACTGCTACTTTTACAAGGTAATATCTGGACTTGCAGACGCATTTGGTGCCATAACATGGCTTTTTATCCTTTGCGGGTATTAGAGAACATATTTAAAATAGTTATTGTGCCTGGAGTTTGGCTTTACATCAACCTCTTTCTTCTTTCTTTTTTTGTCAGCCAATTATCCAGATCTCCTGCATTGTGTTGATGCTCCTGTCCTGACTGATGCTCAATGCAACAGTGCCTATCCCGGAGAAATCACAGATAACATGATCTGCGTTGGCTACTTGGAAGGAGGGAAAGATTCCTGCCAGGTAATGTGTTTTGTCTTTGTTTTTAGCAAAGGGACCTATAGGACTAGGGTTGTCACTTTTTCTTTTAGCCAAACCTTTTAGAGGCGCAAAGTCACATTTTTTTTTTTTTTTGTATACACTATAGCAGTGATGGCAAACCTTGGCACCCCAGATGTTTTGGAACTACATTTCCCATGATGCTCACCTACACTGCAGAGTTCATGAGCATCATGGGAAATGTAGTTACAAAACATCTGGGGTGCCAAGGTTTGCCATCACTGCACTATAGGATAACAGACCTGAGACACCTTCGGGCGCCCCCTCACCCTCCTGTCAAGCCCTGTTCCAAGCCACATTCCTGTCTGAATAATGTGTCTGGGATTCAGGCAGACTGAAACCCAAACACATGATTCAAAACCCGGACTGTCCGGCTGAATGCCAGACTGTCTGCGTGAATCCCCGACAAGTGGCAACCTTATACAAGACGTTAGGAAAACGTAACTGCTATGCATTTGCTAAGGCTAAAAGATCAAGGGAAAAGAAACATTACACATAATTACACATCATTTATTTACTTTAAATAGCTCCCAATACTTTTGTTTTTTTGTATATACGAAGGGTCTTATATTATAATATAATAGAGTTTAAAAAAATGTGGTAACTTTTTGAAGAACCCTTGTGTGTGTGTGTATATATATATGTATGTATGTATATTTATGTATATACAGTATATCTTCTCTATAGTAAACACACATTGCAAATAAAGAAAACAACCAAGGGACCTTGCCCAAAATCCAGCGAGCTCCTACGTCCTCTGCTGTAGAGAAATCTCAAGCAGTCCTAACAGGCCTTCTCAGTTTTCTCTGTGGACTACAGGACCCCTCCCCATGATACGATTGAGACGGGGAAAGTGGAAGGTGTTCGGTAGTCCAGGTGCATTCCCTGTCCTAGGTCAACAATGTTTTTCTTCATAGATATAGTGTGGTAAGCGAACATTCTCAACTTACGACAGGAAGCGTGTTACTGAATTATCAGGTGAAAAATCTTTAAAAAGAGAAAACGAATGCAACCACTACATATAATAAATGAGACCACATTAATTTAAATTTTTTTGTGGTTGGGTTTAAATCCACTTTAATTGCTGTTATTGTACAGTAGATATTGCTAGATGTACTACACTCTCCCACACTAACTTTTTCTTCTCAGTTGTCTGCCTCTTTCTTCAACCTCCAATGTTTGTCTTTTCCCAAAACTTTCAGGTTTTTTTTCTTGCACCTATATTTTACCCCTTTAAATGTCCATGATGTTAGAATGTTATGTGACAAATGTTTTTTTTTTGTTTTTTTTGGGGAGCAAACAACATTCGCTGGTGGAATTGTGAGGATTGTGAGAAATGAATGAAACTGCTGCACACCGATGACGTATCCAACATCAAGACTTTATTCAACAAAGACCTTGGCCTTAGTCTTGCCCAAAGACCTCCTTCTGAGACATATTTCACCACACAAGGCTTAGTCTACAACTAAACTTGTAATGAAACATATCAGCAGGGAGGGCTTTGGGCGAGGACTAAGACCAAGGTCTTTTCTGGTCATGATGTGGAATATGTCATCGGTGTGCAGCTGTTTTGTTTGCTCTTTGGCCTAGATTTGGAGCACGGATGGCTTGCTTTAAGCCAGCACCCGAAATCTGAGAGACTAGAGAGCAGCGGATATTTGTCTGTCGCTTCCAACTGTGAGAAATGCTTTGGAACCAATAGTTACTTGATGGATACTAATTGTGAAATGCATGTTTTTCTCCTCAGGGTGACTCCGGTGGCCCCGTGGTGTGTAAAGGAGAATTGCAGGGTGTTGTCTCCTGGGGATACGGCTGTGCCCAGAGGAACTATCCTGGAGTCTACACCAAGGTCTGCAACTACAACTCATGGATCCAAGACACTGTTGCCGCCAATTAAAAATAAACATGTCATGTTGTATCTGCAATTTTAACCTTAAATGTATCTTTATTAGACAATATTTCAATGTTTTTAAACAGTCTTATCAAAATACAGCTTAACATCAAAAAACACAGAAATCAAATCTTGTTCTATGTAAAATCTTGTTTCACATACACAGACGCACCATTTCTATCGACACCTGCCTATTAGCACTTCACATCTTCCTTCCCAAAACGAATTCTACAATTATAATATACAGTGCATCCAGAAAGTATTCACAGTGCTTCACTTTTTCCACATTTTGTTATGTTACAGCCTTATTCCAAAATGGATAAAATTCATTATTTTGCTCAAAATTCTACAAACAATACCCCATAATGACAACGTTAAAGAAGTTTGTTTGAAACCAATTACAGCCTCTAGTCTTTTTGAGTATGATGCTACAAGCCTGACACACCTATTTTTGGGCAGTTTCTCCCATTCTTCTTTGTAGGACCTCTCAAACTCCATCAAGTTGGATGGGGAGCGTCCGTGCACAGCCATTTTCAGATCTCTCCAGAGATGTTCACTCGGGTTCCAGTCTGGGCTCTGGCTGGGCCACTCAAGGACATTTACAGAGTTGTCCCATAGCAATTATTTTCTTATCTTGGCTTTGTGCTTAGGGTGGTTGTCCTGTTGGAAGAGGAACAATCACCCCAGTCTAAGGTCCAGAGCTCTCTGGAGCAGGTTTTCATTAAGGATGTCTCTGTACATTGCTGCATTCATCTTTCCCTCGATCCTGCCTAGTCTCCCAATTCCTGCCGCTGAAAAACATCTCCACAGCATGATGCTGCCACCACCATGCTACACTGTGGGGATGGTATTGGCCAGGTGATGAGAGGTGCCTGGTTTCCTCCAGACATTATGCTTGCCATTCAGGTCAAAGAGTTCAATCTTTGTTTCATCAGATCAGAGAATTTTGTTTCTCATGGTCTGAGAGTCCTTCAGTTTCCTTTTGACAAACTTCAGGTGGGCTGTCATGTGTCTTTTACTGAGGAATGGCTTCTGTCTGGCCACTCTACCATACAAGCCTGATTGGTGGAGTGCTGCAGAGATGGTTGTTCTTCTGGAAGGTTCTCCTCTCTACACAGAGAAATGCTGGAGCTCTGTCAGAGTGACCATCGGGTTCTTGGTCACCTTCCTGACTAAAACGCTCTAGGAAGAGTCCTGGTGGTTCCAAACTTATTCCATTTATGGATGATGGAGATCACTGTGCTCATTGGAACAATCAATGCTGCAGAAATGTTTCTGTACCCTTCCTCAGATCTGTGCCTCGATACAATCCTGTTTCAGAGGTATACAGACAATTCATCGGATTTCATGGCTTGGTTTGTGCTCTGACATGCACTGTTAACTGAGAGACCTTATATAGACAGGTGTGTGCCTTTCCAAATCATGTTCAATCAACTGAAATTTACCACAGGCAGACTCCTAACAAGTTGTAGAAACATCTCAAGGATGATCAGTGGAAACAGGATGCACCTGAGCTCAATTTTGAGTGTCATGGCAACGGCTGTGAATACTTATGTACATGTGATTTTTTCGTTTTTTATCCTCTGTGGGGTAAGGCTGAGCAGGTACACAGACAGATCCAATGGAATTTTAATTTGCAAAAGGGTGAAGACTAGGGCCTCTACATTTTGCCAAAATGGGTGGATCTTTGGACAAGTCCAGAACATATGATATAGTGTTCCCATTTGTTTATGACACCTCCAGCACTAATTTGATATGCTATGGTTAAAGGGATCGTTGACCTGTTCAGAAAAAAATAGAAAAGTGAACTAACACCCTACGCTGTTCCTAAATATGCCACATTTCCAACAAGGATTGCTTCACACTTTGGGACTCATAGCAGATGCTGATGTCATCAGTAAGCCACCTGTCTGGGGTTGTCTACTATATTGTGTTTATTTAAACAAGAATACAGGCTTTTATACACTTGAGAAGGAGTTCACTCACCACATTTTGGACTTATGCCGCGTACACACGGTCGGACTTTTCATCTACAAAAGTCCAACGGACACAAACGGACAAAATACGGCTGACAATCCGATCGTGTGTGGGCTTCCCCGGACTTTCAGCGGACTTTTTCAGCCGCAAATCTGACGGACTTTAGATTTGAAACATGCTTCAAATCTTTACGTTGTAACTACGCCGGACCCAGAAATCCGCTCGTCTGTATGCTAGTCCGATGGACAAAAACCCACGCTAGGGCAGCTATTGGCTACTGGCTATCAACTTCCTTATTTTAGTCTGGTGTACGTCATCACGTACGAATCCGTCAGACTTTTGTGTGATCGTATGTAGGCAAGTCCGTTCGTTAGAAAGTCTGCCGCAAGTCTGCCAAAAGTCCGTTGAAAGTCTGTCGGACAGGCTGTCGGACTTTTGTAGCCGAAAAGTCCGACCGTGTGTACGCTGCATAAGGCTGTAACATAACAAAATGTGAACTAGGCAACAACAGTTTTGGAGTAAACCAGAATAAGAACTGTTTATTTGAACAAGAATACAGGCTTTTATACACATGAGAAGGAGGTCACTCACCACATTACCAATAACCCAAATATTTACCCAAAACATTGCACAATGGTTTATCTAACGAGGTACAGCTGACTCATGGTTAATCCCATCACAGAGAATCTTTAATTAACCACCTGGATGACTCAGATGTCTCATTGCAGGTCAGACTTGCTGGATCCAAGCTCAGAATGTACAATACACATTATCATACAATGCAAAAAAAAGTTTTAAAAACGGCCGTTTTTTCGGGAGCAGTGATTTTAATAATGCTTAAAGTGAAACAATAAAAGTGTAATATTCCTTTAAATTTCGTACGTGGGGGGTGTCTATAGTATGCCTGTAAAGGGGCGCATGTTGCCCGTGTTTAGAACAGTCTGACAGCAAAATGACATTTCAAAGGAAAAAAAGTCATTTAAAACTACTCGCGGCTATTAATGCATTGCCGGTCAGACAATACACATAGAAGTTCATTGATAAAAACGGCATGGGAATTCCCCACAGGGGAACCCCGAACCAAAATTTAATCTAAATTCCATACCAGGCCCTTCAGGTCTGAAGAAGAGAAGAATATGAAGAGAAGAAGATGAAGAGAAGAGCGGGAGCCTCCCTCCATGCCATGGATGCGGAGCGGCCCGAGGAGAAGAAGGGAAGAAGACGCCGCCGAGGAGATGCTGGACGAGAACACCGGAGGAAGAACCAGAAGAACCAGAAGAAGATGAAGGAAGATAGAAGATAGAAGAAAGAAGAAAGAAGAAGCATTTAAATAAAGGAATTGTCAAAATTGTCTCTTGTCATTTTTAAAATTTTTTACAGTTTTTTAGTGAAATGGTAGGGGTACCATTTCACACAGAGGGGAGGGCTGGTATCTGGGGGTCCCCTTGTTAAAGGGGACTTCCGGATTCCGATAAGCCCCCCGCCCGCAGACCCCCACAACCACCGGCCAGGGTTGTGGGGATGAGGCCCTTGTCCTCATTAACATGGAGACAAGGTGTTTTGGGGGGCTACCCCAAAGCACCCTCCCAATATTGAGGGCATGTGGCCTGGTACGGATCAGGAGGGGGGGCACTCTCTCGTCCCCCCCTCTTTTCCTGCGGCCTGCCAGGTTGCGTGCTCAGATAAGGGTCTGGTATGGATCTTTGGGGGGACCCCACACCATTTTTTTTTTAATTTTGGTGCGGGGTTCCCCTTAATATCCATACCAGACCTGAAGGGCCTGGTATGGAATTTAGGGGGATCCCCCACATCTTTTTTTTTTTAAATTTTGGTTCGGGGTTCCCCTGTGGGGAATTCCCATGCCGTTTTTATCAATGAACTTCTATGTGTATTGTTGGACTGGCAATGCATTAATAGCCGTGAGTAGTTTTAAATGACTTTTTTTCCTTTGAAATGTCATTTTGCTGTCAAACTGTTCTAAACACGGCAAACATGTGCCCCTTTACAGGCATACTATAGACACCCCCCAGCTACGAAATTTAAAGGGATATTTCACTTTTATTGTTTCACTTTAAGCATTATTAAAATCACTGCTCCCAAAAAAACGGTCGTTTTTAAAACTTTTATTTGCATTGATACATGTCCCCTGGGGCAGGACCCAGGTCCCCAAACACTTTTTATGACAATACCATGCATATAAGCCTTTAAAATTAGCACTTTTGATTTCTCCCATAGACTTTTAAAGGGTGTTCCGCGGCATTCAAATTGTTCGCTGTTCGGCGAACTTGCGAACAGCCCATGTTCGAATCGAACATGAGTTCAACTCAAACTTGAAGCTCATCCCTAGTCCCCAGAAATAAGCCTCACAAAGAGAAGTGTTCCCTTAAAAGCCAGGGCCCATAGCCAGTAGGCAAGAGGTTAGCATTCAGTCCCCTCCAAAAGCCTCTGTCCTGGGTGAGTCTATCACATTTCTTCCCCAACAGTCAACTTACAAGGTCCCAGACCTCCGCCTGGTCTGGACATGCGTTAGTCGGGCAGAGTGAACTCACATAGTCAGTCCCCATTATCTCTATTCTTGGTTACAAGTAGGGATGAGCCCGATGTTCGAGTCGAACGTAAGTTCAACTCAAACATCGGGTGTTCGCTGTTCGCCGAATAGCGAACAATTTGGGGTGTTTACGGCAAATTCAAAAGCCGCGGAACACCCTTTAAAAGTCTATGGGAGAAAGCAAAAAGGCTAAATTTAAGGTTAATATGCAAGTTATTGTCATAAAAAGTGTTGGGGGACCTGGGTCCTACCCCAGGGACTATGTTTGAATACAAAAGAAGTTTTAAAAACGGACGTTTTTTCAGGAGCAGTGATTTTAATAATGCTTAAAGTGAAACAATAAAAGTGAAATATTCCTTTAAATTTCATACCTGGGGGGTCTCTATAGTATGCCTGTAAAGTGGCACATTTTTCCTGTGTTTAGAACAGTCCCTGCACAAATGACATTTCTAAAGGAAAAAAAGTCATTTAAAACTACTCGCGGCTATAATGAATTGAATGAATTAATACATTTACGTAACCGGGTGGCCCCGCCCCCCTCTGATGCCCCAGGAAAGCCATGGGGAAGTCTCCGTGTGTCAGAGGGGGTGGTGTCACCTGGAAACATCACCGTGTGGCCCCACCCTCAGTTATATAAGAACTGTCAAAGCAAAGATGCATCATAAGGCGGGTGCCTCCCATGGGGGCGGGTTGGTCGCGGCTTTGTTTTTTTTTCTTTTTTGGTCCGTCGGCGGAGCGAGAGAAGAAGATGAATGGACTTCGTGGGACATTTTTATTTTTTTATTGTTTTTTACTTGGCCCCAAGCTGTGTCTTGTCTTTTTTAACATTTTGACACTTTTTTTGTGATATTGTAGGGGTACATTGGTATCCCGTTACCATTTCACACGGGGGGGGAGGCCAGGATCTGAGGGTCCCTTAAAGGGGGCTTCCAGATTCTGATAAGCCCCCCGCCCGCAGACCCCCACAACCACCGGGCAAGGGTTTTGAGGATGAGGCCCTTGTCCCCATCAACATGGGGACAAGGTGCTTTGGGGGTCTACCCCAAAGCACCCTCCCCATGTTGAGGGCATGTGGCCTGGTACGGTTCAGGAGGGGGGCGCTCTCTCATCCCCCCCTTTTCCTGCGGCCTGCCAGGTTGCGTGCTCGGATAAGCATCTGGTATGGATTTTTGGGGGGACTCCCACTCTATTTTTTATAAATTTTGGCACGGGGTTCCCCTTAAAATCCATACCAGACTTGAAGGGTCTGGTATGGATTTTGAGGCAGACCCCTATGCCATTTAAAAAAAAAAAAAATGGCGCAGGGTTCCCTTTAATATCCATACCAGACCTGAAGGGCCTGGTATGGAATTTGGGGGGACCCCCATGCAATTTTTTAAAAAATTTTGGTTCGGGGTTCCCCTTAATATTCATACCAGACCCAAAGGGCCTGGTAATGGACTGGGGGGATCCCATGCCGTTTTTTCAATTACTTTTATCTGTATTGCCGAGATCCGACAATTCACTATAGCCGCTATTACTTTTAAATTGCTTTTTTTCCTTTAGAAATGTCATTTTGTGCAGGGACTATTCTAAACACGGGAAAAATGCGCCACTTTACAGGCATACTATAGACACCCCCCAGGTACGAAATTTAAATGAATATTTCACTTTTATTGTTTCACTTTAAGCATTATTAAAATCACTGCTCCCGAAAAAACAGCCATTTTTAAAACTTGTTTTTGCATTGATACATGTCCCCTGGGGCAGGAGCCAGGTCCCCAAACACTTTTTATGAAAATAACTTGCATATTAACCCTTAAAATTAGTACTTTTGATTTTTCACGTTCGTGTCCCATAGACTTTAACGGTGTTCGCGTGTTTGAACAAATTTTTTGCCTGTTTGCATGTTCTTCTGCAAACCCGAACCGGCGGGTGTTCGGCTCATCCCTAGTTACAAGGAATAGTGCAAGGAAAAGTTGTCGTCAGTAAGTGTGGGGCAGAAGTTATTGACTCTATGTCCGGCTGCCAATGCTTCAGCTGGGTGGTTTGTAACATTCCAGGGCTTGGTCTGCTGCTGGGGAGGCGGGCCGACCGCCCCAGCTTCCTGAAGCTGTGGAGGTAATGTAGGTGTTAGGCAGAGGCCAGTGGCACTTTGCCCTGTTGCCCACGATTTAGCTGGCAGTAGAAGCTTCACTATATCAGCTTGTCACTGGAGAGAGGGGCCGACTGCCCCGCCTCCCTCGTTCTCCACAGTTGTTGCCAGTGCTAGGCAGAGGTTGGTAGCACTCTGCCCTGTTGCACTTCTACTGGGGACTCCACATCATCCACTCTGGCTAACCATTGGGGCGGGAGGCTGGCTTTCTCCACTGCCAGACTGTGGATCCGCTGCTGGGATGACATTTCTCTGTAACTGTCTCCCAGGTGCATGGATCCTGGCAGGGGAGTGAAGACAATTTCCTCCACTCTGTCTGACTGTTGGGAAGGGAGAACAACCTCCTCTCCCTTATCCCCCTGGACCATGTTTTGCTGCTGGCAAGTGACTATCTCCTTCTAATCCTGAGCCTCTGGAACTGCCGCAGGTGTGGGGCAGAGGTCTTGGACCCTCTGTCTGGTTGCCAGCACTTCAGCTTGAGAAGTTTCTTGTAACTCCACAGATACTGCTGGCAGGAAATCCCATGTCCCTGTCAGTGTTGTGGGAGAAAGGCCTACTGCCTCTTCTCTCAGGAAGGCCGAAGCCGCTGTTGGTGCTTGGCAGAGCTCAGTGATGTTCAGCCCTGTACCAGGAGGCATGGGAGGTGACGGAGGCACGGGTGGACTGCAAAGCACAGAGACAAATGTACAAAAGGCTTCCGCAAGCGCTCTTTAAAAGAGAGTCTTTCTCTGAGTCTGGAGTCAATGAGGATGGCAAACATGATCAACTTCTCCAGCTCAGTGGGTATATCTCGGGCTGCTATCTCATCCTTGATGGTATCCGAGAGACCATGAGAAAAAGAAGCCACGAGGGCCTCATTGTTTCACGCAACCTCTGCTGTCAGAGTACGGGATTCGATGGCGTAGTCGGCAATGGTTCGAGTACTCTGTTCGATGGACATGAGGCACTTGGCAGCAGAAGCAGAGCATGCGGAAACACCAAATACCCTTTTAAACGAAGCCACAAACTCAGGGTAGCTCAAGACAACAGGTTTTTGCATCTCCCATAGAGGGTTTGCTCAGGCCAAGGCTCTCTCAAAAAGCAAATATATCACAAAACCTACTTTGCTTTTGTCCATAGGAAACGCCTGGGGCAGCATCTCAAAGTATATCTCAACCTGGTTGAGAAACCCTCTGCATTGGACTGGATCGCCCCCAAATCACTGGGGAAGCGGAGCGGAACCAGACATACCTCTTATAGAGGTAATACTCGAGACGGGTGCCTGCACAGAGACTGGAGCACAGGGTCGGCCTGCAACATAGGTTGTACCGGGGCACAGTGGGAGATTCCAGGTGAGCCATGCGACTCAGGAGCGTTTGTAACGTCATGGCAAACTGATCCAGGCGGTTATGCAGTAAATCATACTTGTTTAATAATAAAAGTAAAAAAAACAAACGTAGTCAAAACATAGCCAAAGTTCAGTAACCGGAATGGATAGTCAGCCAAGCCAGAAGTCAGGGATCAATGTAGTGGAACAGCAAGCAGGATCTGGAGCCAGAAGGGATGTCAGCAAAGCAAGTCTTGAACAGGATCGCAGGAGATAGTTTCTGTGATGTTGACCAAGGCGAAGGTAGAGATCCTCTGGACTGGACGGCTTAAGTGGGCAGGACTGACAAGCAGGATATTATCAACAGCTGAGTAGCTGTGGAGAGATAGGAGCTGGCAATTAACCGACAGCTGAGCACCCAGCTCAGAGAAGGAAGGGCTGAGCCCAGCCCTGACAAGTCCCCATTCAATCTCCTGATAAAACAGAGTCTCGGGGAAACTCTGCACATGCTCAGTTTGGTGTGTATTGCTAGAGAGTTTTTTTTTTTGGAGGGTGCATGTGATCAGCACAGGGCCAATCAGTATTGTCCAGACAGAGGGTCAGGGGTCATTCAGCCTCATAGGACAGTCAGAGGAGAATGAAAATTCCTCCTACAAGCTGTAACCAGTGCTCAGCCAGACACATATAAAAGTCACAAGACTGCTGTATACTGCTGATGAGAAAAGGTATTTAACAGTTTATATTTACTAAAACTATTGCATTGCCATGTTCTGTGTACTGTGGGAGACCATATATAGTGTATGCCGGGTCCTGGGTTTAGTAACACTTTAACTTCTTAGCACCAGCGCCTCCCAGCCCTTTAAGAGGTTTATGACTCCAGGAGGCGGGGCGGGGCTTAAGACCACATGACTGCCGTGATTGGCTGTCTATTATTTTGCACAGGTGATTTGACCAGTTTCACTGCCTTAGTAATTACCCCACTTCTGCCCAGGCCAAAAAATGGCCAGAATTTTCAACAATAAAATTCAACCCCATTAAAGTGGTTGTAAAGGCAGAAGGTTTTCTTTATCTTAATGCATTCTATGCAGCTCCTCAGGGACCTGTGGCTATGCTCAGGTGCCCCCATAGCAAGCTGCTTTCTTGGGGGGGCACTTAACAGGAGGGAGGGGCCAGGAGCACCGAAGAAGGACCCGAGAAGAGGAGGATCCGGGCTTCTCTGTGTAAAACTACTGCATAGAGCAGGTAAGTATAACATGTTTTTTATTTTTAAGGAAAAAAAAATGAGACTTTAGTATCACTGTAACTTTAATGGGGTTTGACACTTTGGGTTCACCAAACATTTTTATTTCTTTTTTAATGAAGAATTTGGCAAACTGTCTTGTGTCTTCATTTACTTTTGACTTATTTTGGTAAATGAGTAGTGGCCGTCATTTATATAGGGGGGTGGGGGGCGGGACCTGAGATGAAAAAACATGGGGTGCTTTGCCAGAAGTACCACCTTACCCGTTTAGGGCATGTGGCCTGGCTTTATTCGGGTGTGCTCCCTTGCTCCCCTCCTCTTTTCCTGGCCTGTTGGGCTGCATGCTCAGATAAGGGTTTAGTATGGATTTTGGGGGGACCCAAGGTTTTTTTTGGTGTAGGGTCCTCCTTACAATCCATATTATAGATACCATAGATGCTGCTCTGGTAATGTAAGCCTTTTTAAGGTGAAAACTTAAGAGCTGGAACTATTCCAGTGTGTCACTAACATTGCTGAGAGCTTCTGCACCTGTGTTGCCTGTGTTAGTGAGATTCTGATACCAAATTGCTTGTAGACTGTTAAGCAAGTACCTTGCCGCGGTTCACCACGTGTTATTTATTACTTTCACTTGACCAAATAATAACTGTTCAACTTTCCTTGGTCTCGATGTACCTCTCAGAGCCTCCGGATGCCCAATCTGGCTACTTTGTCAGGATAGGTCCTCTTAAAGGTTTGGATCAGTTCTTGGGCATGAATGTTGGTTTCAGGTTCCCACGAGTTGTCTTCAGGACCGTAACCCCTCCACTTAATAAGGTATTGAACTTGACCTCTCCTTTTACTGCAATCTAAAATTGCCTCTATTTCAAATTCCTCTTCGCCATCTACCACCACAGGTTCAGGTGGCTCTGTATTCCGATCTGGAAAAGAGTTGGGGATGGCGGGCTTCAGTAAGTTTATATGAAACACAAGGTGGATCCTGAAGGTCTCCGGTAACTCCAGCTCATAGGCAACATCATTAATTCGTCTCTTTACAGGAAACGGTCCCACGAATCTGGGGCCTAATTTCCTTTCCTTAATTTCACTCCCAGCCACAAGAAGGTTCGCTGCACCAATTCAGCAGTTATGCTGACCCCAAAGTGTCCTACCAGCGCGTGGTCGTGGCACATGCTCAACGTGGCAGTTCGTAGATCCTCCGGCACGAAGACCTTATCCTAATACCAGAGTAGCCCTTCCTTTGTCCGTAAAGTGATCCCAGATGGCGTAGAAATCCTCAGAGAGGCTTGTTTAATCTGCGTCATTAAGTCCCCTTGTAGGAGAAGGAAATTTCCTGAGGACAGGATCGTATCCGGGGGAGAGATGTCTTGGGATTTGCTAAACATGCGTGATAGCGCATCCGACTTTATGTTCTTGGATCCAGGTCTGTATGTCAGATGGAAGGTAAATCTCGAAAAGAAAAGTGCCCACCTGGCCTGGCGAGGTCTCAATCTCTTTGCTGTTCTTAGATATTCAAGATTCTTGTGATCTGTATAGATTAAGATTGGATGTGCTGCTTCCTCGAGAAGGTATCTCCATTCTTCTAATGCTGCCTTAATTGCTAAAAGTTTGTGCAGGTATCACGGGTAAAGCAGGCAGGAACACACGGGAACGCTGTAGAACGGACAGCACTGGATGCAAGCACAGACCAAGTTTAAATAGCCTCTTGGTAATGTGCACACAGGTGCACCGAAGGTGTTCTGGCAGAGGTTGAGGTCACAGGTCGACATCTCCATCGGCCATCTTGAGTACTGGCTGGTCTTCCTTGACAGGCTGAGGTCACAGGTCGACTTCTCCTTCGGCCATCTTGAGTACTGGCTGGTCTTCCCTGACAAGGACACTATGCTCATGGGATCATGCTGTGGCCATCCGGCCTTCCTTTGGCTGTTCTCCTTGGTCCCTGGAGGGCTTTCCCGCCTCAACCCCGGGGGAGACATCCTACCCGAGGTCCCCACAATATCCCGTGCAGAGACAGTAGAGCCGTAAGTCCTCAACTTGTCCCCATTCTGTTAGGAAAACAACTTTTTTCCTTTTCCTTAGAGGGCACTATTAACAACTGATATTTAATTATTTTTTTAGTATACTGTTCTATCACACTCTTGATGAGTGGTTGAAATGCCATGAAACGCGTTGAGTGCTACTAGATGCCAAGATAAACCTGGTTTCATTATGTACATTTTTTTATTGATTCATTCATCATTTATGTTTATCATGTCATAGTTACATAGTAGGTGAGGTCAAAATAAGACACAAGTCCATCAAGTCCAACCATGTGTGTGATTATATGTCAGTATTACATTGTATATCCCTGTATATTGCGGTTCTTCAGGTGCTTATATAATAGTTTTTTGAAACTATTGATGCTCCCCGCTGAGACCACCGCCTGTGGAAAGGAATTCCACATCCTTGCCGCTCTTACAGTAAAGAACCCTCTACGTAGTTTAAGGATAAACCTCTTTCCTTCTAATTTTAATGAGTGGCCACGAGTCTTGTTAAACTCTCTTCTGCGAAAAAGTTTTATCCCTATTATGGGGTCACCAGTACAGTATTTGTATATTGAAATCATATCCCCTCTCAAGCGTCTCTTCTCCAGAGAGAATAAGTTTAGTGCTTTGCCAACTTTCCTAAAAACTAATATCCTCCAGACCCTTTATTAGCTTTGTTGCCCTTCTTTGTACTCGCTCCATTTCCAGTACATCCTTCCTGAGGACTGGTGCCCAGAACTGGACAGCATACTCTAGGTGCGGCCGGACCAGAGTCTTGTAGAGCAGGATAATTATCGTTTTTTTCTCTGGAATTAGTCCCCTTTTTAATGCATGGCAATATTCTGTTTGCTTTGTTAGCAGCAGCTTGGCATTGCATGCCATTGTTGAGTCTATCATCTACTAGGACCTCCAGGTCCTTTTCCATCCTAGATTCCCCCAGAGGTTCTCCCCCCAGTGTATGGATTGCATTCATATTTTTGCCACCCAAATGCATTATTTTACATTTTTCTACATTGAACCTCATTTGCCATGTAGTTGCCCACCCCATTAATTTGTTCAGATATTTTTGCAAGGCTTCTTCATCCTGCGGAGAAGTTATTGCCCTACTTAGCTTAGTATTATCCGCAAATACAGAGATTGAACTGTTTACCCCATCCTCCAGGTCGTTTATGAACAAATTAAACAGGATTGGTCCCAGCACAGAACCTTGGGGGACCCCACTACCCACCCCTGACCATTCCGAGTACTCCCCATTTATCACCACCCTCTGAACTCGCCCTTGTAGCCAGTTTTCAATCCATGTACTCACCTTATGGTCCATGCCAACGGACCTTATTTTGTAAGGTAAACGTTTATTGGGAACTGTGTCAAATGCTTTTGCAAAATCCAGATACACCACGTCTACGGGCCTTCCTTTATCTAGATGGCAACTCACCTCCTCATAGAAGGTTAATAGATTTGTTTGGCAAGAACGAATTCTTGATGAATCCATGCTGATTACTGCTAATTATACCATTCTCATTACTAAAATCTTGTATATAATCTCTTATCATCCCCTCCAAGAGTTTACATACTATTGATGTTAGGCTAACTGGTCTGTAATTCCCAGGGATGTATTTTGGGCCCTTTTTAAATATTGGTGCTACATTGGCTTTTCTCCAATCAGCTGGTACCATTCCAGTCAGTAGACTGTCAGTAAAAATTAGGAACAATGCTCTGGCAATTACTTGACTGAGTTCCCTAAGGACACTCGGGTGCAAGCCATCTGGTCTCGGTGATTTATTAATGTTAAGTTTACCAAGTATAATTTTAATTCTGTCCTCTATTAACCATGGAGGTGCTTCCTGTGTTGTGTCATGACGATAAACACTGCAGTTTTGGTAACTGAAGCCCCCCGATTCCCTCGTGAAGACTGAGGAGAAGAATAAGTTTAAAACTTTCGCCATATCCCCATCCTTTGTAACCAGATGTCCTTCCTCATTCCTTATGGGGCCAATATGGTCTGTCCTCCCTTTTTTACTGTTTACATACTTAAAGAATTTCTTGGAATTTTTGTTTGCTCTCTTCCGCTATGTGTATTTCATGTTCTATCCCAGCCGTCCTAATTGCACCCTTACATTTCTTCTTGCATTTTTTATAATGTCTGAATGCTGATGATGATCCCTCAACCCTGTACTTTTTGAAGGCCTTCTCCTTTAATTTTATATGCATTTTTACATTGGAGTTAAGCCATCCAGGACTTTTGTTAGCTCTTTTAAATTTATTACCCAATGGGATACATTGGCTAATGCCCTTATTTAATATGCTCTTAAAGGAAACCCATCTCTCCTCCATGTTTTTTGTTCCTAAGATTTTATCCCAGTCTATGCCTTCTACCCATCAATTGTATTGCATGCTATGAGCAGCATATCTTAGTGTAAGTCATGTGACTACCTATTTATTTGATACAATGTGTTTTTTCCAAGAATTTGGTATGAACAATGTATGTAACAATAAATCATGTATTTGTATTTACATTTATGTATCCATTCTGTCCTTATTATTTGACATGGCGGGCCTCTTTCAAAGTCCCAATTAAATCCTTTTTCTCTTTGTACACTTGTTTCTTCTTACATGGTTGTGTTTTTGTCCAAGTTATATCCCAACATATGAGTGGTCCTGAAGAAGAGGAATGCTTATGAAGCGTGGAGACTAACATTTAAGTTGGAATACAAATGACACACTGCTTGGTTTTATTGAACAACATTGGGAGTTTTAATATTTGTAATTAAGTTTTGTAAAAATATATATATATATACATATATACACACTCACTGGCCACTTTATTAGGTACTCCTTGTTAGTACTGTGTTGGACCCCCCTTTGCCTTCAGAAATGCCTTTATCCTTCATGGCATAGATTCAACAAGGTGTTAGAAAAATTCCTCAGAGATTTTGGTCCATATTGACATGATAGCATCACGCAGTTGCTGTAAATTTGTCAGCTGCACATCCATGATATGAATCTCCCGTTCCATCACATCCCAAAGGTTCTCTATTGGATTGAGATCTGGTGACTGTGGAGGCCATTGGAGTACAGTGACCTCATTGTCATGTTATAGAAACCAGTGGTGAGATGACTGGAGCTTTGTGACATGGTGCATTATCCTGCTGGAAGGAGCCATCAGAAGATGGGTACACTGTAGTCATAAAGGGATGGACATGGTCAGCAACAATACTCAGGTAGGCCGTGGCATTTAAACGATGCTCAATTGGTACTAAGGGGCCCAAAGTGTGCCAAGAAAATATCCCCCACACCATTACACCACTACCAGCCTGAACCATTGATACAAGGCAGGATGGCTCCATGCTTTCATGTTGTTTATGCCAAATTCTGACCCTACCATCTGAATGTCACAGCTGAAACCGAGACGTATCAGACCAGGCAACGTTTTTCCAATCTTCTACTCTCCAATTTTGGTGAGCCTGTGCGAATTGTAGCCTCTGTTTCCTGTTCTTAGCTGACAAGAGTTACACCCGGTGTGATCTTCTGCTGCTGTTGCCCATCTGCTTCAAGGTTCGATGTATTGTGCATTCAGAGATGGTATTCTGCATACCATAGTTGTAATGAGTGGTTATTTGAGTTACTGTTGCCTTTCTATCATATGGAACCAGCCTGCCATTCTCCTCTGACCTCTGACATCAACAAGGCATTTTACTCCACACAACTTCTGCTCACTGGATATTTTCTCTTTTTTTGGACCAATCTCTGTAAACCGGAGAGATGGTTGTGTCTGAAAATCCTAGGAGATCAGCAGTTTTTGAAATACTCAGACCAGTCCGTCTGGCACCAACAATCACGCCACGTTCGGTCACTCTAATCCCCTTTCTTCCCCATTTTGATGCTCAGTTTGAACTTCAGCAAGTCGCCTTCACCATGTGTAGGTGCCTAAATGCATTGAGTTCCTGCCAGGTGATTGGCTGATTAGCAATTTGTGTTACCAAGTATTTGAACAGGTGTACCTAATAAAGTGGCCAGTGAGTGTATATAATATATATATATATATATATATATATATATATATATATATATATATATATATATATATATATATATATATATATATATATATATATATATATATACATATACACACCCCTCACATTTTTGTAAATATTTTATTATATCTTTTCATGTGATAACACTGAAGAAATGACACTTTGCTACAATGTAAAGTAGTGAGTGTACAGCTTGTATTACAGTGTAAATTTGCTGTCCCCTCAAAATAACTCAACACACAGCCATTAATGTCTAAACCGCTGGCAACAAAAGTAAGTACACCCCTAAGTGAAAATGTCCAAAGTGGGCCCAAAGTGTCAATATGTTGTGTGGCCACCATTATTTTCCAGCACTGCCTTAATCCTCTTGGGCATGGAGTTCACCAGAGCTTCACAGGTTGTCACTGGAGTCCTCTTCCACTCCACCATAATGACGTCACGGAGCTGGTGGATGTTAGAGACCCTGCGCTCCTCCACCTTCCGTTTGAGGATGTCCCACAGATGCTCAATAGGGTTTAGGCTGGAGACATGCTTGGCCAGTACATCACCTTTACCCTCAGCATCTTTAGCAAGGCAGTGGTCTTCTTGGAGGTGTGTTTGGTTCGTTATCATGTTGGAATACTGCCCTGCGGCCTAGCCTCAGAAGGGAGGGGATCATGCTCTGCTTCAGTATGTCACAGTACATGTTGGCATTCATGGTTCCCTCAATGAACTGTAGCTCACCAGTACTGGCAGCACTCATGCAGCCCCAGACCATGACACTCCCACCACCATGCTTGACTGTAGGCAAGACACACTTGTGTTTGTACTCCTCACCTGGTTGCCGCCACACACGCTTGACACCATCTGAACCAAATACATTTATCTTGGTCTCATCAGACCACAGGACATGGTTCCAGTAATCCATGTCCTTAGTCTGCTTGTCTTCAGCAAACTGTTTGCGGGCTTTCTTGTGCATCATCTTTAGAAGAGGCTTCCTTCTGGGATGACAGCCATGCAGACCAATTTCATGCAGTGTGCAGCGCATGGTCTGAGCACTGACAGGCTGACCCCCCACCCCTTCAACCACTGCCGAAATGCTGGCAGCACTCATACGTCTATTTCCCAAAGACAACCTCCAGATATGTCTCTGAGCACGTGCACTCAACTTCTTTTGGCCGACCATGGCGAGGCCCGTTCTGAGTGGAACCTGTCCTGTTAAACTGCTGTATGGTCTTGGCCACCATGCTGCAGCTCAGTTTCAGGGTCTTGGCAATCTTCTTATAGCCTAGGGCTAGGCCATCTTTATGTAGAGCAACAATTCTTTTTTTCAGATCCTCAGAGAGTTCTTTGCCATGTGACCAGTATGAGAGAGTGAGGCGATAACACCAAATTTAACACACCTGCTCCCCATTCACGATGAGACCTTGTAACACTAACGAGTCACATGACACCGGGGAGGGAAAATGGCTTTTGTTGCCAGGAGTTTAGACATTAATGGCTGTGTTTTGAGTTATTTTGAGGGGACAGCAAATTTACACTGTTATACAAGCTGAACACTCACTACTTTATAGTGTAGCAAAGTGTCATTTCTTCAGTGTTGTCACATGAAAAGATATAATAAAATATTTACAAAAATGTAAGGGGTGTACTCACTTTTGTTTTTATGGAGAGTTATATATGAATACATTTCTGGGGTGCCAGTCTGTAATCCTGATTCTTGTAATTTTTTGGGAGTTGCCACCACTTGGGAGGGCAACTCCAGGAATTTACTGTTTGTTGCCACCACCAAATGATTTTATAGTGTGAGGTGTGAAGTACCCCTTTTCCCCATTCCAAGTGAGGCCCACCCCAATGTACAATAGGCTAAGAATAGAATTGAATGACAGGCATATAATCAAATTTTTCTCTTGGAGTTTACACAATAAAACTGGTATCTTATTTAATATCATTATCAATGTTTTTAAACTCTGTTTTTTGCTATTTTTATTTTCACAAAATTTCTATTTTTTTATTCATACTTTGTAACAATCCTCTGAAAGCGTGCACTGTATGGAAAAACATTGTTTTATGGCATTTTGGATTAAATGTTTTTAGCAAAACTGGTAAGACACATAACAGATCTTCAATCCTCTTTTTTGCCAGGCATGGGAATTTTATACATCAAGCCATAAGGCAATTAGGGCGACTGTCCATAGACTTGCCACAATATGATTTATTTAATTGCATTTGTAATTGCCAAGGCCGTGTGTCCTTGGACGGAATCCCACCGCGCTTCTCCTTCAGGGTATAAATTCACGATACGAACAGCTAAAACATTCACTCAACATCTCAGAGATCAACCATGAAGTTCCTCGTAATTGCAGCCCTCCTGGGCTTGGCAGGTATGAATTTCAATTGTACTATACAATAGCTATCTGCTGTTTTATGAGGTTTTTTTCTTTTTTAATGACTAACTAAGAGATCTATTTAAAAAAATAAATGTTGCAAGCATTTGTCTAGGCTGCAAACATTTTCCCTGTATTTTCTCGAATACTATAACCTTCAATGATCACCATCTCCGTCTGGTGGCCAAAATGCAGTATATTTCAATGCAATACCATGTTTTGGCCACTAGATGGAGATGATGATCATAGGAAGTCATAGAATTAGAGGGGTAGGCAACCAGTAGCCCCCCAGCTGTTGTGGAACTACATTTCCCATGAGGCACTGCAAGGCTGGCAGTTACAATTACTCCCAGAGGCATGATGGAACTTGTAGTTATGCAACAGCTGGAGAGCCCCAGGTTGCCTACTATATGGCTAAAATTTGTGCAGTCTGGCCAAATGTTTGTGACATTCATCCAATAATGAATGTTCCATAAATAGACTCCTAAGTAACAGTTTTGGTCTCTCTGGTAAAAATTACTCAATGGAAATATCCTATTTGGCTGTTTTGCTTTGGTGCAAAGTAGTACTTTTGGCTAATGTTATTAAAATGGTAAATATAGAAAATATAGAACACTCCTATTTATAAATGGCCTTTTAAAATCTCTGCCCTTTCACTGCTCTGCTTTATATTATAACAAGCTGAATTCCAGGCAAATGTACGACACATTTTAATGCAAATCTGTATTAATTAATACATCATTCTATTTAGTTTTTTAATGCAATTTGACCTGGTATCAGCGGCATAAAGTCCCTGCACAGCAGACTGAGAGAGGGACGTACATCAGAGCTCATAATGGGAGAGAGAAATGCAACACAAGGTGTCAGTTAGCTATTCTGCAATGCCCATGTGCTAGCAAGAGACAGCCTGATAGGAGGAAAGAGCAGTGTGACAGAGAGGTGAGATCTAGACATGTGCATGACGAAAAAAAAAATGTCATTTAGTTTAGATTCATTAATCTAGCTATTTAGTTTCATTCAATTCATATTTGGGATTCGTATTCGGAATTCGTTTTGTATTTTTTTCAAATTTTCTTCGAATTAACCGATTATTTTGGATTCAAAATGTTCAAATTGCTAGATTTTGAATCGTTCAAATCAAAAATTTTATATATTTTTTTCAATTAGGGTGTGGCAAAGTGAACAAACAAAAGAAAGATCATCAAATGATTACAATGACTCTTTAAATCCACCTTTGGCTTAACAAAAACAGCATTATTTCAAAATGGTACTCTAATAACACACAGTCTTAGATTTCAGAAATATGTTTACAGTTTGAATTCAAATGGAATTCGATGTAAAATTTGATTAAAATTGCTCGTTATTCGGCGCATTCGGAAAACTGCGTTTATACTGTAATTTGGCTATTCAGAAATATCCGAATCTCCGAATAACGAAAAATTTGTCTGAATATTTATTCGGAACAAAACGAACCGCACATGTCTAGTGAGCTCATCAGTCTGCTGCTTCTCCTTCACTGTCCAGTCAAAGGCTGAAGGAAGGACAAGATCTGTAAGCATAATTAACTGCAGCAAAGCAAAAAGTAGGTCTTCTGCAGGGTTTTGCTGTGTTTAGCGGAGGGCCTGGAGTTCAGCTTTAAGCAATCTGCTGTTATACTGGCTGGACAATAAGAATTACTAAATTCAATTTTTGGCTGCAGCTGCCTTTGATGATGATGACAAGATTGTTGGAGGTTACACCTGCACCAAGAACTCCATCCCTTACCAGGTCTCTCTGAACTCTGGGTACCACTTCTGTGGAGGGACCCTGATGAACGGCCTGTGGGTGATCTCCGCTGCTCACTGCTACAAATCGTAAGAGCAATTTCTTTTCTTCTTTAAATTCTGTATGTTCTTTGTCCAATACATTTTTGTTTTCTTTGCTTTATTGAAATAGCCAAAGAACATTTGTTCAGAAGTTATCTTTAACGTTGAAGTTTGCCTTTCCTGGTTCCTCCCCCAGTCCCCACCAGCCTGCTAGTGAAATAAAAAAGAAAAGCTTTTTTATTTTTTTTTACATACCTTATTTTAGCCCCTGTGATATCATCACTGGGTCGCTGTGCTTCTCAATGCAATGCAGGCAGATTGTGGCTTGTGGGAGGGCGCAGTGCCTCAGTACTTCTTTAAAGAGCCCTCAGCCCTAATGCAAGCATTGGGCTGGCTCTTGGGAGGAGTTATGCAAACATCACACCTTGATGGGTAGATGGTGGTGTAGGGGAGAATCATAATTAGGCAGATTGCATTTGCACACAGACAGCCAACTCTGGGGTCTGCATCTCCCCCTGAATGGCCATCCCTGTTGTCTTTTGGCCAGTTGCCTGATGTGTTGAATCCTCTTTTCCTTGGTTTACTCTCTGCAGTGAGTGATTCTGACATATACCAAATGTGGTGCTGGCATGATGGCATCAGCATAACTGTCTACATGAATACAAGGTGCTCAGGGGTGGGGCAAGGGTTTTCTCCCTGTGGTTGGTAGTCCTGACAGAAGCACAAAGTAGTGCTGACATGTTGACATCAGCATAACTGTCTGCATAAATACAAGGTGCTCAGGGATGGGGCTAGGGTTTTCTCCCTTTGGTGGATGGTCCTGAGAGATGAAGAAAGTGGTGCTGACATGATGACATCAGCACAGCTTTCTGCATGAATACAAGGTGCTCAGGGGTGGGGCTAGGGTTTTCTCCCTTTGGTGGATGGTCCTGAGAGATGAAGAAAGTGGTGCTGACATGATGACATCAGCACAGCTCTCTGCATGAATACAAGGTGCTCAGGGGTGGGGCTAGGGTTTTCTCCCTTTGGTGGATGGTCCTGAGAGATGAAGAAAGTGGTGCTGACATGTTGACATCAGCACTGCTCTCTGCATGAATACAAGGTGCTCAGGGGTGGGGCTAGGGTTTTCTCCCTTTGGTGGATGGTCCTGAGAGATGAAGAAAGTGGTGCTGACATGATGACATCAGCACAGCTCTCTGCATGAATATAAGGTGCTCAGGGGCGGGGCTAGGCTTTTCTCCCTGCGATGGGTGGTCTTGAGAGATGAAGAAAGTGGTGCTGACATGATGACATCAGCACAGCTCTCTATATGAATACACAACCCTCAGGGGTGGGGTTTAGGATGTGCTGCTATCACAGTCTATCCTTGATCTTTTGGGTTGATTGATGCTGGGAAGACATAGGACATCTTGTGGTAAAGATGATGTACTGTAGGCAAGAGCAGTGGATTGAATACTTTTTTTGTTTTTTTGGGGGGGGCCATTAAAAAAATGCCCAGAAGTGAAGCTTACCCTTCTCCAATCAATTACCTTATTACTCAACCAAACTGCTAAACTTGAGCACTTAAAAGCACTCTGGTGCCATGTAAAAGACATTCAATTAACTACATAAAGGCCTAAAGATCCTTTTAGCATGTGATAAATATTTACATTTTCCTAATTTTTCTAGGAGCATTCAGGTCAGACTGGGAGAACATAACATTGCCCTGAATGAGGGCACTGAGCAGTTCATCAACTCTGCCAGGGTCATCAGACATGGAAGCTACAACTCCAGAACCCTCGACAATGACATCATGTTGATCAAGCTGGCCTCTCCCGCCACCCTCAACTCCTACGTCAAGGCCGCACCTCTGCCCTCTGGCTGTGCCGCTGCCGGCACCAGCTGTCTGATCTCTGGATGGGGAAACACTCTGAGCAGTGGAAGTAAGTCACAAAATATTATTTCCTAGATTATTTCACAGGTAAATCTTGAATAGGTCAAATGTAGAAGATTCATTTTTTGCTGACCTTTCTTTTTGGGTTTTTTTCCCTTTTAGCTAATTATCCAGATCAACTGCAGTGTCTCAATGTCCCAATTCTGACAGATAGCCAGTGCCAAAACTCTTACCCTGGAGAAATCACTAAAAATATGTTCTGTGCTGGCTATCTGGCTGGTGGAAAGGACTCCTGCCAGGTAATCTATGATTGTTTTTGTATTTGTAGAGCTATTTGCAAGAAGGGTGGTGAAACAAAGTACTACATCTGCAAATGTACATGTACTTTTGAGGTACCAAATAGCTAAGATATATAAGTACATATTCCATGGGGTTTTACTCAAGTGTAGTGCTTACCAATAAGTTTAGTCCAGCCAGAAAATACAGTTTTAGGGCACACTTTAAAAATAAAGTTCCTAAAATTAGGATTTCTACACAGGGTTCAGCTTCATACAGCATTTAAAGCACAAAAACTTCATGTTACTAGCAGTTCACCTCGTGCTACACAGCTCTCTGGGATACAGACTCTCAATCCAGTTCACACTATGCTTCTGCACCACTGAAACTCCAGGTGTCAGCCTGGTCAGTGCATATGTGCCCCTGCTGCTCCCTGCAGCACTGGCCCATGCCCTCACCTCTGGGCAGGGGACCTCCTGTCTCCCGGTTGGAGCCCTGAACCGCAGACTGCCCCTTGATTATAAAGGCTGTGTACTCCTGCACACACAGCCTGCTGGTCCTCAGTAAAACTTGGGCAAAGTGATAGAGACTTTGTACCTCCAATGACTCTTTGAAGTCTCCGAAATCTAGAACCTATGCTGGGTGTTCCTGCAATAAAAAGGCTGTGTGCTCCTGCAAACACATGAAAGACAAAAACAGAACATTCCATAGCTCAGCTCTCCAACCAGTCTGCCAACTGACCAAATTAACCTGTCCAACAGTCTGCGTTAAAAACAGGGGTTTAGTTAGCATGCATTTGCAAATGCATGCATAAGCTGCAAGGCCTCTTCATGGCACCCTGTGCATGCTTGCAGTCCTAACACTACTGAATTTATAAGCATCTCCACAATGGAAGCACATGCATTAAATGGATGGGATAGATGAGGGGCAGGTGGGCCTGGAGGCAGCCCAATCCCCCTTAAAGGAACAGGAGCACACTGGACACCCAGCAAGAGCACAATGGCAGCAAAGGTGTACAGTGTCCCCGGACCATATTTTACACCAGTAACAAACCAAAAGGCCCCTGCCCCCTCCTTCACACACTGAGGACCTGCTGGTCCTCAGTGGTCCTGCTGTACCTCCAATGACTCTTTGAAGCCTCCAAACTCCAGAACCTCTGCTGGGTGTTTCAATTCCAATTATCTCTGCTTAGAACAGCCATTCTGGAGCCTCTGAAGCTCAATTCATGAGAAGCATGTGTGCCGTTTTACCTCATATATAATATATATATATATATATATATATATATATATATATATATATATATATATATATATATATATATATATATATATATATATATATATTTTAATTGTTTACCTTTTTTCTTTTTTTTCATTTTCCTTTTTATTTTTGTTCAGCAATAGATCGCTTCTAATAATGTTCTATTGCTGGCTGCAAACAGCCTGCAATAGATCTACTGCTGTAGCTACAGGCTGGACAGGGATGTAACAGCTCTGTTGTGGCCTCTATACTCATTTCACTGCATTCCCCATGTAAACACAACATTGAAGTGTTCTGTTTACATTCATGTTTACAACATGCTCCTATAGATCAGTCTGTAGAATGATTGGAAGGCCAGGAGCTAATTGGCGCCAACATTTGGTGATTTTAGTGCCAGTGCAGGCAGAGGCCACAGTAGGGTTGCCACCTGTCCAGGATTCACCCAGACAGTCCAGGTTTTGAATGATGTGTCCCGGTTTCAGTCCACCTGAAACCCAGACACATTATTTGGACAGGGCTGTGGCTCCCAAAGTAACGAAGATAGTCACATCTATTGCCATCCGGGAGTTGTGGGCGGCTGTATGGTGGCAGGTTCGGCATCCCTAGGGAGGGGCGAGGCGATGATGTCAGCAAGAGCAATTTGGCCAAAAGCACTGTTCGCCACAGTGCACTGTGCACGCTGCATTACTACTATCCTTGGGCCACCCAAAGGTGTCCCAGGTCTTTTATAATATTATAGTGTATACTGCGAGAAAAAAAATTGCCCCGCACCGCTAAAGTGTTCGGGTTTGGCTTAAAGAAAAGGTGGCAACCCTAGGCCACAGGCGCACTGGGGATAATAAGCCATCATCCCAGTGCTGTTTTTTTTTAGACAGGCACATCCTCAATAGAAAACCTTGTCCCCTGCCAGCATGCTTTAGAGAAGTTCCCTTGCTCTCTGTGGGGAAGCAGTGGTCTATCTTCAGAAGTCTGGCATTCCCTCTGTTGAGCTAGACCCAGAGTTCTCCAATCAGCAGAGAGCATGAGCTTTGTGGAGTATAGGTCTGACTCAGCTGGGGTGTGTCAGACCTCTGCAGAGAGACCACAACATACCCACAGAAAGCAAGGGCCCCACTCTGCATATGCTGGCAAGGGATAGGCATTTCTACTCAGGCTATGGCTGAGGATTTAGAAGGAAAATAAACTGTAAGACATTGAACACCTTTTTATTTTTTTTATTTTTTTTGGGGACCTTTCACATGGGCCTTCCGCCCAGCGGACTCCGCTTTGCTCAGCGGGGGATTGATCCACTGATCCCCGCTGAGCAGGTGGATGACATGTCCATCTCCGCTCACTGTGCAGAGACAGACCTGTCAGAGTCCTGCTCTCCTCTATGGGGAGATCGGATAAAAACAGACCGCTTGTCTGTTTTCATTGATCCTATCTGATCCGCCAGACAGATGGAAAATAGGGTTTCCATCCGTCTGGTTTTCCCTGACAGGATCAAATAGCAGCGAATGTCAGCGGACATGTCACTGCTAAAATCCGCCGCTCCATAGGGGTGAATGGAGCGTCCGAAAACTGACAGGCAGACCTGATCGGAAAACCTGTATGAAAGGGGTCGTTTTTTTATCATCTGGAATGTATTTAGCTGATTTAAATTGAAAATTCAGTGGGCTTTAAGTATTAGACAAGATATAACTATAAATGGTGAATACTGTGCAATCTAAATATAAGACATAAAATAAGTGACTTCACAGCAGCAACTTTTCTGTGTTACACACACAGCATAAGTCAATAGTCCATAAATAAAGTTGCGCTAAAGTTGTGAAAAAAAGTTAGACAAGAAAGACAGAAAAACACGCAAACAAAGAGTCCAAACAGCAATGAAGGAATCAATCCCACAATGCACTACTGATCGCCGGAATAGTGTGTGATTTCCAAAGAAAAGCCTCTACCTTATAAATTGTCCGCTTACCAGCTCTTTATGACCTCCTATTACAGAAGGTCTATCCCGCTTGTGGCCAGTATACCCAGCCAAGGCCTCTGTTCTTCCAGGGGGATCAAGTTGAAAAGCACTTGCCACTCAAGGGAGAACCCGATCATAAAAGGACCCCAAAAAAGATAAGGCTTCCATAGTGTAAAATCTTCAACATTGTGTTTATTATAAAAAAGATTGCACTTACAAGTCGATAAAAACATGCATAAATAAGCCGGCTGGTTCAAATGTAGCAGCCCGTCCTTCCCGGACCTGGGCGCACGTCACTGTTGAAGATTTTACACTGTGGAACCCTGGTTGAGAAACCCTGCCATGCGTCATTGTTCTCCTAAGGAATCAACTTGCTCTGGTATGAGATCATTTGACCCTACAGAACTGCTACAGTGGTTATGCAAGCTCTCTTAGTTTTAGATCTGCTAAAAAGAAGATTATTCTTTTAAATGTGGTTTACGATTTTGAAGATGTCTATTTGATTTGAAAAATCTGTCTCCTCAGGGTGACTCCGGTGGCCCCGTGGTGTGTAACGGACAGCTCCAGGGTGTTGTCTCCTGGGGATACGGCTGTGCTCAGAAGAACTACCCCGGAGTCTACACCAGGGTCTGCAACTACAACTCCTGGATCGCCAGCACTGTGGCTGCCAACTGAACCTTTATCCAGAAGGATCCTTTCTAATGATCTCAGAAACAAATTGGAATTACTATCTGCATCAATGAATAAACTAACACTAATGGCCTAAAAACTATGGTGTGATATTTGTTTTGATATGTAATCTATAAAAATATATAGTTTTTAATAAGGGTCAGATTGTCTAAACACTGAGCTTCGGTCAAGCAACTAAATAAACAGATGAAAAAAAAAATATATATATATATAACGGAGCCATCTTGCAAAGAATTGTATTTCTGTCAATTCAGTCCTGAGGTTACCACAGCTGTGCCACACAGCACGGTCCTGTCTGGTAGGGTAAGAGACCTTATTTCTCCTAGCTGCAATAAAGTAACAAGTCTTATCCCTCCTCCAGCCTGTGGTTGGACAGTGAAGGAGAAGCAGCAAACTAATGAGCTCATCTCACTGTCCCGCTGCTCTCTCCTCCAATCAGCATGTCCCTTTTTAGCAGTACAAGCCCACTGATTGGCTTCTTATGCTACTTTTCACTTTCTCAGTCTAAGCTCTGCTGTACATGGGTGGCAAAAGGGTACCACGTCAGATTAGGTACCTAAATTTCTTGCATTAAAAACGCACAAGAAACTTTTTTCAACTTTAGTTCAGGGATATACAGACTTTGTAAATGTCCTGGCCTATAGTGAGGACTAGTACTGTACTCAAACAAGCACTCAGTGTAGGGAGGCACAACTCTAGTCCCTGCATGAACAGACTCTAGTCCCTGCATGAACAGACTCTAGTCCCTGCGTGAACAGACTCTAGTCCCTGCATGAACAGTTGACTCCTTAGGAACAACCCTAAAACAAGAAACTTGGGGTAGTGATCATTGCACCAGCATAAACTGAAACAAAGGCAAGGATTAAAAAATGAACAAGCTTCAGACTCAGTCAGTTATTAAAACCACAGCTGAAATTTCTTAAAAAAACTGAGGGATTGATATTACTTTAAGGGTTACCCTAGCTATGGAAAATACACACAGCTATACAATACATAGTCTCTTCTAATCCCCTCCTCCCACTGATCAGTCTGTTGGCAGCCAGCATTGTCCAAAGTCTAAGTTGAGGCGCTCTAAACTGAGTTTTGCTATCCAAGCAAGGGGAACACTCTTCAAATTCATGGGGTCCCAGTAAGAGGTAGCACTGTCCTTTTAAGAAGGAATTTGACATTAATGGGGGTCAAAGGCTTCTCACTTCTTTGGCCTCCATCCCAAAGAGTCCTGCCTCTCCTGGCTTGAACAGTCCCTGACATGTCAGTAGCAGACCTAGAATTCAGCAGTGCTCGAACAATAAAATTGCAACTAGATAGCCTCTATCTGGGTTACTCGGTTGCTGTCCCTTTGCAGACTTCCGGATGCAGCTCCAAGTATGTGGGCTCCCATATTCCGCAGCAGAACTCAGGTGCAGCAGTAGGGATCAGGGTGGCAAATGCAGTTTTTGATGCATGTAGGCTAGTTTAATACAGTGTACTGCACTAGCAAGGTAGTCAAATCGCCCAGGCTGGGGAAGAAATAAAGTGGTTGTAAACCCCATTCATGAAATTTTAACTAAGCACATATATCTGTAGTGTTTACTTGTCTCTCGCCAAAGCTCTAAGTGTCGTTTCTCTCTGGTGTTTCCATCCTCTGTTATCAGCAGAGCCACTTCTGACAAGTTCTCTGACACATGAGATAACGTGAGCTAAAAGTATGTGTCGGGGAGGGTGCTTAGAGGGAGATAAGCACTGAGCTTGTCTGTTCAGAATACAGCTTTGCATATTCCTTCATTCCTCTGCCTATGTGGAGAGAGAGGGGGGGGGGTCCCTTTCCTCCAATCAGCTTTCACACAGCGTAAGTGCAGTCTCCCCTTCCTCTTCACTATGCTGAGACAGTTGAAGCAGGATTTTTAACATGATCTGCACTTCTGAAAGGGTGTAGAAAAGGGAAGACAGCAGATATACAAGTAAAAGTTACAGTTCCTTGAAAAAGTATTCATACACCTTGAATTTTCCACATTTTGTCATGTTACAACCAAAAACCTAAATGTATTTTATTGGAATGTTATGTGATAGACCAACACAAAGTGGCACATAATTGTGAAGTGGAAGGAAAATGATACAAGGTTTTCAAAATTTTTTATAAATAAATAAATGAAAAGTGTAGCGTGCATTTGTAAATAGAGTCCACCTGTGTGTAATTTAACATCAGTGTAAATACAGCTGTTCTGTAGAGCTCTTAGAGGTTTGTTAGAGAACCTTAATGAACAAACAGCATCACGAAGGCCAAGGAACACACCAGACAGGTCAGGGATAAAGTTGTGGAGAAGTTTAAAGCAGGGTTAGGTTATAAACAAATATCCCAAGCTTTGAATATCTTACAGAGCACTGTTGAATCCATCATCTGAAAATGGAAAGAGTAAGGCACAACTGCAAACCTATCAAGACATGGCCGTCCACCTAAACTGACAGGCCGGGCAAGGAGAGCATTAATCAGAGAAGCAGCCAAGAGGCCCATGGTAACTCTGCAGGAGCTGCAGAAATCCACAGCTCAGGTGGGAGAATCTGTCCACAGGACAACTATTAGTCGTGTACTCCACAAATCTGGCCTTTATGGAAGAGTGACAAGAAGAAAGCCATTGTTGAATGAAAGCCATAAGAAGTCCCATTTGCACTTTGCGGGAAGCCATGTTTGGGACACAACAAACATGTAGAAGAAGGTGCTCTGGTCAGATGAGACCAAAATGTAACTTTTTGGCCTAAAATCAAAAAGCTATGTGTGGCGGAAAACTAACACTGCACATCACCCTGAACACACCACCCCCACCGTGAAACATGGTGATGGCAGCATCATGTTGCGGGGGTTCTTTTCTTCAGCAGGAACAGGGAAGATGGTCAGAGTTGATGGGAAGCTGGATGGAGCCAAATACAGGGCAATCTTAGAAGAAAACCTGTTAGAGTCTGCAAAAGACTTGAGACTGGGGCGGAGGTTCACCTTCCAGCAGGACAACAACCCTAAACATACAGCCAGAGCTACAATGGAATGGTTTAGATCAAAGCATATTCATGTGTTAGAATGGCCCAGTCAAAGTCCAGACCTAAATCCAATTGAGAATCTATTGCAAGACTTGAAAATTGCTGTTCACAGATGCTTTCCATCCAATCTGACAGAGCTTGAGCTATTTTGCAAAGAAGAATGAGCAAAAATGTCACTCTCTAGATGTGCAAAGCTGGTAGAGACATCCCCAAAAAGACTTGCAGCTGTAATTGCAACAAAAGGTGGTTCTACAAAGTATTGACTGGGGGCTCAATACAAATGCACGCCACACTTTTCACATATTTATTTGTTAAAAAATTTGAAAATCATTTATCATTTTCATTCCACTTCACAATTATGTACTAGTTTGTGTTGGTCTATCACATAAAATCCAAATATAATAAGTTTACATTTTTGGTTTTAACATGACAAAATGTGGAAAAGGGTATGAATACTTTTTCAAGGCACTGTATGTAGGAGGATTTGTTCCATCCCTGTGTATCATCTGAGGCTATTCACTTCACTGAGTATATGTAAGGGTTTACAACCAATTTAACTTTCATTACCTCAGTTCCCAGGCTTTTTGGTCTTGGGCCGGCTTTCCACCCCCTGTGAAACATAAATAGGGGATAGGTCCAACTCTGGGAGCAGCCGTGGGAGCTCAAGAGCGAGGGAACACACCAAGTTCATGGAGTCCGGAAGTTTGAGAGCCAGCATGTAGCCAGACAAGATGCCAGGGTTCCGGTAGACACTACCATTTATAGCAGATCGCCATTTATGGACTAACATCTTTAAAATTAGGCCTGGGCAGCCACTCCCCATTAGTTAGTTTAAGGCCTGGACTATGTTGTATCTGTTATTTGTTCTGCAAAGAAGAGTTACAGTAAAGATTGTCAAACTGTTTCAAGCCTGGTCTGAAGTCATTCAAAGGGGTGCTTGATGGTTCCTGGCATATAAAAGAACAGGGTCAGTAAAACACGTGTTGAGTATGAAGCAAAACCACTACTCAAACGGTTAACAAGAGTAGGCAAAGCAAGAGGAGGAAGAATGCAGTTTCTATGGGTAACCAGTCTCTAGTGCAGAGTACAAGCAGCCGGTCATCAGGGCCGGATTCCTCACAAGGCCACCGAGGCCAGGCCTCGGGGCGGCAGTAGTGCGGGGGCGGCGCCGCTCCTGCGGCGACTTCTCGGCCGCCCCCCCCCCGCACTAACATAGCCCCTGCAAACTTTCTTAGTCCTGCAAGCAGGGGCGAGCAGGGGCGGGCTGGGCCGGGGGCGTGTGACTGTGTCATACTGCGCTGCACTCTGGGAGTTGTAGTCTGGCCTCACTGAAGTTCCTGGCAGTGGGAGGAATTCAGCAGCGCAACAGACTACAACTCCCACCTCCCAGGAGCTTCAGAGGTAGCCGGCACGTCACACGTGACCTGAGCAGTTGTGAGCTGGGACCGGGAGCTGGCTTGAGGAGAGGCAGAGATGAGAAGTGACTGAGATTCATCACCCCCTCCGAAGAGGCCGTGCAAGCAGAGTAAGTACCTAGCTGTAACACAGACCCTGACACACCCCCAGCTGACCCCCCACATTCCATGGGCACTGATCAGGCTGCACTGATGATGGGCACTGGTGAGGCAGGCAGCACTGATTAGGCTGCAACTTATGGGCACTGTCTGCATGGGTGAAGCGGCACTGATCAGAAGGCACTGATGGGCACTGTCTGCACTGGGGAGGAGGCATGGATGGGTACTGATGATGGTTAGCTGATTCGGTGGTTTAACCACTTCAGCCCCGGAAGGATTTACCCCCTTCCTGACCAGGCCATTTTTTTGCGATACGGCACTGCATCGCTTTAACTGACAATTGTGCGGTCGTGTGATTTTGGACCCAAACAAAATTGACTTCTTTTTTTCCCCACAAATGGAGCTCTCTTTTGGTGGTATTTGGTCACAGTTTTTATTTTGTGCGCTACAAACAAAAAAAGAGCGAAATTTTGAAAAAAAACAACCAATTCTTTTAACTTTTTAATATAATAAATATCCCAAAATATATATATATATATATATATATATATATATATATATATATATATATATATATATATATATTTCTTCATCAGTCTAGGCCAGTACTGTATGTATTTTTTTTACATATTTTTGCTAAGTTATAGCGTCTGCATCTACAAAATAGGGAATAGATTTGACATTTTTATTATTTTTTTCTAGTAATGGCAGTGATCAGCGATTTTTAGCAGGACTGCGACATTGCGGCAGACAGATCGGACACTTGACACTTTTTTGGGACCACTGACATTTTTTTACAGCGATCAGAGCTAAAAATAGCCACTGATTACTGTATAAATGACACTGGCAGGAAACAGGTTAACACTAGGGGGGCAATCAAGGGGTTAAATGTTCCATAGGGAGGTGTTTCTAACTGTGGGGGGGCAGTGTAGTGACTGGGAGTAGTGAGAGATCGCTGTTCCTGATCACTAGGAACAGCAGATCTCTCTCTCTCTAACTCCCCTGTCAGAACGGGGATGTCTGTTTTTATTGACAGATCCCCGTTCTGTCTCTCTCAGGAGCGATCGCGGGTCACCGGCAGATATCGCGGCTTCTGGCCACACACATAGGCTCCAGCGTCATGCCGCGGGCGCCGGGGAGCTAACCTGCTGCCGTATAACGACGGCAGCTGATCGGCAAGGTTTTAATGGGCCACTTGACTGGACTTGCCCCCAAGGCCTAAGGCTGCCAGCCCTCCCCTGCTGGCGAGGGCGTCAGATTGAGTGCTCTGTGCGCATGTGCAAAGGTCTCTGAACTGTCAATGCTGCTGAGATGAAGATAGTGTGTTCCTTGCTTCTGGGCTCAAAGAGGAGAAGAGGAACCCACCACCTGAGAAGATGAGATCCATGGCGAGGGCGAGGAAACTGGCCAAAAGTAGGTTCCTTTTCTTTCCTTGCAGCCCCCCTGGCAGGCAGCACAGCCTCCCCCCAGAGCTGATCCCTTCTGGCAGCAAGGCTGCACCTTCTTCCCCCCTCTGCCTAGGCAGGCCAGGCTTGCAAAAAAGGGATACAGTATATGTGCTTCTATTTTCCTGACCTCCAGAGGAAGCTTCCCAGGCAAAGCAGTGAGCTTTGTGCCCTGTGCCAGGCCCTGTGGAGCATCAGGTAGCTCCCCTGCACCATCCCTGGCACCCACAAAAAGCCCAATCTGTGCAAAAACTAAACCTACCTAAAAGTTAACGAGAGTCATTTTTTTTTCTCTCGATCCTTCCCTTTATTGAAACGTTCCAAGTCTTGTGAAACTACATTCCTGGCTTTTGATATAGCGGGTGCTAGAGGACTGCCCACGAGTCATCAAAACTGACTGAGCTGTGTGACACCAGCCCAGAGATCACTGCTGCCCATCCACTGCTGCCTCCATTTTCAGGCATTTTTCTGCCATCATTTGCTGGTAATCGCCAGATCTAGGCTGCAGAATTTGGGCAGGAGAAGGGAGAGTGGGGAGCTGGGGGGTGCAGGAGTTTTTTTTGTGTGTGTGTGTTGCAATTTATGTATTACTTTGCACCCTTTGAAATTCCTTCATGTGTTGCTTTTGGGTTTTGTTTTGCGTTCTATGCAACGTTGTGTAGTGTAGTTTGTAGGTGCATTTTGTTGGAGATTTTATTTTTTTACTTTTTGTTATTAGGTATTGTGATGTCATAGTGCTGTGGACTGTCAGCCCAGCTGTTTTATGGAGTGTGACAATAGGGGCACAGATCAGGGCTGTCAGTGTGTTTGTGGCTTAGTGCAAAACAGCTGGACTGTCCTGCAATGCTGCCTGGGATCTGATCTCTATTATTATCATTATTATTTATCATAAAAAATGCAGTACTGGTCAGGATTTGCACTGTGCACTGTATTATTATTATTATTATTATTATTATTATTATTATTATTATTATAATAGACATTTTCTGCATTACAGAGTATTTTCAGTCTGTACAATTAAAGGCAGTTATTTTCAGTGTTCTCGTGTGTGGAGATATGTTTTTAACTGATCTATTGTAGCAGTCATCGATAAAGGACGAAAATGGTTGCGTGTGTGTGTGTGTGGGGGGGGGCGGCATTGAAGGACCCGGCCTTGGGGCGGCAAAGGGAGTAAATCCGGGCCTGCCGGTCATGAGGCATGGTACCTTGCTTAGGTGAACGGTTCTCCGGTAGCGAGGGGATTGGTGTTCTGGTTCCCCCCTAGCAGTTGGTCCCCCCAAAAGTAACCAGGACCAAACCCGCAGGTATGGAGACCTTATGTACATGGCCGCATGGTATGGGAGAAAAGGAATTAACTAGAGCTTGCATGAGGTCCACGCTAGGTGCCCACGGTACCAAATTTTGTCACTGGGAGTTGGCAGAGGTACGCTGGACTGATGGAGTGGGCAGAGGCTTAGCGGTGTTCCTCCTAAATGCAAACACTTGACAGCAAGGTGTGTAGTAACACTGAATAGTACATTTCACAGAGGAAACCTGTACTTTTAAAAACCAACAAATACGAAAAAAGGGGTGTTCATAGGTGGCCTGTTGGTATTTACATTTCATAACAGAATACATCGAACCATCATCTGAAAAATATCCAAAATACTTTAATATACAAAATCCAATTTCTAAAACCATACTCAAGTATGTATGGGTATATTCAAAATTCCTGTCTATTACAGCAGAAAATTACTGTCATGTGTTGTTAACGCGTTTTGCTGTTTATACTCTTTTTCAGAACATTTCTCTTATGACAGTTTAGCCCAAAAAGGAACTCTTAGATCTAAAAGTGAAAAACATAAAATAAAACTATATGCATAGATGTAAATTAACATGCAAACGATAACCATTAATGAATAAAACAACCTGTCCCCCCCAAGGAGGGAGAAATGGAGAAAAAAAAAGGCGGGGTGAAGAAGGAAAAAAGGGGGTAACCACACAACTTCCAAAAGCATCTCTAGAAGTGCAAAGAGAGAAGATTAGGTTGTCCCAGGCTGTGGGGAAGTGTATAGCGAGACGAACGAGACGAAAAGGACCGGAAGGAGATGGTTTTGAAAATTGGAAAAAGTAAAATACTTGACCATTAGGGATGAACCGAACACCCCCCCCCCCGGTTCGGATTGCACCAGAACAGGCAAAAGTTTTAGCGAACATTCAAACCATATTAAAGTCTATGGGACAGGAACATGAAAAATCAAGTGCTCATTTTAAAGACTTGTAAATTATTGCCATACAAAGTGCAATGCAAAAAAAACTCTTTAAAATTACAGTTTTTTCAGGAGCAGTGATTTTAATAATTCTTAAAGTGAAACAATAAAAATGAAATATTCCTTTAAATATCGTGCCTGGAGGGTCCTGCCTGTAAAGTAGTGCATCTGTGCAATGTGTAGAACTGTGCCGCAGCAAAATGACATTTCTAAAGGAAAAAATGTAGTTTAAACTTGCTCGCAGGTGGAATGTATTGCCAGCTCTTGGCAATATATATTCAAAATCAAGAAAAAAAATTGTGTGCATTCCCCCTCCTCAATCCATACCAGGCCCTTCGGGTCTGGTATGGATTTTAAGAGGAACACCAGACCCTGACAACCAACAGGCAAAAAGTTTGAGCAAACATTCAAATCATATTAAAGTCAAACACATGAAAAATCAAAAGTGCTGACCATTGGTTGTTGGGTCTGCGGGCGGAATTTGGAAGCCCCCTTTAACAAGGAGGCCCCCAGATCCCAGTCCCCCCTATGTGAATGGGTAGGGGTACATTGTACCCCTACATTGTACCCCTACCCATTCACCAAAAAATGTGAATAGCCTAGGTCATCTTTATGTAGAGCAACAATTCTTTTCATCAGATCCTCAGAGAGTTCTTTGCCATGAGGTGCCATGTTGAACTTCCAGTGACCAGTATGAGAGAGTGAGAGTGATAGCACCAAATTTAACACACCTGCTCCCCATTCACACCTGAGACCTTGTAACACTAACAAGTCACATGACACCGGGGAGGGAAAATGGCTAATTGGGCCCAATTTGGACATTTTCACTTAGGGGTGTACTCACTTTTGTTGCCATCGGTTTAGACATTAAGGGCTGTGTGTTAAGTTATTTTGATGGGACAACAAAATTTACACTGTTATACAATCTGTACACCCACTACTTTACATTGTATACAATGTTAGTGACACCCCCAGATTGGTTCGCAGATCGTGTATTTAGGTTTTGTGCTGCCCTAGGCCTGACTAAACTCATGCACAAATTTTCGAGTGGGGACACTAGTTCTGATGGCCTTTGGGGCGGGAGGCAATGGATTCCCTTAATTTGCATAGATTTCCATTCACTTCCTGTTTGGCTATGGGGCAGGAAGTAAATCTCTGCAATAGGACAGGGATGGTAAAAAATAAACTGACAGGGGTTATAACCCTCCCTTACTCTATCCAAAATGAAAAAAAGTGTTGCCTATAGTTCTACTTTAAGAAATTTCTGATTATTTCTGATAATTTTATGGAGAGGACTAAGAAGATATAACCGTGCCAATGGTGCAGTGGAAAACATATAGCACAGTGAGGAAGGTTTGTGGTCCGGGATAAGAGGACATTCAAAATTAGAAGCGGCGCCCCCCCCTCCAACCAGCTCTAAAGATTATTTAGGTTCCACCGATTCAGAGAAAGAATCATGTTACTTACCTATCCTGTGCTTTTCATGCAATCACATCACTGACAGCCAGATCATCAGCTAGGAACAAACCAAACAAACCTATACCAACCTGTCACTATATACAGTGGCAAATGTATTTTTTGTTATCCTGTAGGTTTACTAAGCTTGCCTACTTACAAAGAAATGAAGGGTCTATAATTTTTATCATAGGTGTATTCAGACATCCCAACCTGCAAAAACTCATTTTAGGGAAGTGGCAAACTCATTTCAGGGAATTAAATGCAGCCTGATCAGTACCAATTAAAGTTTGCCGTTTTTGACATACGTAGGCATTCTGTGTCTCTTATTTTTCTTTTTTACTAGTAAGGCTGCTTTCACACTCAGGGGCTTTTTGCAGGCGCTATAGCTCTAAAAATAGTGCCTGTAAAGAGCCTCTCCTGTGTCTCCAGTGTGAAATCCCGAGGGTTTTCACACTGGGGCGGTGCGCTTGCAGGACAGTAAAAAAAGTCCTGCAAGCAGCATCTTTGCAGCGCTGTAGGAGCAGTGAATACCCTGTTTCCCCCTAAATAAGACCTAGCGTGACTGTTGGTGATGGCTGCAAAATAAGCCCTACCCCCCAAATAAGCCCTAGTTAAAGTCCTTGTAGCACTTATTTTCAGGGTAGGGCTTATTTTCGCTGAAACAGGGTAGGGCTTATTTGGGGGGTAGGGCTTATATTGCAGCCATCACCGACAATCACGCTAGGTCTTATTTTCGGGGAAACAGGGTACACTGCTCCTAAAGTGCCCCTGCCCATTGAAATCAATTGGCAGTGCCGGCAAAGCGCCGCCAAACCACCGGCAAAGCGCCGCTGCAGAGGCGCTTTGTGGGTGGTTTTAACCCTTTTTCGGCCACTAGCAGGGGTTAAAAGCACCCCGCTAGTGGCCGAATAGCACCGCTAAAACGACAGTAAAGCACGGCTAAAAATGGCACGCTTTACCTCGACGCCCCCAATGCCTCAGTGTGAAAGCGCACTAAATGTTTTTTGAATGAGTACTGTCTGCATCAGAGAGAAGGGAGAGTGTAAAACTAAGTGCTGGAACATGGAAGCTTCAAGTTAAATTTGCAAAAAAATGTATAATGTCATATTATGGCAAGTTCTCCTGCCATATCCCCAGCAATCAGCTCTTCAAAGAGGAATCTGCTAGGACTGCCATTGTAACATCAAATATTAAAAAGACTTCTGGCATAATCTACTGAAAACTTCTATTTGCAATATACATTAGCAAATAGTAGCATACCTTAGGTGTAGGTAGGACATGAAGAACAGTCAGCCTCGGGTAGCGCAAACTGCGTATACAAGTAGCCCCCAGTGGCAGGAAGGGAGAAGTGCATGTCTAGAGGGAAGCCAGGGCATCTATTTGATAACACTGATAACACAATTTGAGAGACATGTCTGTGTATTTTAAATGATAAATCAACAAAAAATCCAGAAAAAAACACATGATAGAAATGTTATAAATTGAGTTGCAGTTTAGTGAGTAAAATAAGTATTTGATCCCCTTTAGCATTAGCAGTGCACTTGTAGTGCAAAGTGGATTTGCCTTTAGTAAATCAACCCCTATGTGCTCATACGGTACACAGATAAGTCCTGTAAATTTAAGAAGGTTCTCCTAATGGCAACTTGTTATGTGTATAAAAGACACTTATCCAAAGAATCTCTTTCTTCTATTCAAATCTCACCAACATGGGCAAGACCAAAGAGCTGTCAAAGGATTTTAGGGACAAGCTTGTAGTATCTGGTGGCTGTGGCAGGTTAGTGACATGCTACATCTGGTGGCTGTGGAAGGCTAGTGACATGCTAAATCTGGTGACTGTGGCTGGCTAGTGACACTGCATCTGGTGGCTGTGGAAGGCTAGTGACACGCTGCATCTGGTGGCTGTGGCAGGCTAGTGACATGCTGTATCTGGTGGCTGTGGCAAGCTGGTGACACTCTGCATCTGGTGACTGTGGCAGACTAGTGACATGCTGCATCTGGTGACTGTGGCAGGGTAGTGAAAAGCTGCTTCTGGTGGCAGGCTAGTGACACGCTGCATCTGATGGCAGGCTAGTGACACGCTGCATCTGGTGGCTGTGGAGGGCTAGTCACACTGCATGTGATGGCTGTAAAAGGCTAGTGACACACTTTATCTGGTGGCTGTGGCTTGCTAGTGGCACTCTTTATCTGGTTGCTGTAGAAGGCTAGTGACACGCGGCATCTGGTGGCTGTGGCAGGCTAGCGACACACTGTATCTGGTGGCAGGCTAGTGACACGCTGCATCTGGTGGCTGTGGAAGGCTAGTTTCATGCTACATCTGGTGGCTGTGGAAGGCTAGTGACACGCTGCATCTGGTGGCTGTGAAAAGCTAGTGAAACTCTGCATTTGGTGGCAGTGGCGGTGGCTGTGGCTGGCTAGTGACACTCTGTATCTGGTGGCAGGCTAGTGACACACTGCATCTGTTGGCTGTGAAAAGCTAGTGTCATGCTGCTTCTGATGACTGTAAAAGGTTAGTGACACTCTGCATTTGGTGGTGGTTGCTGTGGCTGGCTAGTGACACTCTGTATCTGGTGGCAGGCTAGTGACACGCTGCATCTGGTGGCTGTGGAAGGCTAGTGTCACGCTACATCTGGTGGCTGTGGAAGGCTAGTGGCACGCTGCATCTGGTGGCTGTGAAAAGCTAGTGAAACTCTGCATTTGGTGGCAGTGGCGGTGGCTGTGGCTGGCTAGTGACACTCTGTATCTGGTGGCAGGCTAGTGACACACTGCATCTGGTGGCTGTGAAAAGCTAGTGACATGCTGCTTCTGATGACTGTAAAAGGCTAGTGATACTCTGCATTTAGTAGCGGTGGCTGTGGCTGGCTAGTGACACTCTGTATTGGGTGGCGCTAGGGACAGGCTGCATCTGGTGGCTGTGGCAGGCTCGTGACACTCTGTATCTGGTGGCTGTGGAAGGCTAGTGACGCGCTGCATCTGGTGGCCATGGCAGGCTTGTGACACTCTGTATGTGGTGGCTGTGGCAGGCTAGTGACACGCTGCATCTGGTGGCTGTGGAAGGCTAGTGACATGCTGCCTCTGGTGGCTGTGAAAAGCTAGTGACACTCTGCATTTGGTGGCAGTGGCGGTGGCTGTGGCTGGCTAGTGACACTCTGTATTGGGTGGCGCTAGGGACAGGCTGCATCTGGTGGCTGTGGCAGGCTCGTGACACTCTGTATCTGGTGGCTGTGGCAGGCTAGTGACACTCTGCATCTGGTGGCTGTGGCAGGCTATTGACACTCTGTATCTGGTGGCTGTGGCAGGCTAGTGACACTCTGCATCTGGTGGCTGTGGCAGGCTATTGACACTCTGTATCTGGTGGCTGTGGAAGGCTAGTGACATGCTAAATCTGGTGACTGTGGCTGGCTAGTGACATGCTGTATCTGGTGGCTGTGGCAAGCTGGTGACACTCTGCATCTGGTGACTGTGGCAGACTAGTGACATGCTGCATCTGGTGACTGTGGCAGGGTAGTGAAAAGCTGCTTCTGGTGGCAGGCTAGTGACACGCTGCATCTGGTGGCAGGCTAGTGACACGCTGCATCTGGTGGCTGTGGAGGGCTAGTCACACTGCATGTGATGGCTGTAAAAGGCTAGTGACACACTTTATCTGGTGGCTGTGGCTTGCTAGTGGCACTCTTTATCTGGTTGCTGTAGAAGGCTAGTGACACGCGGCATCTGGTGGCTGTGGCAGGCTAGCGACACTCTGTATCTGGTGGCAGGCTAGTGACACGCTGCATCTGGTGGCTGTGGAAGGCTAGTTTCATGCTACATCTGGTGGCTGTGGAAGGCTAGTGACACGCTGCATCTGGTGGCTGTGAAAAGCTAGTGAAACTCTGCATTTGGTGGCAGTGGCGGTGGCTGTGGCTGGCTAGTGACACTCTGTATCTGGTGGCAGGCTAGTGACACACTGCATCTGTTGGCTGTGAAAAGCTAGTGTCATGCTGCTTCTGATGACTGTAAAAGGTTAGTGACACTCTGCATTTGGTGGTGGTTGCTGTGGCTGGCTAGTGACACTCTGTATCTGGTGGCAGGCTAGTGACACGCTGCATCTGGTGGCTGTGGAAGGCTAGTGTCACGCTACATCTGGTGGCTGTGGAAGGCTAGTGGCACGCTGCATCTGGTGGCTGTGAAAAGCTAGTGAAACTCTGCATTTGGTGGCAGTGGCGGTGGCTGTGGCTGGCTAGTGACACTCTGTATCTGGTGGCAGGCTAGTGACACACTACATCTGGTGGCTGTGAAAAGCTAGTGACATGCTGCTTCTGATGACTGTAAAAGGCTAGTGATACTCTGCATTTAGTAGCGGTGGCTGTGGCTGGCTAGTGACACTCTGTATTGGGTGGCGCTAGGGACAGGCTGCATCTGGTGGCTGTGGCAGGCTCGTGACACTCTGTATCTGGTGGCTGTGGAAGGCTAGTGACGCGCTGCATCTGGTGGCCATGGCAGGCTTGTGACACTCTGTATGTGGTGGCTGTGGCAGGCTAGTGACACGCTGCATCTGGTGGCTGTGGAAGGCTAGTGACACGCTGCCTCTGGTGGCTGTGAAAAGCTAGTAACATGCTGCATCTATTGGCCGTGGCAGGCTAGTGACACTGAATCTGAATACTGCAGAAGGCTAGTGCCACCCTGCATCTGGTGGCTGTGTAAGGCTAGTAACACTCTGCATCTGGTGGCCATGGCAGGCTAGTGATACGCTGCATCTGGTGGCCATGGCAGGCTAGTGACACTCTGCATCTGGTGGCTGTGGAAGGCTAGTGACACTTTGCATCTGGTGGCTGTGGCTGGCTAGTGACACTCTGTATCTGGTGGCTGTGGCAGGCTAGTGACACTGCATCTGGTGGCTGTGGTAGGCTAGTGATGCACTGCATCTGGTGGCCGTGGCAGGCTAGTGATACGCTGCCTCTGGTGGCTGTGGAAGGCTAGCAACACTCTTCATCTGATGGCTGTGGAAGGCTGTTGACAGGCTGCATCTGGTGGCTGTGGAAGGCTAGTGACAGGCTGCATTTGGTGGCTGTGGAAAGCTAGTGACAGGCTGCATCTGGTGGCAGGCTGCAGTGATAAGTGATATAATGCATTTGATGGCAGAATACAGTGATAAGTGACACGATGCATCTGGTGGCAGACTACAGTGATAAGTGACAAGATGCATCTGGTGGTAGACTACAGTGATAAGTGACACGCTGCATCTGGTGGCTGGCTAGTGACACTGCATCTGGTGGCTGTGGAAGGCTAGTGACGCGCTGCATCTGGTGGCCATGGCAGGCTTGTGACACTCTGTATCTGGTGGCTGTGGCAGGCTAGTGAAATGCTGCATCTGGTGGCCGTGTCAGGCTAGTGACATGCTACATTTGGTGGCTGTGGTGGGCTAGTGACAGTCTGCATCTGGTGGCTGTGGCAGGCCAGTGACACTCTGAATCTAAAGACTGTTGAAGGCTAGTTCCACCCTGCATCTGGTGGCTGTGCAAGGCTAGTAATGCGCTGCATCTGGTGGCCATAGCAGGCTAGTGACACGCTGCATCTGGTGGATGCGGAAGGCTAGTGACACTATGCATCTGGTGGCTGTGGCTGGCTAGTGACACTCTGTATCTGGTTGCTGTGGAAGGCTAGTGACATATGGCATCTTGTGGCCATGACAAGCTAGTAACATGCTGCATTTGGTGGCTGTGGTAGGCTAGTGACATGCTACATCTTGTGGCCGTATCAGGCTAGTGACACGCTGCAGCTGGTGGCCGTGGCAGGCTAGTGATATGCTGCCTCTGGTGGCCATGGAAGGCTAGTGAAACTCTTCATCTGATGGCTGTGGACAGGGCCGGATTCCTCACAAGGCCACCGAGGCCAGGCCTCGGGGCGGCAGTAGTGCGGGGGCGGCGCCGCTCCTGCGGCGACTTCTCGGCCGCCCCCCCCCCGCACTAACATAGCCCCTGCAAACTTTCTTAGTCCTGCAAGCAGGGGCGAGCAGGGGCGGGCTGGGCCGGGGGCGTGTGACTGTGTCATACTGCGCTGCACTCTGGGAGTTGTAGTCTGGCCTCACTGAAGTTCCTGGCAGTGGGAGGAATTCAGCAGCGCAACAGACTACAACTCCCACCTCCCAGGAGCTTCAGAGGTAGCCGGCACGTCACACGTGACCTGAGCAGTTGTGAGCTGGGACCGGGAGCTGGCTTGAGGAGAGGCAGAGATGAGAAGTGACTGAGATTCATCACCCCCTCCGAAGAGGCCGTGCAAGCAGAGTAAGTACCTAGCTGTAACACAGACCCTGACACACCCCCAGCTGACCCCCCACATTCCATGGGCACTGATCAGGCTGCACTGATGATGGGCACTGGTGAGGCAGGCAGCACTGATTAGGCTGCAACTTATGGGCACTGTCTGCATGGGTGAAGCGGCACTGATCAGAAGGCACTGATGGGCACTGTCTGCACTGGGGAGGAGGCATGGATGGGTACTGATGATGGTTAGCTGATTCGGTGGTTTAACCACTTCAGCCCCGGAAGGATTTACCCCCTTCCTGACCAGGCCATTTTTTTGCGATACGGCACTGCATCGCTTTAACTGACAATTGTGCGGTCGTGTGATTTTGGACCCAAACAAAATTGACTTCTTTTTTTCCCCACAAATGGAGCTCTCTTTTGGTGGTATTTGGTCACAGTTTTTATTTTGTGCGCTACAAACAAAAAAAGAGCGAAATTTTGAAAAAAAACAACCAATTCTTTTAACTTTTTAATATAATAAATATCCCAAAATATATATATATATATATATATATATATATATATATATATATATATATATATATATATATATATATATATTTCTTCATCAGTCTAGGCCAGTACTGTATGTATTTTTTTTACATATTTTTGCTAAGTTATAGCGTCTGCATCTACAAAATAGGGAATAGATTTGACATTTTTATTATTTTTTTCTAGTAATGGCAGTGATCAGCGATTTTTAGCAGGACTGCGACATTGCGGCAGACAGATCGGACACTTGACACTTTTTTGGGACCACTGACATTTTTTTACAGCGATCAGAGCTAAAAATAGCCACTGATTACTGTATAAATGACACTGGCAGGAAACAGGTTAACACTAGGGGGGCAATCAAGGGGTTAAATGTTCCATAGGGAGGTGTTTCTAACTGTGGGGGGGCAGTGTAGTGACTGGGAGTAGTGAGAGATCGCTGTTCCTGATCACTAGGAACAGCAGATCTCTCTCTCTCTAACTCCCCTGTCAGAACGGGGATGTCTGTTTTTATTGACAGATCCCCGTTCTGTCTCTCTCAGGAGCGATCGCGGGTCACCGGCAGATATCGCGGCTTCTGGCCACACACATAGGCTCCAGCGTCATGCCGCGGGCGCCGGGGAGCTAACCTGCTGCCGTATAACGACGGCAGCTGATCGGCAAGGTTTTAATGGGCCACTTGACTGGACTTGCCCCCAAGGCCTAAGGCTGCCAGCCCTCCCCTGCTGGCGAGGGCGTCAGATTGAGTGCTCTGTGCGCATGTGCAAAGGTCTCTGAACTGTCAATGCTGCTGAGATGAAGATAGTGTGTTCCTTGCTTCTGGGCTCAAAGAGGAGAAGAGGAACCCACCACCTGAGAAGATGAGATCCATGGCGAGGGCGAGGAAACTGGCCAAAAGTAGGTTCCTTTTCTTTCCTTGCAGCCCCCCTGGCAGGCAGCACAGCCTCCCCCCAGAGCTGATCCCTTCTGGCAGCAAGGCTGCACCTTCTTCCCCCCTCTGCCTAGGCAGGCCAGGCTTGCAAAAAAGGGATACAGTATATGTGCTTCTATTTTCCTGACCTCCAGAGGAAGCTTCCCAGGCAAAGCAGTGAGCTTTGTGCCCTGTGCCAGGCCCTGTGGAGCATCAGGTAGCTCCCCTGCACCATCCCTGGCACCCACAAAAAGCCCAATCTGTGCAAAAACTAAACCTACCTAAAAGTTAACGAGAGTCATTTTTTTTTCTCTCGATCCTTCCCTTTATTGAAACGTTCCAAGTCTTGTGAAACTACATTCCTGGCTTTTGATATAGCGGGTGCTAGAGGACTGCCCACGAGTCATCAAAACTGACTGAGCTGTGTGACACCAGCCCAGAGATCACTGCTGCCCATCCACTGCTGCCTCCATTTTCAGGCATTTTTCTGCCATCATTTGCTGCTAATCGCCAGATCTAGGCTGCAGAATTTGGGCAGGAGAAGGGAGAGTGGGGAGCTGGGGGGTGCAGGAGTTTTTTTTGTGTGTGTGTGTTGCAATTTATGTATTACTTTGCACCCTTTGAAATTCCTTCATGTGTTGCTTTTGGGTTTTGTTTTGCGTTCTATGCAACGTTGTGTAGTGTAGTTTGTAGGTGCATTTTGTTGGAGATTTTATTTTTTTACTTTTTGTTATTAGGTATTGTGATGTCATAGTGCTGTGGACTGTCAGCCCAGCTGTTTTATGGAGTGTGACAATAGGGGCACAGATCAGGGCTGTCAGTGTGTTTGTGGCTTAGTGCAAAACAGCTGGACTGTCCTGCAATGCTGCCTGGGATCTGATCTCTATTATTATCATTATTATTTATCATAAAAAATGCAGTACTGGTCAGGATTTGCACTGTGCACTGTATTATTATTATTATTATTATTATTATTATTATTATTATTATTATTATAATAGACATTTTCTGCATTACAGAGTATTTTCAGTCTGTACAATTAAAGGCAGTTATTTTCAGTGTTCTCGTGTGTGGAGATATGTTTTTAACTGATCTATTGTAGCAGTCATCGATAAAGGACGAAAATGGTTGCGTGTGTGTGTGTGTGGGGGGGGGCGGCATTGAAGGACCCGGCCTTGGGGCGGCAAAGGGAGTAAATCCGGGCCTGGCTGTGGAAGGCCGGTGACAGGCTGCATCTGGTGGCTGTGGAAGGCTAGTGACAGGCTGCATCTGGTGGCTGTGGAAAGCTAGTGACATGCTGCATCTGGTGGCTGTGGAAGGCTAGTGACAGGCTGCATCTGGTGGCTGTGGAAAGCTAGTGACATGCTGCATCTGGTGGCTGTGGAAGGCTAGTGACAGGCTGCATCTGGTGGCTGTGAAGGGCTAGTGACAGGCTGCATCTGGTGGCTGTGGAAAGCTAGTGACATGCTGCATCTGGTGGCTGTGGAAGGCTAGTGACACTATGCATCTGGTGGCTGTGGAAGGCCGTTGACAGGCAGCATATGGTGGCTGTGGAAGGCTAGTGACAGGCTGCATCTGGTGGCAGGTTGCAATGATAAGTGACACGATGCATCTGGTGGCAGACTAACAATGACAAGCTGGATCTGTTGGCAGGCTAAAGTGAGCATTATGGTGAGTTGAACTTTTCCCATTATGCTATAAATTACAATGTAATCATAGAATAATGCACTTCAATCATCCTGAGACCATATCAAATAGCATTAACACCCCTCTGATCTACATGTTTTTTGCAAAAAAAAATCCCAATAAGCATATATTGATTGGTTTGCGCACAAGTTATAGTGTCTACAAACTATGGGAAATATTTATTGGATTTTTTAATGTATTTTAATAGCAATGGCAGCGATTTCTAGCAAAATTGCGACATTGTTGCAGACAAATCTAACACTAAGTGACACTTTTTGGAGACCAGTGACACTAATACTGTGATCAGTGCTAAAAAAAAATGCACTGTCACTGTACTAATGACACTGGCAGGGAAGGGGTTAACATCAGCGGCGATCAAAGGGTTAAATGTGTTCATAGGGAATGCTTGCTATCTGTGTGGGAAAGGTGCTTTGACTGGGGGAAGACAGAGATCTGTGTTTCTGCTTAGCAGAAACACAAGATTTTCATCTTCCCCTCCCGTTAATGTGTCCATTGGAAAGCATTCTCATAATTTCCTATTCTGACAGTAAGTCATTGGAAACCTTCCCATGAAGACACAAACAAACCTGGGGCTCTAACTCCCTACTCTATTCTAAATAAAATAAAATGGGGGCTGAGTTTGGGCTTCAATAAATAAAAGAAAAAAAAAAGACCATACTGGAGCTAGCTTTAGATTTCTTCCCGGATTGTTTAAGTTTTAGCAGGAAGTAACAGGCCCTTTTTGAAGCTCATCATTTGTTTCGTATTGACCCCCTACCCTGCCATAATATAGTAATATGATGTGTGCAAATAGTGCGAAGGACTGTAGTTGAGACAAGACCATAGCTGAGTATTGCCAATAACATTTCAAATTAAAAAAAGACACAAGTTTTAGTGTTAAATTAAAATTTTATTTCATATGTTCCCATTGCACAGCCCATCATGTGATGACATCATATACAACAACCATGATATTGTGTGGAAAGGTCTCAATTTATAGCTCTCAAAGAAGGTGAAAGAAAAAAACCTTGTTGCAGCCTAGGACAATGCTGGGCACAGCTGTGGACGGACAGGGGTTTCGCGGTGTTCAGATTTTGAAGGTGGAAATAATGGAAAGTATGATGACATCAGAAATTAGTTGTTGGCGACGGTATCCTCAATCCAGGAGATGTAATTACAGACTTTGGTGTAAACTCCAGGATAATTGGGCAGAGCGCAGCCTCTTCCCCAAGACACAACACCTTGGAGCTCTCCATTGACAGCCACTGGTCCACCGGAGTCACCCTGGATCAAACAAAAAGAGGATGAAAAAGACATTGGTGTGCATCCACCAAAACACCAATTGTAGCCATATAAAGTGTCAGACTTGGTTACTTTAATTTTTTTTTTGTATAACATTTATTTAAGGTTTACTGCACTTTTAAAGCACCTTGCAATTTAAACAGATCCTTACCACCAGTATAACCACTTATTAATTTACAACTGTAGAGGAAGAGCGGACTCGCTTAAAAGTTTTTGTACAAATACATTGTATTTCTCTTTGCAAAAGGTAAGAATGGTCAACGCGTTTCAGAATTCCTAAGGGCCTCCATCATTAGGGCTTATAACTTTGGTGATCTGCCCAGAATTGCTCAGTGGAAACAATTAGTTTGTCTAAACAAATAACACAATCTGTAGAGCTGTCAAGCTGTTGAAGTGTTTTTGTTTATGATAGGGCAGTTTGCAGTCTGCATTGTAACTGCAGATCAGGACTAATAACTACAAAGTCCTGATCCTGATCTGGCAACAACACATTGCTATTTGATTCAGTGGGTCTTATTTACTAAGGGAGTAGATAATGTTCATTTAGATTAGTGAAAAAACTCAAGGTGTGTTCCTTAAATTATCTGATCATGTGCAAGACAAAATCCTATTTTTTTAAATTTAAAGTAGCACTATAGGCAAAATGTTTTTTTTTTTTTCATTTCACTTTGAATGATAATGGTAAACAGGATAAATAAAGAGGGTGAATTTCCCTAACAGGGACACAGACAGCAATAAAAACTGATAAGCATTCTAATCACTCTCTACTCTATCCAAAAGGAATAAAGAAGTTTTGTCTTTAGTTAGTCTTGAATTCCCCTGCACATGATTGATGATGATATTTAACCACTTCAATACCAGGCACTTAGACATCTTCCCGCCCAGCCCAATTTTCAGCTTTCAGCGCTGTCGCAATTTGAATGACAATTGCGCGGTCATGCTACACTGTACCCAAACAAATTTTTTATCATTTTGTTCCCACAAATAGAGCTTTCTTTTGGCGGTATTTGATCACCCTTGCGGTTTTTATTTTTTGCGCAACAAATAAAAAAAGACCGAAAATTTTGAAAAAAAACAAGTTTTTCTTTGTTTCTGTTAAAACTTTTTGTAAATAAGTACGTTTTCTTCTTCAATGACGGGCACTGATATGGCTGCACTGACGGGCACTGATATGGCGGCACTGATGGGCACCGATGAGGTGGCACCGATGAGGTGGCACTGATGAGGTGGCACTGACGGGCACTGATGATGGGCACTGATAGGCGGCACTGATGGGCACTGATAGGTGGCACTGATGGGCACTGATAGGTGGCACTGGTATGCGGCACTGATGGGCACTCATAGGTGGCATTGATGGGCACTCGTAGGTGGCATTGATGGTTACTTATGGGTGGCACTGATAGTTGGCACAGATGGGCACGGATGGGCACTGATAGATGGGCACTGATGGGCATGGATGGGCACTGACAGGTGGCATGAATGGACATTGATGGGTGGCACTGGTGGCATTACTTGTTTGCAGTGATGCCCCTAAGGGTGGCATTGCTGGGCATCACTGCAACATAATTGTGCCAATCAGTGCCCATTTGTGGGCACTGATTGGCACAGATTTGGCATACTGGGCACATGTGGATGGCCATGGGGTACATACCTGGCCATCCACATGTTGCCCCTTCCCTGGTGGTCTTAGTGGCGATCCCTGGTGGTCCAGTGTGGTGATCTGCGGGGGGGCTGCGCTGATAAACAGTCAGCGCAGACCCCCCCTGCCAGGAGAGCCGCCGATCGGCTCTCCTCTACTTGCGTCTGTCAGACGCGAGTGAGGAAGAGCCGATCAACGGCTCTTCCTATTGACAGCGTGATCAGCCGTGATTGGACACGGCTGATCACGTGGTAAAGAGCCTCCGCCGGAGGCTTTTTACCAAGATCAGTGTAGCGGTGTGTCAGACTGACACACCGTTCCACCGATCGCCGCGATGCGCGCCCCCGGGGGCGCGCTGCGGCATGTTATCCTGCTGGACGTCATATGACGCCCAGTCAGGATAACACAACCACTTCCCGGACGTCAATCCGCTATAGGGCGGGCGGGAAGTGGTTAAAGTGCACAAAATATCACTTTATTAGCTAAGTAAGGGGAGCATTTCCTTTCTGAGTATTTTTTATCCCTTTACTAAATCAGCCCCATTGGCTTAAGCATAAGGAACCATCAATTATTGTTCTCATGCTGCACGGCACCAATGTAATTGTTGGAGTATCAAAACACAAAGTGCTACAAACAAACAATTTCTGTATAATGCCCCGTACACACGGTCGGATTTTCCGATGGAAAATGTCCGATCGGAGCGTGTTGTCTGAAATTCCGACCGTGTGTGGGCTCCATCGACATTTTCCATCGGATTTTCCGACACACAAAATTTGACAGCAGGATATAAAATTTTTCCGACAACAAAATCCGTTGTCGGAAATTCCGATCGTGTGTACACAAATCCGACGGACAAAGTGCCACGTATGCTCAGAATAAAATAAAGAGATGAAAGCTATTGGCCACTGCCCCGTTTATAGTCCCGACGTACGTGTTTTACGTCACCGCGTTCAGAATGATCGGATTTTCCGACAACTTTGTGTGACCGTGTGTATGCAAGACAAGTTTGAGCCAACATCCGTCAGAAAAAATCCTAGGATTTTGTTGTCGGAATGTCCGATCAATGTCCGACCGTGTGTACGGGGCATTAGAGTAGCTACAACGTAAAAAGTGTGTTTGCAAAGCAATACTAAGTACAACAAAGGCTTCAGGGATCCATCTACACATGCATTCTGCATTCTAATATTGGCTGTCTGGGAGGATAGGTGGGGCTTAGTTAAACATATGCAGTGGCCACCACCTTCCAGCAGTTTTTGGTCTGTTTCTCCAATGATTACATGAGTGTAAAATGTACATTATTTATTTTTCAAATACAATATTGTATTTCACCAAAGTTATTTTTAAAACGTCTACTCCTGTCTTTCCATTTCTGTTTCTATACAATTTTTTTAATGACATCAGGTTCACACTTGATACCTGGCAGGAGTCTTTTCCGCCCTCTGGGAAGCCCAAGCAGATCATGTTATCTGTAATTTGCCCTGGATAGGACTTCAAGCAGTCTGCAGCAGGCACAACTGGAACATTAACACACTGCAGAAGATCTGGGTTGGATGCTGGAAGAGAAAAAAAATGATCTTTAAATCCTCTGCACAAATAAGCGAGAATTTGACTCAAGAGCATAAACACACTGACAATAAAAATCACTCTATGTTTGCACAGTCAGTATTTATGTTTCTTGGGAGGTCTAGTTTTAGGAAATTTGCTGGACGAATTTCACAAGCTTTCGCCTATCGGTGATCAATGACATAGTTACCTACATGTACTCATACCTAAACCCAACATGAGGCACCCATTGCAGACCTAACCTTCTGGAAATGATAGATGCCATGCTGTTATGTTGACAGTATGGGTTCTGTAAAGAAAGATCAGCTCTGACTCTACTTTCTGGATACTTTTGTGGGCTTAGTGAGTCAGAAACTTTACAATCCAAAGACAGCCAAGCACCTAGCATTTTCATAAGACCAGCAATGGTAGCTACCATATTTATTACAGCACAGTAAACTCTTGAAGGATTGTCTCCTCTTTGACTTCAGATTTTTCATTGTGGTACATGCATGGGGTACTTTGGTAGTATGTGTTAGAAGGGTAGACTTCAGTACTTACCGGTGTTCATGGTGTTCCCCCAGCCAGAAACCAGACACATGGTACCATCAGGTGCACATTGAGATGAGAGAGGGATGGGCTGAACTACTCCATTAAGCTGGGCTGGCTCAGACAGCTTAATCAACATGATGTCGTTGTCAATTGTGTAAGAGTTGTACTTTGGATGACGGATGACCTTTGCCGACTGAATGAACTGTTCTGTTCCGTCTGTGGCTCTAATGTCATATTCTCCAATTCGGACTTCAATGCGTCTGAACAAGGGGAAAAAAAGCAGACAAGCATTTTATTGGCTTTTTGGAACTTAAGAACTTTGGGCACATTTTATAAGTTCATTAGTGATATGAAAATGTTTATATAGATGAAAATGTATTAGCAGCTCTTATACATGTCTTTTAGGCTGAAAAGGTCGAGACCCGTTGTGGCTGTGCCAACATTCTTTTACATTTTTTTGGTTAGTTCTTGCTTTCACTATCTCTTCAGATATATGGCCTCAAATGGATGGCCAGTAGCACAGTAGCTCAGGCTCTCTGAAAAATCACTATACTTACGACTTGTAGCAGTGAGCAGCAGATACAACCCATTGCTCATTAATCAGGGATCCTCCGCAAAAGTGGTACCCGGAATTCAAAGAGACCTGGTATGGCACTTGGCAGGTGTAGCCGCCTACTATCTTATCATCGTCATCGAAAGGGGTTGCAGCTGGAAAGAAATATAAAATGAAGTTACATACTGTAAAACTTTGTCACTGACCTATCCCCAGGCTGGGTATTTAAAAAGGAATATCATGACCACACTGGCCATCTCTTGGCTATGGCCTAAATGCCTTCCTTAATGGTTTCCAGTGCCTTATATCGTCTTCAAAATGGTGATACTCTCTAATATAATAGAGTCTCATGGGCATACAGTTCCAGCCCTTTCTCTTTGAGGTCTAGCATACAGGGGATTATGGGACAATAATATAAAAAAGATCCTTCCACCACCACCAGTCACTGCAAAAGCAACTTAAAACAGCTCAAAGAAACTCAGAAGCAGCCCAAAGCATTCAACTTGCTCCTTAGTTTGATGCTATAAAACTCTAGTAACTCAATGAGAAAGAGATGGGTGTACTGTAGAGGCAGCTCAAAGCATTTGACTTGATCATAAGTTTGATGCCATAAAACAGTGTGAACTCCAGCAGCTCAGAGAGAGTTGGATGCAGAAGCAGCTCAGAGTATTTGACGTGCTCCATAGGGCTCTTTCACACTGGCGGCCGGGGGCGGTAACAACAGGGAAAAAGTCCTAGGTCTAAAGCCACCAACAATGGTGATCTCCATCAACTCAGACAGAAATTGATGTAGACATTTTTTTCTCCTGCCACATATGGGGTTCATGTTTATACAAATCAATGTTAATTCTAAAGCATCTCAGAAGCAGCTTCTGAAAGTGAACTTGTTCTTGCCTTTGTAAGACAAAACAACCAATTTACTTTAATGTAGCCCTCACCAGCAGCAAATGCTCATCTCTCTATCACCCCTACCACTCCATTCTGCTGTCCGAAGCAAAGGAAATTCCAAGGTAAGCTATGAGTCACTGGAGTCATAGCTTAGACAGGGCTATGGAGACATATGACAGAACTGTGACGTAGAGTTAGTCACATGTTCTTCTACACTTGGGAGTATAAACTTTGGTCCCCAGAACTGAATGGGGAAGAGAGAGGACAAAGGAGAGCTGATTATATGCTGACAGTATATGGGTGATTTGAGCAAACCTTTGCTCCAAATGGGCAAATCACATGATTGTTATTTGCAATTTCCAACAGGCTAACCTGTTGGATATCAAATTATTCTGTCATGTTATATGATGAATCGTGGACTGAATGTTGCTGTTTCTTTATGATGAGCTTTTGATGAATTTGCCATTTTGTGAGTATAATATTTACCGCCTCTATTTGAAAAAAATTATGTTTTAAGGATAATGCACTAGGCTGGTGCGCCCTAGACTTCCCCGGTCTTATGAGGGAGCAAGCCAAGATATATCCAAGAAAGTCAAGATGTGAATGATGTCAACTGTTACTCTGTCCACTCTCAAGCGCATGGGATTTTGTGTTTTTTTATCTACTTGGAAACGATAATCCTTACCCAGACAACAGTGATGTAATACATTTTTTTTTTTTGCAAAGTTCAGAAATCTTAAAACAAACCTTACACATATAAATTATCAACATAAACATATACAGCTGTGGCCAAATGTTTTGAGAATTACACAAATATTAATTTTCACAAAGTCTGCTGCTTCAATGTTTTTAGATCTTCTTGTCAGATGTTACTATGGTATACTGAAGTATAATTACAAGCATTTCATAAGTGTCAAAGGCATTTTATTGACAATTACAATAAGTTTATGCAAAGCATCAATATTTGCAGTGTTGACCCTTTTTTTCATGCCCTGGCATGCTGTCAATCAACTTCTGGGCCACATCGTGCCTGATGGCAGCCCATTCTTGCATAATCAATGCCTAGAGTTTGTCAGAATTTGTGGGGGTTTTTTTTCACTCGCCTCTTGAGGATTAACCACAAGTTCTCAATGGGATAAAGGTCTGGGGAGTTTCCTGGCCATGGACCCAAAATTTAGATGTTTTGTCCCCCAATCCATTTAGTTATAACTTTTGCCTTATGGAAAGGTGCTCCATCATGCTGGAAAAGGCATTGTTCCTCACCAAACTGTTCTTGGATGGTTGGGAGAAGATGCTCTCGGAGGATGTTTTTGTATTATTCTTTATTCATGGCGGTGTTCTTAGGCAAAATTATTAGTAAGTCCACTCCCTTGGCTGAGACGCAACCCCACACACGAATGGTTTTAGGATGCTTTACTGTTGGCATGACACAGGACTGATAGTAGTGCTCACCTTTTCTTCTAAGGTTTTTGCGGGTGCCCCAAATAATCAGAAAGGGGATTCATCGAGAAAATTACTTTACCCCAGTCCTCAGCAGTCTAATCCCTCTACCTTTTGCATAATATCAGCCTGCCCCTGATGTTTTTCCTGGAGAGAAGTGGCTTCTTTATGGCCCTTGAAACCAGGCTATCCTCCAAAAGTCTTCTCACTGTGCGTGCAGATGCACTCACATCTGCCTGCTGCCATTCCTGAGCAAGCTCTGCACTGGTGGTGCCCCAATCCTGTAGCTAAATCATCTGTAGGAGATGGTCCTGGAGCTTGCTGGACTTTCTTGGGCGCCCTGAAGCTTTCTTCACAAATGCAGTAGACACGTTTTTTGGGGGATTGAGTTAATGTTCATGGCAAAGAGGGACTTTGCAATTAATTGCAATTCATCTGATTACTCTTCATAACATTCTGGAGTATATGCAAATTGCCATCATCAAGACTGAGGCAGAAGACTTTGTGAAAATGAATATTTATGTCATTCTCCAAATGTTTGGCCAGGGCTGTACAGTGACATAATAGGCCTAAATTCTTTGTGTAACATATTTTCATTTCAAAGTGCAAAATATGTGCTTCAAAATAGTTTGTATAGTCCAAAAAACTTTTCTGTGCAGCTAATCTCAATTTTGAGAGTAAAATCTCCAGTGCTTCCATACACAATTTCAATATATTACCTTTTCCATTGATTGTTTTTTTTAGTGCCAGTCCACTCCTCACCTTGTGAAAAACTAACTCACTAGATGTATGTGACCCCTTAAATTAATAAGAAGGTCTCAATGGGGTTGATTTACTAAAACTTGAGAGTGCAAAATCTGGTGCAGCTGTGCATGGTAGCCAGTCAGCTTCTAACTTCAGCTTGTTCAATTAAGCTTTGACAAAATAAACTGGAAGCTGATTGGTTTGTATGCAAAGCTGCGCCAGATTTTGCACTCTCCAATTTTAGTACATCAACCCCAATGTGTTTGCAAAAGTGCCAGCTTTATCCTCCTTTACCCCTTTCTTCTCTGGTTAGACAGCTTAACTACAGCCTCCAAGGGTCATGGTCTCCACTAACCAGGCCCAGGCAGGACAGGAACCACAGGATTGCCATTCTGTTCTTCTTGGCTTTGTGGATGATAGTGAGCTGGTAAGGCCTGCCCAGGTTAATCAGCCAATCAGGTGATAGCTCTCACCTGTAATAAGGACAGTTTTAGGTTGCCTTATTAGGATACCTTGAGAAAATCTTCATTTTTTACCAACTTGGCTTGTTGATCCTGCCAGGGATAAGGCGGCCTAAAATTGTCCTTATTACAGGCAAGATCTCTCTCCCGATTGGCTAATTAAGCTGGGCAGGTCTTACCAGCTCACCATCTTTCATGAAGCCAAGAAGAACAGAGTAACAATGGTGTTTTCCCTGTCCCGTAGCCCTGCTTAGCAGAGCCTATGACCTTTGGGGTAGTTAAAGCTGAATTCCAGGAATTCAGACGCTTTAAAAGCGTGAAGATACACTATGAGTTAATACCAAGAAGCTGCATGACACCTCCTGGGCTTATCTCTATTATTTACATTTGACAGGTTTATTGTTCTGCTGGAGAGACACTCCAAGATCTGAGAGGAGAGAAGCACACAGAGCAGCTATGCCCGCCCCCCCCCCCCCCCGCTCTGCTGCCCATTAACAGAAGCCTTTGTATCTTGTGAATGTGCTCACATAATACCAAGGCTTCTGTGATTGTGCAGGAGGAGGGGGGAGGGCATTACAGCTGCATTGTGTGCTTCTCTCCTCTTAGATCCTGGAGTGTCTATGGATTGTCTCCTGTTCAAGATCATAGCTCAGAAGGATCAGTGTCGGCCGGAACTACAGCGCTAGCGGTCTTCCGCATAAACTACAAAGCTATCAGATATAAATATCAGATATAAAGCCCAAGAGGGCTCAAGCACATCACTGGACTTAACCTGTGAAGCCGGAGTTTTGCAAAAGAGCGCATTGAGACCTTCTTATTAATTTAGGGGTCACATACATGGCTGGTATGCTTTTCACAAGGTGATGAGTAGAGTGGCCCTGAAAATCACAAGCATTGGAAAAGTTTATAGTGTATTAAAATCATGTATGGAGGAATTGGATTTTTTGCAGTGAAAACTGAGATATAAGTACTTGTAACAAATAAATAAATAATAATACAAAACATATATATTTTAACTGCACGAAAAAGCTTTTTCGACTATATGGACTATTTAAAGCATATAATTAGCACTTTTTACTAATTTAGACATTTTTGAGAGCACTTTATTAATGAACATATGTTGCACAAAGAATATAGGCCTATATTGTCATAATATATGTTTATGTTATTCATGTGTATGTGTAAGGGATGTTTTAAGGTTCCTGAGCGCTGCGCCTTTGAAAACAAAAAAAAATGTTTCAAGTGTATATGTATGAAACAAATGTGCTTGTACTAAGTATTAACTAATTCTTACAGCAAACATTTTATTATTTTAGTAATCAGTCTCTAGGCAAACACAGATCATTACTGAACTGGGAATTTCTTGGAGTAGAATACTAGTAAAGTATAAAGAAAATATAATTGAATTGCAAAGTACACCAAAAGCGAATGGTAAAACTCACCTGCAAATCCAAGAACACAGAGAAGTAGAAGGGTCTTCATGATGTTCAGCCAGTTGTGTCTTCCATAGCCTCGTACCAGAGTTTATACATCCCCATCTTCCTAATTTCGTCATTTTTCCACATGCTGGGCCAACCTGAAAAAAGTGAAAAAAACAGGTGTTCGGGGTTGGCATTAATCTTTTTAGGCAGCTTTCCCAAATCTTTTATATCTTTGCTCACAATGCCAGTGCTTCTGTCTCTGCTTTTGCTAGTTGGAATTCATATTCACTTAATATTAGAAAATAAACCTTTAAGCGGAGTTCCAGCCTGTACAAAAAATTTGAAGTCAGCAGCTACAAATACTGTAGCTCCTGACTTTTATTATAAGGACACTTACCTATCCAGAGATCCAGCGATGTCGGCACCCCAAGCCGATTCCTCCATTGGCTTTGGGTGCAGGTGGCAGCATTGAAAATAAGGGGAAACCAACAGTGAAGCCTGAATGGTTCCTTCATCTTCTGGGACACACAGGTCCCAGAAGGCAGCGGGGGGGGGGAGGAGGGGTCGGAAATGACAGAGATCGCCATGTGGCGATCTTACCAGCCTCGTTCCCTCCCTTTCCTGACTTGCCAGGCTGCATGCTCAGATAAGGGTCTGGTCTGGATTTTGGGGGGGGGGACCCTACACCATTTTTATTTCTAATTTTCCCTTAAAGTTCCCCTTAAAATCCAGACCAGACTCGAAGGGCCTGGTATGGACTGGGGGAGGGCCGCACGTTTATTTGGTCTGGACTTTTTAATAGCCGGGTGTCAGGAATTGTAACCACTACACTACACTACACTACACTACACTACACTACACTACACTACACATCTCAGTGTACATAGCAAAATGGCTTAGTGGTGTGCACTGATGTCTATAAAGCACTCAGGTTATGAGTTCAAATCTCAGCCAACTTACCACACACCTAAGGTAGCTGTGTCGATTTTGCCAGTGCACAAGTGAATTAAACCCCATAAAAAGTAAACACCCTGCATGTTAACTAGTGTATGATTTTGGAATATAATGCAAGTTTTCAGCAGGTAAAACCATCGATAGGATTCAAACCCATGGCTTGAACCATTGAAGGTAGCAGGGCACACCACTATGCTACTGAGCTGACCACAATCATACCCAGGAAATACATGTACTAATGTTTGATTCTTTTACATCTATACAGTAATGTTTTGCATTTGAGGCATTATATATATATAGTATGGTAACAACCATGCTCATGTGGCATTGGCTATTAGGCATTCATCTATTGTCAGCATATGCTGCTGATTAAGATGTAAGCTTTGCGTTTTTTTATTTTCACAGTATATAGCTGGTTGCTAAGCAAGGGGCCGGCTGCCGCATCCTTAACAACCGATGAGTCATTAGCTGTCAGCGGGATTCCCCACTGACAGCTGAATGTAAAAAAAAAACCCCAAAAAACAAAAAGCCAGCAAAAAAAGAAAAACGTGAAAAGGACGGTGTTGCCCCCCCCCCCCAAGGTCCTTACCAGGCCTTGTTTGTACCCGTTGTTAGCCTTCCAATGCTTCTTACTGCGATAGCCAGCTATAGATGGGAGCAAGTGGCATCTTTTATGTATCACTGTCGTGTTTTTTGGTCAGGCAACGCACTGACACCTTTGCAGCCATTGTACTATATGCTGGGTGTTCAGTGTGCCCCTGTACCTTTAAGAAGGGGTGGCCCCCCTTCAGTCCATCTGCTCTCACCTATCCGTCAGAATGCATGTGCCTCCACTGTGGGGACACTTATAAATTAGTGTTAGGTACCACAGATACCAGGGTGCCATGGCAAACCTCTGTGGCTTAAGCATGCATTTGCAAATGTGTGCAGATTAAACCCCTGCTTTTAGCACATAATGTTAGACAGGTTATTTTGTTGTCTGGGGGCTGGTGGTAAGTTAAGCTTGGTTTTTCCCTTGGATTTATCCTCAGCCTTGTTTGTACCTGTTGTTAGCCTTCCAATGCTTATTACTGCAATAGCCAGCTATAGATGGGAGCAAGTGGCATCTTTTTTGGATTTGTCATGTTTTTTGATCAGGCAACGCAGTGACCCCTTAGCAGCCATTGTGCTATATGCTGGGTGTTCAGTGTGCCCCTGTACCTTTAAGAAGGGGTGGTTCCCCTTCAGTCCACCTGCTCTCACCTATCCGTCAGAATGCATGTGCCTCCACTGTGGGGACACTTATAAATTAGTGTTAGGTATCACAGATACCAGGGTGCCTTGACGAGGCTCTATGGCTTACGCATGCATTTGCAAATGTGTGCAGACTAAACCCCTGCTTTTAATGCATACTGTTAGACAGGTTATTTGGTTGTCTGCGGGCTGGTGGTAAGTTAAGCTTGCTTTTTCCCTTGGATTTATTCTTGGCCTTGTTTGTACCTTCAGGTCTAGTATGGATTTGGAGGGGAACTCCCCCACGCCAAAATGTAATTTAAAAAATTTCTTGGGCCCCCCCCAAAATCCATACCAGACCCCTATCCAAGCATGCAGCCTGGCAGGGTCAGGAAACCATACCAGGCCATATGCCCTCAACATGGGGGGTTCTTTTGGGCAGGGGGGCCTCTTCCCCACAACCCTGGAGGTCAGGAAAGTGAGCGAACAAGCAAGTGCCCCCCATCCTGAACCAAACCAGGCCACATGCCCTCTACATGAAGGATGGGTGCTTTGGGGCGGTGGGCACTGCGCCCCTCACCCCAAAGCACTTTGTCCCCTTTGACAAGGGCCTCTTCCTGACAACCCTGGGTTGTGGTTGTCAGGGTCTGCGGGCAGAGGGCATATCGGAAGCTGGAAGCCTCCTTTAACAAAGGGACCCCGAGATCCCACCCTCCCATGTAAATGGGTAGGGGTACATCATACTCCTACCCATTCACCCCAAAAATCAGTGAAATGTAAAAAAATAAACAAGAGCCGGGTTTTGACAAGTCCTTTATTGTAAAATAGCTCTGGCCGTCTTCTCCTCGAGCCGTCTTCTCCTGCTGCTGTCTCTCCTGCCACCATCTCCTCCTGCTGCTGTCTCTCCTGCCGCCGTCTCTCCCGCCGCCATCTTTTCCTGCTGCTGTCTCTCCTGCCGTCCTCTTCTCCTGCTGCTATCACTCCCGCCACCGTCTTCTCCTGCTGCTGTGACCTTTCTCGCTGCCGGTTACCCGCAAAATAAAATAAAAAGTCAGTTTTTCTTCTGTGGCCGTCTTGTTGTGTTGTCGCTCGCTGTCTGTCATCTCTTATCTAGCAATGGGGCATGGCCATCCAAAGACATCACTGAGAGAGCCCGCCCCTTGTGTTTTTTTTTTTTTTTTTAGTGAGTAACCGGCAGCAAGGAAGAACACAGCAGTTGGAAAAGATGGCGGCAAGAGAAGATGGCGTTAGGAGAGACAGTACCGGGAGAGACAGCAGCAAAAGAAGATGGTGGTGGAAGAGACGGCTGCAGGAGAAGATGGCGGTGGGAGAGACGGTGAGAGGAGAAGATGGTGGCAGGAGAGACAGCAGCAGGAGAAGACGGCTCAGGGAGAAGACAGCTCAGAGCTATTTTACAATAAAGGACTTGTCAAAAACCGGCTCTTGTTTTTTTTACATTTTACTACCCGATACCCATTCACATTGGGGGCGGGATCTGGGGGCCCCCTTGTTAAAGGTCCATTCACAAAGTGCAGTGCGACTCGCACATGTGAAGTGGGGAACTGGCTGTGATTCAACCTCTTTATTTATCATGTTCACCATTATCATTCAAAACGAAAGTAAAAGTTAGTGAAAGTCCCAAAATTTGGGTTTTTTTCCCAGAAAAGTAATAGAGCGGAAATCTTCCAATGGGGACACTAGTTCTGGTGACCAGGAGGACCCCAACGGATTCCTTTAATTTGCAGGAATTTCCTCTGACCTGGCTATGGGACAGGAAGTCAAGGGAAACCTCCGCAATGGGACACAGATGGCAAAAGAAATCTGACGGGTTATAGCCCTCCCTCACTCTGTCCAAAAAAAAAAAAAACTAAAAAGAAAGTTTTGCCTATAGTTCTACTTTAATTTTGGCAAGTCAGCACCCGCTGAATCTCTAGCAACTGCTGCCAACACCAGAATATTGCTAACCTGGCTGGGAATTCCTGGCAACTTAACCTAGGGGGCAGGCATATCAGTGACACCACTGCCCAAATATGGTCATTTATCATATTTGGGCAATGACATTGACTAAATGTGAACATGGTCGTATTTGATCAAATTATGTCCCTACTGTCCTCACCCCTTCCCTAATATAGCTGATGATAGTTCGAGGAGCTATCATCCAGTAAGTAATACCATTGGGCAGTGCCAAACTTATAAGGGGGCAAAAGGAACAATTGCCCCGGGCCCCCCTGTCAGAGGGTGTACCAGACTTCCACAAAAAAAAATAATAATTATAAAATTTGTTTTATTATTAACCTCCTGAGAAAAGGTCTACCCGGCCATTTATGTACAGTGGCCAGGTGGGCCTTTCCTCATTCTGAGTCGACGTTCAGAAACATCCTCAGAACTAGTGCCCACAGCGCGGCCCCGAGACCCCGAAAGGCTTCACTGCCAGTTTCCCCTACCAGGAATAGCGGCGGCAGCAGCCAACAGCCGATCCGAAAATCTGCTGGGGTGCCAACATTGCGGGAATCCTGGACAGGTAAGTGTCCTAATATTAAAAGTCAGCAGCTACAGTACATGTAGCTGCTGACTTTTAATTTTTTCATGGGGGGGGGGGGGGGCAGAACTCCTCTTTAATTCACTGTAAGGTGTTGAGATATTTACCAAAAGTATTGGGACACCTGCCTTTACACGCACATGAACTTTGAGGCCCCTTTCACATTGGGGCGGTTTGCAGGCATTATTGCGCTAAAAATACCGCCTGCAAACCGCCCCTAAACAGCCTCCGCTGTTTGTTCAGTGTGAAAGCCTGAGGGCTTTCACACTGAAGCGGTGCGCTGGCAGGAGAAAAAAAAATCTCCTGCGAGCCGCATCTTTGGAGCGGTGAAGGAGCGGTGTATTCACCGCTCCTAAAACGCTCCTGCCCATTGAAATCAATGGGACAGCGCGGCTATACCACGGCAATACCCGCGCTGTACGAGTGGTTTTAACCCTTTTTTGGCCGCCAGCGGGGGATTAAAACCGCACTGCTAGCAGCCGAATACCACGGTAAAACAGCGCTAAAAATAGCGCTGTTTTACCGCCGACGCCCCCTACCGCCCCCTACTGCCCCAGTGTGAAAGGGGCCTAATGGCATCCCAGTCTTAGTCTATAGGGTTCAATATTGAGTTTGCCCACCCTTTGCAGTTATAGCAGCTTCAACTCTTCTGGGAAGGCTGTCCACAAGGTTTAGGAGTGTGTCTATGGCAGGGGCGGATCCAGAGTCTAGTCTCGGGAAGGGGCACTGCCAGAAAATACTTTTTTGGGGTAAATTTAACGGGGAAATGGCTGGTGTTAGCGCTTCAATCATCACTGCACCATGGTTGTTATGGTGTCAGGATGATTAAAGCGCATTATTACTATTATTACATTGTTATAAAAAATGAAATAGTTCAACTCACCATAATGCAGAATCAGTGGGAGCCCTGAGCGTGTCACTTGCCACTGTCACCTGTCACACGTTGCGGATTGTCACTTGCCACGTCACCTGTCACTAGATGCAGATTGCCACATCACTTGCCACATGTTGCAGATTGTCACTTGCCCCGTCACTTGCCACGTCCCATGCCAGACATTGCGGATTGTCACTTGCCACGTTGCCTGTCATCAGATGCAGATTGTCACTTGCCACGTCCCATGCCACACGTTGCAGATTGTCACTTGCCACCTCCCATGCCACACATTGCAGATTGTCACTTGCCACGTCCCATGACACACGTTGTAGATTGTCACTTGCCACGTCCCATGACACACGTTGTAGATTGTCACTTGCCACCTCCCATGCCACACGTTGCAGATTGTCACTTGCCACCTCCCATGCCACACATTGCAGATTGTCACTTGCCACGTCCCATGCCACACTTTGTAGATTGTCACTTGCCACCTCCCATGCCACACGTTGCAGATTGTCACTTGCCACGTCCCATGCCACACGTTGTAGATTGTCACTTGCCACCTCCCTTGCCACACATTGCAGATTGTCACTTGCCACCTCTCATGCCACACGTTGCAGATTGTCACTTGCCATGTCCAATGCCACACGTTGTAGATTGTCACTTTCCACGTCCGCTGTCACAGGTTGCAGATTGTCACTTGTCACGTTCGATGCCACACGTTGCAGATTGTTACTTGCCACACGTTGCGGATTGTTACTTGCCTGCTATAATTGTCTCTTGCTGTGTCCCAGTGTCAGGCAGCACATTACCAGTCAAGCAGCAGAGAGATGATGTAATCTCTCTGCTGCCGTGGCTGCCAGCACACTGCACAGTGAGGGTAGAACTGCAGGGATGCAGGGCAGGCGCTGGGCGGTGAGAGATGATATTATCTCTCTGCTCCTCCGCCCGAGCCGCACAGCTGCTCACCAACAGGGCCACCCACTGTCTCTCCCCACCAGAGCTGCCCGTGCTCTCAGCCACAGAGCCGCCTGCCCACTCACTCACCCACCCACATTCTCGGAGGGGGAAATTGCCCCTTTGCCCCCCCAGATCCACCCCTGGTCTATGGGAATGTTTGAGCATTCTTCCAGAAGCGCATTTGTGAGGTCAGAAACTGATGTAGACGAGAAGGCTTGGCTCACAGTCTCTGCTCTAATTCATCCCAAAGGTGTTCTATGGGGTTGAGGTCAGGACTCTCTGCAGACCAGTCAAGGTCCTCCACCTCAAACTCGCTCATCCATGTCTTTATGGACCTTGTTTTGTGCACTGGTGCGCAGTCATGTTGGAACAGGAAAGGGCCATCCCCAAACTGTTCCTACAAAGTTGGGAGCATGAAATTGTCCAAAATGTCTCTTCAACCACCATCGTCTTCTGCCGCTGTCTCTCACGGTGCTGTCTCTCCTGCCGCCATCTTCTCCTGCCGCCGTCTTTTCCCACTGCTGTGTTCTTCCTTGCTGCCGGTTACTCACTAAAAAAAAAAAAAAAAACACAAGGGGCGGGCAATCTTGGTGGGGGGACCCGTGAAAAGGAGAATTGGGGCTGCTCTGTGCAAAACCACTACGCACAGCACGTAAGTATAACATGTTTGTTTTTGTTTTTTTTAATTGTGCCTTTAATATCACTTTAATGTATTCTCATCATATACTGTAAACATATATGTCCCTGCTGTACCATGAACTCTTCTGAAATCCCTGGTGTTCCTGCCAGTCCCTCTGCTTTGCTATCAAAAACTGACCACTGAGCATAACAGCACAGCTGGGTCCGTTTTCTAACTGCTTTGGGAACGCAGCCTTCTCTCCTCCAATGATCAGACTTGTCCTGACACCTCCCCGTTTCTATTTTTTACTGAATGGGCTATTTTGCAAGGTGAGGGCTCACATATACTTTAAAGTAACAAAACCTTGATCTGTCTGTCCATCTCCCATCCCCTTCACCCCAAACACCGCTCAATCCAACAATGTCCCCTCACAAAGTGTCCCCAAGACATTTTGGACATTTGCTTCCAACCTTGTGAGAACAGTTTGGGGTTGGCCCCTTCCTATTTTCCAACATGACTGCGCACCAGTGCACAAACAAGGTCCATAAAGACATGGATGAGCGAGTTTGGGTGGAGGAACTTGACTGACCTGCACAGAGTCCTGAGCTCAACCCGATAGAAAACCCTTGGGATGAAATTGAGACTGCAAGCCAGGCCTTCTCGTCCACATCAGTGCCTGACCTCACAAATGTGCTTCTGGAAGCATTGTCAAACATTCCCATAGACACACTCCTAAACCTTGTGGACAGCCTGACCTCACAAATGCGCTTCTCGAAAAATGGTCGAACATTCCCATAGACACACTCTTAAACTTTGTGGACAGTCTTCCCAGATGAGTTGAAGCTGTTATTGTTGCAAAGGAAAGCCAACTCAATGTTGAACACTATGGACGAAGACTGGGATTCCATTAAAGTTCATGTGCGTGTAAAGGCAGGCGTCACAATACTTTTGGTAATATTGTGTATGTCTACACTTTATACTCACCTACACAAACTCTCTGGTAACTTTAACATGAACTGTAAACAAAAGTGGGGAAAAGACTTGGGTACCATACCTGTTAACCTGTAGGATGGTATTTTACAATCTTTACCATGTGTTTCTATATCTTCCTCTCACAGATTGGTGCAATTCTTTATTTTTTCATAGGGTTTATAGAACCCCAGCCTTTCTATACAAGATAGGGGTCAGAGACAATCCCAATAGCAACAAATTCAGAGAGGCTCCAGGTGACCTCATACATTTGGAGAAATTGGTATAATATCGGGGCTATGTGATTACACAAATTAATTCAGTCCTTGGTATACTTATTAGAAACTTGCCCCTTACATGTATTTTAGAATACCTTGATTCAGCCAATCTAGACCCATCTGTGACTCTAGCAGTAACCAAATTACTATTTGGCTGCTGAACAGGATGATGATGCTTAAATGGGTCTCATTCTCTCCCCCTTCATTAGGGACTGGTTTGCCGAAGTCTATAAACATCTCACCTTCAAAAAACGTATGTATGGACAGGGGGCACACTTTGTAAATTTTACAATATCTGGGATACATGGCAAGCTGCTACCCAAGGGATTGTTGTGCAATGGCTTATTCTATCCCAAGTGGCTCCTTCTCCCACCTCTTACATTTATTGTCTCTGGATGCTCCACATAACATATTTGGGCTTACCAGTTCTTAAATGTGTTGGCTTTATTCAAGCTGTTTATTTCTTTATTTTTACCTGGTGATTCTTCCAGTAACAAACTTTCTATCCTAGGGTGACCACAATCATTCTCTGCACCGTATCTATGGAGGAGAAGCATTGTCATCCCAGGACAGTAAGTGTGTTAGGTCTACAGAAGACGTTCTCTTCTCCTCTTAACTAAGACTAGGTTCACAGCAGCCCATGGGAAAAAAAAAGCTCTCTGCGGTGAATCATTTTTCAGAGTGTGTCTAAGTAGTCACTGCCGGCCATTCAGGAGGCAGTGCTGGATTTATAAGTGGGCAAAAGGACAGAATGCCCCCCCCCCTACAAAAATAATATAAAACAATATAAAATGATATAACATATTAAAAATAATATATAATAAAATAATATAAAAAATATAATAATGGAAAATTACTTTCTTTTCTTAATATCTTGGATGTTTTTACTCTGAACTGGTATGTTGTATCATTTAAAAAAATGAATTTTGGCATCTCAAGCTAACCACAGCAAAATGAGGTAGGTAGCCTTTGGCTACATGTGTGTGTGTACGTGTGACCTCAGAATAATGTTGTGTCATGCATTTAGAAAAAGGGTGCCTGCCACTGAGAATGTTAACCAACTCTATGTACAAGGGCCAATGTAATTAAGTGAAAATAATCATACCTGGAATTCTTTGTTAACCCTCACATCAATTTGAATTTAAACTATTAGATAAGCACCTGAATGACCACAACATACAGGGATATTCAATGTAATACTGACATAAAATCACACACATAGGTTGGACTTGATGGTATTATGTCTTTTTTTCAACCTCGCCCACTATGTAATTACATAAAACAATCACTCAACTCGGTAAGATAATACCACATATCATGACTAAACCAAAAAGTGTGGGGGGGGGACAAACTTTCTTTGCAAATGGCTGCCTCGCTTACATAGGTTCTCCCATCCCCATGTAATATCCTGCCCACTTTCCACTTATGATCACCAACAACCCATTAAATCCCATTAAATCCTTTATTTCGCTTCCCCAGCCCATTTAAATCATACCCTTCTCCCCTCCTTGTTAGCTCAGGGCATTCAATAACATAGCGGGGAGCTGTTCTGTAGTCCATAGGGCTGATTTTATTGCCTATACAATGAAAAAGTAAGCAGAGAAAGATGCACGTTTACAGGATAAAAATTCTGGTACTAGAAGTAGCCCGTCCTTTCATTTATTTTAGATTATACCCCCTCTTTAAATGTTCTGCTGGGCAAGGCCTGTGATTATGTGGGTCTGTCATCTTTATCCATCCTTCACTACTTTGAGAACCATTGACCTTCAGCAGGCATCAGGTGTCAGAATAATATGATTTAGGAGATGCTGGAAGTGAAACAAGGTTACTGATAATGTCCACCATGAGTAAATGCCAACATCTGCCAAATTTTCCTCCATTCAGTTGGCATGGTGGCATGGGATCTTCCAGGTGTCACCACACGATAATGGATATTTGTGGTATAAAAGTTTCCTGTGGACCCCAGAAATTCTCATTCTCTCACCATGAAGTGTCTTCTGCTCCTCTCACTCCTTGGCCTTGCTGGTAGGTTCTCAACTGAAATGTTTACTTTTAATGACTAAATAATAACATGATATAAATGTAACACTTTGGAAATGGTGAATAATCCTTATTTAATGAACTTAGCCTTCTTCTCTAGGCAGATATAAAAGACACAGATTGATGAAGCTATGTCATGATTAATACATGATTATTATTATTATTATGAGTATTTTTTAAAAACTAGTAATGTAAGTACCTGAAGCTGACCTGATATCAGCCTCTTGCAGTCTCTGCACAGCAGAGATAGAATGTGGAAGAAAGAAGTAGAAGTAGAAGGGCCCAGTCAGTTCATGTGCTGACAAGAAATATGTTGAGTGATGGAGAGATGAGCCTATCACTATGCTGCTTTCCTTTTTACTGTCAAGTCACAGCCTGGGGGTGAGTACGAGAGAACCTGGGCTCAGATGAAGTGGATTGAATGATGCTGGCCATTAGACTAAGGGCATCTAGGGGCAGAAAAAAAGTACTACAGGGGAAATTCATGAGTTGAACTGAATATTGCCGCAAAAGTGGGTTTAATTATTTAATCTTTTAATTGGCTATTGTTGTTAATTTTAGGTGAAGTTCAGCTTTAAAACAGAACTCCAGGAATGTTTTTAACCTTACATTGGCCCAGCTCTAGTTCTTTGTACGTCACATCTGGAGGGCCACTGGGGATAGAGAAGTATCTTGTAGAAACTTACAAGAAACTGTACTACAAGATGTCTCTAACTTACAAGCCAACCTCAATACACTGTTTAATTGGGCAACTATGTGGAAAATGAGGTTTCATTTTGATAAATGTTAAGTTATGCACTTGGGGGTTAAGGATATGCATGCATCATACATACTAGGGGAAGTACAACTGGGTGAATCAATGGTGCAGAAGGATTTGGGGGTTTTGGTAGATCATAAGCTTAATAATAGCATGCATGCAATGCCAAGCTGCGGTTTCCAAAGCGAGCAAAGTCCTTTCTTGTCTTAAGAGAGGTATGAACTCCAGAGAGAAAGATATCATTATCCCCAAGTATAAATCATTAGTAAGACCTCATCTGAAATATGTAGTTCAGTTTTGGGCACCAGTATGCCAAAAATGATTTTAGGGAACTGGAGAAAGTGCAGAGAAGAGCAACCAAACTGATACGAGACATGAAGGAGCTCAGCTATGAGGAACTGATTTTATTATCTCTTCAGAAGAGGAGATTAAGGGGGGAAATGATCAACATGTATATATACATAGTGAGGGGAATATAGTGAATTTGGTGTTGAGTTATTCACTTTAAGGTCATCACAGACGACAAAAGGGGCACTCTTTACGTCGGACAAAGGGGCTCGCTGAGAGGCTGAGCTGGGTGTCGGTCCAGGCACCTGGCGGATCCAGACTTTATTGTCGCAATGGCGCGGTGCCTGGACCGACTTCTGTGACGTCAGCAGCGAGCCTTCTCTCTGCTGAAAACGGGTCAAAGGAGTGCAAAACAAACTGCACTCCTATGATCCATAGGAGAAGTACAGCCAGACAAGCTTTGGCTATACTTCTCCCTCAATGTACATAATATAACTGGATACTAATATTTATAGGTAAAGGTGATCCAGGGAATATCCGATTGCCTCTCGGAGGATCAGGAAGGAATTTTTTCCCCTACTGGATCAAATCAGGTCATGCTTTTCTGGGGTTTTTCCTTCATCTGGATCAACTGTCGGTATAGGATTATGTATATGGGATTGTATGATTTTTTTTTTTTTTCCCCTTTTATTGGTTGAACTAGATGGACTTGTGACTTTTTTTCAACCTGACTAACTATGTAACTATGTAACTATATTGCAGTACCTCTTTTGTAGTTTTTATCCATAAAGGTAAAGGTGCTATTAATTTGCGTTGAAAAACCCACCCTGGACTATTCTCATTAAATATAAAAAAATATTTTTTTTAGCCGCCTTCCACTACAACGATGATGACAAGATTGTAGGAGGCTACACTTGCCCTGTCAACTCTGCCCCCTACCAGGTGTCCCTGAACTCTGGGTACCACTTCTGTGGAGGGTCCCTCATCAATGACGAGTGGGTGGTCTCTGCTGCTCACTGCTATAAGTCGTAAGTAATGTTATTGGCTAAATGGAATGGTTCAGGGGGGAACAATCATTTAGGAACAATATTTTAGGTGTCCAAAACCAGTGGCAAGGCACCGAATTGGACAAACTGACTCTTTAAGCATAATCATAAAACAAAGCAGAAAAAGTTGAGAATGTCTCCTCTAGTTCTTCATAGAACTTTATTTAACACCATTGCTTGCTTATTCAATCTGTAGATAAATGTTCCCAGAAAGAACAATAATCTATGTTCCAAGAAGGAATGAAAAGTGTGCCCTTGTGATATCTGCTTCTTCCATGCTACTGACAGCTGCACAGGCATTGCCCAACGGGAATATCTCAGCTACTTATAGATCTATCATTATATATTTTTCACAGTTCCATCCCCTATGGGACATAGTATATGTACTACTTTGTCTCATGTTTCTAAGTGCCTTCTAACCCTAGGTATGAAGTCCGACCTGGCCCCCTCCTCTCCTGCCACTGCTAGTCTGACAACAGACATGAAGGAGATGGCTGATTTATAGCTGCTGCTTGTCTTGGCTGTAAACACTTCACCAGAACATGCAATGGCTGACATATCCCTCTTTCCTCTGCATTCCTCTTGCCATTACTTGTCTCAAGAAAACTGCTCACAGTTGAGACAAGCTGCAGCTATGAATCAGCCATTTCCTTCATAGCTGTTGTTGTATCGGCCACTGTAGCAGGATATGGGGCCAGGTCGGACCTCATAACTAGAGTTTGAATACAACTGAAGAGAGGCACTGCTCCAGTTCAGCCAGCAACAATCAGGCTCAGTAGTACAGGCAGGTGCCAGACTAGTTCGCAGCTAATGTATTAATGAGAAGAAAGGCTGGATGGCCACACCACTGAAAAACCACCTGTGTTGGAAATAATATGTATCAAAAACAGGAAAAAACATCACAAAATAAGCAGCAGGGGAATGAGGCAACCCACATACGTGTTTAGCGCTATGCTACCACTTACTCATAGTAGCCCAACTGAACCCTGTCACACCACATACATATATATATATATATATATATATATATATATATATATATATATACACATACATAGTATACATATACAGGGCAATCAGCAATCGTGTTCTCCCGGCAGGGATGTCTCCCCGTGCCGCTCTACCATGAGAACACAATAGCTCAAGGGGAGAAATTCCCCCATCAACACTGACTGTATTGATCAGGAAATCAAGCCAAAGAAAATCACATGATCTACAGCCTGCCTTACTCCTAGTAATGCATAGGACTTCACTGTCAAAGTGATCATTATTACTACATATATGGCACAACCTCAAAAAATTGCCGATTGGTATGCCTCTAATAGTAAGGTGGGGTGTCCTAAGTCTACTCACAACACAGTGTTACCAGCTAATGGTTTCCCATAAAGTCCCAAAACAACCTGCCCCTCTATACCAGAAAGTATTACATCTAAAATGAAAGACTGCGACAGGCTCAATTTGGCCAGTATATGTCAACTTTGACTCATTATCATTTAGATATAACAGCCAGTTCTCCATGCTGTCACTATCCCTAGAACAAACAACAAATCATCAATATAATGAAAATAAAACTTTATATAAGCACAAAATTGGTTCATATCTCCAAAGATGTGGGTTATCTCCCACCAACCCATCAACCAACCAACAAAATAGGCCAGTGAGGGAAGGGGAAAACTTAGCCTCCGTGGCTGCTCCACATCTCTGGAGATAATGAACCCCATCAAAAACAAAAAAAATGTGAGTAAGCAAACAATCCAGGGTATGCAAATAAACTCCTTATGATACAAAGAATAACTGCTGTGTCATTGCAAGAAATATAAGAGATCCTAGAGTCCCAGCATACATAGAATAAGCTAGTGATATCACACATCCCCCACACATACTCATCTTTCCAGGGGAAGTCTTTCAATTTTTCTATTTGGTGTCTGTCAAATATCCAGACCCATAACCAGAGGCTGTAACTGATGGTCAACCCACTGGCTGAGCCTTACATTTAAAGAACCAATGTCTGCAAAAAAAATAAAAAATGTCTTTCAGAGGTTCAAGGCCCTTGTGGGTTTTGGGTAGATGGTGGAACACCAGCATAATAAGGGCAGATAAAACAAACATCTGCCCTTCCTCCTCAGCGGAAAAAACGATTTAACCTTCTAGATAGGACGGATTATAGGTCCTTCCTGAATGCATTGGTGGTGTTACCTCTTGACTTAACATAAGTATCAGCATCAGATAGCTCTAAACTGTACATCTCCACATTCAAAATGACCACCAACCTTCCCTTATCAGAACTCCTAATCACAATATTAGGATCCGCACGCAAAATTTTAAGAGCCATTAAATTATTATCAACAACAAAGCCTAAAGCAGACACCTTTGAAGCTAAAGGTGTGACATCTTGTTCGACCAGCCTCTAATACTGTCCATTTCTTTGCCCCTGCAACTCACGGGGTAAAAATCCAATCCTAACTTAAATAGAATGTTAGATCTAAAAGTAATAGACTCATTTAAGATATGATCAGACTCAGAGGCAAGGTCTTCAAGGCCACTTCTAGTGTTAGAATGCACCTAGCAACATGGGACAAAGTACTACATGAACTTTGCCCCATAGGGGACAAAACTGTAACATAAAAATTATAGTGATTGATCTTCTTTAAGGACTAAGGTTGGGAACCACTGGGCTATAGGGAAATGTGGGGTTATCGATTAGCATGATGTGACCACACAAATCCTCCTCTCTTACAGACGTATTGAGGTCAGGCTGGGTGAACATAACATCGAGCTCTTGGAGGGGACAGAACAGTTCATCTCATCTGCTAAGATCATCCGTCATCCTAAATACAATGCCTACCTTCTGGACAATGACATCATGCTTATCAAACTGTCCCAACCTGCAGTGATAAGCTCCAGGATCCAGGCCATCCGTCTGCCCAGTGAGTGTGATGTGGCCGGCACTCAGTGTTTAATTTCAGGTTGGGGAAACACTCTGAGCAGTGGAGGTGAGTCCAAGTATGTTTTAATTTTATTCTCAAGCACTAATTTAAGCAGAGTGATTCTATCTGGTTAGAGGAAACAATAATAAGTTTCTCTAAGACAATTTCTGTACAACAGCCTCACTGCACCTCCTGTTCTGATGTCCACTCATTCCTGAATTTCTCCTTGCTAGCTAATTACCCAGACCTCCTGCAGTGTCTTGAAGCCCCCATCCTGTCTCATGAGGACTGCCAAAATTCCTATCCTGGTCAAATCACTGAAAACATGATCTGTCTTGGGTACCTTGAAGGTGGCAAAGACTCCTGCCAGGTGAGCATACCTTCTTCACTAAAGCATGTCCTCCTGAAAATTATCCTGGGCAACAACATTCTTCTTTTTTAGGAGGGCACAATGGTTCTGGAGCATTATCTCAGGTCAGACATATGGTTCTTTTATTAGAATCTTATATTTTGGTGTCCCAAGATGGTTACAAATTATTAACAAGGTACTACGAATTGACTCTTGGAGATCGATCATGAACAAAGCAAAAAGTTGAGAATGTCTCCTCTAGTTCTTCAAATAACTTTAACCCCCTTGTGTATGCAACCTGTAGATTGACACTCCTTTCCATAAGACCCTAGGCAGAGAGAACATTATTCTATTTTGCAATTTTGAATGGCTCACTTGTGCTATTGGCTTATTTAATGCGATTGACAACTGCACAGGCATTAGCCAATGAAAACCAAGCAGCATGGCTCTACTTAGTTATGACATGGCGACCACATGGGTTTGTTTGCAAACAGGTGTCCCTAATAGTGATGGCTGATGGTGTATTTCTTTCTGAATTTACTCACGTATGTATGTTAGCTATTCTTTATACATTTGGTATAATTGAATGCCTCTAGCTCTCTTCTTACTCAAGTATCCTCTCATCTAAAACAAACGCTCTATCATGCGAGCAAGGTAGCAACCCATATCTCCAAAGAGAGATCAACACCATCATTCACCCGTATAACCACCTAAAATCTATCATAAGCCATTCTACTGGTTCAATGGGGTCTCCAACTAATGCCTTTGATTAAAGGAAGTCTTTATTAAAAATTAAAAATTCTGACAATGTATCTCACTTAAACGATATCAAGTAATGGAAATATCGTTTAAACCAGTATTTGGAGACCCTACTTGTAAGGATAAAATGTCAATAGATTTTCCTTTCTGTATCATGTAAGTGGAACATTGCTGGCATCTGCACCCAGGTTTTTGAAGTTATTTTCCATCTGAAACCAGTAAAATAGATAATAAGCCTGTTTTTTTTCTTGCAGGGTGACTCTGGTGGTCCTGTGGTTTGCAATGGAGTGCTGCAGGGGGTGGTCTCCTGGGGTATTGGCTGCGCTCTTCCTGGCTACCCTGGCGTTTACACCAAGGTGTGTAATTACGTGTCCTGGATTGGAGACACCATCGCCCAGAACTAAACATCTCTACATATAATGGTGGGATGAGAAGCATGACATGTATCATTCCAAATCCAATAAAATCATGCATGTGAACCATTACTTTTCTTGTTTTATTTCATATGCAATAGAATATTTTGTATTCTTTGATTTTTTTGTATATTTTAAATGAAGAATGTAGAGCAAAGTTTGAGGCAACTGTCCTGGAAACCCGGGCTGATCCACCAGGCACCTGAATAGCTCTTCTGTATAGTCTAGGGCTTTTTTATGTTAAACATCTGCTTATATCTTTGACCAATTCAGTAATTTAATTACACCTTAACCTCGGTGCCTCTTGTAGTTCCTTAAAGCCCACCATTTTCATAGCTTTTGAGTGAATAATATGGGAGTCATTCTTCCTTTAAAATTGTACACACATTTGTTCTGTGAGCATGGAGACAAAATAAAATGTTACTCATTTATAAGAAGTAGAGTGAATGAGGCCACATTATGGCCACTAGACAGAGTTGATATTTATAGGGAATAAATACTTGTTGACTATGATCATCAGCTCCATCTAGGGGCCATAATGCAGTATTTTCCTGAACCAGTCTATTTTTTATAAATTAAGAACGTTCAACCTGGAGATAAAGTCTAGTAACATTTTATTTTGCTCACATTCACACAGAATCAATACACTGCAGTTTTGCTGGATGAGTAGCTCTGTTTTTTTTTTAGATAATAAAAAATAAGCTCCTAGGTGTTTGCCACTATTATGTGTTTTCTTCAAACCTAGTAAAACAAGTCCTTATAGTTATGAGGGATAATACAGCATCTGCTAACACATGTCAGCTCTCCACTGACATCAGCAAGGCTGCTATGATTTATAGGAGAGCTGATGTCATTTCTCCGCTCCCTCCCACAGCCTGTGTTGATGCTGCAGCCCACACCAGCCATACTAGTCTATACTAATATCATATGGAAAGGATAATCCTCATTTTATTGCTATGTCCCCACTGAGATGATATAATCTTACTGTCTGCATAGTAAATACATTTTGCAAGTTATTGTGACCCTTATGTGAAAATAAAATGTAGCAATAATGTGCAACACTCCTCTGCTCATGTGCCATCAATTGCTGCAGATGTGAAGAACTGCTGGCTGAAGATCCACCAAAATCTGACACTTCTAGGTGTTTTGGGTGCCTGGTCCCCCTGCTTCAAATAGTGGTTTAATCCACCAACACCTACATAAAAACGGTGTCCTATAGTAATGTACCAGCGTGAAGGAGAAACCACAGCATGCAGCAGGGGACTGGAAATCAACACTTTTGGATATATCAGAATCTGTAGGATTTTCCGCTAACTATTCCTTTTTAGCATTGCAAAGATCAGCAGTGAGGGCAGTAGGAGAGATGAGTATTCATTGTCTTATTTGTAGGGGTCATAATAATGTAAAGTTTTACTTTAGTCCCTGTAAGTCAGTTGCGGTAAACATTCTTGATATGGGGGGGGCCTCAAGTGCAGCCTCTGACATACCCAAAGGGTCATACATAAAATTCTGTGAATATTCATTATTAGAGTCAACAAAAATAGAACACTTACCCTTGAAGCATTAATTAGAATGGTAATTTATTCCCCATCAATACAGGGCTTTCAAGTAGGAACCAAATTATATAAATTTGCAGCATATTCCGATGATCTCCTGTTTTTTTGTCACCCAACCACATATCTCACTGCCTAACCTATGTAAATCTTCGCACATTACAACTATCTCTCTAACTTCAAAGTAAACTATAAAAAAATCTGAGGCGTTGAACTTGACACTAACAGGAAATAACTACACGGAATAATTGCACCTTTAAATGGGAAGACAAAGCCATTAAATATCTTGGTATCTGGCTCACCCTGAAAATGGAATCAATATATACAACAAATTTTAAGCCACTTCTACAAAACATTAACCACTTGAGCCCCGGACCATTATGCTGCCTAAGGACCAGAGGTCTTTTTCCAATTTGGCACTGCGTCGCTTTAACTGCTAATTGCGCGGTCATGCAATGCTGTACCCAAACGAAATTTGCGTCCTTTTCTTCCCACAAATAGAGCTTTCTTTTGATGGTATTTGATCACCTCTGCGGTTTTTATTTTTTGCGCTATAAACGGAAAAAGACCGAAAATTTTGAAAAAAAATGATATTTTCTACTTTTTGTTATAAAAAAAATCCAATAAACTAAATTTTAGTCATACATTTAGGCCAAAATGTATTCGGCCACATGTCTTTGGTAAAAAAAATGTCAATAAGCGTATATTTATTGGTTTGCGCAAAAGTTATAGCGTCTACAAACTAGGGTACATTTTCTGGAATTTACACAGCTTTTAGTTTATGACTGCCTATGTCATTTCTTGAGGTGCTAAAATGGCAGGGCAGTACAAAACCCCCCCAAATGACCCCATTTTGGAAAGTAGACACCCCAAGGAAATTGCTGAGAGGCATGTTGAACCCATTGAATATTTATTTTTTTTGTCCCAAGTGATTGAAAAATGACAAAAAAAAAATATTTACAAAAAGTTGTCACTAAATGATATATTGCTCACACAGGCCATGGGCCTATGTGGAATTGCACCCCAAAATACATTTAGCTGCTTCTCCTGAGTATGGGGATACCACATGTGTGGCACTTTTTGGGAGCCTAGCCACGTACGGGGCCCCGAAAACCAATCACCGCCTTCAGGATTTCTAAGGGTGTAAATTTTTGCTTTCACTCTTCACTGCCTATCACAGTTTCGGAGGCCATGGAATGCCCAGGTGGCACAAAACCCCCCAAAATGACCCCATTTTGGAAAGTAGACACCCCAAGCTATTTGCTGAGAGGCATATTGAGTCCATGGAATATTTTATATTTTGACACAAGTTGCAGGAATGTGACACTTTTTTTTTTTTTTTTTTTCATAAAGTTGTCACTAAATGATATATTGCTCACACAGGCCATGGGTATATGTGGAATTGCACCCCAAAATACATTTAGCTGCTTCTCCTGAGTATGGGGATACCACATGTGTGGGACTTTTTGGGAGCCTAGCCGCGTACGGGACCCCGAAAACCAATCACTGCCTTCAGGATTTCTAAGGGTGAAAATTTTTGATTTCACTCTTTACTGCCTATCACAGTTTCGGAGGCCATGGAATGCCCAGGTGGCACAACCCCCCCCAAATGACCCCATTTTGGAAAGTAGACACCCCAAGCTATTTGCTGAAAGGCATGGTGAGTATTTTGCAGCTCTCATTTGTTTTTGAAAATGAAGAAAGACAAGAAAAAACATTTTTTTTTTTCTTTTTTCAATTTTTAAAACTTTGTGACAAAAAGTGAGGTCTGCAAAATACTCACTATACCTCTCAGCAAATAGCTTGGGGTGTCTACTTTCCAAAATGGGGTCATTTGGGGGGGTTTTGTGCCACCTGGGCATTTCATGGCCTCCGAAACTGTGATAGGCAGTGAAGAGTGAAATCAAAAATTCACGCCCTTAGAAAGCCTGAAGGCGGTGCTTGGTTTTCGGGGTCCCGTACGCGGCTAGGCTCCCAAAAAGTCTCACACATGTGGTATCCCCGTGCTCAGGAGAAGCAGCAGAATGTATTTTGGGGTGTAATTTCACATATTCCCATGGCATGTTTGAGCAATATATCATTTAGTGACAACTTTGTGCAAAAAAAAAAAAAAAAAAAAAAAATTTGTCTCTTTCCCGCAACTTGTGTCGCAATATAAAATATTCCATGGACTCGACATGCCTCTCAGCAAATAGCTTGGGGTGTCTACTTTCCAAAATGGGGTCATTTGGGGGGGTTTTGAACTGTCCTGGCATTTTATGCACAACATTTAGAAGCTTATGTCACACATCACCCACTCTTCTAACCACTTGAAGACAAAGCCCTTTCTGACACTTATTGTTTACATGAAAAAGTTTTGGTTTTTTTTGCAAAAAAATTACTTTGAACCCCCAAACATTATATATTTTTTTTATGGAAAGGCCCTACAGATTAAAATGGTGGGTGTTTCATTTTTTTTTTTCACACAGTAATTGCGCAGCGATTTTTCAAACGCATTTTTTGGGGAAAAAACACACTTTTTAAAATTTTAATGCACTAAAACACACTATATTGCCCAAATTTTTGATGAAATAAAAAAGATGATCTTAGGCCGAGTACATGGATACCAAACATGACATGCTTTAAAATTGCGCACAAACGTGCGGTGGCAACAAAATAAATACATGTTTAAAAGCCTTCAAAAGCCTTTACAGGTTACCACTTTAGATTTACAGAGGAGGTCTACTGGAAAAATTACTGCACTCAATCTGGCCTTCGCGGCGATACCTCACATGCATGGTGCAATTGCTGTTTACGTTTGACGACAGACCGCCGCTTGCGTTCGCCTTAGCGCGAGAGCAGGGGGCGACAGGGGTGTTTTTTTTTGTTTTGTTTTTTTCTTTATTATTTTTTTGCTTTTTTAATCTTACTTTTAAACTGTTCCTTTCATATTTTTTTTTTTAATCATTTTTATTGTTATCTCGGGGAATGTAAATATCCCCTATGATAGCAATAGGTAGTGACAGGTACTCTTTTTTGAAAAAATGGGGGTCTATTAGACCCTAGATCTCTCCTCTGCCCTCAAAGCATCTGACCACACCAAGATCGGTGTGATAAAATGCTTCCCCAATTTCCCAATGGCGCTATTTACATCCGGCGAAATCTAAGTCATGAAATACTCGTAGCTTCCGGTTTCTTAGGCCATAGAGATGTTTGGAGCCACTCTGGTCTCTGATCAGCTCTATGGTCAGCTGGCTGAATCACCGGCTGCATTCTCAGGTTCCCTGTTGAGACAGGAGAGCCAGAGAAAAACACGGAAGACGGTGGGAGGGGGGGGGCATTCCCTCCCACGGCTTGTAAAAGCAGTCTAGAGGCTAATTAGCCGCTAGGATTGCTTTTACATGAAAGCCGACCGCTGGCTGAAAAGAATGATACCAAGATGATACCTAAACCTGCAGGCATCATTCTGGTATAACCACTCAAAGTCGTGAATGGCGTACCTGAAGACAAAAAAATGGTTAACAATGGTTAACAATAAAGCACAGTAAACAGTAAAGTGTAAATAATTACACACCTGAAAAACAAACATGATAAAACATAATAACAATAACAATAACAATAACAATAACAATAACAATAACAATAAAACATTGCAGAATAGAATACAGTAAAAAAGAGCAGAACAATAGAGAGAGAGAATAGAGAGAGAGAGAACAATAAAACAACAACTATTTTTTTTTATTTCATATTTTTTTTTTTTTTTACACTTTTTTTGTAACTAACTTTTATACCTATAACCGGTTCCAGGTTCGGGTCTCTCAAAATGCGATGGCATCTTGGGAGACCCTGTGAAAGTGTGCCTAGTCTGTGCAATGCTGTACCCTACGCTAATAGTCAACTAGTGCATGGTAGCGTTCAAAACATTCACCAATGCAAAGACCAGCATTGTCAGGACAGGAGGGACAATAAAAGCGGGTGTCATGCCTATATCCGAGCTTGCTGCAGACACAACATCTTTTTTGGGGGGTTCGCTGGGTAGGGGTACTTGGGAGGACATAAAAATGCCTCTCATGCAGCCGACTGCATTTGGTTGGGGATGTGAATGGGGGAAGTACGGGCGCTGCAGAAGCGGTGGGTTCCCAATTAGGATTGGCGAATGCAGCAGGAAGGGCATTATGGGCACGACGGGCCTGTGTTTGTCTTTTTGGTGGCAGCGGGACACTACTTGTGCTTGCCACCTCACCAGCTTGAACTGCACTTATGGGACTCGCCACGTCACCACGTGTTACTGCAGTGCTGGTTTGACTACGACCGGGGTGTACTAGGCCGCTGGTGCTTGCCAGTTCACCAAAACGCTACCAAAAAACTGTTAGCGATCGCAGGGATCAGGCCTGACTCTGCGAACGCTGCAGTTATGCGTTTTAGTCTTTTGTAAGTGACAGTGATCGATCGATACTGCACTTGGGTGGGCTGGGCCGGGCGGAGGGGCAAAACGCAGGTGCTAGCAGGTATCTGGGCTGATCCCGCTAACACTGCGTTTTTGGGAACCCTAAACTGCTGGTGACGCTAGTATAGATCTGATCGGATCAAATATTGATGCGATCAGATACTATACCACTAAGGGAGGTGTACGGTGCGTGCGTGGGTGTTAGCGGTACTGGCACTAACCTGACGCTGCCTGGGGCTGGTGCTTGCCAGTTCACCAAAACGCTACAAAAAAAACTGTTAGCAATCGCAGGGATCAGGCCTGACTCTGCAAACGCTGCAGTTATGCGTTTAGTGTTTTGTAAGTGACAGTGATCGATCGATACTGCACTTGGGTGGGCTGGGCTGGGCCGGGCGGAGGGGCAAAACGCAGGTGCTAGCGGGTATCTGGACTGATCACGCTAACACTGCGTTTTTGGGAACCCTAAACTGCTGGGGACGCTAGTATAGATCAGATCGGATCAGATATTGATCCGATCAGATACTATACCACTAAGGGAGGTGTATGCTGCGTGCGTGGGTGTTAGCGGTACTGGCGCTAATCTGACGCTGCCTGGGGCGACGCATATCACCGCCGGGCGATCGGGGGGCTAAACCTTTATTCGGTAATAAACGGCGGGTGCCCTGACACTATAAAAAATAAACGAACTAACCAGCGTCAACCGTAACGGTTATACGGTGATCAGTGGTGAAAGGGTTAACTAGGGGGCAATCAAGGGGTTAAAACATTTATTAGGTAGTATATGGGGGTCCCTGACGCTATAAAACGCTGACGGCGAACCTAAATATTTACCTCACTAACTAGCGTCACCAGCGACACTAATACAGCGATCAGAAAAATGATCGCTTAGCGACACTGGTGACGGGGGGGGATCAAGGGGTTAAAACTTTATTAGGGGGGGTTAGGGGGGGTACCCTAGACCTACAGGGGGGCAACAGTAACTGTGCTAACACAGTAACTGTCACAAACTGACACAGCAGTAATCAGAAAAAAAAAAAAAAAAACTGCTGGTGTCAGTTTGTGACAGGGGGGGGGGGGGGTGATTGGGGGGGATCGGGGGGCGATCGGGGGGGGGATCGGGGTGTTTAGTGTGCCTGGCATGTTCTACTGTGTGTGTGTAGTGTTGTGCACTCACTCACATGTCGTCTCTCCTCGGGCCGGAACGGAAACTACCGACCCGAGGGGAGATGACATCACTTCCTTTGCTGCTGTTTAGCATACAGCAGCAAAGGAGTGTTCCCATTGGCCGGCGGCGATCGCGAGGGGGGGGCCACGAACGGATGGCCTCCCCCTCGTCTCTGATCGCCGGGGGACAGAACGGGACCGCCTCGGGCGGCGGGGGGGGGTCCGATCGGACCCCCCACCCGCGGGAGGCAAATCACGTACATGTACGTGATTTTGCCTGCCCGTGCCGCCTTGCCGACGTACATCGGCGTGAGGCGGTCCTTAAGTGGTTAATAAGGATTTGGAGAAATGGTCCTTAAAATATTTTTCCTGGTTTGGTAGGGCAGCCATAATAAAAATGACAATCTTGCCTAGAATTCTGTACTTCTTCCAGACTCTACCCGTCCTGTTACTAGAGAGCTTTTTTCATGCATTGAACTTCATGACTAGGAGATTCATTTGGTCTAAAAACCCACCTATCAACCTCATGCTACTAACCAAAGCAAAACACATTGGAGGCATGGGTTTTCTAAATTTCAGAAACTATTATCTAGCCTCGCATTTGAATCGCATAATAGATTGGAACTGTCATGGAGAAGGTCTGGGTGGGTCTGGAAAATGTCATAGGGCCTATCCCGATAAAATACACACCTTGGATCGCATGGAAAGCATGCCCTACTCAACTTAAAAATCATCCAACTGTAGGAGCCACGCTAAAAATTACACAAAAAATTTTTAAAAATGCAGGACTGATCTCATTACCGGGTCCATTGACGCCAGTAAGTAATAACTATGAATTCCCACCAGGTCAAAAAATGAGAACAGCAAAGATAGAAGACGAGATAAAACCCTTGCTAGCAATACACTGTTTTGAGAAAAACAGAGTGAAATCAATACTAGAATTTAATCAGGCAAGCAGACAAGAAGCATTATCACAATGGGAATATCGCCAAATTTATAGCTTCATCTCCAACCCCAATAAATGTAAATATTGTACTAGGCCCTTATCACCACTTGAAGAGGCGAGCCTAAAGGCTGAAAAAAGTGAAAAAAAACTATTTCTTTGGCATATACATGGCTGCAATCATCAGGATCCACAGAACTAAACAAACACAAAAGGTTATGGGAAGATGCCCTAAACACTGCTTTTAGCGGTGATCAATGGTTACATGCATGTGTGTTTGCGCACAAATGCTCAATTAGCACAGGCAACCAAGAAACTTCCTACAAACTTTTGACGAATTAGTACAATACACCATCTAAAATTCAAAAATGGTTCCCCATGGTGGGATTGAGACCTGATAAGTCCGTTTTGGCAAAAGGTTTGTGACATCATTAAACACATTACAGATACTTTAATTCCACTAACGTCAGCTTGCTGCCTTTTACACATTTCTAACTGCCCAATGAAGAGATAAAAGCGATCATTGACTAGATTTCTACTTACAGCTGCAAAAGCCCTAATTGCCTGATATTGGAAAAACACAAAAACACCCACTATTAAAGAATGGCTCTTTAATATACATGATATGTATGGCATGGAGGAAACAAGGTCCAAAGGTAACGAAACTACAGAAAAATGTAACACTTTGTGGAGAGTATGGGTTATGTACAAATACTCTGAAGAATTGAAGTCCCTTACGGCTGCATGAAGTGCAGAGAGACACCTAGCAACCTCATGGCTTATCTAAATCACCTCTCTTTCTTTTCACTTACCTTCCCTTTCACCTTATACATGCTATTTCTATTTCTACATCTATCCCCGTAACCTTGTAAGGTTACTTAAATTAAAACTTATGTAGCACTGACCCCCGAAGGAGCTGCTGATTTAAATCGGGTTGTTGCCGTCACCCCTTACCTGCAGTTTCACCACATCTATATTGGTTAAAGTAGGTTACCAGTAGGGTGCTCACATGTCCCGGATTGCCCGGGACAATCCCGCAATTAGCAGGTCTGTCCCGGGTCCCGGGCACCCTCATTCCGGGACAATGCAGTGTCCCGGAATTGCCCTGGGTCGATCTAATGCCCCCTAAAATAGCCTTTGCATTGTCTCTGTCCCTCACTGTCTCAGCCTGTGGTGGACCCCTTGCTGGCAGAGACCCTTTTTACTTTATTCATCACCCGCTGGCTCAGTGCCCAAACTGGTTGCTACCTGCCGCCCGCTTGGCGTGTAGCAACCAGTGACGTTATGAGCAGGAGAGAGGCAGAGACCAATCACAGTGGAGGAGATTTAACTTCCTCCTCCGTGCCTATTGTTTAGCTCCACCCACCTCCTCCCTGCATGTTCTCGAGTCCAGCCAAGCAGCGGCATGCAGAAGAAACTCCTAAGACTGCTGTGCACAAACGAAACGAGAGATGGTAGAAAGGCAAGTAAACTGCTAAACACTCACCAACATGACAGATCCATCGGGGATAAAATCCTGTCAGCTCTCCCCCAACAGCCAGAGCCTCTCAGTGCACTGTGCAGAGAGGATGGCAGGCAGATAAGGGTCGGCAGATAAGGGTCGGCAGGAGAGGACACTGACAGATGACATTACACCCTGGATGGAAGGAGGACACATCCTTAGATATCAGGGCAGGGTTCATGCTGGGACTTGAAATCCTTCACTTTTGAGGGATGTGACGCCCCCCAAAAGTGAAGAACTACAGGTCCCAGCATGAACCCCTCAGAGATGAAGATGTTTCCCTCATCACTGCACACATGATAACTCCTCACACCAGGCCCTTCGGTCCAGCTGCTCACTGTCTCTTCTCTCCCACTACCTGTGCAGCCCCCCCCCTCCTCCTTCAGACCCCTTTCACACTGGAGCTTTTTCCAAGCGCTATAGCATTAAAAATAGCACCTGCAAAATGCCCCAAAACAGCTGCTACATTCATTCCAGTGTGAAAGCCCTCGGGAGCGGTGTGCTGGCAGGGCGTCAGAAAAAGTCCTGCCAGCAGCTTCTTTGGAGCGGTGAAGGAGAGATAAACTCACCGCTCCTCCACCGCTGCTCCCCATTGAAATCAATGGGGCAGCGCTGCGATACTGCCGGCAAAAACGCTGCTCTGCGGCGTTTTGCAGGTGGATTTAACCCCTTTTCGGCCACTAGCGGGGGTTAAAACTGCCCCGCTAGTGGCCGAATAGCGCCGCTAAAACTACGGTAAAGCGGTGCTAAAAATAGCGCCGCTTTACCGCTGACGCCCAGGCTTCGGAAGTGTAAAAGGGGTCTTATCCCCAGCCTTTCATGTTCTGCCACTTTTTCACCTACTAGTCCTCTGTATGCTAAGCAATCTTCTCAGCAGTGGCCCATCTCTCATCTGCAACTATCACAGCCTCAGAATCTTGCCAGCAATCTATTCTTTGCTCCTTCAACCTGCCAGAATTTTTTTTTTCTCCACTGCAACGGTGTAACTACAGGGGTCGCCATTGCAACCCAGCCTCATACTCCAGGGGGCCCATGCAGCTTCCCTCTAAACCTGTATAGGAGGGGCAACATATAGAAGAACTGATGCCCTCCATGTTCTTCTCGCAGCCACTGAATGCCTTCAGGTGGTAAAGGAGGAAAAGCGGGCATTCAGTGGCTGCAAGAAGAACATGGAGGGCATCAGTTCCTATATGTGCCGTCCCTCATATACAGTTTACTTCTGCTGTCCACAGGTCCCTCAACGCTCTCCTGGCCCCTCTGTGATCTTCCCCAGCAACTTCTCTGCTCTCTCCCACCCCACCCCCCCTTCTCCAACCCCCTGCTGTCCCTGCTGCCCTCTGGTCCCACCTGTGCTCTTCTTCAGTCCACCACTCCTGCTTTTCTCCAGTCCCCTCCTGTGCTGTTCTCTGATCTGAGGTCTGTATTTAAGCTTATATTATTATATGTATATAGATGGACTGAGGAGGGGGACAAGGACAGTGATCATAAAAATGGTAAAAAGGGGGGTACGTACTGAAGGAGGGGGGTCTGTACTTAGTGAGAGGGGGGTCCGTACTGAGGGAGGGGTGTCTATACTTAGTGGAGAGGGGGGTACGTACTGAGGGAGGGGGGCTATACTTAATGTAATAATAAAAGTACATTTCAAGCATGGTGTTGGGATGATATAAGTGCTAAAACCAGCCATTCACCCGACAAATCAATCGCTGCCGAAATCCCGTCAACCCGGAGACTACATTCAACACAAATCCCCCCCCCCCACCCCCTGGTCCTTGGCAAAATTGTCCCTAAATGGCAGTTTGGAAATGTGGTCTTCATCCTGGCTCTCTCCAACAAGGGTCCTCCCCTGGGTTTCCTCAGCTTGGCTCGGCTTCTTCCTAACAGGCAAGACACCCTAAGGACCACCACTGCAGTAGTAGTCCCCAGACAGGCTTCTGGGCCTACTTGCACAGCTGCAGTGACATAGCCCTCCAGCCTGGAGGGCCACGAGGTAAGAACTGATCCCTAGCCCATGGCATCTCTCCCATAAATACTCTCTCCCAGAATGCACAGCGGCAGTAACCTCCCACTGGGCTGTTTCTGAAAGAAGAATATTCATTAAAGTTTCATTAAAGTTATTATTCACACACTGTCCCATGGTACCAGTGACACCTACTGGCAACAGTGGGAACTGCACAACATTAAATCTGAGCTGGTTACAGCTCAGCCAAAAACAAAATTTACATGCGAGCGCCTGGTCGAAAGGAACAGGGCGCTACACTTATAATACTGTTATAACATTTTTCAAGTTAAAACACATTTTTGTGAACAAAAAATAGGATTTTTAAATACAGCTTACCTGTAAAATCCTTTTCTTGAGAGTACATCACGGGACACAGAGTATTCATTACATAGAGGGTTAGATAGGCACCAACAGTGATTGGACACTGGTTAACCCCAATTAAGGAGAATTCCTCCCCTATATAACCCCTCCCATAAGGGAAGGACCTCAGTTTTGTAGCAAAGTAATAGGTAACCACGTAAAACCCATAGAAGGGTGGGAGCTCTGTGCCCCGTGATGTACTCTCAAGAAAAGGATTTTACAGGTAAGCTGTATTTAAAAATCCTATTTTCTTGATCATCCATCACAGGACACAGAATATTCATTACATAGTGGGATGTCCCAAAGCAATGCTCATTTGAGGGGAGGGAGACACAGATCATCCTCTTGCTCTCTTGCTTCCACCTGATAGAATCTGGTGAATGTATGGATTGAAGACCAAGTCGCAGCCTTACAGATCTGAGCCATGGAGGCCTGGTGATGCACTGCCCAAGAAGCACTAACAGCCCTAGTTGAGTGCGCTTTCACATGAAAAGGAGGAGTCTTCCTCTTTATATCATAAGCCTGAAAAATAACCTGTCTAATCCATCTAGAAAGAGTGGATTTTGATGCTGCTTGGCCTTTTTTATGGCCATCTGGCGGAATAAACAAACAATCAGTTTTCCGTATCTGAGCGGTTGCCTGCAGATAGACACTGACTGCTCTAACCACATCAAGAGTGTGCAAAGATTCTTCCTCCGCGGACTTCGGATCTGGAAAAAAGGATGGTAGGATTACATCTTGATTCAAATGGAATCCTGAAACCACCTTAGGTAAGAAGGAACGATTAGGACGCATAACAATCCTGTCCTTGTGAATAATTAAATATGGCTCTTTACAAGAAAAAGCAGACAAGCCGTCAAATTTAGACTTTGTAAAGCAGGGTGGCAAATCGGACCCTGTGTGAGCAGATCTGGCCGGAAAGGGAGGACCCAAGGCCTGCCACTGCCATCTTTACGATCTCTGCATACCAAGGTCGTCTGGGCCAAGCCGGGGCTACTAAAAGGACCGACTTTACTTCCCTTTTGACCCTTCCCAGGAACCGCGGAAGAAGTGGGTTCGGAGGGAAGGCATACATTAGATTGTACTGATCCCATGGGATTGTCAGAGCATCTGACCCCTGAGCAAGTACATCCCTTGTTCTGGACACAAATTTGTCCAGCTTCCTGTTGAATCTGGACATGAATAGATCCACATCTGGTGTTCCCCACCTTTGACATATGGTTTGCAATATGTCGAGGTGTAGGGACCATTCTCCTGGGCATAATTGCCGGCAACTTAAGAAATCCGCTTGCCAATTTTCCACTCCTGAGATGAATACCGCAGACAGGCAGGGAACATGGCTTTCTGCCCATGCAAGAATGCGATTCACCATCCCTTTGGGCATCTAGACTTCTGGTGCCTCCTTGGTGATTGATGTAAGCCACAGCCATGGCATTGTCGGATTGTATCTGAATAGGATGACCCTGTAGCCTGTAAGTCCAGTCCATGAGGGCCAAGTAAATTGCCCGAATTTCTAGAATATTGATGGGCAAGCGTCTCTCGGTTGTAGACCATCTTCCCTGCGTGCATGTTTCTTCTAAAACTGCTCCCCAGCCTGTCAGACTGGCATCTATGGTTACGATCTTCCATTGTAGTGGAAGAAAGGCTTTGCCTTTCAAAAGATTTTTGGTTCCTAATCACCAATTGAGGCTTTTGCGTATCCTTGGGGATAGGCACATCGGAAGATCCAAGGCATGAGTCTTTTTGTTCCAAGCTGTGAGAATGCTTCTCTGCAGGGGCCTTGAGTGAAATTGGGCAAATGGAACAGTCTCGAAAGTGGCAACCATCTTTCCTAACAGTCTCATACATAGCCGAATAGATGGACTCTTTTTGCTTAATACTAAGCGGACAAGAGCTCTTACGGCCTTGACCTTTGGCTCTGGTAGAAACACCCTGCCTTAAGCGGTGTCTATGATCATGCCTAGATACTCCAACCTTGATGAAGGTTGCAAAGAAGACTTTTCTAGGTTGATTATCCAGCCTAGTCTTTCCAAATGTCTTACTGTCTTGAAGACAGCGCGGTTCAGGTGTGCCACCGATTGCTCTATGAGTAGCAAATCGTCTAGATAAGCTACCACAGTTATGCCCTGAGCTCTTAGATTTGCTAAGAGAGGGTCTCGAATTTTTGTAAAAATTTGAGGAGCTGTAGCGAGACCGAAAGGAAGGGCCACAAACTGGAAATGGCGCTTGTCTACCGCGAACCTTAGATATCTTTGGTGAGCAGGATAAATTGGCACATGAAGATAGGCATCCTTGATATCTATTGATGCCATAAATTCTCCCCCCTGCAGGGTGGAGACCACTGAACGAATTGACTTCATTCGGAAGGATCGAATGTGTAGAAACTGATTCAGATCCTTTAGATCTAGGATGGGTCTGACATCTCCATTTGGCTTTGGAACGGTGAATAGATTCGAGTAGAACCCTGAACCCTGATCTTTTGGGTTCATTTCTATTATCACTCCCTGGGATAGTAAGCGATCTAAGGCCAGTAGTAGCGGTTCTCGCTTTACTGGAACTTTGGGAACTCTTGACCTTAGGAAACAAGCTGGTGGAAGCTCTAAGAACTCTATTTTGTAACCTAGAGATACTGAAGAGACCACCCACTTGTCTTGAACCTCTTCTCGCCAGGCACCTGAAAACTGTAGGAGCCTTCCACCCACTCGGCCAACTGAGGGCGCCCCTTCACAGGGATGTTTTGGGGCTCTGCTTGGCAGGCTTTCGTCCCCAAGCCTTTTTCTGCCCTTGGGTGTGACCCTGGGCCCTTCCTCTGAAAGTAGATTGGGAAGGCTGTCGCTGCTTAGAGCCTGATGTTCCAAGGGAAGGTTTAAATGCTGGACGTTTACTCCTCTGAACTGGTAGGAGTGTAGATTTACCACCTGTAATTTTTTGGATAAAATGATCTAGGTCATCCCCAAATAGGCATTCCCCTTTAAATGGGAAGCCAGATAAATATCTTTTGCATGAAAGCTTTGCTGCCCAACTTTTAAGCCAAAGGGACCTGCACATGTGTACCAACAGGAGAGACAAACGAGATGCTTGCTGGGCAGAATCCAGAATGGCATCAATCATAAAACACAGCACCTGTGGAAGGTCTGCATAGTTCTCCACTTCCTCACTGGGAAGGAGGCCAAGCATCTGCTTAACCTGTTCCTTGAGGAATTGACACAAACCCACAGTTGCGACTGTAGGTTGGACTACAGCGCCAGCCATGGAGAAGGAGGCTTTTAATAAAGTTTCCAGCTTTTTAGTTGGATCTTTAAACACCTGAGCATTGTCCAAGGGACAGGTCAGGTTTTTATTCACACAAGAGACAGCCGCATCCACGGATGGGACCTCCCACTTCTTGGTGAAGCTTTCCTCCAATGGATAAAGCATAGAAAACCTTTTAGGAGGAGTAAACAGTTTATCGGGATGTCCCCAGTCCTCATACAACAATTTATCCATTAAAGGATGAATTGGAAAGGAAAAGGCAGTCTGTGGAATCCTTCTGACCCCCAGGGAAGAAACAGAGGATGTAGTGGCCTTAGCAGAGGGCATTTTAAAAGTGAAACGCACTAGTTCAGTATAATACTGGACCTGCTTCTTGAGTTCCTGAGAGAAAGAAGCTCTCTCCTCTTCCTCTGAATCCTCAGACTGCTCTTGATCCCTGTCTCTGGATAGGGATCTCTCCTCATTGTCAGAAGAATCATCTGAAAGAGAAAGTGCAGCAGAGGGAGGGGATCTACCCCTTTTTCTGTTATCTTTTAGGGAAGCTGAAATAAAATTCATAATTCTTCCCTTAAAACCCTCCAATGTAGCCCTAAGGGAATCCTCCGTGACATACACTGGGGCTGTAAGATTAGGAGAGGCTGCAAAACCTGACAGGGGCACTGACTCATCCTGTGAGGCTGGCTCCAGTCTTGCAGGGGGGGTGGTAATCTGCAGGCATCTTTAAGAACCCTAGACACAGGCGGTGTCTTTCTTGTGCCTTTGTTACCTCCCCCCAAGACCCTCTTACGAGGAGACATAGTCCCAAGCTACAAAGCAGAGGTACTAGTACATATGCAATCACTGTTGTGCTAAAAGTCTCACAATATACATATATGCTTAATATTGCACAACCTGATGCCGAGTAGGTGTCTTAGGTTTAGCCTGGATCCGACCACTTTAGGATGCTCACTGCCCACACTCTGTGTCCATCTGTTTACAGAGCTCTGAACGCTCTGGGCTTTTAAATTAGCCACCTGGCGTCTGAACACCTGCAGTGGAGGAAGTGAGTGATTGGACTCCAGCTTCACTGAGTACTGAGTGTATCTGAAAGGCACGTAAGCACGTAAGACACACCGCAACTCCGATCTAGGTAAAGAGTGTCTGACAGAGACTCTTTACCACGTGATCAGCCATGTCCAATCACGGCTGATCACGATGTAAATAGGAAGAGTCGGTGATCGGCTTTTCCTCACTTGCGTCTGACAGACGCAAGTAGAGGAGAGCCGATCGGCTGCTCTCTTGACAGGGGGGTCTGTGCTGATTGTTTATCAGCACAGCCCCCCCTCGGATCCCGCCCAGGACCACCAGGTAAGCCGCCCAGGACCACCAGGATGGCCACCACACTAGACCACCAGGTATTCCCCCTAGACCCTCAGGAAAATACCAATGTGTGCCCAGGCAGCTGCCAATGTGTGCCCAGGCAGATGCCAATCAGTGCCCACTCCAATGCCTACCACTGCCAGTACCACTAGGGATGCCTATCAGTGCCTCATATCAGTGCCGCGTATCAGTGCCCATCAGTGCCACGTATCAGTGCCCATCAGTGCCCAGCAGTGCCGCCTATCAGTGCCCATCAGTGCCCAGAAGTGCCGCCTATCAGTGCCCATCAGTGCCGCCTATCAGTGCCCATCAGTAACGCCTATCAGTGCCCATCAGTGCCAACCAGTGCCACCCAGTGCCACCCAGTGCCACCCATGAGTGCCCATCAGTGCCGCCTATCAATGCCCATCAATACTGCATATCAGTGCCACCCATCAGTGCCGCCTACCAGTGCCCATCAGTGCCGCATATCAGTGCCCATCATCAGTGCCCATCAGTGCCCGCTCATTAGTGCCACCTCATCGGTGCCACCTTATCAGTGCCTGTCAGTGCCGCCGTATCAGTGCCCATCAGTGAAAGAGAAAACTTACTTATTTACATATTTTTTTAACAGAAACAGAAGCAAAACTTTTATTCTTTTCAAAATTTTCGGTCTTTTTTTATTTGTTTAGCAAAAAATAAAAACCGCAGAGGTGATCAAATACCACCCAAACCCCAACAAAGTTAAATTGTAGGATTATCATAAGCAAAAACAGACAAAATTATTACAAAAGCCAAAAAGGCACCGCACAAATCACATTGACACACGGTAGGAATTAATTATCAGGAACCATCCTTTGCATCTAAACCATTACATAGCAGTTGTAAGTCTAACATGTGAGATTTATAAGTAATCATCAAACCACAGCCATAGTGGGGTGTGGGTCAGGAATTATGCACCCCCCCAAAAAAAAACACAAAAACATATCTATTTGTAACCCAATATAGACACTGCAAATAAAGATTCAGGCCTGTTCTTGGGCCAAACACCTGCCACAAATGCAGGCCTTTAAATAACTTAGCTAGGATTGCTCACCCACCCAGTTAAGGACACACCCACCAGTGTAATTGATTCTGTCTCTTCATGTATGCCTCAAGTGCTCACACCTGTTCATTAGGAATACACAGATTTACAAATGAAAAAATGCATCAGCATAGATATGTGGAGGGTCCAAAATAGGAAATGACAACTTTGTGAGAGCTGCTTCACACAAATTATTGACAAAGCACATTTGTCATTCATCAAGAGCATACAACATTAAAATAGGTGTGCAGGATCACACCAGACATATACATCCATATCTGGCCCAAAACACCACAGTTCTAGATTTTCTAGAAACCCACACTTGCTTAATTTATAATGTGATTTCTCGGGGCTCCATTATGTGAAACCCATCAAAAATGTCATCACTGGTAAAAAGGAACTTTTACAGCACAAAAGAGGAAGAACATAGAAACCTCTAGCCAGGTAATGGGATTGTACCTGGCTAGAGGTTGAGAGGGATTAGAGCACCTGTTAGAACACCTGGTCCAAGGAGGCTGCGGGTCCATTCACAAACGTGCATGTGAAGTGGGGAACGAGCTGTGATTCAACCTCTTTATTTATCATGTTCACCATTATCATTCAAAATGAAAGTAAAAGTTAAGGAAAGTCCCAAATTTTGGGTTGTCCCCAGAAAAGTAATAGAGCAGAAATCTTCCAATGGGGACACTAGTTCTGTTGACCTGGGGGTCCCCAACGGATTCCTTTAATTTGCAGGAATTTCCTCTGACTTGGCTATGGGACAGGAAGTCAAGGGAAACATCCGCAATGGGACACAGATGGCAAAAGAAATCTGGCGGGTTATAATCCTCCCTTACTTTGTCCAAAAAAAAAAAAAGAGTTTTGCCTATAGTTCTACCTTAATTTTGGCAAGTCAGCACCTGCTGAATCCCTAGAAACTGCTGCCAACACCAGAATATTGCTAACCTGGCTGGGAATTCCTGGCCACTTAACCTAAGGGGCAGAGATAGCAGTGACACCACTGCCCAAATATGGTCATTCATCATAATTGGGCAATGACATTGACTAAATGTGAACATCATATTTTATCAAATTATGTCCCTACTGTCCTCACCCCTTCCCTAATATAGCTGATGACAGTTTGAGGAGCTATCATTCAGTAAGTAATACCATCAGGCAGTGCCAAACTTATCAGGGGGCAAAAGGAACAATTGCCCTGGGCCCCCCTGTCAGAGGGTGTCCCAGACTTCCACAAAAAAAAAAATAATTATTATAAAATTTGTTTTATTATTAACCTCCTGAGAAAAGGTCTGCCTGGCCATTAATGTACAGCGGCCAGGTGGGGCTTTCCTCATTCTGATTGGACGTTCAGAAACATCTTCAGAACGAGAGCCCACCGTGCGGCCCCGAGACCCCTAAAGACTTCACTGCCAGTTTCCCTTACCAGGAATAACGGTGGCAGCACCCAACAGCCAATCTGAAAATCGGCTGGGGTGCCAACATTGCGGGAATCCTGGACAGGTAAGTGTCCTAATATTAAAAGTCAGCAGCTACAGTATATGTAGCTGCTGACTTTTACTTTTTTCGTGGGGGGGCAGAACTCCTCTTTAATTCACTGTAAGGTGTTGAGATATTTACCAAAAGTATTGGGACACCTGCTTTTAAACGCACATGAACTTTAATGGCATCCCAGTCTTAGTCTGTAGGGTTCAATATTGAGTTGGCCCACCCTTTGCAGTTATAACAGCTTCAACTCTTCTGGGAAGGCTGTCCACAAGGTTTAGGAGTGTGTCTATAGGAATGTTTGACCATTCTTCCAGAAGCGCATTTGTGAGGTCAGGAACTGATGTAGACGAGAAGGCTGGGCTCACAGTCTCTGCTCTCATCCCAAAGGTGTTCTATGGGGTTGAGGTCAGGACTCAGTGCAGACCAGTCAGGTTCCTCCACCTCAAACTCGCTCATTCATGTCTTTATGGACCTTGCTTTGTGCACTGGTGCGCAGTCATGTTGGAACAGGAAGGAGCCATCCCCAAACTGTTCCTATCATGCTGTAGAGTATAAGATTTCCTATCATTTGAGCCCAGTCTTGCCACACAGAGTTAATCCATCTCTGAGCAATCCTCTTTTATTGTTCAGTGAGAAAAATCTTGAAAAACTGAGAAAAACTTTGAGAAAAACTCCTTGCTGTGAGTGACAGGTGATTTACATATCTCGTGCACTAGCCTAAGACATGCATTATTTTTTAATTCCCTCCCCCACTCCTTTCTTCAGCAGCTCTGCAAGAATTGGCTGTTCCACACCTCAGCATGATTTGGCATACTGAAGTCATGTGGTTACTTTCCTTTCTTTTCACTGGATGTTAGAGATCATAGCAGAAGTTCAGTGTAAGAAATACACAGGAGAAATGCATATTGACAAGGGGAGTGTAGAGGTGGGCGGGGAGTCTACTGACATCACAACTCCACCCCCCCTGAGCTCCAGACAACAGACCCACCCACAGAATATGCAGTTTTTCGGGTCTCATAACAGACAGAGGGGAGACATTTGACAGGTAAAGATACATGCAGGAGGCATCTATATCCTTATAGATAACCACTATGGCAGTAGTTTAGAAAGGATGACATTGGGTTTACATCCACTTTAAGGCTGCATTCACACTTCAGCGTTTTGAATCGCGGGGATGAATGGGATGAATTAGAGCAGAGACTGCGAGCCAGGTCTTCTCGTCCACATCAGTGCCTGACCTGACAAATGCACTTCTGAAAGAATGGTCAAACATTCCCATAGACACAAAAAGTGATCCGTAGAAGGACTTCTGCGCTACTATATCAAAACTAAGAAATAAATAATCAGTGTAATGGTATTGCTGCGAAATCAAAAAGTGAACACCACTCACTAAATATAGACTTGAAATAATGCATACATATATAATATATAAATATACAAATGATCCTGCGCAACACCTCTAGCATAAATATGGCTTTGAATTAATAAATAAACAATAAATACAATAAAGTGAAATCTCCAGTGTCCAGTGGTGTCTATATAAGTGAATAAAGAGAAAAAGTCCAGTGATAATAATATGGGATAGTAAAAATAGTGATGATAATCCTGATAACAATATATCACAATTGTGTATAAATGAAACAAATTCAAGATACGGTTTATTAAAAATAGATAGAAGTTATTAAAAGTTCAATGGTGATACTGTGTAGTGGGTAAGATGTTAATAAATAAACTTCAACAGGAAAGAAAACAAAGAGTTGATAGATGATCTTGTTACTTTGTGATAGACACACCACCCACCGCTAAGTGCTCACAGAACTCTCACCTCAGCGGCATATCAAATATGCCTAAATGTATGCTCTGAGATGCGATCCACGCTTCAGGAACAATGATGTTATCCGTTCATGCCATGGGGTTACATCCCCTCCCAGTAGTTGGTGAGATCCCAAGGTTAGCACTGTCTCACTCCAGCAGGTCTCTCTCTCCAACTCCCCACCTGTGGAGAGAGAGACCTGCTGGAGTGATGTAGGATGATATTTTACAATCTTTACCATGTGTTTCTATATCTTCCTCTCACAGATTGGTGCAATTCTTTATTTTTTCATAGGGTTTATAGAACCCCAGCCTTTTTATACAAGATAGGGGTCAGAGATAATCCCAATAGCAACAAATTCAGACAGGCTCCAGGTGACCTCAAACATTTGGAGAAATTGGTATAATATCGGGGCTATGTGATTACACAAATTAATTCAATCCTTGGTATACTTATTAGAAACTTGCCCCTTACATGTATTTTAGAATACTTTGATTCAGCCAATTTAGACCCATCTATGACTCTAGCAGTAACCAAATTACTATTTGGCATGCCGAAGAGGATGATGGTGCTTAAATGGGTCTCATTTTCTCCCCCTTCATTAGGGAATGGTTTATATGGTTTATATGGTCTATAAAAATCTCACCTTTAAAAAACGTATGTATGGACAGGGGGCACACTTTGTAAATTTTACAATATCTGGGATACATGGCAAGCTGCTACCCAAGGGATTGTTGTGCAATAGCTTATTCTACCCCAAGTGACTCCTTCTCCCACCTCTTACATTTATTGTCTCTGGATGCTCCATATAACATATTTGGGCTTACCAGTTCTTAAATGTGTTGGCTTTATTCAAGCTGTTTATTTCTTTATTTTTACCTGGTGATTCTTCCAGTAACAAACTTTCTATCTTAGGGTGACCACAATCATTCTCTGCACATTATCTATGGTGGAGAAGCATTGTCATCCCAGGACAGGAAGTGTGTTACTGTAGGTCTACAGAAGACATTCTCTTCTCCTCTTCTCCATAACTAAGACTAGGTTCACAGTAGCCCATGGAAAAAAAAAAAGCTCTCTGCGGTGAATCATTTTTCAGAGTGTGTCTAAGTAGTCACTGCCGGCCATTCAGGAGGCAGTGCTGGATTTATAAGTGGGCAAAAGGACAGAATGCCCCCCCCCCACCATACAAAAATAATATATAACAATATAAAATGCTATAACAGATTAAAAATAATATATAATAAAATAATATAAAATATATAATAATGGAAAATTACGTTCTTTTCTTAATATCTTGGATGTTTTTACTCTGAACTGGTATGTTGTATCATTTAAAAAATGAATTTTGGCATCTCAAGCTAACCACAGCAAAATGAGGTAGGTAGCCTTTGACTACATGTGTGTGTGCACGTGTGACCTCAGAATAATGTTGTGTCATGCATTTAGAAAAAGGCTGACTGCCATTGAGAATGTTAACCAACTCTATGTACGAGGGCCAATGTAATTCAGTGAAAATAATCATACCTGGAATTCTTGGTAACCCTCACATCAATTTGAATTTAAACTATTAGATAAGCACCTGAACGACCACAACATACAGGGATATTCAATGTAATACTGACATAAAATCACACACATAGGTTGGACTTGATGGACTTGTGTCTTTTTTCAACCTCGCCCACTATGTAATTACATAAAACAATCACTCAACTCGGTAAGATAATACCACATATCATGACTAAACCAACAAGTGTGTGGGGGGGACAAACTTACGACCACCAACAACCCTTTAAATCCCATTAAATCCTTTATTTCGCTTCCCCAGCCCATTTAAATCATGCCCTTCTCCTCTCCTTGTTAGCTCAGGGCATTCAATAACATAGCGGGGAGCTGTTCTGTAGTCCACAGGGCTGATTTTATTGCCTATACAATGAAAAAGTAAGCAGAGAAACATGCACGTTTACAGGATAAAAATTCTGGTGCTAGAAGTAGCTAGTCCTTTCATTTATTTTAGATTATACCCCCTCTTTAATTGTTCGGCTGGGTAAGGCCTGTGATTATGTGGGTCTGTCATCTTTATCCATCCTTCACTACTTTGAGAACCATTGACCTTCAGCAGGCATCAGGTGTCAGAATAATATGATTTAGGAGATGCTGGAAGTGAAACAAGGTTACTGATAATGTCCACCATGAGTAAATGCCAACATCTGCTAAATTTTCCTCCATTCAGTTGGCATGGTGGCATGGGAACTTCCAGGTGTCACCACATGATGATGGATATTTGTGGTATAAAAGTTTCCTGTGGACCCCAGAAATTCTCATTCTCTCACCATGAAGTGTCTTCTGCTCCTCTCACTCCTTGGCCTTGCTGGTAGGTTCTCAACTGAAACCTTCACTTTTAATGACTAAATAATAACGTGATATAAATGTAACACTTTGGAAATGGTGAATAATCCTTATTTAATGAAGTTAGCCTTCTTCTCTAGGCAGATATAAAAGACACAGATTGATGAAGCTATGTCATGATTAATACATGCTTACAAGTATTTTTTAAAAACTAGTAATGTAAGTACCTGAAGCTGACCTGATATCAGCCTCTTGCAGTCTCTGCACAGCAGAGCTAGAATGTGGGAGAAAGAAGTAGAAGTAGAAGGGCCCAGTCAGTTCATGTGCTGACAAGAAACATGTTGAGTGACGGAGAGATGAGCCTATCACTATGCTGCTTTTCTTTTTACTGTCCAGTCATAGCCTGGGGGTGAGTACACGAGAACCTGGGCTCAGATGAAGTGAGTTGAATGATGCTGGCCATTAGAATAGGGCATCTAGGGGCAGAAAAAAAGTACTACAGGGGAAATTCATGAGTTGAACTGAATATTGCAGCAAAAGCGGTTTTATGTATTTTATCTTTTAATTGGCTATTGTTTGTTAATTTTGGCTGAAGTTCAGCTTTGAAACTGAACTCCAGGGATGTTTTTAACCTTACATTGGCCCAGCTTGGTTATATCTAGTTCTTTGTATGTCACATCTGGAGGGCCACTGGGGATAGAGAAGTTTCTTGTAGAAACTTACAAGAAACTGTACTACAAGATGTCTCTAACTTACAAGCCAACCTCAATGCACTGTTTAATTGGGCAACTATGTGGAAAATGAGGTTACATTTTGATAAATGTAAAGTTATGCACTTGGGGGCTAAGAATATGCATGCATCATACATACTAGGGGGAGTACAAGTGGGGGAATCAATGGTGCAGAAGGATTTGGGGGTTTTGGTAGATCATAAGCTTAATAATAGCATGCATGCAATGCCAAGCTGCGGTTTCCAAAGTGAGCAAAGTCCTTTCTTGTCTTAAGAGAGGTATGGACTCCAGAGAGAGAGATATCATTATCCCCAAGCACAAATCATTAGTAAGACCTCATCTGAAATATGCAGTTCAGTTTTGGGCACCAGTATACAAAAAGGATATCAGGGAACTGGAGAAAGTGCAGAGAAGAGCAACCAAACTGATACAAGCAAGGAGGAGCTCAGCTATGAGGAACTGATTTTATTATCTCTTCAGTAGAGGAGATAAAGGGGGGAAATGATCAACATGTATATATACATAGTGAGGGGGAATATAGTGAATTTGGTGTTGAGTTATTCACTTTAAGGTCATCACAGACGACAAAGGGGCACTCTTTACATCGGACACAGGGACACTCTTTAAGTCTGAAGGAAAGGAGAATTAACCTCCAAATACGAAAAGGTTTCTTCACAGTAGGAGCTGTGGAAATGTAGAATGGACTCCCTCCAGAGTTAGCCAGCTCAGTAGCTTGCTTTAAAAAAAGCCAAGAGAAGTTTTTTTTGTTTTTTTGCAGATTAATACTTACCTAGGTGAATGCAGTATCGGTCTGATGCTGCATCTGTCCCCTGGTGCCTCTGCAGAGAACCAAGCGATCAAAACAAAGCCGATCGCTCGGTTCTGACAGCTCCCTGAGCAGAGAGCTGGTGACTGTGAGTCACCAGCTCTCTGCTCTGCCCCCTCCTCGCTCACTGGAGTGCTGAGTTGTGGAGGGGGCAGAGCTGCTCGCTGAGAGGCTGAGCTGGGTGTCGGTCCAGGCACCTGGCGGATCCAGACTTTATTGTCACGATGGTGCCTGGACCGACTTCTGTAACGTCAGCAGAGAGCCTGCTCTCTGCTGAAAGTGAGTCAAAGGAGTGCAAAATGAACTGCACTCCTATGATCCATAGGAGAAGTACAGCTTTGGCTATACTTCTACTTCAATGTACATAATATAACTGGATACTAATATTTATAGGTAAAGGTGATCCAAGGAATATCCGAATGCCTCTCGGAGGATCAGGAAGGAATTTTTTCCCCTGCTGGATCAAATCAGATCATGCTTTTTTGGGTTTTTTTCCTTCATCTGGATCAACTGTCTGTATAGGATTGTGTATATGGGATTGTATGATTTTTATTTTTTTTTCCCCTTTTATTGGTTGAACTAGATGGACTTGTGACTTTTTTCAACCTGACTAACTATGTAACTATGTAACTATATTGCAGTACCTCTTTTGTAGTTTTTATCCATAAAGGTAAAGGTGCTATTAATTTGCGTTGAAAAACCCACCCTGGACTATTCTCACTAAATATAAAAAAATATTTTTTTTTAGCCGCCTTCCACTACAACGATGATGACAAGATTGTAGGAGGCTACACTTGCCCTGTCAACTCTGTCCCCTATCAGGTGTCCCTGAACTCTGGGTACCACTTCTGTGGAGGGTCCCTCATCAATGACCAGTGGGTGGTCTCTGCTGCTCACTGCTATATGTCGTAAGTAATGTTATTGGCTAAATGGAATGGTTCAGGGGGGTACAATCATTTAGGAACAATATTTAGGCATCCAAAACCAGTGGCAAGGCACCGAGTTGGACAAACTGACTCTTTAAGCATAGTCATAAACAAAGCAGAAAAAGTTGAGAATGTCTCCTCTAGTTCTTCGTAGAACTTTATTTAACACCATTGCTTGCTTATTCAATCTGTAGATAAATGTTCCCAGAAAGAACAATAATCTATGTTCCAAGAAGGAATGAAAAGTGTACCCTTGTGATATCTGCTCCTTCCATGCTACTGACAGCTGCACAAGCATTGGCCCAACGGGAATATCTCAGCTACTTATAGATCTATCATTATATATTTTTCACAGTTCCATCCCCTATGGGACATAGTACATGTACTACTTTGTCTCATGTTTCTAAGTGCCTTCTAACCCTAGGTATGAAGTCCGACCTGGCCCCCTCCTCTCCTGCCACTTCCAATCTGACAACAGAAATGAAGGAGATGGCCGATTTATAGCTGCTGCTTGTCTTGGCTGTAAACACTTCCCCAATACATGCAATGGCTGACATATCCCCCTTTCCTCTGCATTCCTCTTGCCATTACTTGTCTCAAGAAAACTTCTCACAGTTGAGACAAGCTGCAGCTATGAATCAGCCATTTCCTTCATAGCTGTTGTTGTATCGGCCACTGTAGCAGGATATGGGGCCAGGTCGGACCTCATAACTAGAGTTAGAATACAACTGAAGAGAGGCACTGCTCCAGTTCAGCCAGCAACAATCAGGCTCAGTAGTACAGGCAGGTGCCAGACTAGTTCACAGCTAATGTATTAATGAAAAGAAAGTCTGGATGGCCACACCACTGAAAAACCACCTGTGTTGGAAATAATATGTATCAAAAACAGGTAAAAACATCACAAAATAAGCAGCAGGATTGTAGGATGTAATTATTGCCAATGGCTAAAGCCGCTAACAATAATCATTGTGTTCTCCCGGCAGGGATGGCTCCCCATGCCGCCCTACCATGAGAACACAATAGCTCCAGGGGAGAAATTCCCCCATCAACACTGACTGTATTGATCAGGAAATCAAGCCAAAGAAAATCACATGATCTACAGCCTGCCTTACTCCTAGTAATGCATAGGACTTCACTGTCAAAGTGATCATTATTACTACATATACGGCACAACCAAAAATGGCCGATTGGTATACCTCTAATAGTATGAGTGGGATGTCCTAAGTCTACTCACAACACAGTGTTACCAGCTAATGGTTTCCCATAAAGTCCCAAAACAACCTGCCCCTCTATACCAGAAAGTATTACGTCTAAAAAGAGAGACTGTGACGGGCTCAATTTGGCCAGTATATGTCAAATTTGACTCATTATCATTTAGATATAACAGCCAGTTCTCCATGCTGTCACTATCCCTAGAACAAACAACAAATCATCAATATAATAGAAATAAAACTTTATATAAGCACAAAATTGGTTCATATCTCCAAAGATGTGGGTTCTCGCCCACCAACCCATCAACCAACCAACAAAATAGGCCAGTGAGGGAAGGGGAAAACTTAGCCTCCGTGGCTGCTCCACATCTCTGGAGATAATGAACCTCATCAAAAACAAAAAAAATGTGAGTAAGCAAATAATCCAGGGAATGCAAATAAACTCCTTATGATACAAAGAATAAATGCTGTGTCATTGCAAGAAATATAAGACAGCCTAGAGCCCCAGCATACATAGAAAAAGCTAGTGAAGTCACACATCCCCCACACATATTCATCTTTCCAGGGGAAGTCTTTCAATTTTTCTATTTGGTGTCTGTCAAATATCCAGACCCATAACCAGAGGCTGTGACTAATGGTCAACCCACTGGCTGAGCCTTACATTTAAAGAACCAATGCGTGCAACAATCAGCCTTTCAGACAAAGACTCAGGCACACCCATAACCAGAGGCTTTAACTGATGGTCAACTCACTGACTGAATCTTTCCTGTAAAGAAGCTATGCCTGCAAAAAAATAAAAAATGTCTTCCAGAGGTTCAAGGCCCTTGTGGGTTTTGGGTAGATGGTGGAACACCAGCATAATAAGGGCAGATGGAACAAACATCTGCCCTTCCTCCTCAGTGAAAAAACCCCTTTAACCCTCTAGGATGGAATATAGGTCCTTCCTGAATGCATTGGTGGTGTTACCTCTTGACTTTACATAAGTATCAGCATCAGATAGCTCTAAACTGTACATCTCCGCATTCAAGATGACCACCAACCTTCCCTTATCAGAACTCCTAATCACAATATTAGGACCCGCATGCAAAATTTTAAGAGCCATTAAATTATTATCAACAACAAAGCCTAAAGCAGACACCTTTGAAGCTAAAGGTGTGACATCTTGTTCGACCAGCCTCTAATGCTGCCCATTTCTTTGCCCCTGCAACTCAGGGGGTAAAAATCCAATTCTAACTTAAATGGAATGTTAGATCTAAAAGTAATAGACTCATCTAACATATGATCAGACTCAAAGGCAAGGTCTTCAAGGCCACTTCTAGTGTTAGAATGCACCTAGCAACATGGGACAAAGTACTACGTGAACTTTGCCCCATAGGGGACAAAACTGTGACATAAAAATTATAGTGATTGATCTTCTTTAAGGACTGAGGTTGGGAACCACTGGGCTATAGGGAAAGGTAGGGTTATCTGTTAGCATGATGTGACCACACAAATCCACCTCTCTTACAGACGTATTGAGGTCAGGCTTGGTGAACATAACATTGAGGTCTTGGAGGGGACAGAACAGTTCATCTCATCTGCTAAGGTCATCCGTCATCCTAAATACAACTCCTACCTTCTGGACAATGACATCATGCTTATCAAACTGTCCCAACCTGCAGTGATAAGCTCCAGGATCCAGGCAATCCGTCTGCCCAGCGAGTGTGATGTGGCCGGCACTCAGTGTTTAATTTCAGGTTGGGGAAACACTCTGAGCAGTGGAGGTGAGTCCAAGTATGTTTTAATTTTATTCTCAATCACTAATTTAAGCAGAGTAATTCTATCTGATTATAGGAAACAAAAATAAGTTTCTCTAAGACAATTTCTGTACAACAGCCTCACTGCACCTCCTGTTCAGATGTCCACTTATTCCTGAATTTCTCATTGCTAGCTAATTACCCAGACCTCCTGCAGTGTCTTGAAGCCCCCATCCTGTCTCATGAGGACTGCGTAAATTCCTATCCTGGTCAAATCACTGAAAACATGATCTGTCTTGGGTACCTTGAAGGTGGCAAAGACTCTTGCCAGGTGAGCATACCTTCTTCACTAAAGCATGTCCTCCTGATAATTATCCCGGGCAACAACATTCCTCTTTTTTAGGAGGGCACAATGGTTCTGGAGTATTATCTCAGGTCAGACACATGGTTCTTTTATTAGAATCTTATATTATGGTGTCCCAAGATGGTGACAAATTAATAACAAGGCACTTCGAATTGATTCTTGGAGACCGATCATGAACAAAGCAAAAAGTTGAGAATGTCTCCTCTAGTTCTTCAAATAACTTTAACTCCCTTGTGTATGCAACCTGTAGATTGGCACTCCTTTACATAAGTCCCTAGGCAGAGAGAACATTATTCTATTTTGCAATTTTGAATGGCTCACTTGTGCTATCGGCACATTTAATGCTATTGACAACTGCACAGGCATTAGCCAATGAAAACCAAGCAGCATGGCTCTACTTAGTTATGACATGGCGACCACATGATTTTGTTTGCAAACAGTGTCCCTAATAGTGATGGCTGATGGTGTATTTCTTTCTGAATGTACTCACGTATGTATGCTAGCTATTCTTTATACATTTGGCATAATTGAATGCCTCTAGCTCTCTTCTTATTCAAGTATCTTCTCATCTAAAGCAAGCGCTTTGTTATACGAGCAAGGTAGCAGCCCATATCTCCAAAGAGAGATTAACACCATCATTCACCTGTATAACCACCTAATATCTATCATAAGCCATTCTACTGGTTCAATGGGGTCTCTAGCTCAAACTAATGCCTTTGATTAAAGGAAGTCTATTAAAAATTCTGACAATGTATCTCACTTAAACGATATCAAGTAATGGAAATATCATTTAAACCGGTATTTGGAGACCCTAACTGTAAGGATAAAATGTCAATGGGTTTTCCTTTCTGTATCATGTAAGTGAAACATTGCTGGCATCTGCACCCAGGTTTTTGAAGTTATTTTCCATCTGAAACCAGTAAAATTGATAATAAGCCTGTTTTTTTCTTTCAGGGTGACTCTGGTGGTCCTGTGGTTTGCAATGGAGTGCTGCAGGGGGTGGTCTCCTGGGGTATTGGCTGTGCTCTTCCTGGCTACCCTGGCGTTTACACCAAGGTGTGTAATTACGTGTCCTGGATTGGAGACACCATCGCCCAGAACTAAACATCTCTACATATAATGGTGGGATGAGAAGGATGACATGTATCATTCCAAATCCAATAAAATCATGCACGTGAACCATTACTTTTCTTGTTTTATTTCATATACAATAGAATATTTTGTATTTTGTGATAATTTTTTGTGTGTTTCAAATGAACAATGTAGAGCAAAGTTGGAGGCAACTGTCCTGGAAACCCGGGCTGATCCACCAGGCACCTGAATAGCTCTTCTGTATAGTCTGGGCTTTTTATGTTAAACATCTGCTTATATCTTTGACCAATTCAATAATTTAATTACACCTTAACCTCGGTGCCTCTTGTAGTTCCTTAAAGCCCACCATTTTCAAAGCTTTTGAGTGATTACTATGTTATTTATAGATAGAGTTATTTGTTCTGTGAGCATGGAGACAAAATAAAATTTTACTCATTTATAAGAAGTAGAGTAAATGAGGGAAATACCACATTATGGCCACTAGACGGAGTTGACATTCATAGGGAATAAATACTTGTTGACTATGATCATCAGCTCCATCTAGGGGCCATAATGCAGTATTTTCCTGAACAAGTTTATTTTTTTATAAATTAAGAACGTTCAACCTGGAGAGAAACTAGCCTAATAACATTTGATTATGCTCCCATTCACACAGAATGAATACACTGCAGTTTTGCTGGATAAATAGCTCTATAATGTTTTTGTTTTTTTTTTAAAATATAAAAAATAAGCTCCTAGGTGTTTGCCACTATTATGTGTTTTCTTCAAACCTAGTAAAACAAGTCCTTATAGTTATGAGGGATAATACAACATCTGCTAACACATGTCAGCTCTCCGCTGACATCAGCAAGGCTGCTATAATTTATAGGAGAGCTGATGTCATTTCTCTGCTCCCTCCCACAGGCTGTGTTGATGCTGCAGCCCACACCAGCCATACTAGTCAATACTAATATCATATGGAAAGGATAATCCTCACTTGTATTGCTATGTCCCCACTGAGATGGTTTAATCTTACTGTCTGCATTGTAAATAAATTTTCCAAGTTATTGTGACCCTTATGTGAAAATAAAATGTTGCAATAATGTGCAACACTCCTCTGCTCATGTGCCATCCATTGCTGCAGATGTGAAGAACTGCTGGCTGAAGATCCACCAAAATCTGACACTTCTAGGTGTTTTGGGTGCCTGGTCCCCCTGCTTCAAATAGTGGTTCAATCCACCAACACCTATATTAAAACATTGTCCTATAGTGATGTACTGGCTTGAAGGAGAAACCACAGCATGCATCTGTGAAAATCAACACTTTTGGATATATCAGATTCTGTAGGATTTTCAGCTAACTATTCCTTTTTAGCATTGCAAAGATCAGCAGTGAGGGCAGTAGGAGAGATGAGTATTCATTGTCTTATTTGTAGGGGGAATATTATTGTAAAGTTTTATTTTAGTCCCTGTAAGTCAGTTGCAGTAAACTTTCTTGATATGGGGGGGCCTCAAGTGCAGCCTCTGACATACCCAAAGGGTCATACATAAAATTCTGTGAATATTCATTATTAGAGTCAACAGACACAGAACACTTACCCTTAAACCATTAATTAGAATGGTAAATAATTCCCCATCAATACAGGGCTTTTAAGTAGGAGCCAAATTATATAAATTTGCAGCATATGCCGATGATCTCCTGTTTTTTATCACCCAACCACATATCTCACTGCCTAACCTATGTAAAATCTTTGCACATTACAAATATCTCTCTAACTTCAAAGTAAACTATAAAAAATCTGAGGCGTTGAACTTGACACTAACAGGAAATAACTACACGGAATAATTGCACCTTTAAATGGGAAGACAAGGCCATTAAATATCTTGGTATCTGGCTCACCCTGAAAATGGGATCAATATATACAACGAATTTTAAGCCACTTCTACAAAACATTATTAAGGTTTTGGAGAAATGGTCCTTAAAATATTTTTCCTGGTTTGGTAGAGCAGCCATAATAAAAATGACAATCCTGCCTAGAATTCTGTACTTCTTCCAGACTCTACCGGTCCTGTTACCAGCAAGCTTTTTTCATGCCTTGAACTCCATGACTAGGAGATTTGTTTGGTCTAAAAACCCATGTATCAACCTCATGCTACTCACCAAAGCAAAACATATTGGAGGCATGGGTTTTCTAAATTTCAGAAACTATTATATAGCCTTGCATGTGAATCGCATAATAGATTGGAACTGTCATGGACACAATAAGGCCTGGGTGGGTCTGGAAAATGTCATAGGGCCTATCCTGATAAAACACACACCTTGGTTTGCATGGGAAGCATGCCCTACAGAACTTAAAAATCATCCAAATGTAGGAGCCATGCTAAAAATTATTAAAAATGCAGGACTGATCTCATTACCAGGTCCATTGACTCCATTAAGTAATAACCCTGAATTCCCACCAGGTCAAAAAATGTGAACAGACAAGATAGAAGACAAGATAAAACCCTTGTTAGCAATACACTGTTTTGATAAAAACAGAGTGAAATCATTACTAGAATTTAATCAGGCAAGCGGACAAGAAGCATTATCACAATGGGAATATCGCCAAATTTATAGCTTCATCTCCAACCCCAATAAAACTAAATATTGTACTAGGTGTGCCTAAAGGCTGAAAAAAGTGAAAAAAAACCTACTTCTTTGGCATATACATGGCTGCAATCATCAGGATCCACAGAACTAAACAAACACAAAAGGTTATGGGAAGATGCCCTAAACACTGCTTTTAGCGGTGATCAATAGTTACATGCATGTGTGTTTGCGCACAATTGCTCAATTAGCACAGGCAACCAAGAAACTTCCTACAAACTTTTGACAAATTGGTACAATACACCATCTAAAATTCAAAAATGGTTCCCCCACGGCTTCAGATTTATGCTGGAGATGCAAGGGGGCAAAAGGAACCACGTACCACATATTGTGGGATTGCGACCTGATACGTCCATTTTGGCAAAAGGTTTGTGACATCATTAAACACATTACAGATACTTCAATTCCACTAACGGCAGCTTGCTGCATTTTACACATTTCTAACTGCCCAAGGAAGGGATATAAGCGATCATTGACTAGATTTCTACTTACAGCTGCAAAAGCTCTAATTGCCAGATATTGGAAAAACACAAAAACACCCACTATTAAAAAATGGCTCTTTAATATACATGATATGTATGGCACTGAGGAAACAAGATCCATAGCTCACGAAACTACAGAAAAATGTAACACTTTGGGGAGAGCATGGGTTATGTACAAATACTCTGAAGAATTGAAGTCCCTTACGGCTGCATGAAGTGCAGACAGACACCTAGCAACCTCATGGCTTATCTAAATCACCTCTCTTTCTTTTCACTTATCTTTCCTTTCACCTTATACGTGCTATTTCTATTTCTACATCTATCCCCGTAACCTTGTAAGGTTACTTAAATTAAAACGTATATAATACTGTTATAACATTTTTCAAGTTAAAACACATTTTTTGTGAGCAAAAACATATATAGTATGGGTCCTTGGTCATGACTGGGAAACCCAGCCGGTTAATGTTTTTCATACTTTAAATGTAAAACGAACAAACACAATCTACGACTATTAGAGCTATAATATATTGTGTTTTTGTGAATTGTTATAGCCATCATAATGTAGTATACAATTAAGATTTTTTGCGTTACTGTAATGCTTTCACTGTATTTCAATAAAAACTTTATTGAGAAAAAAACAGACACAGAACAAAATATAGTCGATGACTATAGGCATGATACAAGAAAATGTCAGAGACTGCTGACACGACGTAAGAGATTCTCAGAGCCGTGGACATAATACAGTAAATGCTCAGAAACTGCAGGTGTGATACAAGAGATGGCCAGAGACTGCAGAAATGATACAAGAGATGGTTATAGACTGCAAGCATGGTACAGGATATGGTCAGAGACTGCAGACATACAGTATCTCACAAAAGTTATTATACCCCTCACATTTCTGTAAATCTTTTATTATATCTTTTCATGTGACAACACTGAAGAAATGACACTTTGCTCCAATGTAAAGTAGTGAGTGCACTGCTTGTATAACAGTGTAAACTGCACATTAACAGGTGGGTGGGAGCTCTCTCCTTCTGAGTGGACGTTCCTGAACGTCCTTCAGAAAGGAGCAGGATTGCACGGGCGCGCACCCGCGCGATCCCGATGTGCGCGTGTCCCCCGGACATGCCGCATTTTGGAACGGCAGGATGGCACTGTGATTTGCACTCCTGATCCGGACAATGGCTGTGTCTAATCACAGCCATCGTAATGTAAACATAGGGGGAGGGGTGACATCTGACAGTGGGTCGCGCCGATGCGATCCTGATCCCGATCTGCCTGTGCCCCCCAGAGACAGGAGAGTAGTACAAGACAGGAGGGCCATGTGATTGGCCCTCCTGATCTCATGACGCCTGTGTCCAATCACAGTCGTCATGTAATGTAAATAGAGAGCGGTTGTAACTGCTCTCATCTCTTCCTCTCCTCACACAGAGCCTGTCAGTGAGGAGAGGAAGAGACAATCTGTGCTGCAGCCGGGAGATAAGTGAGTTTTTAGCTGTTTGTCTACTGTTTACCCACTGATCACCCAGCTAGTGTCCCCAAAACACAGTGTCCCCAAAACACAGTGTCTCAAAAACAGTGAAAACACCTGTCATACAGTGAACATCTGCCCGTCAACAACTGGCACATCTGTCCGCCAACAGCTGGCACATCTTCCCGCCAACAGCTGGCACATCTGCCCGCCAACAGCTGGCACATCAGCCCGTCAACAGCTGGCACATTAGCCGCCCGCCATCATCAGGCACATCTGCTGCAATCATCAGGCACTTCTGCCGCCCGCCAACATCAGGCACATCTGCTCGCCAACATCAGGCACATCTAGCCGCCCACCATCTGGCGCGGCCGCCCACCATCTGGCGCGGCCGCCCGCCATCTGGCACATCTGCCACCTGCCATCTGACACATCTGCCGCCAGCCATCTGGCACATCTGCCCACCATCTGGCACATCTGCCCGCCAACATGACTAAAAGAATATACAGTGCAGAGGTGGCACTCCAGAGTATGTCAGACGAGAGTAGCAGGGAACTCTCTCTGTCAGACTCGGATAGCAACTATGAGCCAGTGGAAAGCAGTGGCTCCGAGATGGAACCTGAGGAAGATAGAATTCTAACAAGGAGAATCGGGAGATATGAGCAGGCGCAGACATCCACCAGCAGCGCACCACTCCAGGGCATCCACCAGCAGGCATCCACCAGCAGCGCAGCACTCCAGGATGATATGCAGGCATCCACCAGCAGTGCAGTACTCCAGAGCATCCACCAGCAGGCATCCACCAGCAGCACAGCACTCCGGGATAGGCAGGCATCCACCAGCAGTTCTGCAACCTTCCTAGAGGATAGGCCAGATGCTAGCAACGGAGCATCCCATCAACGAGGCAGGGCCCATACTAGCCTCCCAGACGTTCTACTGCATCCAACATGGCTGCCCGATACGTCAGTAGAACCTGTAATTCCCCTTTTTACAGCCCAGCCAGGCCCTCAGATACAGTCAGAAAATGTAACCCCAATTTATTATTTTCACTTATTTTTTACCGATGATCTCCTAAATTACATTGTGGAGCAATGTAATTAATACGCCAGCCAACATATAGTCAACAATCCAAATTCTTCATATGCCCATCCTTCTGTTTGGAAACCCCTTACCGTGGAAGAATTTAAAATTTTCCTTGGCCTAACCCTCACCATGGGGCTGACAAAAAAAATGAACTCTATGCCTACTGGGCTATCGAACCTATCCACCACATGCCGGTCTATTCGTCAATGATGCCCAGAAACCGTAACGAGATGATTATGAGATTTTTACATTTCAACAACAATGCCCAATGCCCCCCTCAAAAACATCCCAGTTATTCAAAATTCGTCCCCTAATCAATTTTGTTTGCGCCAGCTTCAAGCACATGTTTGTCCCTGATATAAATATTTGTGTAGATGAATCCCTAGTACACTTCACTGGAAGACTTGGAATAAAGCAATACCTCCCCAGTAAAAGAGCCAGACGTGGGGTAAAATTTTATAAGGCATGTGACAGGGCCATGGGTTACACATATGACTTCATCATTTATGAGGGAAAAGACAGACAGCTAGACCCCCCTGGATGCCCTACCTACATGGGAACAAGTGGCAAAATTGTCTGGCAGCTAATCGAACTATTGCTTGGGAAAGGTTACCACCTATACGTAGACAATTTCTACACGAGTCTCCCACTTTCCCGCCATTTGCACCAAAAGAAGACTGTGGCCTGTGGGACAGCACGGACCAAACGCAAAGGCTTCCCACAGAGATTGGTCGCCAAGAAATTGAAACAGGGTGAAATGGCCAGTATGCGGGCTGAAGAGGTACTAGCGCTGAAGTGGAGAGATAAAAAAAGAGATGTCTACATCCTTTCCACAATGCATGATGAAACCCTGTTGGAACTGCAGAGAAGAAAAGGCCCCATCCAGAAGCCAAAATGTGTGCATGAGTATAACCTATACATGGGGGGTGGATATGAACGACCAGATGATGCAACCCTACTTGGCCACCAGGAAGTCACTGTTTTGGTACAAGAAAGTTGCCATTTATTTGATGCAACTAGCCCTATTCAATTCATATATTATTTTTTCTAAGTGCACCCAAAGTTCCCTAACCTATCTGAAATTCCAAGAAGACGTTATCACAGCCCTTCTCTATCCCCATGGCCAAGCCCCTCAACTAATTCGCTCTGATACATTAGCCAGACTCCATGAAAGGCACTTTCCCGAAATCCTCCCTCTTGCCCAAACAGGTCGCAAACCCCCCAAAAAATGTTGTGTGTGTTCAAGTAGAAGAATTTGCCATGAAACCCGATACTTCTGTCCTCAATGTCCCTCCCAGCCAGGCCTCTGTATTGGAGAGTGCTATTGGAGCTATCATACTTCACTACACTATCAGTAGTGAAGATGATTTTTTTCCAGCTTCCACTATCTGCCATTTCTGTGAATGACCCGGACTGTTAACGACTATGCCTCTGCCAAACATGTTTCTGCCTTCAACGTGAATTGACCTCAGCCTGTTAAATGACCATGCTTTTTGCCTGCCTCCTAAACTAATCATTTGTCCTGCCACTGTACAGCACAGGGGTCTCACATATGTGAGGGGCTCCAGAAAAGGTTGTCCAAGTGGAGAAAACGTTTTTTTCCAGGTTTTTAGTTTTCTCGGATTAGGGTCTGGAGATTCAGAGACTTCGTGGAGATTTGGGTGGGAAGAATCCTCTACCCTGTCCTCAGGTCTTACCTGACCAAGGCCCAATGTTATAGTGCTGCCTGCTGCCACCTGAACTGGTCATGCCTCTGCCTGCCACCTAAACTGGCCATGCCTTTGCCTGACACCTGAACTGGCCATGCCTTTGCATGCCACCTGAACTGGCCATGCCTCTGCCTGCCACCTGAACTGGCCATGCCTCTGCCTGCCACCGGAACTGCCTGCTAAACCTTTGAATGTACTGAACCATGTTCATACTTTTCCATATCTGTTTACTGCCTGGGCAATTGATGGAAATTTGCTTTGGCTGTCTGGACAAATGCTTTGACTTCTCTGGAACGGTTTTCATGCCTGCTAAAACCACAGGTGAGCCTTTTTTTTACCCTTTGCTCAGCAGAATGTATTTTGGGGTGTAATTCTTGGTGTGTACATGCTATGTGTTAGAAGCCTGAAGGTGCTACTTGCATGTTGGGCCTATGTATGTGGCCAAGTAGTGGAAAAGTTTCACACATGGGGTATTGCCATACTCAGGATGAGTAGCAGAATGTATTTTGGGGTGTCATTTTGGCTATGTACATGCTATGTGTTAGAAAGATCTTCTAAATTGAAAACTTTGTGAGAAAAAAATAAGTTTTCATTTTCTTTCCACATTTTCCAAAAACTTTTGGAAAGAAATGACATGTTCAAAAGACTCATTATGCCTCATAGAATATACATTGGGGTGTTTTCTTTCCAAAATGGGGTCATTTTGTGGGTAATTCCATTGTCCTGGTGCTCCAGGGCCTTCAAAATTGTGATAGGTACTCAGGAAATGAAATGTGTAATTTATGCCTTTAGAACGACTGATGGTGCTACATGGATGTCGGGCCTCTATATGTGGCCAGGCTGTGGAAAAGTCTCACACATGGGGTATCGCTATACTCGGGACAAGTAGCAGAATGTATTTTGGGGTGTAATTTTGGCTATGTAAATGCTATGTGTTAGAAAGATCTTCTAAATTGACAACATTGTGAGAAAAAAATAGGTTTTCATTTTCATTCCACATGCTGAGGCAAGGTGAAGGCAGAGACAAGGGGGGTGCCTCAGCTACAGGAGAGATGCAAGGACCCGCGGACCCTGTGTTTGACACATGTGCCCTAGACTGAGCCTGTGCTTATGGGTGTGCTTGGAAATGATGTCTGGGCCTGGCAGCCTCTGAACAGGTAAGGGATACCTGGGTAAGATAGCACTGCTGAAGTATTCAAGATGTATAAGATGCCAGGTGAGGTGACCCAACCTGTGCATATATGTACAGATTCAATTAAAATTATGCAAAACATAATTATAGAAATGCTATATGTCTGAATAAACATACAGATTCATGTTCATTTTGAACATTTGTACTTTATTGTAGGACTGAATAGTTGTACGAGGTCTGTACATGTCCAGATTATCAACCAAGAAGGTCTAAATTAGTTTGTTGGCAACAAATAGTAACCATTATTGTTTAAGAGCATACTCCTATTATCGTTTTTTTGCTGGTTAATACAATTTTGATACATAAAACCACCAGCAGCAGACCATTATATACAAGAACTGACATTGGTGACCATGTTCTGAAAATGCTACTTGCTTGGCTATTATGGTGACTTCCAGCTTCCATGCTTCTGAGTCGCAGACCCATAACTTTAAACTCGAGACACAAGATTTTGGTTATCTTTTAATCTACTCGCATACCCATACAGTGTGGCCAAAATAATTTTCTTTCCTGCAAAAAGCATATAAAATGTATTATTATCTCAATGTGGAGGTACTGCTGCTGCTGTACTACTGGCTTCGCAGCTGGCCCCAGCACCATGGTCACCATGGTCAAGTCTTCCCGCATTCGTTTTTTTCTCAAAAACCCAGATTGTTGCATCATCACAGTCTTTCCACGGGGTGTTTTTATATGCTTATCACAGAAAAGAACACAAATAGGAACACAGTGCATGGGAATATCAAAAATGTTGTCCGGAGTTCACCTTTAACAGCAAGTACTAGACAGCTGCACAGATATACAGTATACCAATAAATAAATATCAAATTTATATATGGGTTGAACCGTTGGTGGTGTGGTTTAGTGTTTAGATTGGATTCCCATAACACCCTTATATGTATTATGTGTATACAGTGTGCTCTTCCTGAGTTAATGTGGGTTTCCTCCAAATGCTCCACATTTCCTCCCCCAACCCAAAGACATATCGTAGGAGTGTTTTACAGTAGAGCATGTGTCTCACACTGAAAGAGACAGAAAGAAGACTTAGGGCTTAGGTTAGGACTTAAGCCAGGCATAGATTGAGCGATTTTCTTTCTTGAAAAAAGAGGGTTGCAGGAAAAAAAATCGATTGTGCTGATGGGGGAATCCCTCCCGTGGAGCCATTATGTTCTCCTGGGGGAGTATGGGGAAGTTGTCCCCACCAGGAGAGCAGCGTGATGTAACAGGAGCTAGCAATAATCGCATGTTCAATCCAACAGGCTGGTTGTACCCAAGTTGATCGATCAATCAACTTGGGTACATTTAGCCTGCCCATACATTGTTCGAATCTCGGCCAATTCCTGTTTAGTGGGCCGAGAGTCTTTTGCTGGCTTTAGGTTGTAACTATAGCTAAGACCCACTAAGTTAATAATATCAACACCTTTCACAAAATTATGGAAACTGCTTCTGATCCTGTAGGTTCTTTTCAGGCAGTGCTGGTTGACGTCACAAATAGGCTTTATCACCCCACCTAAAGGGGCTACATCTCACAGACCTATAACCCCCACCAGATGCCCTATAATAGTTATGCCGCGTACACACGGGCGGACTTTGCGACTGGACTGGTCCGACGGTCTTTCCGATGGACTTTCCGACGGACTTTCAAACGAACGGACTTGCCTACACATGATCAACCAAAGTCTGACGGATTCGTACGTAATGACGTCCGACCGGACTAAAATAAGGAAGTTGATAGCAAATAGCCAATAGCTGCCCTAGCGTCGGTTTTTGTCCATCGGACTAGCATACAGATGAGCGGATTTTTCGACCGGACTCAAGTCCGTCGGAAAGATTTGAAACATGTTTTATTTCTAGGTCCGTCGGACTTTTGGGAAAAAAAAGTCAGCTGGAGCCCACATACGATCGAATTGTCCGACGGAGTCCGGTCCACCGAACCAAGTCTGCCGGAAAGTCCGCTCGTGTGTACGCGGCATTACAGAAATATGTCCAACACTTTTGAATAGCAGACACGTCAGGGACCGAATTGTCTTAGCTATAGGTACACTGAGGGGTTGATTTACTAAAGGCAAATAGACTGTGCATTTTTGCAAGTGCTGTTGCCTCAGAGCTTAGTAAATGAGGGGAAGCTCTGCTGACTTGCATCATCCAATCATGTTCAAGCAAAAAATGCTGTTTTTATTTTCCTTGCATATGATTGGGTATTCTTTGTAAAGTGAGGCTTTACCTCATTTTACTAAGCTCTGGAGGAATTGCACCTGCAGAGGGCAACTGCACTTGCAAATGTGCACAGTCTATGTGACTTTAGTAAATCAACCCCTACAACTCTTGCACATGCTTATGACAGCTGGACCTATGAGATGTCCCTGGGATGCAGCCCATGTATTGAAGTTACTGCTTGGGCCTAAGTAGCTTCTGGACTGAGGGCGGGGAGAAAATATGCTAAAAGGATTTTTGCTGGAAGGCATCATTTTGGGGTCTGGTCTGGAGAAGTATCCTTGTCTTCCGAACTGAACAGTGTAGTGTAGAAGCTCGGTGGCAAATAGCTCTCCTAGAACATTGTAAATAAGACCTGGTTTTGGGCTCTCAGGTGTGCATGCTGTTAGAAGGGTTAGAAGGGCACAGGAGAGCCCGGAGAGGTGTCGGTGGGAGTCGGGAGGGGATGTCCCACCTCTCCCACTGTCTCCTCTCCTAATTTAGCTGTTAGGATGGCTTTCACAACACAGGGAATCACTGGCTGAAAAAAGCTGCAAGCATCAACCTGGTATAGCAACATAAAGTCAAGAACATCCGTGGAAATCCACCTGGGGGGAAGCGGTTAAAGACCCTTATGATTCCCATTTAAAACAACCCTTATAAATGATTCACCTAGTTCCATGTCATATAGTTAATTATATTCATGGTTACAATTCCACTGACATATTGTTTATACACAGTAGACCGTGGAAGGTAGGCAGTTATATTTGGCGCAATTTTTGGGACCGTTTTGGCATCTTCAGAAGAATATGGGTATTTGAAGAGAGATGGTAAACAATGCCTTTCCCTCAAGGCCTACAATAGGACCAGGACAGATGGAAAAGTACCCCTAGGAGAGGTTAAGAAACCCACTTCAAGGGCAACAGTAGAGGTCCCAAATTTGTAGAGAGAAACAAAGAGACAATGGCATCAAGTAGTAGTGTGGCGGTATAATGGCATCCTATGATTGAAACTCATTGAGACAACTAACCTGTGTTAAAAAAGATATATATACTTACCTATTGCCAACCCACTCCGGTCCAGTCAAATGATCTGGCTCCCCTGGGTCAGCCAGTAGTAGCTGCAGGGGAGAAGATGGAGCACCAACAATGGATGGGACATAGGAGCCCATGCGGGACATCATGTCCCTAGGCTTTACCAGCTGGTGTTGGAGTGCTCTCCCCTGCAGTCACCTGATGCAGGGAATCACATAACTAGACCAGAGCGGGCTGAAAATATGTAAATATATGCATCTTTTTTACACAGCATAGGTGTTAAGCCTCATACACGATCAGATTTTCCAATGGGAATTGTGTGATGACAGTCTGTTTGCGGAAAATCCAACCGTTTGTACGCTCCATCGGACAATTGTTGTCGGATTTTCCACGGACAAATGTTGGATGGCAGGTTTTAAAATTTTCCACGGACAAATGTCTGTTGTCGGAATTTCCGAGCGTGTGTACACAAGTCCGTTGGACAAAAGTTCAAAGTACAAACATGCATGCTCGGAAGCAGGGAGGAGCCGGAAGCGGTTGGTCTTGTAAACTAGCGATCGTAATGGAGAATAGACATTCATGATGTGGCAAATTATGAAATCTCCAAATGCAGCGCACAATTCTCTTCTTCTTTAATGGGATAATAATGAAGCTGCTTTGCTGGTGATACTAATGGAGTTATTGCAAACTAATTTTCAAAGGCTTTTTTTTTCTAGTGATATCAAGAATAATATTATTATGCTTTTTTTTTTTTTTGGGCAAGTTACCACAACACCATTATCCCGTAGTTTTTAAGATCAAAGATACAACTATGTTGGTGTCTCTTGTCAATTTTACATTGTATTTTTTTAAATGTAACTGCCTACTCTCAAACTGTCATTTGAAGTAAAACACATAGCCAAGTATTATTCTCTACAATTTTTTTATTGTGCATTAAAAAAAGAAAACAAATAAAATTAGACATGCTATCTGCCAATAGAACTTAACCAAAAAGTGCATTCTATGCATCAAAAAATATAGAAAATATAACAAATCAAATCATTATTCAACCAAAAAATAAAATAAAAGCCTCATGCGTGTGTTGTGCTTCTTAATATAGGAGGTCAGCAATGCCAAGAGTTGGTAAAAGCAGGGGTTCGTCATCCAGAGATAATTCAGAAAATCATCCAGATTATTCTCCTGGAACTCCCATAGCAAAGGCATATAACATAATTCGTCACGATTTATAAAGCAACCAATTTTTGGTCCTCCTCCTGTCCCTGGACTGGACTTAGGTCAAAGCAATAACTCCAAGGCCAATAATAAATAACACGTTATCTCCTCCGATTCCACAACATGTCTTGTTGACGAATGGCCGTTCAGAATCAAACTGAAAAGCATGAAATGAAAAGCGCTAAATGAAAAGCGTGAAATGAAAAGTGCAAATCAACACTCACCAAACTTCTACAAACACAAAAATTAGCAGAAGGAACCCAAAGGGTGGCGCTAAAGAGCTGAAAAACCACGTAGTACATCACTACTTTTTGTGTTTGTTGGTCGACAATTCCTTGCCATTTGTATGCAAGACAAAATCCAGACACACGCCTTCGGACAAAAGTCTGAGGTTTTGTCCGCAGAAAATCCGATCGTGTGTACGAGGCTTTAGGAGGGGGGAGGGAGTATTTTTAATGATAGTTAAGGTTAAACTGGAATTCTACTTTAAAGCTGAACTCTAGGCTGATATATATAAGACACAAATTCTTGCAGTTCTGTAATCATTAGTACAGAAAACCCTACCTGTTTGGTCCCGATTACTCTCTTCCCAGGGGGCAGTTTTGGTGAGGTGGAGGTCTTCAATACCTGGTCAACAGTTCAGCCCAACTGAAAAAATGATGTAAGCAATTATATGCATGAATTATGTGCATTGTAATGCACTAATTAGCCATAACATTAACAAGATAGTACAATACATTATTAACTTTATTTTATAAATAAAAGCAGTGTAAGTACCTGAATTTCACCTGGTATCAGCTTCTTCCAATCCCTGTACAGCAGGGCTGGACTGTGAGAGCAAGTAACAGCACAAGGAGCCAATCTAAGGCCTATGCAGTAGGCTGAAATGCATCGATTTTTAGAAATTAATTCCTTTTTTATGGTTTAATCTATTAAATAAAGATATACATCTTTCATGAGACGTCCTGTTGCCTGATTTATAGGCTCTTCCAAGTAGCCAACCAGTTCATAGGCTGACAGGAAGCATGCTCACATCAGGAGAGAGCATAATGGCATAGACCTATAATGCTTCCACTGTCCAGTCATAGGCTGGGGTTGTTCAGGATGACTTTGGCTCATAACATGTAGATGAAATGATTCTGTCCATTAGACTAAGTGCTTACCTGCTCCCAGCACAGATCCTCCTTCTTAGCACCCTGACAGTGCTCCCGGCTGCTCCTCTTCAGCCAGTGCTTGTGTGGGGTCTCTGATTGCACATGAGAGTCTGGTTAAGGCAGCGTTGGCGGGGGGGGGGCCCTTTCTGCGTGCTTGTAAAGGTAATCCAGCTGTTTGTTAGCAAATTGGATTACTTTTACTGTGTACAAAATAGACGGACATAAAAGAGGATATCTCGATCATTGCTGCAGCTGCAGCGATGACCGGGATATCACGCTTCCCATCCGAGGATGTTTATATATGTATGTCAGACGAGAAGTGGTTAAAGTGTTTAAAAAGGTAAAAACATTTTTTTTTTTACAAAAATAATAAATATGCTATGCTTATCTGCTCTGGTTTTGCACAGAGCAACCTCGATCCTCCTCTTCTCGGGTCCCTGGCGGCACACCTGGCTACTCCTCTTCATCCAGTGGTTCCATAGGAAACCGCTTATTATGGGGGCACTTGTGCATGCTCACTCCTGAGCCCCGCTGCCTGCGTCCAAAAACACAGTGGCTCTTACTGCTATGGATCTGTCCTGTGAGGAGGGACAGAGCTGGGAGAGCCACTGCTCTCATGCACAGCGCTGGATCGTGATGAGGCTCATGTACTGTAAGTATGGGGGGGGGCTGGAAGGGATACCAGGCACAGGTTTTGTACCTTAATGCATAGAAAGTAAAAGTTTTTTCACCTTAATGCATGAAGGTAAAAAAAAACTTTAGCATTTAGAACCATTTTAAGTCTAGGGCGGGGCCGTTTTTAAGGCAGGGCAAAAGGGGGAGCTGCCCTGGGCCCTGTCATTGTTGGGGGCCCAAAGCAGCTGCCTCATACCTGCCAACTATCCAGGTTTAAATTCCCTCGTCCCTTGAGGTTTTAGTCCCGTGCTGTGTCCCAATATCTCAATGTGAAGTGCTGCTACTAATGCTGCCCAGCTCTGTCCTTTTGTGTACAGATGACTCACCTGCAGACCCTGTGTTTACATGTAAATTACCGGCATTCATATGTAAATGGTGGCGGCATTCATATGTAAATAGTGGCAGCATTCATATGTAAATGGCGGCGGCCGGTGGCATTTATATGTATATCATGCCTCCCTGAGGTCATATCCACAGTAATCTCTAGCAGCCAATCAACAAGCAGAAATCATGTGCTGTAACCTCTAGCAACTAATCAGTGAGCCATAATGTGTGCTGTAACCTCTAGCAACCAGTCAGTGAGCGATAATGATACACTAACCTCTGGCAACCGATCGCAATAGCTGCCTGATCTGATTCAGTAAACTGATTTTGAGCATAGCTGCTATTTATTGTATGTCTCAGAGAAGGTGGAGAGCGAAATTGCGTGGGGGGGCCCCAAGAAAAGTTTTGCCCGGGGTCCAATCAATATTAAAGACGGCCCTGGTCTAGGGGTAGAGGAACAATGTTTAATGCTTACATTACTCCTCACTACTGCAGGTTTTCAGCACTCTACTCTTCTCTTCCACATTCTGAGTTGTGGGTGGGCCCTCCTCTTCCTCACATACAGCGCAGGACTATTGGTCCAGCATTGTATCTGAAAACATGAGAGGGTATCCACCAGCCAGACAGAGTGCCTTAGAGAAAAGACTTTGCGGAACCAGTCATACCACATTGAGAAAGCCTGCTGAAGCAAGGAATAAGTTAATTTACCCCTCGATTAGGGGTCTCCAAAGTTTTCAGTATGTGGGGCCACTTTGTATAATTTACAAATATTCACAGGCTCAAAAAAATTACCATTGGAGTGCCCTTACATCAGAGTGCCCCCCTTACATCGGGGTCCCCATTAAGTTCTCTTTTACATTGTGGTCCCCATCAGAGTCCCTTTTATATCAGACCATAGGCAGCCTCTACTGACCTTAACCACTTGCCTACTCTGCACTTTTACCCCCTTCCTGCCAAGGCCTATTTTCAGCTTTCAGCACTGTCACACTTTCACACTTGAGAAGTGCGTGGTCATGGAACACTGTTCTCATGAAATTTTATAATTTTTCTCATATAAATAGAACTTTCTTTTGTCACCACTGGGTAAGCAAACAAAAAAAGACCAACCATTTTGAAAAAAATAAAAATAAATTTATTGTTATAAAACTTTGCAAGCAGGTAATTTTTCTCCTTCATTGATTTGTGCTGATGAGGCTGCACTGATGGGCACTGATAGGCTGCACTGATGAGGTGACGCTGATTGGCACCGATAGGTGGCACTGACGAGGCAACACTGGTGGGCACTGGTCAGGCGGTACTGATAAGGCTGCACTGATAGGTAGCACTGATGAGCACTGATTGATGGCAGTGATGGGCACTGATAGGCACAGGTAGGCGGCACTTATAGGCAGCACTGATAGGTGGCACTGATGATGAGGCACTGATGGGCACTGATTGGCAGTACTGATGGGCACTGATAGGCGGCACTGGTGGTCACTGATTAGCAGTACTGATGGACACTAATAGGTGGCACTGATTAGCAGCATTGGTGGGCACTGATAAGCAGTACTGGTGGGCAAATGTTGGGACCGATTTCCCTTTAACCACTTGAGCCCCGGACCATTATGCTGCCTAAGGACCAGAGGTCTTTTTCCAATTTGGCACTGCGTCGCTTTAACTGCTAATTGCGCGGTCATGCAATGCTGTACCCAAACGAAATTTGCGTCCTTTTCTTCCCACAAATAGAGCTTTCTTTTGATGGTATTTGATCACCTCTGCAGTTTTTATTTTTTGCGCTATAAACGGAAAAAGACCGAAAATTTTGAAAAAAAATGATATTTTCTACTTTTTGTTATAAAAAAAATCCAATAAACTAAATTTTAGTCATACATTTAGGCCAAAATGTATTCGGCCACATGTCTTTGGTAAAAAAAATGTCAATAAGTGTATATTTATTGGTTTGCGCAAAAGTTATAGCGTCTACAAACTAGGGTACATTTTCTGGAATTTACACAGCTTTTAGTTTATGACTGCCTATGTCATTTCTTGAGGTGCTAAAATGGCAGGGCAGTACAAAACCCCCCCAAATGACCCCATTTTGGAAAGTAGACACCCCAAGGAAATTGCTGAGAGGCATGTTGAACCCATTGAATATTTATTTTTTTTGTCCCAAGTGATTAAAAAATGACAAAAAAAAAAAAAAAAAAAAATATTTACAAAAAGTCGTCACTAAATGATATATTGCTCACACAGGCCATGGGCCTATGTGGAATTGCACCCCAAAATACATTTAGCTGCTTCTCCTGAGTATGGGGATACCACATGTGTGGGACTTTTTGGGAGCCTAGCCGCGTACGGGGCCCCGAAAACCAATCACCGCCTTCAGGATTTCTAAGGGTGTAAATTTTTGCTTTCACTCTTCACTGCCTATCACAGTTTCGGAGGCCATGGAATGCCCAGGTGGCACAAAACCCCCCAAAATGACCCCATTTTGGAAAGTAGACACCCCAAGCTATTTGCTGAGAGGCATATTGAGTCCATGGAATATTTTATATTTTGACACAAGTTGCGGGAAAGTGACACTTTTTTTTTTTTTTTTTTTTCATAAAGTTGTCACTAAATGATATATTGCTCACACAGGCCATGGGCATATGTGGAATTGCACCCCAAAATACATTTAGCTGCTTCTCCTGAGTATGGGGATACCACATGTGTGGGACTTTTTGGGAGCCTAGCCGCGTACTGGACCCCAAAAACCAATCACTGCCTTCAGGATTTCTAAGGGTGAAAATTTTTGATTTCACTCTTTACTGCCTATCACAGTTTCGGAGGCCATGGAATGCCCAGGTGGCACAAAACCCCCCCAAATGACCCCATTTTGGAAAGTAGACACCCCAAGCTATTTGCTGAAAGGCATGGTGAGTATTTTGCAGCTCTCATTTGTTTTTGAAAATGAAGAAAGACAAGAAAAAACATTTTTTTTTTTCTTTTTTCAATTTTCAAAACTTTGTGACAAAAAGTGAGGTCTGCAAAATACTCACTATACCTCTCAGCAAATAGCTTGGGGTGTCTACTTTCCAAAATGGGGTCATTTGGGGGGGTTTTGTGCCACCTGGGCATTCCATGGCCTCCGAAACTGTGATAGGCAGTGAAGAGTGAAATCAAAAATTCACGCCCTTAGAAAGCCTGAAGGCGGTGCTTGGTTTTCGGGGTCCCGTACGCGGCTAGGCTCCCAAAAAGTCTCACACATGTGGTATCCCCGTACTCAGGAGAAGCAGCAGAATGTATTTTGGGGTGTAATTTCATATATTTCCATGGCATGTTTGAGCAATATATCATTTAGTGACAACTTTGTGCAAAAAAAAAAAAAAAATTTGTCTCTTTCCCGCAACTTGTGTCGCAATATAAAATATTCCATGGACTCGACATGCCTCTCAGCAAATAGCTTGGGGTGTCTACTTTCCAAAATGGGGTCATTTGGGGGGGTTTTGAACTGTCCTGGCATTTTATGCACAACATTTAGAAGCTTATGTCACACATCACCCACTCTTCTAACCACTTGAAGACAAAGCCCTTTCTGACACTTATTGTTTACATGAAAAAGTTTTTTTTTTTTGCAAAAAAATTACTTTGAACCCCCAAACATTATATATTTTTTTAAAGCAAATGCCCTACAGATTAAAATGGTGGGTGTTTCATTTTTTTTTTTCACACAGTAATTGCGCAGCGATTTTTCAAACGCATTTTTTGGGGAAAAAACACACTTTTTTTAATTTTAATGCACTAAAACACGCTATATTGCCCAAATGTTTGATGAAATAAAAAAGATGATCTCAGGCCGAGTACATGGATACCAAACATGACATGCTTTAAAATTGCGCACAAACGTGCAGTGGCAACAAAATAAATACATGTTTAAAAGCCTTAAAAAGCCTTTACAGGTTACCACTTTAGATTTACAGAGGAGGTCTACTGGAAAAATTACTGCCCTCGATCTGGCCTTCGCGGTGATACCTCACATGCATGGTGCAATTGCTGTTTACGTTTGACGACAGACCGCCGCTTGCGTTCGCCTTAGCGCGAGAGCAGGGGGCGACAGGGGTGTTTTTTTTTTTTTTTTTTTTTTTCTTTATTATTTTTTTGCTTTTTTAATCTTACTTTTAAACTGTTCCTTTTATATTTTTTTTTTTAATCATTTTTATTGTTATCTCGGGGAATGTAAATATCCCCTATGATAGCAATAGGTAGTGACAGGTACTCTTTTTTGAAAAAATTGTGGTCTATTAGACCCTAGATCTCTCCTCTGCCCTCAAAGCAAATGACCACACCAAGATCGGTGTGATAAAATGCTTCCCCAATTTCCCAATGGCGCTATTTACATCCGGCGAAATCTAAGTCATGAAATACTCGTAGCTTCCGGTTTCTTAGGCCATAGAGATGTTTGGAGCCACTCTGGTCTCTGATCAGCTCTATGGTCAGCTGGCTGAATCACCGGCTGCATTCTCAGGTTCCCTGTTGAGACAGGAGAGCCAGAGAAAAACACGGAAGACGGTGGGGGGGGGGGGGCATTCCCTCCCACGGCTTGTAAAAGCAGTCTAGAGGCTAATTAGCCGCTAGGATTGCTTTTACATGAAAGCCGACCGCTGGCTGAAAAGAATGATACCAAGATGATACCTAAACCTGCAGGCATCATTCTGGTATAACCACTCAAAGTCGTGAATGGCGTACCTGAAGACAAAAAAATGGTTAACAATGGTTAACAATAAAGCACAGTAAAGTGTAAATAATTACACACCTGAAAAACAAACATGATAAAACATAATAACAATAACAATAACAATAACAATCAATAACAATAACAATAACAATAAAACATTGCAGAATAGAATACAGTAAAAAAGAGCAGAACAATAGAGAGAGAGAATAGAGAGAGAGAGAACAATAAAACAACAACTATTTTTTTTTATTTCATATTTTTTTTTTTTTTACACTTTTTTTGTAACTAACTTTTATAACGGTAACCGGTTCCAGGTTCGGGTCTCTCAAAATGCGATGGCATCTTGGGAGACCCTGTGAAAGTGTGCCTAGTCTGTGCAATGCTGTACCCTACGCTAATACTCAACTAGTGAATGGTAGCGTTCAAAACATTCACCAATGCAAAGACCAGGATTGTCAGGACAGGAGGGACAATAATAGCGGGTGTCACGCCTATATCCTCGCTTGCTGCAGACACAACATCTTTTTTGGGGGGGTTCGTTGGGTAGGGGTACTCGGGAGGACATAAAAATGCCTCTCATGCAGCCGACTGCATTTGGTTGGGGATGTGAATGGGGGAAGTACGGGCGCTGCAGAAGCGGTGGGTTCCCAATTAGGATTGGCGAATGCAGCAGGAAGGGCACTATGGGCACGACGGGCCTGTGTTTGTCTTTTTGGTGGCAGCGGGACACTACTTGTGCTTGCCACCTCACCAGCTTCAACTGCACTTATGGGACTCGCCACGTCACCAAGTGTTACTGCAGTGCTGGTTTGACTACGACCGGGGTGTACTAGGCCGCTGGCGCTTGCCAGTTCACCAAAACACTACCAAAAAACTGTTAGCGATCGCAGGGATCAGGCCTGACTCTGCGAACGCTGCAGTTATGCGTTTAGTGTTTTGTAAGTGACAGTGATCGATCGATACCGCACTTGGGTGGGCTGGGCTGGGCCGGGCGGAGGGGCAAAACGCAGGTGCTAGCAGGTATCTGGGCTGATCCCGCTAACACTGCGTTTTTGGGAACCCTAAACTGCTGGTGACGCTAGTATAGATCTGATCGGATCAGATATTGATGCGATCAGATACTATACCACTAAGGGAGGTGTACAGTGCGTGCGTGGGTGTTAGCGGTACTGGCGCTAATCTGACGCTGCCTGGGGCTGGTGCTTGCCAGTTCACCAAAACGCTACAAAAAAAACTGTTAGCGATCGCAGGGATCAGGCCTGACTCTGCGAACGCTGCAGTTATGCGTTTAGTGTTTTGTAAGTGTCAGTGATCGATCGATACTGCACTTGGGTGGGCTGGGCTGGGCCGGGCGGAGGGGCAAAACGCAGGTGCTAGCAGGTATCTGGGCTGATTCCGCTAACACTGCGTTTTTGGGAACCCTAAACTGCTGGGGACGCTAGTATAGATCTGATCGGATCAGATGTTGATCCGTTCAGATACTATACCACTAAGGGAGGTGTATGGTGCGTGCGTGGGTGTTAGCGGTACTGGCGCTAACCTGACGCTGCCTGGGGCTGGTGCTTGCCAGTTCACCAAAATGCTACCAAAAAAACTGTTAGCGATCGCAGGGATCAGGCCTGACTCTGCGAACGCTGCAGTTATGCGTTTAGTGCCTTGTAAGTGACAGTGATCGATCGATACTGCACTTGGGTGGGCCGGGCGGAGGGACAAAACGCAGGTGCTAGCGGGTATCTGGGCTGATCCCGCTAACACTGCGTTTTTGGGAACCCTAAACTGCTGGGGACGCTAGTATAGATCTGATCGGATCAGATATTGATCCGATCAGATACTATACCACTAAGGGAGGCGCATGCTGCGTGCGTGGGTGTTAGCGGTACTGGCGCTAATTTGACGCTGCCTGGGGCGACGCATATCACCGCCGGGCGATCGGGGGGCTAAACCTTTATTCGGTAATAAACGGCGGGTGCCCTGACACTATAAAAAATAAACGAACTAACCAGCGTCAACCGTAACGGTTATACGGTGATCAGTGGTGAAAGGGTTAACTAGGGGGCAATCAAGGGGTTAAAACATTTATTAGGTAGTATATGGGGGTCCCTGACGCTATAAAACGCTGACGGCGAACCTAAATATTTACGTCCCTAACTACCGTCACCAGCGACACTAATACAGCGATCAGAAAAATGATCGCTTAGCGACACTGGTGACAGGGGGGTGATCAAGGGGTTAAAACTTTATTAGGGGGGGTTAGGGGGGTACCCTAGACCTAAAGGTGGGTAATTTACACTGTCCCAACACTGTCACTGTCACAAACTGACACTATGCAGTAATCAGAAAAAAAAAAAAAAAAACTGCTGGTGTCAGTTTGTGACAGGGGGGGGGGGGTGATTGGGGGGGGATCGGGGGGCGATCGGGGGGGGGGATCGGGGTGATTTGTGTGCCTGGCATGTTCTACTGTGTGTGTAGTGTTTGTGCACTCACATACTTGTCGTCTCTCCTCGGGCCGGAACGGAAAATACCGACCCGAGGGGAGATGACATCACTTCCTTTGCTGCTGTTTAGCATACAGCAGCAAAGGAGTGTTTTCATTGGCCGGCGGCGATCGCGAGGGGGGGGCCACGAACGGATGGTCTCCCCCTCATCACCGATCGCCGCTGGACAAACGACGACCGCCTCGGGCACCGGGGGGGGGTCCGATCGGACCCCCCACCCGCGGAAGGCAAATCACGTACCCTGTACGTGATTTTGCCTGTCCGTGCCACTTTGCCGACGTACATCGGCGTGAGGCGGTCGTCAAGTGGTTAACAGAAGCCGGTTATCGGCTTTCTTCTTTTCTCTTCAGTGTGAGGGGAAATAAAGCTGAAAATCAGCTTCTGTTTACATCGTGTGATCAGCTGTCATTGGCTGACAACTGATCATGTGGTAAAGGGACACTGTGATTGGCCCTTTACCCCGATCTGACATCAGCCGAACCGAAGGACTTGACAATAACAGAGCACGCTGCCCCCTCCCAGCATTGTAAGTCTGCGCTGTAGCCGTCTTTCGGCTATAGCATGGCAGGGACAGGTTAAAGCAGTTGTAAACCTCAGACATAAAATGTGAACAACACATACCTCTTTATAGTAGACATGTGGATTTAGCTTTGTTCCAAATCTGAATTTCCAAATTCCAATAGTAACGAATTTAAATAAATCTGAAATAACAATTTGAATTGAAAAAAAAGCGGACGAAAATTTGAATCGAACAGCATTCGAAAACAAAATCGAATTCAAAAAGAATTCGAAAAGAATTCGAAAAAATAAATTAGAATCGAAATAGAAAAAAATAGAAATCAATTTTCTAAAAAATAATACAATAAAATAGATTATAAAAAAATAAAGCAATATAATGAAAAAAAAATAATAGTAAAGAATAGAATGATAAGATCATTTATTGAATGTAACAAAATAAAATAGAACATGACCATCTTCTAAAATTCGAATTTCGAATAGTATAAATTTGAATTCGGAAATAGATTGGAAAATAATTCAAAACAATGGAAACTAAAATAATAGAAAAGAATAGAAAAACAATAGAACAGAATAGAATAAAATATAATATATATTATATATTATATTTTATTCTATTCTGATCTATTGTTTTTCTATTCTAATCCTTTCTATTATTTTCTATTATATTCTAATCTAATTTTCTATTCAAATTCAAATTTCGGAAGATGGCTTCTGAAATTCAGATTTCATATAGAATGAATTTGAATAGAAAAGATTAGAATAGAAAAGAATAGAAAAGAAAAACAATTCTGTTCTATTGTTTTTCTAGTCGATTCTTTCCTATTATTTTCTATTATTTCCTATTCTAATCTTTTCTATTCAAATTTGATTTCATTCTCTATGAAATTAGAATTTCGGAAAATGGTTATATATATAATATTTATATATATAATCCTTTTCTGAAATTTGAATTTCGTATAGAATGAATTCAAATTCGAATAGAAAAGATTAGAATAGGAAATAATAATAGAAAAGAATAGCATAGAAAAAACAATAGAACAGCATAGAAAAAAATATTACCGTATATACTCAAGTATAAATCGAATTTTTCAGCACTTTTTTTGTGCTGAAAGTGCCCCCCTCGACTTATACTGGAGTCAAGCACTTTTCTGCAGCAAACAATTTCATTTTCTGAACCGATTTTGAGGCCCCGTATCTCAGGGTCACTTTGTGCTAGGAACCCCAAAGATGGGGTTCCTAGCTCTAAGTGGCCCCGAGATACGGGGCCCCAAAATCGGTTCATAAAATGTCATTCTCTGCTGCAGAACAGTGCTTGACATTTTCTGAACCGACTTTGTGGCCCCGTATCTCAGGGCCACTTAGTGCTAGGAACCCCATATTTGGTATGCAAACCCAGGGGAACTGGTACCACAACATATCCAAAGATGGGGTTCCTAGGACTAAGTGGCCCCGAGATACGGGGCCCCAAACCCGGTTCGGAAAATGTCATTCTCTGCTGCAGAAAAGTGCTTGATATTTTCTGAACCGATTTTTGGGGCCCTGTATCTCGGGGACACTTGGTGCTAGAGACCCCTGCTTTGGATATTTTATGGCGCTAGTTCCACTGGGTTTGCACACCAAATTTGGGGTTCCTAACACTAAGTGGCCCCAAGATACGGGGCCCCAAAGTCGGTCAACTGTGTCCATCTGCAGCAATGTCATTTCGGGACCCTTTGGGTTCAGAGACCCCAAATTTTGGCTGCAGCTAGGGGGCATCTAGGAACCCTTAACTACCGAGTTTGAAGTTCGGGGGACCTATGGCTGGGCACAGTGAGGCTGCAAATGGGCATTGTTGACCCTCTTTTCCACTTACAATAGCTGTGCATTTCTCACCCTCGTCTTATACTCGTGTCACTAAGTTTTTCCTATTTTTTTGTGGTAAATTAGGGCCTCGACTTATACTCGTAACGACTTATACTCGAGTATATACGGTATATGTGTATATATATATATATATATATATATATATATCATCTTACGAAAGTCGAATATCGTATAGAATGAAATCAAATTAGAATAGAAAAGATTAGCATATGATAGAAAATAATAGAAAGGAATAGCATAGATAAACAATAGAACAGAATAGAAAAAATATATAATATATTCTATTCTAATCTTTTCTGTTCTAATTCAAATTCATTCTATAGAATGAATTCAAAATTGAATAGAAAAGATTAGAATAAGAATAAGATTAGAATAAAATAGAAAATAATAGAAAAGAATAGCATAGAAAAACAATAGAACAGAATAGAATAAAATATAATACTTTTTTCTATGCTGTTCTATTGTTTTTCTATGCTATTCTTTTCTATTATTTTATATTCTAATCTTTTCTATTCGAATTCAAATTCATTCTATACAAAATTCCGTATAGGATGAATTTAAATAGAAAATAATAGAAAAGAGTAGAATAGAAAAACAACAGAACTGAATAGAATAAATATAATATATATGTTCTATTGTTTTCCTAGTCTAGTCTCTTCTATTATATTTATTTATTATTCTATTCTATTCTAATCTTTTCTATTCAAATTCATTCTATATGAAATTCGAATTTTGGAAGATGGATATATATATATGTATATATATATATATATATATATATATATATATATATATATATATATATATATATATATATATATATATATATATATATATATATATATATATATATATATATATATATATATATATATATATATATAATTTCTTATAATTTCTTTTTCCTGTTCTGCTTTCTATGCTATTTTTTTCTATTATTTTCTATTCTATTCTAATCTTTTCTTTCTTAATTCAATTTCTTTCTATACGAAATTCGAATTTCAGAAAATGGTTATATATATAGTTAACTTTTTCGAATTAAGTAAAATTTTTTCAAATGCGGTAGAATTTTTTCGAATTGGTTCAAAGTTTTTTGAATTCGGTAGAATTTTTTCAAATTCGAATACGAAACGAATCAGAAAACGAATGTAATGTAACTAATTTAACTAAACAAATTTAGTTAAATAACAGATTGAAACGAAACGAAACAATTTTTTTCATCCTGCGCATCTACTTTATAGTGTGGACTTGTCTCAGTAAAGAGCACTAAGGCCCCTTGAACACTGGGGCGGGGGCAGCGTCGGCGGTAAAGCGCTGCTATTTTTAGCAGCGCTTTACTGTCGTATTTGCGGGGGTATTCGGCCTCTAGCGAACGAAAAAGGGTTAAAACCACGTGCAATGCGCTGCTGCAGCAGCGATTTGCGGGTGGTTTTAACCCTTTTTGGGCCGCTAGCGGGGGTTAAAAACGCCCGCTAGAGGCCGAATACCCCCGCAAATACAACGGTAAAGTGCTGCCCCATTGATTTCAATGGGCAGGAGCAGTATACGCACCGATCCAAAGATGCTGCTAGCAAGACTTTTTTTACCGTCCTGCCAGTGCACCGCTCCAGTGTCAAAGCCCTCGGGGCTTTGACACTGGAGAGACAGGAGCGGCTCTTTCAGGGCACTTTTCAGGTGCTATTTTTAGCGCTGTAGTGCCTGCAAAGCGCCCCAGTGTGAAAGGGGTCTAAGTGTAATTTCTGTCTGCTGCTTTATTCCTCTGCTATCAGCATGAATCACTTATGACACCTTTTCCTGACACCAAGAGAAAAAAGGTGACAGAGGAGGAACCTCCAGAACCCAACCTGTGATTGGCAGCCTCAGCTCTGTTCCTGTTTACTGTGTGAAGGGAGGTGTGCCCCTTCCATCCAATCAGCTTTCAGAGCTCTCCTCACTGAACCATTTAATCATTGCAGCGCAAGGGTGCCCAACTGCAGGGAAAATTGTTGTTCTTAAAGCGGAGTTCCACACAAAAATGGAACTTCCGCTTTTCGGAACCCTCCCCCCCTCCGGTGTCACATTTGGCACCTTTCAGGGGGGAGGGGGGTGCAGATACCTGTCTAAGACAGGTATTTGCACCCACTTACGGCATAGACTCCCATGGGAGTCTAAGCCACTTCCTGTCCCTCCGCGCTGTCTCGCGCATGCGCAATGGGGAACCGGGAAGTGAAGCCACAACTTCCTGATCCCCTCACCTAGGATGGCGGCGGCAGCTGCCGAGAACCGAGCGGGTTCTCGGCGTCGCCTGCTGACATCGCTGGACCCTGGGACAGGTAAGTGGCCATTTATTAAAAGTCAGCAGCTGCAGTATTTGTAGCTGCTGGCTTTTAATATTTTTTTTTTTTGGCGGTATAGGTGGACACCCGCTTTAAAAATGACCATCAGGAACCTTTTGCTCAGCATCCAGCAGAATTGGGATTTTCCATCACTGACACCATGAAGCAAACTGCCCCTCCATGAAATTGCAGAGCAGCCAGAGCAGTGAATTGCCAGCTGGCTAGGGGGCAGCGTGGTGCAAGATTTAGCACACTGCACTGTCCCCCCCATGTGAAGTGTACAAAACGTACATTTCATACACTGCAATGTTGGGCGACATGATGAGCTGCACTGGCCAACAATGCAGCGCGATTTGGGCCGGTTTGCTGCGATTGCAGCCTGTCTAGATTCGCAGCACGCTGCAGTGCAGCACTATGCTGTGTTGCAGTGTGAATGGGACACATAGGCAACAAGTGTCTCCTGCCTCTCTCTGCGGTGACAAACGTTTTACACTGGCCAGGGACAAGGGGTGGGCAGGAGGGGTGACTGACCTGGACGCAGTGGTTTATTGCAGGGATGGGGGCGCCCTGACCCTATGGGAAGGGGGTGGCGCAGTTGGGCATCTTTGCCCTGGGTGCTGGATGACCTTGTCCCGACACTGGTCACTGCAAATAGTGTATTCAATTCAATTCAATCAGCAAGGCAAGGAGAAAGAGCCGGAAGCCAATAGGATGTGAGTGAACAATGCAGCTTCAATCCACAAATGAACTGAACTAGCATTTCTGGAGTGTTTTTTTTTTCATACTGTTTCTAAATGTCAAATTACTTCTGTGTTTTTTTTTATCACTTAGGAAAACTAAAAATAATAATTAAAAAAAAAAAGTAAAAAAATCAATATGTAGCAATGTGTTGGTAATATCCTAATAAAGAAGTTCCACAAAAAAGTACATTTTGCTAAAACCCCCACTATACACTGCAGTAGACCATTATTATTATTGCTTTGAAATGATTAATACTTATTTGTTTTAACCACTTGACCTCCAGAAGTTTTACCCCTCTTCATGACCAGGCCTTTGTTTGCGATACGGAACTGCATTACTTTAACTGACAATTGAGCAGTCGTGCAACGCTGTACCCAAATAAAATTGATGTCCTTTTTTTCTCCACAAATAGAGCTTTCTTTGGTGGTATTTGATCACCACTGCGGTTTTTATTTTTAAGCAAAAAAGACAGACAATTTTGAAAAAAAAAAAATATATATTTTTTACTTTCTGCTATTCACATTCAATTAAAAAAAAAAAATCTAATTTCTTCATACATTTAGGCCAATGTGTATTCTGCTACATATTTTCAGTAAAAAAAAAAATCCCAATAAGCGTATATTGGTTGGTTTGTGCAAAAGTTATAGCGTCTACATACGTAACTATACCGGAAATTTTTTTTTATATACTAGTAATGGCAGCAATCAGCAACCTTATGGCAGGACTGTGGTATTGCAGTGGACAATCGGACACTAACTGACACTTTTGACACCTTTTTGGGGACCAGTGACACCAGTACAGTGATCAGTGCTAAAAATATGCACTGTTACTGTACTAATGACACTGTCTGGGAAGGGGCTAAACATCTAGGGCGATTAAGAGGTTAAATGTGTGCCTAGCCAGTGTTTTTGTGTGTGGTATGTGGTGCTTTCACTAAGGGATGTGCTGGATTTTTATTCCCTGTTTTGGAGGGAAACAAAATCCAGCACATCCCCACTGACAGGACAGAGCTCTACTACCCTAAAGTGGAGAATCACATATATATGTAATACAGAGCGGTCCTCTGTAGCAGTAAAGCTACAATAGGGCGGTCATTAACTGGTAAAGAGACACTGTCACCTTGGGCATTTAGGCTCCATTTACACCTGTGCAACTCCAAAGTCATGGAATTACCATTGCGACTTTACAATGCAACTGTGATGGGTGCGTCTTGGGTGCGACTTTGGCTTTGACCTTTTGCACAACTATCACATTGTTTACATTAAGAAGCAACTTCCATGCGACTTTTGAGAGTTTACATTGCAGTCTATAGCAGGCACTCAAGTCACATGAAACTTGCACCAAAGTAGTGCAGGAACCTTTTTAAAGCCTTTAAAGTAAAGTTTACTACAACTGGAGAGTGCAAAATCTAATGCAGCTGTGGATGGTAACCAACCAGCTTCCAGGTTTTTCTTCTTTTTTTTTTTGTCAAAGCACCCTGAACACCCTGAAGTTAGAACCTGGTTTCTATGCACAGCTGACCAAATATTGCACTCTCCAGTTTTAGTAAATCTCCCCCAATGCCTTTTTAACCTCTTGGCGTCAACAGCACTCAAATATGCATCCTCTCGGTGGATGGGGCTTGGCATTGAGCAGCAGCATATTTGCGTACCACATTGCAAACACAGCTGTGCCGAGAGAGCGCGACCCGGCACAGTTATGGGCTGCCAGAGCAAAGCGCCCAATCTCTGCTTGTGATCGGGAGCTTTCCGATCATGTGACCGCCATGACAGCCATAAACCCTGTCTTGCCTCCTGAAATCTGAAACCCCTAAAGGGGCGGGAGGTGCCGGTGCCAAGGGGTTAGTGCTAGATAAAACATTATTTTACCAAGACAGCCAACATGAAGACAAGTGGAAAGAATAATGGGCTAATTAAGATATGAGTGCCAACATTATGAAATACAAAGCCAATCTCTGCCAATTTGCGTGTTTGCTGTCAGTTATGAAGGTGAAGAAAACTGGCATGATAAGAACGGGTATGGGAACACACATGTGGCCTGACAGAGGAGATAAAAATGTGTCCATGGAAAGGTTATAATGATGAGTTCAGAACATAGACTCAGAAACTCAACATGAAGATCCTTCTCCTCCTCGCCATCCTTGGGCTCGCTGGTATGTATGACTCCAGGGTCTTCTTTATGTCAGGTGTTGCATACGTTAAATCTGATTCAATGATTTATCCTATTGATGTTACTTATCGGTATTTGGAGAATAAAAATTGTATTTTATAATATACTCTACAACAATGGCATTTAGGGTTTTCTAGGGATTCAAACCTGTATATGAAAGACGATGGGGATTACCCCCTCCTTGAGCAGGAACAGTTTAAAATATATATATATATACCGTATATACTCGAGTATAAGTCGAGGCCCTAATTTACCACAAAAAAATTGGGAAAAACTTATTGACCTGAGTATAAGACGAGGGTGAGAAATGCATAGCTACTGTAAGTGGAAAAGAGGGTCAACAATGCCCATTTGCATGCCTCACTGTGCTCATTTGCAGCCATAGGTCCCCTGAACTTCAAACTCGGTAGTTAAGGGTTCCTAGATGCCCCCTAGCTGCAGCAAAATTTTGGGGTCTCTGAACCCAAAGGGTCCCGAAATGATATTGCTGCAGATGGACACAGTTGACCAAATTTGGGGCTCCGTATCTCGGGGCCACTTAGTGCTAAGAACCCCAAATTTGGTGTGCAAACTCAGTGGAACTAGCAGCACAAAATTTCCAAAGTTGGGGTTTCTAGCACCAAGTGGCCCCGAGATACAGGGCCCCAAAAATCAGTTCAGAAAATGTCAAGCACTTTTCTGCAGCAGAGAATGACATTTTCCGAACCGATTTTGGGACCTCGTATCTCGGGGCCACTTAGAGCTAGGAACTTCAGCTTTGGATATGTTCTATTGGGTTTGCACACCAAATTTGGGGTTCCTAGCACTAAGTGGCCCTGAGATATGGGGCCCCAAAATCGGTTCAGAAAATGTCAAGCACTTTTCTACAGCAGAGAATGACATTTTCCGAACCGATTTTGGGGCCCCGTATCTCGGGGCCACTTAGAGCTAGGAACTTCAGCTTGGATATGTTGTAGTTCTAGTTCCACTGGGTTTGCACACCAAATTTGGGGTTCCTAGCATCAAGTGGCCCTGAGATACGGGGCCCCAAAGTCGGTTCGGAAAATGAAATTTTTTGCTGCAGAAAAGTGCTTGACTCGAGTATAAGTCGAGGGGGGCACTTTCAGCACAAAAAAACATGCTGAAAAATTTGACTTATACTCGAGTATATACGGTATATTTCACAAACTACAGAAAGCATTATTTTTGGTTGGGTAGAATTATAAAATATCACAAAGGTAATGAGGTACAATGTTACCTTCTTGGATGGGAAGGTCTTAAGTTCTGTCACCAATTCAAAATTCACTGTTTACTTCTCAATACAAAGACTGGGTGGCGTCATGAAAATGATTTAATTACAAACCTGTGGTCACCAATGCATCCATTGCTTTATAGCCTTCATAGGGGATGATTTACTAAAAGCAAATAGGCTGTGCACTAAAGTGCAGTTGCTCCAGAGCTTAGTAAAAGAGATGAAGCTTCACTTTGCAAAAAGTACCCAATCACATGCAAGGTAAAAAAAAAAAACTGCATTTTTACTTGCACATGATTGGGTGATGGAAGTCAGCAGAGCTTTTGCTCATTTACTAAGTTCTGGGGCAACATCTCTTGCAAAGTTTACAGTGTTTTTGCCTTTAGTAAATCAACCCCGCAGAGTCTTAATATTATATCTCAATTTATGTCACCTTACACACAGCTGTGTCAGACATGTTAGGCTTCAACAGTCTAAGGGAGCCTTTCTCAATCCTTTTAACAAGGAGGAACCCTTGAATGTCTTGGGGAACCTCTGCAGAAACCAATTTATTGGGAGTCGGGGAAATGTCCCTTACATTGCTGGCCAGTGGGAAGAATGGTCCCCTTTGCAGTGGTGGTCAGAATGCCCCCCCCCTACAGACAGCTAAATAAAACATTGTCAGGCCGCTAGCTCTGCCAAGTGGTGCTGGCAACAAAACTAAACAGGCACCATCAGATGGGAAGTCAATCAGCCACAGCTCAAGGAACTCTCAGCAACGTCTAGAAAAACCCTAGGGTTCCACAGAACCCTGGTTGAGAATGGGGTGTTTAAAGCAAGGCTTGGGAAGGGCTGAGTTTGGATAGCTGGTCTGTATAATGGTTAATGGGCTAATGGGAACCAAAAAGCCTTGCCTTATATTCTGTAAATACAACCAATTCTTGTACTGTATTTAGCAGTTCCTCCTCGTTGCAGTTATGGAGATTTATATATCAGATTAACAATTTTGGCAAGCTATCACCAAGCTATCTTGCCAAAAGTGTGTGCTTTAACTTTAGGAGTCACAAGACTCTTTTGAGCTTATTGAACTCAATGGGGAAACACATTAATAATTTACAGTAAAGGAACACATTTGGACTGATCTTTGGGTTGAATATCTTATAACTTTTGGATGTAGACTCCTATGTAGAATGTCTTATGCCGCGTACACACGGTCCGATTTTCAGACGGGAAATGTTGGATGTGAGCTTGTTGTCGGAAAGTCCGACGGTGTGTATGCCCCATCAAACATTTGCTGTTGGACTTTCCACCAACAAATGTATGATAGCAGGTTCTCAAATTTTCCGCCAACAAAACTTTGTTGTTGGAAAGTCCGATCGTGTGTACATAAGTCTGTCGCACAAAAGTTTACGCATGCTTGGAATCAAGCAGAAGGAGCCGCCCTGGCTATTGAACTTCCTTTTTCTTGGCTCATCATACATCTTGCACGTCACCGCATTCCCACGTTCGGAATTGTTGGCCAACATTTGTGTGACCGTGTATATGCAAGACAAGTTTGAGCCAACAGCCTTCGAACAAAAATCCATGGTTTTGTTGGCGGAAAGTCCGATCGTGTGTACGCGGCATTATAGTTTGCTGAATATCCCTGTTCTATAACTCTAGTTCTTGAGCTTTGGATCAAGTAAGGATGAGTTGGTCCTTTGACTGTGCCCCCTTTGAGAAGAACCTATAAATCCAAATATGGTTTCAATGTGATTCTAATAAAAATCGTATGCAAAAAATGTAAAACATATATTATAAGTACCTCCACAATCTCTACCATTATTCCTTTCCTAACCCCTAACCCTGTGCTTCCATAACCCCCTTGGCCTTATTGCCTATACACATACCTATTCTACCTTAACCCCGCATTTCTTTTACCCTCACAAACAATTACTTTACCCAATCCCCCTCAGATCTGCACTACCTCCTCTAACACCTACCCCAACACTCAGGACGTCTTTTCTTCAAAGAAGAATTCCAGGTATGGCATATTTTACATAGCTACATTGGTCTAGATTGGACCAATGTAAGTATATATATACCATATACTGTGGGATCCCTCTAGAAAAGGGGTATCAAACTCAATTTAATTGCGGGCTGCATTAGCATTATGGTTGCCCTCAAAAGGTCATTTGTATCTGTAAGACTCGATGTCCAGGCCCCGTCTCCCTCAAACCAGATGTCAAGAGTTCCCCACCTTCCCTTACATCACAGTGCACCCCCTTTACCTTGGGCTGCTACCTGGAGAGTTGAAAGTGCAGGGTCTGGAGAAGGACCAGAAGAGGACTGGAGTCAGCTGCCACGGTCTGATGAATGCTGAGACAAGGCAGTGCTACGGCTGCACAGAGAGGTGCAGGATCTGTAGGAGGAGTGCTGTCCTCTTCTCTGCTGACAACTGTTGAGATGGGGGGGGGAGAAGCACAGAATCTGGCAGAGGATTTCTGTCCTCCACTCTGCTGCTAAGATAAGATAAGATGGCAATGGAAAAGAGGGGGGTGGTGGGCTAGATTTGGCCTGTGGGCCTTGTGTTTGACGCATAAGCTCTAGAAGCTGGAAATCACTAAAGAAGACACCACTAGTCCAAATATCTCCACTGGAGTCTGGGCCCTATGCCCGCTATGGGCACCATTCAAAGAATGCTTTGCATCTTTTTAATGAATGCAAAACATTCTTTGGTTGGACAAGGTGGAGAGGCGGGGTGGTGACTGAAGGGAAAGCCATGGTTCAGCTGTAAGAAAGGTTGAATGCATTCTTATAGGTTATGATAAGACTATTTTAAAATGTGGTGAATCTCTGCAGCTGCCGTCCCCATCAGTGATGATGATAAGATTGTTGGTGGTTACACATGCCAGGAAAGCGCTGTACCCTACCAAGTGTCTCTACATGCTGGATACCATTTTTGTGGAGGGTCCCTGCTTAACACTTTATGGGTGATTTCTGCTGCACACTGCTACCAAAAGTAAGTAATATGGTTAATGGCAGTCAAATGTATAATCTTTAAAAAGCAGGTTCCTACTTTTATTGAAAAAACAGTATATCAAACAATAATAAAATTACTACACACAATATGTATATGGCTATCAGCCATAACCCTGGTGTTTTGTTTTTCAACCGGCAAATCTGTTTCTCATAAAAGCGGCTGGATCACTTTAGAAGCAGCAGGAGGGGTCACCCCCACCCTCCCGCTGCTCACCGGTGTAACTGGCAAGCCCAGGAAATGATTTGCTCGGCTGGTCAATGAGGTGAGGAGAGAACAAATCGTCTCTCCCCATGTCTATGATCTAGGAGGAACCGGAAAAATGTCATGAAGTCACTTCCGGACTAGGGTGGAAGTAAAAAAATAATTTTTTTAAGCAAAAGATCAAAAATGTTTTTTAATCTTTTGCTTTTAAAGGTAAAGGAGAGATCTGAGGACTTATAGACCCCAGATCTCACCATAAAGAGGACCTGTCTTCCTTTATTTATATTATAAGAGAGGTGTACATCCCTTGTAATAGGAATAAAGTGAAAAAATAAAAGAAAAATTAAAGGGACAGTGTAAAAATATATGTGTATAGAATATATAGAATATGTAAACTGTGTTCTAAAGTATGACATGTTAGGTATCTATTTACTCTGCGTAACATCATATTTTATATTTTACCAACAAATTGGGTTATATTTTGGGGTTTTTATTGCATTGAAATTCATTAAAGTGTATTTTTCCAAAAAAATGCGTTTGAAAAACCACTGCTCAAATACCGTGTCACATAAAAAACTGCAACAGTTGCCATTTTATTCTCTAGAATCTCTGCTATATATATATATATATATATATAATGTTTGGGGTTCCTAAATAATTTTCTAGCAAAAAAAATACAGATTTTTACTTGTAAACAAAAAGTGCCAGAAAAGGCCTGGTCCTTAACTGGCTAAAGTGTATTGAGAGCTAACATTTTTTCATGTTTTGGATAGAGTGGTGAAGGGTTAGTACCTCTGTCAGGTTATTATTGCTGACTGTGTCTCTGGAAGGGGGTATTCACCCTCTCTTTATATCCTAGTGGCTATTGTCACCAGGACTGAAAGTAAGAGAAAATCTAAAAATGGCGAGTTGTCCCCTGAACAAAAATAGAGAGGGAATATAACAGTATAGACACTGTTTAACCGCTTTGATGTCAGCTGTTTAACCACTTTAATTCGGGCCACTTTTCCCCTCTTCCTGCCCAGGCCAGTTTTCAGCTTTCAGTGATATCACACTTTGAATGACAAATGTGCAGTTATGCAACACTGTACCCATATAAAATTTTTATCATTTTTTTCACACAAATAAAGCTTTCTTTTGGCGGTATTTAATCACTGCTTGTTTTTTTCCCAAAAAAAAGTTTTTCTTAGTTTTTATCAGAAAATGTTGTAAAGAAGTTATTTTTCTCTTTCACTGACGTGAGCTGATGAGGCTGCACTGATTGGGCACTGATAGGCTGCACTGATGAGGTGCCACTGATGAGGAGGCACTAATATGCAGCACTGATGGGCACTGATAGGTGGCACTGATATGCAGCACTGATGAGCACTTATAGGCGGCACTGTAGGGCTCTGAAAGGTGGCACTGATAGGAGGAACTAATGGGCGGCACTGATGAGCAGGCACTGATGGGTACTGAAAGGCAGCACTCACTTGCATCACTGATGGGCACAGATTGGCCTCACTGATGGGCACTAATTGGCATTACTGATGGGCACAGATTGGTATCACTGATGGGCACATATTTGCATCAACGATGGGCACATACTGGCATCACTGCTGGGCACTGTTGGGGCTTATCTGTAAAGGTCTCCCCTGTGAGGAAATGCTGCTGATTGGCTCTCCTCTCCTCACACTCTGTCAGTGTGAGAGAGGAAAAGTCGATCACCGGCATGTCCTTGTTTACATGTGATCCACTGTGATTGGTAAAGATCCGTGGCATCAGCTCTTTACAGAGATTGGGGTCGTGCCATGTCCCGGTGAGACAGCGTGCCTGTGATCGCTGCATTGTGCGCCCCCGCGGGCGCGCAAGCGCGGTGAGACTAAGGCGACGTCATATGATGTGGTCCCAGAACAACAGACCATCCTGCCTGCCGTCATTTGTCTATCAGTTGGGCGGGAGGTAGTTAAGAAAGGAATTCCTTCATTGTGAAGAGATTTCTTCTCACTCATGTCTCCAAGGTTTGGTTCAGTAAGGGTTCGGCAAGCATGAGTAAAGTTTGGGTGCTGAATCCGAACCCCATTGAATGGCCCATGTGGCCATATTTCGGAAAAGATGTCAGCCCTCTATCCCCACCCCTTTTCTTACATGGCTGGGGATTACCAGCCATGTAAGTGAAAAGACCAGGTAATGTCAGTGGTTGGTAAGGACGCGGCAGATATAAGCACCCACTGCTAATGTAGCAATCATTGACAGCAAAAAACTGTTCATCCATGCCAAACACCCTAAACTTTTGGCATTTGGAGGAACCTCTGAATTTTCAGTGATCGGTCCAACTTGAACATTTTAATTTAATTTCAACAGTTGTTTTCAAACCTTTAAATATGTAACTTCCATTAAGTAATCTCAGAAAGTCTTTGTTCAGGAACTTCCTATTATGGGGTGACATTGTCTCCCAATTATGCTCCTGCATTGTCACCCATGCCAACACACATTGCTCAGGCATGTTCTTCTGTTGTCCCGATCAGTAAGCTGGTTCAGTGCAGCTGAGCAAGTGTATGTATACTGGAAGGGGCTGAAAGAGGATGGGGGAGATCAGCAACACCGAGATGGGAAAAATTATTTAAAAAAACCCAAAAAACAGCATTTTAGGAAAAATTAACATGGAAAATGTCCATCTTACACAAGGCTTTAGCAGACAAAAGAGTCTATGTATCAATGTATATCAATAAATCAATCAATCATGTGAATCTTGAGAAAAAGTTGGTTGAATTATGATTAAAAATATTGATAAATACTGTAGACCCCTGAATGTCATCCCATTGACTGTGGGCCAGCGGGGACATCTTAGAGATGCGAATGGATAAATGGAATACCGCGCCAATCCAACAAGTAAAGCAGCCAACACTACAAAACGACTAAATTTGTGCACATTAACTAAATAAAAAAGTGTAGCGCTATGGTGATGAAGCAAGTGTAGGGTGTAGGACAAAAGAAAGTCTGTTTACATTTGAAGAAACCAATAACCTCATCTAATCCAAAACCTATGTGTGCTAGATAGTGCAGTGAATATGGATGTGACATCCGATATCACCACTCGTATAAACAAGAAAAATGCTCTATCTCGCTAGGAAGAGCAAAAAAACATCAAAAAAAAGAATTAAATGTATAAAAAAGTTAATATTGATTAAAACATCCAAACTTATCAGTGGTGAAGAAAATATATAGTGTCAGAAGTGTCCATAATGTAAATGGATATAACTCCCAAGTAAACAATATAAACATATTAGTCCATATGGTGTACGATGTGGTTGGCCCAAATTGAATCCCAGGCGGGTGGCATCACAAAGAAAAATCCAAATTTCAGTAAAAGATGGAATACTCTTACTGACTTTGATGGACTCACAGGCCTTTGGCGGTGAGTCAATTAGGCTTGTACTGTCTTATGATGGATGACAGTGTCAGGATGGCTTGTACACCGGAAGGGTTCCTCCTCAGATGGGGGGCCAAGAATCAGCCCAAAAAGGTCTCCGCGGTCTCCGTCTTTGTCAGCATGCATGGACCATATATGAAGAAAAAACAAGGAGCCTCCACATGGTGTAAATCCAAAAACTATTTTTCAAATAGCATTTATTAGATCACTCAAGATGATCAAACAGTCCATAATGGTTAGAATTAGCAGAATCGATTCGAGTAATACAAAGTAGATAAAAATTGGTAAGCCTGTGAGTCCATCAAAGTCGGTAAGAGTATTCCATCTTTTACTGAAATTTGGATTTTTCTTTGTGATGCCACCCGCCTGGGATTCAATTTGGGCCAACCACATCGTACACCATATGGACTAATATGTTTATATTGTTTACTTGGGAGTTATATCCATTTACATTATGGACACTTCTGACACTATATATTTTCTTTACCACTGATAAGTTTGGATGTTTTAATCAATATTAACTTTTTTATACATTTAATTCTTTTTTTTGATGTTTTTTTGCTCTTCCTAGCGAGATAGAGCATTTTTCTTGTTTATACGAGTGGTGATATCAGATGTCACATCCATATTCACTGCACTATCTAGCACACATAGGTTTTGGATTAGATGAGGTTATTGGTTTCTTCAAATGTAAACAGACTTTCTTCTGTCCTACACCCTACACTTGCTTCATCACCATAGCGCTACACTTTTTTATTTAGTTTATCTTAGAGATGCGGACTTCGTAAGTGAGGTTCCCCCCACCCTACCGGGTGATTGGCTAAGCTCTATTTGTGAGCTCCCAAGTGGGGTGACATCTCCTTTCTTGGGGTGCATTCCATCACGATAAGGCATCTCTCTATCTGGTGATTAACAAGTCTCACTTGCAATTATTTTAAGTAGACAATCTTTTTGGAGGAGCGCTTTCTTGCGCCCTGGTTGCAAAAGGCTATATTTTAGCCCTGGGTGTATGTGCCTTAGGAATACCTTACATTCATCTACTTTTTGGGGCTCCTCCATATTGTAGACATCTATAATTGAAGCTTAATTCACTTTCCTACATCGTTATTTGGCCCCCCTTTAAACTAACATCTATGTCTTTGCCCTGATAGAGTAGCCATATTTTCTGGCTACCCTGGGAGGTGGGGTTTTTTCAGTCCAGCATTGGGAGTTGGCACGCCATTGCCATCTGACATCATCTGAGATCTCTTCTTGGAAGGCCTCCTGCCTTTTTCCTGGATTTGTCTCTGCCTGGTTTCTGTCTTTTCGAGGTTAATCAGTACAGTAGCACTTACCCAGTCTGTCCCGAGAAAGCAAATTTTTGCGAAATGCATTGACAAACACGCATGGAGGAGTTATGGACCTGACCTTTTGATATTTAATCATACGGTCTGGTATATTGATGGACTTATACACGCCTATATGATTGGACCCATGCCTTCATGACTGTATTTGTTATCTGTTGAACTACTGTTCAAGTAGTGGGTATTTGTAGTGATTTTAATATGTGTGTTTTTAATATAATTGTAATAAAGATTATTTTGTTTATATATGTACTGCCTCATGTTGTGCCCACAAAGTCCGCTATTTTTTGAGAAAGTTCACTTTCTCAATCATTTTCTATTTGGAAGTTGGCAAGGTGGGGGCCCTCCTTCCGTGTCATCCCATTAAAGATTTACATTGATTTAATAACTAATAGCAACTGCTATAATTGTTTATTTAATAAACTTTTTTTGAACATATATAGGAATATTGAGGTCCGGCTTGGAGAACACAACATTGGTGCATTGGAAGGACCAGAACAATTTATTAAGGCCTCTAAAGCTATCAAGCACCCACAATATGATCCTAACTCTCTCGATAATGACATCATGTTAATTCGGCTCCGTAAACCGGTCAAGATTAACAGCCAGGTCAAAACTGTCAGCCTGCCCACTCGCTGTGCAATGGAGGGCACTCGCTGTCTGATATCTGGATGGGGGAATACGCTGAGTAGTGGAGGTAAGAAACCATATGGAATAAGAGATGGACTAACAGTATACATCAGTCTTCCTCAGCCCTTGAAAAAATTCCTACTACTAAGTATTGTGTCTATAGCTCCTGGTACATTAGCATGGTGGTCATTGGGAAGAGTGCTTCTTACAATGGTGGTTAGTGGGAATAATGTCCATTATATTGGTGGTCAGTGAGAAGAATATCGCTTAGATTGGTGGTCAGTGGAAAGAATGTCTCTTACTTTGGTGGTCAACTGGAAGAATGTCCCTTAGATTGGTGGTCAGTGGGAAGAATGTCCCCTACATTGGTAGTCAGTGAGAAGAATGCCACTTACATTGGTGGTCAGTGGTAAGAATGCCCCTTACTCTGGTGGACAGTGGGAAGAATGCCCCTTACATCGGTGGTCGGTAGAATGCCCTTTACATTGGTGTTCAGTGGTAAGAATGTCCCTTACTCTGGTGGACAGTGGAAAGAATGGCCCTTACATCGGTGGTCAGTAGAATGCCCTCTACATTGGTGGACAGTGGGAAGAATTCCCCTTACATTGGTGGACAGTGGGAAAAATGTCCCCTGCATTGGTGGTCAGTGAAAAGAATGCTCCTTACATTGGTGGTCAGTGGGAAGCATGCCCCTTAGTCTGGGGGACAGTGGGAAGAGAGCAATTTACATTGGTGGTCAGTAGAATGCCCTTTACATTGGCAGACAGTGGGAATAATCTCCCTTATATTGGTAAACAGTGGGGAAAATGGCCCCTGCATTGGTGGTCAGTGGGAAGAATGCTCCTTACATTAGTGGTCAGTGGGAAGAATGCCCCTTACATTGGTGGTCAGTGAGAAGAATGCTCCTTACATTGGTGGCCTGTGATCAGAATGCTCTTTACAGTAGTGGACAGTAGGAAGAATGCCTCCATACAGATAGGTAAACGTTTATTGATATAAGTAGGTACTTATTTGGGAGAAAAAATTGCTCATTGCTCAAGATACTCCTAGCAACCTATGAAAGACCCCTATGGTTCCACAGAAACCTTAATGAGAACAAATAATGTGTTTTAAATGTTCCAGCCCAGGTCTACTGATCCTACAAACTGTAAACTCTTTTGATTTCTTTCTAGCTAATTATCCTAATCTCCTGCAGTGTCTTCAGGCCCCCATTCTTAACAACCAAGTGTGCCAAGATGCCTATCCCGGGAAAATTACTGAGAACATGATCTGTGTGGGGTATATGGATGGTGGAAAGGACTCTTGCCAGGTACACACCAGACATACACAAAAGAGAATAGAACAAAATAACAATAGTCCAATTCAAAGCATTTTTTTATTTTTTTGTTGTTTAATCCATTGATCAGCTGTTCTCAAAATAAAAATTGCCGTTTGGGCCATGTCCCCCATAAACTTACTGCTTTGCAATTCAGAGCCCAATCTCTTCCTCTTCCTGTTATGCACCGTACACACGGTCGGATTTTCCGATGGAAAATGTCCGATCGGAGCTTGTTGTCGGAAATTCCGACCGTGTGTGGGCTCCATTGGACATTTTCCATCGGATTTTCTGAAACACAAAGTTTGAGAGCAGGATATAAAATTTTCCAAAAACAAAATCCGTTGTCGGAAAATCCGATCGTGTGTACACAAATCCGACGAACAAAGTGCCACGCATGCTCAGAATAAATAAAGAGATGAAAGCTATTGGCCACTGCTCCGTTTATAGTCCCGACGTAGGTGTTTTACGTCACCGCGTTCAGAATGATCGGATTTTCCGACAACTTTGTGTGACCCTGTGTATGCAAGACAAGTTTGAGCCAACATCCGTCGGAAAAAATCCTAGGATTTCGTTGTCGGGATGTTCGAACAAAGTCCGACCGTGAGTACGGGGCATAAGTGCAGGTGTCATGGAGAGTAGATCATAAATAATTAATTAATCAATAGTCATCATGGGTTCACAGTACAATTATGCTGTGAACAGCAATGATGTCATTACGTCCATGAAGCTCCCTTAATCACTGAGGGCCATCCATCACTGGAAAAGGTGATTGGGAAAAGAGAACCCTGTGTGTTACAAGACTGGCCAGGAGACCCCATAGTGGATACATCAATGGATTACAGGTCATTACTCCCAGAAGAGGTGCCATGGTGGGTCACAAAATGGCAGACTCAGATAAGTAAAATATGGCTTTGGAAAGGTGAGAGCAGCGTGGGTACGAAAATAAAAGGGGCCCCCCAAATTTGCCCAGAAATAGGTGTAGCATCCCCTTGCCCTTGGATGGCAGATGTGGTCTCCCAGGTGGTTTGATGGGCCGACATCTAAATCTTAGGGTCTGTTCCTTGGCATATGATGGAACAGAAAATAAGTTGGGTGCCAGTCACTTTAGAGTCTTTACAATATATTGCTGAGCACAGTAACAGGAGAAGGTTAAGGGGTGCAGGATACCCAAAAAGAGCACTGGTAGAGGATGGGTATTTTGAAGTTGCATAGTACTAGCAGACCCTTCAGAGGCAGCCTCTTGGTAATTACCAGCCCTGTAAGTACATCTAAGCAGATTATAACCCAGTATTTGCATTCACATTCTTTTTTACCTTGCAGTGGATCTTTCTCTATTCCAACTGTCCCATATAATGTAGTGAAAGATACCTGAGTCTATGATCAATGAATCCTTCTTACAGTGTCCATATGGCAGCTCTTTATTGCTCCTCTGCTACACTGTTTGACAGGAAGGTTCCTTTCCAGCCCAGCTGTCATGGTTAGGGGTCAGGCTCAGAGATCGGTAGCTATAGCAGTAGAGAGGCTCCCACTGACCAGCAGGATAGATATGCAAGCAGGTCACCCTGGCAGATGACATGGGCACACCTGAGATGCAAAATCTAACCAGTGTTAACCAGAGCTCCTGATGGTGTAGATGGGTTTTGCTGCATGTTAGTACTGGGTCAAATTCCTCAGGATCGCTCACCAAGAGGTGAGCAAGCTGGGGTCTGTTAGCACATATAGCAGGTAGGGATCAAGCAAAAGTGTAGTCGAGGAACAAACCAAAGGTCGGTAATGATTGGTAGATGAGATGTGGATGGCAGCAGGAGTGACAAGAGTGAGATATTGGCTAGAGAGAGCATAATAATCTGGCAAGCAGGAGGTTCAAAGGCATGGCCAAAATAGAAAGCTCATGGGAGAAGCAAAGGGCTCAAAGTTCAAGAGAGAAAAGATTCAGCTGACCAGCATTCCAGCAAAAAGAGACATCGCCAGACACAGCAGAGGTTGCTGGTTTAGACCCAGGTCCTGACACCAGGTTTATTTAAAATATTCACTCCAGCTCAAGTTCTTGGTCCTACAACATATACTCCAGGCTGCGGTAGGGTCCAAGAGAAGACACCCTCTAAACACACATACTGCCCATGTACAGCCCGGGAAAACAACCTGGAAAGGTGCCCCTAATATTTATAATGCCCCAAACCATAACTGAACAAGGGCCTTAGGGGTTGGTTAAAACAGATGAATATTTATAGCGTTAGTGTTCTTACTGTATTTACTGAAGCCTCCTTCCTGTAACAGACAGAAGTAATGTCGGTGAAGGAATACAACAGCTCCAGGCATGTCCACCTGTAATACAGGAATATACAAAATGTGTTAAGCTCAAGTTAGCCCTTCTATGCATCTCAAAGCAAGCTGGACCCGTATCTAATCCCTTACATAGAGTATATTATATTGTATGTAGCATAGAAGGCTCATGATTAAGCACTATTTATCAAAAAATGCGTTAGCCCTATGTGTTTCACTGCATCATGTCATTTTTATTATTATTCTTCCATAAAGGCAGTTTATAATGGAGTGTGGTCCTCCAGAAATTTCTTTGTTTGCATATTCCCAGAGCAGTGTTATTCCTTCACCAACATTACTTCTGTCTGTTACAGGAAGAAGGTTTCAGTAAATACAGTGGAAACACTGAGTTTTGAATATTTACGTTTCAACCAACCCCTGAGGCCCTTCTTCGGAGGTGTGGTTTGTGGCATTATAAATATTCCTGGCACCTTTCCAGTGTGTTTTCCTGGGCTCTACCTGGTCAGGATGAATGTTTAGAGTGTGCTAACCCCTGAGGCCCTTCAACCAACACCTAAGGCCCCTGTTCAGAGGTATGGTTTGTGGCATTATACATATCAGGGGCACCTTTCCAGTGTGTTTTCCTGGGCTCTACCTGGGCAGGATTTGTGTTTTGAGTGTGCCAACCCCTGAGGCCCTTGTTTACAGGTATGGTTTAGTGCATTATAAATTAAAGGGGCACCTTTCCAGTGTGTTTTCCTGGACTCTACATGGACAAGATGTGAGTTTAGAGTGTGCCAACCCCTGAGGCCCTTGTTCAGAGGTATGGTTCAGGGCATTATAAATATTAGGTATTCTCATTTTTCCAGGTCATGGTATAGCTAGTAATAGTTAGTTGCATCAAACTGGAATTGCTCTGTAATGCTGAAGACAATTTGCCCCCAAGCCACTCGTTTATTTATAATGAGTGTCCTGGGGTATTTTCCTGACACTGATTAGAACTGAAGAAGTGACTTGGATAAGCTATGAAATGCCTTTAGCATTACAGAATATGTCCAATTGAATGTGACAACTGCAGATAATGACAAAACTATTCAACCCACTGAGCTCAGTGAAGACCCCCAGAGCCCAAAAACAGGTAAATGCTAGCTAAGGCTAGTTACTGCCTAGCAACAATATACTAAATCTGATTAGTAATACAACTGCATAGGGAAGGGTTCCTGTATAGACTTAAAAGAACGCCAGTCATAGCTCAGAGAGGTAGGATAATGGTGGCTTATCCATATCTTCTAGTCACTTTTAGATTACCCAATGTGCAAAAAAGTGTTGCCCCCATTATTTGCTGTCCTGCCACTGCTAAAACCTTCCCAACAGTTTATGTAAATCAAGAACTCAGTAGGTTGTTGCAGGCAATGCGTGTATTTTGATTCTGTTATTTATCTCCCCCAGGGTGACTCTGGTGGTCCTGTGGTTTGCAATGGAGAGCTGCAGGGAGTTGTATCCTGGGGTTACGGCTGTGCCTTGCCCGGATACCCGGGTGTATACACCAAGGTGTGTAACTACTTGTCCTGGATTGAGAAGACTATTTCCAGCTAAATGTTTCAAACCGACACAGCAGAAAAAGGTCCTGATGTTTATGAAAATTGCAATAAAAATTATTCTGGAAATCATATGGTCTCATTTGAAGTCTATTTCCTATTATTGTTAGTCAAAATCATCAAAGCTCCAGAATCACTAAGATCTCCATTTCAAAGAACCTTTAACTAGGTATTTATCAAATGCTGAAATGAAATGAAATGAAAATAATAATAATAAAATCTAAATGTTCTAATTATTGGCCAGTCTCCACAAAATTTAAAATTTAACAGGTCTTTTTAAAAAAAAAAATCTGTGTGAATGTCTGAGCATTAAAAAAGAAAGGTCGCAAATAAACCCTGTAATGTGTCTAACATCTTTATTTTGTATGGTCATTAGCTCTGTTTAGTGGCCTTAATGCAATATTTCCCTGAAATACCTTAAGGCCTCATGCACACGAGACGCCGGTGCAAACTCTGCTGAACACATGTTTTTAAAAGCTGAAACCGGAGTTTAGAAACGCCCATTTTGCCGCGTTTGCATGCCGCGTTTAGCCACGTTTAGCCGCGTTTTACCGCGTTTGCGTCTAGAAGTGTCTGCAGAGCAGAGAATGACATTCTGCGACCCAAATTTGGGGCCCCGTATCTCGGGGCCACTTAGTGCTGGGAACCCCAAATTTGGTGTGCTAATTTTGGTGGGGTTCCTAGCACCAAGTGGCCCCAAGATACGTGGCCCCAAAGTCAGGTCGCAAAATGTCAAGCACTTCTGCAGACGCTTCTAGACGCAAACGCGGTAAAACGCGGCTCCTGCAGCAGAGAATGACATTTTCTGACCTGACTTTGGGGCCCCATATCTCGGGGTCACTTGGTGCTAGGAATCCTAAATTTGAAGATGTTATAGTGTTAGTCCCACTGTGTTAGCACACCAAATTTGGAGTTCCTAGCACTAAGTAGCCCCGAGATATGGGGCCCCAAAAATCAGGTCGGAAAATGTCAAGCACTTTTCTGCAGCAGAGAATGACATTTTGTGACCCGACTTTGGGGCCCCGTATCTCGGGGCCACTTGGTGCTAGGAAATTTGGATATGTTATAGTGCTAGTTCCACTGTGTTTGCATACCAAATTTGAGGTTCCTAGCACTAAGTGGCCCCAAGATATGGGGCCCTAAAATTGGGTCATAAAATGTTACTTATAAACGCAAACGCGGCTAAATGCGGGTACCTGCGTTTAGCCACGTTTAGCCACGTTTGGCGTCTGAAACGTGGAAAACTTTTGCGTCTGAACCCATTTTTTTTGCTTCTGGAAAAACGAGGTTAAACACAACTGCCTAAAAACGCCAAAAAACGAGACTGTGTACACGGACACATAGGATAACATTGAAAGGGGTTCTGGGGCAGTTGAAAAAAGTGTCCAACTGCCTCTGAACACGTGTTTAACAGCGTCTCGTGTGCATGAGGCCTAAAAGAGAACTTCAGCCCGCTCTCTGTTGAAAATGGGTCACAGGAGTGCAAAACGGATTGCACTCCTGTAATCCATAGGAGAAGCACAGCCAAACGAGTTTTGGCTGGACTTCTCCTTTAATCAGTAGAATACTGCATTATGGCCACTAGATGAAGCTGTCAATCATAGGAAATAAACACATTAGACACATTCTGGGGATTATTCCTGGAGGCTGTGTCATTCACACAGCAATTTATTTAATTTTTTTAAATAGACCCCCTTGGTATATGGCTTTACAAAGTTCTGTCTGACATTAGTAGCCAATGTTAAAATGAGGAAATACCACAAATTCCTTGCCATTGGTGCAATTATTTGGGCACACACCATAACAAATAAATTCATAAGAAGGAGTAAACTTAAAACAAAACAGAATGCCACAATAACACCAAAAATGAATCTCTGGAAATTATGGGATTGATTTACTAAAACAAAAGAGTGCAAAATCTGGTGCAGCTCTGCATAGAAACCAATCGGCTTCCAGTTTTGTTTTCTTTTTGTCAAAGCTTAATTGAACAACCTGAAGCTGCACCAGATTTTTCACTCTCCGCTTTTAGTAAATCAACCCCTGTGTGTTGATATTTTTTTCTTGAGCATTTAATAAAAATTGAGCAAGTCTAAGGCTGGCCATACACACAAAAAGAGATTACTTCATAATGTAGTTGGGAGAACTGAGCCGATTGTGTTATTACAGCTGGTGACAATAGCTGTCAGAATACTCAATTAGCAGCTGCATCGGGTTGGATATAGCTGCTGTTTGACCAAAAGTTCCCCACCTAACTCCCTTGACATCAGATGGTAGACTCCCGGCAAGGCCACCCACTAAATGAATTTCGATTGGTCTATCAGGGACCAGCCAAAATTCAGTATATGACCACCTTAAACAGAGATTTTTTAATTCTGTAATTACTGTAATATGATCACATAGCAAAGGATAGGTGGAAGTAGCCCCTCACCTCATGGGCCCCATGACCCTGGCACCTTCTTCAGTCAGCAGTTAAGCCAATGAGACTTGGAAAGGGACAAGTCAGTTGGCAGATCCTCTGGAAACATCTTACCACCTGGACTTTTTCACATAATCGTGTTTCTTAGCTGTAATAAAAAGTGAGTCAACAAGTAATGCAGGGAGGTTACTTATATCCAAAGGTAAACATCAGTTTTGCTGATCTCCTCAACATCCTTTACACTGTACGGTGAGAAGTTTGTGAACACCTAACCATCACACCCACCCACATATTTTGTAGACAATTGTGCAATTCCAACATTGTGGGCACACTTTGAGGAAGACCATTTTCTGTTCCACCATGACTGTACCATGCCTCCCAACATTTTGAGATGGGAATAAGGGACACCTACAAGCAAACATATGTAGGCATAGAACATGCCCCCTGCCACACCCCCTTAAAGGGGAAATAGCCATAAAAAAAAGGTTAATTAAATCCACAAGTGCTTTTTTTACCACTACTATTTCTTTATATTGACTTCTAAAATTGAAAAATGCAGCAATTTAGAATTTGGATGAAAGGTTTAGCACTGGAAAACACTTTTTGAAAGATAAAAAGTGCATTTCTATACAACCATATAGATCAGACCAAAATGAGGGACAAATGGGGAGGAAAGAGCGACAGAGGGACATTGCTCCAAATCAGGGACAGTCCCTCGAAATCAGGGACAGTTGGGAGCCATGCTGTACCCCTCTGCATAAAGCAAGCTCCATAAAGGCATGGTATAATGAGTTTGGTTTGGAGCAACCCGAGTGACCTGCATAGAAAACTGGCCTCAACCCTACAGGGCCCAAACTCTCAAAACAGAAAAAGATGGCGCTGTACTCCAAATAAAAAACATAAAGGTAGATGAAGTAAAATACCTGTGCCTGGACCACCGCTGCACACTCCGATCCACAACTCAAAATAGAAAAAGGTCCTGCAGCAAAGCAAAATGCAGTTACAAAACCATAGAATCGTATTAGAGCTCATCAGTGAAGAAGAAAAATGAATTACTTACTTGCAAAATTTTCTAACAGAAACTAAGAAAAAAAATTTTCCAAAATTTTCAGCGCATTTTCGTTTGTTTGGCAAAACATTAAAAAAAAGTGGTCTTTTTTCCCGTGGCGATTAAATACCACTAAAAGAAAGCTCTATTGGTGTGAAAAAAATGATAAACATTTCACATGGGTGCAGTGTTGCATGACCGCGCATTTGTCATTCAAAGTGTGACAGCGCTGAAAGCTAAAAATTGGCCTGGGCAGAAAGGGGGTGAATGTGCCCGGTACTGAAGTGGTTAAACATCCATCAAGACAAATGGGGTTGATTTACCAAAGGCAAACAGACTGTGCATTTTGCAAAGTGCAGGTGCTCCTGAGCTTAGTAAATGAGCAGAATATCTGCTGACTGCTATCATCCAATCATGTGCAAGCAAAAATTCAGTTTTTTAAATTTTCCTTGCACATGACTGCACACTCTCTGCAAAGTGAAGCTTTATCTCATTTACTAAACTCTGGAGCAACTGTACTTTGCAAAGTGCACTGACTATTTGCCTTAAATCAACCCCATAAAATGGGAAATCCAATAGAGAGCAAGGTTAACCTATTTCAGCCCCTTCCTTGGCCAAAGTGCAGCATGGAACAGCACAAATAAATAGACAACACCTTGTCCTGAAGGCGAGGTCGAACAGGGAAATTAACCCTATACTCCACCCTCGCATCTGGAAAGGTGAAAATACATAAGGAAAAACAGCAAATGATATGAGCATACATATCTACAGCATAATACAGCATAAAAAAGACACCAAGAATGAAAAACTACCAAATATTAAAAAATAACAAAAATAAATAAACAAGTGCCAGGAGACAATGGGCTTGATTTACTACAGGCAAATAGACTGCACACTTTGCATTTGCTTCAAAGTTTGGTGAATGAGGTAAAGCTTCACTTTGCAAAGAATACCCAATCACGTGCAATTGTCTTTAGTAAATCAACCCCAAAGTGAACCCCATGGAGACAGCAGAGAAGAATTACCGGAGGTGCAAATCCTGGTCTCACCTGAGGTTTAACCCCTGTGGGACTCTGGTTTGCAGCCTCAAAATCCACCAGGCCTCTCTCTCAAGCAGCCTCCATTGGTAATCCCCTGCCCTCACATTAGGAGTGATGCGCTCTATACCCTGTGATTTAAATGTACTGACATTTCCTCCATGTTGCTCTCTAAAATGCCCTGAGGATTTAGAGAAAAATTTAGCATCAAGGTAGCTAGAATGAAAATAGTGTTCTTTTATCCTAGTCCTAAGAGGATGCGTTTTTTAGCCCGTGTACTGTGGGTGGCATAAAGTACATACTATCAGGTATACAGAAACACTTCTACCACAGTTGACATAATGTTTTGTGTCAAAACGTTCTTCAGTAATAGTAGACTCAAAGGTTTTAGAACATCACTATAGAGCACCTTTGGAATGAACTGGAATGCCTATTGTGACTCAAATCTTCTCATCAGTGGCATAACTAGAACCTTCAGGGCCCCCGGTGCAAGAAACCATTAAGGGGGCCCCTGACCCTGGGCCAGGCCCTTACCTCCAGGCCTGGTGGTGAAACATCAAGGCCCTTACCTCCAAGCCTGGTGGTGAAACGCAAGGGTCCTGTCGCAAGTGCGACCTTTGTGACCCTGGTAGTTTCATCACTGGTGTCAGTATTTTTTTTGTTATTTTATCTTTTTTATTAATCTTTTTACCATTTTTTTTTTAATACTATTTTTTAAGGAGTCCCGTTAGGGTGCTTTGGTAAAATATCAGGAGTCTAAACATACCTCTGATGTTCCACCGTCTTTTATTATTACAATATTATTATTATTATTATTTTTTTAGGGGCCCCGTTGGGGTGCTTTGGTGAGATGTCAGGGGTATAAACAGATCTCTGATGTTCCACCATTTTTATTTTTAAAATATATATTTTTTTATTTTACATTTTTTTTTAGGAGCTCCATTGGGGGGCTTTCATGAAAAATCTGGGGTCTAAAAAGACCTCTGATGTTCCACCCTTTTAATTTTAATTATTGTTTTTTTATTTTTTTTTACAATTTTTTTAGGAGCCCTGTTGGGGGCTTTGGTGAGCTATCAGGGGTGTAAACAGACCTCTGATGTTCCACCTTTGAGACAGAGAAAGGTGATTAAGAACACAGCCCTCAATCCCCTTCCTTGCAGCCTCAGCAGCACAGAATAAATGGACAGGAAAAGCTCTGTACAGAGGCTTCCTGTTCATTCACAAACTGAAGCATGGAAACACAGTTTACTATGCCTCAGTTATGAATGGGCAGAGTCAGTGATTGGCATGGATAACTGACTCTCCATTCAGAAAAAGAAAGGGTTGGTAAATGACACATTCACCAGCCCCTCACATTCTAAATCACATTTCAATTTAACAAATAAGTACAGTAATCCGTGGTTAAGCAACTTCAGTAAGGAGTATGGAGGTGCGTCTCAACTGGATATACCTGTCATGGTATTCAAGAACGAGTGGTCACATCAGCCCATCAAACCCGGCGCGTCACCCTTGCCAGGAAACCCAATCCTAGAGAACCACGCATGAGCAGCGTGGCCAGCAGGGGGGGACTCTAGGCGGCAGGGCTGCTGACACAATGGCAACCCAGGCAGCCCCGCCGCCCAGATGAAAACACAGTGCCACCTTGGGGAGATGAAGGGAATGCACTGCGGTAATGTGGAGAAAGAAGACAACCCAGGGTGAAAGAATAAAACATTAAACAGTCCAAGACCAAACTAATGACAATAAAAAATGAGACAGTGGCAGACGGACGACACAAATTAAAGGGAGATTCAGAATGAGATCAACCGGAAACAAGGAATCTAAAATTAAAGGAGAATTACAGCCAAAGCTTTTTTGGCTGTACTTCTCCTGTGAATCACAGGAGTGCAGTTAATTCTGTGACCCGCTGTCAGCTGACATCACAGAACCAGTCCAGGCTGGGGAAAGATCGTGACCATATGGTCGGGATCCGCCCACATGCCTGGACCGATACCTGGCTAAGCAGAGCAGAGAGCAGTGACTGACAGTCACCAGCTTTCTGCTCACAGAGCTGTGAGAACGGAGCGATCGGCGGTGTTCGATCGCTCAGTTCTCTGTGTTAGAGCCGGACTGATGTAAATATGTGCTATATATATTAGGTAAAGTGTTACGTAATATTACGGTGCTATATAAGCACATGTAATAAATAAATAGATAAAATGAATAATGGAAAGGAAATTGAAAAAAAGACAAACATAAAACCTGAGAAAAATAAAAAGGAAAAAAAAGAGGGAATGTGAATAAATAATAAATAAAAAAACACAGAAGGAGGAAGAAAGAGGTGAAAAAAGTGTGTGTGTGGGGGGGGGCTGAGGAGAAAGGAGTAAGGAAAGGAAGAAGAGGGAGAATTTGGTCATGAGAAAGGGTCATTAGCAGACATCCACCGTGAAAGTGAAGCAAAATAATCAAAAAAAATGGTAAAAAAAAACCCAATTAACATTGTTAGCATTTGTGGAAATGGGAGTTAGACATTCTACAAAGTATAACTAAAGGCAATTTTTTTTTTCTTATTTTGGATAGAGTAAGGGATAGTTATAACCCCTGTAAGGTTTTTTTTTCACCATTTGGGGAGATTTCCCTTCACATTTTTGTCCCATAGCCAAACAGGACTTTAGAGAAAATCCCTGCAAATTAAGGACATTTCTTGGGGAACCCCAGCTCACCAGAACTAGTGTTCTCATTGGAAGAGTTCCCCTCTATTACTTTTCTGGGGACAACCCAAAATTTCGGATTTTCTTTTACTTTTATTTTCAATGCTAATGGTAAACCGGACAAATAGAGAGGGGGAATCTCTAATGGGGACACAGACAGCAATAGAAAACTGACAGATGTTCTAATCCACCTCCACTCTATCTAAAGCAAAAAAAAAAACATTTGCCTTTGGTTATACTTTAAGCAGAGAACATGCGACTTGTAAATGGTAACATAAAAAAAGAGATCTTCTACACTCTAGTGGTGAAGACATAAAATCACAACCTACAAAATATGTAAAAAACGACCTATGTAATCACTGGATTTGGGTTACACAAACTAGAGGTTGGATGTTTGCTGTAGATTACCGAAAAGTCATCAGGTGAACCAGTCTTCGCTGCAGACCACCCACTTTTTGGAGGATATGTTGGCCCCTTATCCACACTCTGTGATAATGACTAGTCATAAAATTAAGGGCACAATGGCTTTATGAGTTTGGGGGGGTGCTGGAGTTGGCTGTGCTTTAGATTCCAGTTGCAGAACCCCCCCCCAAAGCCAACCACCCCAACCCCTCCACCCTGGATGCCCTGCCCTGCACTGCCCAGCCACTGAACTCCTTCTCCCATCCCTGCACTTCATACAGCCTGGGCACAGGCAGAAGAGCTCCTCCTCTCCACGCAGCACATACCTGAGATCAGATTCCCTTTGCACTGGGCCACAATCTGCACAATGTGTAGCTGGCTACTATGCTGCATTTGTGACCTGTGAAATTCCCTGGTCGAGCAATAGCCAGCTACACACTGTGCAGATTGTGGCTGTGTGTAAGGGAATCCAATCTCAGCTATGTGCTGTGTGGGGAGAAGGAGCTCTGCTGCCTATGCCCAGGCTGTATGAAGTGCAGGGATGGGAGAAGGAGTTCAGCGGCTGGGCAGTGCAGGGCAGGTTTCCTGCTAAGAGGTCCAAAGAACCCCTTTTCTAAGCCACTTTATTCAGGTAGATCAGCTAATAATCAACCTTGTACAAAAGTTTGGATGTTTATTGCTTCATATTTCTAAGCACTGTGCTAAATGATTGTTATTGTACTTTTGTCTTGCAGTGTCGAAGCCTTGGGTTCCCTATCCACCAAAGATGCTATCTAAGTAGAGTTGCTCAAACAATCCATAAAACATATTATTAGGTATTTCTAAATGTGTGTTGCCCAGGGGCCAACTCAGTCTAATGGACTCCACTCTAATATCACTTTTGGCTGGAACATCTCTTTAACAAGTACAGTACACTTCCAAACTGAGAATTTTCAGTTAAAATGCATATATGGCCAAAAGTTTTTTTTTTTATTTTTTTTTTATAATGTATGGAAAAGTTAAATCCCCTTCCAGTTTATTTTTTGCTGTTTATGTGCCATTGGGGAAATTTGTTCTCATTTCCCGTCCCAGAAATAAACAGGAAGTAAGAAGAAATCTCTTAAAAGGAGGGAAATTCCCCTCTTAGACAGGTTTCCACAGATTACCCCTCACCTTTTCTTCTGGGGACAACTCTAAAATTTGTGATTTCCCTCATGTTTTTTTCTCAGTGACAATGGTCACCAACACAGAAAGGAATGCACTTCCACAATCGGGATTCAGACAGCAAAAAAATTTGCAAAGGATCATTTCCTGTGCCATTCTAAATTAATGAAAAAAAAAGTTTGGCCTGGAGATACACTTTAAAATCTGGTTCACACAGAGGGCTAGGGGGCAGTAAAAGTAAGCAGTTGGTTTACCTTGACCTCCCACCTACAAGGAAATGCAGCCATTCAGTACATATGTCTTGACCTTGGCACAAATTAAACCCCTTGTCATGCTCAGTAGGTAGTACTGCTGCTGAACATAACCCTTCAAGTTAACAAGACCATGGTGCAACTCCTCTGGTGGTTCAGCTTGTAAACTCCCCCCACTGGAAGGCAATCCAAGGCAAAAAGGGCTTCTGTATGTTTGAAAAAGCCCCAAAGTCTTTAACATATATCACGACCAGTAACACTTGTTGTCTGGATTTTAGAAGTTTATATGGTTTTTATTATGTGTTATATCTGTTTAATTATTTTTTAATACATTTTAAACTATTGTTGTGTAACTCCTTGGGGTGGCAATAATGTTCAAATAATTTTTTTAGATTTCTATACATATAAGAGACACAGCACAACAGCCATCCCCCACTTCCCACTATTTGGGTCCCGATCCACCCCATAGATACCTTGTCATTATACTTTAATTCAGTGGTCTCCAAACTGCGGCCTGGGGACCAGATGCAGCTCTTTACTTGCCTTTATGTGGTCCTTAAGGCATTATTCCTGCCACATCAACAATGGGGCATAATTCTAGCCACTAACACCAACAATGGGGCATAATTCTTCCAACTGACACCAACAATGAGGCTTAATTCTTCCAACTGACACCAACAATGAGGCACTATTTTTCCACTGATACCAATGGTGGGGAACTATTCCTCCCGCTGACACCAACAATCAGGCACTATTCCTCCCACTGACACCAACTATGGGGCACTATTCCTTAGACTGACACCAGTGATGGAGCACTATTGCTCCTACCAATACAAATGATGGGAAACTATTCCTCCCATCAATACCAATGATTGGGCACTATTCTTCCCACTGATACTAATGATGGGGCACTATTCCTCCCACTGATACGAATGACGAGGCACTATTCTTTTTACTGATACCAATGATGGGGCCCTATTCCTTCCACTGACACCAATGATGGAAATGATTTCTCCCAATGATACCAATAATGGGGCACTATTCCTCCCACTGATACCAATGATGTGAAACTATTCCTCCCACTGACACCAGTTTTTTCTCCCCTAATACCAACAATGGGGCAATGTTTCCTCTCCCTAATTTCTGAAAGACAGTGAACTGGCCCTTTATACAGCATACTCTGCTGTATATTCCCTCTATTTTCAAAAAATCTGTGCAATGGAAAAAGGGTGAAAAATTGACCTTTTTTTTTTACAGTGAATGATCCTGCAAGATCATTTATGTTCTAAAAGTGTTCATTTTTTTGTTAGTTTCTTAGAAAGTGTTACAAAGAAAGTATTTCAGTATCCTCCAAGCTGTTTTCATTTCCTGCCAATAACCTTATTTCAGGAAACCGTTATTTTCAGACTGGATGGGAAAGTTATAGAATAAACTGTAGAAACAAATTAGAAACAATGGTCTGATCACCAGAGATAAACAGATAAAAAAATCCAACTGTATGCAGGCACTTGTTTCCTCAGGATATTACTGGGTGATTCGTTAAAAGAAAAAATGTTTGAGGAGAAAGGTGTCAACTCTATTATTTGCTATTGTGAAAGTTGTCTTTTGGGACCACCTGCAGGTCAATTATAATATGATTGTAATATTGCTACACCTAGTACTAGTTACTCATGTTCTACTGAACTTGTTCTGCCATTTTGAAGACATTTTATAGGTTCTCCAAACTACTTTTTTTTGGTTCTAATGAGTATCAGGAACATACCCTACCTACATTTCTATAATTACAGGTATCACTGACACCATAATCCAACCACCATGAAATGTGCCAAGAAACATATTGACTGTCCAAGAACAGGATGGGAGGTGTGAACTGTGAACATCCTGTTCTAGTTCCATAATCCCATTCTTGGTGTCAGTAAGTACCGTATATACTCGAGTGTAAGTCGTTCCGAGTATAAGTCGAGGCCCTAATTTACCACAAAAAATGGGAAAAACTTATTGACCCGAGTATAAGACGAGGGTGAGAAATGCACAGCTACTGTAAGTGGAAAAGAGGGTCAACAATGCCCATTTGCAGCCTCACTGTGCCCATTTGCATGCCTCACTGTGCCCATTTGCAGCCTTAGGTCCCCCGAACTTCAAAATTGGTAGTTAAGGGTTCCTAGATGCCCCCTAGCTGCAGCCAAAATTTGGGGTCTCTGAACCCAAAGGGTCCCAAAATGACATTGCTGCAGGTGGACACAGTTGACCGAATTGTGGGCCCCGTATCTTGGGGCCACTTAGTGCTAAGAACCCCAAATTTGGTGTGCAAACCCAGTGGAATTAGCACCATAAAATATCCAAAGCTAGGGTTTCTAGCACTAAGTGGCCGCGAGATACAGGGCCCCAAAATCGGTTCAGAAAATGTCAAGCACTTTTCTGCAGCAGAGAATGACTATTTTTGAACCGGTTTTGGGGCCCCGTATCTCGGGGCCACTTGGTGCTAGGAACTCCATCTTTGGATATGTTGTGGTACCAGTTCCACTGGGTTTGCACACCAAATGTGGGGTTCCTAGCACCAAGTGGCCCTGACATACGGGGTCCCAAAGTCGGTTCAGAAAATGTCAAGCACTTTTCTGCAGCAGAGAATGACATTTTCCGAACCGATTTTGGGGCCCCGTATCTCAGGGTCACTTAGTGCTAGGAACTTCATCTTTGCATATGTTGTGGTACCAGTTCCACTTTTCGGTTCGGAAAATGAAATTTTTTGCTGCAGAAAAGTGCTCGAGTATAAGTCGAGGGGGGCACTTTCAGCACAAAAAAATGTGCTGAAAAACTAGACTTATACTCGAGTATATACGGTATGTATAGATATTATTTTTTCTCGATTTACATGGCTGAAGGTGTGGATTATTATCAAATTGCTGGGGTAAAGATGTTAAAACACCATTACCCCTGGTCAGCATTGGTTGTTCCAGTTTGACGTTGATGATCCCTTGTCCAAACAGTGGACTTTCAGCCCATTGGGTAGGTTGTTCTTTTCATTTTCCATTGTCATTGTTGTTAAGGAAGCAGCGAGTGATGGCACCTGTCACTTCCCTAGCAACAGGTGACCTCATCTGCCCAAATTCATTTACTGGTCAGAAATCCCTGGCCATGTAAACAAAGTGACCAGAAAACTGATCAAGTACATTGCTAGACTTCAAGTGGTTATCCCAGAATGCATATCATTTTTTAGAGCCGGTGTCTTGCCGAATAAGTTCCCTCGGCGGATAAGTTCCCCCCCTGTACTGCGCAGACGCAGCGCCTGCGCAGTACGAACTACTAACAGCCGCCGGAGATAGCCGAAGCTCAAAATCCACAATCAGCTGTACACGGCGCCTGGGCTCTGGGTCCAGGTTCCTTCCCTACCATCCAAATGGACCTAGAGGGGGAATCTAAAAGAGCCGAGCGCAGCGAGGCCATGCCTGAAGCGTGGCGAGCGGAGCGAGCCCGCGAGGGGCCCTTGTACAGGCGCCGTGTACAGCTGATTTGGACCTATTCCCCTTCAGCTATTTCCGCCGGATCCTACTGTAGGATAGAGGGGGTCCTTATCCGCCGAGCGGAACTTTCTCGGCAGAACACCGGCGGTTGGTTCTCTTGGAAAAGCAATACTAGTGGCTAACTAGTTACTCAGCATAACATCATCTTTTATATTTTACACAAAAATTGCCTATGTATTGTGTTTTGTTGCATTAAAATTTTAAAAATTAGATTTTTTTCCCATAAAAAGATTTTATTCTCTAGAGTATCTGCTATGAAAAAAATAAAGTTTGGGGGTTCTGACTAATTTTATATCCATAAATACTGCTTTTTACTTGTTAACAAAAGTGTCAGAAAAAAGGCCCTGAGGTCAAGTGGTTGAAAAAGCAAACAGCGTGAGGTCCCCCCCATAATTCATATCAGGCCCTTACAATTTGCAATGCACTTTAACCACTTGCCGACCAGCCGCCGCAGTTATGCTGCGGCAGGGCGGCTCTATTGCGCGAATCGCCATGTCCGCCGGCCACCCGCGAGAAGCAGAGTGAGAATCTGCCAATGTAATCAAAGCAGATCCCCGTTCTGTCAGGGGAGTACAGTGTGATCGTCTGTTCCTAGTGATTAGAAACAATGATCTCTCTGTACTCCCAGTCAGTCCACTCCCCCCACTGTTAGAAACACCTCCCTAGGACACACTTAACCCCTCGATCGCCCCCTAGTGTTAACCCCTTCCCTGCCAGTGTCATTTATACAGTGATCACTGGTCCCACAAAAGTGTCAAAAGTGCAAATGTGTCCGATCTGTCCCCTGCAATGCCGCAGTCCCACTAAAAATCGCTGATCACCGCCATTACTAGTAACAAATGATAATAAAAATGCCATAAATCTATCCCCTATTTTGTAGAAGCTATAACTTTTGCGCAAACCAATCAATATATGCTTATTGCGATTTTTTTACCAAAAATATGTAGAGGAATACATATTGGCCTAAACTGATGATAAAAAATTAAAAACCACAGATGTTATCAAATACAACCAAAAGAAAGCTCTATTTGTGGGGAAAAAAAGGACATACATTTTGTTTGGGTCGCACGACTGCGCAATTGTCAGTTAAAGCAACACAGTGCCTTATCCTTCTGGGGCTGAAATGGTTAAGGGGGACACCCGCGGAAAAAAACAGAAAGTGTGGGGTAGCCCCACAACATGTGTACAACCTCAAACCAGCTGCCTTTGAAGCTTAAGGGGAGAGGGCAATTGGGTGGTGATAAAAAGGCAGCTCAACCACCTATTTTTACTGCCCCCTCCAAATCACAAGAGGGCTTTTTCACATAGGCGTTGAATTCTACAGCAGCCCTAATGTGCATTAATGAACCTGTGTCATTAAAGTATAACTAAAGGCAAACTTTTGGATAGATTGGAGAGGGATTCGAACCTCTATCAGGTTTTTTTTTCTGTATGTGCCCCCGTTAAGGAGATACACCCTCTCTAGTTTTGCCTGAAATTAACAGGAGTTATAACCCTCTCTTGCTCTACCCAAAATGATTGTGTCAGGCAACACTCCTCAAACGCTCTGTGAGACATTTTACTATACCGTGCCATAGGTGCATTTACAGTGCAAAGCATCAACGCCTGCCAAACTCTGCAGGCAGCATTCATTTTGCCTTGACACAATGCAGGCCAATGCTAATTCTGCAGTGTGAACACCTCCATCCACCGACGATTTTACAAAATGTTGAGTGGTGTTGATAGTTGGTCATGACGCGGTAAAAAAGCAATCCAACCGCCAATTTTCGATGCCTGTGTGAAAAAGCCCTGGGAGTCTCATATAGAAAATGTAAAGCTTTTTTTGTTTTGGCACATGTTCCCCAGGGCAGTGCCCAGCCCCGCAAGACAATTGTTTGATAACCCCTTGCCTATTAGCCTAGAAATTGACCAGAATCATTTTTAACCACTTGCACCCACATGAAATTTTCATCATTTTTTTCACACAAATAGAGCTTTCTTCTGGTGGTATTTAATCACCACTGGGTTTTTTTTTTTTTTGCTAAATAAACGAATAAAGGCCGAAATAATAAAAATTAAAAATAAAATAAAAAAAGTTTTCATAGTTTATTATAACATTTTGGAAACAGGTAACTTTTCCCCTTCACTGATGTGCGCTGATGAGTCTGCACTGATGGGCAATGATAGGCTTCACTGACGGGCACTGATGAGGTGGCACTGATGGGCATTGATGGGCACTGATAAGTTACACTGATTAAGCGGCACTGGTGGACAGAGATGAGGTGGCACTGGCCGCACTGATAGGCAGCCTTGATGGGTACTGATAGGTGGCACTGATGGTCAGCACTGATAGGCGGCATTGATGGGCACTGATTGGCGGCACTGATGGGCAGTGGTAGATGGCACTGATAGGTGACACTGATGAGGAGGCACTGATTGGCAGCACTGGTGGGCACTGATTGGACTGCACTGATTATCATAACACTGATAATCAGGGCCCTTATTATCAGTGTAGGTGTCTCTTTTAGCAAAGCCGGTTATCGGCTCTCCTCTCCTTATGCTGTCAGCATGAGGAAAGGAATGTCGATAACCGGCTTCTATTTACACCCATGATCAGCTGTGATAGGACACAGCTGATCACTTGGTAAAGAGCCGCTGATTGGCTCTTTATCTCTATCTGTGATCAGGAGGACACTGCGATTACAGATCGGGCTGCCAGCAGTGGGCGCAATCACGGGAGTACATCATATGACGGCCTCCCTGAACTAGCTGTCCACGCTGTAGCTGTCATTTGATATAGCGTGGTCGGCAAGTGGTTAAACATTTGGCTCCCAAATTTCTGGGAATGTATGCCAAACCCTGCTGAAACCAAACCCAGGTACATTCGCCTCATTGGCCGGAATATCCTTCTCGTTATCCTTTAAAGAATGCCCCTTTTCTTGGACAATCAACATTTGCCTTGACATCTTCCATGGTGGTTAGATTAAGGTGTTGGTGCTCCCTGTTTGGATATAAATGTTGGGGTATACTATCCTGACACTTATTAAAACTGAAGAAATGGCTTTAATACGTTGCAACATTACAGAACAAGTCCAAGTGAATGTGACAAATGAATGCTAGATATGCTGTTTAAATCAGAACCTTCACAGACACTTTCTAATGCTTCACATCAAGTCAAAGCAAAACCTGAGTGCCCTTTTTGTTTGTTTTGTTGAGGTAACAATCAGTATTTTTTGCTAGAACCCCCAAACATTATATATTTTTTTATAGCAAAAGTCCTAGAGAATAACTTGGTGGGTTTTGCAATTTTATACATGAAAGTGTCTTTTCAAACACAATTTATTTGTGGAAAAAAATACAGTTTTTAAAATTTTAATACATAAACCACTTTCTTTGTAAATTATAGAAGATGATGTTACACCGAATAAATAGATACCAAACAGTTCACACTTTAAAATTGCACACGTCCGCGCAATGACGACAAACAATGTAAATTTTACTATCCATAGCGATGATTTAAAAACCTTTACAGGTTACCCCTGTAGATTTACACAGGAGGTCTGGTGGGGTAGGTGAGGGGGGACGGGGGCACTTAAATTTTTTTTTTTTAATTATTATTATTTATTTATTTTTATTTTTACACTGTCACTTTATTTATTTTTATCACTTTTATTGCTGTCAGAAGGAATGTAAGCATCCCTTGGGACAGCAATAGGCATGTGACGGGTACTCTTTATGCAGAGATCTGGGGTCTATAAGAGCCCCTTTACACTGAGCCGCCCGGGCATCATTTTAGCGGCGCTACTCAGCCGCTAGCTAAGCGGTTTTATCCCCCGCTAGCGGCCGAAAAGGGGTTAAATCCGCCCGCAAAACGCCACCGCAGCGCCGTTTTGCCAGCGGTATGGCAGCGCTGCCCCATTTATTTCAATGGGGAGGAGCGGTGGGTTCACCGCTCCTTCACCGCTCCAAAGAACCTGCTGGCAGGACTTTTTCTGACGCCCTGCCAGCGCACTGCTCCAGTGTGAAAGCCCTCAATTTAACAAACTTTTTTACTAGCTGGCGAGAGAGAGAGACAGAAATTGCAAGTGTTCCTGTTGTAGATTTTTTATCACTTCCTGTCTGGTGAAAACCTTGTCAAGTCAATTGAGATAGCAGAAGGAACCAAACAGGCATTGTAACTAGGGTTGCCACCCATCTGGGATTCACCCAGACAGTCCACGTTTTGAATTGCGTGTCCAGGTTTCAGAGCACCTGAAACCCAGACACAATATTCAGAATGGACTGTGGCTCCCCAAGTAACCAAGTACCACAACTGCCAAGTTCATAGGTGTGCACACAGGCCCCACCCCCATAGACTGACAGGAGAGGAGAGAGGGCTTGATCTGCTCCTCCCCCTCCCACCCCTACCCCTCTGTCTGCCCACCCACATGCCAATCTCCGGCGTTCTGTTCCTCGGGAATGGTATGTGTGGGCTGGAAGTTTGAAGCTCAGCAACCAGCAGATACATAGTGGATGAAAGGTGTCAGTGCCTGAGCCTCCATCCTTGGGTGAGTGAGCTCATCATCCACTGTCTGTGACTAAAGTCTCCCTCCCTTCTCTTTCCTGCCTCCAAGCAAATCAGTAAGGTAAGGGGGACTCAGATGTAAGGGGTGCCCAGTGAACTCTGATGTAAGGGGGGCTTTGGGAACCCTAATATAAGGGGGAGTTCTCGGAACACTGATGTAAGTGGGAGGTTTGGTGAGCCGAAAGTCCCTAACATGAGCTATGAGTAAGCACCAGTAGTTACGGTGTGAAACATGTTAGCTGTTGATTCCATCTCTTGCTGTATGGTTTTTAACCAATAAAGAAATTACTGTTGGAGCGCGGTCATCCGGATTGAATTCCTCTTTACATCCCTAACATCAGAGTTCCCCTTTACACTACAGTGTCCCCCCTTAAAAAAATTTGCTGTGTCCCGCTAAGGTGTTCAGGTTTGGCTTGAAGAAAAGGTGGCAACCCTAGTTGTAACCCTTCCACGAGCCATCCACATCCTTGCACTTTAAATCATTGAGAGCTCCCTCTAGTGGCTAATCTACAAATCTCCATATTTAATACAATAACAAAAATATGGAATAGCAAGCATGCAAAGTGTGAAAGTCATATTTATACTACTATGAGATGAAAAAAACCGAAAACATGTGCTTGCTAAAAAGTGCACTTTACCTTTCTTTTATTAATTGAAGGATAAAATCACAGGCGGTAGAAGGTGGGCTGGGTTAAGTTATGACATCACTGGGTGTGATCTCTTGTTAGATCAATAAAAACATAAGAAAGTGGGTCAGCAAGCCTCAGAGTATCAAGACAGATACACTACAGGAAGGTAGCTCGTTGAGTTAGATTTTTTTTAAAAAAAGGTTTGGCTACAAATAAAATTCATTGTAGCAGATTTTTTTTTTTTCATTATAAGAATATTAGCTAAATTTCAACATCTCATTTTCATTTATATACTACTGTTATTTTCCATATTAGTCAAAGGCTATTTGGTACTTGAAGAGTTACTTTTGAAATAGGAGGGCCTAATTTTTCTCCTTCATCTTTAAATATAGGGGATCAAACAGACTATTTTAGAAAGAGTTCCCAGAGAACATACTACATGTGTTAATTCAGAAACCACATTAATCACAAGCCTTTACTTACTGGCAATGTGAGAGAGCTAGGAGTCTTCCTGATATTAGAGCACCTGGCCATGCCATTTGCTCTTTTTGTATGAGGTTGTAACATTGTGGGGACAGGGGGCACTGTGATACAAACCTATGAGGCCCCTTTACAAAAACCCCTAATGGGATTTAACATAGAGGAATAGTGAAAACACTAGTCTGGGTGATTTTCCAATGAACAGTAGATGTAGATAGATGAGAGGTCCTCTTTACTGGTGGGTGTGCAGTAACCTGGGTGGGATTTCCTGAAACTATCAGAATCTGCCCTTGTTGAGCTGGCATCTGGGGAGGGTTTTCCTTTTCTGAGAATAATTTTCCATATAATAATATTTATGTCATTAACATGTTGGCAATTATTGCCATGATAATAGAGTATTAATTTCACCTAAAAATTAGAAGTTTAGTTCAGGTTAGGGCTTACATTATTGGGTCAGGTTGAGGTTGATATTTGGGTGTGGTTAAAAGTTAGATTTCGGTAGAGATGAGCTTGATGTTCGGGTCGAACATAAGTTCGACTTGAACATCGGGTGTTCACCCCGTTCGCCGAAGAGCGAACATTATGGGGCGTTCGCAGCAAATTTCTAGCACCGCAGAACGACCCATAATGCACTGCGAGATCGTAGTGCATTGCTCTATGATGATTGGCCAAAGCATGCACCTGACTGGATGCACTCTGCATCCAGTGTAGCCTATATATACAGTGCATTCTGTGGGGTACTGTTTCTAACACACTTCAGGCGGTGTATTAATTTATATATACCAGGGATTTTTTTCAACTGGAACTTGGTGGAACTCAGTTCCACTACCTCTGGCTCAAACCCTCTGCTCCCTGCTCAACGCTATCACTTGTAAACACAGAAGTCCAGCTTCTGTGTTTACAAGTGACAGCTTGTCTCCCAAAGGCTCCCACAGATCTAATATCCTGAGTGGTCCCCACTGATCAAGGATGCATGCACTGCCCTGTCACCATTTGAGGAGGCCACAAGGATGGTGAGCAATGACAATGCATGCATCAGTGACACTGTCCCTCTAGTCTTCCTGATGGAGCACACGCTTCATGGAATCACTGACAGAGCACTTGAGGCAGAACAGCGGGAGGAAGAGGAGGACTTCCTTACCTCTCAAGACCCCCTTTACCCAGATAGCATTTCTGCAGGCCTGCCAAACACACAGGAAGAAGAGGAGGAGGATTGTGTCAGCATGGATAAGAGGATAACACTCTGCAGCAGTCTTCAAGGGATGGTTTCATTCCCCAAAAACCCAAGGAGTTGTATGTGGCTGGGAGGAGGTAGTTACGGATCAAGTGATCCTTAGTGACCCAGAGGACTCAAAATCGAATGCTTCTGCAAACTTATGCTGCATGGCCTCCCTGATTCTGCAAAGCCTGCGAAAGGACCCTCGGATTAGTGGTATCAAGGAGAGGAACCATTACTGGCTGGCAACGCTTCTTAAACCACGTTACAAGGGTAAGGTTGCAGAACTCATCCTGCCTTCACAGACGGAGCAGAGGATGAAACATCTTCAGGAGGCCTTGAAGAAAGGTTTGTGCAATGCATTTCCAGACCCTGGGAGATTACAATTTCCTGGTGCTGGACAACGTGTTGCTGAGGCTTCGTTCAGTCAGAGGAAGAGCGGTGGAGAAGGTGGCCGGCTGACCGATGTCTTTAAACAATTTTTCAGTCCTCAGCGCCAAGGTCTGATCAGTTCAAGCAACCATCTCCAGCGTCTGCATTACGTGGTGCAGGAATATCTAGGGGCAAGAGTAGACCTGGAGACCTTTCCAACAGAGCATCCACTAGGTTACTGGGTCTTGAGGATGGACCACTGGCCAGAGCTTGCTCAATGTGCAATTGAGCTAGTGGCCTGTCCTGCATCCAGCGTGCTTTCTGAAAGCACATTCAGTGCTGCTGGAGGGTTTGTAACGGATTAAAGAGTGCGCTTGTCCACAGACTCCGTTGATAGGCTCACATTCATAAAAATGAAACAATCTTGAAACAGCAGCTAGCAAGCACTTGTTGCTGATGTAACTGATTGAATTTGCTATGGATGAGGGATCCCTTGAAGACTGCCTATACTGACTATCCTATTCCTCCTGAATCTTGATGATGCTAGCTTCCAACAATATTTTTGGTTTAGGGCACCACCACCACCACCCAAGGCCAGATTTTTTTTGTCCATGTTTAATAGGGGCATGTAATTACAATTTTTGATCTAATATTTCACAGCAGGGCCTGTTCCTGCGCACAACAAGAGTATCTGTGAGGGGTTGCAGTGTTGTGGCACCACCACCACTACCCAAGGTCCATTTTTCCTGCCCCTGTTTAACCCGTTCCTGTGCCCAACAAGAGTATCTGTGAGGGCTTACAGTGTTGTGGCACCACCACCACCACCCAAGGCCCAATTTTTCTGCCCCTGTTTAACATGGGCAGGTAATTACAATTTTTGATATAGTATTTCACAGCAGGACCCGTTCCAGCACCCACCAAGAGTAACTGTGAGGGCTTACAGTGTTCTGGTACCACCAACACCTAAGGCCCAATTTTCTGCAGAGCATATAGGGCAGGCCATATAGTATATATACTGCTGTTCAGAGTATATAGTGCCTGGGGGACCCCCACGCCAGTTTTTAAAAATTTCCCTTAATATCCATACCAGACCCAAAGGGCCTGGTAATGGACTGAGGGGGGACCCATACCGTTTTTGTTCAATGATTTTCATCTATATTGCCAGGACCCGACAACACATTACAGCCGCGAGTAGTTTTAAATGAAATGAAAATTTTTCCTTTAGAAATGTCATTTTGCTGTGGTATTGTTCTAAACACAGGAAAAATGTGTTACTTTACAGGCATAATAAGGACACCCCCCAGGCACGATATTTAAAGGTATATTTTATTTTTATTGTTTCACTTTAAGCATTATTAAAATCACTGATCCCGAAAAAACGACCATTTTTAAAACTTTTTTTTTGCATTGACCCAGGTCCCCAAACACTTTTTATGGCAATAACTTGCACATAAGCCTTTAAAATTACTTTTGATTTTTCACGTTCGTGTCCCATAGACTTTAACAGTGTTTGCGTGTTTGAACAAATTTTTTGCCTGTTCGCATGTTCTGCCGCGAACCGAACCGGGGGGGTGTTCGGCTCATCCCTAGATTTCGGGGCTAAGGGGTTCATTGAGGATAAAGACATCTCCACCCAAAACATTTCTCAGTTTTGGATAGAGCTAATAAGGTTTAGAGCCTCTGTGAGCTTTTTACTGCTTTTTGTGCCCCCATTAGGAGGATTCCCCTTCTTTCCTATCCAAGTAACAACAGCACCAAGACTAGAAGTTAGAAGAAATCTTTTTAATTTAGGGAGATTACTAAAATCTTTTTAATTTAGGGGGATTCCCCTTCTTTCCAATCCAAGTAACAACAGCTCCAGGACTAGAAGTTGAAGATTTAAAAAAAAAATATCTCTGCTTCCTACATTTCTTTCTAGTGGTCTGTACTGGCAGAGCAGAGTAATAGCCACACCCTCCAAGTGTCCTCACACAGACTTACATTGCAGAGAAACAGAGGGGGTCAGTCTGACCACTGTTGAGTACTTCAGCACCAGGTCTAAATTTGGTGCTTATTGGACTTTAATGTAATATTATCTATGCCAAGGGTCAGTAACCTATAGATTGCTATCTACCAGTAGATCGCAAACAGGTGACTGGTAGATCACGGTCTGGGCTTGCTGACCCACCATTCCAGAACATCAAACAGAGTGCATTGCAGAGGGACTACTTGTAAATTTGGAGCCTCAGTAGGGAGCAAGAGCCACATAAGCTGATTCCTCTTCTGTATTGCTGACTCCTGTCCCATGCAGAGTGACCAACTGCACACCACCTCTTATCCTGGCTAGCGGCCTCCAGAGTGGGGCCAGCAGCAGGAAAGAAGAGATCTTCAGGTCAGTGTGAAGTAATACACTGGGCATAATAGTATAGGGCTGCTTTCACACTGATTTGCTGAGGTTTACCCACACCGCGGGGGAAGGGCAGTGTACCTGCAGCCAGGCCCGGATTTATTCCCTTTGCCGCCCCAAGGCCGGGCCCTTCAATGCCGTTCCCCCCACACACCACCAGAAAGAGCCCCCAGGCATAATACGGTCAAAGACTGCAGACATGATACAAGAGATTCTCAGAGACTGCAATCATAGTACAGGAGATGGTCAGAGATTGCAGACATGATACAGGAGATGGTCAGAGACTGCAGTTCCTATGGACATTAGTAGATAATGATCGGCCCTCTCACCTGACCCAGCAATACAGCAATGGTTCCTCTGATCAGGAGTCAGCTCACTCTGAATTGCCCGTGGTGACTCCGCTGGGTAGCACCCAGATCTGTATTCTGGCAATGACTCCATTCCTTTCTCCACCAGGGATGGCGCCAGGCTGTGTGGCTTTCCCTCTGGTGGCGCAGGGCAGAGGGGTTCTCTCTCTAATGGTGTTCCCTCAGCACTGCCCTCTCCCTCTGGAGCACTGGGTGTACTTTCCTGGGTGTAGACCCCCCCAGGACAAACCACCCCCCTCCATTAGTACAGACCCCCCCTAGGACAAACCCCCTCCATTAGTACAGACCCCCACCAGGACAAACCCCCCTCCCTTCATTAGTACAGACCCCCCCAGGACAAACCACCTTCCCTTAGTACAGACCCCCCTAGGACAAACCCCCTCCCTTCATTAGTACAGACCCCCCAGGACAAACCCCCCTCCCTTCATTAGTACAGACCCCCCCAGGACAAACCCCCCTCCCTTCATTAGTACAGACCCCCCAGGACAAACCCTCTCCCTTCATTAGTACAGACCCCCCGAGGACAAACGACCCTCTATTAGTACAACCCCCCCAGGTCAACCCCCCCTCCATTAGTACAAACCCCCCCAGGACAACCCCCCTCTATTAGCACAGACCCCCATGAGGACAAACCACCCCTCCCTCAATTAGTACAGACCCCCCCAGGACAAACCACCCCTCCCTTCATTAGTACAGACCCCCCAGGACAAACCCCCCCCATTAGTACAACCCCCCCCAGGACAACCCCCTCTCCATTAGTACAAACCCCCCCAGTTCAACCCCCACCCCCTCCATTAGCACAGACCCCCCCAGGACAAACCACCCCTCCCTTTATTAGTACAGACCCCCCAGGACAACCCCCCCCTCCATTAGTACAGATCCCCCAGGACAAAACCCCCCTTCATTAGTACAAACCCCCCTTTATTAGTACAGACCCCCCAGGACAAACCCCCCCTTCACTAGTACAAACCTCCCCTCCATTAGTACAGACCCCCAGGACAACCCCCCCTCCATTAGTACAGACCCCCCAGGACAAACCCCCCCTCCATTAGTACAGACCCCCCCCAAGACAACCCCCCTCTCCATAAGTGTAAAACAGAACAGATGGAGACAGGCTTGGTTGGGAGTGAAAGACAGAGGAGAACACGCCCCCCCCCCCACAGAGACCAGCCGCTCTGATCTCCAGCGGCTGCTCTCCTTCTCTGACAGGAGGAGGGAAGGGGGACAGGCTTCAGCCTGGAAAAAAAAAAGCAGCGGCGGCAATGACATGCGGAGGGAGCTGCCTCAGTCTGGACACAGAGAGGAGGAGGAGGGAGAGGAGCACTCTAGCACTTCAGCGCCACCTGCACTGCATGCTGCTATGTTAGTGTGGGGGGCGGCCGAGAAGTCGTTGCAGGAGCGGCGCCGCCCCTGTACCACTGCCGCCCGAGGCCTGGCCTCGGTGGCCTTGTGGGAAATCCGGCCCTGCCTGCAGCTGTGCTTAGCCATAGACTTCTGTTATATCCTGCGGGTTTGGTGCACTTTCTGAATGCAGGAGTTTTGGTGCGTTTTTAGAAAGTGCACCACACCTGCAGGGTATAATAGAAGTCTATAGCAAAGTGCAGCTAACCCAGAAAAGTTGCAGATGCACTGCACATTAGTGTGAAAGCCTTATAGGGGACTCAGAAAAGTAAGGGTTCATTTACATTTGCAGTTTGTGGGGTGGTAAAACCCCATAGTTAAAATGTGTTTTTGTCCCCCTGCCCCACCCACACCCCCTTTCGCTGCAGTGACCAGGGGTGTACCCATGTCGCAGCAAGAGTTGTACGCCCTGTCATGTTTGGTGGGTGTAGAACCTTGCAATCTTGTGCAGTACAGCAAACAAGGGGTTAAAGCAGGCAGCCTTGTGTTGCTTTCTCACCACCTGATTTAACCCCTTGGACCCCGCAGAAGCATGCAGTTGCGGGGCACTTGCAGAGTGGCCCTATTTACTTGAATAGGACATGATTGGCAGGTGATAGCACCCACCAAAAGCAACAGGGGGCTTAATTCCTAAAACTAGACTTGAAAACAATTTGAGTAGATCTCACCTCTAAAAGATATGAAATAAAAAATTTGTTTGTGCAGAAGGCAGAGCTCAATAAAAATAAAACTGATTCACATTGACACTCCTATTGAGATGTCACCAAACACTACATTCTCGGATATGTAAGTCGGCTTATTTTGGATGCTCATAAAGTCACTGTGAACTCTTATGCCCCTCCAGTGTTTGGAAGTGGGACAGTGCTCAGCGTTCTAGGTAAGTGGCTGTTTTTAATATGTAATTACATAGGATTTAAAAAGAAAGATGAACCTAAACTGACACCTAAACCTAGAACAAAAAAGACCTACTAATGATGATTATTCTTCTGTGCATGTGTAGAGAATGAGATACCTGGCATTTACATATTCCAATGTTAGTTGTCATGTTACGCCAGCGTCAGGTGAAAGGTGTCAATTAGCAGTAATTGCCTATGAAATTACTGGACAGGAAGTCATTTGGGTATTGGAAATATTGATACATACTGCACCTTCTTCATCCTAATTATAATCATATCTGATACCCTAACACTTTATTATATTTAAAACCTGAGCAATAACCGGCTTGTGACTTCCATTTAGTAGCCCTGTAAATAGAATAAATAAAGGTGGATACAAGCTGACAGATGGATAGTTATGCACATTATTGGGTTTGGTAATTAAATATGTAAAACTCAAATGTGGTTCTTGAATTGACTGTACACCCTGTGCAATTATCAAGCTTACTTTGGTGAGGGCACCATTCTGGCAGTTCTTGGTGAGTCATTTTCTTCTTAGTAATGGTTGAATTAGGTTGACCAAACTGGTCCTTATTTGCCTTTGTTATTCTGTAAATACCTATGTAAAATTAATTATTTCTCCAAATCTATGCTGGGGGCACACAGGGAGTACAGTAGTATAGGGGAGCTAGGTCCGGATCAGCAATGGCCAATTTTTCCATGTTGTCCTAATTATTTCTGTGTCTGCCTTCTGTGTGAAGAAGGATGGGCTGCCAACTATAATGGCTACTGTACAGACTGGGAACTCAGCGTCAGGGATGGTGGAAACTCTTCATAATGGACACAACAGGTGTACAGACCTGGGAACTCATAATAGGCACAGCAGGTGTGCAGACCCAGGAACCCAGAGCAGGGATGATGGGAACCCCTTATAATGGCCACAGCAGGTCTACAGATAATATAAATAATAATTTAGTAGGGGCTGTTGGGAGCCCCTCATAATGGGTACAGCAAGTGTACAGACCTGAAAACCAGCATAGGAATGGTGGGAACGCACTTATAGTGGGCACAGAAGTTGTGCAGACACAGGAGCTCAAATCATGGATGGTGGGAACCCCTCATAAAGGACACAGAAAGTATGCAGAACTCGGAACTCAGTACAGAGATCTCACCAAGAGACTTCTAAAGAGATAATGAATGGTCACATAGGTTAACTCTGCAGCATCTACCAGACAATGAAATATCAGTTTTGTCTGGACCGACCATTTATATAAGTCTTTTAACCTAACCAAACTTCTCCATAAGTACAAAGGAAGATTGTTCAATATGGATGATTGTGGCTACTTAGTCAACTATTGACTAAGTAAAAAAATCAGATCAAAGTATCAAAAGAGGAAAATGGTCTACCAGACTAGTGAATGAATGATCCCTCTATGTGGATAACTGCACTTCACCTTTCCGGCAAGGCTGAGAATTATAAAGCACAGCAATAAAATAATATTTTATTTTTTTATTTTTTACCTACATATCTAATCTAATACCTGATCTGATAATTAATAGAAATCAGATAAAAAAGGGGATGGCAAGCAATTGAGAAAGAGGTCAGTTAAACATCATCGTTAATATGTGTCTGTCTATCACATTAAGAGTACATTTAAGCTCAAAGAAAAACTTCTTCTAGAGGGAAGACAGTTTTCTGCGAGGGGTTTCCCTCTGTGACAAACTCTGCAGCTTACTTCGGGGCTGGAACGATTCTCTCAGTTCTGGGTGAGTTCAAAATCTCCAAAATGTCCTCAAAATGAATTAATTTCAGGTATAGTTTTTATGCAGCTGTAGCATGCTGTGAGCTCACAGAAGCTTGAGTTTGGCCTGGGAACTGTCCTTTCTGTATTAGGTAAGGTTGAGCCAAGAATATGTCTCTTATTATGTGGGTTTTTGTATTTATTATAATTTAGGATACTGTCAGTAAGAGATGATATATATAAAGGCTTATGTGCCAAGGCAGACATGTCCAACTGCTACTCCTTGGGCAGCATGTGTGGCACTCATACCCTTTCCTTGTTACTGCTCTTCTATGTAAGTGAATGAGCTGTAGACTATATCATTGAACAGCCACCTTGTAGGAGTAAGTGGACAGACTGTATCTCTTTTCTGGTTAATCACTTTAAATAATACCATAATGTTGCCAGTAACTGATAATAGGTATCAATGATATTAACACACAGCATTGTTACAACCCCAAGGGGGTTTTTTACTTGCACTCTGCTTGTGTGTCAGTACCGAAAGACAGTATTTTGGTCAGGGAACAGTGCTGTCCGTGTTGGGTAAGTAAAAATGTAATTGTCTATTCTAAGGTGGTTTGGATTTCACTTTACTTCCAAATTTCATTTTTGACTATATGTTAATAATAATAATATAGGTAATGTTGAAATACTGTTCATATAAGGGGTGAGTGTCTTTAAAGAGAATTTTTTGGGTCAATAGAAAATCAGTTAGGCATGCAAAAGCTCACTATTTAGTTAATGACATGTCTCTGCTGAGTCTGTTAGTGCCCAGATTAGTGTCTTACATTAGTTCTAAATTCACTTTGGTGTCTTCCATTGTGCATTATTATCTTCATCTCCAATAGCCATACTCATTGTGACATCCCAATTCCATGCAGCTTTCTGATAGAGAATCAAATATTTAAATTTAAGAATAATAGAATCAATAGCAATCTGTAAACTGGAAAGGAATTAACTACTTTGCTAGTCTTCTCAGATGGAAAACTCCTTTAAGTACAAAAAAATCTTAATAATGAAAATATTGCATTGACTGGCAATGGAGTTTTACACTGGCAGTCAACTTGTGTGTCAGTAACGACAGACAGTATTTTGGACAGGGGACAATATTATCCATCCTAGGTAAGTCATTAACTGAGCAAATGTCCACTTTTGATACTGTATGTTCTTTATTTCTGACCTTCTTTATGAAAACACAGTACTGTGTATTCTATTTTCTGTAGATATCCAGCTCAGTGTTGGTATTTTTTTTTACAAGAAATCAGTGTTGGTATTTACTAAATCACTCATATGCCTATTATGTTAAATTTGCCACAAATGTAAGCAAAGTGTTACTCTAAATCAGTCTTTATCAACCTTTTCAACATGGAGGAACACTTGAAATAACTTTATGGTCTCAGGGAACCCCTGCTAAAAATTACTATATGTAAAACTCATGATACGTTAGTTTGATGGTCAGTGGGAAGAATGCTTCTTACATTTCTGGTCATTGGGAAGAATTACCCCCATTTCAGATAGCTAAAAAGATCAATAGTGTCAGTGGGAACCTGTGAAAATTGTATGGAACCCTGGCTGAGAAACCCTGATCTAAATACTCAGAGTTAAATAAGACAAAAGTTATTTGAACTTAAAGTCAATGCATAGCCAAAAATATTTTTACATAGGGTAAAGAAAAGTCAAAACCCCGATCAGATTATTTTTTACAGTCTGTATCCTGTTGGGAAGCTCTCCCTTTCGTTTCCTGCCTGGAAGGCATAACAGTGAATGAGAGAAAATCTTCCAAAATGAGAAGAATTCACATCTTAGACAGTTGTTCCTGGAACAGGTGTCCCCAAAGGAAGATTTTCCTTCACCTCTTGCTCTGGTGACAACTCCAAAATTTTGCATTTCCCATCACTTTCTCTCTCTGTATAAATGGTCAAGCAAAACAAGTAGAGATGGGTTTATCTCCCCAGAAATGTGATGGTGGGCTAACCCCTCACCACTCTATCCAGAACAAGAAAAAAAACCCAGCTTTGACTTTTCATACACTTTAAGGACCACATTCGTTAAAAAAAAAAAAATCTTGTATTCTGGTATATGTAGTTTATAAATGTAATATTAGTATTTGGAAGGAAAATTCCTTTTTATTTCAGTCACATGCCTCTTTTATAATTTTCTAGACATGTGCCTACAGACCAAACTGTCCAGTAGAAATGGCAGTGACAAAAGTTAGGACAAACAATAACACTGTCACAGGGGTCTTAAAGGGACACTTTTTTTCACACATTTTTGAAGGTTCTCTTTCGGCCAGGTCATGGTGTAGGTCAGGGGTCTCCAAACTTTTCCATCTGATGGCTACATTATGTATTTTACAAATATTTGTGGGCCAAAAAAATTGAATTTATACAAGTCCCTTATTACATCCAGTAGTGCCTATCAGATTCCCCTCCATACATCCAGCAGTGCCCAACAGAGTCCCTCCTTACATCCATGTGTATCCAGCAAAGTCCCCCCTTAGATCCATATGTATCCGGCAGAATCCCCCTTTACATCCATGTGTGACCAACAGAGTCCTCCTTACATGCATCCACGACCATTAGAATCCTCCTTACATCCATGCATGGCATGCCCATTATAATCCCCTTTACATCCATGTGCAGAAGGGTCAGTAGATGCACCAGTTTCTGTATAAAGATGCAGAGACCAGAGCATCTATTGACAGCCAGCTGGGATATTTTGCTGGATAGTTGCTGCAGGTCAGATAAAATCTTGTAGCAGGCTGGATCTGGCCCTCGGGCTGTATTTTTGAGGACCCCCGGAGTAGATAGTAGTAGTTGGTCACATTCTCCTTGACTTAACTTGTTAAAATGTTGAATAAGTTACACTTCTCATCCAAGTAGTTTCCTTATTTTAAAGCAGCCATTCACAACCAGTATTCCTCCAGAGATTTGCAGGGGATTCCTTGAGCTGTGGCTGATTGACCTCTCATTTGATGGTGCTTGTATCTAGGACCAACATCACTTGGCAAAACCAAAAGTATGACACCAATCATTTTTTTACATGTCTGCAAGGGTGGCATTCTGGTCACCACTATAAGGGTTGCGTTCTTACCAATGACCACCAATGTAAGAGGTATTTCTCTCCACTGAAAATTGGGAAAATAGAATTGGTTTTAGTAGAAGTTTCCTAGGACCTGAAAATTACATTCCCCAGGGGTAAAAAGGTTGGGTAAGGCTGGCTTAAAGTAACATAAATATACCCCACCAATTCCATCTAGCCTGCTCCCCTGATTTTAAATTTGTGGGTTCTTTTTTTTTATTTTTTTTTGCTTTTTGTGTGATTGTGTATTGTACTATAATTTGTATTTGCAGTATCACAATACAATACTTTTCATGACACCAGTCCTTTAATGGATGACTATGATAGGCTGTAGATTTGGTACATAGCTGTGTTGATGTGCTCCGGCTATGCTCAGTATTTCGGTGGAGGTACTGTGCTGCATGTACTTGGTAAGTCACAACTAAAAAAAATATTTTTCAATATCTAGAAACTAGAGGTTCCTGCATATAGACGTGTTTAGCCATACAATGCCAGAAAACAGCGTATTTCCTTGTTTAGGAGCCCACGGGTGAGGCATATAGCCTATAAAAATCAATGAAAGGTTGCCAGACGCCAAGACTGTACTTCTGTAACCATGCATCTAAGTGGTTACATGTGTACAGGGGTGGATAAACGGCCCTGGACATTGACAGTTTGCATCCAGGAGACAGCCACAGCATTTGACAACCTGTCATTGATATTTACAGGCTGCTGGCTGTGGCTGTATGCCACACCTAAGGACTCTTTGGTGCAGAAATATGTCTATGTATAAAGCAAATATTTGGAATTGTAGCAATTTCATAGATTTGTGATTCCTCACTATATCAGTCTGATTCCGTAAAATTGAACAATTCTATGATATCACTGAGTTTGTGAAAGACCCAATTCTATGACTACAGTGGGGGATCACTGAATGTTTCCTATATTTGTCCAGCATAGGAGGGTGTATTAGTAAAATGAATAGATAAGGTCAGCCATAAACCATTCTATGTTTGTAAGTGAGGCATTAATGGTTATTGTGAAATTGAGATGCCATTGCTGACTTTAAAATGTGCAAGCTCCATGTGTACCAACCAGATCCTGGCTGGATCCAGCAAGTAGACAGTGAATCCTTAAGGGCCGCTTCACCCCTTTGCATGCATTTTATATGAGTGAGGCCTTAATGGGCTTAAACGCGTTGGCTCTGTTTGGAACATGTGTACTCCTTGGATGAAAAAAAACAGACATTTTATTCATCCTCACCTGGTATCCGACTATATCTACATGGATTCTCAGTGCCTCCATGAGCATTGCTCTTTTATGTTTAATAACCCATGAACATGCATCTATGGGCCACAAAACAAACCTGCTTCCTTCTTTCTCAGTATTTTATGATAGAGCCTTGCTGAATGATGAGAAGCAGGGGCCAAAACTTTTTTTAGAGGTCTCTAAACTTTTAAGTATGAGGGCACATTGTATATTTTACAAATATTTGTGGGCTGAAAAAAAAATCAGTTTTGTACAAAGTCCTCCCAGCAGAGTCCCCCCTTATATCTATGTGTGCCCAGCAGAGCCCCCCTCCTTACATCTATGTGTGCCCAGCAGAGCCCCCCTCCTTACATCTATGTGTGGCCAGCAGAGCCAACCTCTTTACATCTATGTGTGCCCAGCAGAGCCCCCCTCCTTACATCCATGTGTGCCCAGCAGAGCCCCCCCTTACATCCATGTGTGCAGCCCAACAGAGTTCCCCTTTACATCCATGTGTGCCCAACAGAGCCTCCCCTCCCCCTTACATCCATGTGTGCAACCCAGTAGAGTTCCCCCTTACATCCACGTGTGACAGTCAGAGATCCCCCCCACATCCACGTGTGCCCAGCAAAGTTCCTCTTTATATCCATGTATGCCCTCCAGAGCCCCCCTTACATCCATGTGTGCAGAGTTGTCCCCCTATCTTACATCCATGTGTGCCCATCAAAACCCCCCTTTTCAACCATGTGCACCCAGCAGAGTCCCTCCTTACATTATTCTGTGCCCAGCAGAGTGCCCCCTTACATCCATGTGGAGAAAGGTCATGGCTAACTGGCTGGCAGTGAATGTGCCAGTTTCCATATTATGATACACAGACCAGAGCATCCACTGCCAGCCAGCTGGGGTATTTTGCTGGACCCTTGCTGGGGGATAGATAAAACCTTGTAGCTGGCCTGTAACTATTCTTTTCACAATTGAACAGTTTAAGTGCACTAGACAGCAGTTTCCAAAGTGAACATACAATCGACATTCTGTACTCCTTCAGTCAGTCAACTCCACTGTAAGAGTATTTTTTTTTTAAATCCCAGGGTTCAGCTTTAATTCAGCTAATTTTAGATAAGGGCTCCAAGCGCAAAGACTTCCGCTCCTTTATTGAAGATAAAGGGCTGAGGGATGTAAAGAGCTCTAGTTAGTGGACACATTTTAACACTTTCCTGGATATTCTGTTTTTTTTTCCTATTATTATTTTTTACTTTTATAAATAATAATATTAAAATAAATATTATTGTCTATATTATTATTATTATTATTTTTATACTTTTTAATTTTTAACCATCATCATCATAATCATTATAATAATAGTAATAATAATAATGTAATAATTTAGCTAAAGCAGTAATATAATTAATATACAAATGATGCCATAGCTAATATTTGTAAAGTATCAGTTACATACGAGTACAAGGCCATGACTGTGCCGATCCCATCCAAGGAAGTTTTATACTTACCATTTATTTGTGTGCCGGTAATGAAAGACTGTATTTTGGCCAAGGAACAGTGCTCTCTGTAATGGGTAAGTCACTAAAAGGAAAAACTACATTTTAATATTACATTTTATTTCTAAAAATCATACTTAAACCTAGAAAAAAAAATGATGTGTTTTTAAGAATAAATATTCTGTCTGGAAGAGAAGCACTGGCATATACTGCAGTTTACCGACTGGATACAGATGTCATCTGTGTAGAGATGAATCTTTCAATGTAACAATCAATTCCGTTTAAATTAAATTGTAATGTGCAGATACAGGACAGTGTCCAGAGCTTCAATTCTACGCAGCCTATGGTTTAAACAGAAGGGGGTTGATTTACAAAAACTGGAGAGTGCAAAATCTGGTGCAGCTGTGCATGGTAGCCAATCAGCTACTAACTTCAGCTTGTTCAATTAATCTTTGACAATAAAACCTGGAAGCTGATTGGTTTCTATGCAGAGCTGCACCAGATTTTGCACTCTCCAGTTAGTAAATCAACCCCAAGACATCAAAACGTTCTGGGTATTGTAAGCATTGAGAGCACATGTGTAAAGCTGGATACACACTATACAACTTTTGTTGTTCGATTTCCTTTAGATTCACCTTCAACTTTGTAGTGCAAGGGCTGGCCTGATTGCATACAATTGTACAATTGTTGACTCACTGAGCATATGCCCATTTGAGTCCTCTTACTCCGGTAAGCCTCCTCACTAACCGTTGGTGGTTCTATTGTCTGTGTCTTCACCTCAACACCGATGTCACGTGGAATTCCACTTCTGGTTACATAATCCGTTTTCACCGTTTATCCAAGGACTGTTATATTTATGGTTTAAAAATATAATTATGATGGCACATGGACTTTAGTTTGGGTGTGAATTTCACATCACTTTTCACAGTTTTTCTTATTTATTTTTTGTGGTCATTGCACAGTGTACATGTTTGTATATATATGAATTTTTATCACCATGAATTTTTGAGCGCTGCACAAAATTTTACCTTTCACATAGCCCTTGATTTACATTTGTCTTAGTGTTGTGCTGGCTGCTATTTGATATACGTGTACATGTCAGCATGATATACACCAATTTTTCTATTTATATTATTATTATTATTATTAGAATTTTTAAGCATCATCATCATAATCATCATAATAATAGTAATAATAATAATAGTAATAATAATAATGTAATCATTTAGTTCAAGCATTGATATAAGTAATACAAATGATGCCATAGCTAATATCTGTAAAGTATCAGTTACATGCCAACTGGATACAGACGTCATCTGTGTAGAGATGAATCTTACAATGTAACAATCAATTCAGTTTACAATTTAAATTAAATTGTAATGTGCAGATACAGGACAGTGTCCAGAGCTTCAATTCTACATAGCCCATGATTTAAACAGAAGGGGGTTGTTTTACTAAAATTGGAGAGTACAAAATATGGTGCAGCTGTGCATGGTAGCCAATCAGCTTCTAACTTCAGCTTGTTCAATTAAACTTTGACAATAAAACCTTTGATTTGCTTGGACCTTGAAGAAGGGGACATACCCCAAAACCTTTTGTCCTGAAAAATTGTATGTTAGTGCAAATAAAAAAAGTATCACGGACAGTACTAAATTTTCTCTGTCACAATAAAACCTGGAAGCTGATTGGTTTCTATGCAGAGCTGCACCAGATTTTGCACTCTCCAGTTATGCCTTGTTTCCACTGAGCGGATCGGTACAGTTTGAATGGCCTAGAATGGTCCGGTCTATTCTGGTGAGCGTTTCCACTGCAAGTGGGACCACAAGGGGCCATACAGGGTTTAGAAAAAATGCCTCAGCATAGCACAGCAGAGGGTTTTCTGTCAGCCAATCAGTGGAATGTATCGTAGCTCCGCCCTAACCGAACCGTTCCATTTTCTATGGCCCCACATCTGAAGCAGGACCCTGAATGGAACGGTTCGGTTTGGTTGTATGGGCCGCTTTCATAATGGAAACACCCAAAATAACGTACCGTACCGAACCGATCCGCTCAGTGGAAACAAGGCATTAGTAAATCAACCCCAAGATATCAAAACCTTCTGGGTATTGCATTGCAGTTTACTCAGCATTGAGAGCACATGTGTAAAGCTGGATACACACTATACAACTTTTGTTGTTCGATTTCCTTTAGATTTACCTTCAACTATGTAGTGCAAGGGCCGGCCTGATTGTATATAAATTGAAAGTGTTTAGGTTTGACCTCATATTATATGGTTTTGGTCAGAGGCGGCTCTCTAATTGGGCAAATTAGGAGGTCGCCTAAGGCCTCACCCTCCCAGGGGCCTCGCGGCTGCCTAGTTTGCCTACAGAGCCGCCTCTGGCGATCATCATCAGTCCCAGTACAGTCAGCGGAGCTTCGTGCCACCTCGTTCAGTGTACAGTCAGTCCTCCGCCTCTCTGCTCTGTAACACCACGCCCCACCAGGGCACTACCCAGTCTCCACTCCTGTCATTAAAACTTCACTGGAACAGCCAGCAGAGACACACACAGAGACTGACAACTGCCCCACCCCACCCCTCCAGCAAATCCTGTCTGCCTCTTGAGCCGGTAACTTGTGCAAGGGCGCAGCTAGCATCTCAGCAGGATTGCCGAGTCATCCTCCTTCCAAGGCGGAGCTCCTGTGGTGGAGGCGGAGCCAATTCCAATTTGCTGACTGTGTGCAGCCGACTGACTGCTGAGCTGTGAGGGGTCAGAGCCTTGTTATGTGTGAGGTACATGTGACTGGGGGTGTGTGCATGTGACTGGGGGGGTACATGTGACTGGGGGGTACATGTGACTAGGGGGTGCATGTGACTGGGGGTTACATTTGACTGGGGGGTACATGTGACTGGGGGGGTGTGCATGTGACTGGGGGGTACATGTGACTGGGGGGTGTGCATGTAACTGGGGGGTACATGTGACCGGGGGGGTGTGCATGTAACTGGGGGGTGCATGTGACTGGGGGGGTACATGTGAATAGGGGGGTGTGCATGTGACTGGGGTGTGTGCATGTGGGGGGTGGGGGGTGTGCATGTGACTGTGGGGGGGTACATGTGACTGGGGGGGCACATGTGACTAGGGGGTGTGCATGTGACTATGGGGGGGGTGTGCATGTGACTGGGGGGGTACATGTGACTGGGAGGGTGTACATGTGACTGGGGGAGTGAATGTGACCTGGTGGGGGTGTACATGTGACTGGGGGGTGTGCATGCGACCTGGGGGGGTGTGCATGTGACGGGGATATATGTGCATGTGCCTGTGGGGGTGTGTGCATGTGCCTTGTGTTTACAATGAGGTCTGCTCGGTCCTCTGCCAGTGTCCCAGTGTGCCTGCCTGTAATTGACAACCCGGATCCCCCTGACCTGACCCCACCCTATGCTCATCCTCGGCGACCCAGGGCTCCACGGCGGTGGTCAAGAGGTCCCAGCTCAGTCCAGTGCCGTTCCTCAGCCATGGTGGGCAAGGCGCTCTTCATTCTGCGCTGGCACTGAACTGACACCAACACTGAGGGAGACAAAGCACTGACACCAACACTGAGAGAGAGGTTACTGACACCAGCACTGAGAGAGAGGTTACTGACACCAGCACTGAGAGAGAGGTTACTGACACCAGCACTGAGAGAGAGGTTACTGACACCAGCACTGAGAAAGATGTTACTGACACCAGCACTGAGAGAGAGGTTACTGACACCAGCACTGAGAAAGATGTTACTGACACCAGCACTGAGAAAGATGTTACTGACACCAGCACTGAGAGAGAGGTTACTGACACCAGCACTGAGAGAGACAGAGCACTGATGCCAGCACTGAGAGAGACAAAGCACTGACACCAGCACTGAGAGAGACAAAGCACTGACACCAGCACTGAGAGAGAGGTTACTGACACCAGCACTGAGAGAGACAAAGCACTGACACCAGCACTGAGAGAGACAAAGCACTGACACCAGCACTGAGAGAGACATAGCACTGACACCAGCACTAAGAGAGACAAAGCACTGACACCAGCACTAAGGAAGACAAAGCACTGACACCAGCACTGAGAGAGACGTTACTGACACCAGCACTGAGAGAGACGTTACTGACACCAGCACTGAGAGAGACATAGCACTGACACCAGCACTGAGAGAGACATAGCACTGACACCAGCACTAATTAAGGGGGTTATTTACTAAAGGCAACTCCACTTTGCACTACACGTGCACTTAGAAGTGCAGTCGCTGTAAATCTGAGGGGGACATGCAAGGAAAATAAAAACAGCATTTTAGCTTGCACATGATTGGATGATAAAATCAGCAGAGCTTCCCCTCATTTCAGATCTTCCCCTCAGATCTACAGCGACTGCACTTCCAAGTGCAATTTCAGTGCAATTTAAAGTGCACTTGTAGTGCAAAGTGGATTTGCCTTTGGTAAATAACCCCCATAGTGCCCCCGAAACCAGTATTGAGAGTACAATGACACGAGCACTGAGAGCATGCCAGCACCGACACCGGCTCTGAAATAGAGGACACTGACACCAGTACTCTTAATATATGCAATTCATTTTTATTGCTTGAATTATATTTTCCCTTACGAACGTGAGTGAGGCCTCATGTCTAAGTTACAGTATGCCTAAGGCCTCACAAAGCCTCTGGTTTTGGTAAATCTAAATGAAAATGAAAAAATCTAAAGAAAATTGTATAGTGCGTATCCAGCTTAAAAAGCAAATGTGATTTATGCATTGGGGTGTGTTTTAGTGGTGTGAACCAGCCCTAAATATATTTTTTATAATAATTAAGTTTAATTTCATAAATAAAACTTAATTATTATAAAAAAAAATATATATATATATACATATGTGTATGTATATATATATATATATATATAGATATATCTATATATAGATATATAGATATATCTATATATAGATATATCTATATCTATCTATCGATAGATAGATAGATAGATAGATAGATAGATAGATAGATAGATAGATAGATAGATAGATAGATAGATAGATAGATAGATAGATAGATAGTATTATTAACATCATCCCTAATGAATACAGTATGTGGCAATAATGTGCCATGGAGTTTTACAGCAGCAGTCAGCTTGTGTGCCAGCAGAGACAGGCAGTATTTTGGAGAGGGAACAATTCTCTCTGTGTTGGGTAAGTGATAAATACAGCAATGGTGTAAGGTGTATAGACTTTTTACTTTTATCTATGAAAATCTTTACAAACATTAATAATTTGATGATAGGTGGTCAAATGGTGAAATTTACGTAACTTATCTTACTGACCAACTTTATATGAAATTTAGGAATAAAGGGCAGTATTGCATTAACTAATTTATTTAACCTCTCTATGGGAGGTGAGGACTAAACCTGTTAGTAGAATTGAGTCAGTAGACAAGCTGTAGATTTGGTGGATTGGGTTGGCTGGATGTTTTGGTGCTCCGATCTCTCAGTGTGCTCTGGCAATGTTCAGTATTTCGGAGGAGGCACCGTGCTGCATGTTTTGGGTAAGTAACAGATAAATTTAAAACTGATGTGAGATTTTTGTTCTTAATGGCATTTGGGATTTATAAAAGTTTTGTATAAAAATCACCATTAAGGCTAGTGGGAAAAGTTGCCCATGTTAACGCTTGCATATTGTTGAATAGGGCTATAGGAATCAAACAGATCTGAGATTCTAAACTTTACTGGCAGTCTAATAAGTTACACATACTGGTAGTTAGTCGGGTTGAGAAAAGACATAAGTCCATATAGTTCCATCAATAGAAAAAAAATAAATAAATAAATATATATATATATATATATATATATATATATATATATATATATATATATATATATATATATATATATTAACGACATATACAGAATGCTATACCCACAGAGGAAGGCAACAAAAATAAAAAAATAAAGCATAATCCAATTTAATCCAGCGGGTAAAAAAAATACCATTCTGATCGCCCAGAAGACAATCAGATATTCCCTTGATCAGCAATCTCTTATGCCATTACCTATAAATGTTAATATTTAGTTATATTTCATGGATTTAGCCCTGGTTCACATCAGTGTGGCTTTGAAATTGTGCTACTTCAGCGTGACTTCAAAGCTGACTATCAGTGCAAGTTCTTGTGCGGCTTGCTGACATCTGTGCAACTTCATGTAACAGATGTCAATGCAAGTCGCACTGAAATCACACAGAAATAGTGCAGGAAACTCTAGTCGCAGCAATTTGAATGGTTCTATTGTCGCAAATAGGATGCGACTTGTCATGCTACTTTGAACTGTACAGTCACATAACAAGTCGCACTGGTATGAACCAGGGCTTAGGAATGCATCCAGCCCTTTTCTTTTTTTTAAACAATCTACTGAGCTGGCCAGAACTAACTCTTGAGGAAGTTTATTTCATATTTTCGCAGCTCTTACTGTGAAAACGCCTTTCCGTATGTGGAGGTCAAATCTCTTTTTTTCCTCCAGATGTAAACAGTGCCCCCTTGCCCTTTGTAATGGCCTCAGACTGATAAGTCTAAGCCAGTGTTTCTCAACTCCAGTCCTCAAGGCACCCAAACAGGTCATGTTTTCAGGATTTCCCTCAGATGAAACGGCTGTGGTAATTACTAAGGCAGTGAAACTGATCAAATCACCTGTGCAACATAATGGCAAGCCTGAAAACATGACCTGTTGGGGCGCCTTGAGGACTGGAGTTGAGAAACACTGGTCTAAGCCACGTGAGTGATATTAAAGTGTACACAAAACCTAACAATAAATGTCTTATTTGCTCCATTCTGGTCTTTTATATATAGTTACTATTGAAAACACTTTGTTTTTACCGTTTAATAAGTACAAAGTAACACCTGTTGAACCTGCCAGAAATCTTGTCAGCTGGTTACTTCCTGTACACTTTATTTATGTTGCATTGCAGTTATTTTACTAAAACTGGAGAGTGTAAATCTGGTGCAGCTCTGCATAGAAACCAATCAGCTTCCAGGCTTTATTGTCAAAGCCTAATTGAACAAGCTGAAATTAGAAGCTGATTGGCTACCATAGCCCCCAACTGTCCCTGATTTGGAAGGGCTGTCCCCGATTTGGAACAAAGTCCTTCTGTCCCTCTTTCCTACTCATGTGTCCCTCATTTTGGTCTGATGTATATATTGCATATAAAATGCACTTTTTATTTTTCAAAAAGTGTTTCCCGATGCTAAACTTTTCATCCAATTTCTAAATTGCTGCATTTGTAAGTTTCAAAAGCCAATATTAAGGAATAGTAGTGGTAAAAAAAAAAGCACTTGTCGGTTTAACTAATCTTTTTTTGGTGGTGGGGGGTGTGTCTTATGCCTACGTACTTTTGTTAATAGTTCATCATTCCCATCTCAAGAAGTTGGGTGGTATGGGCTACCATGCACAGATGCACCAGATTTTCCACTCTCCAGTTTTAGTAAATCAACCCCAGTGTTACCAGTTACAGTGGAACCTTGGTTTACGAGTAACGCGGTTAACGAGTGCTGTCTCGCAAAACGAGCAGAATTCAAGCTAATGGGGTGTGCAGTACCGCATTTGGCCAGAGGTGCGTGGCCGCCGGGGACACTCGGAACGTTTTGGAGCCATTTGGAAATGCTCGGAAACACTCGGAAGTACTCAGTTCCCGAGTGTTTCCGAGCCTTTCCGAGGCTTTCCGACACCCCCCACCTCTGGCCACATGCGGTAGTGCATGTAATAGAAGTCAATGCGGAGCGAATTATGTTAATTTCCATTGACTTCTATGGGGAAACTCGCTTTGATATGCGAGTGCTTTGGATTACAAGCATTCTCCTAGAATGGATTATGCTTGTAATCCAAGGTTCCACTGTATCTCTATATACTGCAAAACACCTTCCCTGTGTTATGGAAGCTGTTTTGCAGTTCTGTCCTAGAGAAACAATTCACCTCCTCTATTTAAACAGAAGGAAAGGTGAGTGTTGTCACTCTAAGACGGGAAGTGTGTTGCTGGCAGGATCACCAGGCAAAATAAAGGAAACATAATCCTGCAAATAATATACATTTAGATATCTTGCTACTAATAGATATAACCACTGACAGATAGTGACTTAAAGTGGTTGTAAAGTCAAAAGGTTTTTTATCTTACTGCTTCTATGCATTAAAGTGGTTGTAAACCCTTATGCACCACTTTCACCTACAGGTAAGCCTATAATAAGGCTGGAAATATCTGGAAATATCTCCTAAAAGGTGTAGGAGATATTTACCATATACACTTGTGCAGACGTCATCGACGCATGCGCACTAAAGAGAGGGCACGACCATGCCGATTCTATAGGGCCTGTGCCATGACCTTCAGCTCCCGCTTGCATGTGTGGGAGTGATGTCACGTGACTCTGGCCAGTCACAGAGCCGGAGTCCATGGCTCCAGAAGGAAGAGGGGTGAAGATGGACGTGGCCACCAGAGGGGACCTCGTGGGCTTCGTTTGCACGTAAGTTCAACATATTGCATACCAGCCCATAATGCTTTTACTTTGCAGGGGAATAAAGAGGACGTAAAAGCCATCAGGGTTTACTTCCGCTTTTAGATAAAAAGCCTTCTGTGTGTAGCAGAACCCATTGCCCCCCCCCCCCCCCAAATACGTACCTGAGCTCCCACTCTTTCCAGCGATGTCCATGAGTGAATCAGCCGTCTGGGACTCAGGGACACTCAGCTGTCTGAGACACAGCAATGGCGCCATTGGCTTCCACTGCTGTCAATCAAAGTCAGTTAGCCAATCAGGAGTGAGAGGAGGCAGGGCTGAACCACAGCTCTGTGTCTGAATGGACACAGGGAGCTGCAGCTCGGCTCGGGTGCCCCCATAGCAAGCTGCTTGCTGTGGGGGCACTCAATGGGAAGGAGGGGCCAGGAGCACGAAAGAGGGACCTGAGAAGAAAAGGATCAGGGCTGCTCTGTGCAAATGTACCTAAGAAGAGGAGAATCAGGGCTCCTCTGTGCACATCTACTACAACAGAACAGGTAACTATAACATGTTTGTTACTTTTATAAAAAGAAAACGAGACTTTACAATCACTTTAATTTTGTGATTTACTAAAACAGGAGCATTCTACATATTAGCTAATAATAGTATCTGCCACTTAGCGCAGTAGCAAAGCCTGCTTTGTGATTTTTACCTATAGGTAAGCCTATAAAAAGACTTACCTGTAGGTAAAATGAATATCTCCTAAATGTGCACCGTTAAGGAGATATTCACCCTGGCCAGTGACCTCACCAGCGCATGCGCTCTGAAGGTCCAGCATACCGTGCCTGACGCGTGGGAGTGACATCATCACAGCTCCAGCCACTCACAGCACCGGAGCCCGAGAACCCTGGGAAGAAAGACCGGGGGAAAATGTCAGCCCTCTCAGCGGTGACAGAAGGCTTCGTTCTAAGGTAAGTAATTCATAATGGGCTAATATGCAATGCATAATAGCCCATTATGCCATTGTCTTACAGGTGTTTTGTTTTTTTAAACTTTGCTACACTTTACTACCGCTTTAAAAAAAACTATGGAACAACATCCTGGCAATACAGGTGAAAAGTCAAGGAAAGAAACATCGTAGCCCCCCCCCCCCCCCCAGTCCATGCCAGGCCCTTCGGGTATGGTATGAATTTTAAGGGGAACTCCACACCAGAATTTTAAAAATAGTTGGCATGCCCCCCCCCAATATCCATATCTGTGCATATAGCCTGAGGTCAGAATAGGGGGGGGGGGCGAGCGAGCGCCCCCTCCTGAACCATACCAGGCCACATGCCCTCAACATGGGAAGGGTTTTTTGGAGTCCCCCCCCAAAAGCACTTTTCCCCATGTTGATGGGGACAAGAGCCTCTTCCTGACAACCCTGGCCATTGGTTGTCAGGGTCTGTGGGCGGGGGCTTATCGGAATCTGGAAGCCCCCTTTTAACAAGGGGCCCCCAGATCCCCCCCCCATGTGAATGGGTATTGGGTACATTGTACCCTTACCCATTCACCAAAAAAAAGTGTCCAAAAGTAAAATATACAACAGACAGTTTTTGACCATTTCGTTATTAAAAAAGAAAGAAAAGTGTCCCGCGATGTCCATCCATCTTCAATCACGCCACCCGGCGAACGCCCCATATGTTCGTCCATATGTTCGTTTGTTCTGCGAACAAACAAACACCTGGGACCATCCCTACTCATGTCTAATCATATGACCCAAGCAGCACCCTTAACCCTAGATCAGGAGTAGGCAACCTTTGTTCTCTGGATGTGCTAAAACTACAAATCCCATCATTCCTCTGCCTCTGGAAGCAATGCCTGTGGCTATCAGGGACTTTTAATGCTTCAAGGGACTTGTAGTTCACAACAGCTAGTGCTGAGGTTGCTTACCCTCTGCCCTAGGCTTTTCATTTTGGATTCCTCCTGCAAAAATAGCAGTGTTCCTTGTAATGTGAGTGTGGCTAGGCACTCCGGTGCTTATGGCCTCATAGCTGTATATCTCCAGTGTGAAATATAAAGGCACTGCTGCCTCTGACTGCTAGTCAGAAGTGATGTCACTATGGTGCTGCTCAATGTTCTCTTTGCTGGAGGCTCTGACCTGTGGAAGAAAACCCCTGCCTCTGCCAAGATGGCCAGCTTCCAAATGCTATTGCTCTTTAAAGCATGTGTAGTTTTTAGCCATTGTCGTTAAAGCAATTTAAAAAACGCAGAAGCATATTTTTTAATCCATCCCTATTGTAATTCACATTTATGCAGCTGTCGATATTCCTGCTAGATGTAGATGGATAGATCAAGCATGTTGCATGCATAGCAATGATTGCGAAAAATCCCTTGCTAGACAGTTTTACACTTGCACTTTTCCTGTGTGGGTAGCTACGACCAAGCTTATTTTGGCCAAGGAACGGTGGTATCTGTATTGGGTAAGTAGGCAAGACAGGTGTTGTCCAAGTCAGTTTTGACCACAAATTTCTGTAATCTCTTTCCTGAATATTCATGACATTTTTCAACTGAATTATTTTGTTGGAGTGTTTCGCAGTAGTAGCATAAGCATTGTACGGTGAAAGGGGGTATTTCTCCAAGAGCAAAGACTGTATTCAGCAGTTAAATAACCAGAAATACTATGTTCAGATGATTCTGTTGGAGTCTGGATTAATGTTATAATTTAGTACAAAGTATGGTCAGGTTGCTACCATTTTAAATAATTAATTTCCAAACTACTGACAGAGATCTGTATCTAGAGATGTAAATTCTGCTGCTTTCTGTGTCAGAGATTTAGAAATGGGAAAGTTCCAATATGTCTACCAAAATATTACAGAGCAACCTGCAAATGACTCTCAACAGCTGCAATAGGAACAATATAATATATAAAATGTTTCAACTGGACACAAAACCTGCCCTGTACATGCCAAGCAGACCAACATAGGCAATAGCCTTAAAAAGATAATTTTCCTACTAGCCTGTCTCCATATTTGCCAAAAATCTTCAAAAGATGACAGTTATGGTATTAAATATAGGGGTTACAAATACTAAGACTGGACAGGATCCTTTGTTGTGATTCCGGCTTGATACACCAACAACAAGGTTGAGATTTTGGTGCCTTGGTCTCTCACTGTGTTACAACAATGTTCAGTACTTTGGTGAAGGCACCGTGCTGCATGTATCTGGTAAGTCACAGTTAAATAATCTAAGAAATGTAATTTAAATGGGTGAAATATTGGAATTATGGGAATTTGACAGAATTTGATCTTCAGTCTATTATAACACTGTTGTCATGACTTAGTAGACCTTGGTAACTTGGTATTAATAGATGTTTCATGAAAGATGCATGTCAACAAATTCTAAAAGCTTTGTGAGTATTTCATTAACATAGGAAGAATTAGTATTAATATAATGAAAATGTAACTAAATTTGGATATATACTACAGTATTTTTGCAAGTGCATTAGATTAGAGCATGGCTAGAATGGATCAAGAGGTGGACAAGATAAAGTATCTTAAGTTGGCCACAGATGGAGCGATTTTCTTTTCTATAACCATGGATCCATTAATAAACTTGGGTATAATCAGCCTGCCCATACATGGTTTGAATCTCAGCTGGTTCAGCAGGGACCAAACTGTCTATGGTCGGCTTTCCATGATAGAAGAGTCTATCATGGAAAACATAGAACATGCTGGTAAATTTCTGTATGCTGTTTCCACAGTACAGGGGGTCCCCGGGTTACAAACAAGTTAGGGACTGTAGGTTTGTTCTTAAGTTGAATCTGTTTGTAAGTCGGAACAGGTGCATTTTTTAAGTGTAGCTCCAGCCAGAAAAACTATTTTTAAGCTTTTTGGATAGCATAGGGAAGGGTTATCACCTCTGTAACATTTGTTTTGCTGTGTGTGCCCCTGTTCAGAAGATTTCACCTCACTTTCTGTCCCAATGACAATTGGATTTTGAAAATTTTGGGTTGTTGTGCAAACAAGCCTTGGTGATAAAGCATCAGTGGAGGTACCTTTTCCCCATAATAGCTCTTACAGGAGTGAATTTCCCTTCCTAGGGGTAGATTTCCTCTCACTTCCTGTTGTCTCCCTCCGTTTGTATGTAGGAGTCGTTTGTAAGTCGGATGTTTGTAACTAGGGGACCCCCTGTAATTGTAAAGCAGCCTTTCTTAACATTTTTAACATGGAGGAACCCTTAAAATAAAGAGTTTTAATAACCTTTGAAAGATATTTTAAGTATCAGGGGAACCCTGCTAATAACTATGATATCTATAGCTCATGGTACATTAGTGGACCTATAAGTTAAATATGAAAACAAGATGGGAACATGGCATACTTGGTGTATTTGACTTCCAGAATTGCGCTATAGGACAAACTTATTTTCAGTAGTATTGAAATTAATTGTGTAATAACAATAGTAATGACCAGAAAAAAATTCAGTAGTAGCATTTTCAGTAGCAATGAAATTAAATAAAATGTGTAATGATAACAATAATGACCAGAAAAAAAATAACAGCCATTAAAAATTGTAATGTTCCTTCACATTGATGGCCAATGGTTTAAAGCCCATCTACATTGGTGATTAGTGGAGAAATGTCCCATGGTGGTCATTGAAATGCTCCCCTTTGCTGGTGGTCAGTGAAGTAGGGACCATTTAGATTGGTGTTTCTTTTAAGATAGGCCACCTTACTGGTGTCCAGTGGGAGGAGAGATCCATTACAATTGTTGTTGACCCATGATCCAATGACCCATTGCTCAAAGAACCCCTCAAAGCCTTTGGAGGAACCCTAGGGTTCCACAGAACCCTGCTTGAGAAAAGCTGTTCTACAACGTGGTGTTGATTTACTAAAGGAGTAGAGGCTTTTCACTTTGCAAAATAATTTTTGGTACATAAGATGTACATGTGTGCACTTTAAATACCCAATGATGTGTGAGCGAAATAAATAAAAAAAAGATTTCTTTGCCTAATTGGTTGAATAGAATGTACAAAATCTTATTTTCTAAACTCAGCACATGCAGCACTCATGTCAAAATAATTTATATCAAGGAGGCTCATTTACTAAAAGAGTTGAGAATGTTCACATAATAAACAACATGAATATTAACTTCAACTATCCAATCATGTCAAATACAAATTCCTGTTTACTTAATTCTTCTGCACATGATTGGATAATTGAATATTCACAACTCCCTTCGTAAATTGGCCTTAAAATACATATAGAGTAAGCCAAAATTAAAGTATATCTTTAGTCAAATCCTTTCATTAGTCTTGGCTAGAGTTGGTGAGGATTAGACCACCTGTCAAGTTTTCATTGCTATATGCAGCCCAATGAGAGTATTAAGCAAATGTCCAAGAGTTCAAAGGTTTTATTGATGAAATTGGTTCAGAGCAGAAAACAGACCCACATCATTAGGGCTTAGGAATTTTGACTGTCCTAAGTGGACTCAAATGATACCAGGCATATCTGTGGTTTTCTGCTTGGAATAGTTTCAGAAGGCATGTCATGCCATTGTTAACAACTGCAGCAAAATAGTGAATATTCACACAATTTATTGTGTGAACATTCTCAACTCCTTTAGTAAACCAGCCTCCAAGTATATAAAGTAAGCCAAAATTATAGTGTATCTCTCTATGCAAAACCTATATTTTTTTTAGTTTTGGATAGAGTTGGGGAAGGTTAGACCTTCTTTCAAGTTTTCATTGGTGTCTCTGCCACCATTGAGAAGATACACACTCTATCTGTACAGGTGACTATTGTCACAGAGAAAGAAAGTGATGGGAAATCCAAAATTTTAGAGTTGTCTCTGGGACAAGAGGTAAGGGATCTTCTTAAAAAGGACCCCTGTTTCATAGACAATTGTCTAAAGTGTCCAAACACTATTAAAATTTTGTTCAAATATTAAGGACTAAGTTCACCTTTTACCAATAAAGTAATAAATGAACATCTTTTTACAGGTAAAATGTGCATTTATTTTAATTTTTTGTTTCTGGAGCCTCTAAAGCACTGCGGGTGCCATGCAGGTCTCCTGCGGACCTGTCAGTGTAGCTGTATGCTCGTACATTGTACAGGCAAGCAGATACAATCTGACAGGAAGACTAAATGAACTACCACAGCGCCGTGGTAGTTCACTGAAAACTACAGGCCGACAGCCGCTAAGGCTGCTGGACCTTGTAGTTTTACATTCACAGAGGACTGTGAATGAGTGACGCGGCTGGGAGGGCGGAGCCCTGCTCTGCTGTTTATTTTTTTTTAAACTGTGACAGCTAGCGGGGGGAGAAGATCCCCACCAGCTGTCAGAGGGGGGGATCGGGGGGGTGAGCGGGGGCCGGTCCATTCGTAACATGTTACACCCTGAATATGGGTGTAACATGTAACATGTTACAAAAGGTGAACTTATCCTTTAAGAATGTTTATTCAATTTTCTAATCATTAGTTGGGTCAAGTCGACGTTTATTTTCAACTACAGTGACGACAAAATTCAAAAAAGCAGGATGGACAACAAATGAATTTCTATTAGACCCCTTTCACACGGGGCAGACTCTGTTGATCAGCAGGGAAACTGTCCGCTGATCCCCTGCTGATCAGAGCAGAGTGCGGGGATGACAGGTCCATGTCCGCTTAGTTTATGCAGAGCAGACACGGACAGATCATTTGGAAAATTCATTTGTAAAACTCCATTCATTACAAAACTGATTGTTAAAGGCAAACGTAATTTTGAAATACTTGCAAACAACATGTGTCCAGTCATCGAATGTGCAAAGAATTTTCATAAGAACGTTTTTCCGAACAGTTGTTGGAAAATCTACTAGTGACTAGTAATTGTTTTGAGGACTTCTTGTTGGGTTACTAAAATGCAACAGAAATGTCACCAATGCTGCATAGACATCAGAAACCTGTCAATGAGTTTAATTCTTTCCTACTCCTACTAACAAGACTTTCTGTTATACATATGGTGTATATGGTTACTTTTTGGATCCAGTAAGAGTGCTCTAGTCCAGTGTTTCTCAACTTTTTTTCAGACAAGGCACCTTTTCAGTACAATCTCGAGGCACCCCATTCTTAAATGTAAAAAACAAAAGTAATAGTTTTACATAATGTGGCAACATTCATGCACGTAGGACAACCAACATAATTTATTCTTCCAAAGCAAATACACCTATGCACACTGGTACTGACTAGTATTCCAATGTTTCTCTTCTCCCTCAGTTTCTCTCCCTAACTCAGCTATTGTGACCCCAGTGCTGAGAGGCGGGGAAGGGACAAATAAGGATGCTGTGCAGGCACCCAATGTCCTCCTTATCGGTGTCATCTATGTCATTGGTTGATAAGGGGGACTTTGGTGCCTGTACAGGGTTTTAAGGTGGCTGGCGGTTGGAAGGTTGTATTGGTGCACAATGAAAAACTCTGACTTTGAGTTAACTAAAAGGCAGTCTTCATCCACCTGTTAGCTTGTACACAATTTTTGGACAATTTTTAGGCCTTTTGCCAAGGCACCCCTGAAGAAACCTGAAGGTAACCCAGGGTGTCTGTGCCCCCTGGTTGAAAAAGGTTGCTCTAGTCGTATATTCTAAAATCAGATTTCATCAGCGATAATACAGGCAACATAGTTGCTTTAGTTCCCATGAAATGTTTGATACAGACAAGATATAGATTAGGAACAATGATGAAAGGATAACTATAATTCTATTGCAACTACAATGTGCATCTTTGATGATGGTTTAAAGATGGTCAATTTTTGAGTCTGCTCTCACAGCCAAGGAAAGCTCACTCTGACAATCAACACCAGCAAAGTTTTCAGCACTGAGTGCTCTAGGTGTATTTTAAAAAATCAGATGCCATTATTGATAATACAGGCAACATTTTCCAGGAAAAGTTTGGTACAGACAAGCCTAGACAAAGACCTAAAAAGTCAATGTGGTCAGCGTTATTTTAAAATAGAATTATCCCAGCTATGTTAATACCAAATACTTTTACTGTAAAGCCACAGAGTCAGTTAGATGTTATCAGTGTCTGAGCACCTGCTAGGACATTGAGGAATTTCATACGATACTGGTTGGCTGTGAGCTCTGGCAGTGTTCAGTATTTTGGAGAAGGAACTACTATTTATGTGCTGGGTAAGTGAAATATTTAGACCTTTATGGTTGCATGCTAAGTCTACAAGTGCAAGAATTCACCTTTCTTGATTGCCTATAGACAGGTGGATAGAGACAAGGTGAACCATTATACCATGTAAGGTTTAGGAGGTAAGTGGTAAGAAAAACTTGCAGGCATTGCATTTTTATTATTGGTCAGAGAGTAAAAAGGGTCCCATCTGTAGATATGGTTAAAGCATATAGCACTTGCAGAACACAGATCATCAAAGAGAGTGCAAAAAGTTTATTAAAGCAATCACATCAGAGCAAAGGGCTGCAATGTTTCGGGGCTACGCAGGACCCCTTTTTCATGATATGCCTGATGAAGGGGTCATGCATGGCCCTGAGACATTGCTTTTTTGGGTGCTATTTGCTGATCCACTGTGTGTTGGCGATACATGCTTCAACTTTTTTTTTTTTTTTAAGCCACCTCCAGGAACGTGTGCATGGGAATATTTTACTACATCTGTTGATATAAACACACTGGTGTTGATTTACTAAAACTGGTAGGTGCAAAATCTGGTGCAGCTGTGCATGGTAGCCATTCAGCTTCAAACTTCAGCTTATTTAATTGAGCTTTGACAAAAAAAAAAAAAAAAAAACTGGAACCTGATTGGTTTCTGTGCAGAGCTGCACCAGACTTTGCATGCTCCAGTTCTAGTAAATCAATCCCTCAATGGCAGTTCCCATTCCAATTTTGCTCCCAAACTTAACCAATCGCGTTGATTCACTAAAGGAGTAAAGAGTGTTCCCCTAGCAAAGTAATTGTTTCCATGGCCTAGTAGATAAAGAGAATCTGTGTTATCTTTGAATTCTCAATTATCTTGGTGGGAATAAAAAAATAGAACAGGATTTTTGCTTGCTTAAAAAAACATACCCCCCAAAACACATTGTGGGCGCTGTTGGGTTGTATGGACACTTTGCTGATGACATTTAGTATAGAGATCTGCAGCTGTGAGTACCAATCAAAGACAATATTTTGGACAAGGCACCATTCTCTCTGTGTTGGGTAAGTCGTTATATTGACATTAACATAATTACACAGCTTAGAGCTGCAAGATCAAACGAAATCCAAGCTTTTCTTAACAAATGACATTCATTTATTTTGTAATACTATTTAAAATTAAAGGGTTTCAAATGACAAATGTCCTACCATGATTTTAAACAAGCTTGCATACTTGTTCTAAAATCAGTGGCTTGTTAAGTAGCGAAGCCAGGGGATTCAAATGACATCTAAGTATCTACTACTTTTAGATGGGAGTTGAAAGCACTGGTCTCAGAACAGTTTCCCTTTATGTGTACAAGCAATAACTTATACTAATGCCTAGTATACACAATGAGAAAATCGTACGAAAAATACCGCTTTCGGAGCGATCGTCCAATAATCTGATCATTAGTACACAGTTTTCGAGAGCTGATCACGACAGTTCATGCAAAATTATCCGAATGGGTCACATGAAAATTTTTCTCGTACGATAACGGAACAAACGATTTTCGTGTAATTTTAGTATTTGTGCGAAAAAAATTGTGCGACCAAGACCACGCATGCTTGGAAATGAAAGACAATACAATACAAAACATTACATCACTTCCAAAGTTGTATTCTGTTGTATGAGAATTTTCGTAACTTTAGTAACCTCTTGGTTTTTGATATGAGGCTAACATGCAAAAAAAGATGGACGATCATTCGTCCGATATTCTTATCATGTGTACGAGGCTTTAGGGTTGCTTTACCGTTTCTGGTAATATGTTAGGTTTTATAGAGCATGATATGCGATGGCATACTTGCCTTGGAGTATTGAAGATCTGAGTTCAGTGCCTACCAGGGATAATATAGTTACATAGTTACATAGTAGGTGAGGTTGAAAAAAGACACAAGTCCATCAAGTCCAACCTATAAAATATATGCTTTGACTTTGTACGTTAATGTGTGTGTAGGTTTTTCTCTACAAGCCAAAAGTCAATTGACGATAACCATTTGGCTTGTACCTGCAGTACCCATCATTTGTGTAATCTTAACAGATGTGTGGACATCTGAGGCTAAAAGCTCTGTTGGGGATAGGATATTGTAGCTGGTTTGATAAACCCTTGAAAATGCTGTAAACATATGTAAATATAGAAAAAAAGAAGCCACTTGTTTAAACTTTTTTTAAATGTATCCAAAAGAACAAAAATATACCACAAATAAGTCCATTCCTGTAAAAATGACAATACAAAAAAAAAAACTCTAAGGGCTCTTTATCAAAAATGGATTGGGGCCAGTAAAAACAGGCGGCTGAGCTGTGATTTTGTCTCCCGTCCCCCTTTTTCCCTCCAGCCTCCCACCTAAATTAAACAAGTGCCACCTTTCAAACTCTGTAGGCCAAATTGAAATTCCAGCAACTGCAAAGCAAAGCATTGGGGGGGATTTACTAAAACTGGAGCACGCAGAATCTGGTGCAGAAACTGGAGCACACCGAATCTGGTGCAGCAGTGCATAGTAACCAATCAACTTCTAACGTCAGCTTGTTCATTTAGTCTTTGACAATACAACCTGGAAGCTGATTGGTTATTATGCAGAGCTGCGCCAGATTCTGTGTGCACCAGTTTTAGTAAATCTCCCCCAATGCTTTGCTTTGCAGTTGCGGAAATTTCAATTTGGCCTACAGAGAATGAAAGGCAGCACTGTCTATCATAAATTACAATGGAACGTGCCAGAACTGTGAACCAAATGCTTGGCTTGCATTTGCAGTACTGTACTTTAATACAAAATTACCTTTGGGATTAAAAAATTGCAAGCATTCAGAGGGTGGTGAGATTGCCCCCTGAACACCTGCCAGCCACTGTCAGGTTTGGAATGGCTGCATTGGGGCTCTTTCACACGGTGGCAGTGCTTACTGCCCTCTGAAAAGCAAACCATTGTGGATCACTTTTCACAGGGAAGTAAGTACTGCCACCCATATGAAAGAGCCCCAGTGCAGCCATTCCCAACCAGAGATCTTCGGAACTCTAGTGTTGCTCCAGAGGTTGCTAGGGGTTACTTAAGCTGTGGGTGATGGACCTCTCATTTGATGGTGCCTGCATATTTCCAGGACCAACACTGCTTAAGAAAGCAGCATTATAACAATTATTTTTTCGATGTCTGTAAGACTGGCATTCTGGCTACCTTTTTTTTTATGGGGTGCATTCTTTCTATTGACCACAGATATAAGGGCATTTTGCATTTTGGATTCTGGCTTTAGTAAGGTTTTTGTGAGACTTGAAAATTTATTTAAGGGTTCTTCTGAGGTACAAAGATTGGAAAAGGCTGACCTAATGAATAGATTAGAAAAGGAATTTTCATGAAGATGTCCTTTACACCTACTTTACACAGCATAATTGTGGACACAAACACATCTTAACATAAACCATAGAGGAGGCATGCCTGCGAGAACTGGAAAATCCACTTCTTGTAGCAGTGCGTAACATTGTGGGTACTAGTAGCACCATGATAAAATGTAATGGAAGCCCTTTACAATAACCCCAGTGGAGACATATGGTGTCTTACCATGTGATGAAAGCACATCAAAAACTTTGTACAGCCTGTGACAACCTTGGAGGGCTTGTAGCAAAACTCTAACGTCATAAAAGGATCATCAATCTTTCGTGAGTCAACTAGTAATTCCAAAATCACAATAATCATATGACATTCTAAAAACTAAAAAAACTTCTGGTTGCTAAAACAAAAATTAAATTCCATAAAGCCAAAAGTGATCCCAAGGTTTCCAAAATCACCTCAACATTTCAAAATATGGACATATGTAAGTAAAACTCTGTGGAAGTTTTTGGCTGGAACCAAGCCACTGTGTTCTGGAGCCTCTGCAGCCTATTTCGGCAGTGGTACTATTGTCAGTGTTTTGGGTAAGTCCATCAACCTTTAGGTTTTTATACACCAATGTATAGCTGTGAATACTGCCTCTAAACTAGATTTTGGAGAAGGAACGATCCTATCAGTGCTTGGTAAGTTTAAAGGCATTATGTGTCCTTTTGTTATGCGTTAATGTAGCCTTTCTCAACATTTCTACCATAGAGGAAGCCTTGTAATAGCTGTCACGTCTCAGCAAACCCCCACAAAAATATATCTACAACTCATGATACATTAGCATGTTCGAAAGGTTGTAGGCATTTTTATATAAAAGAATAGAGTGTGCTTAACATCCCCACTCTTTGGCAATATTATCTTTATCAATAATCATGAAATGGAACAAATAACAACAGACAATACAAAAAATAGTGATCCTTTACACTGGTGAAGAAGTGACCCCTTACTTAGTGGTCATTGTAGGCAGGAGGTCAACCTGCCACTGCTTTCTCCTCAAGGAACCCCTAGCAACCTCTGGGGGAACCCCAATGTTCCTCTGAACCATGGTTGAGAAAAGTCCTGTCTATATGAGTGCTGTCCAATTTGGTCTTTGAAGACCTTGGTCTTCCAACAACCCTAAGTATTACTTGATCACACAGATCACAAAAGGTTATTAAATGTCTTTTACCCTTAGCAAAATAGCTGTATCTACCCCAGATTGTCAGGATCAGGTCTTAGTTTACTCTTATTTATGGTTTTAGAATTTTTCTTAGCACATATTATTGTTGATTGGACTCAGGATGCCATGATATTGATGCCAGTTAGGTAAAGATATACTGTCTGTTAGTATGGGTAACTAGCCATCATAATAGTTTTCTAAATACATCTTATAGTATTTTCTTTAGGGATTTCTTTAGTTACTGCCAAGATGGCAATAATAATGGGCTTTGTGACATGATAAACCCAAAAGGATTTAGTATGGCTGTTTGCAACTGTGAATGCCGAGAGGCAGTATTTTGGAAGTGGTACCATCCTGTCAGTTTTGGGTAAGTAATAAAATGTTCCCTTTTTCTTTAATCCCTTAAAGTCCATATTAGACTAAGCTGGCTTTTTTGGCGTTTTCTACAGTAGTTACAAGCATAGAAATGAAGCTGCTGCACAAATAAAGGTTTAGATCACAAAAAATTAACAAAAGCATTTTTTTGGGGGCTAACTATTCATCAGTAGTAATTGCCTACCTTGTTTGCATGTTTTTTTAAAATTATAATCTGTTAGCTGGGTATATGTAGAACTGCAATATTTCTCAGTAAAACACACTACATTTGCAGTCTATCATGTTTCTAATAATTCCTATGCTGATGTCAATGCTGAAAAACACATGTGGGTTGCAAATTCTACTATGATTTGCAATGTAGCACAGGAAAATTAAGGGAACTGGTTGAGTTGTACAACAATTCTATATCTGCTGTAGTTTCCCTATGGTAGCTGACTGCGTTATCTATGCATCTGAGAATCGAGATGCCATATATACTATACGACCAAAAGTTTGTTGACAGCTGAACATCACACCTAACGATAGGCCAAACGTATGAGGACACCTCTCCGAATCCAATAGTGCAGGTGTTTCCAGTGAAAGGTACTGTAGACATTTGTGCTCTTCCAAAACCATCCAAAGGTTTCTATTGTAGACAGATCACATCACAAAGATAAGCGCAACGTTTCAGAATCGCGCACAACCACTTTGTCAGGCATGTGATGAGGTAAGGGGTCACATGCCTGACGAAGGAGTCCTGCGTGACTCCGAAATATTGCACTTGTCTTTGTGATGTGATCTCTCTGCAGTAAAAACCTTTGGACGGTGATTGTTAAACCATGGTGTGCTGGCTAATATGTAAACTAACTCCATTTTAATATTGGTTGTTTTAGAAAGATGTCCAGCAAGCTCATATAGGTGTGATGGTCAGTTGTCCATGAACGTTTGACCATATAGTGTATCTATGAAATAGGTCTAACGTTTTCAACCATGCTGATATGCGAGTCTTAAGACTTGCTCAACCATAACTTCTTACATTTTCACTAGAATATGCAATTGGGTAGCATGGGCAACCACCTATGCTAATGATTGTGGTTAGTGGGATTTAGTACAGAGCACTGTGGCTGTGAGTGGATACAACACACAATATTTTGGAGCAGGGACCATTCTCTCTGTCATAGGTAAGTTATTACATTAACTCCAACAAATTCAATCATACATAAGTCTTCTAGATCTGCAAAAGGAAAACTTAGTTCATGTATTTATTAGCTTCGACAATAAGCCAGTCTGTTGCAGTGCTGTATTTCCCAACACTGCCTACCGAACAAAGTAAATTAATCAATGATGGTGTAAATGATTTGATTAGTATATTCAATGCACAAATGCCAAATGGGTAGGGGGACAGCTTTGCTAAAAAAGATACGTAAAAATCTCATCATTCTAACTTGTGTTATTGCAATGGTGGCATGTGCTATATAACACTAATTATCTCCCCTTAAAATATTCAGCCATCCTGGCTCTATGTGACTGGGTAGTGTGGCTCCTGTGCTGGTACTTACTGCACTATATGGGATTTAGAACAGAGCCTGTGGCTGTGAGCAGGACTGGAACACAATATTTTGGGGTTGAAACAATCATCTCTGTACTGGGTAAGTTGTTATATAAACCTCCACACATCAATAAGTACACTGTATCATTAAATGAAATTAATAAAAACAGACTGCTTAAGTGTGAAAGGCCCTTGAGGTTTACATACACTTGAGGTACAAGGTCTCTTCTTTGTTGGTTACTAGGGCTGGGGATTGTGTCTGGGATCCTTTGACAACCCAAAATCCTTAATTGGGATAAGTGTCTTAATTATTACAACCTAAAATGTGTTGTTTATGTGTGTGACTATGGTGGGAACATTAGAGGGTAAGCTAAGTTTAAAAGGGTAAGCTTCTTCGAGGACAAGGAGTGGTATGAATATTCTGATATAAATGATTGCATACTTTGCTGTGCCATGTAAATATATTAATCATTTTAAACACCCATTACTAAATTATCTGACCCCCATAGATGATTTTATTATATGCACCTTCATTTTCTCTCTACACTTTACATATCATTAATAACTTAATTAGTGAGAAAATGATGGTCAACGCAGCTCTAGGAATGATAACATAATATACATTGGATTTTAAAATAAGTATTAAAGGCAACCTACACGTGGATAAATATTGCTTTTGGGGCATGGGGCATTGCTGGCCTCATTTGGAAAAATTACAGCTGCTTGGGTTTCTTTGGCCATAATACTTCCTAAATCAGTGACCTAGAACAAGTATGCAGACCAGGAACGTTCTAATGAAGTCACAACTCCTAACATGCCTGCTTGTTCATAGTCACTTACTCAGAAAGTGCCATTGATTAGCCAGGCAATAAGCCTTTTCAGAAGAAGAGGTCAACGACAGTAGCCTCTATACTTCCTCAGTACAAGTGTTTTTTTTAAATAACAGCTATGGACACAGGAGAGACTTTTAGAGTAAAGAACTAAACCACTCTATGCTTGCAAAAGCTAGAAAACACCCTTTTTGTAGCAGTGCGTAACATTGTGAGCAGCGGTAGCACTATGATAAAAACTAATGTAAGCCCTTTACAATAACTCCAGTGGTGACGTATAGTCTAATGTTGTGAGGCTAAAAAAGGCCAAGACGGCCCACAGCTTTTTATAATAATGCTTTCAAGTCTTCATCAAGAACAATCACATCATCCTTGGGTCTTATCAAACTGGTGCTTCTTCAACAGGATCATGACACAAATTAAAAGAAAATTATAAAAAGTCTAAAGATTTGTTGAGAATACAGTAACTTGAAGTTTTAGCTATACAATTGGGAACAAATACAGCTAAGGATGTGCTTATGAGCAAGTGGACAATGTCCTTGCTTTGGTCAACTGCCTGTGAACAAATTCTTCACTAACCACTATCTTTATTTTTTCCAAATACTGGATAGTTCATCATATGGATAATTAGTTACCATTCTAAAATGATAAACTCTTCTAATCTATGTTCTACTGTATTAGTTACAAATGAATACAAACATTTATATATAAGGTCAAATTTTGGGAGGTTTTTGGCTGGTGCTAACCCACTGTGTACTGGATCCTCCACACAGTACTTTGGTGGTGGCACCATTGTCAATGTTCTGGGTAAGTGTAGTAATGGTTGAGGTTTTATAACACGAATGTATAGCTGTGAGTAATGCTGCAAAGCAAGAATTTGGAGGGGGAACAATCCTTTCTGTCCTTGGTAAGTGGCCACAATGTCTTTGTTTTGTGTATGTCCTCTTCACAAGTTATTTTGCACCTCAGATTCAATAACTACTCATGTTATCAAATGCAGATGACCATAACACACCAGCAACTTGAAGTTTCATTGAGAAGCACTGTAGCTAGCTAAAGCAGTAACTATATCTAAGAGAAAACAAGCAAAAGATATCCATAACTGCTACATATCTCTACTACAGTGCTGTTAGTGTGACATGACCATTAGGTTAGGTTTTTATACGCCAATGTATAGCTGTGAATACAGGAGCTAAGCTAGAGTTTGGAGGGGGGACATTCCTCTCTATCCTGGGTAAGTAGTACTATTGTCTGTGTTTTGGATAATCATGTGAAAGGTGAAGTTTTTATACACCAATGTACAACTGTGAATGCTGCCAATAAACAAGATTTTGGAGGTGGTACAATTATCTCAGTCCTTGGTAAGTTCAAAAAAATATCATGTCTCTTTATTATACATTAATAAGTTAGTGATGTCCACTTTGGTCCTTGAAGGACTTCCAATGGATTTAGATTTTTTTTGACCATAATAGATTACGCTTCTTGCCACAGTAATCGTGTCTACCTTGAAGGCTTGGGCTGTATAGAGGTCTAGAGGACTTGGACAATCCCGAAGTTTGTAGTGATCTGATCTTAGTTTAATAGGTTTATTGATAGTTCTAACAAACGAGTCATGGTGGGGCTTAGGCAGATCTCAAATGACTGCAGATAGATAATAGATAAGTTACAGATAACTTGGCTGTTATATAACTAACAAACTGCATACTAGCTTACAAAGGAAGCCAGAGAGTATTTTATTTAGAGATCTCAAGAGATTTTTTTTTTCCTTTGGGAGCAAGCCAAGGAAATCTTAAATAAATTAGTGAAAGGTAGACTCATCTGGATTTAGTATGGCCATTTGCAGCTGTGACTAACGAAAGACAGTATTTTGGAATTGGCACCATCCTGACTGTTCTCGGTAAGTGATAATACTGTTGCCAATTTCTATAACCCCTTTAAGGGGTTATAAGTCTAATTGAGCTTATTTAAAGCAAATGAATAAATTATTGATATACCATGGCTCTAAAGCAAATGTAATGTATGTAAAATTGGATAACACATATGGAGAGCAGATTAAAACAGATTTAGATTTTTGAGATTAGAGCAGATTTTTTTTTTTTTTAAATGTAAAAATCATGTTTAGGTTTTTAAATTCAGGTTGCCATTGCCAAGTGGTGGCACCTTCTGTTAAAATATTTGATTCTATAGCAAAAAGCTGCATAAATGCAAGAACTCAGAGTAACACTCTCTGCCTGGATGCTTGGGATAATTGCGAATAATGTCTGCACCCAAGCTGAATTGTTACTTAATCAAGACACTAAAAGGTTTAAAAAAAAAAACTTTGGGGGGAATTTACTAAAACTGGAGCAGCTCTGCATAGAAACCAATCAGCTTCCAGTTTTTACTGTAATAATTTAATTGAACAACTTGAAATTAAAAGCTGATTGGCTACCATGCACAGCTACACCAGATTCTGAATGCGCAAGTTTTAGTAAATCTCCCCCATAATGTCTTATATTATTGGTGAAACTCTTCCATCCAAGTGCTCTTTTCTTGTAAACAGATTCAATAATAGGCCAGCTGACAGATCATATCCAAAGTGTAGAAAACTCTTTAAAAAAAGATTTAATGAACAAGTGAGGCTGGAAACGAACATGTGGCTGATAGAGGTTATTGTATTTAGCATGTAGGCTTAGTCCTTTGTCCTAAGTCATTATATAAATGTGTATAATGCTTTGTGCATGCTGTGTGATTTTTACACATGGTTCATCTAGTTGTATATTTATTAGATAGTGAATCTGGCATTCACCAAACATTCACTGCAGGTGAATTTTCCTAGTGCATGTGTTTTAAATGACAGTGATTCATTCACCACTAGTGAATGTTTGATGAACTTCACATTCACTTCTTTATAAATACACCCAGTGCATGGGTTAGAGATCAAGTCATGCCTTGATGGTCTCAGAAATCCTCAAGCAGGTCCTTCAAGTGTGCAAGCATACACAAAAATACCACTTACCAGACAAAAGAAAAGAAAAAGGTTGTTTTTTTTTGTAAAGCCTTTAGCCTTAAACTAAAACTGATATTGCACTTTTGCATCAATGGTAGCGGGCCCTAATACCAACTAACTTGAAGATTCTTAGTAAAAGCTCTTGATTCAGGCCACTCCATTAGATTCTCACTCCTCCTGCTGCTATTTCTATTGCAGAATAGAATAGAATAGTTTGAAAAAAAAAAAAAACGGTAGAATACAATCACTTCATAACTGGCAGAGCAGTTGGGCATAGCTGATAAATCAGAAGGCAACTCATGGTCACCCAATGTATCTCATGTGAATCCACCTAAAAATGGTCACCCAAAGGCATCTAATGTGAATCCACCTAAACATGGTCACCCTATAGTATCTCATGTGAAGCCACCTAAACATAGTTACTCAATGGCATCTCTTTGACTCTCATGAGATGTCATTGAGTGACCGTGTTTAGGTGGATTTACCCATAAACCTGGACAGGCTGTAGAGTAAAATAGATTTTTTTTAATATTATTTTTATGCCTTCTAATATCTTAAACCTCCACTAATCCAGGATTGTTTTATTATATAGAAATGCATAGTTATATATTTTATACAGACTTCATAAATGTTTTGCAGTGAAGCTCCACTGCAGCCTTCAGCCTAGCTTGGTTTATGACAAACTAGGCACTTTTTAGCATGTCTGGGTGAAGCTGTTTTTGTAGCTTTGTGTATTATGGTGAGGACGGGGGGAGCACTGTATTTTAAAAAATAGCAGGGCCTTTACAAAAATCGACCCATCTGTCAGTTAACAATATTGATATGTTTAAGCTTTGAATTGTACAAGACAGAGGCCACTATAGGTACACCAATGCTAGGGAGTGCATGGAAGAGCACAGAGGGTGCTCACAGTTGACCCTAAGTTGTTAAGGCATGGTTTTGGCAAAGTTGTTAAAATTCCATTCCTGCATTTGCCAAGAAACTGCAAGTCTCAGCAAACCCATCCATTCAGTCTAGCAGGGCATGTGAGGACTTGTAGTCCTCTATCATCTACAGGCCCAAAAGTTTTATAAAAATCCTTTCTACCACCATAATGCTCTTTTGAGGTTTACCACCAATGACCCCTCACTGTGTCTAGCTCCGCAGTCATTTTTGGAAGTGGCACTGTTCTCCATGTGCTGGGTAAGTCTGCAGATTTCACTCTGTTGTACTCTTCATTTTTGGAAAAACATCATCTTTTTTAAGACTAGATTTGAGAGATCTCCGCTCAAAAAGTAGGGGAGAGTTTTTATATGCTGAGCTCTGACCTGTGAGCTCTGGGAATAAATTAGAATTTGGGGGTGGCATCACGCTTTCAGTGCTTGGTGAGTAAAACAAAAAACAAAGTTTACATTTTGTTATTATATATGATGGTGCTTTATAATTTGAATATTACTAATAATATTATTAACATAATTATTATAATTATAATTATTATTATAAATATTGCTAATATTATTAATATAATTCTAATACTAAGTAATATGTGTTACTTTGTTAATATTTTCTGTATTTGATATTTATACAGTACATTTATTTATATGTTGATCTTATTTAGATGTAACATAAACCTTATGTTTAGAAAAATTAAAGGTTTGCCATTAAAAAAAACACTGTTATGAGTAACATGATATTCAGAAGGCTGTTTTCTGTAAATGTAGCTTCAAAATAGTAGAGTAGTAGTCGAGTATTATAAGTAATCAATTAATGCAGCAGGTTTGGAGTTTAATTGATAACATTTATTGGCTAACTGGTAAGCTATGATATATTACATTTTTGCTTTTTGGGTTTAGATACACTTTAATATCTCACAAATGCAAGCTTGGGAGATTCCCTAGGCTCCTTCTTCAGGCTTTATACAAATAAATTGTATAAATCCCTGATGCCCAACCTGCGGCCCGGGGGCTGCATAAGCCCATTTTTGTGCTGCCCTCTGGGCCCCTGCGGACACTTATCTGTGTTTCCCTATTGCCCTATTATAACAATGATTCCTAGCAGTCTCATGTAATGTATCTCCTGTCTATGACTGTCCCCAGAAGCATGTCCCTAGTCTCCAACAAGTTCTATAGTGTGTTCAAAATCTCGGAAAGTCTCCTGCAGCATGTCCGCAGTCTCTAACCATCTCATGTACCATGACTGCAGTCTCTTACCATCTCCTGTGTTATGGCCAAAGTCTCTGAGCATCTCCTGTAGTATGTCCACAGTCCTTGACCATCTCCTACATTCTCTGACCATCTCTTGTATTATGTCAGCAGTCTCTGACTCCCTCCTGTATTATGTCCACAGTCTCTACCATCTGTTGTATTATGTTCATAGTTTCTGACCACCTCCTTTATTATGTCTGCAGTCTCTGACCATCTTCTGTATTGTGTCTGCACTCTCTGACCATCTTCTGTATCATGTCCAAAGTCTATGATAATCTTCTCTATCATGCCCGTTTGACTATATTCTGTTGTGTGTGTCTGCTGTCTCTGACATTGAAGGACTTCCAATGGATTTAGATTTTCTTTGACCATAATAGATTACGCTTCTTGCCACAGTAATCGTGTCTACCTTGAAGGCTTGGGCTGTATAGAGGTCTGGAGGACTTGGACAATCCCGAAGTTTGTAGAGATCTGATCTTAGTTTAATAGGTTTATTGATAGTTATAACAAACCAGTCATGGTGGGGCTTAGGCAGATCTCAAATGACTGCAGGTAGATAATAGATAAATTACAGATAACTTGGCTGTTGTATAACTAACAAACTGCATACTAGCTTACAAAGGAAGCCAGAGAGTATTTTATTTAGAGATCTCAAGAGATTTTTTTTTCCTTTGGGAGCAAGCCAAGGAAATCTTAAATAAATTAGTGAAAGGTAGACTCATCTGGATTTAGTATGACCATTTGCAGCTGTGACTAACGAAAGACAGTATTTTGGAATTGGCACCATCCTGACTGTTCTCGGTAAGTGATAATACTGTTGCCAATTTCTATAACCCCTTTAAGGGGTTATAAGTCTAATTGAGCGTATTTAAAGAAAATGAATAAATTATTGATATACCATGGCTCTAAAGCAAATGTAATGTATGTAAAATTGGATGACACATATGGAGAGCAGATTAAAACAGATTGAGATTTTTGAGATTAGAGCAGATTTTTTTTTTTTTAAATGTAAAAATCATGTTTAGGTTTTTAAATTCAGGTTGCCATTGCCAAGTGGTGGCACCTTCTGTTAAAAATATTTGATTCTAAAGCAAAAAGCTGCATAAATGCAAGAACTCAGGGTAACACTCTCTGCCTGGGTGCTTGGGATAATTGTGAATAATGTCTGCACCCAAGCTGAATTGTTACTTAATCAAGACACTAAAAGGTTTAAAAAAAAAAAAACTTTGAGGGGAATTTACTAAAACTGGAGCAGCTCTGCATAGAAACCAATCAGCTTCTAGTTTTTACTGTAATAATTTAATTGAACAACCTGAAATTAAAAGCTGATTGGCTACCATGCACAGCTACACCAGATTCTGAATGCGCAAGTTTTAGTAAATCTCCCCCATAATGTCTTATATTATTGGTGAAACTCTTCCATCCAAGTGCTCTTTTCTTGTAAACAGATTCAATAATAGGCCAGCTGACAGATCATATCCAAAGTGTAGAAAACTCTTTAAAAAAAGATTTAATGAACAAGTGAGGCTGGAAACGAACATGTGGCTGATAGAGGTTATTGTATTTAGCATGTAGGCTTAGTGCTTTGTCCTAAGTCATTATATAAATGTGTATAATGCTTTGTGCATGCTGTGTGATTTTTACACATGGTTCATCTAGTTGTATATTAATTAGATCGTGAATCTGGCATTCACCAAACATTCACTGCAGGTGAATTTTCCTAGTGCATGTGTTTTAAATGACAGTGATTCATTCACCACTAGTGAATGTTTGATGAACTTCACATTCACTTCTTTATAAATACACCCAGTGCATGGGTTAGAGATCAAGTCATGCCTTGATGGTCTCAGAAATCCTCAAGCAGGTCCTTTAGGTGTGCAAGCATACACAAAAATACCACTTACCAGACAAAAGAAAAGAAAAAGGTTGCTTTTTTTTGTAAAGCCTTTAGCCTTAAACTAAAACTGATATTGCACTTTTGCATCAATGGTAGCGGGCCCTAATACCAACTAACTTGAAAATTCTCTTAGTAAAAGCTCTTGATTCAGGCCACTCCATTAGATTCTCACTCCTCCTGCTGCTATTTCTATTGCAGAATAGAATAGAATAGTTTGAAAAAAAAAACGGTAGAATACAATCACTTCATAACTGGCAGAGCAGTTGGGCATAGCTGATAAATCAGAAGGCAACTCATGGTCACCCAATGTATCTTATGTAAATCCACCTAAACATGGTCACCCAAAGGCATCTAATGTGAATCCACCTAAACATGGTCACCCTATAGTATCTCATGTGAAGCCACCTAAACATAGTTACTCAATGGCATCTCTTTGACTCTCATGAGATGTCATTGAGTGACCGTGTTTAGGTGGATTTACCCATAAACCTGGACAGGCTGTAGAGTAAAATAGATTTTTTTTATATTATTTTTATGCCTTCTAATATCTTAAACCTCCACTAATCCAGGATTGTTTTATTATATAGAAATGCATAGTTATATACTTTATACAGATTTCATAAATGTTTAGCAGTGAAGCTCCACTACAGCCTTCAGCCTAGCTTGGTTTATGACAAGCTGGGCACTTTTTAGCATGTCTGGGTGAAGCTGTTTTTGTAGCTTTGTGTATTATGGTGATGACGGGGGGAGCACTGTATTTTAAAAAATAGCAGGGCCTTTACAAAAATCGACCCATCTGTCAGTTAACAATATTGATATGTTTAAGGTTTGAATGTTGCAAGACAGAGGACACTATAGGTACACCAATGCTAGGGAGTTCATGGAAGAGCACAGAGGATGCTCACGGTTGACCCCAAGCGTTTAAGGCATGGTTTTGGCAAAATTGGTAAAATTCCATTCCTAAATTTGCCAAGAAACTGCAAGTCTCAGCAAACCCATCCATTCAGTCTAGCAGGGCATTTGAGGACTTGTAGTCCTCTATCATCTACAGGCTCAGAAGTTTTATAAAAATCCTTTCTACCACCATAATGCTCTTTTGAGGTTTACCACCAATGGCCCCTCACTGTGTCTAGCTCCGCAGTGATTTTTGGAAGAGGCACTGTTCTCCATGTGCTGGGTAAGTCTGCAGATTTCACTCTGTTGTACTCTTCATTTTGTGAAAAACATCATCTTTTTTAAGACTAGATTTGAGAGATCTCAGCTCAAAAAGTAGGGGAGAGTTTTTATATGCTGAGCTCTGACCTGTGAGCTCTGGGAATCAATTAGAATTTGGGGTTGGCATCACGCTTTCAGTGCTTGGTGAGTAAAACAAAAAACAAAGTTTACATTTTGTTATTACATATGATGGTGCTTTAGAATGTGAATATTACTAATAATATTATTAATATGATTATTATAATTATTATTGTAAATATTACTAATAATATTATTAATATAATTATAATTTTAATATTATGTAGTATGTGTTATTTTGTTAACATTTTCTGTATTTGATATTTATACATTTATTTATATGCTGATCTTATTTAGATGTAACATAAGCCTTATGTTTAGAAAAAATAAGGGTTTGCCATTAAAAAAAACACTGTTATGAGTAAACTGTACATGATATTCAGAAGGCTGTTTTCTGTAAATGTAGCTTCAAAATAGTAGAGTAGTACTGGAGTACTGTAAGTCATCAATTAATACAGCAGGTTTGGAGTTTAATTGATAACATTTATTGGCTAACTGGTAAGCTATGATATATTACATTTTTGCTTTTTGGGTTTAGATACACTTTAATATCAAACAGATGCAAGCTTGGGAGATTCCCTAGGCTCCTTCTTCAGGCTTTATACAAATAAATTGTTTAAATCCCTGATGTCCAACTTGCGGCTCGGGGGCTGCATACGTCTCTGACCATCTCTCGTATTATGTCCACAGACTCTACCATCTGTTGTATTATGTCCATAGTTTCTGACCACCTCCTTTATTATGTCTGCAGTCTCTGACCATCTTCTGTATTGTGTCTGCACTCTCTGACCATCTTCTGTATCATGTCCAAAATCTATGACAATCTTCTCTATCATGCCCGTTTGACTGTATTATGTTGTGTATCTGCTGTCTCTAACATTGAATACTCGCTGAATTTTGATTATGGCCCTTTTGGTGATGTCGAGGGCTGCACTTGAGGCTCCTCATACCAAGAAAGTTGACAACCACTGGTATGAAGCCAAAAGAAGGGATTAAGCACACCCATAAGCTTGCATCTCTAATAACTTAAAGGGGGATTTACTAAAACTGGTGCACACAGAATCTGGTGCAGCTCTGCATAGAATCCAATCAGCTTCCAGGTTTTTTTGTCAAAGCTTAAAGTGATTGTAAAGCTCTATTTTTTGTATTTGTTTTTAATTAAAATAACAAACATGTCATACTTACTTGCTCTGTGCAATGGTTTTGCACAGAGCAGCCCCAATCCTCCTCCTCTCGGGTCCCCTACTGGCACTCCTGGCCCTCTCCCCTGCCAAGTGCCCTCAGAGCAAGCTGCTTGCTCTGGGGGCACTCATGCGTGCTTGCTCCCAAGCCAGCCTTGTATGTCCATAAGACATACAGGGTGCAGCTCAGCCCCAACCCCAGCTCCCTCCTCACTGGCTGTGATTGATAGCAACAGGAGCCAATGGCTCCCGCTGCTGTGTCTCAGCCAATGAGGAGAAAGAGACCCAGAAAAGCCGAGGCTCTCGTGCACAACGCTTGAGCAGGCCCAGGTAGGTATTAAGAGGGGCTAAGGGGGTGCTGCACACTGAAGGTTTTTTACCTTCATGCATAGATTGAATGGAGATAAAAAACCTTCAGCCTTTAGAACCACTTTAAGGCCCAGTTCACACTGATGCGACAAGCGCTCCGAGTTTGGAGCACATGTCACATCAGCACTTGCACCCCATTCCGTGCAATGGAATTGTTCTAATCAGTTCCGGCTTAACTGTTCAAGTCGCTCCGGCTTAAATAAATGTACCTGCACTACTTTTGGTCCAACTTCAGTACGACTTGCATTGACTTCTGTTAATAAAGTCACATGCAAGTCATGCCAAAGTCCCTTTGGGATTAGGCTTCAAAGTTGTGCGGAAGTCGCGGCAGTGTGAACCAGGGCTAATTGAACAAGCTGAAGTTAGAAGTTGAGTGGTTACAATGCACAGCTGCACCAGATTCTGTTTGCACCAGTTTTAGTAAATCCCCCCCCAAAGTGTATCTAAACCCAAAAATGTAATAAATTGCAGCTTACCTAACCTTAAATGTGGTGGCTGTATTATTTTATTTTAGGCTTTTTTCCCTTTATTTTCAACTGGCAATCTGACCAGAAATCTGTTTTTTTTTTTTTATTCCTTTTAACCGACTAAGCTGTCCAGCAAAATTGGCACTTAAAGGGTTAAGATAAACCACTGACTTTTATTTATTCATTTATGTAAAACCTTTATCCCAAATAAAAAATTGTCTCTCCTGCCCATTCCAGAGATTTCCCACATAGCAGGACTTTAGAGTAAATCGCTTTAAAATGAGGTGTAATCCCCTCTTTCAGATTTTTCATTGTTTTCTTTGTTGGAGACACAGCGGGAAGTGAGAGAGAATGTTAAAACGTGATTGGAAATCTCCTCTTAGACAGTTGTTACTGGATCGGGTGCCTGCACCTCTTGTTCTGGTGGTGTAAAATCTTGACTTCCTCTTGTTTCCCATCTTGGAGATACAACAGGAAGAGAGGAAAAAAAGGTGAAGGGTGAAGGAAAATCCACTTTTAGACAGTCGTGACCAGAATAGGTGTCCCCTCAACTCTTGTTCTGGTGGCAATTGTAAAAAAAAATGGATTTCCCCTTATTTTCTGTCTTGAAAATACATCAAAAATGGTGAGAAGTGAGGGGAAATCCTATCCTAGACAGTTGTGACCGGAACAGGTTCCCTGCACCTACTGTAAAACATGTACCAATTGTAAAAATTTAGATTTCCTGTTGTTCACTGTCTTGGTGATGCAACAGGAAATGGCAAAAAGGGAGTACAAATCTCCTCTTGGGACAGTCGTGACCAGAAAACGTGTCCCCTCACCTATTGTTCTGGTGACAACTGTAAAAATGTGGATTTCCCCCCATTTCCTGTCTTGGAGATACTGCTAAAAGATAGAAAAAATTGTGAAAATTGAGGGGAAGTCCTCTCTTAGACAGTTGGGAGCAAAAGATGTGTTCCCTCCCCTCTTGTACTGGCGGCAACTGTACTATTTTGGATTTCTCCTCATTTCCTGTCTTGGAGATACAACAGGAAGGGAGAGAAAACGATGAAAAGTGAAGGGAAATCTCCTCTTAGACTGTTGTTACTGTCCCCTCAACTCTTGTTCTGGTGAAAACTGTGAAAATGTGGATTCCCTCCTGTTTCCTGTTGTAGAGGTACAACAGGAGGAGAGAAAATAATGTTGGCAAGTAAGGAGAAATCCCCTCTTAGACAGTGGTTGCTGGGGGGGGGGGGGGGGGGGGAGGCTGGGGACCCTGCACCTCTTGTTCAGATTGCAACTGTAAAAAATTGGATTTGCCCTCATTTCCTGTCTTGGCGATCCAAAAAAAAGAGAAAAAAATGTTGGAAATGAGGGGACATCCTTGTTTGGGCAGTTGTAGTCAGAGCAGGTGTCCCCTTACCTCTTGTTTTGGTGACAACTGTAAAAAAATGTATTTTCCCTCATTTTCTGTCTTGGATATATGACAGGAAGGGAGAAAAAATGGTCCAAAATGAAGGGAAATCCCCTTTTTAAACAGTTGTGACTAGCACTGGTGTCTCCTCACCTCTTGTTCTAGTGACAACTGTAATGTGGTTTCCCTCCATTTCCTGTCTTGGAAATATAACAGGATAAAATGTAAAAAGTGAGAAGAAATCAGAGACATTGTGTCACCTCATCTCTTGTTCTGGAGACAACTGTAAAATGTTGGATTTCTCCTCATTTCCTGTTTTGGAGATACAACAGGAGGAGAGTAAAAAAAAATGGTGAAAAGAGAGGAAAAAAACCCTCTTGGAACAGTTGTGACCAGAATAGGTGCCCCCTCTGGTGGCAACTGTAAAATGTTAAGTTTCCCCTCATTTCCTGACATGGAGAAACAGCAGGAAGAGAGAGTAAATGTTCAAAAGTGAGGGGAGATCCCCTCTTGGACAGTTGTCACAACTGCAACATTTGGGATTTCCCTTGGATTCTGTCCTAGAAACACAAGAAGCAGTGACAGGAGCTCTCTCCAAAGTTAGAGAAAATCCATTTTGTACCCAGAAAAGGCATCCCCATTGGATGATTTCCCTCACCTACTAATCCAGTGACAACTTTAAAATGTTGGATCTCCCATTAATTTCTGTAACAACGGTCACTAGGACTAATAGAGAGGGGGAATCTCACTAGCGAGGACACAGACAGCAATATAAGCTCTAATCCTTTCACACTCCATCCAAAAGTAATGGCAATGTATACAGTTTAACATATCTGTATGTTCTATGTCTACTCTTACAAGACAGCCATAGTGAATTCCTATATTTTCTACTTTTCTTCAAAGGAGAAGGTGAGAAACAGATAAATCCCAACGTCACAATCTTTCTTCCAAACAAAAAAGAGTTAAAAGAACACAACCTCATCTCACTGGTCTGTGTGGCAAGTGGTTTCTACCCAGAACATGTACGGTTACATTGGAGTGTTAATGACATACCAAGAAATGACCTGTACCAAAATGTGGTGAGCAACATTAGCGACACTTTTTTCACCAGCAAACGCCTCACTCTGACAAGATCTGAATATTTCAACACAGACAACACCTTCAAATGTGAGGCAGGCTTCATTGGAGACAGCAGTGTTGCATCTGCTGTGATTAGGGGAGAATCAGGTATGTAAAACTGGCACAGAAACAAATGATTTTAGGAATCATAAAATGTATGCTTGGTCAAAAACAAAATTGCAATAGTGAAGGCTCCATGCCTTTGAGCAGCTACAATACATGGCTAAAAGGTTTGTGAATGCCTGACCCTCACACCTATGTGGGCTTGCTGGTCATTCCATTGTAAAATCATGGCCATTACCATGGAGTTGCCCCCTTTCCTTTAAGGGTATAACAGCCTCATCTCTTCTGGGAAGACTTTCCATAAGATTTTGGAGACTGTCAATGAATGCCTTACAATCATGCCTATATGAGCTTGTTGGTCATCCCATTCCAAAACCATGGCCATTGATATGGAGTTGCCCCCTTTCCTCTAACAGCCTCCACTATTCTGGGAAGATTTTTCATTACATTTTTAAAGGTGTCTGTGGGAGTTTGTCCCCAGTCAGCCAAAAGAACATTTTTGAGGTAAGGTACTAACGCTAAACAAAGAAGAACTGGCTTGCAATTGATGTTCAATCTTTCAAAAGATGTTTAATATGGTTGAGGTCAGGACTCTATGCAGGCCAAAACTGATACCAAGTCAAATTTAGGCACTGACATTGCTTACTGTCCTGCTTGCCGCAATGTCTACGTCAGGAACTGGTAAGTGTTTCTTCTACCAATAACAGCCTCTGTTTCTTTAACCCCCCTGGCGTTGTTCCCGAGTCTGGCTCAGGGTGGATTTTCAATACCAAAAGCGGTATCCCCAAGCCAGACTCGGGATTGCATCGCAGGATCCAGGAAGAGTTTACTTACCTTGTCCCCTGAATCCTGCGATGTCTCCCCGCTGTGATCTGCGAGCCGCCGTGTCTCGCTCGATTCACAGTGCCGAGCTCCGTTCCCTGCGAGCGTTGCGACGCACGGGGACGGAGTTCGGCGGCAAATTCAAACAGTAAAACACACAGTATAGATACAGTACACTGTAATCTTACAGATTACAGTACTGTATCAAATAATTACACGTCCCCTTTGCCCCTAGTGGTTTCTCCAGTGTCCTGCATGCAGTTTTATATTTTAAAAACTGTTCTTTCTGCCTGGAAACTAGAGATTGTCCATAGCAACCAAAACCGTCCCTTTACATCAAAAATGGTTTTAGACCAGCTAGAAAACAGCGATAATAAATTAGAATCACTTGCAGAATTGAGCGATAGTGATTTGTGGGGAAATCTGTCACCAAACATTAAAAGTAACAAAAGCGACAATTCTGCAACTGAGCAAATTTCAGTGTTTTTGATTTGATTACATTGTTGAATATTTTTTATTATTATTATATTATTATTTGTTATAATTATTTATAGTTATTTATTATATTATAATTTTTTATTTCGTTTTTCAAACTTTATCATACCCGGGATGTCTACTAGACTCTTGTTTGGACAGATTTAGGTGAATTATTCCTAAGAATTACAGGCCTACAATATAAAACGCCAAATTTCTGTGCAAAATAATGGTACCGCTTTCAGCACCTAAAATCTGAAATAATCATACCGCCAGAAAGGTTAAGGCAACATGGCGTACCACTACTTGGTTGCACCCAGGTTTTAGTACACACTTCTATAGTTTCTGGAATGGTGCCATGGGGACTTAGTAAAGATAACAGAAAAGGATATCTGTAGTCTTGAGGCAGATCAGGTATGGGTTGTAGAGGTGCAGGACAGCATCCATGTGAACGTCCAGAGGTTTGTGGTGGTCTGAGCAGGCCATAATTAAAAACATTATCCTGAGTGCTGAGGTCAAGGCAGGCAGAGAAAATTGTGGTCCAGAAATGGTTCCGTGGTCAGGGCAGGCAGCAGGTAAGAATATTCCAGAAAATAGCATGTGGTCAAGGCAATCCAAGAGAGTAGTCCATATTCCAGGTAGGGGTCAGAAAGAGGAGTCCAATGACAAGACTTAATGGGCAGGGACAATGAGGCAAGACAGAGTAGGGAGTCAGGTAGCAAGATGCTATCACAAGCTCAGAACCCCAGGCTTGCAATGCTCAAAGAGAGTGCCACTGCCAATTGGGGGGAGAAGTCAAAGGAGGGGATGTATGGACATAAGCAATCAATGCAGTAGAGGCTAGGCAGATGGATCCATCGTGGGGATGCCTTCCAGGGAGTGCAAAGGGGGCATTTCTGAGCATTCAAAATGCAAGTTAGGTGACTGAGCAGCGCGCTGCAGAGTAGGAGCACGGGTAAGTCTCATGTACCTAGCACTTGCATTTGAAAAATATTAATTTATATGCATCTATTATATCAGGAATCAATTTTTAAATGTAAGTACCCCAATTTGACTTGGTGTCAGCATCTTGCAGTCCCTGTACAACACAGCTCAGACTCAGAGAAGGAAAAAGCAGTACAGAGAGACTAATCAGTTGCGCTATATGTTCTTGTAGGAATATGCTGATAGGAGGAGAGAGTAGATTGAAAGGGAGATGAGCATACCAGCCTTCAAAAGTCTCCCCTAGATGTGTAAAAATGTGATTATAATTCAAATATAACACTGATGCATAAAATATGATTTGGTTAATACTGCTTTAGGTTACCTATAAATTGCTGATAGTAATTTACTCTGTTCTTTTCGTTGCAGGTTGTGGTGTTTCTAAAGGTAAGTGATCTTTTATTGAATTTCTTCTAGAGTACCGAAAATGAATTCTTTTGTAAGTTGGACTGAAGTCCAATATTTAGTTTGATAAATTGGAATCCCATCTGTATTTCATTACTGTCTTTGTGTCATTGGAAGATTTCCTATCTCTTCCAGGTTGGTAATTAGGGCAAATCTCCCCATCAGGGATACAGATAGCCACCTGACACTGATTAACCTTCCCCACACCATCCAAAGCTCAATCTATATTTGACATGGAGTCAAGTAGTACTCCCTCCTCCGAGTTGCTTTTGATCCCCTGTTATCTCTACTGCTGCTTTATTTTCAAAACACATACTCACAATTACAGTGACTCCAGCGTTGCCCCACCGCAATCTGCTTTTCGGGTCACACACACTGGGTCCCCCACCACCATCTTGGTCCTCTACAGCTGGTTGCCTCTTCAGGGTGCAGGTACCCAGCTACTGGTGAAATGTTAGGCTGCCCTCTAACACTCCTGCCTCCCAGCCCAGCCAGTGAGCCCAATCATGCAGCCTCCTGGGCAGGGGCAGACTGATAACTCATGGGGCCCCCGGGCAATAGGAGATTATGGGGCCCCCAGGCAATCAGAGATTATGGGGCCACACAGTATACACACACACACACAGTATACAATCACACAGTATACACATACATGTACACACAGTATACACAGACAGATGTAAAAAAAACAGATTTATACATACTATCCCTGGTTTTACTGAGGCTGACAACCCTGATGGGGCCCCCTAGTGGCCCAGGGCCCTCGGGCAGTGCCCGAGTCGCTCAATGGTCAGTCCGCCCCTGCTCCTGGGAGATGTGATGCAAGTATCTCGGGAGGCTCCAGGACAAGGTATATGTCCTGGGCCAAGGTGGTGGCAGGTTCAATGAAGAATATTTAAAAAAAAACAAGCTCAGGAAAAAAAAAGCAAGGTTTAGTTTGTGGGGGAAGTGTGTTTAAATAGAACTGACTCCCTTTTGGGAGTTAAATTCTAGAGGTGCACCGAATGGAAATTTTAGTGCTGAAACCGAAAATGCAGAATGCACTTGGCCCAAAACCGAAAATGACAGATTTAAAAAAATCTATTTATTTTGAAATATAATTGTATTATATTGAACTTTTTAATTAATATCACAAATGTAAATTTATGATTCTATTGTCGGTCATTATTGGCACCTTTTGCGCAAGAAACGCTCAAGAAAAAAGTATCCCTTTAAATTCTGTGTATGTCTTCACACTGGTTCCTTGCACTTCACTGTGGTTTTAAAAATCCTGCTTGCTACATTTAGTCGGTTAAAAAAAACCCTGCACCTTCCTGCTTAAATGATTGCATCTGCATGGATGACACATTGGGAGCAGCAGATGTGTCCTTGCAACCACTGCATGCCAATTGACAGCAATGGGACTGTCTGGTATGCACAGGTCTTACATAGGGTACAGATTCATATGCCCCAAGTGAAGAAGACCTTACACTCAGTGGTACCAGATGCCAAATAGAGAATAGAGTCCCTATCAGGGACACAGAATATCAACATAGTGATGTTGACAGGTAGACCCCTAACTTGGTTCTCCAAATGATAAAAGCATTACTATAATCTGGAGGTATTACTATGTGCCCCCATTGCCTGCTCTCAAGGCAGGACTAGGAGATTAGGTTGGAGGAGAGTTAGGTGCAAATGCCAATGGGTTTCATAGAAAGTCATTACCAATAGCAATGACTTATAATCTCCCTAGAACTGCCATGGTAATATGCACGTGTATGAAAAAGGTGCACGTATTAGTATGACAGGTGGGCTTAGAGGTATAGGACCCAACTGGTAATGGTAATACACTTTTTTTTTTACTTTAAATCACACTCGGGGTTAAAGAAAAGCATTCCAATGTTTTCTTTTCTTTCCAGAGACTTACACCATGTACATAAACCAGGGGAAGATTTCCTATATCATGGTTCTGTTCAAGAGTGGTCTGTATGCTCTGATCGTCCTGGCTATCATCTGGAGGAGGAAGGTGAGTGTTGGGGAGATGACGGGGTTCTGATAAGGGTGCGGGACTTGTGAATCACCATTGTCTGGAAAGGAGAATGGTTTGTCTTGCCGATGAGTCAAAATAAAACCATCTCATGAGACAATAACAATTCTATGTTACCGCCGCCTGTACTCTAGAGGAAGCCACAGAAATTAAAGTGCAAAAATCTAATTTTCAGTATGTTTGGCATCATGTCTCACTGTACGCAGTTCTCCTCACAGTGTATGTAAACCCTTTGCTTATTTGCTCCCTTTTGGTCTGTTATAAGAGTTGTGTTATAGCTGTACTATTTCTCTTAGTATGGCCCCTTTCACACCAGCAGACTGATTGGGTCCACCTGTCAGTTATTCAGGTGGACCCGATCAGACCACCCATTGTTCTCTACGGGGAGGCGGATGTCAGCGGACATGTGTTCGCTGACACCCACTGGGCATCCAACTCGATAAAATCCGCTGAAAACAGACATATGGCGATACATACGTCCAGCGGATTGGATGACAATCAGATGGAAATGAACATGCAGTCCCTTTCTATCCAACCACCCCATAGAGAACATCGGGGTGTGTCCATGTCCGCTCTGCTTATAGAAGCAGACAAAGACATGTCATCTGCCTGCTCATCGGGGATCAGCAGAGAGATCCCCCGCCAAGCAGGTGGATTCCACTTGGACAGATCCGCTCCATGTAAAAGGGGCCTACAGATGTTCTTTAAAACAGTTCTTCAGCCTTTTTGGAAAAAATAAAAATAAATGTCTGTATAAATACTAGCTGCTGACTTTTAATAAAAGGACACTTACCTGTCCAGGGATCCAGCGCCGTGTTCACCCGAACCACTTTTATGCCGGTCTTCGGGACCTCGGCACCAGCATGTTTACTGTGGGAAGCCAGCTGTGACTCCTTGCGGCTTCACAGATGGCTGCCCACTGTGCATACATGAGCCACGCTTCGCTTTGTGAATGGTCTTGCAGCCTTCTGGGACCTGTGACATGTCCCAGAAGGTTTCAGGGAGAGGGAGAACTTCTGGTTGATTGCTGCGGCCAAAGTGGGAGCGGGTACTTGTCAAAAGTAGACTTCACACAGCACAGCCAGGAACTCCTCTGATTTTCCGTTTCCCCCAACAAGTGGAAAAAGTAGAAGGGGGGAGGGGGGCATAAAACGGAACTTACCCTTTAGGGTGAAGTTCCGTTTTAAAGTGTAAATGTATATTGCCGTATACAAGTCCATAATGTGGTGACTGCATTCATTTTCTTTCTTTTAGGGCTCTATTTTTTTTACCTGGTAATCTTTCTAGTAACACACTCCCTGTCCTAGGTGACAACACTCACTCGCTGCACTGTTTCTATGGAGTGTTGTCACCCTAGAACAGGAAGTATGTTAGGCTAAGTTCACACTTTCAAAAAACTCTAATGCCCCGTACACACGGTCGGATTTTCCGATGGAAAATGTCCGATCGGAGCGTGTTGTCGGAAATTCCGACCGTGTGTGGGCTCCATCGGACATTTTCCATCGATTTTCCGACACACAAAGTTGGAGAGCAGGAGATAAAATTTTCCGACATTCCGATCGTGTGTACACAAATCCGACGGACAAAGTGCCACGCATGCTCAGAATAAATAAAGAGATGAAAGCTATTGGCCACTGCCCCGTTTATAGTCCCGACGTACGTGTTTTACGTCACCGCGTTCAGAACGATCGGATTTTCCGACAACTTTGTGTGACCGTGTGTATGCAAGACAAGTTTGAGCCAACATCCGTCGGAAAAAATCCATTGATTTTGTTGTCGGAATGTCCGAACAAAATCCGACCATGTGTACGCCCTATAACTCTAACACTAATGCCCTGTACACACGTTCGGATTTTCTGACGGAAAATGTGTGATAGGACCTTGTTGTCGGAAATTCTGACAGTGTGTAGGCTCCATCACACTTTTTCCATCGGAATTTCCGACACACAAAGTTTGAGAGCTTGCTATAAATTGTCGGAAATTCCAATCGTGTGTACACAAATCCGACGGACAAAGTGCCACGCATGCTCAGAATAAATTAAGAGACTAAAGCTATTGGCTACTGCCCCGTTTATAGTCCCGACGTACGTGCTTTACGTCACCGCGTTCAGAACGATCGGATTTTCCGATAACTTTGTGTGACCGTGTGTATGCAAAACAAGTTTGAGCCAACATCCGTCGGAAAAAATCGATGGACTTTGTTGTCGGAATGTTCGATCAATGTCCGACCGTGTGTACGGGGCATTACACTAATCCATGCGCCTATAGCATAAACGTACGCTTTTTATGTGCTTAAGGCACTTTAAAAAACGCACCCAGATGCCCTGCAAGTGATTTTATTTTATGAAGGTTTTTTTTTTTCACCTTACTGATATATGATAAAGTTTTTTTTTTCCCCCGTCTAGTCTAACAATTTAAAGTGGTTCTAAAGTCAGAAGGTTTTTTATCTTTTTTTTTTTACAAGAAAGAATGTTTTTTATCTTAATGCATTCTATGCATTAAGATAAAAGACCTTCTGTGTGCAGCAGCCCCCCTCCCCCCTAATACTTACCTGAGTCCCATCTCAATACAGTGATGTTGCACGAGAGTCTTGGCTGTCCAGGACTCTCCCTCCTCATTGGCTGCGACAGCAGCGGGGCGCCATTGGTTCATGCTGCTGTCAATCACAGTCAGTGAGCTAATGAGGAGGGAGTAGGGGCCGGGCTGAGGCATGGCTCCGTGTCTGAATGGACACACAGAGCAGCGGCTCGGCTTAGGTGCCCCCATAGCAAACTGCTTTATTTGAGGGCACTCTGCAGAAGGGAGGGGCCAAGAGTACTGAAGAGGAGGATCTGGGCTGCCCTGTGTAAAACCGCTGCACAGAGCAGGTAAGTATGACATGTTTATTATTAAAAAAAACAAAAAAAAAACAAGACTTTAATATCACTTTAAGAGTTATCCAGCTTTGCATACCCAACTGGTCACTAGGGATGAACTTGGGTTTGGTCTGAACCCGTAAGGAAACTGTCAGTATTGGGCCAATCTCCTGCATGAAGGGGATTCCCCGCAACGTAGCTACAAGCAAAACAAAGGGATGAGGATGCTTGTAGCATCATTGACTAATGTGGCCAATGTGGCCTTATTAAGTCTTCAATGCCATAATCATTCCCCGCCACCCCCAGTGGTACATCAGCTGTGAGATGGGGAATCCCCCACCCACAGGTGACTGCCCCAGTAATGACAGCTGCCTTCTGGGCTCGACAGACTGTAGGTGTGGACAAAACCCAGTCTCAGTCCTACTGGTGTCCAAACAGCAGCTCTTCGATCTGTGTGTCAAAACTTTGCTGTAGGTTCTGACTGGTCATTCTTTGGGCCAAGAAGAAGCTCCTAATGTCAAAAGTATGGCGATTCTGCTCCAAGCCCAGACTGGAACTTCAGAAATGCTGAGTTAGATTTTTTTTTTTTGTGCAACAGAGATGGTATATTGACTTGTGTTTATGCTTCCTACTTTAGGTTCTCTCAGGATCTTGCTAGAGGATCACCCTGAGAATACAATTTTGATGCAGCTTCAATGCACAATGCACGCTTCACATGCAAAGTATATATGTTCAGCCTTACAAGGGAGTGAAGGTCAGCGGATCCAGAAAGATGCCTATGACCTAGGAGACACAATGACGGATCCAACATTGAAAACCCCTGGGGCTAAACAGCTGTGCAATTCTTTTTGTCGTTTGTGCTATTTATTGGTGTGCAATATTTACTTGTCAATAAATAAGAGTTTTCTGCATAAAAATTGTCTATTGGTTTTCTATATCTATTGTACATGCCAAGAGGTTAGAGCCGCCTTTCCTAACTTTTTGACCCCAGAGGAACCCTTAAAGTGTTACTAAACCTAGGACTCTGCATTCACTATATCTGGTCTCCCACAGTACACAGAACATGGAGATGCAATTATTTTAATAAATATAAACTGCTGAATATCTTTTCTCATCAGCAGTATATAACAATCTTGTGACTTCTATCAGTGTCTGGTTAAAGCTTTTAGGAGGAGTTTTCATTCTCCTCTGACTTTCCTATGAGGCTGCATGACCCCTGACCCTCTGTCTGGATAGTGCGTAACCCCTTAGATTCCACAGTGAGTATAACAAGCATGCTTTACTGCATATACAGACTGATTTTACTGTTGTGGGTTTAGTAACACTTTAAAGTAATTTTATAATAATGCCCAGAAAAGAACGAAAGAGAGGATTCCTTACTTTGCTTGTCAGAGGCAGTGCTAATTTTGACATCAGATTTCAATTTAGTTTTAGTCATAATCTTTTGACTAATATGCTATTTTAGTTTTAGTCGTAACTTAGTGATCTGAATTGTTTTAGTTTGAGTTGTATTTTAGTCAACTAAAATCTAATAAGTTTAGTTAACCACTTGACCTCTGAAAGGTTTGCCCCCCTTCCTGACCAGGCCATTTTTTACGATACAGCACTGCGTTGCTTTAACTGAGAATTGCGCAGACATGCAATGCTGTACAGAAATAAAATGTATGTATATTTTTACCAACAAATAGAGCTTTCTTTTGGTGGTATTTGATCACCTATGCATTTTTAATTTTTTGCGCTACAAACAAAAAAGGAAGACAATTTAAAAAAATCTATATATTTTTTTTATTTTCTGCTATAAAACATATACAATAAAAAAATGTTGAAAATCAAATTTCTTCATAAATTTAGGTCAATATGTATTCTACTACATGTCTTTGGTATAAAAAAAAAAATCTCAACAAGCGTATACTGATTGGCTTACGTGAATGTTATAGGGTCTACAAACTATGGTATATATTTCAGAATTTTTTTCTTTTAATACTAATCAGCAACTTATAGAGGGACTACGATATTGCAGCAGGCAATCGGAAATTACCTGACACTTTTGACACTTTGTAGGAACCAGTGACACTAATGCAGTGATCAATGCTAAAAATATGCACTGCCACTGTACTAATGACACTGGCTTAGGGTGCCCACGTGTCCCAGATTGCCCGGGACAATCCCGCAATTAGCAGGTCTGTCCCGGGTCCCGGGCACCTTCATTCCGGGACAATACAGTGTCCCGCCATAGCGCTGGCGCTCGCTTCGCCTCCAGCTCTACCTGAGACTCTGGCCACTGGTTGCCTTCTAACCAGTGTCCTCACAGCCGTGACTCTGCCCAGCATGCAAAGCGGAGGAGAAGTTAACTTTCTCTTCCTCCGCACCTAACACTCTCCAGTCTCCACCAGGACACCTGCACTGCACTGTCTCCACCAGAACACCTGCACTGCAATCTGGGTTAGGATCTCTGTGGCTCTGCCCCTGGCTGTATCCATACCTCATACCGCAGAGTGTGCCGAAGCCGCCTCCCCCTCCTTGGCTGTTTACATGTACACAGGAGATGGAGGAGGAACACTGATCTGAGGTCTGTTGTTAAGCCTATATTATTATATGTATATAGATGGACTGAGGAGGGGGACAGGGACAGTGATCAGGAAAAATGTAAAAAAGCGCCTCCCCAGCGCATTTCCGACCCCCTTCTCTCTACTAGCACAAGTGGAAGGGGAGGGGGTCAGTACTGTGGGGGGGGGGTCTGTACTCAGTGGGGGGTCTGTACTGAGGGAAGTGGGTCAGTACTGTGGGGGGTCTGTACTTAGTGGGGGGGTCTGTACTGGGGGAGGGGGGTCAGTACTGTGGGGGTGTCTGTACGTAGTGGGGGTCTGTACTGAGGGGGGTCCATACTGAGGGGGAGTCCGTACTGAGGGAGAGGGGTCTATACTTAGTGGAGAGGGGGTCTGTACTGAGGGAGGGGGATCTATACTTAGTGGAGAGGGGGTCCGTACTGAGGGAGGGGGGTCTATACTTAGTGGAGAGGGGGTCCGTACTGAGGGAGGGGGGTCTATACTTAGTAAAGGGGGATACATACTGAGGGAGGGGGGTCTATACTTAGTGGAGGGGGTATGTTTTGAGGGAGGGGGTCTATACTTAGTGGAGAGGGGGGTATGTACTGAGTGAGGGGGGTCTATACTTAGTGGATAGGGGGGTCAGTACTGAGGGAGGGGGTCTATACTTAGTGGAGAGGGGGGTACGTACTGAGGGAGGGGGTCTATACTTAGTGGAGAGCAGGGTCCGTACTGACCGAGGGAGGTCTATACTTAGTGGAGGGGGTATGTACTAAGGGAGAAGGGTTTATACTTAGTGGAGGGAGGGTACGTACTGAGGGAAGGGAGTCTATACTTAGTGGAGGGGGGTACATACTGAGTGAGGGGGGTCTATACTTAGTGGAGAGGGGGGTCAGTACTGAGGGAGGGGGGTCTATACTTAGTGGAGAGGGGGGTACATACTGAGGGAGGGGGTCTATACTTAGTGGAGAGGGGGGGTCCGTACTGACCGAGGGAGGTCTATACTTAGTGGAGGGGGTATGTACTAAGGGAGAAGGGTTTATACTTAGTGGAGGGAGGGTACGTACTGAGGGAGGGGAGTCTATACTTAGTGGAGGGGGGTACATACTGAGTGATTGGGGTCTATACTTAGTGGAGAGGGGGGTCCGTACTGAGGGAGGGGGGTCTATACTTAGTGGAGAGGGGGATACGTACTGAGGGGGGGGGTCTATACTTAGTGGAGAGGGGGGTATGTACTGAGGGAGGGGGGTCTATACTTAGTGGAGAGGGGGGTCCATACGGAGGGAGGGGGTCTATACTTAGTGGAGAGGGGGGTATGTACTGAGTGAGGGGGTCTATACTTAGTGGATGGGGGGTACGTACTGAGGGAGGGGGGTCTATACTTAGTGGAGAGGGGGGTCCGTACTGAGTGAGGGGGTCTATACTTAGTGGAGAGGGAAGTATACGTACTGAAGGAGGGGGGTCTATACACCCAACAAATCACACGCCGCCGAAATCCTATCAACCCCGAGACTACACTCAACACCAACCCCCCCTGGTCCTTGGCAAAATTGTCCCTGAATGGCAGTTTGGAAATGTGGTCACCCTACACTGGCTGTGAAGGGGTTAAACATCTAGGGCAATCAAAGGGTTAACTGTGTGCCTAGCTGGTGTTTATGTGTACTGTGTGAGGTGCTTTTACTAGGGAAAGTAATGGAATCCATCCACTCCCCCCCTTGTCAGAATATAAACCTGCCTTGTTTACATAGGCAGATCTCAGTCCTGTGCGTTTTACCCATGATCGGCAGGTGCCGGCAGACATCTAGTGCCCAGCACCCACAGACCAGCTTCCGCTGTGATCGCAGTTAATCACAGTGGAAGTGGGCTGCTGCCGGCGTGCATGCACTCAATAGGCGGAAGTGCAGGATCACGTATGTATAAATATATTTATGGTCGGAGCCCTCTATCCAGAGACATATGAACCACATAAACACATCACAAGACTAGCAACATAAAGTAGACCTAAAGTGTGCCCTGGTCTGCTGGACGGTATGCCAAGAGAGGGGCGCATACCCTAAGAAAGTAAATGGATGTTTCTGTAGAGAAATTGTTTTAAGAGAAATACCCTGAGAAGGGGAATGGGTGGGTGGGTACCACGCACTGGAACCGACACAGACCATCATGGGTGGTCTGCTTAAATACCCCCCGGGGTCCTCCCATAATTTCAGGCCAACATACTGGCCTTCCTATTTATGGTCGGAGCCCTATGTCCGGAGAAATATGAACCACATAAACATGTCACAAGACTAACAACATAAAGTAGACCTGAAGTGTGCCCTGGTCTGCTGGAAGGTATGCCAAGAGAAGGGCGCAAAAGACTCGGTTAGGGAGGTAATTATTTATTTAAGTTTAATAACATACTACAGGGCAAGCTTGCTGAAGGCTTGTGGATTGGGGATGTATAGAGCGAAGCAAGTGGATTTCCACCTGCCCATCTTCTTGATGACGTGGTCCGGGACCCCGTTTCGTGAGGCTGCTGATGCTGCTCCAATGCGGAAAGAATGTCCAGAAAATCAGCCAGGGTCAAGGCCTAAGTAACGCAAAAGAATCCTGACATGTCTAGTGAACTGTTTGCTACTTAGAGGGCTAGTAGGGAACGGTAGTAATGGCTGTCCTCCGTGAGGTCGGACAGATGAGCTAATAACTGGTCTAGAATGGCCACGGGCACCAGGCGTTGCGAGTCTGGAAAAGTTTGATATCTACCCATACCGGACTGTTGTGTTTTAGACACCATGAGGTGCAGGAGGAAGTAACTCTGGTGGCCTGTCAGGTGGCATCTACGTTACATCTTACAACTGAGGCCGGTGACTGTGAATTCGCTGGGGCGTAAGAAGCCGTACAAAGACAGGTAGATGGCTGCTTGAATGACCAGGCTGGATAATAACCCAAAGGGGGAACGTGACAGGATGGTAGACATATCTTGGAATATGGCGCTGGTCGCAGATAAGCGTTTACTACTGATTTGGGGTTAGTTGCCTGTGAATACCGCGCAGGATGGTCTTGACCGCATGGGCAGCGAACAAAGATGGTTTGGTAGGATCTTGTAAGGAGATGAAATGCTGGATGCCAGCTAAGTAGAGTCTAATGGTATTGTGTGACAATGCCAACTGCGTTTGGCAGTATGATATGAAGGCCAGATTTTGATTGAGATCTCCTGATACTGCCCCGGGGTTTGAGGCTAGGAACCTGTCATAGATCTTCCAGGCAGTACGGTAGGCCTTGTGAGATAATGATAGATTAATAAGGCAGGTAGCATCGTGAAGGTGTTGTTTCAATCCAAGGTTAGCTGCGACCAATGTGGGATAAGAGACATGGTCAAATCAGTTCCAGGTTCCTGCGAAAAGAATGATGCAAAGTTAAAACAGGCCGGAGTATTGCATTTGCCTGGGATGTAGACGCAGAGGACATTAAATTGGTGCTGTTGGGATAGTTGCACCAGCCTGTGCAGAAAGGCCATGATGGCCAGCGACTTGGACCTGCTTTTATTTACAATACTGGCTGGGCACTTTTCTCCTGCCAGTAAATGCCAGTGAAAGGAAAAGGTTGCCAGTAAAAAATATGACTGTGACGCTTGGCCGAGACCATCCGAGTGCCTGCTACAGTGTGTTCGGACTGTGCCGGCAGTGTGTTACGTGAAATCATGGTGCAAGGGAACGGAGCGGCTGGAGCCTCATGTGCAGGTCTGCAGGATGGGAGGAAGGCAAGCCAGGAGTGGACTGAAGGAACCACCTGGCATAGAGAGAGAGGGTCACTGTGACTCAGGAGGGGACGTGTCATGCCGGTGAGGTGTCATCATCATCTGTGCTGCTGCACACTGCTGTCGGTGTCACTGTGAGAGTCAATTTCATGTGTGTGCCGCCCATTGTAATTTCGTGCCCTCTCGATTCCTGTGCCTGAGTTACTTAATTACTATATCGAAAATAAAATAAGAAATATGTTTTTGCCTTAATATCTACCTTAAATCACTTTGCTAATTTCATATTGTAATTGTTTGTAGCCTAAATACTGACATTTGCACTTAAAACTGTCTTTTTGTAACTTTTGGAATACGTCAGTAAAAACTTGACCATGCCAGTAAATTTTGGGTGTCGTGTCAGTAAATTTCAATCTGTTAGGTTGGCAACACTGTCGAGAACTGGGTTGACCGGGAACCTGTAGTAAGGTGACATAGGAAGTTTGTATTGTAAGTACCACTATATTCGTATCAGCGATGCGACCAGTTCGAACCGGGCTGGCGTGTGAGCACCGGTGGGGTTTGTTTTGTGAAGGATCCGAATCGTTGAGCCGGTGATGCGACTGGACTCGGATCGTTTGGTGAAGTTTGTATTTCCGAGGATCCGAATCGTTGCACCGATGATGCGACTAGACTCGGATCGGCTGTTGATGTTTTGTAGGCCGAGGATCCGAATTGTTGCGCCGATGATGCGACAAGACTCCGATAGGCTGTATGGTGTGAGTATGTTTGTAGGAGGTGTCGTAGGAGGTGTGGTATTTTAGGGTGAAAGGATTTGGGACATACACCACTGATGCGATTTGATTCGGAAGCGGCTGTAGTGTGAGTGGGTTACGTGATTCGTAACGTTCGTGCCTCCTAGGCAGCTAGAAACGAATGGTCCCGAGCAGAGGACTGCCTTGAGTCACGACTGGGCTCGAATAAGGTACAAATCCCAACTAACGCATACGAATACATACAAATGATATGGTGCAATTAATACGAAGCAGTGAGAATGAGGCAAGGGACTTACGACATGAGGTGACAACAGTTTTACGAAATGGGGAACATGATAGACAATGGTTTGAATGTAGACGTCTGCTACGAATCGGTTTGTAAAGAGAGATGACTCTGATACAAATTGGTTATAAATGTATAAAACTAATCTGGTGCGAACCGGTAGTAAGAAGTGTTAAATGGATCTGATACTTTGAAGTTTGTACTGCTGAGGATCCGAATCATTGCGCCGATCTTGCGACTAGACTCGGATCGGCTGTGGATGTAAGGTGACCAGGGAGCTTGTGTGCCAGATCCAAATCGTTGCGCCGATGATATGACTAGACTCGGATCGACTGACGGTGATGGTGGTTAAAGGGGCTTTCTTTGCCGAGGATCCGAATCATAGAGTCGATGCTGCGACTTGATTCGGATCGGCTGTTTGGTGAGTGCTTGGCATCCAGTAGGAGGTGTAGGGCATCAGTTAGGTGAAGTGAGTGTTCCGTAGGAGGTGTAGGGGGTCAGTAGGTGGAGTGGGGGTTTAGTAGGAGGTGTGGTGTTTGGGATGCAGGTTCGGGACCATGTGCCAGTGATGTGACCTGATTCGTAAGTGGCTTCACGTGCTATTCGTATACTTTGTATCGCCTAGTCGGCTAGATACTAGTGCCGATCGGACGGCTACCATGAGTCGTTACGTCGCAGCGGCAACTGGACTCGAATGAGGAGCAGAGCTAGGCATGAAAACATGCTAATGAGATAGTAAGACCTACGAAGCCGTAGGGGCGGTTTACGAAGGGGAACATGTTAACCAACGATTCGGTAGGAACGGTAACAATAAGTCCTACCTGCGACGGCGAGCAAGGAACGGTCAACGAAAACTTACGAACGGGGAACTGCAACACCCTGGTTCGAGAAAGCACCAACTCACGGACACACAGTGAGTTGGCAGAGTCGGCCTGGTGACGTAATACCGCGCACTGGAACCGACACAGACCATCATGGGTGGTCTGCTTAATTTCCCCCCATAATTTCAGGCCACCATACTGGCCTTTCTATATACGTGATCCTACACAGTAGGCCCCGCCCTGTTACAGTAAACCTGCTAAAGGGCGGTCCGGAGGTGGTTAATTCCCGGTTCACACTGGTGCGATGCGGGAAACCCTGTTCCCGCATCGCACCTGAATCGTACACTGGTTCACACTGACATCTGTGAACCACTGGAAGTGTCAATGTAAAGTTAACGACACCCCCAAATTGGTTCACAGATCACAGTGTGAACTATGAAATGGTACAGGAATCGGATTGCATGGGTGTGAACACCCATGCGATCCGATTGCAGTGCAGACCAAAAAAGGGTCCTGCACCATTTTGAAGCAAATGCGATGCGATTTTTGCCATATGGTTTGTATGGCTGAATTTGCATCTCACAGACATCGCATATGATGTGCACAGCAATGCGGTGCAAATCACATGCGATGTCTGATCGCACCAGTGTGAACCCAGTCTAAATTGTAATGCATTTTTTAGGCATTTCTCTAGAATTGCCAAACTCATTATATACTACTGGAGTAAAAATCTAATAACAGATTATTATTTATGGTATTAAGGTTTGAACATGAACTACAGACACAGATTTAGCCGTTGTGAAATATAACGTCCTGATAAATAAAACCAATTTCATAAACAGACAAAAATATTGCTTTTTGATAAACAGAAGTACAACATTAAAATATATTTTAAAAAAATCTCTATTGGCTGTAATGCCATTGCACATATTACCTGAATATATTACTAAAATTAAGCCCGGGTTCCCACTGTAGTGAACACAGACATGTGATTGCATGTGATTCGCACCCGCACTGCGATGCCGATCTCATTCGATGCCTGTGCAATGGATTCGCATAAAAAAGGTGCAGGGACTTTTTTTTTTCCGGCACTGGAATGGGATTGCATGTGTGTTTTCACCCATGTGATCCGATTCCTGTCCGAATCCACAGTTCACACTGCGATCTGTGGACAGTTCTGGGGGTGTCATTAACATTGTATTCACACCCGCAGCACTTCGCAGAGGACAGTGTGAACCTTCTGCGAGTCCGATGCGATGCGGGAACCAGAGCTGGAATCGTGCTGGTTCCCACATCGCTACAGTGTGAACCTAGGCTAAATATTAACCGCTTAACAACTGCCCACTGCAGATATACTGCAACAGGGCGGCCACGGATTGGTCACCGGCACCCAATGATCAGCTCCCGACATCACCGAAGAGAGTCCTGTGTAAGTAAACAAACTAACAGCAGCAATGTGCTTTTGTTTTCTCCCTGTAAAGCACATTGCTTAGTAAATACAGCACACACAGTAACACATGTTGGCCACACATTTAACCCTTTGAGCACCCCTGATGTTAACCCCTTCCCAGCCAGTGTCATTAGTACAGTGACAGTGCATATTTTTAGCACTGGTCACTGTATTAGTGTCACTGGTTCCCAAAAAAGTGTCAAAAGTCTGTTAGTGTCCGACTTTTCCGCCACAATATCGCAGTCCTGCTATGAGTCGCTGATCACCGGCGTTAGTGGTAAAAATAAATAAAAACTCCATAAATCTATCCCATAGTTTGTAGACGCTATAACTTTTGCGCAAACCAATCAATATACACTTACTGTGATTTTTTTTTTTACCAAAAACATGTAGCAGAATTCATATTGGCCTAAATTGATGAAGACATTTTTTTATTGGATGTGTTTTATAGCAGAAAGTAAAAAATATTGTTTTTCTTTTTTTAAATTGTTGGTCTTTTTTGGTTTATAGCGCAAAAGATAAAAACCACACAGGTGATCAAATACCACCAAAAGGAAAAAAGGACAGTTTTACTTAGGCACAGCATCGCACAACCATGCAATTGTCAGTTAAAGTATTCTGCGTATTCATATATGCGTACCAGAATGTAAACAGAGCTGTGCCAATAGGTGTGCAGTTTACCGTTGGCTAACAGAAGGCTCCCGATTTCTACTAATCACATTATCAGAAACCCCGCCCCACCTCCTGGCATCAGAAACCTTTTAAAGGGTGCCGGCGTTAAGAGATTAATGCTGGTCAGAGGAGAAATTCCCCCTTACCTTGGTGCCCCCTTACCTTGGTGTCCCTTACTTTGATGTCCTTTTACATTGATGTCCCTTTACATTGGTGGTGTCCCCTTACCTTGGTGTTCCTTACTTTGATGTCCTTTTACATTGATGTCCCTTTACATTGGTGGTGTCCCCTTACCTTGGTGTCCCTTACTTTTATGTCCTTTTAAATTGGTGTCCCCTTTCCTTGGTGTCCCCTACTTTGATGTTCTTTTACATTGGTGTCCCCTTACCTTGGTGTCCCTTACTTTGATGTCCCCTTACATTGGTGTCCGTTTACATTGGTGTCCCCTTAGCTTGGTGTCCCCTTACCTTGGTGTCCCTTACATTGGTGTCCCCTTACGAGATGGGCGATGACTGCTGGCAGTTTTTGGATAGAAGGACCTGCAGACTGAGGACCTCCTTCCGGGTTAAGGACATGTAATGTAATTTCTCCTTGACTCTGCGTGTGGCAAAGTAGATGGAAGCTGGAGGAAGAGAGCAGACAACTCACTTGTAAGTTTGACACAAAATATGCAATATCACATTCTTTACTCTGTGCTGTGCGTTCCCTATTCCACACCTGCTCACTCTATACTCTGCACCGTGTGTTCCCTATTCCACGCTACCTCATTCTGTACTCTGCTCTGTACATTCCCTGTTCCACACCTCATTCTGTATTCTGTGCTGCATGTTCCTTATTCCACAACTCCTTATTTTCTACTCTGCACTGTGCATCACCTATTTCACACCATCTCATTCTGTACTCTGTGCTGCACATTTCCTGTTCCCTACTGCCTCATTTTGTACTCTACACTGTGCATTCCCTATTCCACACCACCTCATTCTGTACTCTGTGATGCCTGTTCCCTATTTCATAGCACCTCAATCTGCACTCTGTGCTGCACGTTCCCTATTCCACAACACATCATTCTGTACTCGGTGCTGCTCGTTCCCTATTCCATACAGCCTCACACTATACTCTGCACTGCACGTTCCCTGTTCCACACCACCTCCTTCTATACTCTGTGCCGCACATTCCCTATTCCACACTGTTTAATTCTGTACTCTGTACTCGACGTTCCCTGTTCCATACAGCCTCAATTTGTACTCTGCACTGTGAATTCCCTATTCCACATTACATCATTCTGTACACTGCACTGTGCATTCCCTACTAATCCTTGCTACTATCCTTGCTAAGCAATGTGGATGGAGGGATCTCCACTGCCGGCTATTGTATTCAAACAGCCACAGCAACTATGGCTGCCTGGATACCCAAATAGTGATCCTATCTAATGAGACTATGGGGTTAATTTACTAAAGTCAAATAGACTGTGCACTTTGCAAAGTGCAGTTGAACTATGTAAGTGCAGTGGCTCTATGAGATAAATCTTCACTTTACAAAGAATACCCAATCACATGTAAGGAAAAAAAAGCATTTTTACTTGCACATGATTGGATGATGGAAGTCAGCAGAGCTTCTTCTCATTTACTAAGCTATGGAGCAACTACACTTTGCAAAGTGCACAGCATATTTGCCTTTAGTAAAATAACCCCAATGTGTATTTAAAACAGAAGGAGCCCCAAACAGACATTCGTGGAGTACCAGAGGCAGCAATGGTAAGGAAGCAAGGTGCAGGATATGTATCCCCTACTAACAGTATTGGGTTGATTAACTAAAGGCAAATAAGCTGCGCACTTTGCAAAGTGCAGTTGCTCCAGAGCTTAGTATATGAGGGGGAGCTCTGCTGACTTCCATCATACAATCATATGCAAGCAAAATTTCAGATTTTTTGATTTTCCTTACATGTGATTGGGCATTCTTTGCAAAGTGAAGCTTTACCTCATTTACTAAGCTCTGGAGCAATTGCACTTGTAGAGACCACTGCACTTTGCAAAGTGCGCATTCTATTTACCTTTAGTAAATCATCTCCTATAAGTCCTTAATAAAGCCAGATGGTTTGAGTTTGGGGGCTTTTCCCCCAGAGACAGTGGTCACCCAAAATGAGAGGTTTGTGTTTTTGAACCATAAGGAGCAACCAACAAATATTCTTAGAGTCTAAAAGTGTTTTAATAAGTCTGCAAATGTCAACAGGAGACAACAGCAGGCAACTAACACGCTTTGGGGTCTAAAAGAAAAAAACCTTCATCAGGGCTTTAGCCCTTGTCAGAATGTTTATAGGACTCAGAGCAAAGTTCCTTTAATAAAACACTTTTGGACTCCAAGAATGTCCATTTGGAGCTCCTTCAGCCCCTTGCATACTACGCATTTAGCCCATGTGAGTCCAATCGTGGCCTTTAAGGTGTCTGGGAAGCACAGGTACAGCAGCCAGGCTAAATAACAGCTATGGCTGGACAAGGCTGAACGCTGTACAGAGTAGCATGCGTTTAAGGGCGTATGCCTGGAACGCAGGTACAGCATTCAGCCCCATCAAGTCATAGCAGTTTTTCAGCCTGCTGTATACTTTGACAGGCCTTACGGGCACACTAAAAAGCTGGGATTGGACACACACAGGATAAACGCCTAGTTTGCATAGGGCCTTCGAATCAAAATTGGGGTTGATTTACTAAAGGCATAGGAGAGCTGTCAAACTCAAGCTATCTAGTTTTATTTATCCTATTAGTTGGGAAAACATATCCAGCACCTTGCATCTTTAGAATTTTTGCATCTGATGCAACCACTGTTTGGCCGATAAATACTTTTATTTCCAAATAATTGACATAAGCTGATTTATTCTATGCAGAAATTTCTTGCTCGCTACTAAAGCTGGCTATAATAAAAAGTGAAAACATATGTTATATGTATGCAATTAAAATATGTTTTTACCTTTTATAATAGCCAACATTAGTGAGTCCATTAGGCCAGTGAGCAGGAACTTTTTGCATATTACAAATCAGCTTATGTCAATTCGCTCTTTAGTGACAACACTCAATTCTACAGCTTGGTGAGAGTAGGCGGCTGAGGTATCTGTCAGCAGTCTTACAGGAAATGGGGAACGTTGTTTATTTTAAATCGTGACCTCATTTTAGCCGCAGCCTGATCGAGAATAACTGGCACGGAAATCTCACGCTCAGCATGTTCGCCCACATAACCCACATAGGGTGACAACTGCTCCAGCCCGAGAGCAGAAGGTGCAGGTGTGTGCATGGCTGAGCTCTGCAAATACCGAGCCTGCAGACTGTCACGGCCTTGCAGAGCATCACTGCTAATCAACTGTTGTAATTCCTCTCTTAAGTCTAAAATTAACACCGTTGTAGCCAGCTGTGGTGTTAAAAAAAAAAGAAAACTGCCCTAAAATCGCACATTCATTTTGTTTTGTTTTTTGCTATGTATTTTCCTGCGAGTCTAAATGCAAATCCTACTGCCAGACCATGTCCTCGCTCCTCCCAGATCTCCGGCTACCTGCAGATCCCCTAAACTTCCACAGTGCCTCCCAGCTCCCATAGTGGTCCACTGCGCTCCTAAACCTCCCACAGTGCCCACAGGACCCATAAGAGCACTCAGCTCCACAGCGCCACCTAGCCTCCTATTGTTGTACACCATGCCCCCTAACCTCCCACATTGCTCCCAAGACCCCCTGGGAGCCTTTAGACCCCACAGCGTTCCTCAACGACCCACAGTGCTTCCAGGACCTCTGGGAACCCTCAGCCCCTACAGCTCTTCTCAACCACCCACAGTGTGCCCAAGATCCCTTGGAAAATTCAGCACCCACAGTGCTCTTCAACCACCCACAGTCCTTCCAGGACCCCTGAGAGCCCTTAGCCCCCCACAATGCACTTCAACTGCCCATTGTGCTCTCAGGACCCCTGGTAACCCTCAGCCTCCACAGTGTTCCTCAACCACCCACAGTGCTCCCGAGACCCCAGTTAGCCCTCAGCCCTCACAGTGCTTCTCAACCACCCACAGTGATCCCAGGACCCCTGAGAGCCCTCAGCCCCCACTGTGCTCCTCAACCACCCACAGCATTGTGTACTACATATATACAATTGCCATTTTTTTTCTCCCTAAAATATGATCGTCTTTTCATCCTTTTTTTGCATTTCAATGTTACTGATCTTCTCCAGCCTCTTTCACGCACTTTATGTCTACATGCACCCACCCCAGCATTGGTCTTCCAGATGTTGTCAATGGTGGACTGTACCTATGAAAATGTTGGTTGCGTCCACCAAAAGCACATATGACAGGCTGATAACGCTCACCTCCTGCAGCTTGTCCGCAGTCTTCGGTCAACTCCTGCAGCATGCCCTCAGTCACCGGTGAGCTCCTGCCGCACCTTCATAGTCTACGATCATCTGCTGCTACTTGCCGGTCATTGGATTATCTCTGGTTGCATGGCTGCAGTCTCTGATGCCTTTTGGTAGCATTACAGTAGATGAAAATTATTTGCAGTCCTGCTGTTGGAGGCAGCACTTGAGACCCTCTTTATCAAAAAAGTTGACCACTACTGATTTAAACCATTTTGATCCAAAAAAGAAACATTAGCTGGAGATACAGCAATTTTAAAAATTCAAAATAGAGAATTTAACAGCTTCCATACTACGCGAATTCCAGCACTCCTCTCCTACATGTAAAAATCATAATTTTTTTGCTAGAAAATTATTTAGAACCCCCAAACATTATATATATTTTGTAGCAGAGACTCTAGGGAATAAAATGGTGGTCATTGCAATTTTTTGGAAAAAAAAACACTTTCATGAACAAAAAAAAACAGTAAAGTTAGCCCAACTAGTTTGTATAATGTGACAGATGATGTTATGCTGAGTAAATAGATACCTCACAAGTCACGCTTTAAAACTGTGCACTCGTGGAATGGCACCAAACTTCGGTACTTATAAATCTCCATAGGCGATGCTGATTACAGTTACAGAGGAGGTCTTGAGCTAGAATTATTGCTCTTGCTCTAACGTTCGTGGTGATACCTCACATGTGTGGTTTGACCATCGTTTACATATCTGGACGCGACCTAAGTATGCATTCACTTCTGCGTGTGAGCACATGGGGATAGGGGAGCTTTAAAAAAAAATTGTTTATTTTATTTAAATTTTTTTATTTTTACACTTACCCTTTAAAAACTATTTTTTTTAATCACTTTTTTTCCTATTACATGTAAACATCCCTTGTAATAGGAATAGTGCGTGACAGGTCCTCTTTATAGACCCCACATGTCTCCTCCAGGCTGGAAAGAGTGTAAGAGAGGAGAGGGATGGCGGTATATGGTGAGGGGACAGGAGCGCTCGGTGTCCTTGTCGGTGCTGAGAGGTTCATGTCCTCGGTGTCTTCAGAGACAGAGGGAGGTCAGTATAAAATATACACAACTTCCATTGTCTGTCTGAGGAAACCAGGAGGCATCCGGCCTAAGTTAATCATCCCAACCTGCAAAAACTAATTTCAGGGAGGTTTCAAACTCATTTCAGGGAGGTGACGATTCACGCCGGTGCCGACCCCCCCCCCCCTAAAAACAAGGCAGCCTTACCAGTGCCAATTAAATGCAGCTATACCAGTGCCCATGAAATGCAGCCTGATCACACAGGGGCTGGGCTGGTGGTCCTGGGGTCTTGCTGCTAGGGTCCGGCTGCTGGAGCTGGGGTCTGGCTGTTGGGGCCTGGGGTCTTGCTGCTGGTCCTGGAGCCTGGGGTCTGGCTGCTAGGGTCCGGCTGCTGGAGCTGGAGTCTGGGGTCTGGCTGCAGTGGAGCTGGTGAGGCATCCCAGTCAGCGAATTCAGTACAGACGCCCTTCCCACAGTGCAGACCCCTCTCCCGCAGTACAGACTCCTCTCCCGCACTACAGACCCCCCTCCCACAGTGCAGACCCCTCTCCCGCAGTACAGACTCCTCTCCCATACTCCCGCAGTGCAGACCCCTCTCCCGCAGTACAGACCCCTCTCCCGCAGTACGGACTCCTCTCCCGTACTCCCGCAGTGCAGACCCCTCTCCCGCAGTACGGACCCCTCTCCCGAAGTGCAGACCCCTCTCCCTCAGTGCAGACCCCCCTCCCACAGTACAGACCCCCCTCCCGCAGTATAGACACCTCCCCCTCAGTATAGACCCCCCCAGTGCAGCCAGCCCGCCATCAACATAGACCCCCCCCTAAGTGCAGACCCCCCCTCCATCAGCATAGACCCCCCTAAGTGCAGATCCCCACCTCCATCAGCATAGACCCCCTCAGCATATAACCCCCCTCCATCAGTATAGACCTCCCAGTGCAGATCCCACTCCCTCAACATAGACCCCCTTAAATGCAGACTCCCCCCCTCGATCAGCATACACAGGTCAGTGGAGTGTGCGGATCATGCGAGAGCGCCCCTTCACTGCGCCATTACCGCTACATGAAGATCGGAGTATTTTCTGCTCGCTCTCCATTTTGTAAATATTTTGTAATAGTAACTACTGGCCGACCACATTGAGCATATATGCCATCAATACCCTCTCAAGCGTCTCTTCTCCAGAGAGAATAAGTTCAGTGCTCGCAACCTTTCTTCATAACTAATGTCCTCCAGACCCTTTATTAGCTTTGTTGCCCTTCTTTGTACTTGCTCCATTTCCAGTACATCCTTCCTGAGGACTGGTGCCCAGAACTGGACAGCATACTCTAGGTGAGGCTGGACCAGAGTCTTGTAGAGTGGGAGAATTATATTTATTTATATTATATATATTTATATTTATCTCTTGAGTTGATCCCCTTTGTAATGCATGCCAATATTCTGTTTGCTTTGTTCAGCAGCTTGGCATTGCATGCCATTGCTGAGCCATCCACTAGGACCCCCAGGTCCTTTTCCATCCTAGAGTCCCCCAGAGGTTCTCCCCCCAGTGTATAGATTGCATTCATATTATTGCCACCCAAATGCATTATTTTACATTTTTCCACATTACATTAGGTTCTCCAACAGAGTCCTCCCTTACATTATGGTCTACCTTAGAGTCCTCCCTTACATTAGGGTCCTCCTCAGCACTCTACCTTACAATACGGTCTCCATCAGAGTCCCCATTACATTAGGGTCTCCATCAGTGTCCTCCCTTACATTAGGGTCTCAATCAGAGTCCCCATTACATTAGGGTCTCCATCAGAGTCCTCCCTTACATTAGGGTCTCCATCAGAGTCCCGTTACATTAGGGTCTCCATCAGAGTCCTCCCTTACATTAGGGTCTCCAGTAGAGTCCCCATTACATTAGGGTCTCCCTCAGAGTCCTCCCTTACATTAGGGTCCTCTTCAGCCCCCTACCTTATATTAGGGTCTCCATCAGGGTCCCCGTTACATTAGGGTCTCCATAAGAGTCCTTCCTTCCTTCTCACCGGCGAGCCAGGGAAACAATCCAGGGGTTCAAGCAGCTGGCCATAGAGGTGAAGAGAGATCAGATAATCTCTGTTCACCTCTATGATCTAGGAGGCCGGATTCGGCGTCATGACGTCACTTCTGGTTTAGGGTGGATGTAAACTAATTTTTTTATTTTTATCATGCTTTCAGATCTCCTTCATGCTTTTCCGTTGATTACCGCTGAGCCGGCAGATGACTAGTCCGTCTCTGCACACGGTCAGATCTCCGCTTTCCTTTATGGGGGGATCGGATGATAACGAACTGTCTGTCCGTTTTCATCCAATCCGAACTGCAGACGGATGGAAAAATAGGGTTTTCCTCCGTCATAAGAAACGGAGCACAGCAGAGACTGATGTCATCGGATGTCAGCAGATCCATGTATGTCCGTTTTTCATCCGAAAACGGATGGATGAAAAACGGACATACGGTCCGCAGGTGTGAAAGGGCCCTTATAGACCCTGGATGTCTTCATATAGAGGATCATGCTTTATCGTTATCTTGTTATCACAAGGGATGTTTACATTTCTTATGATAGCAATGAAAGTGTTAAAAAAATAAAATAAATGAAATAAGTGACAGTGTAAAAATAATTTTTAAAAATAAAATAAATAATTAAAAAACAAAATTAAAGCTCCCCTGTGCTCGCCCACAGAGGCGGCAGCATATGTAGGCCGCGCCTGCATATGTAAACGGTATTCGTACCACACATGTGAGGTATTGCCGCAATTGTTATAGCGAGAGAAATAATTCTAGCTCTAGACCTCCTCTCTAATCTGGTAACCTGTAAAAAAAAATGAAGACGTCACCTATGGAGATTTTTAAGTATCGTAGTTTGTGGCCATTCCACGAGTGTGCACAATTTTAAAGCGTAACATGTTAGACATCTATTTACTCAGCGGAACATCATCTTTTATACTTGAGCAAAAAGACCTCTGCGCAAATACCATGTGACATAAAAAATTTGCAACGAACACCATTTTATTCTCTAGGGTCTCTGCTAATAAATATATATAATGTTTGGGGGGTTTGAAGTAATTTTATAGTAAAAAATACTGATTGTTACTTAAGTGTCAGAAAAGGACTGGTCTTCAAGTGGATACACACAATACAAAAGCTCTTATGAGCAGGGCCATCTTAACCCTCTTGTATTTTATTGTACTGTTGCTGTACTGTCTCTCTTTATATTGTAAGGCACTGCACAAACTGTTGGTGTTATATAAATCCTGTATAATAATAATAATAAAATTATGTCTGTTTAGGATGAAACGCGTAAGACAGTGGCCGGGACACAGTGACATCATCATGCTGTACCGGAAGTACCGATCAGGGCACATCGTGGAGGACTTTTCTGTAATGCTGGGTTTTTTTTATTGGATTATGTGAGTAGTTTTATTTATTTTTAATAAAAGGGTTATTGTAGATTTACACTATATGAGTGTTCCTTCCTCCCTATCTATTTGGGGCCATTTTATGTGGAGAGTGAAATTGATGGTGATGGATGGAAAGAGAAGACTTTAGAGTTCACACTTGTCATGGCCGCTCTGTACACAGGAGGTCATCGCATTCTGGTAAGCGCATCTCCCTATTTGGGTGAATAGTGCATTCAAGAAGGAGGATTCACAAGTGTTTGTTTATTGGGCTGCAACAGAGACTGTCACTGAGGCTTTATTTATTTCATTTTCTGACACTCATGCATTTTTTTTTCTTTTTTTGTGTGAATTGCAAGCGTATTTGCTGATGCTTATGTTATTTCTGTGTGTATTTGGGTATGTGCATGAAGCATAGTATCTTAATTCATATTGATTGCACATTTTTTGATGTTTTCTGCACTTGTTCATATTTAACTGCTTGCAGACTGCTCTCCCACAATGTACTGTGGATGGGCGGACCATACAGACACAGTGACAAACCCTGCCCATGCCCCCCCCCCCTGTCCACCAACTCCGGTCTAGGCCAGTGATTCATGTGCTCAATCCAAGCCCAGAACCCTGTGCTGACAATCAACACAGGGCTCTGTACAGAGGGAATGATCTCTCTTTTTCTTCTCCCTGCAACGCAGGAAGAAGAAACAAAGAGATATTTACCAATCAACACACATTACAAATAAAAAAACAAATGTTAACCCCTTCCCAGCCAAAGTCATTAGTACAGTGACAGTGTTTGGTATTGTCACTGATCACTGTGTAAGTCAGGGGTGTCCAAACTTTTTTCAAAGAGGGCCAGATTTGATGAAGTGAACATGTGTGAGGGCCGACCATTTTGCCTGACATTTTTTGAACCATTAAAATTTGGTCTAAGTGTGTTCGTTCGAGCACTAATATACTGCCCAACAAGAATTCTCTTGCCTTTGTCGCGCTCGTTCCCGACACACAGACAAATGCTCTGCTCTTTAGGGGTACCATTAATTCTTAATGGTACCCCACACATTGGAAAACGTGGGGTGCTTTTGGTGCAGTGCAATTTAAAAAAAAAAAAAGGTCGGGGACTTCTTTCCCTGCATTTTTGTGGGTAGGGACGCCCATTGAAATGAATGGGCTGCACTACACGCAGCACGCAGCCAAACAGATGTGAACCAAGGGCTTGTTCATATGTCAGGCTGGGGGGGCAGTAAAACTACATGGTTAAGCTGTTTTTACCACCCCCAACTTCTCCCCCTTTAGCTGCATAGGGAGCAGCTGGAGGCATACCCAGGCTAAATGGGGCTGCACTGCAACTATCCCGCAACTGTGTGCATTGCAGTATAGTGATGCTGCATTTACGGGCTTAAAACAGGTGGTGAGGAGGCAACATAATGCCTCTTTACCGCCAGTCAAATGCCTCTGAAAAGCGATCTGTGCATGGATTGCTTTTCAGAGGAGCAGCAGTCCTGGCTGCTATCACAAACAAGCCCTACAAAAGCAGTTCTGATGGTACAGGAATTGGGGGGGGGCAGATTAAAAGTAACATACACGCATACATACACACAGACACATGCACACACACATACAGACAAATGCACACACATACAGACACATGCATACACAGACATACATACAGACACGTGCACACACACATACAGACACATGCACACACATACATACATACATACACATGCACACACATACAGGCACATACACACACACACATACAGACACGTGCACACACACACACACATACATACAGACACATGCACACACATACAGGCACATGTACACACACACACATACAGGCACATGCACACACACACATACAGACACATGCACACACATAGAGGCACATGCACACACACACACACACACACACACACACACACACATACAGGCACATGCACACACACACATACAGACACATGCACACACACACACATACAGACACATACACACACATACAGACACATGCACACACACACAGACACATGCACACACACACACACATACAGACACATGCACACACACACACATACAGACACATGCACACACACACACACATACAGACACATGCACACACACACACACATACAGACACATGCACACACACACACATACATACAGACATATGCACACACACACACATACAGACACATGCACACACACACACACACATACAGACACATGCACACACACACACACACATACAGACACATGCACACACACACACATACAGACACATACACACACATACAGACACATGCACACACACACACAGACACATGCACACACACACACACATACAGACACATGCACACACACACACATACAGACACATGCACACACACACACACATACAGACACATGCACACACACACACATACAGACACATGCACACACACACACACATACATACAGACACATGCACACACACACACACACACACATACAGACACATGCACACACACACATACATACAGACACATACACACACACACACATACATACAGACACATGCACACACACACACATACACACATACATACATACATACAGACACATACAGACACATACACACACACATACATACATACAGACACATACACACACACACACACACACACATACAGACACATGCACACACATACATACAGACATAAATAAAGACACATGCACACACATACATACAGACATACATAAAGACACATGCACATACATACAGACACATGCACACACACATACATGCACAGACACATGAATAAAGCCCTTTTAAAACAAATCTAGCTTCCAGCACAGTACTGTACCTTTCCAGCTTCCTCATTCAGCTGGGTACTGCACTGTAGGGGGAAGCAGAGAGCACAGCACACTCCCCTGCACTTTACTTTCACTTTTGATGCTGACGGAGCTTCTCACAGTGCCCATGTACAGTTCGGCAGGGGATTGGGCTCATCTGACAGCCCTGATCCCGTGGCACACTGGCTGAGAAAGGCTGGTTTAGATAACCAGGCATGCCTTTCAAAACCGGACCGTGGGCCGCGATTGGCCCGCGGGCCGGACTTTGGACATGCCTGGTGTAAGTGTAATGCCCCGTACACACGATCGGAAATTCTGTCAGCAAAACTCCGATGAGAGCTTTTGGTCGGGAAAATGCGACCATGTGTATGCTCCATCGGCCTTTTGCTGGTGGAATTCCAGCCAGCAAAAGATTGAGAGCATGTTCTCTATTTTTTGGTCGGAAAAAGTTCCTATCCGAAAATGTGATCGTCTGTATGCAATTCCGACGCGCAAAAAACGGCGCATGCTCGGAAGCAATTCGACACATGCTCGGAAGCATTGAACTTCATTTTCTGGGCTCGTCGTTGTGTTGTACGTCACCGCGTTCTTGAAAGTTCAGAGAACTTTTGTGTGACTGTGTGTATGCAAGGCAAGCTTGAGCGGAATTCCGTCAGAAAAACCATCCAAGTTTTTTCTGACGGAAATTCCGATCATGTGTACAGGGCATTACTGTTGATATCAGTGTCAGTTAGTTCCCACCCAGTGTAAGTTAGTGTCAGATTGCCCACCGCACAATCACAGTCCCATTATAAGTCATCAGAGAGGAGATAAGGGCGCTCTGGTGGAGGTGGGTAGCTGGTCAGAGGGATGATAGTGATGAGATGGCACTTCTGGCAGCACTTTGGTTAGAGGAGAAGCAACTCTGAAGGTATAAAAAAGGAAAAGAAAGGCGCCTCTAAGTGCAGTATGCAAAATTTAATAAAGTGTATGTGTCCATCCTCAGCATGGTGGTATGCTCTCTACCACCATGCTGAGGATGGACACATGCCACAGATGAGGACCCCTGATTTTATCATGTCTTTTAACACTCAACAATCTTGTAAGTGCTTTTAACCCTTTGTGCACTTTATTAAATTTTGGATACTGCACTTAGAGGCGCCTTTCTTTTCCATTATAAGTCATCGATTTTTTTTTTTTACAATATAGCAGAATACATTTTGGCCTAAATTTATGAAAACATTTGATTGCATATGTTTTATAGCAGAAAGTGAAAAATATTGTTTTTTTCCAAAATTTATAAAAAAAATAAAAAAACTCAGTGGTGATAAAATACCACCAAAAGAAAGCCCTATTTTTGTGCAAAAATTATATAAAGTTAATGTGGGTACAGCATTGCATGACCGCGCAACTACCAGTTAAAGTAACGCAGTGCTGAATAGCAAAAAATGGCCTGGTCATGAAGGGGATAAATCTTCCGGAGCTGAGGTGGATAAATTGATGTCACTTTGTTGGGTTCGGCCCCTTTCACGCAAAGGGTCTGATCAGGTCCCCCTGTCAGTTTTTCATGCAGACGGTTCATTCATCCCTGTGGGCCAGTGGGTGTAAACTGACTTGTATCTGTTTACAACTGCCTACCTCCAGTCCAACCTGGTCCTTTAAAAAACAAAAAAAACAAAAACAGAAGGGGATCCTGCTCTCCAATCCGATTCATCTAGGTGGATCGGATTGGAGAGCAGTTGTGTATAAACAGACAGTGGAATCCGTTTACTCCAGGCCTCCCATAGAGCAGAGTGAGCTTTATCTGTGTCCGCTCTTTATAAACTGAGCAGACACGGACCTGTCATCCACCCGCTTTGCTCTGATCAGCAGGGGATCAGATCCTCTGCTGATCTCAATGGAGTCCGCCCCGTGTGAAAGGGGCCTGATGCACTAAATGTGTGTCACTGATGCTCAGGTTTCTATTTGTTGTTTGAGTTTCCTAGTTGCAGGAAGAAATTTAGCACTGTCTCTATATATATATAGGTCTTTATATCACATATAAAGACAGGGCTGGACTGGGATAAAAATTTGGCCCTGGACTTCATCCAGACCCGGCCACTTTATTTGTGCAAGCAAGCACAAAAACAGTATATAAACTTTACGTAATTGTGCAAAAAAACATAAGTAGCATAACATAAGGAGTCCTCATTAACCTCTTTTACTATTTCACTTATTCTCCTCTGTATTTTTCTCATCTTTCTCACATCACTGTGTGAAGTTGAGGGCGAACCAAGAAAGCCATTACTTTGACAGGCTGTCACTGAAACCAGCCCACTGAGCCATCGGCCCACCGGGAAACTCCCTGTAGTCCCGATGGCCAGTACAGGCCTGTATAAAGATATCAGGCTAGCTGCTCTCTTCTTCTAGCTACAAGTGTGCTTTACTTTGTATTACTTTGATAATACTACTAAAACACGTTTATTATAATCATAGAAACATTAGAACTTCTGGTATATTTCAACCAATATATATATATTTTTTTTGTAAAATTATTTTTATTAAAGATTTTTAAATGAAGTACAAAACATTTTGGGGCATATAGCTTTATTTTTACAAAAACACAAAATAGGTACATAAGAGTTCTACAGATATATTTCACAGAATATCGTTATTCCTTCCACCCACGCTCATTTTCACTCGCCTTCTTTACTTTTGCTGGAACTCAGTAATATGAAGTTCAAAATGGCTCTACCAAGGGAGGATTATGCGACCTAATCACGACGCGTTTCGTGGGTCCCAAACATCCCACTTCTTCAGGTTTTGTGAAGCTATAAAAAACAATCAATATCCACTTAAACAATCATTTTAATAAAAATAAATATCTTTGTAATGCCATATGTCTTTTTTATTTTCAATATATTTTATTAACTAAAGACTAAAACATCACAAAGCAAAAACAACATAAGAAAAAGGCACATAATAAAGGTACAGAAATAGGTCCTACATGTATGCAGGATACAAGTATGAAATCAACATCTTTGTGCCTAGAATAAGGAATGTAAACTGAATGTGTCAAGCTATCTAGGATACCTATACAAACAATAACTGAGTGATAGAGGCCCATTTAACCACTTACCTTTCAAAAGATTTACCCCCCTCCATGACCAGGCCATTTTTTGCTATTTAGCACTGCGTTGCTTTAACTAACAATTGCGCGGTAATGCAATTCTGTACCCAAAGGAAACTTATGTAATTTTCTCCCCACAAATAAAGCTTTACTTTAGTGGCATTGGATCGCTTTTTTTTTTTTATTTATTTAAAAAAAACCTGAAAATTTCAAAAAACAATATTTTTAACTTTCTACTAAAAAACACATCCAATAAAGAAAATGTCTTCATATATTTAGGCCAATAGGTATTGTGTTATATATGTGTGGAAACAAAAATCCCAATAAGAGTGATTGGTTGATTGTTTACGCGAACGTTATAGCATCTACAAACTATGGCATTTATACTGGAATCTTTTTTTTTGATACTAGTAATGGCAGCAATCAGCGACTTATAACCAGACTGCGATATTGTGATGGAAAGTCTGACAATAACTGACACTTTTTGAGAACCAGTGACACTAATACAGTGATTAGTGCTAAAAATATGCACTGTCACTGTACTAATGACACTGGCTGTGAATGGGTTAACATATAGGGCAATCAAAGGGTTAAATTTGTGCCAAGCCAGTGTTTATGCGTGTACTGTGAGGTGCTTTTACTAAGGGGTGTGTTTTGCAGGGAAACAAAAACCGCCACATCCCCACTGACAGGACAGAGCTCTGTATTGATTATATATGTAGAGCTCTGCCCTGTCTCCCTCTTCACTGATCAGCGGGTGCTAGTGGACATCAATTGGCTGGTACCTGCTGATCGGCTTGTGCTGTGTCTAATCAAAAAAAATGACATGCCAAATGTGGCATGTCAGGGGGTCAGGATTCCTTAAAGCGGAAGTTCCACAAAGTGGCTGAACCCATTTTAAAGCAGTAGTAAAACTCTCTGTTTGAACTTGTACCTATAGGTAAGCTTGCAATCAGGATTACATGTAGGTACAATGAAAATCTCCTAAATATCCACCACCTAGGACAGGGATCTCCAAACTAAACAAGGGATCAGTTTACTGTCCTTTAGACATTAGGGGGCCGGACAGTGGCCAGTGGGATTAGAAAATGTCCTGATGTCAGTTGGAGTAAACAATGCCACATCTTTAGTGGGAAAAATAGCGCCCCATCATTGGTGTCAGTGGGTGGAAGGGTGCCCATCATTGGTACCAGTGGGAGGAATAGTGTCCCATCATTGGTGTCAGTGAGAGGAATAGCGCCCCATCATTGGTGTCAGTGGGTGGAAGGGTGCCCATCATTGGTACCAGTGGGAGGAATAGCGCCCCATCATTGGTGTCAGTGGGTGGAAGGGTGCCTATCATTGGTACAAGTGGGAGGAATAGCGTCCCATCGTTGGTGTCAGTGAGAGGAATAGTGCCCCATCATTGGTGTGAGTTGGAGGAATAATACTCCATCGTTGGTGACAGTGTGAGCAATAGTATCCCATCAATGGTGTCAATGAAGTGGAAGGGTGCCCATCATTGGTATCACTGGATGGAATAGTGCCCCATGGTTGGTGTCAGTTGGAGGAATAGTGCCCCATGGTTGGTATCAGTTGGAGAAATAATACCGCATCGTTGTTGAAAGTGTGAAGAATAGTGCCCCATCATTGGTGTCAGTGGCAAGAATTATACCCCTATCAGTGGTGTTAGTGGGAGGAATAGTGCCTCATCGTTGGAGTCAGTGGGAAAAATAATGCCCCATTGTTGGTGTCAGCAGGAGGAATAGTGCCCCATCATTGGTGTCAGCAGGTGGAAGGGTGCCCATCATTGTTATCAGTGGGAGGAATAGTGCTACATTGTTGGTTTTAGTGGCAAGAATTATGCCCACATTGTTGGTATCAGTAGGAGGAAAAGGCAAGCAAAGGGCTGCGTCTGGCAGATGGAGACCACTTCACCTGTGCAGCGGCGCTCTGCATTCATGGCACACAATATGTTGTGGAATGCAGAGAACCATGCCCTGGAGTGACATCATCACGGCCCGACCATTCAGATGGCTGGAGCCCGCAAACTTCCTGGAAGGAAGACCGGATGAAGATGGAAGCCCTGGCAGCGGTCACTGCGCACTGCTGGAGAGCTTTGTTTGAAAGGTAAGTCTTTCATAAAGTGCTAGTATGCAGTGCATACTAGCACATACATAAACCTGTAGGGGATTTTTTTTTTCTTTTTTGCCCGGTTTACTATGTTAATCCTTTCGCTGCCATAGTCATTTTCCTTTTAAAATTTTTGGCACATTTCAGGTCTGAAGGCCTAAATACAAGTGTAACATGTAATGGTGCAAAAGGTGGAGTTAGCCTTTAAGCACATTGTTATGCCATTGAGAAATTTCGCCTGATGGTAATGCAGTCATCTTCTGGAGCGTGCACCGTGTAAAATTCCACTAATAGCAGCAGTTGTAGCCGGTGTTGATTTCTGGGCCACAGGTGTGATCTGTTATCGGAGGTTATTTGGAGTTCTGTACACAAACATGGAGGCTGATATTCGGCACACAGCTGCGGGAGGTTACACCGTTCTCGCCGATAACAGAGCGCAGCGTCAGACCACATCCTGAGCACCTTCCTGCTGTATGCTGCTGCGTCTTCCTCCACCTTCCCCACAGATTATTATAACCAGGTGTCTGCAAACTGAACACACACATCAAACATCACATATATAGGTCATGGTGGGTGCAGAATATACAGTATGTGCTTTATGGTTATTCTCATATATTATTTACATCTTCATGAAAGATTCTAATATAGGATTCATTCTTAAAAATGTGCTTAGGCATTGCTAGGCCGGCTCCTGGAGGTCACCTGTCCCTGGCCTCCTTTGAAGCAACCCGGATGCCACTGCTATTGTTGGTGATATAGAGTGTTTAAAGTGGAACTGTCATCAGATATATTTGGTCACGTTAAGGACATGCATACGCTTGTGCCTAAATAACAAATAGGTGGTAAAAACAGGTGGTTGATCTACGCTTTTGCTACCCCCCTCAGCGGCTGCTGGCAAGTAAGGGCTTGGTTAGACTTGCGGTGGAGAGTGGGGCATTAAACCATTACCTTGTCCCCTGCTCCATCTGTCAACCACTTGTCATATGAAGCTTCAATAAAAGGATTTTTGGAAGTGCAGCCGTCCGGAATCATTTATCTTATATTAAACCATGCAGTTGAGCTATATATTTTTAGCGCCCCCTCTATTTTTTTCTCTCTTAACCACTTCCAGCCCAGGCCTATTCTGGCATTCCTTTCCTACATGTAAAAATCATCATTTTTTTGCTAGAGAATTACTCAGAAACCCCAAACATTATATATATATCTATATATTTAGATTGAGCAGGACCCTTTTAATCCTCTTGTATTTTATTATATTATAACTGTATTGCTGCATAAACTGTTAGCGCTATATAACTCCTGTATAATAATAATAATAATAATAATATTTTAGCAGAGATCCTAGGAAATAAAATGGCGGTTGTTGCAATATTTTATGTCACACAATGTTTGCGCACAAATTTTTCAAATGCAATTTTCTTGAAAAAAAAATACTTTCATTTAAAAACAAAAAACAAAACAGAAAAGTTAGCCCAAATGTTTGTATAATATGAAAGATAATGTTACGCCGAGTAAATAGATACCTAACATGTCATGCTTTAGGTGATTGTAGCCGTATTAGTGCAATCGTGACAGAGAAAATTGAGTACTGTCCGTGATACTTTTTTTATTTGCACTAACATATAATTTAAGAAGGGGACATACCCTGAAAGCTTGTCCTGAAAAATTATATGTGCAAATAAAAAAAAGTATCACGGACATTACTCAATTCTCTATGTCATGCTTTAAAATTGCGCACACTCGTGGAATGGCACCAAATTTCGGTACTTAAAAATCTCCATTGCTGTAAAATTTTTTACGAGTTACCAGTTTAGTGTTACAGAGGAGATCTTGTGCTAGAATTATTGCTCCCGCTCTAACATTCGCGGTGATACTGCACATGTGTGATTTAAATGCTGTCCAGGGGGGACCTATATATGAGTAAACTTCTGCGTGTGAGCACAAGGGGATGGGGGCGCTTTCATTTTTTTTTTTTTATTGTTTATTTTTTTTTTTTTTGCACTCTCCCATTAATTTTTTTTTTAACACTTTTATTCCTATTACAAGTAATATAAACATCCCTTCGTAATAGGAACAGGGCATGACAAGTCCTGTTTACGGAGAGATCTGGGGTCTATAAGTCCCCACATCTCTCCTCTATGCTGGACAATCTGAGATTTAAAAAAAAGAAAAAAATCGATCTCAGGCTTCCCAGCAGTATTTACATCTGCCTCCAGAAGTGACATCATGACCGAGGGTCATAGAGAGGCTGGGGACCATCTGGTCAGCGGTCAGCTCTATGGTAAACCGCCGGCGGATTCATTCTCTGGCTTGCTGATCGCACGGGCGAGTCTGGAGAAGCACGGGCAGGGGGTGCGGGGCGAAGTGAACTAATACCGTACATCACAAACATACAACCCCCCCCCAGTCCCCACTGTACTTACCTCTGGGAATGCTGAGCTGTCAGTGCCCACGGAGCCGGTGCAGCAGTCTGGGGATTTAAAATCCCCGCTCTTCTACCTCTTCTCTCCACTGGAACGCACCTAAACGCACCAAAAACGCACTGGAACACACATGCTCTTATTTAAAGCGGTGTTCCGCCTGGGGAAAAATACTACAAATACTGCAGCAGAATTGCTCTGGTCCTTTGTGGATGCTCTGCACAGAAAAGAGAGAGAATTTCAAAACCCTGGACTGCTGGACCGGCATCATGGGCACTGAAAGCTCACCATCCCCACAGGTAAGGAGCTGAGAGGTGGGAAGCGTGTACGGTTTTAGTTCTTCTTTGTGTTTTTTCTATTAGGATAAACTAGCACTTTAAAGCAGATCTCCACCTACCCGAAGGTGAGTGCTGCAGATTTCTGATACTCACAAATCCCGCAGATCCAGCGTTGTCCTGTTGAGATCCTCTCAGTCCCGGCCACCGCTCAGTCCTGTGCAGCCATGTTTTCTGACATCCTTGAGAGGCCCACTCGCTCTTCCAGGTTCAGTGGGCGGGCCTCCTGATTACGCACCACTAGGCCCGCCCCCATCCTCCTCTGTACAATAAATACAGTAGTAAGGCCTCCTTGGATATGCAATGTATATATCCCAGGAAGCAAAGCGGGCACAGTACACATCTTTCTAGGCAAATGAGGGCTCACCTTGGTGAACGATGTGTATAGGGGGCGGGTCTAAACCCTTAGGACCAGTTCACACCACAGGCAGTCCCGTGTTTTTTTTTTTCATCCTGGGCACCGCCCCCCTAATCCATGCACCCGGCCCCTACTCTACATGCAGTGCGCCGGATGCATGGATTCCAATGTTTTTTTTGGTTTGTTTTTTTTGAAGCACATGATTAGAGCCCGAGGCTCTAATTTGCTTCAAAAAAGGGTTAGCTCAGGGCTCAGAGTACTGCGCCCCGAGCCCACCCAGTTGTGTGACAATAGTGAATTCATATCCACTATTGTCTACCTGATTCTCCTCCCTGCCAATCGGGAAGCGGGTCCTGAGACCCGATTGGTCAATAGGAGAAGCAATTGTATTGGCCGCCGAGGAGGAGGAGATGCAGGGGAAGCCGGCGTGGAGGAGACACCGAGGAGGAGACACCGAGGAGGAGACACAGAGGAGGAGACACAGGCCCGCGACCTAGATGGGGTAAGTGCGGGGTTTGCCACTTGATCGACCACCCAAATGGGGGAGGGGGGTTTTGACAGAGGGGCAGACCAATTGACCTGCCCGACCGACTGATTGGGGGGGAGGGGGGGGAGGGTGATTTGTTTGCCAACCCCCCCCCTCCCCCACAAATGGAGCACCAGCCACCACTGTCTTGCAGTTCCAGTGCATCCCAGTTCCAGAAGAAAGGTAAAACATGCTGCATTATTCCTGCACTGGACTCTACTGGAACGCTGTAAAACGCATCAAACATGCACTGGAATGCACCAAAAACGCACTGGAATACACATGTCCTTATTTAAAGCGGTGTTCCGCCTGGGAGAAAAAAAATGTAAAAAATGCAGCTGCTGACTTTTAATATATGGACACTTACCTGTCCAGGGAGCCCGAGATGTCAGCACCCCAGCCGATTTTCGGATTGGTTGTCAGGTGCTGCCGCCGCCATTTGTAATAGGGGAACCCGGCAGTGAAGCCTTTGCGCAAAACGTGCTGAGCTTTCTAATTGGCCGGTGGTGGAGGAAGCAGGAGGGGGGGCCGAACTTCCGAGGGACGACACCGCGACGCTGTCTCCCGGAAGTGGGAAAGGATGCCTGTCAAAAACAGGTACCCGTTCCCCCCCTCCCCCCTGAAAGGTGGTGCCAAGTGTGGCACCGGAGGGGGGGGGGGGAGCAGATAAGCGGAGGGTCCACTTTTGGTTGGAACCCCGCTTTAAGGTTAAGAAAAAAGAGGGGGGGAAATGCACTGGACCGCAGCAAAAACGCACATGCAGAAAAGCATCTGGAATGCATCTGGACTGTGTTTCTATGATGTGAACTGGCCCTTATTCTGAAAAGCTGCTATACATGGAGAATAGGAGAGGTAGACAAGAGGCAATTTCACTTAATGGCTTGAGATCTACTTTAAGTTGCAAAGGCAGCAGACAGCGGACTTCACACACATGGCCCTGCTGAACCCTCCGAACACCATCCACTCAAGTGAATGGGAACGCACCGCAAACGCCATGTTGTTCTCGCATTGGTGCCGCATATTCAGGGTTAAAACGGGTAGTGAGAAGGTATCATGTCACTTTGTCACTGCTGTTTCCCAAAACAGTCATATTGAAGGCATTCCGTGAATGATACCTGTCACAGTTGCTTGTGCTCTCAACTGAACTGTCAAGCTGTCAGATGGCTGTGTAACTAGTTGAGGCACATAACTGGTCTCATGTGCAGCACCATGGTAACTGCAGATCAGAGGCTAAGGTGACAGCTTCCTTGGTTGTAAAGGATAGGAGGGTCTAGCTACCTGGCTCTAATAGACCTCTGAAAAGCTTTCCATTGCGGATTGCTTTTCAGAGGTGTTTACAAACCTGCCGCGTATGTGAATGAGGCCTTCCACTTCCAGGTGTTGGTTATCCCCCACAGACATGGCTGGGTGATGGGCAGGGAGAAGAGGGGGCTGCCTTGGGTGCTTTAGTAGGAGGCCATTAAAAAAGAGCAGAACTTGCAACCTGTCTTGCTGAAAAGCTCATGGACTCACTTTTTTGGGGGGCTCACTTTTGATTTTTTTTTGTCTGGCGGCTGGAGGATATTACCCCATCACTGCTCCCAGAGACCACAGTACTCCCACTGACAATGCCTTAATTTGCTTTTCTCTCCAGAAGAATAAAGCCATCTCTGTTCAGGTATCATCCAGGGTCATCATCTATTTCCTGGACTGAGGTGCCGACTCAGAGGTCAATCATGTAAATCCTGGTGCCTGTGCTCACAGATGTCTGACACAGATCAGCCTCTGCTGCATCCTATCACCTCATTACTCGCTTCAAAGTTACAATGTTGCAGCCTGATCACTGGGGGAGAGGAGACTGCTTCATTCTGCCTGCAAAATGCCGCATACACACGGGCGGACTTTTCGATGGACTAGGTCTGGCGGACTTTTCGACTGACTTTCCGACGGACTTTCCGAATGAACGGACTTGCCTACACACGATCAACCAAAGTCCGACGGATTCGTACATGATGACGTACACCGGACTAAAACAAGGAAGTTTATAGCCAATAGCTGCCCTAGCGTCATGTATCATTTCTAGGTCAGTCTGACTTTTGGGAAAGAAAAGTCCGCTGGAGCCCACACACGATCGAATTATCCGACGGACTCCGGTCCGCTGGACCAAGTCTGCCATAAAGTCTGCTCGTGTGTACGCGGCAAAAAAAGGCATTATTTCAGTGTGGGCAAATTCACTGACAGGAGCGCAGGGATGGCTTTTAATGCTAACAGGTGGAGATTTTTTGAAGTATGATTCTGTTGCTGTAAATTGTGACATGACAGAAATGTGTTCATGCAGACTTGTCATTTTACGGACAGGTACGCTTTAACAATGGCAGCTATGCCTTAAAATGACTGAGAATACTGAGACTGAGAATTCTAAGACTGACAATACTAAGACTGAGAATACTTATGCCCTGTACACACGATTGGACATTGATCGGACATTCCGACAACAAAATCCATGGATTTTTTCCGATGGATGTTGGCTCAAACTTGTCTTGCATACACACGGTCACACAAAGTTGTCGGAAAATCCAATCGGTCTGAACGCGGTGACGTAAAACACATACGTCGGGACTATAAACGGAGCAGTAGCCAATAGCTTTCATCTCTTTATTTATTCTGAGCATGCGTGGCACTTTGTGCGTCAGATTTGTGTACACACGATCGGAATTTCCGACAACGGATTTTGTTGTCGGAAAATTTTATAGCAAGCTCTCAAACTTTGTGTGTCGGAAATTCCGATGGAAAATGTGTGATGGAGCCCACACACGGTCGGAATTTCCGACAACATGGTCCTATCACACATTTTTCGTCGGAAAATCCGACCGTGTGTACAGGCATAAGACTGGGAATACTGAGACTGGGAATACTGAGACTGGGAATACCGAGACTGGGAATACCGAGACTGGGAATACCGAGACTGAGAATACCGAGACTAATGCCGCGTACACACGAACGGACTTCTCGTCGGACTGAACCCTGAAGGACTTCTCAACGGAGTTCCGCCGAAACGGACCGTACGACCACACTAGAAAAGGAAGTTCAATAGCCAGTAGCCAATAGCTGCACTTGCGTCGTTTTCGGTCCGTCGGACTAGCATACAGACGAACGTTTTTTCGATAGGAATTGAGTCCGTTGGAAAGATTTGAAACATATTCTATTTCTAGGTCCGTCAGATTTTTCCACAGAAAAGGTCAGATCCGGCGGACCTGTTCTGCCGGAAAGTCCGCTTGTGTGTAGGCGGCATAAGAATACCGAGGCTGAGAATACCGAGACTGGGAATACTGAGACTGGGAATACTGAGACTGGGAATACCGAGACTGAGAATTCCGAGACTGAGAATTCAGAGACTGAGAATATTAAGACTGAGAATACTGAGGCTTGGAATACTGAGACTGGGAATACTGAGACTGGGATTACTGAGACTGAGAATACTGAGACTGAGAATTCCCGAGACTGAGAATTCTGAGACTGAGAATTCCGAGACTAGGGATACTGAGACAGGGAATACTGAGACTGGGAAGACTGAGAATACTGAGACTGGGAATACTGAGACTGGAAATACTGAGACTAAGAATACTGAGACTGGGAATACTGAGAGACTGGGAATACTGAGAGACTGGGAAGACTGAGACTGGGAATGCTGAGACTTGGTAGACTGAGAATACTGAGACTGGGAATACTGAAACTGGGAATACTGAGACTGGGAATACTGAGACTGGAAATACTGAGACTAAGAATACTGAGACTGGAAATACTGAGACTGGGAATGCTGAGACTGGGAATGCTGAAACTGGGAATGCTGAGACTGAGAATGCTGAGACTGGGAATACTGAGACTGAGAATACCGAGACTAAGAATTCTGAGACTAGGGATACTGAGACTGAGAATACTGAGATTGGGAATACTGAGATTGAGAATACTGAGACTGGGAATAATGAGACTGGGAGTAATGAGACTGGGAATAATGAGTATTGGCCCAATCCCCCTTAAAGGAACAGAAGCACACTGGAAACCCAGCAAGAGGACAATGGCAGCAAAGGTGTACAGTGTCCCCGGACCATATTTACACCAGTAACAAACAAATGGCCCCTGCCCCCACCTATAACTGGCCTTCACAGCAAGGAGCACATGGAAGGATATCATGGCAGTATTGTGTGTTATAACAAGGTACTCCTGGTAACATGGCGGTATTCTGTGCGTTATAACAAGGCACTCCTGGTATCATGGCAGTATTGTGTGTTATAACAATGTACCCCTGGTAACATGGCAGTATTCTGTGTGCTATAACAAGGTACCCCTGGTAACATGGCAGTATTCTGTGTGTTATAACAGGGTACCCCTGGTAACATGGCAGTATTGTGTGTTATAACAAGGCACTCCTGGTAACATGGCTGTATTCTGTGTGTTATAACAAGGTACCCCAGTAACATGACAGTATTGAGTGTTATAATAAGGCACTCCTGGTAACATGGCGATATTCTGTGTGTTATAACAAGGTACTCCTGGTAACATGGCGGTACTCTGTGTGTTGTAATAAGGCACTCCTGGTAACATGGCGGTATTCTGTGTGTTATAATAAGGCACTCCTGGTAACATGGCAGTATTCTGTGTGTTATAACAAGGCACTCCTGGTAACATGGTAGTATAAAGGTCCATTCACACAGGGTGCTTTACTACAGGCCCTGTACAGATCTGTATTTTCCCTGCAACTGCGTGTCCCAATAGAAATTTTTATGACACGGAATGGGGATGCATGCAACACTGGTACATCCCCAAGCTGGTGTTCTGTCAAAATAGACGGTTTATCAAGATCTCCAATCACGTCCTTTCCGGTTACTTTAAGCCATCATTAATTGGAGATTTCGATGACTTGCTATTTTGACACAACACCAGCAAGCGTGTACACTCCGGTACAGGAAGACTTTGCTGTTTTGACACAACAGCGTGTAACAAGGAAAGAGTTGTCGCCACCGCAGAGGCCGCCATTTTGTTGGCTAGTATCGGAGCGGACCAACAATATCCACTCATAATACCATGTACCAGAGTGTACACGATTGCCGGTGTTATGTCACAACAGCAAGTCATTGAAATCTCCAATTAGTGATGGTTTACAGTAATCACATAGCTCCCAACTGTCCCTGATTTCGAGGGACTGTCTCTGATATGGAGCAATGTCCCTCTGTCCCTCTTTTCTCCTCATTTGTCCCTCCTTTTGGTCAGATCCATATAGTTGTATAAAAAAAGGAACTTTTTATCTTTCAAAAAGTGTTTCCCAGTGCTAAACCTTTCATCCAATTTCTAAATTGCTGCATTTGTAAATTTCAAAAGCCAATATAAAGGAATAGTAGTGGTTAAAAAAGCAATAGTGGGTTTAACTAATCATTATTGTTTGTATAATTGACCGTTAAAGGGGCGTGGCAGGGGGTGGGCCCTATGACTACATTCTTTTGGTAATAGGTGCCCCTTGTTCCCATCTCAAAAAGTTGGGAGGTATGTAATCGGAAGTGACATAATTGGAGATCTTGATGAATTGGCTATATTGACAGAACACCGGTGTCCCAATCATTGGCAGGGGACAGCAGTTGCGCCTGGAGGATGTCAGTGTGTGGCATTGTGGTCTGTCAGTGGGGGGTCAGAACTTCTCAGACTGCATTATTATATGAGTGGATATAGAGGGGATACAGAATCTCACGGCCTGTATGGGTCATTCTGTGTTGTCATTAGTTGGGGGCAGGGCTTTTTTTTAGGGGGAACTTGGTGGAACTCAGTTCCACCACCTCTGGCTCAGACCCTTTGGTGCCTGCTCACCACAATCACTTGTAAACACAGAAGTCCGGTTTCTGTGTTTACAAGTGACAGCTCTGCACTTTGTGTGTAACCCCCCCATGAACTCTGCACTCTGTATGTAATGCAATCCTGGTTTTTAATGCCCCTTTAAGACCCTTCTACTGTTTGTGAAATATGACCACACCCACTATTTGCTGTAATTTGGTGGGTGTGTGTCAGGGGGGGGGTTTGGGGGGGTCGTGGTTTAGTTCCAGCACCTATTGTTTGAGAAAAAAGCCCTGGTTGGGGGTGATATATATTAGTGTAAGGGGCTCAGTCTGGTGTTTCAGTTGGATGGGGGTCAGTCTGAGGTGTCAGTAGTTTGTTGTTGGGGGGGGGGGGGGGTGTTATGCTGGCTGTGGTGTAGATCTGTCAGTCTTGGGAGGTGGGGGGGGGGGGGTGTTCTATCAGTCTGTGTAGCCAGCAGCCAGGGGAATCCCTGGTTTTTAGTGGTTTGGAGTAAATAGGTTTCCTCACTCCTGAGTGTACTTATTATATTTTAACCACCTCAATACAGGGCACTTTCACCCCCTTCCTGCCCAGGCCATTTTTCAGCTTTCAGCTCTCTCACACTTTGAATGACAATTGACGGTTATGCAACGCTGTAACCAAATAGATTTTTAATCATTTTCTTCACACAAATAGAGCTTTCTTTGAGTGGTATTTAATCACCGCTGGGTTTTTTATTTTTTAGAAAAACATTTTTTTTCTTAGTTTCTGTCAGTAAATTGCTGTAAATAAGAAATTTTTCTCCCTCACTGATGGGTACTGATAGGCTGCACTGATGGGCACTGATAGGCGGCACTGATAGGCGGCACTGATAAGTGGCATGGTAGGCAGCACTGATGGGCGATGCTGATTGGCACTGATGGGCAGGTCTCAGCAGCCATGATATATCGTGGTCAGTTGACAGGGGGGAGGGCAGAAACTGGCAGGATTAGCCAGGTATTTCAGGTGATACAGAGGGCCAAATTACACAGCACAAGCACCGTGCTGTATAACATGCTTTAAAGGGGTTGTAAAGGTTCATTTTTTATTTTCTAAATATGTTCCTTTAAGGTAGTGTACTGTTGGTTCTTAACTTTTCCTTCGTTTTTCTTTGTAAATGCTTTTTTTCTGTGTGTGAATTTTCAACTTCCTGTTCCTCCTCTAGAAGCTTGCCCCCATCATCCAAGTTGTTCTGGCTGGGGGTTAGTCAGCGTGCTCGCCCCCTCCCTTGGGACTACATCCCTGCGGGGAGACGCTGTGTGCGAAAAAGTGGCACTGCGCATGCGCGATTCCGCTAAGCATCAAGGGAATTGTAGTTCCTTTTAGGTTGCTGCAGGGAGCACGCTCGAAAACCCGGAAGTTGAGGAGAACATACAGAGAGGAAAGGAGGAAGTGCTGATAAAGCCTATTTATCTAACAGGTAAATAAAACATTTTCGGCAGAAATAACAGCTAGATTCATGATCTATATAGTATATAGACCAGATATTGGCAAAAAAATTTTTAGCTTTACAACCCCTTCAAAGGAACAGGATTTTTTTTTTTTTTTTAAGTTAACAAACGCTTTAATTAACATGACATGAAAGCAAAAATAAAAGGAAATAAATACCCGACAATAAAGCTCAGACAGCAAGACTCAAGCTACTGTATATGACAACAGTCCATTAAAGTATTTAATTACAATGTTTAAAAGAGAAGTATGTTTTTTTGTTTTTTTTTTAAGAATCATATTTACCTAGGTGGATGCTGCATCTGTCCCCCGACACCTCTACACTGAGAACTGAGCAATCGAACACCGCCAATCACTCGGTTCTCACAGCTCCCCAAGCAGAGAGCTGGTGACTGTCACAGCCCCCTCCTCGCTCACTGAAGCACTGGGCTGTGAAGGGGAGTCAGGTGTCGGCCCAGGGATCTGGCGGATCCCGACTTCGTGGTCATTGATGATGCAGGGCCTGGACCGACTTCTGTGACGTCAGCAGAGAGCGGACTGTAGCCCGCTGTCAGCTGAAAACGGGTCACAGGAGTGCAAAACGAACTGGACTCCTGTGATTCATAGGAGAAGTACAGCCAAACGAGCAAAAGGTGGGCACCAATATCCCTAACAAAGAATAGCTATGACTAGGAAAGGAAGGGTGGACCAGGTCAGCTTGATTGATGATCTGCTGACAGACAATACAAGAGTGGAACACTTTTAGCCCTCATGCACACAGGCTGTTAAAAAAACGTTATGAAAACGCCAGTATCTTTGCAGTGACTTTTTTTGACTTTTTTCAGCTTTTTTCAGCGTTTTTGCAATAGCGTTTTTAGCGTTTTTTTTAGCGTTTTTGATCGTTTTTGAGCGTTTTTCCGCGTTAGCGTTTTTGAGCGTTTTTGAGCTGAAAAACGTCTTTCAGAACCCACTGGTCCTGGGTTTTTTTTACAGCTTAAAAACGCCTATGCCACTTGCAGCTCAAAAACGCCTAGGTGGGCATGAAGCCATAGACTAACAAAGACAGGCCTTTTTAAGCTGCAAAAAAAGCTCAAAAAAGCAGCTGTAAAAACGTCCGTGTGCATGAGGGCTAAAGGTGAGCTGGATAAACAATTGGTAGGCAAGTTTCCACTCCAAAAAAACATAGCCAATTACACGTTGATGAGAAAATTGCAGATCTGCATGGTGGCAGCCAAAACAAAGGGGGAAGCTAAAAAAGAGAAGAGTTAGAAACTGCCAAATATATAAATATGTCGTAACAAACTTCTTTAACTTAGGTTAGCTAAAAAAAGGGGTGGGCCAGGGGTTTACATTTCCATACAGCACCTTCAAAATGGATTTTAGGATACAACATCTCGTACATAGTATGGGCTTCTAATTTTTTATCTTCTACTTCCCTGGTTTTCCCTCAATGATATAAATGGCACCCCAAATGTTGAATTACAGGGGAGCACGATAATACAATGTGGTGCGTTGCTGTACGCTGAAGAAAGGTCCATGTAGTACTGTTTAGCACACTAAAAGGGTAATGATCACTAACACAGAGATAAACAAATAACACAATAACGCTCAAGAGTTTTAAAAAAATGTTTAATGCTTAATACACTGAGCAGTGAGGGAACCTACTTACTCCAAACCCCTAAAAACTAAGAAAGAATTCCCCTGGCCTGGCCGCTGGCTACACAGACTGATAGATCACAACCACCGCCCCGCCCCAGACTGACAACCCCCCACTACCGACTACTGTCACACTAGACAGAACCCCCCCCAGCTGCTAACACCCAAGACTGATACACCTACACCACATCCAGCCTGACACCTAAGACTGACCCCCAGGGGCGTTGCTAAGTCTACAAAAGATCTTGGGGCTAGAGCCCATAGCAGCGTAGTAAAGAAAGTCATACGCTTGGGCGGGCATACACATGTATATACAGTACCGTATATACTCGAGTATAAGTCGTTCCGAGTATAAGTCGAGGCCCTAATTTACCACAAAAAAATGGGAAAAACTTATTGACCCGAGTATAAGACGAGGGTGAGAAATGTACAGCTACTGTAAGTGGAAAAGAGGGTCAACAATGCCCATTTGCAGCCTCACTGTGCCCATTTGCAGCCATAGGTCCCCCGAACTTCAAACTCAGTAGGTGAGGGTTCCTAGATGCCCCCTAGCCTCAGCCAAAATTTGGGGTCTCTGAACCCAAAGGGTCCCGAAATGACATTGCTGCAGATGGACACAGTTGACCAACTTTCGGGCCCCGTATCTTGGGGCCACTTAGTGTTAGGAACCCCAAATTTGGTGTGCAAACCCAGTAGAACTAGCACCATAAAATAACCAATGCTGGGGTTTCTAGCACCAAGTGTCCCCGAGATACAGGGCCCCAAAAATCGGTTCAGAAAATGTCAAGCACTTTTCTGCAGCAGAGAATGACATTTTCCAAACCGGGTTTGGGGCCCTGTATCTCAGGGCCACTTGGTCCTAAGAACCCCATCTTTGGATATGTTATGGTACCATTTCCACTGGGTTTGCACACCAAATGTGGGGTTCCTAGCACAAAGTGGCCCTGAGATACGGGGCCCCAAAGTCGGTTCGGAAAATGAATTTTTTTGCTGCAGAAAAGTGCTTGACTCGAGTATAAGTCGAGGGGGGCACTTTCAGCACAAAAAAATGTGCTGAAAAATTCGACTTATACTCGAGTATATACGGTAATATACGTGTGTATGTGTCTATATATCCCCAGAGAGCCCTCCACTTACATCAGGGTCCCCAGAGAGCCCCCCCTTACATCAGGGTCCCCAGAGAGCCCCCCTTACATCAGGGTCCCCAGAGAGCCCCCTCCTTACATCAGAGTCCCCAGAGAGCCTTCCCCTTGCATCAGGGTCCCCCAAGAGACCCCCCACTTACATCAGGGTTCCCAGAGAGCCCCCCTTACATTAGGGTCCCCAAAGAGTGTCCCAAAAGCCACTGCTGACCCCCATATAACTGAAACACCAGACTGAGCCCCTTTCACTAATATACATCACCCAAAACTAATTACAACACAGAATGACCCATACAGGCCATGAGATTCTGTATCCCCTCTATATCCACTCTTATAATAATGCAGTCTGAGAAATTCTGCCCCCCACTGACAGACCACAATGCCACACACACTGACATAATCCAGGCCCAACTGCTGTCCCTTGTCCCCCCACTGACAGACCCCCCCCCCCCCCACCAACTACCTCTCCAATCCCCACTGACAAACCCCCATCCCCCAAACTACTGTCCTACCACTCCTCAACAACAGATGCCCCCACCCACCTCAACTAACACACGCTGAGACCACGATGGGGCTCGGGTAAGTATAAGGGGTGGTTGCGGGAGATCCCAGTCACAGATAGTTTTCTACCTTATCGCATAGAATGTATTAAAGTGGTTATAATGGGGTTTTTTACCCTTTTTTTTTTCTTTTTTTAATAAAAAGGTAGTCATGAGCTTGTTCGCTTATGAATTGCGCATTGATTCAGAAGAAGGCGAAAAACCCCTGATGAAGCATAGGCCAGTTTGCTCTAAAGGGGGAAAATTCTTTCCTGGTCCCCTAAGGTGATCGGTTGCACCCTGGATCAACAATCTACGGGTGTCTATAACAAAATATTTTCTGTGTGAATGCCTCAAGCATCCGCATAACCGTCATGAATAATTGCTGTAGTGTGTGTAATATGTTCATTACCTAAGATCGTCAGCTCCATCTAGTGGCTACAATGTGGCATTTTCCTGTAAAATTTCAATCAGGAATTTGATTTCCGATTGAGGTCCCAATTTGATAAATGTGCAGGTGAGCGGCCAGGAATGCAGATAGTGAGCCTTCAGGGCTGCTCATGTGCACGGCTGTCAGATTGGGACAAGCAGCTGATTCCGTGTAGCTGCTTGGTCCCAATAAAGGTTATTCACCTTTATGCTGCACCTGCATGCTGCATCCGGCAACTGGAGCCGCATAAACAAGGCACCCATTCATGGAATGTGGGTATCTGTTCACTAATAGAGGCCTTACATCTTTATTTACATTTTTTGTGAAGGAGGTAGGAGTACTTTGTACCCTGTACTCATTCTTTTTGTGTGTGGTGGTGGGTGGGGGGGCGGATATCTGGAGGCCCCTTTATTTTAACCACTTCAGCCCCGGAGGTTTAAGTGGTTAAATGGCCAGAGCACTTTTTTACAATTTGGCACTGCGTTGCTTTAATTGGTAATTGCGCGTTCATGCAGTGCTGTACCCAAACGAAATTTGCGTCTTTTTTCCCCCCACAAATAGAGCTTTCTTTTGATGGTGTTTTATTGCCTCTGTGATTTTTATTTTTTGTGATATAAACGGAAAAAGACCGAAAAATTTTGAAAAAAAAAACAGTTATTTTCTACTTTTTGTTAGGAAAAAACTTAATAAACTCAATTTTAGCCATACATTTAGGCCAAAATGTAGTCAGCTACATGTCTTTGGTAAAAAAAAAATGTCAATGAGCGTATATTTATTGGTTTGCGCAAAAGTTATAGCGTCTACAAACTAGGGTACATTTTCTGGAATTTACGCAGCTTTTAGTTTATGATTACCTATCTAATTTCTTGAGGTGCTAAAATGGCAGGGCAGAACAACCCCCCCCCCAAATGACCCCATTTTGGAAAGAAGACACCCCAAGGAAATTGCTGAGAGGAATGTTGAGACCATTGAATAGTTTATTTTTTTGTCACAAGTGATTGAAAAATGACAAAAAATTAAAATACACAAAGTTGTCACTAAATGATACATTGCTCACACATGGCATGGTTATATGTGGAATTACACCCCAAAATACATTCTGTTGCTTCTCCTGAGTACGGGGATACCTCATGTGTGAGACTTTTTGGGAGCCTAGCCGCGTACAGGGCCCCGAAAAGCAAGCACTGCTTCAGCCTTTCTAAGGGTGTAAATTTTTGATTTCACTCCTCACCACCTATCACAGTTTTGAAGGCCATAAAATACCAAGATAGCAGAACCCCCCCCCCCCCCCCCCAATGACTCTCAGCAATTTCCTTGGGGTGTCTACTTTCCAAAATTGGGTCATTTGGGGGGGGGGGGGGGGTTGTGCTATCTTGGCATTTTATGGCCTTCAAAACTGTGACAGGTAGTGAGGAGTGAAATCAAAAATTTACACCCTTGGAAATTCTGAAGGTGATTGGTTTTTGGGTCCTGTACGGCTAGGCTCCCAAAAAGTCTCACACATGAGGTATCCCCATACTCAAGAGAAGCAGCAGAATGTATTTTGGGGTGTAATTCCACATATAACCATGCCATTTTTGAACAATATAACATTTAGTGACAACTTTGTGCAAAAAAATAAAAAAGTGTAATTTTCCCCAAACTTGTGGCAAAATATAAAATATTCTATGGACTCAACATGCCTATCAGCAAATAGCTTGGGGTGTCTACTTTCCAAAAAGGGGTCATTTTGGGGGGGGGGTTGAACTGTCCTGGCATGTTTTGCACAACATTTAGAAGCTTATGTCACACATCACCCACTCTTCTAACCACTTAAAGACAAAGCCCTTTCTGACACTTTTTGTTTACATGAAAAAATATTATTTATTTGCAAGAAAATTACTTTGAACCCCCAAACATATATTTTTTTAAAGCAAAGGCCCTACAGATTTAAATGGTGAGTGTTGCAATATTTTTTTTTCACACAGTATTTGTGCAGCGATTTAAAATACACTGTTTGAAATTTCAATGCACTAAAACACACCATATTGCCCAAATGTTTGATGAAATAAAAAAGATGATCTTATGCTGAGTACATGGATACCAATTGCGCACAAACGTGCAGTGGCGACAAACTACATACATTTTTAAAAACCTTTAAAAGCCTTTACAGGTTACCATTTAAGATCTACAGAGGAGGTCTACTGCTAAAATGCTGTTTTCATATGACACCAGACTGATGCTTGCGTTCGCCTTTGCTCGTGAGCACGGGGGGGACAGGGGTTCTTTTTTTTTCTTTTTTTTTTTAATTATTTATTTTGCTTTTTTATTATATTTATTATATTTTTAAACTATTATTTTTATTTTTATCTCAGGGAATGTAAATATCCCCTATGATAGCAATAGGTAGTGACAGGTACTCTTTTTTGAAAAAATTGGGGTCTATTAGACTCTAGATCTCTCCTCTGCTCTCAAAGCATCTGACCACACCAAGATCGGTGTGATAAAATGCTTTGCCAATTTCCCAATGGCGCTGTTTATATCCGGCAAAACCTTAGGCCATAGAGATGATTGGAGCCATTCTGGTCTCTGATCAGCTCTATGACCAGCTGGCAGAACCACTGGCTACATTCTCGGGTTCCCTGTTGGGACAGGAGAGCCAGAGAAAACCATGGAAGACGGTGGAGGGGAGGGGACATTCAACTGCTTGTAAAAGCAGTCTAGAGGCTAATTAGCCGCTAGGATTGCTTTTACATGAAAGTTGTCCGCTGGCTGAAAAGAATGATACCAAGATTATACCTAGACCTGCAGGCATCATTCTGGTATAACCACTCAAAATACAGCAACATACCAGTACGTTGCTGGTCTTTGTTGGGCATACATTGTAATGCTCTTTTTTTTATGCAGCCTGTGGGCTGAACGAAAAAAAGAGATTGATCAGTGGGTATGCCCACCATTAGAATACCGCCCTTCATCCATCCATTTCTAATGATGGGCATACATGCACCATTTTTTTTTTAACTATGGTGGTGAAATCACCTCCTACAGCGCTGGAATCGCTGATTTACGCATCGTGGGAGCAAACGTTGTTGCTGTCAAGATGAATAAATCAGTGCTGCAGCTGAATGGCGTACCTGCTAAGCAAATGAAGGTTAACAATAAAACAAAGTAACATTACAGTATAACAGTAATGCCCCGTACACACGGTCAGATTATCCGACGGAAAATGTGTGATAGGACCTTGTTGTCCGAAATTCCGACCGTGTGTAGGCTTCATCACACATTTTCCATCGGATTTTCCGACACACAAACTTTGAGAGCAAGCTATAAAATTTTCCCACAACAAAATCCGTTGTCGGAATTTCCGATCGTGTGTACACAAATCTGACGCACAAAGTGCCACGCATGCTCAGAATAAATAAAGAGATGAAAGCTATTGGCTACTGCCCCGTTTATAGTCCCGACGTACGTGTTTTATGTCATTGCGTTCAGAACGATCAGATTTTCCGACAACTTTGTGTGACCGTGTGTATGCAAGACAAGTTTGAGCCAACATCCGTCGGAAAAAATCCTAGGATTTTGTTGTCGGAATGTCCGATCAATGTCCGACCGTGTGTACGGGGCATAAGACTTACCATACCTGCAAAGCAAATACAATAAATCATAGTAAAATAAAAACATTTTTTAACGCAATCTGTGCCTAATTAATACATGCCTAAGCATGGGGGCAATCCGCCCCTAATGGTAGGGGCAAATCGCCCCTCAACCCCTGCCCCCATGCTTCGGCATATATGCTCTTTTTTTTTTTTAAACTGTGATGGTGAAATCACCTTCTACAGCGCTGTAGTCGCTGATTTACGTATCGTTGAAGCAAACGCTGTTGTTGTCTAGATGAATTCATTCATCCACTTCTAATGATGGGCATACTTGCACCATATTTTTTTTAACTGTGGTGGTGAAATCACCTCCTACAGCGCTGGAGTCGCTGATTTACGTATCGTGGGAGCAAATGCTGTTGCTGTCAAGATAAATAAATCAGTGATGCAGCTGAATGGCGTACCTGCTAAGCAAATGATGGTTAAGAATAAAACAAAGTAACATTACAGTATAACAGTAAGACTTACCATACCTGCAAAGCAAATACAATAAAACATAGTAAAAATAAAATTTTTTTTAACGCAATCTGTGCCTAATTAATATATGTCGAAGCATGGGGGCAATCCGCCCCTAATGTTAGAGGCAAATCGCCCCTCCACCCCTGCCCCCATGCTTTGGCATATATGCTCTTTTTTTAATTTTTTTTTTAACTGTGATGGTGAAATCACCTTCTACAGCACTGGAGTCGCTGATTTACGTATTGTTGGAGCAAACACTGTTGCTGTCAAGATAGTTTCATCACCTTCTACAGCGCTGGAGTGGTTGATTTACGTATCGTGGGAGCAAACGCTGTTGCTGTCAAGATAAATAAGTCAGTGCTGCAGTTGAATGGCGTACCTGAAAACAAAAAATTGGTTAACAATAAAACACAGTAAACAGTAAAGTATAAAAAGCAAAAAAAAAAAAAAAGGAAAAGCAAACATTATAAAACATAGTAACAATAAAACATTGCATTGTAGAATACAGTAAAAAAAGAGCATAACAATAGAGAGAGAATAGAGAGAGTGAGAACAATAAAACGACAACTATTTTTGTTTTTGTAATTATATATATATATATATATTTAATTTTTTTTTTTTGATACGATGGCATCTTTGGAGACCCTGTGAAAGTGTGTCCTAGTCTGTGCAGTGCTGTACCCTACGCTAATACTCCACTAGTGTGTGGTAGCGTTCAAAACATTCACCATCACCAATGCAAAGACCAGTATGGTCAGGACAGAAGGGAAAATAATAGCGGGTGTCACGCCTATAGCCGCGCTTGCTGCAGACACGACATCTTTTTGGGGGGGGGGTTCGTTGGGTAGGGGTACTCGGGAAGACATAAAGAAAATGTCTCTCATGCAGCCGACTGCATTTGGTTGGAGATGTGAATGGGGGAAGTACGGGCGCTGCAGAAGTGGTGGGTTCCCAATTATTAGGATTGGTGAATGCAGCACAAAGAGCATTATGGGCACGATAGGGCTGTGTTTCTCTTCTTCTTGGTGGCAGCGGGACACTACTTGTGCTTGCCACCTCACCAGCTTGAACTGCACTTATGGGACTCGCCATGTCACCAAGTGTTACTGCAGTGCTGGTTTGACTACGACCGGGGTGTACTAGGCCGCTGGTGCTTGCCAGTTCACCAAAACGCTACCAAAAAAACTGTTAGCGATCGCAGGGATCAGGCCTGACTCTGCGAACGCTGCAGTTATGCGTTTAGTGTTTTGTAAGTGATAGTGATCGATCGATACTGCACTTGGGTGGGCTGGGCTGGGCTGGGCCGGGCGGAGGGGCAAAACGGAGGTGCTAGCAGGTATCTAAGCTGATCCCGCTAACACTGCGTTTTTGGGAACCCTAAACTGCTGGGGACGCTAGTATAGATCTGATCGGATCAGATATTGATCCGTTCAGATACTATGCCACTAAGGGAGGTGTACGGTGTGTGCGTGGGTGTTAGCAGTACTGGCACTAACTTGACGCTACCTGGGGCTGGTGCTTGCCAGTTCACCAAAACGCTACCAAAAAAACTGTAAGCGATCGCAGGGATCACGCCTGACTCTGCGAACGCTGCAGTTATGTGTGTTCAGTGTTTTGTAAGTGACAGTGATCGATCGATACTGCACTTGGGTGGGCTGGGCTGGGCCGGGCGGAGGGGCAAAACGGAGGTGCTAGCAGGTATCTGGGCTGATCCAACTAACACTGCGTTTTTGGGAACCCTAAACTGCTGGGGACGCTAGTATAGATCTGATCGGATCAGATATTGATCCGTTCAGATACTATACCACTAAGGGAGGTGTATGCTGCATGCGTAGGTGTTAGCGGTACTGGCACTAACCTGACGCTGCCTGGGGCGACGCAGACCCTATCTGACCCTAAAACCTAACTTATATCACCACCGGGCGATCAGGGGGCTAAACCTTTATTAGGTAATAAACGGGGGATGCCCTGACACTATAAAAAATAAACTAACTAACCAGCGTCACTCGTAACAGTTATACGGTGATCACTGGTGAAAGGGTTAACTAGGGGGCAATCAAGGGGTTAAAACCTTTATTAGGTAGTATATGGGGGTCCCTGACGCTATAAAACGCTGACGGCGAACCTAAATATTTACCTCCCTAACTAGCGTTACCAGTGACCCTAATACAGCGATCAGAAAAATGATCGCTTAGTGACACTGGTGACGGGGGGTGATCAAGGGCTTAAAACTTTATTAGGGGGGGGGTTGGGGGTACCCTAGACCTAAAGGGGGCTAATACTAACTGCCCTAACACTGTAACTGTCACAAACTGACACCAATGCAGTAATCAGAAAAAAAAACAACTGCTTGGTGTCAGTGTGGGGGGGGGGGTGATTGGGGGGTGATGGGGGGTGAACAGTATGCCTGGCGTGTTCTACTGTGTTTGTTGTGCAACTCACTCAGATGTCTTCTCTCCTCGGCGCCGGAACGGAAAATACTGAGCCGAGGAGAGATGACATCATTTCCTCTGCTGCTGTTTACTATACAGCAGCAGAGGAAGAATCTCATTGGCTGGGAGCGATCGTGAGGGGGGGCCACGAATGGATGGTCTCCCCCTCACCTCTGATCGCTCCCAGACAGAAGCCGACTGCCTCGGGCACCGGGGGGGTTGGTCCGATCGGACCCCCTGCCCGCGGGAGGCAGATCAAGTACCAGGTACGTGATTTTGCCTGCCCGTGCCATTCTGCCACAGTATATCTGCGTTAGGCGGTCGGCAACTGGTTAAGGAAGGATCCAGTTCATTCTGAAACTTTATATAGCACATAAGCATTCAGCAAAGCCAATTGAAATAAGTATACAGACACTTTTTTGTACCAGCATCTGGTCTTACGGGCAACTAGGTACGGCGCCCGGTGATTAGATCGCACAGTGTCACATGTGCCAATTCCATGATCAAACAAGTGATTAAAAAGTGGCATGCTCGTGTAATAATTGTCCACATACAAGTGGTACCCCTTTCCGAATAATAGGGCGTACACACGGTCGGACTTTGTTCGGACATTCCGACAACAAAATCCTAGGATTTTTTCCGACGGATGTTGGCTCAAACTTGTCTTGCATACACACAGTCACACAAAGTTGTCGGAAAATCCGATCGTTCTAAACGCGGTGACGTAAAACACGTACGTCGGGACTATAAACGGGGCAGTGGCCAATAGCTTTCATCTCTTTATTTATTCTGAGCATGCGTGGCACTTTGTCCGTCGGATTTGTGTACACACGATCGGAATTTCCGACAACGGATTTTGTTGTCAGAAAATTTTATCTCCTGCTCTCCAACTTTGTGTGTCGGAAAATCCGATGGAAAATGTCCGATGGAGCCCACACACGGTCGGAATTTCTGACAACACGCTCCGATCGGACATTTTCGGAAAATCCGACCGTGTGTACGGGGCATAAGGGTGACACCAAGTCCCACACAATCTTACCAGCGCTCCCGATGTAATCTGGGCAGTTCTCTGGCTCTACATGACTATCTCTTCCCTCGTAAACCATAAAACTATATGTATAGCCTGTGGCCCTGTCACAGAGCTTGTACATCTTGAGCCCATATCTGGCACCCTTGCTGGGAAGATACTGTTCCCTGTACATTCACAAACTAAAGCACAGTAAACACAGATTACGTGTTGGATAGACACAGGAACGATTGGTACCAATCACTCACTGTGTTCATTAAGAAAAGAAAGGGGCCGTTAAATTATACATTTACAGGGCGCTTACACCGCTCTCCATCCCAGCACATGGAGAGGGGGGTCCAGGGGAGCACAGGAGGGCCTGGGCAGCAAAAGGAACAGGAACAGGAGGGGCAGCGAGGGTAGCTTCCCTCGCTCCCCCACCTCCTGTCCCTGTTCCTCTTGCTGCCCAGACCCCCCTCTTCTCCCCTGGTCCCCCCTCCCCCCTCTCCATGTGTTAGGATGGAGAGCGGTGGATGGGCCCCGTAAATATGTGATTTACTAGCTCCTTCCTTTTCTTAATGAACACAGTGAGTGATCGGTACTGATTGCTCACTGTGTCCATTTATTACTAAAGCATAGTAAACTGTGTTTACTGTGCTTCAGTTTGTGAATGCACAGGAAGCCGATCAGCACATCGCTCTTCCTAATTATTCGATGTTCAGTGCAGCTGAGGCTGCAGAGAAAGGGACCGATTAATCTCTGTCATCAGTCCCTTTCTCTGTCTCAAAGACATCAGGGGTCTGTTTAGAGCCTTGATATTTCACCAAAGCCCCCCCAACAGGGCTCCTAAAAATTGTAAAAAAAAATAAAAAATAAAATTGTAAAATAAATAACAAACAATAATAGTGTAAAAAATTATAAAAAATTAAATAAAGAAAATTAAAAAACAACTGACACAATCCCACTGCTCTACTGACACCATCCTCTGCTAGTGGCAGACCTACCAGGATCACAAAGGTCACACCTGTAACTGGGCCCTGGTATTTCGTCACCTTTGGGGGCCCCCAACATGTGAAAGGGTCCCACTGCAGGACCGTAATAAAGGCACCCCCCCCCCCCCGACGGGAGTAAAGGGCCCAGGGATCAGTGGGAAGGGTCCTGGGCTCAGAGGGATGGGCCCCTTCATGCTTTCTTGCATCGGGGCCCTCTAGTTACACCTCTGACTGGAGAGGCAAAGCAGAGAGCCGGTGACTGGCAGTCACTGGTTCTCTGCAGACTGAAGACCTGAGCTATCAGCAGCCTTTGATCGCTTAGTTCTCAGTCATAGAGGTGGCGGGGACAGATGCAGCATTGAACCTACATCCACCCAGGTGAGTATGACTGTTTTTTTCCCCATACTTCTCTTCTCAATACAGCCCATAGAGATATGGTGTTTCCAGGATGCCCTGCAGATCCAGGACCAAAGTGTTTATGATGTCTCATTCAGTAAAGCGCTCCAGAGTTCACTTTCAAAGTCAAAACCACGGAAGAGCTGTTGCTTGTCAGCTGAATCTGGAGGATATCTTCTATAGTTGGGAGCAGAATACTTACACCTCTTCTCCTCCATCCTTATTTTTGACTGCACAGAGAAGACACAATATAGAGGGTCGTTAATTAAATCCCTATCTATCAGCAGAAATACTACTACTACTGGACATTGCTTATTCTGGAAATGTTTTACAATTTGTCAAATGAGGCATTAAAACATAACAGTCTGCTAAAATTTTTATATAGCCATGCTGCTTTTGTTCAGTTTTGGAGTAGGGGAGGAATTAAAACCTCTGTCATCTGGTTTTTTTTTTGCTCTTTTTGTCCCGCTGGAGATTTTCTTCACTTCCTGTCGTGGAAAATAAACAGGAAGTGAGAAGTGTCCCCAAAGTTAGGTTATAAGATTAATAAATTACTTAAGATTTAACTTCTTCCTCTAGTTAAAGTACAACTAAAGGAAAACATTTTTTCTTCGTTTTGGATAGAATGGAGGTAGATTAGAATACCTGTCAATTTTTATTGCTGTCTGTGTCCCCGTTAAGGAGATTCACCCTCTCTATTTGCCCTGTTTACCATATTCACTGAAAGTGAAAGTAGCAGAAAATCCCACATTTTGGTTTGTCCCCAGAAAAGTAATAGGGAGGAAATCTTCCAATAGAGAGGACTAGTTTTGGTGACCTGGGGGTCCCCAAGAGATTCCCTTAATTTGCAGAGATTTTCTTTCACTTCGTGTTTTGGTTATGGGACAGGAAGTGAAGGGAAATCTCCCCAATGGGACAAAGACGGCAAAAAATAAACAAATGAAAATACCCTTAACTCCTTGGCGCTGGCCTCACACAAATATGTGGCCTTTGGCACCTTGGCCTTGGCAGAGAGAGGCTGCATATTTGCGTGAATTGTGATCAATAGCGCTGTGGAGAAATCGCGTGCCCTCCGTGCTCCGGGCACAGTGACTGGCATCTAACCGAAAAGCTCCCGCATGCGATCAGTAGATTTTGTATCACGCTTAAGATCATGTGATTATAAATTATATATTTTATTTATTTTTATTTTATTTATTTCTATTTTTTATTTATTTTTATTTTTATTTCATTTTTATTTTTATTTCTTTTTCTTTTTTCCTTTTTCAATTAATGTTTATTCATTTTTCTATATTGGAAATCTTTTGCAGATGTCTATCGCATTAGCTGCTTTTATTGTTGTCATATAGCTAAACAGATAAATTGTACTTTTAAAGTGTTTGTTGTTATTAAAGTTTTATACTTGGCAACAGGAAATTATGTAAAAGGAAGAGGAAGTGAATGTCTGTCTTCCATACACAGATCGTAATTGGTAATTTTTTACTGCATAGAGGGAGGTTCTGTCTTCCCTAGCGTATAAATAGATTGTAATGGAACCGGAAGTGATGCCCTTGATGACGCCCTGTTGGAGGGGCGAAATGCGTCAACGTAATTCCAGTTCGTTAAACTATTGTTGCAAATTTAGGCTTCCCTGAAACGCGCGCCATTTAGCGGCGAACTCGGATGATTTTCTTACTGATGCCTGTTTTTGCCCAAAATCCTGTAAGTTGCGCATTGAATGAGCTTGATAATTGATGCCAAACGTTATTTCACTATGAGTTCTCTCTCTGTTTCCCCATCTTTGGAGTGTGGTATATCCTTCCTGTCTCAAAACGTCTCCCTGCAAGATTTTACTGAGGAACCATCCAGAATATCCCCAGATCATTTGATCAATGCTTTTTTGATCCCAGACTGCGAAGGATCCAATAATTTTGGTGAGTGGGGACACCAAAGGGGGAGCCACTTCACCAATTCAAAAGTTTTGAGCACCGTTGCACTTTTCACTGAAGCACCTGAGCACTTTTAGATTGCTAGCGCTATGTTATAATTACTGTACATGCTCTGTAGAGTGGTTTTGCATGAGAAGCCCAGATCCTCCTCTTCTCGGTCCTTCCTTGGCACTCCTTCTTTGGCCCTCCTCTTCAAGCCGCTGCACTGTGTGTCCATTCAGACAACCCCTTTTCTCCTCATTGGCTTACTGACGTTGATTGACAGCAGGAGGAGCCAATGGCACCCGCTGCTGTGTCTCAGCCAATTAGGAGGGAGAGTCCCCGGACTTTGTAGCTCTCGTGCAACATTGCTGGATCGAGAGGGAGCACAGGTAAGTATTAGGTGGACTGTTGCACACAGAAGATTTTTTATCCGAATGTAAAGAGTGCATTACGATAAAAAACCTTCTGCTTTTACAATCACTTTAAGTAGATTGGAATTCCCATCCGCCTAGGCAATGTGTTGAAGACGGCGGCAGTTCCTAAGGACTCACTGGTGCTGGCATTCGCTGCTTCCTTAGGAACCACTGACAATGGGAAACTGTCATATATTAAAGTGGTAAACAGGGGATTCAAACGGAAGTTGTAATGTGCTCTGCTGCCCCCCCAGCAGTAATGTAATATATTCTGCTGTGTCCTCCCCAGTGATGTAATATGCTCTGCTGCCCCCCCAGCAGTAATGTAATATATTCAGCTGTGTCCTCCCCAGTGATGTAATGTGCTCTGCTGCCCCCCCAGCAGTAATGTAATATATTCAGCTGTGTCCTCCCCAGTGATGTAATATATTCTCCTGTGTCCTCCCTAGTGATGTAATGTGCTCTGCTGCCCCCCCAGCAGTAATGTAATATATTCAGCTGTGTCCTCCCCAGTGATGTAATATATTCTCCTGTGTCCTCCCCAGTGATGTAATGTGCTCTGCTGCCCCCCCAGCAGTAATGTAATATATTCTCCTGTGTCCTCCCCAGTGATGTAATATATTCTCCTGTGTCCTCCCTAGTGATGTAATGTGCTCTGCTGCCCCCCCAGCAGTAATGTAATATATTCAGCTGTGTCCTCCCCAGTGATGTAATATATTCTCCTGTGTCCTCCCCAGTGATGTAATGTGCTCTGCTGCCCCCCCAGCAGTAATGTAATATATTCTATACTATACTCTGCTCTGCCCTTCCGTCCTCCCCTCAATGTTATGTAGTCTGCTCTTCCCTTCCGTCCCCTGCTGTGCAGTGGGGAACCAGCAGCGAGTGTGCGGAACCTGAAGACTGACATAGAATCGGCCTGTGACCATATTTGGGCAGTGATGTCACTACTATAGCAGCCCCTTTTCTTATATGGCCTTGTATTCCTAACGGCGTTGCTGCATATCTCTCCACCGATCGCTGACAAAGTCGAATCCCTGGACATTGTCTAATATATCAAGTTGTGGGTATTCAAAGTCCTCGTAGAAACAATCAACTAAGTTTTCTGCATCTTTCTCTGACGACCGGTTTATAGCTGGGCCCTGTGGAGAGAAGAAACACATTATATACAGGAAATAATGATTTTACATAATGCCTAATCATCACTATATAAAATATTACATTTGGGCAAGTTCTATTATTTGCTATGTGCTGAGTGAATACATGAAAGAAAATCCTTTTGAATGGACCAGTCATGATAGAACATATACATCAATATGAATAATCGTTATATTGTTATCACTGCACAGGCATGTTTATAAATGATATTTATATGCTGCACTGATTCTAAATTCTCTGCAAGAACTTGGCAGTTAGAAGTATGAAGCTGCCTATGAAATGTTGAAAGGTTTCATGCTTTATAGATGCATGACTTATAAATGGTCCACTGTGCACTGCTTTTCCATCCTTTTGGATAGCACCAAAAGGAATGCAGCTCCTCATACATGCCAGTATGGGGCCAAAAGAGAATGAAAAACAGCAGACATAGCAGGATTACTGACATGATCCCATTACCAAGTCATAACACTTACCGATTCCATGACAAATGGTGGACTTATTTTCCCAGCTTCCAACTCATCCCAGTTTATCCCTGTGAAGAATGGGTGGTGTCGCAAAGCTATGAACGCAGGCGTAGAATCGGCTGAAACCTGAATATAATAAAAAGATAAATTATTATCACGATCACAAAAGCGATAACTAAAAAAATTCATGTAGCCAAATAAACTTTTTCTATCTCTGGCTAGAGTAGAACATTTTCTTACCTTCCGTATGAACTCTGCAAAGTCTTTGATGTGGGTATTGTCGCCAACATATTTACTTATCATTTGATAGATTGCAACCCTTAATCTAGTGTAGTCTTTGCAAAATCTTTTCAGTGTTTTCTGGCCGACCTAGAGGAATTAAAAAATATTTTTATAAACCAGAACATAATAAAATAAATACAAAAATACAAAACATTTCCTTTCATTCCTATACTAATTAAAGCTGAATTAAACCCATCAATTTAACAGTTTCCCAAAACAGTTACATTAAAAGCATGCCATAAGTGATAGCTGTCATAGTTGCTTTTGCTCCCAAGTGAACTGCCAAGCACTCAAATGGCTGGTGTCATAATTGATCACAAGGGCAGCACCATGGCAACAACAGATCAAACAGAGGCTAAGATGGCAGCTTCCTTGGCTGTAAAAAATAAGAGGGTTTAGTTCCCCTTTAATATGTATACATCATAACAGCAGTTTACTGTGTCATGATTCTAAAACACCAAGTAGAGGTCCAACCTCATTCTGTGGGTCTAGGGAAAGTTTCATTTTCACCACCTTTTATTGCATTTTTAATCTATTCAGCCCTTTTGGACATATCTGGTACATCCAAAATTGAGAAGAAGAAGTTTAAGGAAAGCTCCATCCAAAAGGTGAAGTTCCACTTGAAGCACTCCTCCCCCTCAAATATGCCACATTTGGCATGTTTTTTTTTAGTTAGGGTGGGGAGCAGGTACCTAGTTTTGACAGGTACCTGCTCCCACTTCCGCTCAAACCACCTAGGATCATCCTCTCCACCTCCCTCCTTGCAATCTTCTGGGATACGTCACAGGTCCCAGAAGATTGCCCGACCAATGGACAGGTGCTGCGCGGCTGTGAAGCCGCAAGCTGTCACAGCTGGGTGCCCACACATGCAATGCCGGTGCCGGGGAGAGGCGAGGGAGAAAAGCGAGGGCTCGGGAGGCCACATTGCTGGACCATGGGACAGGTGAGTGTGTGTTTATTAAAAGTCAACAGCTACACTTTTTGTAGCTGCTGACTTTTAATAAACACAAAAATAAGTAGAACTCCGCTTTAAACAAGCTCACGACTGGATCTGTTTTTACCAGCTGGGTTGTGGCCTTAACTATAAAAGGGATCTGGGCGGCTGTAGACCTGCCTGATCACTTTTACGTGACTCACAGGTGGCTCTAGAGCAGAAGTGGTTAAGAACAGTCAATAAATGGAACATGTGTACTTACATCTGAGGAGGGTTGATTATCCGTGCAGGGTACAATTTTTGATATCTTTGTCTCTCCAAAATCGATAATCTTGACATGTCCGGTACTATCAATGAGGATGTTATCTGTGTGCAAGTCACTGTAAAGAAGAAGAAAACAAAAAGGGTAAGCTGTCCATTCCAGATCTTTATCAGCTAGAACAGGGGTCTCCAAACTTTCTAAACAAAGAGCCAGATTACTTTCCTTCAGATGTTAGGTGAATGCAGACTGTGGCCAGTGGGAGTAGAAAATGCCCCAGTGTTAGTCAGAGTAAACAATGCCTCAGGCTTCGTGGTCATTGGAAACAAGAATATTACATAGAGCCTGTGGTCAGTAGGAGAAGGAATAGGGTCCCATCATTGGTATTAATGGAAGGAATAGTACTCTATTGTTGGTATCTGTGGAGGGAATAGTGCCCCATCATTGGTGTCAGTGGAAGGGATAGTGCACCATTGTGTATGTTACTGAAAAGAATAGTGCCCCATCGTTGGTGTCAGTGGGAGGAATAGTGCCCCATCGTTCATGTTAGTGGAAGGAATAGTGCCCCATCATTGGTGGCAGTGAAAGGCATAGAGCCCTATCATTGGTGTCAGTGGAAGGAACAGTGTTCCATCGTTGGATCGTTGGTGTCAGTGGAAGGATAGTCCTCTTTTTTTGGTGTCAGTGGGTGGAATAGTACTCCATCATTGGTGTCAGTTGAAGGAATAGTGCCACATCCTTGGTGTTAGTGAAAATAATAGTGCCCATTGTTGGTGTCAGTGGGAAGAATAGTGCCCCATCATTAGTGACAGTGAAAGGAATAGTGCTCCATCGTTGGATCATTGGTGTCAGTGGAAGGATAGTGGCCTGTTATTGGTGTCAGTTGGAGGAATAGTGCTCCATCATTGGTGTCAGTTGGAGGAATAGTGCTCCATCACTGGTGTCAGTGGGAGAAATAGTGCCCTATCATTGGTGTCAGTGGGAGGAATAGTGCCCTTTCGTTGGTGTCAGTGGGTGGAATAGTGCCCGTCATTGGTGTTAGTGGAAGGAATAGTGCCCCATCGTTGGTGTTAGTGAAAATAATAGTGCCCCATCGTTGATGTCAGTGGGAGGAATAGTGCCCCATCATTTGTGGCAGTGAAAGGAACAGTGCTCCATCGTTGGATCATTGGTGTCAGTGGAAGGATAGTGGCCTGTTATTGGTGTCAGTTGGAAGAATAGTGCTCCATCATTCGTGTCAGTGGGAGGTATAGTGCCTTATTATTGGTGTCAGTGGAAGGAATAGCGCCCCGGGGCCTGAATAAAAGCCAACAAAGGGCCACATATGACTCACAGGCTGCAGTTTGGAGACCAATGGGCTGGAACAATAAAATATGATGAATTGATTCCTTACCGATGTGCGATGCCTCTGGCATGAAGAAATTGTATTGCACACAGCAGCTCAGCAGCAATAAATCTGATGGATAAAGAAGAAAAGATTAATTAGTTATAAACTTGTCTTGTAGTAACCTAGCTCCTCAATATTTAATATTAGCTGATCCTAATGCTAGAAGAAATAGGTATATTATTAGGTATATTATTGAAGACATACTATATATTAGGTAGGTGGGGGTCATGGACCACTGGGAGGATGTATTATGAGCCATGCCGGATGATCACTGTGTTAATGTGTGTTTTTTGTGGCTATGTATATTGTGTGATTTATTGAGTAACTTGCTGTGTTAAATGGTAATTTGCTGTTTTTTGCATTTATTATGATTAGAGCCACTGTTGTATACCGGCAATTACATATACCCCTGAAGAAGTCAATGCTTGGCGAAACATGTAGGGATAGCTACCAGTAATTGCCATTGACACATGAATACTCCGGCCAGTATTTACTACTTGGATACTCTGTATTTTATGCACCCATGAATGTTTTGTCTGATGTTTTTATGTAATAAAATTTATTTTTATATTATAAACAATATTGTTTTCTATACTATGTTGGGCACCGCTATAATCCCAAGTCCGAACCCTATATCTATATTCTAATAAATTAAGGGATAAGGTGCCGGATCTATTGAGGTCACTCAATCCATGCCCTACCACATACTATATATTATTAATTCAGTTTAGCAAAATATTGCTATAGGGATATTAAAATTTTTGATTTGCATAGTCTTTTTTTTATTTGTCTGTAAGTAAACCCTGATGTATTATCATTATGGAGTTATTACTGCCAGTGTCTGTGCTGAGAGTGCTCCGGGCGCACACTCTCAGTACAGAAAAGTGCTTACATAGGGTCACATACATGCAGCCTTTCTGCGGTCAAGCCTAGAGCTGCACGATTCTGGGAAAAATGAGAATCGCGATTCTTTTGCTTAGAATACAGATCACGATTCTCTCACGATTCTTTAAAATGGTTAAATTTAAAAGAGAAAAATCAGCTGTAGACGGCGCATGCGCAATCAACACGCCGCTCGCTCCCGATGCTCGGGGCTGGTTCATTTAATACAGCAAGGGGCGGATGCTTTTCTCAAAGGGGCGGATGCTTTTCTCAAAGGGGCGGATGTATAGTTAACCGTACATCCGCCCCTTTGAGAAAAGCATCCGCCCCTTGCTGTCTTTATAACCATATATACATCTGCCCCTTTGAGAAAAGCATCCGCCCCTTGCTGTCTTTATAACCATATATACATCTGCCCCTTTGAGAAAAGTATCCGCCCCTTGCTGTATTAAATAATCAGCCCCAAGCATTGGGAGCGAGCGGCGTGTTGATTGCGCTTGCGCAGTCCAGGCCAGCACTATGCTCTATGCTGACTGACGTCAGTTCCGGTTGCTGACGTCAGTTCCGATATCGGCGCCATTTGCGTTCCACGCTGGTTCCGTGCTTCCGACTGGGAGATCCGGAAAATCGAGCTAATGCAGCTTGCAGATCGCGCGGGGGGTGAATCGAAATCGCGATCTTATATACGATTAATCGTTCAGCTCTAGTAAAGCCCACTCGCCAAAAGGCTGCATATATGCGCCATATCAGCGGACAGAGGTTAAAAGTGATCTGTCTACAATTGTACATTCTACCTCCTTCCCCACTCCTATTGAGCCCCATTATAGGACTTACCTTATGGTGTCATTATCCAGATTATTCCTATTTACTATGAAGTGATTCAGGGTCTCGCCATTCACATACTCCATGACATAGCAAAAGAATTCCTAGAAGAAGATAAAACAGATAAAAATTACAATGCATTCATTATTCACTATGAGAGTACATATTCAACCCTTCACCTTTGTCTTCTCACATTTGGAGACTTTCAGTGAAAACTTAGCAATATGTTTGTGAAGGGTCTCATTTATTCGGGTTATTTTATAGCTAGAAATAGTCACATTTAACTGGGATTGTTCTGTGATGTTGAAGATGTTATGCTCCTTTTACAAGCAGCAAGAACTAAAGGACATGCTTGGATGACCATCAGAGCTCTTCAGGGTTACAGAACCAGTCTGGTTGACTAACATTTACCAACACAAGTGATTGGAGAGCTATACGGGGTAGGAGAATGTGATATTCTAATTGATTCGGACTCTCCTAAAAGTCTCCTCAAATCAAATAAATAAAAGATAAATTTGCTTACCTTTGTCTGAAAAGTGGCAAATAATTGCGGGAAGAACCTGCTCCCTTCCGTCGCTTCCATGGCTTGGCGCTCTACCAAAAGTCTGTTGAGAGACAGGCTAGGTTTTATGGCTACTTTTATTGCCAGCAGCTGATCAACAGCAGGATGTGATGCCAGAAGTACCTGAAGGAGAAAGAATAATAGGATATTAGTATTGTCAATTAAAGGTTATCTCACCCACCCGTGATATTTCTTTATTGGGTTAGATGTAAATATGCCAATCACCCGATGGCTCTTTACATCTCACATGGTCTCCAGTAGTGAAATTTACCTACTGGAGTACCCATCTCCCCTCTCCTTGTAAATTCAATGGAAAATCCACCAGGGAGAGTGAAACCCCTTCCCACCCATCCCTATCTTGTGTTACATTAAAACATGGCATCGGAGCTTTTGGCTGGATTCACACTGTTCCATTCCATTAAGTCAGCTCATTCTTTTTAAAGGGCTGCATAATGCGCCAAAAATGTTGCATGCATTATTTCTTGTAACACAGTGGTAGCGTCATACCGTAAGTTGTGGTGTGCTGGAGCGCACATGCATTGAGGTGCTGTGTTGCAGATGCCATTTAGAATGAATGGCACCGCAGTGCCAAAATGCAAATACAGTATAATCCAGCTTTAATAAAGATACTTTATCTTCAGAAAGTAGTTGCTCTTCAGCTATTTCCTTGAACTTGTTCTTATGCCGCATACACACGGTCGGACTTTTCGGCTACAAAAGTCCGACGGACGCCGACAGACCAAGTCCGGCGGACAATCCGATCGTGTATGGGCTTCACTGGACCTTCAGCGGACTTTTTCAGTCGCAAATCTGACGGACTTTAGATTTGGAACATGCTTCAAATCTTTACGTCGTAATTCCGCCGGACCCAGAAATCCGCTTGTCTGTATGCTAGTCCGACGGACAAAAACCCACGCTAGGGCAGCTATTGGCTACTGGCTATCAACTTCCTTATTTTAGTCTGGTGTACGTCATTACGTATGAATCCGTCGGACTTTTGTGTGATCGTATGTAGTTAAGTCTGCCGCAAGTCCGCCAAAAGTCCGTCGAAAATCTGTCGGACGGGCTGTCGGACTTTTGTAGCCGAAAAGTCCGACTGTGTGTATGCGGCATAACACAGTTTCAACACAATTGCAAAATGCAAAAAGACATTATGCGCATTTGTGCGCTGCTGTTCATTCTTAAAGTAGAGTAGTAAACTAGCCTTAAAAATGCTCTCTCCCCTTCGAAATACCTATTCTGACTAACCTGTGTGGAAAAGATGTGTATACTTACCTAATTTCAACACGCTTTGGTGCGGTCATGTGATCCGACTACCCTCTGTTAGCCAGTGGTGACTGCAGATGAAAAGAGGGGGCATCGACAATGGCTGGGACTTGGGAGCCTATGGGTAACATCACTGCTCCTAGGTTTACCAGCTGTTGTTGAGTGCTCTCTCCACTCCCCTGCAGCCGCTGCTGCCTGACACAGCATGGGATAGTGGGCTGCAAACAGGTAAGTATATACATCTTTCTTATACGGCTTAGTCAGCATGGGTGTTAGGCGGGGGGATGGGACATTTTTAAACCTAGTGAGGTTTAAGCTGGAATTCTACTTTAATGGCACCCAACACATCCTACTAATGCACCTGTTATGTTGAATCTTGGAGAGTTAGGCAGCCCATTTAAATGAATGGGCTGCCTTAAGATGATGCACTTTATGGCGCAACTATAACAGGTGTTAAAACATTACAACCGTGTGAATCCAGCCTTAAAGTGAGTTATCAAGTCTACCTTCTATACAGGATCCCTATCTGTTATATGGATATGATTAAAAAAATCTGTAAATCTGATCACTTACCTTCCCAAACGCTCCCTCTCCAAGAATCTTATGATAATTGAAGCTTTCTGGAGTCAGAGGAGCAGGAACATCAGACTGGATCTGGCTGACTTCTAAAGAGAAAAGAAAATGGATTAGTTCACCTCCACCTATGTTACTTTCAATGATTATTATTGAGTTTTTCCAAGTGTAAAGTATAAAGTTAACTGAACAAGAGCATGTTGCAAAGTAACTACATTCTACCAAATTATTCCTATGGGTGAGTCGTATTTTGCAGGACGGTATTCAATATGGGAGCTAAACTCAAGGGGCTGGGGTGATTTATTAGCGGACAAGTTCTTTAAAAGTTAACTTATCCTTTAAGGGCATTTTTTTTCTGGTACAAAATAAACTTTATTGCAACAGAAAATTGCATACATTACAAATGCAAAGATTAACTGAGCCATTACAAAAGGGCAAAGGTAACAAGCCCACACAGGGGTATTACATCATGTATCAAGCTAAAGAAAAATGAGTATGTGCAGAAAATGAATTCTTCAACCTAATGGAGCACATCTATTGAGCATCCAAGGGCATTTTTTTCACTAACTGCCCATGTAATAGGAAATTTGGGAATTGTTTGCTAAGGTCCTCTAAAGGAGGCTTTTTAAAGAGGCACTTTTAAAAACCAGTTAGAAGGGACTCCTATTAGGGGGACACCAAACACCCACCAGCAATGCAGGGTTATAGTAGACACTTGAGGGCGACCATTGAGACAGGTGGTATACTATATGTCATCATTGGCAATAAAGGCTATAATTAGGGGTGTACTATATTAACTGCTGTTCATCAATTCGAAGTATCAAAAACATAAATAGGTGGTGGGGGGGCTTCCACCAATATGAAACTTCTCTAAATAATGGATCTTGTTCAGCCAGCTTACATCATATTGTTCACGATTCTTACCTTTTGAAGAAGTATCTTCTGTCTCTCCTCCTCTCTCTTCTTTCTCTCCTCCTCTCTCTTCTTTTTCTCCTTCTCTTACTTTGTTTTCTCCTCTTCTTACTTCATTTTCCTCTCTCTCTTCTTTCGTAGACAAATAAGCCCAGATCTTGCTAAAGAATGACCGACCTGTGTCCGCAGGTGTGGAAGTCTGCTGGGCAGGTTGGTCAGATTCTTCAGAGGCACGGGTTCTGTCTGGAATGATTATCCGAGAACCACTTGAGCTGCTGGTGGTCTCAGTCTCTGGTACTGTACTTATTTTCCAATCAAAATTGTTTAGCTGCCATCCTACAAACGCACTCTCTGTACAGATGCAGATGTCCATCCCATCCATCAGCTTAACCACATACTTTATATTAATTATAGTTTCATCTGTCGGGGCGGACTCCACAATGTCTGAGGAGTCAGTGGATTGGGTTGTGTCTTCCGTGTCAGACTTGTTTGTAGAAGAAGTGATCTCAATCATAGTATCTGGGGTTGACACAGTCTCTGTAGAGATGTTGCTCTCTATCCTGTCTTTTAGCTCAGTCACAGTCTCTACAGCCCTGGTAAACTCCAGGTCACATGCAGAAACATAGATACTGTCTGAGCTGGAATCCCTCTCTGTTGTGGTTGTGGACTCAGTCCCATCTGTGTGGGTGGGCACAGTCTCCACAATGTCTTTGGCGTTGGTGGATTGGACCTTGCTTCTTTGGTCCAACTCATTATCCGTAGTAGTGGTGACCTCAATCCCACTTTTTGGGATAGTCACAGTCTCTGCAGAGATGCTGAGTTGTAGCCCATCTATTGGTGCAGCCACAGTTTCTGCAGATGGGGGGAACTCAAGCGCCTCTGCTGTCTGCGGGTGGGCACTGTCTGTGCCACTGGTAGCCTCTGCCTTCTTTTCTGAGACGGTCACATTGTCTTCAGTGGTAGCAGGAGGGAACACATTTATTTCTGTAGAAAAAAAAAAGAATTTGATTACCTTCCATTCATGCATTTGCTTTTCTAGACTATCAACTGATACAGAACTAACCAAACTAAGACTGGCTGAACAGAATTATAGTGCAGTTTTCTAGTTGCCTTTTTAAAAATCAATTTCTACTTTTTTGTTTTAGTAAAGTGCATGTAAAGCCTAAAACTAGAGTAGGAAATGGTTAAAACCCCTATCAGGTTATCTTCTGCTATCTGTGTCCTGCTGAGGAAATTTCACTTCTCTTCCTGTCCTGGCCATGCAACAAGAAGTGAGAGGAAATCTCTGCAAAGTGAGGATAAATTTCCCTCTTGCACAGTCGTCACTGGAACTAGCGTCCCCACTGGAGGACATACCCTGATCCCAAGTTCTGGTGACACTTCCAAAATTTCGGATCACACCTGATTTTTTGTTATAGTGACAATGGTCATCAGAACAAATATACAGGTGAAATCATCAGCAAAACGTATCTGACAGCGCTTTAAGCCCATCACCACTCTTTCTTAATCAAAAAAATAATTTTGGGCTCCAAATTAGATGAAACCTGTCCAATCCAATAATGCTACATGTAATATGACACTATCAGAGCTTCAAATAAGAAAGGCAGCAGATATGATGCTGTCAATCACCCCTTCTGTTCCACCTTTCCCTTATTCTGACAGTCAGTTTGGACACCCTCGCCATTATGCCCTGTACACACGCTTGCACATTGATCGGACATTCCGACAACAAAATCCATGGATTTTTTCCGATGGATGTTGGCTAAAACTTGTCTTGCATACACACGATCACACAAAGTTGGTCGGAAATTCCGAATGTCAAGAACGCGGTGACGTACAACACGTATGACGAGCCAAGAAAATAGCCAGTGCTGCTCTTCTGCTTGATTCTGAGCATGCGTGGCACTTTGCGCATTGGAATTGTGTACACATGATCGGAAATTTCCGACAACGGATTTTGTTTGTTGGAAAATCGGAGAACCAGCTCTCAAATTTTGTGTGACGGAAATTCCTATGGAAAATGTGTGATGGAGCGGAATTTCCGACAACAAGGTCCTATCACACATTTCCTGTAGGAAAACCCTAACGTGTGTACGGGGCATAACACTTCTGCTATTTTAGATCACACCTCATGTTCTATTTCTGAGTTAATGGCCACCAGGACACATATAGGGGTGGGACAATAAAGATTTGGCAGGGCTTCTAATCCCTTAACATTCTTTCCTGAACAAATAAATAAATGTGGGCTTTAGATGCGCTTTAACCACTTGAGTGTGAACCGGCAATACTTCATTCCTGTTTGACTGACAATTACTCTGTCATGCAGCTCTGTACACAAATTTATTTTTTGTCATGTTTTGTGACAGATATGCTTTGTTTACACAGGTGGCAATGGGATTGGTAAAAGTAAGCAGTTAAGACGTGGTTTTACCAGCCCCCAACACACCTAGCTGCAAGTCAACATGGCCACCCGGCAGGAAAAATGTATACAATGAGTGGCTTTTGGCATATCATGCCATTGCCAAACACAACCCATTAAATGGCACCAGGTGGAGACTTCAACAGGGAAGATCAGATAACACAAACCACAAGCCCAGTGTTGTCTGATACCTCTGGTGCCCTGGAGAAGATGGGAGCGCTGGGCAGTTAGGTAGAACTTCCCTCCCCCATAAACTGCTGCCTTAGTCTCTGATAAAGAGAAGAGAACAGCATCTAAAGTACAGTAAGCCATCAGTAATTGGGTGTAATATAAGCCCTGGCTACCAATGGGAATAGGGGGCTATAATTAGGGGTGTGGTCTGTAAGCTGCTGCTCTCCAATAAGAAGATACAATGTAACACCTCATTTTGACAGTCAGGGGCCAGTTCACACCGCATGCAATCCAGTGCATTTTTTTTCTGCATCAAAAAGGCATGGATAGTAGAATATACAGTTTTCAGTGGCATAGTTCACACCAGTGCGTTCCAGTTCCAGAAAAAAAAGGAGAACATGCTGCATTTTTTCTGCACTGAACTGTACTGGAAAGTGGTAAAACGCATCAAAAACGCACTTGAACGCACTGAAACACACATGTCCTTATTTAAGGTGAAGAAAAAAAAAAGGGGGGAAAAAATGCACCAGAATGCATCAAAACATGTCAAAAACGCACATGCAGAAAAGCATCCGGAACGTGAACTGGCCCTCACTGTGGACATTCTTACCAGAAACCTGATTTGAAATTTCAGCTGGTGTGCAGAGAATGTAGTGATTTTAATGTACAGACGTGCTGCAGCAGTGTACAGAATACAGATAAGGATTTTTTTATGTTTGAAAGGTAAATATGTTTACAACTGCAATGTTGCCTTCTACAGGTATAGGAAGGCTGTGATTGGCTGGTGGTGGAATGCGCAGCTCAGCTTTGGCACCTGCAGACTGCAGAGCTATTTATAGATTTCTCCTATTGTTGGTTACAGGTGACTTTCTATTTCTGGGATAATGGACAAATATAGGTGTGACCCCCCCCCCCCCCCCCAGTGGGGACACAGCTAACAATAAAGATTTGACAGTTTATAATCCCTCATCATTTTTTCCTAACCAAAAACATAAATAAAATACATGTTGTCTATCGATGCATTTATAGGGGGCTATAATTAGGGGCGGGGTATATAATCTTCTCTTCACCAATAACAAGATACAATGTAACTCCTATACATAAAATGGATCAGCCAGCTTGTATGATTAATAAACGTTACCTTGTAGATCGTTAGCTACATATTTCTTCTCTTTTCCACTGCGGAACAAACGCAGGAAAACCCCCCCAACCCGGCCAAAGAATGGCCGACGCTTGTCCTTAGGGGTGGGGGTCTGATGGACAGGTTGGGAAAAATCTCTGCTGGATTTGGGATTAATTTCCATGTCCTGTCTTTTCTCTGCAAGTTCCTCTATTTTAATTAATTGAGGAACAGATTTCTTTTTCTTAAATATTCGCATCATTTTCCAAAGATTAGAACACTCTCTGGGAACTCAACAAATACACAACCTTCACCTTGCGTGCAAACTGAAGATCTAACTGTCAGGGATTGGAAATCCTATTTACTTCAGCCTTACACTATGATGTCATCATCTCCTGGCCAGGCATCACTGCCGACTACCTATTCTCCTGTGCAGGATTGCATGATCTAGGAATGCTGTGAATGGATGATCTGTTGCTCTTGCTTGATTGCTCAGGTCTGCCTAATGCATTTGATGGGTTGTTCACAAGAGAAAGCCTTTTACTGCCATCAGCCTGTTGATTTGGTAATAATTTCAGAATTATACAACATAACAATGTGATTTATTTTGCTAATATTGTCAAATTATTATTATTATTATTATTTTTATTTTTTTACTGTAATGTATAAACAAAAATAAAATGTAAAAATCTATGTTGATTAATATTTATATATTTATTTTTTTATAATAATCATATTTCCCAGAAAGAAGTGATTTTAGATGTAAATGTTTATATTTCTGTCTCTGAGGGGATATGATTATTATTTATATGTATTGTACATTCAGTCTGGTGTGTACTATGGAGACGACTTCTGGAGTTGCTCTGAGCTCTGTATGGTTGCTTTTTGAGATGCCCAGTAAGTTCAGCTGCCGAAACACGAAAATGGTGTTCCATTGTTATTATGGGCTATCCATCAAAGTCTAGAGGGAGGTTTCTAGTAATGGGTCGCTATCTCTGTAACTTTATATATATTCAACATTGGGGCAATGTTCATATGTGTGTGTATGTGTGTGTATGTGTGTGTGTGTGTGCAAATATATATATTACACTATTGCATTCATACTGTTGCTAAGGACTTTGAATGGTTGCTATGGGGGTCCATTGTTACTATGGGTTGTCCATGGACATTTAGAAATGGTTTTATAGTAATGTGTTGATATCCATGTAACTGTATATATTGTACACTCTGACAACCCTAAACTGTTGCTATGCATTTAGCACTGTTGCTATGTATATATATATATATATATATATATATATATATATATATATATATAGTTATTCAACACTGGGCCAATGTTGTTGATATGTGTGTGTGTATATATAGAATACACTTGAATTGACACTGTTGCTAAGGACTTTAAATTGTTGCTATTGTCTGTGTAACTGTCTACATTGTACACTGACAACCCTACACTGTTGCTATGCATTTAGCACCGTTGCTATATATATATATATATATATATATTCAACACTGGGCCAATGTTGTTCATGTGTGTGTGTGTCTATATATATATATATATATATAAAATATATATTTTTTTTTTTCAACACTGGGGCAATGTTGTTCATATCTGTGTGTGTAAATATATATTACACTAACGAATTTACACTGTTGCTAAGGATTTTTATTGGTTGCTATGGGGGTCCATTGTTACTATGGGTTGTCCATGGACCTCTATAACAATATCTGACAACTTCAGCACTGTTGCTATAGACTTAGATATACTGTATCTCTCTCTCTCTCTCTCTCTCTCTCTCTCTCTCTCTCTCTCTCTCTCTCTCTCTCTCTCTCTCTCTCTCTCTCTCTCTCTCTCTCTCTCTCTCTCTCTCTCTCTCTACACATATATCTATCTATCTCTATATATATAGAGATAGATAGATAGATAGATAGATAGATAGATAGATAGATAGATAGATAGATAAAAAGGAAACAATTGATGGACTGGCAATGAAGTGGAACACAAATATTTTATAAAATGTAATATTTTATTACAACCAAGTTAAAACAACTTTTATCACAAACTGAAACTCAGTTGAAAAGCAAAACACACATTGCTTTATAGTGAATATGGCTTTATTCCATAAATATACCGCATATATGTTACACTGTGGACTGCTCCCTGTTGCTGTGGACAATGGGCGGTTGCTATTCATAGAAGTGTAAAGGTGGGTTTTCTAGTAATAGGTTGGTATCTCTGTAACTATATATGCTGTACATTATGTTATATATACTGAATGTTGTATGTAGAGGTTGGTGCCTCCCCAACTTCTGCTAGAGAGAAGATTTGGTTTGTCATCCCTCCAGCCTGCAGGGGGAGATAGCGAGCCCCTGCTGAGATTGAGACCTGTGTAGTGTTGAGGGAAGGCAGACTGCTCTTCTTTCTGTCTCTCTCTTGCCATGGGACCTGTCACATGACTGGGGAGAGACAGAAGAAGCTGGCTGCACAGGACAGTTGTGTTATCTGTGAGTAGAAGGGGGAAGGTGGGGACAACTCAGCTCCCCCCAGAACTCCTCAGACTCCCATAGACCTCCTGTCCACTTTAGACCCCCCTCTCTCCACCTCCTCTCTCATCCGTAGACCCCCTTAGCCTCCTTTCTCTTACCCTAGGTTGATATTTGTGCGTTGCAGGAATGTGCACTAAATCACATGCGTTCCTGTAACACACAGCGCTTTTGCAGGTATGCAATGATACTATTAATTCTTCTTGGCACCCCCCCCCCCCCCCCCACACACACACACCTTGCTTTTGCACTGATTTGCCTAAATAATAATAAGAAAGTACCATGCGTTTTGGTGCGGCATGATTGTCAAATGTCAACGCTCAACGTGCATCATGGCGCATGTTAACCTGCATCTTAGCGAATGTGTTGACGCATTTTGATGTGTTTGCATTGATTTTACATGAAACGCAATCAAGCAAAAACTCAAAGGCGCCAATCAGTCTTTAGTGAATCAACATCAGTATATTTGATCCCCCCCCCCGTGTTTTGTGCAGATTTCCTCTTTGGTGCTCCGGTTTCCTTCTACAACCTTGTATGACTGTGGTAAGGACAGAAGGTTCACCTGCAGAAGGAACAGATGTGTAATAATACTTTGTATATAGATAATTCCCCAGCACTACTGGCCAACGGGCAGGACCTGTTACATGCTTGCCAAGGGCAGCACAGTGGCTAAGTGGTTGGCATTTATGCCTTGCAGCATTGGGATCCCAGTCAGGACACTCCCAGCATGGAGTTTGCATGCTCTCCCTGTACTTGTGTGGGTTTCCTCCAGGTTCCTTCTGCACTACAGGCATGCTAGGTTAACTGGCCCTAGTATGTGTATACAGTGCATCTGGAAAGTATTCACAGTGCTTCACTTTTTCTACATTTTATGTTACAGCCTTATTTCAAAATTGATTAAATTCATTATTTTCCTCAAAATTCTACAAACAATACCCCATAATGATGACGTGAAGTCATGAAGTCCAATGAATTGTCTGTAGCCCCCTGAGACAAGATTGTATCCAGGCACAGATCTGGGGAAGGGTACAGAAAAATGTCTGAAGCATTGAAAGTCCCAATGAGCACAGTGGCCTCCATCATCCAGATGCTGTATATGCATTTGGAATAGGGACCTTAGACTCTAAGCTTCTTGAGGGCAGGGGGGCCATATTGCTAATAGAGACATCAAATAATGTCTTCAAGTGGTATTAAAGATTCGGATTTAAAAAAGAAAAAAAAAAACAAACATGTCATACTTACCTTCTATGTGCAATGGTTGTCTTCTCGGGTCAGCTGCCAGTGCTCCTGGCTCCTCCCCCCTGACCTGGTGTGTCCATAAGACACAGAGCTGTGGCAAGGCACTGCCTTTTTCTCTCTCCTCATTGGCTCACTGACTGTAATTGACAGCAATCGGAGGCTCTTTACCACGTGTCCAATCACGGCTGATCACTATGCCAATAGGAAGAGCCGTTGATCGTCTTTTCCTCACTCGCGTCTGAGAGACGCGAATAGAGGAGAGCCGATTGGTGGCTCTCCTGACAGGGGGGGTCTGCGCTGATTGTTTATCAGCGCAGCCCCCCCTCAGATCACCACACTGGACCCCCAGGGATCGCCACTAGGACCACCAGGGAAGGGGGCAACATGTGGATGGCCAGGTATGTACTCCATGGCCATCCACATGTGCCCAGTCAGTGCCCAATCTGTGCCAATCAGTGGCCACAAATGGGCACTGATTGGCACCATTACATAGCAGTGATGCCCCGCAATGCCACCCTTAGGGGCATCAGTGCCATCAATTAGTGTCATCAGTGCCACCCATCAGTGTCCATCGGTGCCACCTGTCAGTGCCCATCAGTGCCCACTTATCAGTGCTCATCCGTGCCACCTATCATTGCCACCCATAAGTACCCATCAGTGCTACCCATAAGTACCCATCAATGCCACCTACAAATGCCCATCAGTGCCGCTTTTGAGTGCCCATCGGTGCCACCTATGAGTGCCACATACCAGTGCCACCTATCAGTGCCCATCAGTGCCGCCTGTCAGTGCCACCTCATTGGTGCCACCTCATCGGTGCCCATCAGTGCCGCCATATCAGTGCCTGTCATTGAAGAAGAAAAAGTGCTTATTTCTAAAAAATTTTAACAGAAACAAAGAAATACTTGTTTTATTTCAAAATTTTCAGTCTTTTTTTATTTGTTGCGCAAAAAAAACCCAGAGGTAATCAAATACCACCAAAAGAAAGCTCTATTTGTGGGAACAAAATGATAGTTTGAGTACAGTGTAGCATGACCGCGCAATTGTCATTCAAATTGCGACAGCGCTGAAAGCTGAAAATTGGCCTGGGCGGGAAGGTGTCCAAGTGCCTGGTATTGAAGTGGTTAAATGATGGAAAAAACACTTGGCACTACAAGTGCACTAGGAGAACCTGGGAGACAGATAAAAGAAACACAAGCAGTAAATCAAATTCAAGATTTTATCATGTCATTTTTTTTTTTTAAATATTTAAAAAATTTGCTGGCATAGCAATGGCCCTCCTACCCGTAAAATAATCCACATATTTTTGACGCACTTCACGGGCGCTTTGGGGGGGGCAAGCCAGGACGGCCAGCTTCCAGGGCCGTCATTGTTGTTTCATGAATTCCGGCCTCAGGTCCAACTGAGGCTACATAACTAGTAGTATTTCACTTTAAAAAGTTGTGCATTCAGAGCTCCTGCACAAACCTCTCTCCACCCTATACATGTATCTCACAGTAGCTTATGATACGGACACCTCACACCTGATGGGAAAGTGGAAGTTGGATGTCCCTGACCTGGACGAAAACATATGGGAGGAATGTGTCTCTACATTTATTTCCTCTATGATAGCCTCTAGGGACCGTTTTGTCCAATTGAAATTTTTGCACAGGGCATACTATACCCCACAGAAGTTGGCTTCCATCTACCCCTCTCTCAGCCCACTCTGCACGAGATGCTCCATTGAGAGGGGCTCCTTCTTCCATATGGTCTGGACTTGCAACAAGATCCGGCCCTATTGGAGGGGGGTGGCGGACGTATTGACAGACTTTTGCGGTGCCCCGTTGACACTGGACCCTCTTGTCTTTCTGCTTAGCTACCTGGGGGATGTGGAGGGAGACCGTTATACTAAACTAGGTTTGACTTTTGCCCTCTATTATGCTAGGAGAGAAATCCTCCTGAGATGGAAGGGTACTGATCTTCCTACAGTAGCCTCATGGAAAAGTGCAATTAATAAAGTCCTTCCTTTATATAAGATCACATATGAGAGCAGGAACTGCCCTGCAAAGTTTGAGAAAATATGGTCACAGTGGTCGGATGTCTGTTAAACTCCTGGATTATGTAAATATGATTGTATCGTGTACATTGGTTGATGGGGAGCTGGGGGCGGCTGTGGGGGAGCCGGGGGGTTTTTGCCCCCTCCTCCCCCCCCCTCGCCCCCCCTCTTCCTTTCCCCCAGACTGAAAATACCTTCCACTCTCCATACTTCTGGAGGCGGAGTGGTGGGACCGATCTTGGATCCATCCGGGACTACTGTCCGCTCCATGGCATATACACACCCCTCTTTTTATTTTGTACCGTTTTATTGCTTACCTGTAACTAGCTATAGACGTAGTTCACACCACAGGCTGTCTTCCACCCTTGGGTATCCTGACCTCAATGCTGCCTGAAAATGAATACTTTATAAAATGCTGTAATCTGATTGTAAACACTGTACTCTTCATGCTACTGCTGTTTTGTATTCTTATGATTTCCGAAAAAATAAAAAACCTTTTTTCTGTTAAAAAAAAAAAAAAAAAAAAGTTGTGCAGTATCCAGCATGATAATACAATGTGATTAAGTTTGTACTCCGCCATATTTATTGCCGTTAGAAATAGGCAGAACTGAATAGCCATTATCCCAAAGGTATTCTCCACGACTCATCTGGCTCTGGCCAGCCGGTAATTAAAAACCCTCTTCTCTGGGGTGATGGTCCTCTGGGGGAATGGCCTCATCATGTGATCACCCAGACCAAATGCTTCATCAGCGATAAAAACAAATGGGAGTCCTTCGACGTTCTCTTCCGCAGGTGGCAATCCCAAGACACCACTCTGGAGACGTTGGTAGAACTCGGTCTGGGCAAAGACTCCACCATCCGACATCTGGCCATTCTTCCCCATGTCCACATAGAGAAACTCATATGTCGCCGACACCACTGCCATTAACACGATACTATGAAACTCCTTATAGTTAAAATAGTATGACCCCGAATGGGGTGGTGGGACGATGTGGACGTGCTTCCCATCGATTGCCCCTCCACAGTTGGGAAAGTCCCAACAGTCGGCAAACTGGGAGGCCACAGTCTGCCATTCCTGTGACGTTGAAGGAAACTGTGGAGTCAAAACATAAAAAAATAAATTGGTACTTTTGCACATAACATTGCAAGCAGATTACAAAACATTCTTGGCCAACATCAGTATAACGTTTATTTTAAGGAGTATTTAAAAACAAAAGTATAAGGTCCACTTATCGGATTCCTCACCCCCTCTGATGGCCCACTGTAAAAATTTTAGGGGGGGGGAGAGAGTTCTAAATGAGTTTGGGAGCCCAAAAAAAGATTATGGCACTCTGCCTGAATTTAAGGACAACAATAACATTTGTACACATTTTAGGGGGTGTTTAGGGTAAAGCAATACAATGGAGCTGACTAAATACATTGTTAAGTGACTAGGTTAGGTGTATATAGGCCCAGGATAGCATGCAGGGGAGGTTACAATCATGGTAATTAGGGAATGATGAAAGAAATACAATACATTAGCAAACATTAAATACATAGAATGTGATGTTAAAGGAGAAAAATTACCCTAATATAGTCCTTCTGCAGGACCTGAATGATAGCAGAACAGGTCTCTGGAATAATGATCCCCAGAGCCTGGGGGGAGATGCCTGTAGAGAACTTGAGGTCCTGTAGACTTCTCCCTGTCGCCAAGTACCAAAACGTAGCGACTAGCCTCTGCTCCATAGTGATGGCTTGCCGCATGCAGGGGTCCTGCTTCATAATATAAGGGGACAGCAAAGCCATCAGACAGTGAAAAAGGGGGTCCCTCATCCGGAGAAAATTCCTAAAATCATCAGGGTTATTCTCCTGGATCTCACGCAGCAAAGGCATGTGAGAGAATTGGTCACGCTGGAGTAACCAATTCTTGGTCCATGAAATCCTCCCCACCCTGTTCATGGACTGGGCTTTGGTCAAAGCAAGAACCCCCAACACCAAGCCCGCGCATAGCATGAACTCTACGATGAGCACGTACCCACAACATGGCTTCAAAACGATCGGCTGGTCAGAACGAACTAACAGAATGCACTGAACAACAGCAAGGCCTGTGAAGAGTGAGCTGAAAATCAGAAACGAGTGGACAAGAACGCACTGCAAAACAGATACGAACTGACTACACGCACCGAAAACCAGATACAAACCCACAAGCACAAGCTGAAGAGCAGTAACGGACTGAAAAGCACGGAAGCTGAAAAGCGCTAACCGTCTCTCACCAAACTTCTACTAACACGAGATTAGCAGAAGGAGCCCAAAGGGTGGCGCACTGGCTATTGAACTTCCTTTTTCGAGTCCCGTCGTACGTGGTGTATGTCATCGCGTTCTTGACGGTCGGAATTTGGTATGACCAGTGTGTATGCAAGACAAGCTTGAGCAGAATCCCGTCGGAAAAACCATCATACCTTTTCCGACCAAAATTCCGATCGTGTGTACGTGGCTTTAGAAAAAGGTCTTACATTTTGCCCAATAGCGCAGTTAGACAAATTTGAAGTCATCAAAGATGTACACCTTTTTGTACGTAACTTATTACTGTTATGCCCAGTGATTATTTTTCTGACATATTGTCTATTTTACTGCTTATTGTTAACATGGTCTGATGCTCACATTTATGATGTTTAGTTCATTATTCCCTTGACTGTTTATTGCAACTCAGACCTTAACTCTCATTTCAGGGCCTGGCTTATTTGTGTGCATTTGCGGTTCTTCCAACATTGACCACATAATGTCGGTGCTACCCCCGGGTCCCTGTTTGGCCTAGTTATCCACTTCTACATTGGGGCCACTTTTACATCTTTTTCTGTTGGATTTGGGGAAGAAGATTCACTGCCTGGCGCGTGTGAGGATCCCCGGCAGTACCACTAGTTTGGCCATTTCCGGGGTACCCTTAGCCTTCACCAACAGGGGTTGTGTGATTCGCTTCCTGTTTGCGTCTCAGCTTGAAACGCGAACGTTCAGGATGCACACGCGCCAGAGACGTCATGACGCGGGACGCCGCTCTGCCCCCCCCAGGACGCGCGCCGCCTCGTCTGGGAGCACCTAAACACGGAGCCGCGCCCATTGCATGGCACAGTAAGCGTGTCACCCGGCATCAGCTGACTGATCGCTTATCAGCGATTAGAGTCAGCTGTACTTAATTGTTACTATTTAACCAGTTTGTTTTGGTTTGCTCGGTCATTCTGATCATCCAATACTGTTTAGTGCTAAATATTGCACTTATACTATTTTGGTGCTATTTTGTGCTTATATCCACAGATATACATCTGCACAAATTGTGTGCTACATACCTATATATATGCCGCTGCAGTGACACTTATCCCTATACCACCATCTCAGTTAGCTAACACTGGTTGTGTTTTTTATCATTATTCTGGACAGGTCGATCCTAAGATGGGACACTGACTTACCCAGTTATTCATTACTATTGGAGCTACATTTTGCACTCATACTTTTTTTGGTACTACATGTTTTTTGGTACTACATGTTATGTTTGTGTTCACAGATATATACCAGCACAATTGTGTGCTATATCTTCATGGAGGCCAGAAAGTCATTGCTGATCTAATGTTCATCATTGACTGGGTGCTCCTGCAGTGACTCTTATGCCCCTACACACGATCAGATTTTCCAACAACAAAACCGTGGATTTTTTTCTGAAGGTTGTTGGCTCAAACTTATCTTGCATACACACGGTCACACAAATGTTGGCCAACAATTCCGAACATGAGAAGGCGTTGTCGTACAACACATACAACACATGCGACGAGCCGAGAAAAAGGAAGTTCAATAGCCAGTGCGGCTCCTTCTGCTTGATTCAGAGCATGCATGAACTTTTGTGCGACAGACTTGTGTACACACGATCGGACTTTCCGTCAAGTTTTGTTGGCAGAAAATTTGAGTACCTTCTCACAAACATTTGAGTGCGGAAATTCCGACAGCAAATGTTCGAGCATACACACGGTCGGACTTTCCGACAACAGGCTCCCATCGAACATTTCCTGTCGGAAAATCTGACCGTGTGTACGCGGCTTTATCCTCCGTCTCCGCTATTGTGCGGCTTGAAGTGGACACACACCCTCCCCATTCCACCTTGAGTGGCTTTATCTGCCCGTAGACCCCTTGGGTGTGCAGACACGTATTCCACCATCTTTGTGTGTCCGTTATTGGCTGATCCGCTTTTGTAAGTACAGCTAATCCATTGTCTTGCTCTTATTAGTTCAGGTCTAGCATGCAAAATTATAGTTTCAGTACAATTCTAATGGGCAAAAAACTTTCTTCATTACCTTACTGCTGTACTAATCTTCAACTATATCTACATTGTAGAAAGACCAAAAGTCTGCTATAAGTGACACTAAGCCTCTGAAGAAGGACGTTTCTGTCCGAAACATGTCAAGCATCATTTCCAGCATTGATCTGTGCTAGCCCAGAATATCTGTATAGGGCAGCTAAGTTTCATATCTATCATATTTTTAATGTATAATACTTTTTAAATAATCTTTAGATACTTGTATGTTATTGAATCTTACATCACACTGTGAATAATAAATATCCATATTTTTTACTACACATTTGGTCCGTCATTTAAAATCCTGAGGGGGCAACACTGTACCCAAATATCATTTTTTTCACTACAAATAGAGCCTTCTATTGGTGGTATTGGATAACCTCTGCGTTTTTTATTTTTTGCGCTATAAACAAAAGAAGAGTGACAAGTTTGAAAAAAACACAACATTTTTTACTTGCTATAATAAATATCCCAATTTAAAAAAAAAAAAAAAATTTTTTCCTCAGTTTAGGTCGATATATTTTCTTCTACATTTTTTGGCAAAAAAATTGATTGGTTTGCACAAAAGTTATAGCATCTACAAAATAGGGGATAGATTTATGTCATTTTTATTATTATTATTTTTTTACTAGTAATGGCGGTGATCTGCGATTTTTAACGTGACTGTAACGTTGCGGCGGACACATCAGACACTTTTGACACATTTTTGGGACGATTGACAATTATACAGTGATCAGTGCTATAAAAATGCACTGATTACTGTATAAATGTCACTGGCAGGGAAGTGGTTAACGCTAGGGGGCGATCAAGGGGTTAAATGTGTTACCTAGGGAGTGTTTCTAACTTTACGGGGAGGGACTCACAAGGGGCGGAGACAGATCAGTGTTCCTCTGTACTGGGAACACATGATCGGTCTCCTCTCACCTGACAGGACGTGGATCTGTGTGTTACCGGCAATCGCGGGTGCCCTAGACGGCCGGCAAGCCCAGGACGTCATATGACGCCCGCCCAGGATGGGAGATTCCTCCTGCGGATGTCATATTACTATGGACGGGGTATGAAATGGTTAAATATTTATATTTTAATATATAATTGTATTATATTCAACCTTTTAATTAATATAATGAATTTAAATGAATATAAATGTCGGCCATTATTGGCACCTTTAGCGCAAGAAAAGCTCAAGAAAAACGCATCCCTTTAAATTATATGTATGTCTTCACACTGGTCCATTGCACTTCCATTGTGGTGTTTAAAATCTTGCTTGCTGCATTTTTGATCAGTTAAAAAAAAAACACACTTAAAAACCCACCTTCCCATTGAAATACATTGAAACCACAGCAAGAACGCATCAACATGGCATCCATGTTACATCTTTGATGCAGTTTTTGAGTCACATGACCTGGAAAAACCACACCATAAGCACAGTAAAATTGTGCAAAATTACGTGTTTTCGGCACCATTATCGGCACCTTTTTCTCTATCGGCAAAGTGATTTTCGGCAAGATTTTCGTCCGCTGAAATTTTAGTGCATCTCTGTAAAAAACCTTCAGCCTGTACAGCCACTTTAAATATTAAAGCTTGGAAGAGGTTGGCAAAAGAGGTACTACCCCTCTACACAGTACCGGGTACCAGGGCAAGATCACCTGGTGCCCAAATGGAAGATGCCAAACTGCGCCCTCCTTCCCCCCAATGTGGATAGGTTATGTTTGTGGTATGAGGTAAAGTAATCCCAATGGTTGTGGTGCACTGCTGAGAATTAATGAGTTTAATAGCCCTGTACATGCTGTCCCATACTACCTACTACAGTACTGTAATTTCCAGCTTCCACATACACTATATTACCAAAAGTATTGGGACACCTGCTTTTACACGCACATGAAGTTTAATGGCATCCCAGTCTTCATCCGTAAAGTGTAATATTGAGTTGGGCCACCCTTTGCAACTATAACAGCTTAAACTCTTCTGGGAAGGCTGTCCACAAGGTTTAGGGGTGTGTCTATGGGAATGTTTGACCATTCTTCCAGAAGCGCATTTGTGAGGTCAGGCACTGATGTTGGATGAAAAGGCCTGGCTTGCAGTCTCCACTCTTATTCATTCCAAAGATGTTCTATCAGGTTGAGGTTAGGACCAGTCAAGTTCCTCCACCCCAAACTCGCTTATGCATGTCTTTATGGACCTTGCTTTGTGCACTGGTCCAAATCATTTGGTGGAGGGGGATTATGGTGTGGGGTTGTTTTTCAGGGTTTGGGCTTGGTTCCAGTGAAGGGAACTCCTAAGGCGTCAGCATACCAAGACATTTTGGACAAATTCATGCTCCCAACTTTGTGGGAACAGTTGGGGGATGACCCCTTCCTGTTCCAACATGACTGCGCCCCAGTGCTCAAAGCAAGGTCCATAAAGACATGGATGAGCGAGTTTGGGGTGTTGAAACTTGACTGGCCTGCACAGAGTCCTGACCTCAACCAGATAGAACACCTTTAGGATGAAATAGAGTGGAGACTGTGAGCAAGGTCTTCTTGTCCAACATCAGTGCCTGACCTCACAAATGCGCTTTTGGAAGAATGGTGAAACATTTCCATAGACACACTTCTTCGCCTTGTGGACAGCCTTCCCAGAAGAGTTGAAGCTGTTATAGCTGTAAAGGGTGGGCCAACTCAATATTGAACCCTACGGACTAAGACTGGGATGCCATTAAAGTTCATATGCGTGTTAAGGCGACTCAATACTTTTGGTAATATAGTGTACATACTTACATTATTTAAAGCTAGACCTTTGTAAAAATGTGTGAACTTCCACTTTAAGTGATTTGTAGGGACTGTATGATTAATGTCTCATTGTGACTGCCAGTTGAGGTTAGATCAAAGCCCTCAGGCTGTTTTCAGTCACTGTGCATCACTGGAGGCACAGAAGTAGACTCCCTGAGTCTGATATGTCAGAGACGTAATCTTCAAGGAGCTGTGCTTGTCTCCTTCACTTCCCATCTTGTAGACGTTTTCGTAGCTCCCCTCATAATCAGGTGGCTGTTCTTTTAGCTTTTTTGGCTAACAGCTTCAGACCCTGTCCTTTCTCCTGATAGTACCAGTACATCCAGTCATGATTAGTGGTCAACTGTTCACAGTTCATCAGAACCTCCTGGCCAATTTTATTTACAATGAGTTCAGGAGTCTGGGAGATGGTCAGTTTCTGAGCAAAACCTGGAATGATAAGAAGGCCATATTAGCTGTTATTAAATATCGTATTCCTTGAGATTCTTAACAGAGAGGTGCTTATGGATATATGTCTACACTCTATAGGCACTATGAGACCCCAGCCATAGGGCGGCCAATTTTACTCAGGGGAGAAAAGTCAAGGTTGGACCATACTGTAGCTCAAGGTCTTGCATAGTAGTACTTACACTAGGGTTCCAGGATGCACTCACAATAAAATATTTAAGCAGCTTATCAAGATAAAGAGATATCTCTTGTAGTAGTGGGGCGTACACACGGTCGGACTTTTCGTCTACAAAAGTCCAACGGAAGCCGACGGACTAAAGCTGGCTGGTAATCCGATCATGTGTGGGCTTCCCCGGACTTTCAGCGGACTTTTTCAGCCTCAAATCCGACAGACTTTAGATTCGAAACATGCTTCAAATCCGCTCGTCTGTGTGCTAGTCCGAAGGACAAAAACCCACGCTAGGGCAGCTATTGGCTACTGGCTATCAACTTCCTTATTTTAGTCCGGTGTACATCATCACGTACGAATCCGTCGGACTTTTGTGTGGTCGTGTGTAGGCAAGTCCGGTCGTTAGAAAGTCTGCCGCAAGTCCGCCGCAAGTCCGCCGAAAGTCCGCCGGAAGTCTGTCAGACAGGCTGTCGGACTTTTGTAGACGAAAAGTCCGACCGTGTGTACGCCCCATAAGATTTTGGTCCTCCAACATTAGTAGTAATCATTGAAGTTGTACTTGTGAGCTGTGTAGGTGGGAGATCAATCCACCATTGGTCATTATTCCAGGAAACCCTAGCAAACATTATATATATATTTTTTAGCAGATATCCTAGAGAATAAAATAGAGATTGTTGCAATATTTTATGTCACACTGTAATTGCGCAGCCTTCTTTAAAACACATTTTTTGGGAAAAAATACACTTCAATGTTTTAATGAATTAAAAAAAAGGAAACAGTAAAGTTAGCCCAATGTTTTTGTATAATGTGAAAGACCATGTTACGCCGAGAATCGTGAGGTCTTTATTCTAAGCAAAAAAAAAAAATTGTGATTCTTGTTTTATCCAGAATCGTGCAGCTCTAAATTGAACTTAAAAAAATGTAAAATGTGAGTTTATACAAAACAGATTCATTTCATAGCATTTCGCAGAGCCAGTCACATTAGTCTTTGCCCACAGGAGCTTACTGTCCCAAACATCCCCGCTGTAGTCTTGCAAACATGTTAGAGCCGACCTGGTCAGAAAAGAAATTGCTGAACCAGTCTTTGAATTGGGGAGACAAATGGGGCAACCCAGTACATGTATATTCCAGGCAGACTGGGAAATTATCTTACTAAACTAAAATGACTTTAAGTGATAAGCACTTTGTTTTTTAGCATTAGCCAACCCATCTCTGCAACAGTTTATTGATAGTGGTGATGAAATCTGTTACAGCCCGTAGCAAAATAGTTGTTTTCTTCTTCTTTTTTTAATTTATTTTTAATTTATTTTTAATCAATTTAATTTTTATATTCTATTTCATACGCAATTATAATTAGATCCTGTAGCTAAAGTGTACAGTCCTGGTTTTAATACTTACAAGTTGTAAATATGCAGCAGATGAGAAGTCTCCATGTAAGGAGCATGGTTGCAATGTTGTTTCAAAGTTCATGGAGCGAAGTATCATATCTATACGAACACATTCTTGCCTAAAAAAAAATGATTTCCGATCACATCTGCTGCACTTGTGTTTTTACCTTTTTTGCCTATACTGCAGTCAGTGCTGCCCCCATATGGACCCTTTTTGTCAGTGCCTTGCACAGTTTATTGTATTAGCACAGAACGTTCGTCCTCTTTGATCTGGATTTTATATTAAAAATCCAGTTTTACCTTGGTCAAATAATTCTACAAATATCACCTCCAGGTCCAATATATACCTTGCAGGGATAATGGCAAATTGTATTGAGCATTCCTATGCACATCTGTTTTGTACATTCTTGAGGCTGTGCCAGGGTGTTTGCTGCAATGTGTACAAAGAAAGCTATGAGCTGGAAGGCCTTCCTTTAATATACAATTGCTGGGGATGCTTTATTTCATTCAGCAGATAAATGCTTTCCATGCTTACAGGAAAGGCATGAAACCAGTTACAGGGGGGAGGGGGGAGCATTTGCGTGGTGGGTATATGTGTTATATCATTTTTTTTAATGTTGCAATCATTTTTGCTTTACCCACTTGATCTCCATAAGATTTACCCCCCTTTGTGACCAGGCTATTTTTTGCGATATGGTACTGTGTTAATTTAGCTGACAATTACGCGGTCATGCAACACTATACCCAAATAAAATGTATGCAATTTTTTTCCCTACAAATAGTGTATTTTTTTGGTGGTATTTGAAATCACCACTAAGTTTTTTTTTTTTTTGCGATATAAACAAAAAAGATTGACAATTTTGATAAAAAACACAACTATTTTTTACTTTCTGCTATAAAACATATCCCATAAAAAATAAAAAAATAAAATTTCTTTAAAAATGTAGGCCAGTGTGTATTCTGCTACATATTTTTTGATAAAAAAAAATCCCAATAAGTTTATATCGATTGATTTGTGTAAAATTTACAGCATCTACAAACTATGGGCTACATACTGGAATTTTTATTTATTTATTTATTTATTTTATACTATGGCGGTGATCGGCAACTTTTAGCAGGTTTTTCAATATTCTGGTGGGCAATCTGACACTAACTGACCCTGTTGACACCTTGTGGGAATCAATGACGCTAATACAGTGATCAGTGCTAAAAACATACACTGTCACTGTACTGATGACACTGGCTGGGAAGGGGTTAAATGTGTGCCAAACCAGTGTTTTTGTGCACAGTGTGCTGCTTTTACTAAGGGATGTGCTGGATTTTATTCCCTGCTTTGCAGGGAAATAAAATCCAGCACATTACCACTAACAGGTCGGAGCTCTGCATTGTTTACATGTGCAGAGCTCCGACCAGCCTGTCTCCTCGGCGATCAGTAGGTGCCGGCAGTCATCCATTGGCCGGCACCAGCTGATTGGCTTCTGCTGTGACAAATTACTCCTACCCGGAAGTGCAGAATTATGTATATATACGTGATTCTGCACAAAACAGCTGCCATGTAGCAGTAAACTCTGCACAAAACAGCTGCCCTGTAGCAGTACATCTGCTATAGGGTGGTCGACAAGAGGTTAAAGCTCAACTCTGAGCACAAGAAAAAATACCCTTGCAGTGGGACCCCCCACACACACACACACTTACACTGCCAAGGTTAAATGCTTGTTATTTTTATGGGAAGAGTGGTAAGTTGTAATACTTACTTTTTCCCTCACTTTGTTCAATGGGCCCTCTGCAGATTCCTCTCTAAGGCCCCTTTCACACTGGGGCGGTAGGGGGCGTCGGCGGTAAAACAGCGCTATTTTTAGCGCTGTTTTACCGCGGTATTCGGCCGCTAGTGGTGCGGTTTTAACTCCCCGCTGGCGGCCGAAAAAGGGTTAAAACCCCTCGTATAGCGCGGCTATGGCCGCGCTGTCCCATTGATTTCAATGGGCAGGAGCGGTTTAGGAGCGGTGAATACACCGCTCCTTCACCGCTCCAAAGATGCGGCTTGCAGGAGATTTTTTCTTCTCCTGCCAGCGTACCGCTTCACTGTGAAAGCCCTCGGGCTTTCACACTGAACAAACAGCGAAGGCTGTTTAGGGGCGGTTTGCAGGCGCTATTTTTAGCGCAATAACGCCTGCAAACCGCCCCAGTGTGAAAGGGGCCTTAGGCACAGCGGCCTGCAGTGCCTTAGAGAGGGCCTTGTGTGTTGCCTACTGTGTCCAATCAAATCATTCCTCTCAAACTTCTACACTCTGTTAATTTTCTTCTGACCTGCTCCAAGTGGGTTTTGTATTCCTATAGACTTGTACTAGAATTCAGAACACATGGACATGCCTTGATGTCTGCAGGCAGGCAGGTATGACAGCCCAGGGTATACACACTTTGAACTACTAATGATAGGATCTGATGGCACAATGCCTGCATATTGTAGTACTTCAAAACAGAATTCCATTTTTCTTTTTCTTGTTTATTTTTAAGTTGTTTGTCCAATCTTTTTAAAAAATAAAAAATGCAGGTGTCACTGCAATACCCACCTTTTTTCCAGCGCTGTCCCCCCCCCCCCATACTCACTATTCCACCCCAGTCACTGGCCCATCCTAGCTCTGTCATGGGCACACCCCCAGGGGGTCAGCCCAGCCTCAGAGTACAAAGGGAGTGGCGCTGATGTCGCATGGCATGGCTGCAGCATGCAGCATTGAAGACCCAACAATCGCTGACTAGAACTGCACGATCAAACGCGGAGAATCGTTATCGCGATTCTCCTCCCGCCACGAGCGCAACTCCGGAATTAAGCGATTCTGACCATCAAGTAATTTGATGTGAGAATGTGAGCTGAAAAGCGCACGCCGCGCACCGATCAATTGGTGTCCCTGGGATGTTACCTGTTTCCCTGTTTCGGAGCGCGGGGGGAAGCCGTCGGAGCCACTGTGAAGCGTCTGACATCAGCAAAGAAGAATGTGATTGGTCGGGTAAGTACTGTACGTTTCTTCTTCTCAGAGGTCTCGGGGACTGCGCACCAGTTACCAGCACAAGCGTGACTGCAGCTAAATGTGAGCTGCTATAATTCTTTTTTTTTTTTTTAGAATCAGCAAATGCTTTTTAATCTTAATCTTTCTCTCTTTCAATCAATCTCTCAATTAATTAATCTCTCTCTCCCTCAATCACTCTCTCTCATTCAATCTCAAATTGAGAGATTGATTAATTGAGAGATTGAGTGATCGAGAGTCTCAATCAATCAAAATCTCTCTCTCAATCAATCAATCAATCTCTCTCAATCTCTCTCAGTCAATTAATCAATCTCAATCAATCGCTCTCTATCAATCAATCGCTCTCTATCAGTTGCTCTCTATCAATCTCTCTCTCTCCTAAAAAAAATTACGTTGCAAGAATCGTGAGAGAATCGTGATCTTTTTATTCTAAGCAAAAAAATTGTGATTCTCATTTTGGACAGAATCGTGCAACTCTATCACTGACTCCAGAGGAGGAAATGAAAGGGGTTGTAAAGGTAAACATTTTTTCACCTTAATGCATTCTATGCATTAAGGTGAAAAAACTTTTGACAGTACCGCCGCCCCCAGCCCCCCCGTTTTACTTACCTGACGCCTCGAATCTTCGCTGCTCGTCCTCGTCATCTTCATTGCAGCTCAGCCTGGTCACTGATTGGCTGCAGTGGATGGATTGAAAGCAGCGCAGCCATTGGCTCGCACTGCTGTCAATCACATCCGATGACGCGGCTCGCCGGGGGGCGGGGCCGAGTGATACAGCGAGCGGCTATATCACAGGAGCGCGCCCGCAAGCACTCACCACCGTGCGAGGGAGCTCGCATTAAGGTGGTAAATGCTTGCGGGGAGGAGCTGAAACAGCCGCCGAGGGACCCCAGAAGACCAGGTTCGGGGCCACTCTGTGCAGAACGAGCTGCACAGTGAAGGTAAGTATAACATGTTTGTTATTTTTTTAAAAAAAAAAATTAACTTTACAACCCCTTGAAGCCCAGGATGTCACGTGATCAGCCAGAGGGCTACTTAAAAAAAAAAAAAAAAAAGTATTGATAGGATGAATTTTCAAGAAAAAAAGTGTGTGTGTGTGTGTGTGTGTGTGTGTGGGGGGGGGGGAGGGCAGAGATGAGGGGAGAATGAGGAGTTCTGCTTTAAAATGGACCTTTGCTCCCAAACCTTACCCTCAGCAATCTTAACATTCAATTTGCTCTGGCTTGCCCTCCGTTCTTACCTTGGCAAGACTGACGCGTCCTTCTCTCTGGCAGCCTCCTGGGATATCCATGTCAATATTCCAGTAGGAATCCATTTACACATAGCAGCTATAGGAGAGGGGACCAGGTGGCGTATCATCTCTGAGCACTGGAGTTTGTTTGAGTCAAACCTAATAAAATAGTTTTTTTTGGGGGGGGGGGGGGGGTTCAAAAGCAAAATCAAAGAATAAGTATAACCAAAGCTTTTTTGGCTATACTTCTCCTAGGGAGCAGGGCTAACTACACTCCTGTGACCAGTTTTCCACTGACAGCAGGCTAAAGTCTATTGTCGGCTAGCTTCACTGAGCTAGTCCAGGCTAGTATGTGAAAGAGAATCTCCCACTGTCTAAAAAAATACCGGGGTTATGACAGCTATCGGTCTCCTCTCACCTGACAGGACGTGGATCTGTGTGTTTACACACACAGATCCACGGTCCTGCTTTGTTATCATGCAATCGCGGGTGCCCGGCAGACATTGCGGCCGCCGGGCACGCGCATCAGCTCCTGAGTGACGCGGCCCCCAGACGGCTGGGAAGCCCAGGACATCATATGATGCTCGCCCAGGATGGGAGATCCCTCCTGCGAACGTCATATGATAATGGGCGGGATGTGAAGTGGTTAAACGCAACGGCCTACCTGAGTATTGCGCTAGATTGGAAAAACGTTCCCTGGTCTGATAAGTCTCGATTTCGGCTGTGACATTCAGATGGTAGGTTCAGAATTTGGTGTAAACAATATGAAACCATGGATTAATGGGTGGTGGTGTAATGGTGTGAGGGGATATTTTCTTGGCACACTTTGGGCCCCTTAGTACCAATTAAGCATCGTTTAAACACCACGGCCTACCTGAGTATTGTTGCTGACCATGTCCATCCCTTTATAACTACAGTGTACTCATCTTCTGATGGCTCCTTCCAGCAGGATAATGCACTATGTCACAAAGCTCCAATCATCTCACCACTGGTTTCTTGAACATGACAATGAGGTCATTGTACTCCAATGGCCTCCACAGTCACCAGATCTCAATATAATAGAGCTCCTTTGGGATGTGGTGGAACGGGGGATTGGCACCATGGATGTGCATCCGACAAATCTGCAGCAACTGTGTGAAGCTAGCATGTATATCTATAGAAAAAAACCTCTGAGGAATTTTGTTGAATCTATGCCACGAAGAATGAAGGCAAAAGGGGGTCCAACCCGGTACTAGCAAGGTGTACCCAATAATGTGTCTGGTGAGTGTACAGTATGTATAGATATGAAATCAGTCAGTGTGAGAAGACTTTGGTGTTCTCATTGAGATTAGTGGGTGAGGTTAGATCAAAGCCTGTACATTGTCTTCAGTCACCGTGCAGCACTGGATGCACAGTAATAAACTCCTTGATTCTGGGCTGTCAGTGACTTGATCTTCAGATACGTCTCCTTCTCTCCTTTGCCTTCCATCGTATAAACCAACTTATCTTTGTAGCTGTCATCATAGGTGGCCTCCTGTCCCTTAAAACTATAGGCGATGAACTTCAGCTCACGGCTGGTTCCTTGGTGGTACCAGTACATGTAGTCATGGCTTGTGGTCACCTGTTTGCAGTGAAGTTCAGCATCCACATTAGCTCTGCTTACAATAAGTGGGGGGCTTTGACTGATCGATGTTTGAGCCAGACCTGCATAGAGACATTCAAAGCATTTCTTTATCCATGGCAATCAACTATTCCCATATCTTGACATTAAATGGTCACGCCTTCCACAAAGTGGATGCTAGAGGGCCAAATCACCCAAAATCGTCTTATATTGATCACCTATACTGTCCAACCAACCTCTTCACTTCTTCCCTAGCTCCACCTATCTACCTGCCACAACCATTGCAAAAGTCCCCCCTCCACCAAATACAATTTTAGTAAATTATATATTATAGAGAAGACAGGAGGAATATTGGTGGCTCCATTCAGATCTCTGCGATATGAGATTGCATGCATCCCCGTGAGCATTCTTGCATTGTGCGAGATGGCATGGTACGCTACATTGTGCGCTGCAATGCCATATATTTCTAACTGGCACCCCAAAACACACATTAATCGCAAGCATGTTGCATCGCAGCACAACGCATGATAACATATTGCCATGCATTCTGGTGTGGTACACTTTTTTTTGTTGTGGTAGGCAGCCCATTGAAATAAATGAGCTGCACAATTATGCGCATTTAAACGCACAGCAAGGCAGGGTTCGCTGGAGCATCGCACAGATATGAACCCAGCCTTAGCTGTAGGTAGGTCATCCCTTTGTTACCCAGCAGCTCTCCTTCTGTGCTTACAAGGTGGGATAGCCAGGCAGATGAGAATCCTCTGCAGAAGAAACATCCTCACAATGCTGCTTCAGAAACAGAGATAGAAAGGAATCGCAGGGACAGGAAGTCACATGACCAGCAACTGAACTGCACATTAAAATGTACACCCCGTGATTGGCTGCTGGATTTCTGTATCTTTCTTAAAATTAGACATGGTTTGCATCCTCAAACCCTGAATTCCTTTTAACTATGAACAATCGTGTTGTATATACTGTAGCTATGTTATATATTTTCTTTAAAAATATTGTCAAACAAATTAAAACTGATATTTATTGCTTATTGTTTCCAGGGGACTTATATCACTTTTTGTCAGGATAACAACAAGTGCGCTTTTATTTGGGGGGTAAATGGTAATGGATATCGAATGGATTTTTGGGGGATTTCAAAGAAAAGCTGGCCAAAAGTAGTAAAAAATATGTTTGTTTGTTTTTTTTTAGCTTTATATTTCTTGTCATTACCATAACCCATCAAAAAAAAAAATTCTCCTACTTCTGACATTTGTGGTGATGCCACTTGGGTGTATATTATTTGTTGTTTGTACCCATAATAGGGCCAAGAAAAAATATTACACATTTTTTTTTGTTTTGTTTTTTTGTTTTTTTTTATCCTAACTAAAACACCTTGGGTTCACAGCTATGCATTTTGCAGTGCTTTTTCAGCTTTGCAGAAACGCACTACATTTCCTATGATTTCCTATGAGTCGTGTTCACATCTGTATGTTTTCAACTGGTGCGTTTTTTTAGAAAAGGGTCAGAGACTTTTTTGCACAGTTTTTTTGTTCAGACAATGGACTTCAATGGAATCGCATGAAAAACACATGGGAATGCATGTACATGCGTTTTTGGTGTGTTTCTTGCATGACAACAGACACCTCCTCCTAGCAGCATTAACACATCCAAAAAACAAACATAAAACACATTAAAAACGCATCAAAAACGTGTGTGAGAAAATGCAAACCACACCGCAAAATGCACCATAACATCAACTGCAACTTGCATAGGTGTGAACCTAGTCTAAATAAAACTTTATTTTAGACCCCTTTCAGACTGAGGCAGTTTTCACGCGTTTTAGCGCTAGAAATAGCGCCTGTAAAGCGCCTGAAAACTGCCTCCCATTCATTGCAATGAGTGCTTTCACACCCGGGCGGTGCGTTTACAGGACGGTAGAAAAAGTTCTGCAAGCAGCATCTTTGGGGCGGTTTGGGAGCGCTGTATTCAGCGCTCGCAAAACACCCTGCCCATTGCAATGAATGGACAGCGCTTCCGAATCGCTTGAAAAGCGTTTCGGAAACGCTGCAACACAGGAGTTTTTAACCCCTTCTTTGGGGTTAAAAGCACCCCGCTAGTGGCCTAAAAGCTCCGATTAAACAGCGGTAAAGCGCCGCCAAAATGAGCGGTGCTTTACCGCTAACGACCAACGCTTTCAGTGTGAAAGCAGCCTAAATCCTACCTACAACATACTGACCCCAAACCTTTGACCCCGACAATAATCTAGATTAAGTCCTAATCTAGTTCTTTTTTTTTTTTGTTTTTTTATACAGACAATTATTTTTGATTCTTTGCTTGTTTGTTTACATTCTTCTCCTCTGACTAAGAGAAAAAAATACATTGTATCTTTTTCTTCATTCCGAGGAGAAAGAAAGAACAGGGGTGTCTTTTACTGATTGATCAGTGTCATAGCCAATCACAGGCTGTCACATGTCCCCTGGTTGTTAGTATGGGACCTGGAGCTGTCGGTGACAACTCATTCTCCGTTCTGGGAGCGTGTAATGGAACATGTATGCAGCACCTTGGAAGAAGGCCCTCTTCCACAATCCCACATACACTCACCGGACACTTTATTAGGTACACCTTTCTAGTACCGGGTTGGACCCCCTTTTGCCTTAAGAACTGCCTTCATACTTCATAGCATAGATTCAGCAAAGTGTTATAAACATTCCTCAGAGACTTTGGTCCATAGTGACATGATAGCATCACACAGTTGCTGCAGATTTGTTGGCTGCACATCCATGATGTGAATCTCCCATTCCACCACATCCTAAAGATGCTTTATTGGATTGAGATCTGATGACTGTGGAGGCCATTGGAGTACAGTGACCTCATTGTCATGTTCAAGAAACCAGTGGTGACGTTATTTGGGCTTTGTGACATGGTGAATTATCCTGCTGGAAGGAGCCATCAGAAGATGGGGACACTGTAGTCATAAAGGGATGGACATGGTCATTTTCCTCCACACAACTGCCACTCACTGGATATTTTCTCTTTTTCAGACCATTCTCTGTAAACTGTAGAGATGGTTGTGAATGAAACTCCCAGTAGATCAGAAGTTTTTGAAATACTCAGACCAGTCCGTCTGGCACCAACAACCATGCCGTGTTCATAGGCACTTAAATGCTCTTTCTTCCCCATTCTGATGCTCGGTTTGCTCGAGTTGCTGCCATGTGATTAGCTGATTAGCAATTTGTGTTACCAAGCAATTGAATAGGTGTACCTAATAAAGTGGCCAGTGAGTGTATTTTTTGAATGAATGTGTATATACAGTATTTTACAAAAGTAAATACACCCCTCACATTTTTGTAAATATTTTATTATATCTTTTCATGTGACAACACTGAAGAAATGACACTTTCCTACAATGTAAACTAGTGAGTGTACAGCTTGTATAACAGTAAATTTGCTGTCCCCTCAAAATAACTCAACACACAGCCATTAATGTCTAAACCGCTGGCAACTAAAGTGAGTACACCCCTAAGTGAAAATGTCCAAATTGGGCCCAAAGTGTCAATATTTTGTGTGGCCACCATTATTTTCCAGCACTGCCTTAACCCTCTTGGGCATGGAGTTCACCAGAGCTTCACAGGTTGCCACTGGGTTCCTCTTCCACTCCTCCATGATGACATCACAGAGCTGGTGGATGTTAGAGACCTTGAGCTCCTCCACCTTCCATTTGAGGATGTCCCACAGATGCTCAATAGGGTTTAGGTCTGGAGACATACTTGGCCAGTCCATCACCTTTACCCTCAGCTTCTTTAGCAAGGCAGTGGTCGTCTTGAAGGTGTGTTTGGGGTCGTTATAATGTTGTAATACTGCCCTGCGGCCCAGACCCTGAAGGGAGGGGATCATGCTGTGCTTCAGTATGTCAGAGTACATGTTGGCATTCATGGTTCCCTCAATGAACTGTAGCTCCGCAGTGGCGTTCTGCCAAGAAAGTTCCCCTCGGCGGATAAGGACCCCCCTGTACTGTGCAGGCGCAGCGCTTGCGCAGTACGAGCCGGCGGAAATAGCCAAAGCTGAATAGGTGTAAATCAGCTGTACATGGCGCCTGTAACAGGGCCCCTCGCGGGCTTGCTTCGCTCGCCACGCTTCACTTGGCCCTTTTTTATTCTACCTCTAGGTCCACTTGGATGGTGGGGCTTGAACGTGGACTCAGGGCGCAGGCGCCCTGTACAGCTGATTGAAGGTTTTCAGCTTCGGCTATCTTCGGTGGCTCCTTAGTCGTTCGTACTGCGCAAGCGCTGCGCCTGCGCAGTACCGGGGGAACTTTCTCGGCAAGACACCAGCAGCACTTATTCAGCTCCAGACCATGACACTCCCACCACCATGTTTGACTGTAGGCAAGACACACTTGTCTTTGTACTCCTCACCTGGATTCCACCACACACGCGTGACACCATCTGAACCAAATAAGTTTATCTTGGTCTCATCAGACCACAGGACATGGTTCCAGTAATCCATGTTCTTAGTCTGCTTGTCTTCAGTAAACTGTTTGCAGGCTTTCTTGTGCATTATCTTTAGAAGAGACTTCCTTCTGAGACGACAGCCATGCAGACCAATTAGATGCAGTGTGTGGCGTATGGTTTGAGCACTGACAGGCTGACCCCCCCACCCCTTCAACCTCTGCAACAATGCTGGCAACACTCATATGTCTATTTCCCAAAGACAACCTCTGAATATGATGCTGATCACGTGCACTGTTTGGTTGACCATGGCGAGGCCTGTTCTGAGTGGAACCTTTCCTGTTAAACCGCTGTATGGTCTTGGCCACCGTGCTGCAGCTCAGTTTCAGGGTCTTGGCAATCTTCTTATAGCCTAGGCCATCTTTATGTAGAGCAACAATACTTTTTTTCAGATCCTCAGAGAGTTCTTTGCCATGAGGTGCCATGTGGAACTTCCAGTGAGCAGCATGAGAGAGTGAGAGCGATAACACCAAATTTAAAGTGGAATTCCAGTCAAAAAGTTTTTTTTTCCTATTAATAGTATGTTAAATATTAGGGTTGTCCCGATACCGATACTAGTATCGGTATCGGCACCGATACCGAGCATTTGCCCAAGTACTTGTACTCAGCAAATGCTCCCGATGCTTCCCCCGATACCTGTACAGTCAGCGGTGATCGGCGTGTGGGGGAGTTATAAGCTTCTCCCCCCGCGGCTTTCAGCTGCTTTAGTGACACAGCGGTGATCGGTGCTTGTAACTCCCCCACACACGATCACCGCTGACTGTCACCTCATCCCCCTTAGTCCCCCTCCGTTCCTCTGTCCCCCTCCGCTGTCCTGCTCCATTGCATTGCCCCCCCCCCCGCTGTCCTCCTTCTTTGCTCTGTCCCCCTCCGCTGTCCCCATCCGTTCCTCTGTCCCCCTCCGCTGTCCTCCTTCTTTGCTGTGTCCCCCTCCGCTGTCCTCCTCCATTGCATTGTCCCCCTCCGCTGTCCTCCTTCTTTGCTGTGTCTTCTTTGCTGTGTCTGTTAAGACCCCTGATATCTCACCAAAGCCCCCCAACAGGGCTGATTAAAAAAAAAAAAACACACACACAGTGCAATAAAGAATAAAAAAAAAATTGTAAAAAATAATAAATGTAAATGAAAAAAACAAACAAAAACACACACACAGACACCAATCACTATACCCCCATCCCCTCCGCCCCAACCCCCCCAAAAAAAAAAAAAACTGTCACGTGACATTTAAAAAAAGTATCGGTATCGGCGAGTACTTGAAAAAAAGTATCGGTACTTGTACTTGGTCCTAAAAAAGTGGTATCGGGACAACCCTATTAAATATCTTTGATACTATTCATTTTTTTGGCTAGCCGAATGTTTAGCTTAGAAAGTCTTATGGGAGCTAGACAATCAGCTACTTCCTGTCCTTCACTGACAACGCTATCTCCCTTTATCTGAAGTTGCTAAGCTGTTTTTCACTTCCTAAAAAAGGTTGTCGGTCGTTCTTAGACAGGCATGTCTAGACCTGCCCCGCCCCCATCCCTCCTACCCTTCACAGAACGCGATCTCCTCCTGTCTTTATTGCCTCGTTTTGGCCAGCAGCTTCTCCTGAGAGAAAGAGGGGGGGGGGGGGGGTAGGCATTGAAATTATGTTCTGTTTGTTAGAAACTAAAAGATAGATTACAATGCAACATGCTGCAGATTTTCTACAGTGTAGAACCAAGTGGTTGTTTCTGCACAGCACTGAGATGGCACTGAAGGGCACTGTGTGTTTGGTGTGGCACACGCCCAGCTGCTGTGAATGGCAGAGGGAGCTGGGGAAGAAATAGGAGAGAAATAACGTACAAAAGAACATTTTTGAAAGTTTGGATGGATACAGATCGATTTCTATTGCTCATTACATGCAAGTAATGAGTTTAGGGCTCCATTTCCACTAGTGCAACTTGACAAGTCAAGTCGCATGACAAGTCACAGCCCATTGATTTCAATGGCAAACATTCCCATCTATGCAACTTTGAAAAGATGCCTGCACTACTTTGGTGCAACTTTTGATGCGACTTTGTTCCAGAATAAAGTTGGATCAAAGTTGCACTCAAAGTCACATTCTAAATTGCACAGCTTTGGAGTCGCACTAGTGGAAACGTAGCCTAAGGCTAGAGTGCGACTTATATGCGACTTTGAGTGCAATTTTAATCCAACTTTATACTCTCCGGATCAAAAGTTTCATCAAAGTAGTGCAGGTACCTTTTCAAAGTTGCATATATGGGAACGGGTGCCATTGACATCAATGGACTGTGACTTGTCATGCGGCTTTATGAGTCATACTAGTGGAAACAGAGCCTTAGTTTACCTTTCCACTATTGCGACCCCAAAGTTGCACGATTTAGTGTGCAACTTTGATGCAACTTTGAGTTCAGCTTTGATTCAACTTTACACTTTCTGGATCAAAGTCGCATCAAAGCATCTCCTGCTGCTAATACTAACCACACAGCCATGTCTAAATTCAGGAGGAGAGGACCATGGGAGCCTCAGCAGGACAACAGCAGCAACAAAGTCATTGGAGCACTTCTGTGTGTGACTGGCCTAGGGATAAGGTGGTGTAGGTGCTGGGGAGGCATATTATCAGGGTTTTATATGGGATAGTTGATGCTTTATGTGAATTGTGTAAAAGTTAAATTAGAATTTAAGGTTTAATATGACTTTATTCAGTTTTGGCCCAAACAATCTATTCCTATTACATACTGTAACTATGCAGCCGCTGTGTGCTGTATCATAGCATACAGTAAGAGACGCTGTGTTCCAGCAGCAGTACAAGCAACTTCCCACCTGCTGCGATGGAAAAGAAGTGACTTGGCCTGAGTGATTCTCCATCATTCAGAGGAAGCCTTGTATTGGTATCAGTGAACACAAGGCTTCCTGTGATTGGCTGAGGTTTAAATTATCCGCCCACGTCTCCATCTCAGCCTATGAGAGGAAGCCTTGTATTCATTGATAAAACTACAAGGCTTCTCCTGAATGATGGGGAAGCGTTTAGCCTGACTCTGTTTAGTTCCAGTGTGGACAGGAAGTCACCCGTACAGCTGCGGGATCACAGCACCACCTACTGTATGTGGCTAATGCTACAACAGTATATTACAGCGCACACAATGGCTGCATAGTCATATTAAACATGGAATTCGCTTCCAGGGTAGTGGGGGATATGTCTCTGACGCGGTCACCTAATGCTCAACTATGGTTGCCCAATATTTTCAGCCCAGAGAGATGTTTATGGGACTGATACATGATGAGGAACTGGAAACTTTCACAGAGTTGTTTCTTTGCCTTCTGTGCACAGTGGATCCGTTCTGACCGGGTTGGTATTGAGGCATGGAAAAAAAATTAATTGAGTCGGACCTGCCTTTTACAGAGTGACCTATGAGGCCCGGGGTTGTCCCCAAAAGTTAAAATTTGGTGTAGGTGGATAAATTCACCCGGTACTCTGGTAGCCAATGAAGAACAATGAGCTGGGGGGGGCATATGTTGGATGGAATAACCCAGGGAGGAAGGAGGGGGGAAACTGGACCTTGCGGTCATTTGGTATGCCAGCCTCTAATAGAGCGGCTGTCAGTTTTGAAAAAAGAACCTTAACAAACACTTTAAGCTTCCTATAAACACTGGACATAATCTGGCCTCTGACTAACCTTTTTTAGCGAAAGATCTTTGTACAAGCATACACATCAGGGGATCCTCCATGTCTCTGCCTGTGAAGGAGGGAGGAAGAGCATGCTTGACCAGGGTCATGGAGGTGCCCTCAGACATACGACCTTCAAAATTTTGGTAAATTTCCCCTCTTTAGGTACATTTAGAGTTATCAATTAATACTTTTATTTTATTAGTAAGACTGGTGATATGTGTTTCCCTGATAAGGAATGATGGATGAGGTTAGATCAAAGGTTCCAGGTTGTTTTCAGTCACTGTGCAGCACTGGATGCACAGTAATAAACTCCTTCATCCTGGGTTGTCAGGGACTTGATCTTCAGGTATCTGTGCTTGTCTTCTTTCTTTCCCATCTCATAGACATTTTTGTAGTTCCCCTCATATGTGGGCTCTTGGTCGTATTTGCTCATATAAGCAATAAGCTGTAGACCCTGCCCCTTCTCTTGGTGGTACCAATACATAAAGTCATGGTTAGTGGTCACTTGTTCACAGTTCATCAGAACCTCCTGGTGAACTTGATTCATAATAAGAAGAGGTTTCTGGGAAATAGTCAGTTTCTGAGCAAAACCTGGGAAAATGAGATCATAGTACACTTGTTATAAGCTGTTTAAAAATATCTCTTTAGATCAGACTTTCTCAGAGTTTTGTAAAACCTTAGGATTCCTCCAGCAGTTGCTAGGGGTTCCTTGAGAACTGAGACATTTTTGCCTTTCAGATAAATTATCCCTGACATCATTTATCTTTTTAGTTATCTGTAAGGGTCTTTCTTCCAACTGTTTACCAATGTAAGAACAATTCTTCCCACTGATCACCAATGTAAGAACAATTCTTCCCACTGATCACCAATGTAAGGAGTATTCTTCCCACTGATCACCAATCTAAGGCCCATTCTCCCCACTCACCTCAAATGTAAGGGGTATTCTTTCCACTGATCACCAATGTAAGTTCTTTCCAATGACCACCAATCTAAGGGCCATTCTCCCCACTGACCACCAATGTAAGAAGCTTTTTCCCAGTGACCACCAATGTAAGGAACATTTTTCCCACTGACCACCAATGTAAGTTCTTTCCGCTAACCACCAATGTAGGAAACTTTCTTCCCACTGGTCATCAGTGTAAGGTTCACTTTTCCACTGACCATTATTGTAGTGAAAGCACTACAAAATTCAAGGTCTGCCTTTTTCTGGCCCTTGTTATTATTCTTTTCATTTAATTATTATTTCTGAAAATAATTTTGTAGACCGGTCCTGCAGGAAAATTAGGCCAAAATATGCCCCACATTATTTTTCCTGTTATTTAGTCTTATATTTATATTCAAAATGACTTGTCAAAGGTAATGCCCCATGAGCTGTAGATATAATAATTATTAGTAGGGGTTCCCTGAGACTTGCAAGTTATTCAAGGGCTCCTTCAGCTTAAAGAGATTGAGAAAGGCTGATTTAGATTCTTAACCATAAAAACCATAAAATCTCTGGATAATCTGCTGGCCATTGATTTTCATTAAAGAAAAGTCCATTCTAAATTGTCCTGGCCATAACTAAAATATCCTCACAATAACAATATTCTAGAGGTGTATGTTAAACACAATGCTTATACGGTACATAAAAACTTCTAGATGCAATAAATAAATTTGGGATCAAAGTGCTACAGCTTGGAAAAAATGTTTTCTAACACGTAAGTATGAACCGATTGTGTTGGCAATGTACACTATACTGTATATAATATTCATTAGGACTAACTTCTCTACAAACTTAGTAACCCTAAGTTATCAATATTAAACTGTGTATATGTCAAAATGGAAAATTGCATTTTTTTTTTACATTTTAATGGGTAGGATACTTTCTCTCCCTACATGCTCGTCTTCTTCCTAAATTACAGAAATTTTCTAATAATTTTAATTCAGTATCAGCATATTCAGCTGCAACATATTGAAAAGGACCATACCCACAGACTGTACCCCAAGTCAAGAGCGTTAATCACGTTCATACCTGGATGGAAAATGTCCACCTTCCTATTAATAAGGTTTTAATCATTTCTCCTGAATATTCAACCAAGGAATTCATCCTAACTAATAAACTTTGGTAACCCCGTTATAATGCACAATCCTGGTTTTAGTACTTACATGATGTGAATAAACAGCAGACGGAAAGCCAAAGCATAAGGTACATGGTGATACTGCTGTTTCAGAGTTGTCATACCAAGCATAATACATACAGTATATGGTTATGCTGTATCCCCTTTTTTGCCATTACAGATTTTTCTATATTGCAGGCAGTGCTGCCCCCAAATGGATTCTCGATGTAAGGTCATTATAAAGCGAGCAAGTGTTTTGTATTTTTTGTATGGCTTGCATTGCACATAAACCCAACCATTTTTATTTTAAAGTAGAACTATAGCCAAAACTTTTTTTTTTTTTTTTTTTAATTTTGAGTAGAACAAGGGAAGGTTATAACCCCTGTCAGGGTTTTTTTTTGTCATCTGTGTCCCATTTTGGAGATTTACCTTTACTTCCTGTCCCATAGCCAAACAGGAAGCGAGAGGAAATCCCTGCAAATTAAAGGAAATCCTTCGGGAACCCCAGGTAACAGAACTAGTGTCCCCATGGGAACATTTCCCCTCTATTACAGTTTCTGGGGACAACGAAAATTTGGGATTTTCTTTTACTTTCCCGTTCAATGAAAATGGTAAACAGGACAAATAGAGAGGGTGAATCTCCCTAATGGGGACACAGACAGCAATAAAAAATGACTAATCCCTCTCCACTCTATCCAAAACTAAAAAAGTTTTGCTTTTAGTTATACTTTAAGTTTTCGGATGGAGGGGTAACGTTTAAGACCCCTACCAGTTTTTGATTCCCTATCTGTGCTCCATAAAGGAGATCTCCCATAACGGGCGGTGAGGGGTGTTAGATAGACTCCAATAATGGCCATCTCTGCACCAGCCATCCCTGCTTCTTTACAGTCTGCCCCTCCATAGTCCATCACTTTCTCTCCCCAGACTGCAGGTATCAGTAGACCCACTGGCCATTGGCACACTTCCCCTTTAGGCAGCAACCCACTTTGCTAGGCAGCGGTAGACTTGTATCACATTGTCATCTCTGTCCTGATTGGCTTCAACCATGTGGTGCTCTATTTGAACAAGGGCTTGGGGCTTGTGATATTATTCTTTGATCCCATACCCATACCTTGCCTTGTTATGCTAATGTGACTTGACCCCTTGGCTGATCCTTGTCTGGAAATGGATTACTCTATTGATTGCTGCCTACCCTGACCCTAGTCTGGATAACAGGTATGCTACTGATTGTCTTGTGCTCTGACCTTCGCCTAGATAACAGAGATGCTGCTGATTGCTGCCTGCTCTGACCCTTGCTTGGATACCAGACTCTTCCTCTGCACGCTGCTACCCAGTTCTGACACACTGCTTGAGGTACGGCTGTCACTAGTTCTGGTAAGTTCTGGATACAGTACTTGCCTTGAACCTTTCCCAAACTTTGAGGCCATTTGACATGATGTGTGAACTCTATCTCTCTCTGAGGGTTGCTGGGAAGAATCCTGAGAATATAGCACTGCTATATATAGGAATACAAGCCTTAAGGTAAAGATGGCTGCTAGAGATGAAACTGCGCATAAGTCTCGTTATTTTGTCACAGAACAGGTCTCAAACTGGTAAACCTTAGGCCTTTTTTCACAGGAAGGGTCTGATCAGGTCCGCCATTCAGTTTTTCAGGTGGATCTGGTCGGATGGCAGGTATAAATGGACTTGTGTCTGTTTACATCTGCCTGCCTATAATCTGGTCTGCTAAAAACAAAATAAGGGAGCTCTGTCCTCCTCTGTCTAGGCGGATCAGAGGGTAGTCTTACACCCGATCGCACATAGAGCAGAGTGGGTTCTGTCCGTGTCCGCTCAGCAGATACTGAGCCAACCTGTCATCTGCCTGCTCTGCTCCGATCAGCAGGGAACCAGCAGACAGATGCCCTGCTGATCACAGAGGAGTCCCCCCTGTGTAAAAGGGGCCTTACAGGGGCAAACTGTGAGGAGGCTTGAGGCTGTGGAGCTCTAGGACTGAGGTGAGCACTGGCGATTGCTGGGAGACATTGGAGAAAACTGCAGGGGGCTGGGAGCAATAATGGTGACTTAGGGCCTTTAAAGGAACATGAGGGGCAGTGCAGATGGCTGGGGGCCCTTGAGGGAGTTTTAGGGCAGTTAGCAGAGTATTCCAGTACATGGCACACATTACAGCTCTACAAAGTGTCCTGGATCCTTTGAGACAGCCCTCTAGGATCCATGGCACTTAGTAATCCTGTGCCCAGCAGTCACCCTGCAATAATGGCACCATAGGTCACAGCCTATGTGGCCGAGTTACAAATCCATCCCATTGATACTCAAAAGCTATTCTGTTAAATTATGTGTAATGTTTTTATTAGATTTCACTTTGTTAATGCTGTTTTGCTTATTAGTGTGAGCTCAGTGAGTGTTCCCATTGAGATTCCTGTTGAGGTTAGATCAAAGGCTTCAGGCTGTTTTCAATCACCGTGCAGCACTGGATGCACAGTAATAAACTCCTTCATTCTGGGCTGTCAGTTTCTTGATCTTCAGGTAGGTGCGCTTGTCTTTACTCAGCTTCCCCATTTCATAGACCAACTGATCTGTGTACTTATCATCGTACATGGGATCCTGTCCCTGAATAGCACTGGCAATTAACTTTAGTTCTCGGTTTGCTTCTTGGTAATACCAGTACATATAGCCATGATCTGTGGTCACCTGAGCGCAGTCCATATGAACGTCACCGTTAGCGCGGCGTACAATAAGCTGGGGGGTTTGAGAGATGGTCAGTGTATGAGCCAGGCCTGCACATAAAGAAAATATGTTGTTAGCATCTTATTCTAATATAACTTTTCATATTATAAATTGTAACTACCTATATATATCAATGGTTATATATGCAGTTGGGTCAGGCTTCCCGAAACAGCTATTCCAGTTTTGGGTGGATGTAATACAACTTACTCACACACCATCTTTTTATTCCTCTTTCCAGATATACCCATCTACCAAAGCCATCGACCAAAGCCAATCACTACCCCAGTGTGATTTTGAATTTAACTTTATTTTTTGACAAATGCAGCAGATGGTTCTTCAATCAATATCTGTAGTGGAAAGATTTTGCCAGCAGTCCCAACTGGCTGCCATCCACCAGAACCAAAATACTTTTAAGCTTCCCACATATGTAACAATATAACTGCATAATCTTCCTAAGATCTTCCAGTCTGATTGGATACAAATTAATTGGATAGCCCCGGTAGGTTCTCACATTACATAGTTTTGATAAAACTAAAGGAGATTGTGGAAAGACTGTACAGTTGGGATTGCAATGTGTACTGTATAGTAAATTGACCCTTTATCATATTCTGTAGTCATATTCTGTAGTTCTTCTTTGCTTACAAGATGGTATGGTGATGTAGAGGAGGATCTTCTGTAGGAGCAACATTGTCATAATGCTGCTTCAGAAACTGAGCTGTCGAGGTATTGTAGGCACAGGAAGTCACATGACCATCACTGAGCTGTGCCGAATATTAAAAAAAAAAATTCTCAGGACTAACTTCTAAATTACTGCACTTGCCAATGTTAAAATAAAGCTATTTGCATCTTCTCACCAACCTTTCTTGCCCCAAACAGCTTCTAAAAAGTTAAGACATCAGTTTTGACCTTCTATATCTTGGTGTATTCTGGGAGGATGCTAATGCTTTTTATATTTATATATCTACCAACAAGAGTAGTGCTATCTGTTCCCATCATTGTGACTGCCAGTTGAGGTTAGATCAAAGCCCCCAGGCTGTTTTTAGTCACTGTGCTTCACCGGAGGCACAGAAGTAGACCCCTTGATTCTGAGTTGACAATGATTTCACCTTCAAGGTGCTGTGCTTGTCTCCTTTGGTTCTCCCCATTTCATAGAAGTCTTTGTAGTTCCCCTCATAGAAAATATTGTCTTGTCCCCTTATCATATAACCGATAAGCTTCAGACCCTGAGCTCCTTCTTGATGATACCAGTACATGTTGTCGTGGTCAGTGGTCAATTGTTGACACTCTATCAAAGCCTCCTGGCCAGCTGTATTCACAATGAAAGGAGGATTCTGGGAGATGGTCAGTTGCTGAGCAAAGCCTGGAAAAAGATGGAGGACACAGTACATATTGCATCATCTCTCACATGATATCTCTGCAGGCTTTAATCAGGTCAATTTGGACAACTATTCACCTATATTGTGTTATCTTCAGAGAGAAGAGTCTGACGATCTTTTTTCTTGGTGATAATCTTAAGGGCCCTCATAGTAAGATTTTCCTCTGGCTTGTGTGTGAAGTGTACATTTTCTTGTGCAGTCCATATAAGTACAAAATTCTGACAACGTATAGTTATAGTTGATTGTTTCTGTGATTGTTCTCCTTCATCCCGGTCATGGTATAGCTAGTATTAGTTGGTTGCATACAACTGGGCCTCCTACAAGCAGCTTCTTTGGTTCTATCATGGATGAATAGTAAAATATTTCCAATATTGGAGAACAAGTACAATGGAGTGTGACTAACTACTCCTAGCAATAGTTTGGCTTGGTATTTTTCTAAACATTAAACTTGCTCTGTAGATAGATAAATTGAGTTCGTCCGACACATATATAAAAAAGTCTGCACTTCTGCATTCTGCTGATTTTTATCGATAATGCAGTACATAAACAACATGCAGTCAGTAGCCAAATTAGCTCTCGAGGCTCAGACTTTAGAATTTTTTTTAGGATTCTAGTGCTAAGAAATCAACTGGAACATAGATATTTCCTATGTGAATACATCTTTAACATGGTCGGAATTACACATGGTCGGAATTTCCGACAACAAATGTTCGATGGGAGCTTGTTGTCGGAAATTCCGACCCTTTGTAGGCTCCATCAGACATTTTCCGTCGGAATTTCCGACAAACAATAATTTGATAGCTGGTTCTCAAATTTTCCGACATCAAAATCTGTTGTCGGAAATTTCGAACGTGTGTACACAATTCCGACGCACAAAATTCCATGCATGCTCGGAATCAAGCAGAAGAGCCTCACTGGCTACGTGTTGTACGTCACCGCATTCTTGACATTCAGAATTTCCGACAAGATTTGTGTGACCGTGTGTATGCAAGACAAGTTTGAGCCAACATCCGTCGGAAAAAAAACATGGATTTTGTTGTTGGAAAATCTTATCGTGTGTACAGGGCATTAGCCTTTTTCCAGGGTTTCTCAACCAGGGTTCCATGGATCCCTGGGGTTCCTCCAAAGGTTGCTAGGGATTCCTTGAGCAATGTGCAATTTCTGCCTCTCCGATAAGTTCCCACTGACACCACTGATCTTTTTAGCTATTGTGTCATTTTTAGTAGGGGTTTCCTGAGACCGAAAAGAGATACAGATATTTTCTACCTGACCCCACGGAGCTTAAACTCTAATGTTCCCTCTACAGTCAGCTACAGTCAGTCTAGAGGTGATTTTGTTGGAAGCTAGTTAACCTGACTTTGTGTATGTGAATACTACACAACATCAGTCAACATACTACTCTAGACTAAGAGGGCCCTGTTTGGAATTAAAGCCACAGCCCAGTGCTAGAAAGCAAACATGCAAATCAGATAGACACAGAGCTGGCAGCAATGGTTCTGGATTTTCTAGTGCCTATATCCATATCTTTCTAACCAAAATCAGAAAATACTGATTGCAGGTCCGCCAACTTCCACACTACACAATGGTATCATTAGGCCACAGGGTAAAGTGTACAGTCCAGGTTTTAATACTTACATGATGTAAATATACAGCAGATAGAGAGCCTCAGTATAAGGTGCATGGTGACAACGTTGATGCTTGTGGCATCAGGCAGCAGTCATACATAATGAATACATACCCTATTCTACCAGAAATTCCCTACAGTCACATCTAATTTGCAACTTGCTATATTACAGTCAGTGCTGCCCCCACATGGATTCTTGATGTCAGAGCAGTATGTGATACAGTTTTCTTCTTTTAGATCTGGCTTAAGGCTGAACTCTAGGCAGATATAAAATAATTAATGCAGTTCTTTTACATTTTCAATATGCAAGCATACACTGCTTGCATATTGAAAATGTAAAAGAACTGCATTAATTAAAAGTACCTGGATTTTACTGGTAAAAGCAGCCCATTTGTACTCCACAGAGCTGAGACTGAGAGAGGAAGAAGCAGCATACAGAGCCAAACAGTTCAAATGTTGACAAGAAGCATGCTGATAGGAGGAGAAAGCAGAGTGACCGATAGATGAGGTAATCACTGCTTCTTCTTTTTCAAAGACCATTCACAGGCTGGGGTGGGTTTACGGCAACTGGGGCTCAGAGGAAGTGGGTTGTATGGTGCTGGTTATCATTTAACCTATAAGTTTAGAGGGGGAAAGAAGCACTGCAGGGCACAGCCTCTTTTTTATGTTAGTATTGTTGCAAAAGCTGCATTTTATTTTTGAGCCCTGGTTAACACTATGAATCATCTACGAATCACAAAGAATCACACCACATTTCTGTGCAATTCACATGCGATTCAGTGCAGTGTGATTTAAGCCCATTTGCTTTTAATGGGCTTAAATTGCACCCCATTGCACTAAAGTAGTGCAATTTTATAAACACACTGCAACCGCACAGTCGTTTTGTACCATGTAATCTGGTTCAGGCAAACACACTACGTTTGTGACCTGCATTTGGAGTGTCTTTAACATTGCACTGACAGTTGCTACAGATTGCAAGAGCAGTGCAAGACCATGTTATATTGTGAACCGCAGCTTAATGGGCTAATTTTTTTTGGGTGCTTTAAAGGAAACCTGTCATGAGAGAAGAGTAGCGGTTTCAATAGCTGTCTTCTGCCTTTGAAAAGGCTAGTTGCCTGGTTGTCATGCTGAGTCTATCTATTCACATCTTTGTATCATTGACCAGTATGACGATAAGGTTATCTGACCTCTGTCTCATTTTTCAGATCTGCACCCTTGCTCTGGTCAAAGCCACAGAGAGCATTTCCAGAAAGAAGTAAGCAAGGATAGCCCCTCTAACTTTTATTTCCTGTCTGTGTCCCATTGGGGAGATTTTCCTTCATTTCCTACCCAGGAAATACAGTAAGTTGGCTGAATTCTCTCTAAAGTAAGGGGATTCCCCCAATTAAACAATTGTCCCTTTAACAAGTGTCCAACTTGGAAGATTTCCTTCACCCCTGTTCCGGGATTTCCTCTCACATTTTGTTTCAGTGGCAATGGTTACCAGTACAAATAGAGAGAGTAAATTACCCAATGGGGGCACAGATATCAACAAAAGCTCTAACCTTTCCATACTCTAAAACAAAACAAAAATTTTTTTTTTCCAGAGATACCCTTTAGATTGAACACTAGATGCAGTCAGTTAGTCATTGAAGCTTTCAAGAGTTGCCAAACAGGAATGATGTGCAAATCAGCCCAGATTCACACCATTGGTGAATCCAAAACGGGTCTGCTTTACATGTTAAATTCTGAGAGCAGATTGCTGGATGGTTGAAATTGTCAAGTAATCCTTTGGACCACTTATCAGACATTCTTTGATTGTCCTGCATTGTGTTTTGGAGCAAAGATCTCCCTCTTACAACATTCTTAAGAAGCCCATCCTCTCAATTTCTCAGTACTGTACTGGTTTATTTTAGGTCATCTTTACACCTATGCATTGCAGTAACACATAGTAAAATGTACTGGTAACACTCATCGCTCTGCACGGTGCCATTCATGGCTCCCCAAGACACAAGTACAGTAGGTGCAAAAAGAACATGCACTTTAAAGAACCATAACAGCAATGCCATGCACTGGGTGTGTTAAAAAAAAAATGCTGGTTTGGTTTTCCCCGCCATGAACGGAAAGCCAATGTAAACATATGGGCTACATTTAATAGGATCCTCTCTCCCCTTTACCTTTTCCCCCCTCTTACCATGTCCACTGGGTTGTGCTCCAAAAGCATACTCCCATTGTCCAACGTTGTCTGGTATAAGCCTGCTCTCTGTTGCAAGGTCTAGCACTGCCATCATATCCTCTTTTTTTTTTATATTTTAGGTGAGAACTCATTTAACAGTGTCAGGGGCCACAACATTTGGTCGAAGAAAGAATTGAAAATGACAATATACAGTTCTTAAAAAAATAGCTTAAAGTGGTTGTTAACCCACTTATATAAAAACATCCCATCTGCACTGTAATAAACCAGTAAATGTCCCTGTGCCTGTGTTAGGTAAAAAATATTCTTATCTATATGCATATCAGTGTGGCTCCCAGCGCTCAGCTGTCTCTTCGGGGTCTCCTCTCTTTCTGACTTACAGCTCCAGTGGGCGGAGCCGAGCGCTCCCGCTGATGTCAGCCAGGGAGGAGAGGAGAGTGTGAAAGCCGAGTCATGGAGCCGCGCTGTTATACATACAGATAAGCATATTTCTTACCTAACACAGACACAGGGACATTTACTGGTATATTAGAGCGCAGATGTGAGTTTTTTTAAGGAATAATGAGAGCAGCGGGGGGGGGGGGGCTCTGACACGCAGAGAGGGGGGGGGACAGAGGAGACACAGAAGAGCAGGCTGCGGATGACTGAGGCACGCAAACTGACCACGATGTCAGGGCTCAGCAGCCATGATTATCGTGGTCTGTTTGCAGAGGGAAGGGGATAGCCAGGCAGGATCAGCCAGGTATTACAGGTATTACAGGTGTTAAAAATTACACAGCACAGGCACTGTCTTGTTTTTTTTTTTTTGGGTTAACAAAAGCTTTCAAAGTAAATTAGTAGAACAGGGTCTAGAATGGAGTCGCAGTGAGCACCAGGATGGACAGCGGTCGGATAATAATTGATAGGTGGAAATGAAAAGCAGGGGAGGCATTAACTACCATGATTTAATGGATATTTCCAATCAAGTGGAGAATACAGAATCAATTGGAGGGTCATTAGTTAGCAATATAGTTTGATACCGCTGGGTATATTGGAAACATGTCATGATAGGGTTTGGACAAAGGATTCCCAAACATCAAAAAAAATTTGACCCATGATTCTGTGCTTAAAGTGATACTAAACATACACTGTTTAGTTTACATTGTGTCTTCTATTTCTGTATGTGGATAATGGCACTGTAATGTTTTTAACTAAAAATCTAAGTACCTTTTTCCTAATCGATACATAGCTGTCACATGACCCAGCTCTCTCCCAGCCTGTTTGCAGGGAAACATAAGAAGGGGGGGCTTCTAGTCCTCTGCTGTTGGTCACATATTCAAAATGAAAAGAAAAACAACCTTTTAAATACAGAGTAAAAATTATTAATATCAATAAACTGTTATAAATTGTCATACAATATTATATTTTGAATCAAATCTTTATTATTTTGTGGAAATAACATGGTGTGGGTGGATTTCTACTAGTCACAGGCTGGGTTACGCCCCTCCAACCTGTGCTGTAAAATAAGAGGGAAGTAAAGCCTCCATTTATCTACATGTAATATCCCAGCCCCATTATGTTTAGCTGGTTAGTGGGCATAGAGGAGGAGGAGGGAGTGAGCTGTCACTTACCACTGTGTATATATCCACATGTGTGACTCTATTGTCACATCGGCTGCTCAGATGGGATAGGGAGGAAATGCTCAGCATAGAAACTTACTGAAAACGGAGCATGTGCAGAGTTACCACCACAGCTGCAAAATCCCTAGCTGATTTGGGGACATGGACAGAAGGGGGAGATAGAGAGCAGCAGGATCAGCCAGGTTTTTTGCACAATACAGAAAACGATAGTGACTGAGTGAGTATAAACAGCATGTAATACACCATTTATTGATAGTTTTTTATGATGTGGGTTTAGTGACAACCAGTCCATCCATCATATCTGTGTGACCGTGTGTATGCAAGACAAGTTTGAGCCAACATCCTTCAGAAAAAAATCCACGGTTTTGTTGTTGGAAAATCTGATCGTGTGTAGGGGGCATAAGAGTCACTGCAGGAGCACCCAGTCAATGATGAACATTAGATCAGCAATGACTTTCTGGCCTCCATGAAGATATAGCACACAATTGTGCTGGTATATATCTGTGAACACAAACATAAATGTAGTACCAAAAAAAGTTTGAGTGCAAACTGTAGCTCCAAAAGTAATGAATAACTGGGTAAGTCAGTGTCCCATCTTAGGATCGACCTGTCCAGAATAATGATGAAAAACACAACCAGTGTTAGCTAACTGAGGATGGTGGTATAGTGATAAGTGTCACTGCAGCGGCATATATATAGGTATGTAAAGAAAAAAAATTCTCAGGACTAACTTCTAAATTACTGCACTTGCCAATGTTAAAATAAAGCTATTTGCATCTTCTCACCAACCTTTCTTGCCCCAAACAGCTTCTAAAAAGTTAAGACATCAGTTCTGACCTTCTATATGTTGGTGTATTCTGGGAGGATGCTAATGCTTATTATATTTATATATCTACCAACAAGAGAAGTGCTATGTGTTCCCATCATTGTGACTGCCAGTTGAGGTTAGATCAAAGCCCCCAGGCTGTTTTCAGTCACTGTGCTTCACTGGAGGCACAGAAGTAGACCCCTTGATTCTGAGTTGACAATGATTTCACCTTCAAGGTGCTGTGCTTGTCTCCTTTGCTTCTCCCCATTTCATAGAAGTCTTTGTAGTTCCCCTCATAGAAAATATTGTCTTGCCCCCTCATCATATAACCGATAAGCTTCAGACCCTGAGCTCCTTCTTGATGATACCAGTACATCGTGTTGTGGTCAGTGGTCAATTGTTGACACTCTATCAAAGCCTCCTGGCCAGCTGTATTCACAATGAAAGGAGGATTCTGGGAGATGGTCAGTTGCTGAGCAAAGCCTGGAAAAAGATGGAGGACACAGTACATATTGCATCAGCTCTCACATGATATCCCTGCAGGCTTTAATCAGGTCAACTTGGACAACTATTCACCTATATTGTGTTATCTTCAAAGAGAAGAGTCTGATGATCTTTTTTCTTGGTGATAATCTTAAGGGCCCTCATAGTAAGATTTTACCCCTGGCTTGTGTGTGAAGTGTACATTTTCTTGTGCAGTCCATATAAGTACAAAATTCTGACAACGTATAGTTATAGTTGCTTGTTTCTGTGATTGATAGCTAGCATTAGTTGGTTGCATACAACTGGGCCTGTTCTGTAATGCTGAAGATGTTTCATTACTCCTACAAGCAGCTTCTTTGGTTCTATCATGGATGAATAGTAAAATATCTCCAACATTGCACAACAAGTACAATGGAGTGTGACTAACTACTCCTAGCAATAGTTTGGCTTGGTATTTTTCTAAACATTAAACTTGCTCTGTAGATAGATAAATTGAGTTCGTCCGACACATATATAAAAAAGTCCGCACTTCTGCACTCTGCTGATTTTTATCGATAATGCAGTACAATATACAACATGCAGTCAGTAGCCAAATTAGCTCTCGAGGCTCAGACTTTAGAATTTTTTTAGGATTCTAGTGCTAAGAAATCAACTGGAACATAGATATTTCCTATGTGGATACATCTTTAACATTGCACATCCTTATGCCGCGTACACATGGTCGGAAATTCCGACAACAAATGTTCGATGGGAGCTTGTTGTCGGAAATTCCGACCGTGTGTAGGCTCCATCAGACATTTTCTGTCGGAATTTCCGACAAAGAAAATTTGATAGCTGGTTCTCAAATTTTCCGACAACAAAATCCGTTGTCGGAAATTCCGAACGTGTGTACACAATTCCGACGCAAAAAATTCCACGCATGCTCGGAATCAAGCAGAAGAGCCGCACTGGCTATTGAACTTCATTTTTCTTGGCTCGTCGTACGTGTTGTACATCACCGCGTTCTTGACATTTGGAATTTCCAACAAGATTTGTGTGACCATGTGTATGCAAGACAAGTTTGAGCCAACATCCGTCGGAAAAAAACATGGATTTTGTTGTCGGAAAATCCTATCGTGTGTACAGGGCATTAGCCTTATTCCAGGGTTTCTCAACCAGGGTTCCATGGATCCCTGGGGTTCCTCCAAAGGTTGCTAGGGATTCCGTGAGCCATGAGCAATTTCTGCCTCTCCGATAAGTTCCCACTGACACCATTCATCTTTTTAGCTATCCTGTTATTTTTAGTAGGGGTTTCCTGAGACCGAAAAGAGATACAGATATTTTCTACCTGACCCCACGGAGCTTACACTCTAATGTTCCCTCTACAGTCAGCTACAGTCAGTCTAGAGGTGGTTTTTTGGAAGCTAGTTAACCTGACTTTGTGTATGTGAATACTACACAACATCAGTCAACATACTACTCTAGACTAAGAGGGCCCTGTTTGGAATTAAAGCCACAGCCCAGTGCTGGAAAGCAAACATGCAAATCAGATAGACACAGAGTTGGCAGCAATGGTTCTGGATTTTCTAGTGCCTATATCCATATCTTTCTAACCAAAATCAGAAAATACTGATTGCAGGTCCGCCAACTTCCACACTACACAATGGTATCATTAGGCCACAGGGTAAAGTGTACAGTCCAGGTTTTAATACTTACATGATGTAAATATACAGCAGATAGAGAGCCTCAGTATAAGGTGCATGGTGACAACGTTGATGCTTGTGGCATCAGGCAGCAGTCATACATAATGAATACATACCCTGTTCTACCAGAAATTCCCTACAGTCACATCTAATTTGCGACTTGCTATATTACAGTGCTGCCCCCACATGGATTCTTGATGTCAGAGCAGTATGTGATACAGTTTTCTTCTTTTAGATCTGGCTTAAAGTGGTTGTATACCTTTTTTTTTTACTTTTACCTACAGGTAAGCCTATAATAAGGCTTACCTGTAGGTAAAAAAAATATCTCCTAAACCTGTACGGTTTAGGAGATATTCCCCTCGCAATGAGCCGCTGACTGCAGCGGCGCATGCGCACAGGGGATTCTCGGCAGACAGCCCGGCAAACTCCGGAGCTTGCCGGACAGAAGTCATCGCGGCTCCGGCCACTCAAAGCGCCGGAGCCGCGATACCCGGAAGACACGCCGAGGGGAAATGTCAGCTCCCTCGGCGTGGACCGTGTGAGATGCCGGCGCCTCGTTCTAAGATAAGTATCTCATAATGAGCTAGTATGCGGTGCATACTAGCTCATTATGCCTTTTCCCTTGCAGGTGTAGAAAAAAAACAAAAAACAGCGGGTATACAATTCACATGCAATTCAGTGCGGTGTGATTTAAGCCCATTTGCTTTTAATGGGCTTAAATCGCACCCCATTGCACTAAAGTAGTGCAATTTTATAAACACACTGCAACCGCACAGTCGTTTTGTACCATGTAATCTGGTTCAGGCAAACACACTACGTTTGTGACCTGCATTTGGAGTGTCTTTAACATTGCACTGACAGTTGCTACAGATTGCAAGAGCAGTGCAAGACCATGTTATATTGTGAACCGCAGCTTAATGGGCTAATTTTTTTTGGGTGCTTTAAAGGAAACCTGTCATGAGAGAAGAGTAGCGGTTTCAATAGCTGTCTTCTGCCTTTGAAAAGGCTAGTTCCCTGGTTGTCATGCTGAGTCTATCTATTCACATCTTTGTATCATTGACCAGTATGATGATAAGGTTATCTGACTTCTGTCTCATTTTTCAGATCTGCACCCTTGCTCTGGTCAAAGCCACAGAGAGAATTTCCAGAAAGAAGTAAGCAAGGATAGCCCCTCTGACTTTTATTTCCTGTCTGTGTCCCATTGGGGAGATTTTCCTTCATTTCCTACCCAGGAAATACAGTAAGTTAGCTGAATTCTCTCTAAAGTAAGGGGATTCCCCCAATTAAACAATTGTCCCTTTAACAAGTGTCCAACTTGGAAGATTTCCTTCACCCCTGTTCCGGGATTTCCTCTCACATTTTGTTTAAGTGGCAATGGTTACCAGTACAAATAGAGAGAGTAAATTACCCAATGGGGGCACAGATATCAACAAAAGCTCTAACCTTTCCATACTCTAAAACCAAAAAAAAAATTTTTTTTCCAGAGATACCCTTTAGATTGAACACTAGATGCAGTCAGTTAGTCATTGAAGCTTTCAAGAGTTGCCAAACAAGAATGATGTGTAAATCAGCCCAGATTCACACCATTGGTGAATCCAAAACGGGTCTGCTTTACATGTTAGATTCTGAGAGCAGATTGCTGGTTGGTTGAAATTGTCAAGTAATCCTTTGGACCACTTATCAGACATTCTTTGATTGTCCTGCATTGTGTTTTGGAGCAAAGATCTCCCTCTTACAACATTCTTAAGAAGCCCATCCTCTCAATTTCTTAGCACTGTACTGGCTTATTTTAGGTCATCTTTACACCTATGCATTGCAGTAACACATAGTAAAATGTACTGGTAACACTCATCACTCTGCACGGTGCCATTCATGGCTCCCCAAGACACAAGTACAGTAGGTGCAAAAAGAACATGCACTTTAAAGAACCATAACAGCAATGCCATGCACTGGGTGTGTTAAAAAAAATGCTGGTTTGGTTTTCCCTGCCATGAACTGGAAGCCAATGTAAACATATGGGCTACATTTAATAGGATCCTCTCTCCCCTTTACCTTTTCCCCCCTCTTACCATGTCCACTCGGTTGTGCTCCAAAAGCATACTCCCATTGTCCAACGTTGTCTGGTATAAGCCTGCTCTCTGTTACAAGGTCTAGCACTGCCATAGTTACATAGTTACATAGTTACATAGTAGGTGAGGTTGAAAAAAGACACAAGTCCATCAAGTCCAACCTATGTGTGTGATTATGTGTCAGTATTACATTACATATCCCTGTATATTGTGGTCATTCAGCCATCATATCCTCTTTTTTTTTTTTATATTTTAGGTGAGAACTCATTTAACAGTGTCAGGGGCCAAAACATTTGGTCGAAGAAAGAATTGAAAATGACAATATACAGTTCTTTAAAAAATAGCTTAAAGTGGTTGTTAACCCACTTATATAAAAACATCCCATCTGCATTGTAATAAACCAGTAAATGTCCCTGTGCCTGTGTTAGGTAAAAAATATTCTTATATGTATGCATATCAGTGTGGCTTCCAGCGCTCAGCTGTCTCTTCGGTCTCCTCTCTTTCTGACTTACAGCTCCAGTGGGCGGAGCCGAGCGCTCCCGCTGACGTCAGCCGGGGAGGAGAGGAGAGTGTGAAAGCCGAGTCGGGGAGCCACGCAGTTATACATACAGATAAGCATATTCCTTACCTAACACAGACACAGGGACATTTACTGGTATATTAGAGCGCAGATGTGAGTGTTTTTAATGAATAATTTTTTTCACACAAATAGAGCTTTCTTTTGGTGGTATTTAATCACACCTGGGTTTTTTTTTTCCCTAAATTTTGAAAAACAAAACATATTTCTTAGTTTCTGTCAGTAAATTTTGTAAGTAAGTAATTTTTCTCCTTCACTGATGGGCGCTGATGAGGCAGCAGTGATGGGCACTGATGAGGTGGCACTGATGAGGAAGCACGAATATGCCACACTTATGGGCACTGATATGTAGCACTGATATGTGGCAATGATGAGCACTGATGGGCTGCACTGATGGGTGGCACTGGGCACAGATAGGCGGCACTGGTGGGCACAGATAGGTGGCATGGATAGACAGCATTGATGGGCATTGATGGGTGGCATTGATGGGCAGCAGTGATGAGCATTGATGGGCAGCACTGATAGCCAGCACTGACGGGCATCACTGATGGCCACTGATTGCTGGCACTTGTGGGCACAGATTGGTGCCAATTGTGGGTACTAGTTGGCACTGATTGCTGGCAGTCACGCCAATTACCTGCATCTCCATGTTTACATGTGACCAGCTGTGATTGGACACAGCTGATTACATGGTTAAAGAGCCGCGACTGTTTACACAGATCGGGGTCACGCCATGTCCTAGCAACACGGTGCGGCCACAATCGCCGGGCTGCACACCCCCGGGGGCGCGCGAGAGTGGTGGTCATTCTGGAGGGCCGTCATATGACATCCACCCAGAACGAGAGCCGCGCCGCCCAGCCATCCTTTGAAGGCGCGCGGGCGGGAAGAGGGTAAAGTGGATGTAAACCCTTACATATGCCCAGTGAAGTGACTGGCTTTAGGTGAAACACAGAGATGAAGCAAATCCTCCTACATAAGATGTATCTGTCTATCTGCAGTCTTCCCTTCTCTACAGCCGTTCAAACTGCAGAGTATATGAAGCTTGTGTGAGCTGTTAGAAAGCAGGGGGTGGTAAGCTGAAATTACACCCTTCAGAGCTCAGTGAGGAAAGCTCTGAGAGCAGATTGGAGGGAAGAGACACGCACCCCCTTCACACAGCACACAGGAGCAGATCTGAGGCTGTCAATCAGCTGGAGCTCCCTCCCGTCACCATTTTAATCTTGGTGTCAGGAAAACTTGTCAGAAGTGATTCATGCAGATAGCAGAAGAATAAAGTAGCATATTTCATGTCTGAGGTTTACAGCCATTTTAAGGCGAGTGAAGGTCCACTTTAACTCAATAGACGTTAACTTGCATGCAGAAAGCAACACAACAGAATGGCATAGTGGGAAGCATAAACCATATCAGGAATGTCAAAAATAACTTAGAGAGTGCAAAATATGGTGCAACTGTATATGGTAGCCAATCAGATTCTAACTTCAGCTTGTTCACGTAAGCTTTGACAAAAAAACCTGGAAGCTGATTGGTTTCTATGCAGAGCTGCACCAGACTCTGCACTCCCCAGTTTTAGTAAATCAACCTCATTATCTAAAAAAAGAAAATGACAGAATAATAGTGGCAGTAAGTTTGCAGTTTTCTAACCACATGCAGTAGGCTCAATACTAGGGTTGAATACTGGTGTGATGACTGTATCTCAGCAGTGTGCACAGTCTATGTTCTCCCATTGTGTCTGATGGATGAGGTTAGATCAAAGGCTCCAGGTTATCTTCAGTCACCGTGTAGCACTGGATGCACAGTAATAAACTCCTATATGCTGGTCTGTCGGTGACTTGATCTTCAGGTAGGTGCTGTCTTCTTCTCTCTTCACCTCATAGACCGACTTATCTTTGTACTTGTCATCGTAGATGGGATCCTGTCCCCGAATAATGTAGGCAATGTATTTCAGCTCACGGCTGGCTCCTTGGTGGTACCAGTACATGTAGTCATGCTTTGTGGTCACTTGCTGGCACTCCATTTCAACGTCTATGTTGGCTCTACTTACAATAAGTGGGGGGTTTTGGTCAATCGTCTTAGCCAAACCTGTACAGACAAAAGTACATTGTAAAATGTATAAAGTTGTGCTAACTTTATATGATATGCAATTTCGTGTTTCCTTCAAGAGGCCTCCCAAAAGCTGATATTCCATGATACCAGAGGGTTGAATCACCCAACATGTTCTTATCTTTTTCATGGACTCCAACAGTGAATTGTCTTCACTGCCATTGCCAGAGAGTCCTGTTCTTCCATATTTTTCAATAATCGTATAAGCTGAAGACTAGGGTAGAAGGAATGGGACGCCAAGGAAGAGAAAGTTATGGCAGGGAGATTTTTGCCTTCAGCGATCCAAGCCACTGGCATCTGTCTAAAACTGTAATATACGTTTTTGGTGGACCAGTAATTGAAGGAACATAGTGGGCTTCTCTCACTTACAAGATGGGATGGCAAGGCACAAGACAAGCCTCTGCAGAAGAGACATGGTTATAACGCTGCTTCAGAAGCTGAGGGAGAAAGGAACTGCAGAGACAGGAAGTCACATGGTCACTGTTATGTTGACGCTACACAGGAAACAAAATATGTGTCCGTTTGACTTACTAAAACTGGAGAGTGCAAAATCTGGTTCAGCTCTGCATAGAAACCAATCAGCTTCCAGGTTGTATTGTCAAACCATAACTGAACAAGCTGAAGTTAGAAGAAGATTGGCAACCATGCACAACTGCACCATGTTTTGCACCCTCCAGTTGTAATAAATCAGCCCCTTTTAGGCTCCATGCACACTGGAGCTCATAAACTGCAGTTTATTGAAGTTTGGGCGGTTTTTTTTAAAAGCCCATAAACTCCACTCTATGTTAGCCTATGTGTCTATGCACACATGGATGTTTTTTAGCTTTAATGAGCAGTGGAATTTATGGGCTTTTTTCTAAACGCCAGAAATTCACGTTCAAAGTGCCGTTCAAAGAGCCAAACGCCGATAAGCGCTCACAAACGACCATAAACGCGTGTTAATTAGTGATCGGCGTTCTATTTTTTCAATGCATTGTGGGAGTTTGGAATGCATTGTGGAATTTTTGGAGTGTCCTCTGTGTATTTTTAATAAAAAACGCCCATAAATGCTTACGCTAAAAAACGCTCATAAACGCTAGTACAAAACGCTGTTAAAAGCACGTTTTTCAACCAGCGCTTTCTGCCAGCAATCTGGCGTCCAGAAAAAGCTTTTTTGAGCTTCAGTGTGCATGGAGCCTAATTCTACTTCTAAATGTTCGTAAAGTGGAATATTTTCTGCAATTTTCTCCTCCCTATGGCTTCTTTTGTGAAGGTCTAATTACTCCAGCATTAAAGTAGCATGCTTGCAAAATGCGCCATGTAGGTTTATATTGATTTCCAAAAAACAAAAAGGGGTTGGCTACCCCTTATTTCCATCCTCAGAATGTCAGTGTTTGAAATGTTTTCAGTGAATTAAATAATGTACAAAGAATTTTCTCTACATTTTAGATGGAATTTGATATCATTTCTTGTTTTCTGCAAGGTAATGAACACATATCTATGAACAAACAGCAACTAACAAACAAAGCATATGTGTTAACAAAGTCAACATTTTATCATAGCTTAGTAATTAGTGTGCCGTGGCTGTTTAATTTTTGACAGTTAAAGCAGTAAAGCCCCATTCACACCTGAGAGTTTTGTTGCCTGATTCCTGAAGCACAACAATGCTTAAGATGAAAAAATCCACTTATTTTAAATGAGCCTATTCACGTCAGAGCAATCTGTCAAAAAAAAGCTTCTTTGGAGCAGAAATGCTCTTCAGGTCACCGGCACCGCCATGTTGAGTGTGGGAAGCCGGCTGTGACTGCTTGCATCTGCCCGTGTTGCACTTTGTGAATATCCCCGCAGCCTTCTAGGACCTGTGATGTGTCCCAGAGGGCTGCGGGCACAGAGGAGGGGGACCAACTTCCGCCTGGGCGACTTGGGCGGAAGTGGGTACCTATCAAAACCAGGTACCCGCACCCCTAAAAAAGTGCCCAAAAAGTTAAAGAGGAGGGGGAGCTTTCCCTTTTTGTTCGAGGTTCTGCTTTAACATGATACTTAAAATTAGCGCTTAACCCTGAATGAATCAAAGGTAATTAAAGAATGTGCAGGAAAAAGGCGGGCATTAAAGCTGAATTTGGAGCAAACAGCATAATACTAGATGAAATACATGCATACAACATATCACCAAAAGTATTGGGACACCTGCCTTTACACGCACATGACCTTTAATGGCCTCCCAGTCTTAGTCCGTAGGGCTCAATATTGAGTTGGTCCACCCTTCCTAGAAGAGTTCCCAGACAGCCTTCCCAGAAGAGTTGAAGTTGTTATAGCTGTAAAGGGTGGGCCAACTCAATATTGCACCCTACGGACTAAGACTGGGATGCCGTTAAAGTTCATGTGTGTGTAAAGGCAGGTGTCCCAATACTTTTGAAAATATAGTGTATATGAGAGATGTTTTACCTGGCCAGGGATTCCTATTTCTGACCATCCAATCCTGAGATTTATTCAGCTCTGCCACACAGCACAGCCCTGTATGGCGGGTCAGAAGTGTGATTTCTCTTTGCTGCAGTAAAGTGATTCTTAAAGGTCTTGTCTCTCCCCTACCCTGAAACTAAACTTTGAAGGTGAAACAGCAGACGTTTGATGCCTTTCTGCTTTCTCCTTCTATCAACATGCTCCGTGGTAACACACGAGTGGCTCCTTGTGCTGCTTCTCCTTCTCCCTGTCTAAGCTCTTCTGTACAGGGACTACAAAAGACTGTTATCACTGACTGAATTCAGATAATTACACTTCTAGAATGGAAAAGATATTGAATGATGCTTTCATGATTACAGAGCTGCATTAATGTGTGTCTTTTATATCTGCCTTGAGTTCAGCTTTAGGGTTCATTCAGATGGGCTTTGACATATGTCCTTCACACTGAGCTTCTATTTTTATCACCTTTATCTACCTTAGAGCTGCACTCGGGTGTTTTATAGAGGTGGGTGCATACGCAGCGGCTGCATGGATACAGTCGAATGTCAAAATTTGACATGTGTGCAGGAGCAGGTGAATGGATCCAAATGCGGTCAGTGTGCACTGGGATCTTTGCACTCGCTCCTGCATGTGGCTGTGTCCATACAGCCGCTACCTCTGCAATGTCTGCATCTACCTCCATAGGCTCTATAGGTCTGAGCTGGATGTGGGCACAGAAAATAACTGCTCAGCATGCAGAACGCCCATCTGAATGAGCCCTAAATTGAACCTGTGGCTTCGCCCTGCATTTGGAAGTCAATAGTTCACTTTAACATTCTTTATTTCTTTATTAAATAAGCCCCAGACCCTCTGTAAAAACATATATTTTGCTCACACCTGCTGAATAAGTGGTTTAGGAATGTGGTCATGGCTGACTCTCATAGCTGTTGAGGGATGTTTGATCCCTGCAGCAGTTACTCTACTTTAGGTTGTGGTTTCTATTACAAAGTAAACAGGATATCAGTTTATTCTAGATACACCAGGTATCCTATATATCTCCTGAACTAGACCACAGAAATACTACATGTACACTAAGGGGGTTATTTACAAAAGGCAAATCCACTTTGCACTGCAAGTGCACTTGGAAGTGCAGTCACTCTAAATCTAAGGAGTAGATCTGAAATGAGTGGAAGCTCTGCTGATTTTATCTTCCAATCATGTGCAAGCTAAAATGCTGTTTTTTATTTTCCTTGCATGTCCTCCTCAAGTCTACAGCGACTTTACTTCCAAGTGCACTTTCAGTGAAAAGTGGATTTTCCTTTAGTAAATAACCCCCTAGAATAAACTGATATCCTATTTACTTTGTAATAGAAACCACAACCTAAAGTAGAGTAACTGCTGCAGGGATCAAACATCCCTCAACAGCTATGAGAGTAGATCTGAGGGGGAGATGCAAGGAAAATAAAAACAGCAATTTTGCTTGCACATGATTAGATGATAAAATCAGCAGAGCTTCCCCTCTTTTCAGATCTTCCCTTCAGATCTAAAGCGACTGCACTTCCAAGTGCACTTGTAGTGCAAAGGGGATTTGCCTTTAGTAAATCAACCCCAATTTATCATTCTGCAGATCATCTATTCAAAGCAATGCTACTTCTTTGTAAATTAAAAAGTAAAAGATGACAGAGGATATAAAATCATTTTAGCATTACTGTACAATATAGTCATTTAAAGGGGCCTACAAATAAAGATTTTTTTACCTAGTATGCCAATAGCCATTTTTAGAAGACATCAGTGCGTTAGGTCAGTGTGCCATTGTTGTGGGACCCCAAGGTCAGTCTGTTATTGTTTTGGGACCCCCAAGGTCAGTGTGCCATTGTTCTGGGACCCCCAAGGTCAGTGTGCCATTGTTCTGGGACTCCCAAGGTCAGTGTGCCATTGTTGTGGGACCCCCAAGGTCAGTGTGCCATTGTTCTGGGACTCCCAAGGTCAGTGTGCCATTGTTGTGGGACCCCCAAGGTCAGTGTGCCATTGTTGTGGGACCCCCAAGGTCAGTGTGCCATTGTTGTGGGACCCCCAAGGTCAGTGTGCCATTGTTGTGGGACCCCCAAGGTCAGTGTGCCATTGTTGTGGGACCCCCAAGGTCAGTGTGCCATTGTTGTGGGACTCCCAAGGTCAGTGTGCCATTGTTCTGGGACCCCCAAGGTCAGTCTGTTATTGTTGTGGGACCCCCAAGGTCAGTGTGCCATTGTTGTGGGACCCCCAAGGTCAGTGTGCCATTGTTGTGGGACCCCCAAGGTCAGTGTGCCATTGTTGTGGGACCCCCAAGGTCAGTGTGCCATTGTTGTGGGACCCCCAAGGTCAGTGTGCCATTGTTGTGGGACCCCCAAGGTCAGTGTGCCATTGTTGTGGGACCCCCAAGGTCAGTGTGCCATTGTTGTGGGACCCCCAAGGTCAGTGTGCCATTGTTGTGGGACTCCCAAGGTCAGTGTGCCATTGTTGTGGGACCCCCAAGGTCAGTCTGTTATTGTTGTGGGACCCCCAAGGTCAGTGTGCCATTGTTGTGGGACCCCCAAGGTCAGTGTGCCATTGTTCTGGGACTCCCAAGGTCAGTGTGCCATTGTTGTGGGACCCCCAAGGTCAGTGTGCCATTGTTGTGGGACCCCCAAGGTCAGTGTGCTATTGTTGTGGGACCCCCAAGGTCAGTGTGCCATTGTTGTGGGACCCCCAAGGTCAGTGTGCCATTGTTGTGGGACTCCCAAGGTCAGTGTGCCATTGTTGTGGGACTCCCAAGGTCAGTGTGCCATTGTTCTGGGACCCCCAAGGTCAGTGTGCCATTGTTCTGGGACCCCCAAGGTCAGTGTGCCATTGTTCTGGGACCTCCAAGGTCAGTCTGTTATTGTTCTGGGACCCCCAAGGTCAGTGTGTCATTGTTGTGGGACCCCCAAGGTCAGTGTGTCATTGTTCTGGGACCCCCAAGGTCAGTGTGTCATTGTTCTGGAACCCCCTCCCCACCCCAAATGCCTGTGCATCATTGTTCTGAGAGCCCCAAGGGTGAGTATGTCATTTTTCTGGGACACCCAACAGTCAGTATGCAATTTTTCTGGGACCCCCAAGGGTCAATGCATCATTTTTCTGGGAATGCTCAGCAAGACTAATGTGTGTAATTGTTACAGGACCCCAAGGGGTTGAGTTACTAAAGGAAAATAGACTGTGCACTTTGTAAAGTGCAGTTGTTCAAGAGCTTAGTAAATGAGCAGAAGCTCTGCTGACTTCCATCATCCAATCACGTGCAAGCAAAAGTGCTGTTTTTTTTTTTCCTTACATGTGATTGGGTATTCTTTGCAAAACAAAACTTTACCTCATTTACTAAGCTCTGGAGCAACTGCGCTTGCAGAGTGTACACTGCAGTCTATTTGCCTTTGGTAAATCAACCCCATTGTTCTGACTCTCCAAAAATGTCAGTGGAGTTGATTTACTAAAGGCAAATAGATTGTGCACTTTGCAAAGTGCCGTTGCCCTCTGCAAGAGCAGTTGCTCCAGAGCTTAGTAAATGAGGGAAAGCTCTACCGACTTCCATCATCCAATCATGTGCAAGCAAAAATAATGTTTTTCTATTTGCCTTGCGTGTGATTGGATATTCTTTGCATAGTGAAGCTTCACCTCATTTACTAAGCTCTGGAGCAACTGCACTTTCAAAGTTCACAACCTTTTTGCCTTTAGTAGCGTGTCATTGTTCTGGGATCTCAGTTGTTATTGGGGTTGATTTACTAAAGGCAAATAGACTGTGCACATCACATGGCAAAATACAGTTGCTCCAGAGCTTAGTAAATAAGGTAAATCTTTACTTTGCAAAGAGCACCCAATCACATGCAAGGAATTTTTTAAAAAAAAACAGCATTTTGCTTGCTTGATTGGATGATGGAAATCAGTAGAACTCCTGCTCACTTAGGTCTGTTTGCCTTTAGTAAAGCAACCCCCTTGTCTCATTATCCCTCAAGAATCCCAATTGTTAATTATAGCCCAATACATCTTAGAATGGAACTAACAGAGAACAATTTATGAAACAAATAAGCTTCATCTATATCAAATATCTCAACATTTATACAGATATGAAGAGAAGAAATGTATATACATAGCAGGGATTGTAATCAGAGAATCTTTCGCATAGCATAACTTTTTTTTTCAATTGCAATGATCCCTATAGAAACCGTTTTTGTAAAGCCTCCCCATCCACCTTCTCCTGTGTGCGGCTCCAGGCACAATAGTAAACTCCGCTGTCACTCTCAGTAATCTTCTCAGACTTCAGGTTGAAGAGTGAGCCGCTGTTCCTCTCTCCAGTAAAATGATTGAGTGTTAGCTCATCCACCGAGCCTGTAGTCACCGATAAGGATATAAAAATGGGCGTACCCCCATTAAATCCCTGTCTATACCAGTATATGGTGGGGACATCGCTCCCTGTCACAGTACATGATAGAGACACCGGATCTCCTGGCCGAAGGACCAGGAAAGGTGGTACTTGTATTATGGATTGGGACGAGTAAGGAAGACAGATTAGGAGGGAAAGAATGATAAACATCATAAGAGAGGACACCAAGTGTCTCAGTGATACATTCATATGAAATATTTCCTTTGACTCTTTTCTGGAACCAGTTGCTCCCTCCCACTTCCTCATTGGTTCCCACCTATGGGTTTTAAATCACATGACTCAGTGTGTGACGATACAATAGTAACAGTGTTCATTTAATGGCAAACCAAAAAATGTCTACCCAAATTTAGAAACAGTTTTTACAAGTCAATAGGCATAGGTATTAGCTTTATATAAGTAATATGATTAGTAAGGCAGGCAATAGATGGTGCAAATTTCTTCCATGATTACAGGAAATAAGTTTGCTTGATTCCCCCAACAACAGAGTCAGTGCTGACAGGGGAATCCCTTCTAGTAGTTGTAGTTCATTAGTTGTTAATGTTGGTCATCTGGACCATTTGCTCTCACAGACCTGGGTTTCCCAGGCAGAGAGCAAAGGCTGTCTGTCACAGGTGAGTTTAAATTGGCCTGGGGGAGAGGACCAAGATCCGAGTTTGGATGACCAACAGTAACACCTGATGAACTACAACTACCATACATACCATACAGAACCGAGAGCGTTGTGATGTGGATGGGAACACCACTAGAACAGAGGAGAATCCACCATCTGTCACATCTCCCACACAGTCATCGCTCTCTATATAAATCCACCACATGATACGGACTATTTTCTGTCCTCCAAGGCTCTGATGAAGAGGAATCCCCTCGAAACGCGTCAGCCATTGATTCAACCATTGATTCAGCCTATACCCTTGCATGGGTTTTTTAATCATTTCCACTTTTTTATCAAATTAGAATATTGTAACCTGTTTTTATGAACACGTAGTAATTTTCGTTGTATTCATTTATTTGTTTAGAATAAACTTTATTTATCAACTTGATTCATGCGTTGGGTCACGCGTCTCCTCTCTCCCTCATCACCCAGTTTTCCAGACTTCCCTCAGTCAGTTCAGGCAGCGGGACACGCATGTTCTCTTCACATAATATATTATATCATTTGAATACTACAATTCTGTACTAAAACTGCCAGCACGAGCGCAGGATAATATCTTTTCTGTCTACACCTATACCTATATCCAAAGGCAGTTGACCTGCATAAAAAGGAAGCTTAAATAATACAGTCAAAGGAATTGTAAAGTCAGAAGTTTTTTTTATCTTAATGCATTCAATGAAAAAAATCATTCTGTGTGCAGCAGCCCCCCTCAGCCCACCCTAACACTTACCTGTGGTAATTCTTTGTCCAGCAATGTCCACAAGTGTCTCAGACATCCGAGATTCTCCTCCCTGATTGGCTGAGACACAGCAGCGGCATCATTGGCTGCCGCTGTTGTCGATCAAAGTCAGATAGCCAATCAGGGGAGAGAGGGGGTGGGGCCGGGTCGGGGCTCTGTGTCTGAATGGACACAGGGGGCTGTGACTCGGCTTGGGTTCCCCCATATCAAGCTTCTTGCTGTGGGGGCACTCTACGGGGGGAGGGGCCAGGAGCACCGAAGAAGAGGGACCCGAGAAGAGGAGGACCCAGGCTGCTCTGTGCAAATTCACGGCAACAGGGCAGGTAAGTATGACATGTTTATTATTTTTATAGGAAAAAAACAAGACTTTACAATCACTTTAACTTTCAGTTTTATTTAAGTAATTCTAAAAAAAAAACATCTCCATCATTGTATTCTCTAGTTAAAAAAAATAGCATATGACGTCACAATACGCTTCACCCAAAAGGCAATAATCAGGAGCTAAAACCAAAATATCCATCCTTAAATAAATACCTAGTCATGGTCTGTAATAAATTCACCCCCATCAACCTGTATATATCATGGATCCTCCCATTCTTATCAGATTTACACACATGTACGGTCAATACATTTTGGTTGCTTATTCCAATGCAAAGAAGTCCTGGCGTTTACAGGAGTACGGCCAAAAACAGACATTCACTTGAATGGCAGGCTGTGGAAAGCACTGACAAATTTATGTTAGACATAAGAAATGCCTATAGTAGTCAAATTGCACGAACCATTCGTTTAAATCAGCAAAGCTCATGTTGCCTGCTAACTGGAAAGCTTGCACTATGTTATAACCCCTGTCAGATTTTTTTTTCGCCATCTGTGTCCTATTGGGGAGATTTTTCTTCACTTCCTGTCCCATAGACCAGCAGGAAGTGAGAGGAAGTCCCTGCAAATTAAGGGAATTCCTTGGGGCCCCCATGGTCACCAGAACTAATGTCCCGATTGGAATATTTCCCCTCTATTACTTTTCTGGGGACAACTCAAAATTTGGGATTTACTTTCACTTTCAATGATAATGGTAAACAGGATAAATAGAGAGGATGAATTTCCTTAACTGGGGAGGGGTGCATGCATGCGCGTGATTGCGGGATATGGCTGCCTAGTTCTTGCGCTCCCCGCCACCAGACACTACATCCCTGGCTGATAGAGCACTACTCCCCCGCAGACACGATCTTTCGAGGCCCTCGGGACAACGGACACCGCCAGGCACCCCTGGGTATGTACCGTTTGCAGAAGAACAAAACCAAGCTTAATAAACAGAACAAAGCTTCTCCTGCAGTGGGAAAAGGCAAGATGGCGCCCGAACGTCCTGAGCCTGATGACACCAAGAGTCTCTCTGCAGCAGGTCCAGCTTCCCCTTCAGACAGCCTGTAGCAATTCCACACAGACCTGGTAAGCCCTGACCTGCATAACTCAGATGCAATGCTAGCCAAGTTCCGCTCTATTGTGAGAGATGAAATCTCCATAGCCTCTCGCAATCTCTCCTCTGATCTCATGCGGGGCCTTAAAGAGCTAGGCCACAGCACAAATCAGCTTGAACAATGGATGGATTTAACCACCACAGTGCTAGAGGGCCACGAGGATGAGGTTGACAAACTTAATGCTGAGCTTGAAAGCTTGCGTGACAAGCTGGAGGACTCTGAAAACAGGGCCCACAGGGATAATCTTAGAATCCGTGGGATTCCGGAGGTCATTACCGACTTGTAAGGCACGTCCACTGCTTTCTTCCAGGAGTTGGCACCTGAGACCCCGTTGGAATGCCTGGGATTTGACTGTATTCATAGATCCCTTGCACCTAAACCTACACATGGCCCTCCCAGAGATGTCATTATAAAGTTCCACTTTTACTGCACTAAAGAGAGACTCTTACAAGTAAACCTTTCCTCCCCGGAACTGACCTCTATAAAAGAAAATTTCCCATTTCAATGGCTCCCCTCATTGCCCTATCTGGGTATACATCTCATTCCTAAATATGATGGACTGTACCAGGCCAATTTCCCTCCTCTCTTTAGAAAGCGCACTGACATGCTATCCTCCTGGTCCCACCTCCTGCTATCCTGGTTTGGCAGGATCTCTGCGGTTCGTATGACCTACCTCCCGAAACTGTTGTATCTCTTTCGAGTATTACCAGTCCCGATCGCCTCCTATATATTACGAATTCACCAACGCAAGCTCTTGAAATTCGTCTGGGGTTCCACACGACCCCAGATCAATAAGCAGACTTTGTAAGCTCGGCGGATCAACGGAGGTCTTTCGGTCCCCAATCTTCAGGCATACTACACGGCAGCAGACATAGCCCCACTATCTCACCTCCATGACACATATCAAATGTCGCTATGGGCCACTATTGATCTGGTCGAATCTCACCTTATTCCCATTTCCTCTGTACCCTGGCTTCCTCCCACAAAACACCCACACGGGTTTGGTCCATGTATGACACACTCTCTTCGCCTATGGGACTCTGTTAAATTCTCAGCAGGAATACTATCCCCCCACTTACCATTACTGTGTCTTACTGCCCTTTATTTCCCCCCAGTTGTGAGAATCCTAAACAATTCTCACGGTAGATGGATAATGGATTCACTGACGTTCATTCTCTGTTCACCCCTACGAGAATAATGACAATCGATGTTCTTAGATCTTCCCATGATATCCCCCTTTCGGGGACATTAGAGTTATCTTCAAATTAAACACTTCCTCCAACAACTTACAAAGGCCCGACCTACCCCATACACTTTGACCCCCTTTGAAAGCATCTGCAGAGCTAAACCCCATTCTCCGGGATTAATATCTTTATTTTATTCCTCAATCATTTCCTCTAGGAAACCCCCAGTGCGATTGTATCATCTCCAATGGGAGAGAGACTTGGGTAAACAGTTGGACCCAGAGGACTGGCAGAGCATGACGATAGCCCTTACAAAGAGTTCTAGGAATGTTCTCATTCTGGAAAATGCATACAAGGTATTCTATAGATGGTATTATACGCCAGCTAGACTAGCTCGTTTTATTCCTTCTTATTCCCCTTATTGTTACCGGGGTTGTTCGCAGGAAGGCACCATGGCCCACATTTGGTGGACTTGTCCTAAAGTATGTAGACTATGGGTCAGGGTCTATACCCTTCTTCATAATATGCTCCATTCCAACCTTAAAAGAGACCCCTATGAAGGCCTTCTGTGTAAACCTATCCTTGAACTCCTCTGCCTGGAACGCCAATTGGCCCTGCACCTTTTTAATGCAAATAAGTTGACCATTGCGAGGGCATGGAAAACCCCTGTACTTAGCTTCGAAGCAGTTAAAAATTGCATGAACGACATTATGATTAATGAGAAACTGGTGTCCCTTACCTCTAATACTCACAATAAATTTATCAGGGTCTGGCAACCATGGATATCATACAACCAATCCTCCAGGTTCAACAACCTACTTCTTTCAATTTAAGGGTCTCTGGATGCACCCCCCCCCCCAATGGATTCTTCCCCCCTTTCTCTCCTCCTTCTCTTTTTCTTCTCCCCCCTTGTTTTCTTCAGTCTAACCATTCCCTTTCTTTTTCTGTATACTTTCTCTGACACTCCTGGTTTCCAGGAGTCGGTCCAGAGAAGATGGTTACAGTGATAAAAAAAATAAAAGCCAAACAAAAAATTAATTTTCTCTCTTATCCAAAATCAATATGCAGTTAATCTATGTATGTATGCACTCCTTTTTATCGCTTGGGGTTTCCGAGGCTTTGCCTACCATACAGTATACTCTGGGGCATTAAATGATCTTTATCGCAATGTACCACTACTGTTTTCTATTGTACTGATGAATATTGTACCATGTATATAGCATCCCTTTGTTGGAATCTTCCTCTCCATCTTATGTTTGATGTAACCATCACACTGTTGCACTAATCTGTTGAATTTACTTATCTACCAATAAAGACTTTGTAAAAGAATCTCCTTAATGGGGGCAAAGACATCAATAAAAACTGACAGGGGGTCTAATCCTTCTTCACTCTATCCAAAACTAAAAAAAATATGGAGAGAAATTTGTTAGAAAAAAAACATTTGAAACACTCGATATTTCGGTTTTCCAAACGTTAGTGGGCTAATTTTGATTATCGAAATGCAAAGTTTTATGGCAAAAAAATAACTGTTATGTCAGATTTTTTTGAGCCGAAAAGATCAATTTTCTATTCTCTGTTTTCTAATTTTCTGTTTGAAAAAATCTACAGCGCATGCGCATGTTAAAATGTAACAGGATGTAAGGGGAGGGTATAGCCAGGCAGGATCAGCCAGGCATTTCAGGTGATTCAGGGGGCCAAAGTACACAGCACAAGCACATGCCTTAAGGGAACAGGATCCTTTTTTTTTTTTTTTTTTTTAGGGTAACAAACACTTTAAATCCAGATGCCTGTGACATACATTATATTGTCGAAAGTATTGTGATGTCGGCCTTTACACGCACATGAACTTTAATGGCATCCCAGTCTTAGTCCGTAGGGTTCAATATTGAGTTGGCCCACCTTTTGCAGTTTTAACAGCTTCAACTCTTCTGGAAAGACTGTCCACAAGGATTAGGAGTGTGTCTATGGGAATGTTTGACCATTCCTCCAGAAGTGCATTTGTGAGGTTAGGCACTGATGTTGGATAAAAAGGCCTGGCTCACAGTCTCCACTCTAATTCACCCCAAAGGTGTTCTATCGGGTTGAGGTTAGAACTCTGTGCAGGCCAGTCAAGTTCCTCCACCCCAAACTTGCTCATCCATATCTTTATGAACCTTGCTTTGTGCACTCGTGCGCAGTCATGTTGGAACAGGAAGGGGCCATCCTCAAACTGTTCCCACAAAGTTGGGAGCATGAAATTGTCCAAAATGTCTTGGTATGCTGATGCCTTAAGATTTCCCTCCACTGGAACTAAGGGGCCAAGCCCAACCCCTGAAAAACAACCCCACAGCATAATCCCCTGTCCACCAAATGATTTGGACCCGTGCACAAAGCAAGGTCCATAAAGACATGGAGTTTGGGGTGGAGAAACTTGACTGGCCTGCACAAAGTTCTGACTTCAACCTGATAGAACACCTTTGGGATGAATTAGAGCAGAGACTGTGAGCCAGACCTTTCTCCTCCACATCAGTGCCTGACTTCACAAATGCGCTTCTGGAAGAATGGTGAAACATTCCCATAGACACACTCCTAAACCTTGTGGACAGCCTTCCCAGAAGAGTTGAAGCTGTTATAGCTGCAAAGGGTGGGCCAACTCAATATTGAACCCTACAGACTAAGACTGGGATGCCATTAAAGTTCATGTGCATGTAAAGGCAGGCATTCCAATACTTTTGGTAATTTTGTGTATCTGCATTTGGTTAAACTTTTTCAGATTATGTTGTGTTTGTGTGTGCAAATAGCAGATTTTATGTATTTTTTGTTTTTTTATGTATTTTTTGTTTTTTTTAAGTTTGAGAAAAATTAGTAGGAATATGGTGGACAACAGAAGGCCATACAGACCAGTTTATATCTGTATACGATCTTTACCTTTGAAATATGTACGGTATTTGAGGAATTGAAATAATTTCCAAATCCGTACTGGGAGTTTTATTGGTGAATTTGAAAAATGCGAGGACTGGCTACCTCAGGTAGAAAAACGCAAAGATGACTGCAGCAATGAAGAAGTTAAATTGTAGGATGATTACTAATGGATTCCAGACCCAGAACGTATGCTATGAAGGTGAGGCCTCTTGCGGCCCTCCCAAAATCTGAGCCAAATCATGTGGGAGTCTCTGGGGTTCCTAAGAGAACATCTGATGAGACCATGTTTAATGGCTGCTCTTTACAGATCACCAGTCATAGCTGAATGACTGACAGTTACATGCAGGCAGGAAGACAGATAAATAGTGAATAGGGATGTATATTGTCAGCATGCTTGAGTAAGTTTAATACATCTTCCTGAGTTGTCTTATGCGATTTGTCTTTAAAATAACTTTGAGTCTTATTCCAAACAGTTTTTTTTTTTACTTTTGCATATAATGGGGATGGGTTAAAACCTCTGTCAGGATTCTATTGCTGTCTCTGTGGCCATCGGGAAGATTTCCCTTTTCTTCCAGAAGTTGGAGGACACAGAAAGCTATAAAAACCAGGCAGTAGTTTTAAACATTCCTCATTATACTATATGAACAACTAAAGACAAATTGCCACAATTTGCACTCATTTACAATTGAGATTGATTGAGAGCATGCTTGAGTTTTTACACTGTTTGATGAGATTACACAGCCTGTATATTACTATACATTTTTGTATGTATATCTATATACCAATGGAAAGAGACGATTTGGGTGTCTAAAGTGATAGGCATTATTTTTTTATATTGTTAAATAACAAACATGTTATAGTTACCTGCTCTGTTCAGTAGTTTTGCACAGAGCTGCCCCGATCCTCCTTTTCTCGGGCCACCCACCAGCACCCCCCCCCTGTCATCTAGGGTTATTAAAGGGTTAAATGTGTGCCTAACCAGTGTTTATGTGCATACTGTGGGCTAATTTACACTTGCTTTGACTTCAACACACATTAAAATGCCTACTGTTTCACGCCTAGTGCTTCAACATGCTTTTTTGATGTGTTTTTGATGCTTTGGTGGTGCTTTGATGATGCTTTGGTGATGCTTTGATGATGCTTCATGGTGCTTTTTTGAAGCTTTAATGAAGCTTTACAGATGCCCTGTGTGTGTGTTGATATCTCATACTTGCAATACCTCCAAAACAAAGCAAAGCTAAAGTTGAATTAAAGCCTCTCAAAAGCTGCAGGTGCTTTAAGCAAGCTTTGTCGAAGAATTCCATGAAGGCTTTGAAGACGCTTTGAAGCACCACTGAAACGACATGGGCTATTATTTTTGAAGCAAAGTCAAAGCAAAGCAAAGCAAAAGCAAGGTGTAAACAGGACTGTAAGCTAACAATTTTATTTAGTGACGGGGCTTTGACAGGTGTTCAGAGAGCCTTAAAAAAGTGTGTCCGAAGCCATGTTTTGAATCAAGGGTAAATGAGCCCTAAGATGCTTTTACTAAGGGATGTAATGGCTTTTATTTCCTGCTTTGCGGCTTTACGTGGTCAGCAAGTGGTTAATAAAAAGTTTACAAAGGCACTGCGGCACAGTGGTGTAGTGGGTAACACTCTCACCTAGCAGTAAAAAGGGTCGCTGGTTCAAATCCCAACCATGACCACTACCTGCCTGGAGTTTGCATGTTCTCCCTGTGCCTGCGTGGGTTTCCTCCGGGTACTCCGGTTTCCTCCCACACTCCAAAGACATGCTGGTAGGTTAATTGGTTTCTGTCCAAAAATTGGCCCTAGTATATGAATGCGAGTTGGGGACCTTGGATTGTGGGCTCCTTCAGGGTAGGGACCAATGTGAGCGTGCGATGTATGTGTAAATTGACGGCGATATATGGGTACCTTAAATAAATAATAATATAATAGATGATCATCTTAATGAGATGCAAATGTACAGGGATAGGGATAATTGTAGACACGCACACTCATGCAGGTTGAACTGGATGGACTGGTGTCTTTATTCAACCTTACTAACTATGTAACTGCTCTAGGCTTGTGTGCCCTCTTTTTTTGCCTTTTCAGTGGCATTTCATCAGGGCTTCCCCAACCCTAGAGAGCAGCAAAGTGTTGTGGTCTTTTATAGATGAAAAATGGGCAAGTGAGAGTCGGTCGGTATCAAAGCATCATACTTGAGCACAGGAGGTTGTTTGTAATGTCTAAACCTGTTAAAGTGGTTGTAAACTCAAAAAAAAAAAAAAACCGCCATAATGAGCTAGTACTGTATGCATCGCACACTAGCTCATTATGAAATACTTACCTTAGTACGCAGCTGTTGCAGCGGTCCCCACACCGCTGTGACCTGCAACATGTCTCCCAGAGTTATTTCCGGGTTCGTGGGCTTCGGGGCTGTGATTGGCCATAGCCACGATGACGTCCCTCCCGCGTCCCGCATTAATGTGGGAGCCGCGGGGCACGGCTACTGAAGAAACGGCACGAGCGGGACATTTCTTCAGTGCGCACGTGCCGATGACATTGGCACATGCGGATACAGTGAATATCTCCTAAACTGTGTTTCCATCAGCTGTCGGGTGCTGCCGCTGCCATTGCGGGTAAGGGAACCCAGCATATAGCCTTATAGTTTCACGCTGAACCCTACTGAGCATGTGCGAGGCCCTGCTCTTCTTTACTACTGGCCCGGCAACAGGGGTAGGAGGGAGCCCCCTGCGGCGACGTCATGGGCCGCAGGGCGGACTCCCAGAAGTGGGAACAGACAGGTATCCCCCCCCCCCCCGAAAGGTGCCAAATGTGGACAAAAGACAAACTTTTGGGTGGAACTCCGCTTTAATACCCATGTAGTTGCACAGGGTGGAAGACATAAGACAGATGGAGGATCACATTCTCTCGTCCCAAAGCAAAAATAATACTTACTGCACAAAGTGGTTTTACTGGATTGTCTTTATGTTTTTAAGTGAAGATAAAAGTCCTACCACATGGAGATTCCTGAACCCTGACACTGCACCCAATATGCATCTGAGCGATACTCTGAACGCCCTACCCCCTCACTCACCCCCCTCCATCTCTATTGGAACTTTCCTGTCTTTTTATTTTCCATCCCTCTCCACTTCAGTTCCCCCTTTTCATTTCCCTTTCCATGAACCGCAATCGAACCCCTTGCTACAACCTACATGCCGTTCTACCCTCCCTCGCTTTGTAGTTGATGTCCTGTCCTGGGATTTCCCTCCCAGTCCCAACCTCCTTGCTCAACACTTCTACCCCAGCCATCCAATATCTTCCTAAAAAATCCACCCGATACTTAAAGTGGTTGTAAAGTCAGAAGGTGTTTTTTTTTTTTATCTTAATGCATTCTATGTGTGCAGCAGCCCCCCTAAAACTTGCCTGAGCCCCATCTCTATCCATCAATGTTGCAGGAGTTTCTCAGCTGACCGGGACTCCCCTCCTCATTGGCTAAGACAGCAGTGCGGCGCCATTGGCTCCCGCTGCTGTTAATCAAAGTCAGTCAGCCAATGAGGAGAGAAAGGGGCCGTCCGTGGCTCCATGTCTGAATGGACACAGGAAGTTGTGGCTCAGCTCGGGTGCCCCCATAGCAAGCTGTTTGCTGTGGGGGCACACAACAGGAGGGAGGGGCCAGGAGCGCCGGCAAGGGGAACCTGAGATGGGGAGGATCCAGGCTGCTCTGTGTAAAACCACCGCACAGAGCAGGTAAGTATAACATGTTTGTTATTTTTAACAAAAAAAAAGAGACTTTAGTATCACTTTAATGGGAAAAATTTGACAGAATTTTGTTCCCCTCTCACTTATTCTGGTAGACACAGGGTCACATACCAATACGACAATTCCTATTAGATAAACAGGAAATGGAAATTGGTTTACATTATTTTATTGTGTACAGTTCTAGTTAACTGTATTGAATAGTATCCTGTATCTTATCTTTGAAAAAAAAAACTGTTGTCACGACCATCTGTTCTTTTTCTCTTCCTCTCCCATCTACTATTTTTTTTTTTTTTTAATAAACAACATACCATTACAATAAGGTTGAATTTCTTGCTTCACACTGTCATCTAGCGGCTAAGATAGTGAAACAGTTAGACACAAATGAGCCTGTAATATGTATATTATCAGCATAAGCTCCTAATTTGGTTAAAGAGAATCCGTTGCTGTGTGCATTTCAGCCAAAGTTCCCAAATGCATCCATTGACCGTTACTTTTGATGCACTCTCCCTCTGTTCTAATCATCTCTGTGTTTGAAACATGTGACCTTCTCCCCTTGTCTACAGTATGCAGTGCTGGGGGTAAGTGGCCAATCAGAAGACCAATCAATGATCAATGCCACAGGAAGTGGGGAGAAGTTCATTAACCGTGTATAAGTTCTGACATAGAACAGAATCAATGACAGGCTGGTAGCAGGAGTACCGCTACCAGGTTCTAACCTGAAAGAGAATATTTAGATTGCATGTATAGACAATTGTTTTGCTTTGTTTTTGATGGAGTAGAGCAGGATTAGACCCTCTGTTAAGTTATATTTGTTTGGAAAGTAGAAGAAAGGTGTAGGGCGCAGAATCTCTTAAAGCACGAGGTGTGCTCAGCCAGGTCTGAACCATTGTAGAGATTATTTCTCCTTAGGCAGTTGACCCCAAACAACAATTTGGGGTAAATTTTTTTTATTTTTGAAATTTTTGATAAGATATAAACTGATGTTTCATATCTAAGTTTTAATAAATATATGCAATCTTTGCTCAAGAATTAAACATTTAAAACATAACAAAGGATTCCCAGAGCATTTTAGGTTATCGAAAAAGAATGTACCATGGAAACTCCCCACCTTTTAGCCCCCTCTGTCTGACTGAAGCTTCAGTTCTATAAACAAAAGCCTTTTTTCTACTGATCATAAGGAGCCAGGGAGTACATATCAGAAGAAACTAAGCACTCCACCTCCTCTGTGTTTGTTCCTGTGTGTTTGTTAATATGAGTGTAAAGCCAAAATGGATAATTGCACCTTTTTATAAATAGTGCTTATACTTTAAAAATGGGAGGTTCCTGAGATACACCCATCTTGGCAGGAAAAAGAAGTTCCCAATTACTCTCTCCTACTCCGAAATTCATCTCACACTCAACCCAGCCACATACCTCCCGGTCTCCCACCACCCAAAAGGGTTGATTTACTAAAACTGTTGAGTGCAAAATCTGGTGCAGCTCTACATAGAAAACCATCAGCTTCCACGTTTTTTTGTCAAAGCTAAATTGAACAAGCTAAAGTTAGAAGCTGATTGGCTACCATGCACATCCGCAGCAGATTTTACTCACTCTAGTTTTAGTAAATCAACCTCTAATGTGTTTAAAGAAAGTTACTTCAAGTGTGGGACCCCTGGGTCTGCTTAGATAGACACTCCCATATAAGACCACACTGCAGGATGCTTCCTGTAGATATACTTGCTCATCATCCTGCTCTCTCCCATCCCCTTATCTCCTTCTTTTTCTGTCTCTCTATGTTTTCTCTACTTACTTGGATGAATACACTCACCTTCTCCATTTTTCTTATCCTCTCTTTCCTTATCCTCTCTAGTCCTACTGGAGTACAATAAAAATTTTAAGACGTTGTCAGGACTTGGTTTATAGACTCTTGCTCAGTAGGCCAACAACCTTCAATTGACTGACCCCGCTATAGTATAACATTGAAATCTGGAAGACTATCACTCCATAAATATCAATGGACTGTGTAATTCTAGAATATTGCTATTACTTCCTATATTGTCTGCTGTGTTTTAATGTCTGCTGTTGTATACGTTGTATCCACCCAACAACCCAACAGTTGACCATGTTTTCAGATATCTTGGGTATAAAAACTAAATAGGTGTTATTGTGTTATATACCTTCAAACCTTTTTCAATAAAAATCCATTTAAATAAAAAAAAAAAGATATCCTCCTATCAAAAGAGCACACCACTAACTAAGGTGCAACTATATGCTTCTTGATCATTAAAGGGTTAAGAAAGCTTTTAGTCCAAACACATGGCAACCACCTCAACCTATAACTGGCCTTGCAACAAGGAGCACATGGAAGGGTGACTCATGTCAAAAAACAACAAACAAAAATTACCAGCTCACTTACCAGCCAGCCTGCAACAAACCAAATTGGCTGTCTAACAGTTAAAATGCTAAAATTAAGGGTTTAGTTTGCACACATTTGCAAACACATGCGCAAGCTGCAGCGGCCGCATCATAGTGTACCAATGTACAGCAGTCCTTAACCTATCATTTCTCTCCCGTTGTCATCTTCTCCTGCCGCCATCTCTCTGGGTGCCGTCTTCTCCAGCCGCTGTCTCTTCCAAGTGCTGTCTTCTCCCAGAGCTGTCTTGTGCCCCACAAGGGGCGGACTCTCCAGGTGATGTCATTGGATAGCCGCGCCCCATGGCTATATAAGAAATGCCAGACAGCTGGCAACAACACAACGGAGGAAGACAGCCACAGAAGAAGAGCTTTTTTTTATAGTGGGTAACTGGTGGCGAGGAAGAAGACAGCAGCGGGAGAAGATAGCACAAGAAGGCAGCTTGGGGAGAAGACAGCACCGGGAAGAGACGGTGGTGGGAGAAGACTGCACTGGGAGAAGACAGCATCGGGAGAAGGCGGCACCGGGAGAGACGATGGCGGGAGAAGACGGCATCCTGAGAAGATGGCAGCGGGAGAGATGGCGGAGGGAGAAGACAGCAGCGGGAGAGACGGCGGTGGGAGAAGATGGCTCAGAGCTATTTTTTTTATCAAGGACCTATCAAAAACCGGCTCTTGGGGTTTTTTTTACATTTCACTGCTTTTTGAGGTGAATGGGTAGGAGTACGATGTACTCGATCCCCATTCATATGGGGGAGCAGGATCTGGGGGCCCCTGCTTAAAGGGGGACTTCCAGATTCTGATAAGCTCCCCACCCGCAGACTCCTAACAACCACCAGCCAGGGTTGTCGCGGGAAGAGGCCCTTGTCCCCATCAACATGGGGCAAGTGCTCGGGGGGTGCCCGCTCGTCCTCTCCCTTTCCTGACCTGCTGAGCTGCATGCTTCGATAAGGGTTGGGTATGGATTTTGGGGGGACCCCACGCCATTTTTTTGAAAAATTTTGGCGTGGGGGAGTCCTCTCCGAAACCATACTAGACCCAAAGGGCCTGGTATGGACCTGGGGGGGGGGGCCACGCAGTTTGTTTTTCCTTTTTTTTTTGTGCCGGCAATTTTCTTTTACTTTTTTACACTCAGCTGTCAGTGGTGAACCCTGCTCACAGCTGACGACTCATCGGTTGTTAAGCGGCGGCCGGCTTCCCGGGTCCCTGCATAACAACCAGCTATATACAGTGTTAAAATAAAAAATGCAAAACACATCATAAATCACATCACAAACACACTTGCGTTTCTGGTGCGATTCCATAGAAGTCTATTACCCACAAAATGCAGGAAAAAACTCCCTGACCCTTTCCAAAAACGCACTGGCCGCAAAACGCATAGGGGTGAACTTGTACAATAGGAAACCATGTTAAATGGACTGTAGTGCGTTTCTGCAAACTGCAAAACACACTAAAAAACACATGAGTGTGAACCTAGGGTAAAGGTACAGGGAAGCACAGGACACCCATAACACAATGGCAGCAAAGGTACTCAGTGCGTCCCCACTGAAGGCTTTTAGTTGACTTTAGTAGGCTCTTAGTTTGACGCTTTCTAAAAGCCTACTCATGAGTGTGGGGATCATAAACTGAACTAGGATGAAGGAATGTTTATTAGAAAATAAGGTGGCGTAGAAAGGAAATAGAAACCACCGATAGGGCTGAGTGTTCATAGAGGTTTTTGTACTGTTGTCCCCTCCACTTATACATCTGTGATACTCCACGCACAGTAATAGACTCCTGCATCTTCAGACTTAATCTTATCGCTTTCCAGGGTGAATTCCGCCACTTTATCCTTACTTCTCTCGGCTGTGAAATGTTTGAGTGTTAGCTCTTCAACAGAACCTTTCCCAAAAGATGACACTACATGCACAAGAGCCCCTCCAGTCATCGGCTGCCTATACCAATACATATTGGGATCTCCAGTAGCCATTGTAGTGCAATTCAGCTTCACCGGCTGCGCAGGGCTCACAACTATAATTGGGGGAGTTTGCAGAATGGACTGAGGCAGGCATGGAGTCAGGCAGAGAGAGAGGACAATGAGGTGGATACACATTGTTATGGTGAGCAGTGCGATTATTCAGAATGGACACTGCATTTGTTCTTGCCTAGAAACAAAAATTCCTTTACGTCCTCTTAAAAAACAAAAAAAAAGTTTATAATTCTTTAAAAAATGTTTTGATATAAATTCGTAAAAATTAACCGAAAAAATACCAAGCTAATGTTATAGGAAATGCGCCATACACACGTTATAATATGCTGACATATATCGCAATTTTCTGTCTCATCCGATCAACATTGAAATTATTCTCTGGCGATGTTTAATATGATCCAGGCAGATTAGAATTTGTTTGTAACTTGTTCAAAAAATTGTTTATGGTGATTTAATGTAAGGAATTGCATCGTCCATTTGGTATGGATGTGGCAGTATAAGTGATGGTGAGGGTTGTAGATTAAGCTGCAGGTTCGTGTGCTCTGAGGTCTTGATAAAGAATAAGACATTCAGGCTTGCTTTCTTTACAGTCAGTCCTGGCTCCTCCTTCTTTTATACTAGAACACACCTTTATTACATAAGTATCACCAACCCCTTGTTGGTCCCGAGTCTGGTGGGTGAAATGATCCCCAAGTCCATAAGTAACTGTAGAGGAGACCCCAGTAAAATTGATTTTTTATTTACCATCATTGCATTCAGCGGTATAGTATTTTGCTTTATTCAAAGCAGCCCTTCCCTGTCTTTTTATCTGTCAGTTGAGCTTCTAGTAGCCTTAAAACTGAACTTGCCTTATCCCTTGCTCCTCCAGTAGCTGGCGCTCTCCTCTTCCCTCCAACTCTCTGGGTTGTGGAAGGACCTCAACATCGTAACTTACATTGCAGGCAACTCAAGGAATTAGAAATAAATCTACCCTTGCAGTGGGTCCTTCCAACTTAAAGCAGAGTTCCACCCAAAAATACAACTTCCGCTTTAAGTGACGGTGACCCACTGACATGCCACATTTGGCATGTCATTTTTGGGGGGGGGGGGCGGATACCCTCTTTGAGGCGCCGGAAGCAAGTTAACCTCTCCCCCCTTCCTCTCGGCAAATATCTGGGACACGTCACAGGTCCCGGATAATTGCCCAGGCCAGTCATGGTGCAGCGCGGCTCGCGCATGCGTAGTGTGTGCCTGGCTGTGAAGCCACAGCCGGGCGCCCACAGTGACAATGCTGCAGAGAGGAGGGGGAGACGAGCGGGGCTTCGTTCCCCCGAATCGCTGGACCATGGGACAGGTAAGTGTCCGATTATTAAAAGTCAGCAGCTGCAGTATTTGTAGCTGCTGACTTTTAATTTTTTTTTTTTAAGTGGAACTCCGCTTTAAGTTATTGAGTCCTATATACAACTGGCTTTTTCTACAAGTGATAAAGAGCCGGAGGAGTAAATATTAAAAGAAGCAGAAAGCTCCACCTTTTAAATGTTTGTGAATATGTGCATAAAGGCGAAAGGGATAATTGTACTTTTATTTTTAAATTGCATTATACTTTAAAAAAGGTATAGTTAGTTACATAGGGGGTTATTTATGAAAGGCAAATCCACTTTGCACAATAAGTGTAAACTACAAGTGCAAAGTGCACTTGAAATTGCACTGAAAGTACACTTGGAAGTGCAGTCGCTGTAGATCTGAGGGGGACATGCAAGGAAAATAAAAAACAGCATTTTACCTTGAACATGATTGGATGATAAAATTAGCAGAGCTTCCCCTCATTTCAGATCTACCCCTCAGATTTACAGCGACTGCACTTCCAAGTGCACTTTCAGTGCAATGTCAAGTGCACTTTGCACTTGTAGTTTGCACTTGTAGTGCAAAGTGGATTTGACTTTTGTAAATAACCCCCATAGTTACACAATTAGTCAAGTTGAAAAAAAAAAGTCCATCCAGTTCAACCAATAAAAAAATAAAAAAAAATCATACAATCCCATATACACAATTCTATACCCACAGTCGATCCGGAGGAAGACAAAAAACCCCAGCAAAGCATGCTCCAATTTGCTACAGCGGGGAAAAAAATCTTTCCTGAACCCCCGAGAGGCAGTCAGATTTTCCCTGGATCACCTTTACCTATAAATGTCAGTACCCAGTTATATTATGTACATTTAGGCAAGAATCCAGGCCTTTTTTAAACCTACTACTGAGCTACCCAGAACCACCTCTGGAGGGAGTCTATTCCACATTTTCACAGCTCTTACTGTGAAGAAACCTTTCCGTATTTGGAGGTATCATCCCAGAGAAGAAGCACACCACAAGCTAGTGTATAACTATAGGCTCCCTGACTATTGAGGGGTTAAACAAATTTGTATCTGTCTTTAGAAGGCTCTTAGCAAGCTTCAGCACTGCTTGACATTATGCCTTTTGCCTTACAGGTTTAAAAAAAAAAAAAAAAGGGGGGGGTATACAGCCACTTTAAGTTCTTGATTTCTTTATACAACAGGCTTTTTCTACAAGTGATAAGGAGCCAGTGGAGTAAATATTAAAAGAAGCAGAAAGCCACCTCTTATATGTTTGTGAAATTTGTGCACAAAGGCGAAATAATTGCACTTTTATTTTTAAACTGCATTATATTTTAAAACGGGTATCATCTCATAAGAAGCACACCATAAGCTAGTGTATAACTATAAGCTCCCTGTCCATTAAGGGGTTAAGCAAATTTCTATCTGTGGTTAGAAGGCTCTTAGCAAGTTTCAGCACTGCTTGAAGCTTGCTGACTGTCTGCTCCATGAGTGTGGAGATCATAGGCTGAACTAGGATGAGGGAATGTTTATTAGAAAATGAGGGGTAGGAGAGGAAATAGAAACCACAGATAGGGCTGAGTGTTCATAGAGGTTTTTGTACTGTTGTCCCCTCCACTTATACATCTGTGATACTCCACGCACAGTAATAGACTCCTGCATCTTCAGCCTTAATCTTATCGCTTTCCAAGTTGAATTCCGCCTCTTTGTCCTCGCTTCTCTCGGCTGTGAAATGTTTGAGTGTTAGCTCTTCAACCGAACCTTTCCCATAAGATGACACTACAAGCACAAGAGCCCCTCCGGTCATCGGCTGCCTATACCAATACATATAGGGATTTCCAGTAGCTGTCGAGGTGCAATTCAGCTTCACTGGCTGTCCAGGGCTCACAACTATCATTGGAGTTTGTAGAATGGACTGAGGCAGGCATGGAGTCAGACAGAGAGCGAGGACAATGAGATGGATACACATTGTTATGGTGAGCAGTGAGATTTTTCAGAATTGATGTTGCATTTGTTCTTGCCTAGAAGCAAAAAATTCCTTTACTTCCTCGTTTACAATATATTTCTTTAAAAAATGCTTTGATCTGAATTTAAATTAGTAAAAACTAACTGATATGCCCGGTATAAGCTGACACTTATCGTAATTAACTGTCTCATCCGATCGACATTGAAAATATGCTCTGGTGATGTTGAATATGATCCAGGCAGATTAAAATTTGTTTCAAATTTGATAAAAAAATTGTTTATGGTGATTTAATTTAGAGAATTGCATTTGCTATGGATGTGGCAGTATAAGTGATGGTGAGGGTTGTAGATTAAGCCGCAGGTTCGTGTGCTCTGAGGTCTTGATTAAGAATCAGACATTCAGGCTTGCTTTCTTTACAGTTAGTCTTGGCTCCTCCTTCTTTTATACTAGAACACACCTTTATTACATAAGCATCACCAACCCCTTGTTGGGTCTGAATCTGGTGGCTGAGGGTGAAATGATCCCAGGGGTGTAGATAAGGGGGGAGAGGGGGGTCAGGGGTGTTCAAACCCCCACCAGGACCAAAATTAAATGCATGGTGTGCAGCCGCACATGGCACCAGTGACAGGCAGCACTGCAGTCAGTGGCACACAGAGTGTAATAATACCGTTGCAGCAAGTGTATTAGATCATTAGGCATACCCGCACGCATGTTGTCGTACACCGCCAGGCCGATCTATCGGGCTCGGGCTGAAGGCTGACAGATCTATCACCAGGCAGCACAGTGGGAGCCGGCGGTGCGTGTAGTACTGCCCACTGCACACCATGTATTCCTGTTGGCTTGCAGTGCCACTCCCACCTTGGGCTTGGGAGAGGAGCTTTGCCTGGGCTGATTCATCCCATTCAAAATAGGCTCAAATCACACCACAAAGAATCACATGTGGATTGCACAGAAATGCGGTGGAGTTCCTATGCGATTTACATGCAAACTATAGTGTGAAACTAGGCTTACTGTGTTGATTGCGGTGCAATCAAGGCCCATTCATTTTGAATGGGCTCAAATCGCACCAAAGTCATGCATGCACTAATTTTGGAACCGCACTTCAACCGGTTTGCATGGTTGTTTTGTGAATGCGATCCGGTGCAGACAAACACACTGTGTTTTGCAACCTTTGCTTGGGGTGTCATTAACATAGCACTATATATAATATATATATATATATATATATATATATATATATATATATATATATATATATATATAATACTAAAGCGCTAAAGTGAATAAATAAAATTTAAATTATGTGATAAATTATTAGAAGATAACTAAATGATACAGCTGCAATTAATAAAAAGTGTACTGACAACACAAGTGATAATATTAAAAAATATATATTTATAAATAATGCGCTATAAATCAACCTTCTAATAGTGCACGGTGCCTCAATAAATTAATTCCATGTGCACATAATGATAAAACAAACTATTCAATAAATTTATATTAGCAGCATGATGACTGATGAAAAATTAAAAAAATGTGCCACAATAACCAAATAGAAAACAGTACAAAAGCGATTATTGAGCTCAAAGTTTTTGCTGAAAAACAAATTAACCACCTCAATACAGGGCATTTTCACCCCCTTCCTGCCCAAGCCATTTTTCAACTTTCAGCGCTGTCACACTTTGAATGACGATTGCGCGGTCATACAACACTGTACCCAGATGAATTTGTTATCATTTTTTTCCCACAAATAGAGCTTTCTTTTGGTGGTATTTTATCACCTCTGCGGTTTTTATTTTTTGCGCTATAAACAAAAGAAGAGCGACAAGTTTGAAAAAAAAACACAATATTTTTTACTTTTTGCGATAATAAATATCCAATTTTTTTTTCTTTAAAACAAATTTTTTCCTCAGTTTAGGCCGATATATATTCTTCTACATATTTTTGGTAAAAAAAAAATCGCAATAAGCGTATATTGATTGGTTTGCGCAAAAGTTATAGCGTCTACAAAATAGGGGATAGATTTATAACATTTTTATTTATTTATTTATTTTTTACTAGTAATGGCGGCGATCTGCGATTTTTATTGTGACTGCGATATTGCGGCGGACACATCGGACACTTTTGACACATTTTTGGGACCATTCACATTTTATACAGTGATCCATGCTATAAAAATGCACTGATTACTGTATAAATGTGACTGGCAGGGAAAGGGTTAACACTAGGTGGTGATCGAGGGGTTAACTGTGTTGCTAGGGAGTGTTTCTAACTGTAGGGGGAGGGGACTCACTAGGGGAGGAGACCGATCGGTGTTCCTCTGTACTGGGAACATACCATCAGTCTCCTCTCCTCTGACAGGACCGTGGATCTGTGTGTTTACACACACAGATCCACGGTCTTGCTGTGTTACCGGCAATCGCGGGTGCCCGGCAGACATTGTGGCCGCCGGGCACGCACACCTGGTGGGCCGGGAAAGCAAGGCCGTCAAATGACGCCCGCCCGCAATGAGAGCTGCGCCAACTGGCCGTCAATTGACAGCCGGCGGTCAGCAAGCAGTTAAACAGACTTCAACTACGGTTACATCCATCACTGGAGGGTACACACATATACACTTAGTCCTTACAGGATAGGCACACATATATAATTTATTCCATACCCCTTGTTTCTCTTTGTAAACAGGACACTCACTTATCACTCTCTTTTATACTTACCTTGTACAATAGGGTAGCGCCAACCACCCCACTTCAAGCCTATAATAAGGCTTACCTGTAGGTAAAATGAATATCTCCTAAACTGTACAGGACAATTTTGTGGGGAAAAAAATCTTCATTTTGTAAGGAATTGTGGAAAAAAATGACAACATCAAAAACCTCACCATGCATCTTACTAAATACCTTGGAATGTCTACTTTCAAAAAAAAGGGGTCATTTGGGGGGTATTTGTACTTTCCCGGCCGTCAGTACATCAGGTGTGATCAATTTTTTATGATTTGCACCACAGCTTGTAGACTCTCTAACTTTCACACAGACCAAATAATTTCCACTAATTTGGGTTATTTTTACCAAATATATGTAGCAGTATAAATTGTGGCCAAAATTTATGAAGAAAAATGAATAATTTGCAAAATTTTATCACAGAAACTAGGAAAAAGTCGTTTTTTTTTTTTAATTTTTCAGTCTTTTTTCTTTTTTAGTGCAAAAAAAAAAAAAACCCAGAGGTGATCAAATACCACCAAAGGGAAGCTCTATTTGTGTGAAAAAAGGGACAAAAAATTCATTTGGGTACAGTATTACATGACTGAGTAATTGTCATTCAAAACGTGAGAGCACCGAAAGCTGAAAATTGGTCTGGGCAGGAGGGGGGTTTAAGTGCCCAATAGGCAAGTGGTTAAGTTATTGAGTTCTTTATACAACCGGCTTTTTCTACAAGTGATAAGGAGCCAGTGGAGTAAATATTAAAAGAAGCAGAAAGCTCCACCTCATATTTGTTTGTGAAATTTGTGTATAAAGGCGAAAGGGATAATTGCACTTTTATTTTTAAATTGCATTATATTTTAAAACGGGTATCATCTCCTAAGAAGCACACCATAAGCTAGTGTATAACTATAGGCTCCCTGTCCATTAAGGGGTTAAGCAAATTTCTATCTGTGGTTAGAAGGCTCTTAGCAAGCTTCAGCACTGCTTGAAGCTTGCTAACTGTCTGCTCCATGAGTGTGGAGATCACAAGCTTAACTAGGATGAGGGAATGTTTATTAGAAGATAAGTAGGGTTAGTAGAGGAAATAGAAACCACAGATAGGGCTGAGTGTTCATAGAGGTTTTTGTACTGTTGTCCCCTCCACTTATACATCTGTGATACTCCACGCACAGTAATAGACTCCTGCATCTTCAGCCTTAATCTCATCGCTTTCCAAGGTAAATTCAGCCTCTGTATCCTTTCTTCTCTTAGGTTGGAAATGAGGGAGTGTTAGCTCATCAACTGAACCTTTACTAAAAGAAAAAGCAATCAACACAAGCGCCCCTCCACCCATTGGTCGTCTATACCAATACATATAGGGGTCTCCAGTAGCGGTAGAGGTGCAATTCATCTTCACCGGCTGCCCAGGACTCACAACTATCATTGGAGGAGTTTGTAGAATGGACTGAGGCAGGCATGGAGTCAGGCAAAGAGCGAGGACAATGAGATAGATACACATTGTTATGGAAGCCAGTGCAATTTTTCAGAACGTACGTTGCTTTTGTTCCTGCCTAGAAACAAATTTTCATCTGCATACTTATTTTTTGAAAAAAAAAATCCTCTTTTATATTTCTTTAAAAAATGGTTGGATGTAAGATTTGTAAACACCAACTGAAGAAAAAAACGAAACAAGCTAACATTATGGGAAAAGCGCTATATGCACGTTATGATATGCTAACACATATCCTAATTTTCTATCTCATCCAAATCGCCTTTTTTAATCTAACGTTGAAAATATGCTCCGGTGATGCTGAATATGATCCAGGCAGATTAGGATCTCCTTGCAACTTGATTCAAATACAGTTTCTGGTGATTTAATGTGGAGAATTGCATCTACGATTGGCTATATGGGTGCCAGTGTAAGCGTTGGTGAGGGTTATAGATTGGGCTGCAGGTTCATGCGTTCTGAGGTCTTGCTGAAGAATAAGACATGCAAGCTTGCTTTCTTTACAGAGAGTTCTAGCTCCTCCTAATTCCATAATAGAACACACCTTTATTACATAAGCATCATCAACTGCTTGTAGGACCTGACCCCATAAGGGAAGAAGAGTCCTGTGATTCTTTGTTTTATTTGCTACCTCTACATTCAATAAAATAGAATTTTGTTTTCTTTAAAATAGCCTTTACCCTCTATTTTTTATCGGCCAGTTGAGCCTCTAGTAGGCTTAAAGTATCCAAACCCAAAACTTTTTTTTAGGTTTAAATAGCATGTAGAAGACTACAAATCCTCTTCTAGCTTTGGCCCAGTTTCACTTCCCTGGAGCGGAAGTTGGGTTTTAAAAGTAAATCTACCCCAAGAATAATTCTGGTGCAGCAATTGCTGGCCTCCTGTCTAAAACTTTACAAGGTGGAAAGAGGGAACACAAAATAAACATAGCCATTAAAGTGAGGGGATCTTTACCTTCCAATGACTAAAATACTGTATTTATATATGTTCAGACAGACAATATATATATATATATATATATATATATATATATATATATCTGAACAACCAACAACAAATGAAAATGTAACTACAGGGGGTCCCCGGGTTACAAACAAGTTAGGGACTGTAGGTTTGTTCTTAAGTTGAATCTGTTTGTAAGTCGGAACAGGTACATTTTTTAAGTGTAGCTCCAGCCAAAAAAACGATTTTTAAGCTTTTTGGATAGCATAGGGAAGGGTTAACACCCTTGTAACATTTGTTTTGCTGTGTGTGCCCCTGTTCAGAAAATTTCACCTCACTTTCTGTCCCAATGACAATTGGATTTTGAAAATTTTGGGTTGTTGTGGAAACAAGCCTTGGTGATAAAGCATCAGTGGAGGTACCTTTTCCCCATAATAGCTCTTACAGGAGTGAATTTCCCTTCCTAGGGGTAAATTTCCTCTCACTTCCTGTTGTCTCCCTCCGTTTGTAAGTAGGAGTCGTTTGTAAGTCGGATGTTTGTAACTAGGGGACCCCCTGTATATTTTATTATTAGAGATTATTCAGTCTTATACATTAAAGCATTTTAACATGCATATGTGTGCTACTGCAATTCAGTTCAATGGCATCCCAATGCACTATAGAGAAGAACCCAGCACAAGTGATGTCAGTGCACCATAATGTACATGTAGCATATTTTTTTTTTTTTCAAATATAATTTTATTCAGGTGCAGGAAGGCCAAGGGCCAAGTAATACATTTTGGACATATATATGCAATGAGGGCGCAGCCTCAATCATCTATGTAAATAACAGAATATTAATAACAACGTCCAATACAGAGTTCTTCATAGAGCAGTAAAGAAAAAACAAAAGGGCTGTGGACATGTGAAGTATTACCACTCTGCTTCATTACTCATATCTAGTTGAGAGACCCTTATTTTCCTGTCATTTTCCTTTTTCAAAGATAAAGTATCAATACAGTAAAGTTAAAGAGAAAAAATTAAGTGAAAGGTAGAGAAAAGGGGAAGGAGAGCAGGGGCAGAGAGAGGGGGAGATAAGGAGTTGGGTCAGTCGGGACATGTAGCATATTTTTATGTGCTTCAGAATTGTTTGGTGCGTTATGGTTTGCTGGCAATTCATTTACAATGAATACATGTTAACACCCCTTAAAATAGATCGCATAGGTATGAATGAGCCCTCAATAATGCAAATTAACTGCAAGCAAAATTGTGTAGTAGGGTTCCAGCTATCACAGTACATGTATCTGATAGTGACCCTAGTGTGCCCCATAGCTCTAGTTCACCCCAGAGCATCCTATGTTGTCTTGTGACCCCAGTGTGCCCCTGTGAGCCTCTTGACACCAGTGCACCCCAGGGCACCCTGTGTCATCTAGTGACCACGGTGTGCCCCTGTGAGCCCCATGGCACTAGTGCACCCCAGAGCATTTTGTCTTGTCTAGTGACCCTCGTGTGCCCCTGTGAGCCCCATGGCACCAGTGCACCCCAGAGCATCCTGTGTCATCTAGTGATCTCAGTGTGCCCCTGTGAGCCCCATGGCACCAGTGCACCCCAGAGCATCCTGTGTCATCTAGTGATCCCAGTGTGCCACTGTGAGCCCCATGGCACCAGTGCACCAAAGAGCATTCTGTATCATCTAGTGGCCCCAGTTTGCCTCTGTGAGCCCCATGGCACCAGTGCACCCCATAGCATTCTGTATCATCTAGTGACCCCAGTGTGCCCCATTGCTACAGTGATTACTGACAGTTTATCGCCATATAGTTTTGTGCGTTACTGACAGTTTAATGCCATTTACTTCTGTGTGCGTTACTGCCAGTTTAACGCCATATAGTTCTGTGTGCGTTACTGTCAGTTTAACGCCATGTAGTTTTGTGTGCGTTAATGTCAGTTTAACGCCATATAGTTTTGTGTGCGTTACTGCCAGTTTAACGCCATATAGTTCTGTGTGCGTTACTACCAGTTTAATGCCATATAGTTCTGCATGCGTTACTGCCAGTTTAACGCCATATCGTTTTGTGCGTTACTGCCAGTTTAATGCCGTTTACTTCTGTGTGCATTACTGCCAGTTTAACGCCATATAGTTCTGTGTGCGTTACTGCCAGTTTAACACCATATAGTTCTGTGTGCGTTACTGCCAGTTTAACGCCATATAGTTTTGTGTGCGTTACTGCCAGTTTAACATCATATAGTTTTGTGTGTGTTACTGCCAGTTTAACGCCATATAGTTCTGTGTGCGTTACTGCCAGTTTAACGCCATATAGTTTTGTGCATTACTGTCAGTTTAACGCCATTTACTTTTGTGTGCGTTACTGCCAGTTTAACGCCATATAGGTCTGTGCGTCACTATATGTTTGGTGCATTATATTGCAGTATATTATTGTGTATCCGTGGAGTGTGTCTGTGTAGTGTGAGTACTCAAATTAAAGTGCACCAAACACCTCTTTACATTTATTAAAGCGCATCCACGTACAGATTTCAACTTCTTCTTTACATTTGCTTATAAGCACTGCCCCCTGCCTCCCAAGAATGTCTGGGAGGACAACAAGGAGAGGCAGATGTTCCCATGGCACTGTAAGGGGTCCACAGGGAAAGGTGGATGTAGTGGTCAGTCCTCAGGCAGGGTATTATTTCCTCTGTTTAGTGAGTTTGCCCGTGCTATCCAGCCACAGCATGCAGAGGAGGTGGTGGACTGGCTTACTAAACCTTCCTCATCCTCCTCATCCTCTGTCACGCAAGCAGAGACAAGTGTGCAGTCCCCTGCAGTTACCAGAGTGGATAAACCTGCCTCCTTGTCCACATCTATTCCTGCCATAGCCCCAACATCAGCCATTGAGGAGTTAGCTGAGTTATTTGACCACAGCGTCAGCCACTTGCTCCTTGATGATGAAGATGACAGGAACATGAGCCTAGAGAGAGGGAGGATCACTGGTAGACAAATTGGCATTCATGTTCCCCAAGCCGCAGCATATTGCCACGTTGTCTCCAGTGGTAATGATGAAGATGGAGATGATGATGATAAGGTCACTGATGCAACTTGAGTGCCAGATAGAGCAGAGAAGGTAACTGAAGGTGAGGCGGCACAACCCCAAGAAGGCCAACATCAAGAAAGAGTGAGCAGCCACCCTATTCCATCACATTCTGCAGCTGTTATCTCCTGGCTCACTCCCCAAAGCTCAGCTGTCTGGGCCTTTTTCAGCACATCTACAGCAGATCACACTGTTGCTATCTGCAAACTGTGTCTCAAGCACATAAAACATGGCAAAAACACCAACCATATGCATATCATTGCAATTTTTTTTCCTTCATCAAGAGCACCTCTATAGGGTTACAGTAGGAAGGCGCCCCTGACACCCAAAGAGTCATTTTTCTGCACCTGTTCGACGGGTGCATACCATTGCAGTTTTTTACAGCAAGGCCAATTCTTGTTTTCATCAAGATTACCTCTATAGGGTTACAGTGGGAAGGCGCCACTGACACCCAAAGACCAATTTTTACGCACCCGTTACTTCTATCCAAAGTCAAAGTGACTCCAGAATGTATCCAAAAAATCTCTAATCTTGTTCCCAGTGCATTACATTGTGGCCTCATCATACACACTGGCTCCCCAGCTGTTGCTGAGCAAAATAAAGGCAGCTTACAGGGTAAATGCCATTTTTTTGGCTTTATAAATGCAATTATTGCTGCAGCAGATTCTAGACATGGTACAGATTTGCCACTTTACAGGTAGACTAAGGGGACCCCCAGGCACTATATTGGAGGGAATTTTTCATTTTTATGCTTTCACTTTAAAAATCAAAAAATCACTACTCATTTAAAAATTAAGTTTTTCACAAACTTTGTTTATTGATACATGTCCCCCAGGGCAGGACCCGGACCCCTATAACCATTGTATGCCCAATTACTTGCATATAAGCCTTCAAACTGGGCACTTTTGATTTTTGACGTTCAGGTCCCATCGACTTTAATGGGGTTCGTTATTCGAGTCTGAACTTTCACGGTGTCCTGAAGTTCTGGTGCGAACTGAACAGGGGTCTGTTCGGCCCATCCCTAGTGGAGATCACAAGCTTAACCACTTGCCATACCTGTACATGATTTCGCTCTACCGGGTCTGCAGTGCGCACACGCGCTGCCCGTGACCAGCTTATGCTGTGATTGGACACAGTGGGAGCCAATCAGCGGGTCTGGCGGTCCCGATGTCTGCTGGGACCTACCGATAGTTTCCTGAGAGGGGCAGAACGCCGCTGACAAGGGAAGACAAAGATCCTGTGTTTCTGCTAAGCAGGAACACAGATCTCTGTTTTCCCACAGTTAAAGCACCCTCCACACAGTTAGGAAGCACCCCCTAGGGACACATTTAACCCTTTGATCGTCCCTGATGTTAACCCCTTCCCTGCCATTGTCATGTGTTCTTTATACAACCGGCTTTTTCTACAAGTGATAAGGAGCCAGTGGAGTAAATATTAAAAGAAGCAGAAAGCTCCACCTCTTATTTGTTTGTGAAATTTAGGTATAAAGGCGAAAGGGATAATTGCACTTTTATTTTTAAATTGCATTATATTTTAAAACGGGTATCATCTCAAAGGAAGCACACCATAAGCTAGTGTATAACTATAGGCTCCCTGTCCATTAAGGGGTTAAGAAAATTTCTATCTGTGGTTAGAAGGCTCTTAGCAAGCTTCAGCACTGCTTGAAGCTTGCTGACTGTCTACTCCATGAGTGTGGAGATCACAAGCTTAACTAGGATGAGGGAATGTTTATTAGAAGATAAGTAGGGTTAGTAGAGGAAATAGAAACCACAGATAGGGCTGAGTGTTCATAGAGGTTTTTGTACTGTTGTCCCCTCCACTTATACATCTGTGATACTCCACGCACAGTAATAGACTCCTGCATCTTCAGCCTTAATCTCATCGCTTTCCAAGGTAAATTCAGCCTCTGTATCGTTTCTTCTCTCGGCTTTGAAATGAGAGATTTTTAGATCTTCAACCGAACCTTTACTAAAAGAATAAACAATCAACACAAGCGCCCCTCCACCCATTGGTCGTCTATACCAATACATATAGGGGTCTCCAGTAGCCGTAGAGGTGCAATTCATCTTCACCGGCTGCCCAGGACTCACAACTATCATTGGAGGAGTTTGTAGAATGGACTGAGGCAGGCATGGAGTCAGGCAAAGAGCGAGGACAATGAGATAGATACACATTGTTATGGAAGCCAGTGCAATTTTTCAGAACGTACGTTGCTTTTGTTCCTGCCTAGAAACAAATTTTCATTTGCATCCTTATTTTTTGAAAAATAAAATCCTCTTTTATATTTCTTTAAAAAATGGTTGGATGTAAGATTTGTGAACACCGACTGAAAAAAAAATGAAACAAGCTAACATTATGGGAAAAGTGCTATATGCACGTTATGATATGCTAACACATATCCTAATTTTCTATCTCATCCAAATCGCCTTTTTTAATCTAATATTGAAAATATGCTCCGGTGATGCTGAATATGATCCAGGCAGATTAGGATCTCCTTGCAACTTGATTCAATTACAGTTTCTGGTGATTTAATGTGGAGAATTGCATCTACGATTGGCTATATGTGTGCCAGTGTAAGCGTTGGTGAGGGTTATAGATTGGGCTGCAGGTTCATGCGTTCTGAGGTCTTGCTGAAGAATAAGACATGCAAGCTTGCTTTCTTTACAGAGAGTTCTGGCTCCTCCTAATTCCATAATAGAACACACCTTTATTACATAAGCATCATCAACTGCTTGTAGGACCTGACCCCATAAGGGAAGAAGAGTCCTGTGATTCTTTGTTTTATTTGCTACCTCTACATTCAATAAAATAGAATTTTGTTTTCTTTAAAATAGCCTTTACCCTCTATTTTTTATCGGCCAGTTGAGCCTCTAGTAGGCTTAAAGTATCCAAACCCAAAACTTTTTTTTAGGTTTAAATAGCATGTAGAAGACTACAAATCCTCTTCTAGCTTTGGCCCAGTTTCACTTCCCTGGAGCGGAAGTTGGGTTTTAAAAGTAAATCTACCCCAAGAATAATTCTGGTGCAGCAATTGCTGGCCTCCTGTCTAAAACTTTACAAGGTGGAAAGAGGGAACACAAAATAAACATAGCCATTAAAGTGAGGGGATCTTTACCTTCCAATGACTAAAATACTGTATTTATATATGTTCAGACAGACAATATATATATATATATATATATATATATATATATATATATATATATGAACAACCAACAACAAATGAAAATGTAACTACAGGGGGTCCCCGGGTTACAAACAAGTTAGGGACTGTAGGTTTGTTCTTAAGTTGAATCTGTTTGTAAGTCGGAACAGGTACATTTTTTAAGTGTAGCTCCAGCCAAAAAAACTATTTTTAAGCTTTTTGGATAGCATAGGGAAGGGTTAACACCCTTGTAACATTTGTTTTGCTGTGTGTGCCCCTGTTCAGAAAATTTCACCTCACTTTCTGTCCCAATGACAATTGGATTTTGAAAATTTTGGGTTGTTGTGGAAACAAGCCTTGGTGATAAAGCATCAGTGGAGGTACCTTTTCCCCATAATAGCTCTTACAGGAGTGAATTTCCCTTCCTAGGGGTAAATTTCCTCTCACTTCCTGTTGTCTCCCTCCGTTTGTAAGTAGGAGTCGTTTGTAAGTCGGATGTTTGTAACTAGGGGACCCCCTGTATATTTTATTATTAGAGATTATTCAGTCTTATACATTAAAGCATTTTAACATGCATATGTGTGCTACTGCAATTCAGTTCAATGGCATCCCAATGCACTATAGAGAAGAACCCAGCACAAGTGATGTCAGTGCACCATAATGTACATGTAGCATATTTTTTTTTTTTCAAATATAATTTTATTCAGGTGCAGGAAGGCCAAGGGCCAAGTAATACATTTTGGACATATATATGCAATGAGGGCGCAGCCTCAATCATCTATGTAAATAACAGAATATTAATAACAACGTCCAATACAGAGTTCTTCATAGAGCAGTAAAGAAAAAACAAAAGGGCTGTGGACATGTGAAGTATTACCACTCTGCTTCATTACTCATATCTAGTTGAGAGACCCTTATTTTCCTGTCATTTTCCTTTTTCAAAGATAAAGTATCAATACAGTAAAGTTAAAGAGAAAAAATTAAGTGAAAGGTAGAGAAAAGGGGAAGGAGAGCAGGGGCAGAGAGAGGGGGAGATAAGGAGTTGGGTCAGTCGGGACATGTAGCATATTTTTATGTGCTTCAGAATTGTTTGGTGCGTTATGGTTTGCTGGCAATTCATTTACAATGAATACATGTTAACACCCCTTAAAATAGATCGCATAGGTATGAATGAGCCCTCAATAATGCAAATTAACTGCAAGCAAAATTGTGTAGTAGGGTTCCAGCTATCACAGTACATGTATCTGATAGTGACCCTAGTGTGCCCCATAGCTCTAGTTCACCCCAGAGCATCCTATGTTGTCTTGTGACCCCAGTGTGCCCCTGTGAGCCTCTTGACACCAGTGCACCCCAGGGCACCCTGTGTCATCTAGTGACCACGGTGTGCCCCTGTGAGCCCCATGGCACTAGTGCACCCCAGAGCATTTTGTCTTGTCTAGTGACCCCCGTGTGCCCCTGTGAGCCCCATGGCACCAGTGCACCCCAGAGCATCCTGTGTCATCTAGTGATCTCAGTGTGCCCCTGTGAGCCCCATGGCACCAGTGCACCCCAGAGCATCCTGTGTCATCTAGTGATCCCAGTGTGCCACTGTGAGCCCCATGGCACCAGTGCACCAAAGAGCATTCTGTATCATCTAGTGGCCCCAGTTTGCCTCTGTGAGCCCCATGGCACCAGTGCACCCCATAGCATTCTGTATCATCTAGTGACCCCAGTGTGCCCCATTGCTACAGTGATTACTGACAGTTTATCGCCATATAGTTTTGTGCGTTACTGACAGTTTAATGCCATTTACTTCTGTGTGCGTTACTGCCAGTTTAACGCCATATAGTTCTGTGTGCGTTACTGTCAGTTTAACGCCATGTAGTTTTGTGTGCGTTAATGTCAGTTTAACGCCATATAGTTTTGTGTGCGTTACTGCCAGTTTAACGCCATATAGTTCTGCATGCGTTACTGCCAGTTTAACGCCATATCGTTTTGTGCGTTACTGCCAGTTTAATGCCGTTTACTTCTGTGTGCATTACTGCCAGTTTAACGCCATATAGTTCTGTGTGCGTTACTGCCAGTTTAACACCATATAGTTCTGTGTGCGTTACTGCCAGTTTAACGCCATATAGTTTTGTGTGCGTTACTGCCAGTTTAACATCATATAGTTTTGTGTGTGTTACTGCCAGTTTAACGCCATATAGTTCTGTGTGCGTTACTGCCAGTTTAACGCCATATAGTTTTGTGCATTACTGTCAGTTTAACGCCATTTACTTTTGTGTGCGTTACTGCCAGTTTAACGCCATATAGGTCTGTGCGTCACTGTATGTTTGGTGCATTATATTGCAGTATATTATTGTGTATCCGTGGAGTGTGCCTGTGTAGTGTGAGTACTCAAATTAAAGTGCACCAAACACCTCTTTACATTTATTAAAGCGCATCCACGTACAGATTTCAACTTCTTCTTTACATTTGCTTATAAGCACTGCCCCCTGCCTCCCAAGAATGTCTGGGAGGACAACAAGGAGAGGCAGATGTTCCCATGGCACTGTAAGGGGTCCACAGGGAAAGGTGGATGTAGTGGTCAGTCCTCAGGCAGGGTATTATTTTCTCTGTTTAGTGAGTTTGCCCGTGCTATCCAGCCACAGCATGCAGAGGAGGTGGTGGACTGGCTTACTAAACCTTCCTCATCCTCCTCATCCTCTGTCACGCAAGCAGAGACAAGTGTGCAGTCCCCTGCAGTTACCAGAGTAGATAAACCTGCCTCCTTGTCCACATCTATTCCTGCCATAGCCCCAACATCAGCCATTGAGGAGTTAGCTGAGTTATTTGACCACAGCGTCAGCCACTTGCTCCTTGATGATGAAGATGACAGGAACATGAGCCTAGAGAGAGGGAGGAACACTGGTAGACAAATTGGCATTCATGTTCCCCAAGCCGCAGCATATTGCCACGTTGTCTCCAGTGGTAATGATGAAGATGGAGATGATGATGATAAGGTCACTGATGCAACTTGAGTGCCAGATAGAGCAGAGAAGGTAACTGAAGGTGAGGCGGCACAACCCCAAGAAGGCCAACATCAAGAAAGAGTGAGCAGCCACCCTATTCCATCACATTTTGCAGCTGTTATCTCCTGGCTCACTCCCCAAAGCTCAGCTGTCTGGGCCTTTTTCAGCACATCTACAGCAGATCACACTGTTGCTATCTGCAAACTGTGTCTCAAGCACATAAAACATGGCAAAAACACCAACCATATGCATATCATTGCAATTTTTTTTCCTTCATCAAGAGCACCTCTATAGGGTTACAGTAGGAAGGCGCCCCTGACACCCAAAGAGTCATTTTTCTGCACCTGTTCGACGAGTGCATACCATTGCAGTTTTTTACAGCAAGGCCAATTCTTGTTTTCATCAAGATTACCTCTATAGGGTTACAGTGGGAAGGCGCCACTGACACCCAAAGACCAATTTTTACGCACCCGTTACTTCTATCCAAAGTCAAAGTGACTCCAGAATGTATCCAAAAAATCTCTAATCTTGTTCCCAGTGCATTACATTGTGGCCTCATCATACACACTGGCTCCCCAGCTGTTGCTGAGCAAAATAAAGGCAGCTTACAGGGTAAATGCCATTTTTTGGCTTTATAAATGCAATTATTGCTGCAGCAGATTCTAGACATGGTACAGATTTGCCACTTTACAGGTAGACTAAGGGGACCCCCAGGCACTATATTGGAGGGAATTTTTCATTTTTATGCTTTCACTTTAAAAATCAAAAAATCACTGCTCATTTAAAAATTAAGTTTTTCACAAACTTTGTTTATTGATACATGTCCCCCAGGGCAGGACCCGGACCCCTATAACCATTGTATGCCCAATTACTTGCATATAAGCCTTCAAACTGGGCACTTTTGATTTTTGACGTTCAGGTCCCATCGACTTTAATGGGGTTCGTTATTCGAGTCCGAACTTTCACGGTGTCCTGAAGTTCTGGTGCGAACTGAACAGGGGTCTGTTCGACCCATCCCTAGTGGAGATCACAAGCTTAACCACTTGCCATACCTGTACATGATTTCGCTCTACCGGGTCTGCAGTGCGCACACGCGCTGCCCGTGACCAGCTTATGTTGTGATTGGACACAGTGGGAGCCAATCAGCGGGTCTGGCGGTCCCGATGTCTGCTGGGACCTACCGATAGTTTCCTGAGAGGGGCAGAACGCCGCTGACAAGGGAAGACAAAGATCCTGTGTTTCTGCTAAGCAGGAACACAGATCTCTGTTTTCCCACAGCACCCCCTAGGGACACATTTAACTCTTTGATCGTCCCTGATGTTAACCCCTTCCCTGCCAGTGTCATGTGTCGGCTCATCTTCATGGTTCCCACCCAACCGTTTCCCCCAAACCTTTCATATATGCTTATACACATAGTACATTTTCATATTCAAATATTCAAAGTATGCCCTCTTTAGGCATACCAACCAGCTAGGCCAAGGCACACCTCATGGTCTTGGTAGTTAGGGTATCACATTTCCAAGTGAAGACTCTGACTACAATTCTTAGTTAAAATAACGCAGTGCTGTATATCGCAAAAAATGGCCTGGTCATGAAGGGGGGGGGGTAAATCTTTCGGGGTTGAAGTGGTTAACTAGGATGTGGGAATCTTTATTAGAAAATAAGGAGGGGTAGGAGAGGAAATAGAAACCATAGATAGGGCTGAGTGTTCATAGGGGTTTTTGTACTGTTGTCCCCTCCACTTATACATCTGTGATACTCCACGCACAGTAATAGACTCCTGCATCTTCAGACTTAATCTCATCGCTTTCCAAGGTAAATTCAGCCTCTGTATCCTTTCTTCTCTTAGGTTGAAAATGAGGGAGTGTTAGCTCATCAACCGAACCTTTAGTAACAGATGAGGCAATGAACACAAGAGCCCCTCCGGTCATTGGCTGCCTATACCAATACATATAGGGATCTCCAGTAGCTGTAGAGGTGCAATTCATCTTCACCGGCTGTCCAGGACTCACAACTATAATTGGGGGAGTTTGTAGAATGGACTGAGGCAGACATGGTGTCAGGCAGAAAGCGAGAACGATGAGATGGATACACATTGTTATGGCAGGCAGTGCAATTTTGTTGCTTTTTTGCTTTTGTTGCCTAGAAGCAAAAACTTGTTTATGTCCCTTTTTTCTTTTTTTTTGAAAAAAAAAAATCCTACTTATTTTATAGTTTTCAAAAAATTGGTTTCATCAGAATTTAAAATCGTAAAAATAGACTAAAAAAAAAAAAGGTAACATTGTGGGAAAAGTGGCATAGCATGTTATGATATGCTGACACGTGTCCTAATTTTTTAATCTCATCCAATCGTATTTTTCAATCCAACATTGAAAAATATATTCCAGTGATGCTGAATATGATCCAGGCAGATTAAGATTCCCTTGCAACTTGATTACAAATTAGTTTGCATCATCCATTTGCTATGGGGTGGCAGTGTAAGCGAGGGTCAGTGGTATAGATTATCCTGCTTGTTTATGCCGGTTCGTTTTTTTCACTCTGAGGTCTTGTTAAAGAATAAGACATGTGGGTTTGCTTTCTTTACAGTGAGTTCTGGCTCCTCCTACTTCCATAACGCAGTGCACCTTTATTACATAACCACCGTAAGGGGAGCAGACCCCAGTAAAATCCATTCATTGTTTTGCATGTCTGCATAAAAAAAATAATAATAATAATACTAATTTTTTCTTTTTTCACAGAAGCTGGTCTTTTTTTATTTGTAAGGGTAGATTTTCTTCTAATTCCTGGAGTTGGGAATTTTTTAGTAAACCTGTCCCAAGAGTAAATCTGGCATTTCCATTGGTGACCTCTTTTTAACCACTTGACCGTTAGACCTTTTTCTGCCACTTTTGTTTACATGTAAAAATCAGTATTTTTTGCAATAAAATTTGTAAGAACCCCCAAACATTAGATATTTTTAAAGCCAGAGGCCCTAGAGAATAAACTGGTGGGTTTTGCAATTTTTTATATTTGCGTAGCAGTTTTTCAAACACAACTGTTTTGGAAAAAGTACACTGTTTTGGATTTGAATGCAAAAGAAATAATACATAACCCAAGTTTTGGGTAAAATATAAAAGATGATGGAATGCTGAGTAAATAGATACCAAACATGTCACGCTTCAAAATTGCACACATGCAACAGCGAAAAACAACTTATATTTTTCTATCCATAGGCGACACTTTAAAAGCCTTTACAGCAGGGGTCTCAAACTGGTGGCCCTCCAGCTGTTGCAAAACTACAAGTCCCATGAGGCATTGCAAGGCTGACAGTTACAAGCATGACTCTCAGAGGCAGAGGCATGATGGAACTTGTAGTTTTACAACAGCTGGAGGGCCGCCAGTTTGAGACCTCTGCTTTACAGGGTACCACTATAGATTAATACAGGAGGTCTGGTGCTAGAATTATTGCCCATAATCTGGCGTTCGCGGAGATACTGCACATGTGTGAGATGTAATGGTAGAGCTTTGCCTCATCTAGCTGACTGAGCTGCCTATGCGTCCCATCCCGGCATATATTGAAGAACAAGATTCCTCAGGGAGTGGGACTTTAAATGGACGCAAGGCAGTAATGGTAAAAAAATTAAAAATGTATTAGCAATCAATCAATGGTAAACATGAAATGCATATTGTTGATGATAAATGTTTTTGTCATCAGCAATATGCATTTCATGTTTACCATTGATTGATTGCTAATAAATTTTGTATTTTTTTACCATTACTGCCTTGCGTCCATTCAAAGTCCCACTCCCTGAGGAATCTTGTTCTTTAATTACATGTGTGAGATGATCGCTGTTTGCGCGCGTTCACCTTTGCGTGTAAACATGGGGCGGGGGCACTTTAAAATGTATTTATTTATTTTTATTTTTACACTGTCACTTTAGTTATATTTTTGATTTATTAATTGTTGTCACAAGGAATGTAAACATCCCTTGTGACAGCTATAGACATGCGACAGGTACTCTTTATGGAGAGATCTGGGGTCTGCCCTTAAAAACATTAAATCACACCAAGATTGGTGTGTTCGATTGCTTTTGATTTTTGAAAATGGCGTCGATGACATCCGGGTAAACTAGAAGTGTTTTCAGGTCATCGCTTCCTGGGTTACCATAACCGAGAGCCAATCAAAGCTAATCTGGGCTTTTGCTCTCCCATCAGCCGGTGGAAATGCCGGCTGGCCGCTCGGGTCTCCCAGTTGGTTGGGAGAGCCCAAGAAAGTCGTGGAAGACGGTGGGAAGGGGCCGACATCCCCTCCTGCTGCTTGTAAAAGAAATCTAGTGGCTAGTTAGCCACTAGGATTGCATCTACAAGAGAGCCCACCGCCTGCTTTAAAATGAGGTACCGGACTGATGCCTGTAGCTGCAGACATTACCCCGGTATGACCACCTGAAGTCTGGTGACATACGGGGTACGTTGCTGGTCGGCAAGTGGTTAAAAAAGTACTAGGTTAAAAAAAAGGAAAAATTAAGGTTGGCCATTGAAGTAAACATTGAGATCACAAGCTGAACTAGGGTGGAGGAATGATCATTAGAAAATAAGTAGGGTTAGTGAAAGGAAATAGAAACCACTGATATGGCTGAGTGTTCATAGAGGTTTTTGTACTGCTGTCCCCTCCACTTATACATCTGTGATACTCCACGCACAGTAATAGACCCCTGCATCTTCAGACTTAATCTTATCGCTTTCCAGGGTGAAATCCGCTTCTTTGTCCTCGCTTCTCTCGGCTTTAAAATGGTTGAGTGTCAGCTCTTCTACCGAGCCTTTCCCAACAGATCTGACTATAAACACAAGAGCCCCTCCGGTCATTGGCTGCCTATACCAATACATATAGGGATCTCCAGTAGCCGTAGAGGTACAATTCATCTTCACCGGCTGTCCAGGACTCACAACTATCATTGGTGGAGTTTGTAGAATGGACTGAGGCAGGCATGGAGTCAGGCAAAGAGCGAGGACAATGAGATGGATACACATTGTTATGATGGGCAGTGTGATTTTTTTAAAGAATGGATGGATGGATATTTGCTTACATCCCACCTGCCAACAAAGATGTTTGTTTTTTTCCAAAAAAGTTGTTCTTCTTTTTATATTTCTTTGAAAAAAGTTTGATTTAAATTAGTATAAATGCAGTTTTGTGGGGGAAAAAAAAAAAGCATGCACTTTGGGGCAATCGCTATACGCATGTTATGACACGCCGACTCGTGTTCTAATATTTTCTCTCATTGGATTTTCCTTTTTTCAATTCAACATGCTTTAAGGATCTTAAATATAGCTCAGACAGGGCACTATGTTGTTGCAAATAAAAAGTGTTTATGATGACTCCTTGTTGAGAATTGCATCATTCATCTGCTGTAAGCATGACAGTGTAAAAGAGGGTCGGTGCTGTAGATTGGGCTGCAGGTTCATGCGGCTTAATTTTTTGCTCTGAGGTCTCAACAAAGAATAAGACATCTAGGCGTGCTCTGCTTATAGTGAGTTCTGGCTCCTCCTCCTTCCATAATGGAGCTCGATAATGGGGAATGCCTTTATTATATAAGCACCATCAACCCCTTGAATGGCCTGAGTACCATGGTGGCTGAAGGTGAAATGATCTTCAAGCCAATAGGGTGAGACCCCATTAAAAAATACTCTATTTTTGTAACTGTCTTCAATAAAAAATGTTCTCAGAACAGCCCTTCTCTGTCTTATTTGGCAATTTAGACTCACTTTAGACTTAGTAAGCTTAAAGTATTATGAAAAATATGACTTTTTTTTTTAAGGTTTGGATGGTGTGTGGAAGGTTTAAAACCTTCATCAGTGTCCCTGTTGGGATGATTCACTTTCTTTATTTGTCCAAAATGTTATACCTATTCTGGTAACAACCACATTTATTTTGAATTGGCTCAAATTGCACCGCATCTCACCAAAGAAGTGCATGCACCTGTTCATATGGTCGTTTTGTACCATGCGATCTGGTGCAAGCAAACGCCTGTATTTGGGATGTCGTTAACTTTGTATTGACACCCACAGCGGATTGCAAGGGCAGATGGGCAGATCAGATCCGCATACATGTTACACTCTGATGATAAAATCTTTGTACAATCAGCTTTAGAGTTAGGAAAACTTTGTAATATGAAGAACAGATATGCCTTTGCACTACACAGTTGTTGACAGATTTATATTATTATTATTATTATTATAATACAGATTTGTATTGCACCAGCAGTTTGCACAGAGCTTTACAATATATAGGGAGACAGTACTGTTCCAATACAATAAAATACAAGAGGGTTTAGAGGGCCCTACTCATAAGAGCTTACAATCTAACAGGTCTAAAGGAGATTGTACAATCAGTTATGTGTGTGGTGAGTTTAAGGGGCGGTTTACACTGCAGCGATGCGAGAATTCGTGCGATTCCACTACACTTCCTGTGTTGCGGGTCATTTGCAACACAGGCTGTACACCTTACAGCTGTAAGGTAAGCGGCTTGCAAACACGGAGGTGTCCTCACTGAAGATCCCCCTTCCCTTCACGATTGGTATTGTTTTGTGTTTCTCATCCCGAGTTTTTTTTTTTGGACTGGATGATAGAACTATTATTCATCTTTGTCCTAGGGATTTGTCACTTGTAGTCCACCAGGATTTGGCACGTTTTTGCTAATGGGGCACTAGCCCACATGTATTTTTCTTGCATTATATATTTTTTTGCATTGTGTCATTATTTATCCTATTTGTGTTAGTATATGCAGTTTTGCTTTGCTATATTCAAGTAGTCACTGTTTCACAATTACCTCTATATATATAAGGCTTTGTCTGCCTGTAACATTATAGTCATGTTGATCAGCTACGTTGCACTGCACTGCATCCTCACCATGTTCTTTTAGCATGTAGGATCTATTCATGCATTGGCCCGTTTCTTTTTTAGTTCACTTTGCCACTTTAGTCATCTTTGTAGCTCCCCCCCCCCCCTTCATCAAAGCACAACTACCATCTTCCCCCACTTTTGTAAAAAAAGTAGTGTCCCCTTACACTAAAGGCCAGTGGTACCCTTGATGGTCCATTGATACGTGGCCTTTTAAATTGCTGGTCAGTGCAGAGGTGAACACAATGGATACCAGTGAAAAATTTCCCCCTAACATCGATGGACGGTGTAGGTAGGAAATCAAGATCCACCATAACCCACAGCTCCAGGAACCCCCAACAAACTCTGGAGGAACCCAAGATTTCCATGGAGCCCTGGCTGAGAAAGGCGGCATTAAGCTGACATATGTATACAATATTGTGGCTCCAAAGAACCAAATTTACCTGCTTCAAAATGTATCCACTGATCTGCCATCCCAACGCTGTCTTGCCTCTCAGGACAGGAATGATTGGCTGCGAGCATGAGCTCATTGCTTCCAGCACATCAATGACATAGACCTATTTTCACCTCATATGGCTGCACCACTCATGGGAAATGTTCTACACAGATATGACAGATAAGAAATAGAACTACGGTTTGGTACAGTGTAATTGCTGTGAGTTTAATTAGACCAGACATGTCTGACATTAGCCTAATACATGCCAGTGTTGTTTATATTAACCCTGTAGGTGCTCAGGCTGCATTGTGCGGGTCGTGTCCTGGTAGAATATCAGGTGGAAGTGCCATCACTGAGGATTTGTTGGTACCAGAACATGAAGGATCTCCGGCACCATCCGCTTCAAACCACCCAATTGCTCTGCTGAGTGACTGGAGATCAGAAGATGGCCGTGCCTTGGACAACAACTGGCACGCAGCAAGGTGGAGAGTATGTACAGTATTTTGTGACAGTAAAGAATCTCTGGAGTCTTCTGGCAGATGAACTATATTTCTCTTTAGTGATATTTCATGTCTAGAATGCTCCATATAAAAATACTTTTTCTCTCTCTCTTTCCTCTGCTCCCTCTTCACTACACCACCGACTGTGTTTAGTCTCTTTTTTCTTGGTTCATCTTCTACTTATTCACCCTCTCTTCTGCACACTCTTTCTGTCTCTTTTTCACCTATCTCCCTTCTTACCCCCCATTCCTCCTCTGCTCTGCTTTTTCCTACCCTTTCCCTTTTTTAAACCATTTTATTTTATGTCTGATATATTTCTCCTGCCTACGTCTTTATTTTATGTCTGGTATATTTTTCCTGCCTGGGTCTTTGTCACTTTCCTTCTCATTCTCTGTCCATTTTTCTCCTCTCTTTTTTCTTAGGGCTCATTGACATGGACATCCAAAATACATATCCACATAGTACCCAGGATCTTACTGGCAGAGGCCTCTGCCATGTAACCTCTGTACCCTATATACCAAAAGGGACCCTGTTGAAATTGTAGATGCTGCTGTTAGGGTCAACATGCCAATATCAGCCATGCGTAATCAGCGTCGCCTGCACCACTGATTACACACTGTCGGTCTGAATGAGTCATTGGTGAGCTGGTGGTTTATGTGCAGAATGACCGACTGGATACCAATGACTCATTCATTAGTTGCAGACAATAGGGTCCCAGTACACTGCCCACTCTGCATATGTAAACATTGGCACAAACATTTACATATAATAGTGCAGTGTTTCTCAACCTTTTTTCGGTCAAGGCACCCTTTAAAAATTATGGACAATCTCGAGGCATCTTTAAAATATTATGGACAGTCTCGAGCCACCCTTTAACAATTATGGAAAGTCTTGAAGCACCCCATTCTAAAATGTAAAAACTATTCTAATAGTTTTACATAATGAAGCAACATCCACACAGGTAGGACGCCCAACGTTAGAGGTGATTTATTCTTCCAAAGCAAATACACTTTTGCACACTGGCAGGGCAGCCATCAGAAATTTTTGGGCCCCTTACACAGCTTTAGGCCTAATACCCCCCCCCCCCCCCCCGAGCCTGACCACCAACATTCCCCAGGGCTTGCCCATGGGCCATTCCACTGAATCCAAACACCGGCCACCTCACCTTTATGCACTCAGCCCCCCTCAATCCTGTAAATATGCCAGCCCCTTTCACACCTGTATATATGTCAGCCCCCCCACACACCTGTATATATGTCAGTGCCCCCCACACATCTGTATATATGTCAGAGCCCCCACACACACACCTGTATGTATGTCAGGCCCCACACACACCTGTATATATGTCAGGCCCCACACACACCTGTATATATGTCAGCGCCTCCCCCCCCACACACCTGTATATATATATCAGCCCCCTCACACCTGTATATATGTCAGCCCCCCCCACACACACACCTGTATATATGTCAGGAACCACACACACCTGTATATATGTCAGGCCCCACACACACCTGTATATATGTCAGCGCCTCCCCCCCACACACCTGTATATATATATATATCAGCCCCTCTCACACCTGTATATATGTCAGCGCCTCCCCCCCACACACCTGTATATATATATCAGCCCTCTCACACCTGTATATATCAGCCTCCCCACACACCTGTATATATGTCAGCCCCCACACACACCTGTATATATGTCAGCCCCCCCACACACACACCTGTATATATGTCAGCCCCCCCACACACCTGTATATATGTCAGCCCCCCACACACACACCTGTATATATGTCAGGCCCCACACACACCTGTATATATGTCAGCGCCTCCTCCACACACACCTGTGTATATATATATATATCAGCCCCTCTCACACCTGTATATATGTCAGCCCCCCCCCCACACACCTGTATATATGTCAGGCCCCACACACACCTGTATATATGTCAGCGCCTCCTCCACACACACCTGTATATATATAAATCAGCCCCTCTCACACCTGTATATATGTCAGCCCCCCCCACACACCTGTATATATGTCAGCTCCACCCCCCAACTGTATGTATGCCAGTCCCCCCCCCCCCCCACACACACACCTGTATATATGCCAGTCCCCCACACACACACACACCTGTATATATGCCAGTCCCCCCCCCCACACACACACACACACCTGTATATATGCCAGTCCCCCCCCCCCCCCCCACACACACACCTGTTAACATACAAGACTCTGGCCCCTCCCTCTACACTAATAGCCCCCCTCCCTTTCCCTCATAACCCTTACTTGTAAAGAAGGTCTTCCTACCTGGTCCCAGCTGGTTTTCACAAAGCTGACATTTTGCTGAGAGTACAGATCACACAAGGGGTGCACATGCACATAGTAGCCAGAGGTGGCAGTAAAAAGCTTGATGTCTGAGCTCAATGAGAACATCAGAAGCTGTGAAATCATTGCTGTAATGCACAGCACGTCTCCCCTCCACCCATCCTGCCTTCTTCTGGCCCGGGCGGGCCCCGGGGCCCCTTACAGTTGTGACGGCTGTACCCCCCTGCTGGCGGCCCTGCACACTGGTACTGACTAGTATTCCAATGTTTCTCTTCTCCCACAGCTTTTCTCCATCACTCAGTTCATGTGACCCAATGCTGATGGAGAGGGACAGAATGATATGCAGATGACTGACATCCTCCTTATCAACTGATGATGTAATTGGTCGTTAGAACGTCGACAGCTAGAAGGTTGTAATGATGTACAATCAAAAAACCTGGCTTTGTGTAACTAAAAGGCAGGCGTCATCCATACGCCGGCTTGTACACAATTTGTGGGCAATTTTTAGGCACCCTGGTTGAAAAAAGGTTATAATAGTGTTTCAAATATGGCCAAAATTATGGCCCTGGACACAGCTGAATCCTATTATTTTTTTATGTTGCTATATGTAGCAAAACATATAAAACATACACTGTTATGTGCAGCTGTATAATAGGACCCATTTATTAATGTACACAGTATATTATGTCCATGTAAATGAGTCTTTATTCTCTTTTTTTATACTCAGTCTTTGTCTCTCTGCTATTTTTCTCCATCTCATGCAGGGGAGTATTTACAAATCATGGGGCCCCAAAGCAATGTTTTGACAGAGCCTCCAACTAAGGCTGGCTATACATTATACAATTTTCTTGTATAACGTTCTATTAGATTTACCAAAGCCATATAATATGAGGTTAAACCCAGGGCCATCTTTAATATTGATTGGACCCTGGGCGAACATTTTCTTGGGCCCCCCTCTGCATGCAATTTCGCTCTCCACCTGCTCTGAGACATACAATAAATAGCAGCTAGACTCAAAATCTGTTTAATCAGATTAGGCAGCGATTGCGATTGGTTTGCAGAGGTTACAGTGTATCATTACCGCTCACTGTCTGGCTGCTAGAGGTTACAGCACACATTATGGCTCACTGTTTGCTAGAGGTTACAGCACATGAATTCTGCTTTTTGAGTGGTTGCTAGAGATTACTATACATTAATACTGCTCACTGATGGGTTGCTAGAGGTTACTGAACATCCTTACTGCTTACTAATTGGTTGCTGCACGTTATTAGTGCTCACTGATTGGTTGCTAGAGGTTAGTGCACATAATTACTGCTCACTGATTGATTGCTAAAGGTTATAGCGCATCTCTTCTCACTGCCTGCACACCATGAACTGGGAAGGTGAGGGACCCACCAATAGACAGAATTTGGGATCCTAGGACTCCTGGCAATGCTGGAGGGGTGGGGGTGATCAGTGGCAATGGTGGGATGATGGCATTAGTTAGGAGGCAGTACACTGTGGCGAATTCTGAATCATGTAGAAGAAATCTGGAAATCTTTGGCAAGTATATAGTGGGGGATTCTACACTGACCACCAATGTAATGGGGAATTTACAATTACCACCAATGTGAAGGGGGATTTACACTGACCACCAATGTGAGGGGCAATTTGCAATGACCACCATGTAATGGGGGATTTTACGCCACCCACAATTATAAGGAGTGATTTCTACACTGACACATATGTAATAGGAGCATTTACACCAACCACCAGTGTAAGGGGGAATATACAATGACCTCCAAGTAAGGGGGAATTTACACTGTGACAACCATTGTCGAGGAGATTTGTACTGACCTTCAATGTAAGTTGACACTTCTACACCAACCACCAATGTTAGGGGGGATTTACACTGACCACCAATGTAAAGGGGGATTTACACTGACCACCAGTGTAACTCAGACATTTAGTCTGCATCCACTTTTGAGTGTGTCTGGAACGCATGCAAAACCTCTTTCCTGACACCACAAAAACGTGCTGCCCTTTAGCAGATACACAGCAATGTCATTTGTTAATGACACCCCTCACGCATCTGCTGAGATGTGCGTATTCACATGCACCAAAATTCAGGGTGCTGTGGCACCATGTTATTTTGAAAAAGGGTTCCACCTCCAATTTGCTTACCTTTGCAGAACAGGCTGATGTTAGGCTTAATGAGCACAGTTGCAGGCAGGACTTTCAAGCATGCTCCTTTACCTCCCCAGTGGGCAGCATTCAGCAGAGGTGATGGTGGATATGACCTTAGGGGGGCATGATATACATATGAATGTCATCTCTATTTACATATTAATGCAGCCAGTCCACGGCTATTTACATATTAATGCCGTCGCTATTTACATATCAGTGCCGGTTATTTGCATGTAAACACAGGGTCTGCAGGTGAGTCATCTGTACACGACAATTGGGTAGAGCTGGGCAGCATTAGTTACAGAACTACACACTGAGATATCGGGACATAGCACGGGACTAAAACTTCAAGGGACAAGGGGATTTAAACTGGAATAGTTGGCAAATATGAGGAAGCTGCTTTGGGCCCCACAACAATGATGGGGGCCTGGGCAGCCCCCCTTTTGCCCTGCCTTAAAGACGGCCCTGGTCAAACCTAAACACTTTCAATTTGTATGCAATCAGGCAGGCCCATGCACTACATAGTTGAAGGTAAATCTAAAGGAAATTGAATAAGACAATTGTATAGTGTATGGCTAGCTTTACTCTCTCAAAAGCAAAGGGCAGTGTCAACTGTGACAATAAATGTAATTCATCTTAACATAAAGTATTCCTAAATCATGGATAGGCATCAGGAGAGCCAGAGAGCATAGTCAATACACGACTAGGTAGCAGAGCTTTGGATAAAACTTATAGCTGTACTAGTAGTAATAATAATGATCATAATGATTTATTATATCATGCAAGTTAGTGCTGGATTGGCAATGCAGAGAGACGGTGACTGACAGTCACCGCTCTCTGCTCAGAGCGGAGGGGAGAACTGAGTGATCAGCGGTGTTTGATCACTCAGTTCTCAGTACAGAGCAGGTGGAGGATAGGTGCAACATTGGATAAACTCAAGCTTCTTTAAAACGGTTTTGTAGGTTTTAGCAGAGGAGATATTCTGGGATTTATGACTGAATTAGGCATACAGAGTTTATAGCACAAGTTCAAAGGGCAGCAAATTTACACTGCTAAAGCGGAGAACATGGATTGAAATTCTGAGGGTTCTGCAGAGACCAGCCAACTTTCGATCTGTGTTTTGCCCTACCTATGTGACAGAAGCCGATCATTAGATCGGCTTCTGTCAAAACAGACCCACGGAAAAACTTCTTCAATCAGCAGCTATACAGCCTATTGACTGCAACACTGATCAGTGTATTCTGAAAACAGAGGGTCCCCAACTGTCAGAATACAATGCCCTGGTGGGTAGAGGTGTTAATCTCTGCATCCACCTGTGTGGATGTAGGAATCTGTTAGCTTTTATTTTCCAACAAGAAAAAACTAACCGTGTGTGTAGCCAGCCTAATACAGATAAGCAAATGCTTCTTACTGCCCTGAGGGGAATAACTAGAGAATTTAGTTCCTCAACTAGAGAATAACTAGAGATTTCATTCCTTCTATACTGGAACTTCACATTTTAGGTTTCCTTAACAGCCTCCCTAATAGGGGCCCCCCTTCTTCCTCAGGTCCCATAGCGGTTGCATGGGCTGCTATTGCTATGCCTCTCCTTCTTTGTTCACCCCCCCCCCCCCATTTTCTCTGGCTTATTGTCAGATGAGCGAGTTTGGGGTAGAGGAACTTGACTGGCTTGCACAGAGTCCTGACCTCAACCCGATAGAACGCCTTTGGAATGAATTAGAGCAGAAACTGTGAGCCAGGCCTTCTCATCCACATCAGTGCCTGACCTCACAAATGGGCTATTGGAAGAATGGTCAAACATTCCCATAGACACACTCCTAAACCTTGTGGACAGCCTTCCCTGAAGAGTTGAAGCTGTTATAGCTGCAAGGGGTGGGCCAACTCAATATTGAACCCTACGGACTAAGACTGGGATGCCATTAAAGTTCATGTGCGTGTAAAGGCAGGCGTCCCAATACTTTGGTAATATAGTGTATCTTTATATTTTGTACCATCAACAGTGCCCTTCACTGGAAATGCATGAATTCAATAATTAGGAATAGGCCATATTATGCAAGTCATTAAACAATTATGACGGTGACTTCACTGGTTTAATATGTAAAACATGATTATAAAACCTAGGCAATATTTATTTAAATTGAGCAGGTTTTATATATATATTGATGAGTTTGGGTATGCCCAGTAGGCTCTATTTTGTATTATAATATTTGAAAATAAATAAAGATGAAAAAAAAAAAAAAGATTAAGCAGTTTGATAATAAAATTGTATTGTAAGATAAAATAAAAAGCACTGATAAAATCAGTCATACATCTTGAATTAACCCTCTTCTTTCAACCACAAAGCACCCCTGGTAATTAATTCAAAATGTTGACTGCTATGACATTGGGATGGATATTGGCTTGGTAGTTTTTGCAGCTGTCTACCATTAACATCTCCCCCTGTGCTGCTGCATGCACAGTAATAGATACCGGAATCGCTGAGATCGGTCTTGTTCGCCTTTAGAGTAAATTCCGTTGTACTGACCCTTGTTCCTTTGAAGTGCTGGAACTCCTCTACCGATGTGGTACCCAGAGAGTATGAGATAAAGATCAGGGGACCTCCGTTCAGGCTGCGTCTGTACCAGTACATGTGGGGGTCCCCATTGTCTATCACCTTGCAATTAAGGGAAGTGCCCTTACCCACATGGGTAAAAATGGAAGGGGGATCCTGGATAATGAAGGGCAGACAGAACGTCAGGAATAGAGGCAAGAGAATCAGAGGGACAATCATGGCTGATGATACGAGTCAAATCGTGTGTCCTTGCAAAACCCACACTTGTGTTGTCTTTTACGGCTTCACACGGTCTCTCCTCCTTCTGTTTGTGGTTTCCTTTCCAAATAAAATAGGGTACGTGGCAGCACGCTTTCTGAACAGATGTCAAGCAAAACATGTCAGCTAAACGCTCAGACGTTAGCAGCTGGTATAATTGTTTTTAAAAGTTACATATTTAACCACTTCAACCCTGGAAGGATTTACCCCCTTCCTGACCAGAGCACTTTTTGCGATATGGCACTGCGTCCCTTTAACTGACAATTGCGCGGTCGTGCGACCTTGCACCCAAACAAAATTGACGTCCTTTTTTTCCCACAGATAGAGTTTCTTTTGGTGGTATTTAATAACCTCTGCGGTTTTTATTTTTTGCGCTATAAACAAAAAAAGAGCGACAATTTTGAAAAAAAAACTAATTTTTTTCTCAGCTTAGGCCGATATGTATTCTTCTACATATTTTTGGTAAAAAAAAAAATCGCAATAAGCGTATATTGATTGGTTTGCGCAAAAGTTATAGCGTCTACAAAATAGGGGAAAGATTTATAGCATTTTTATTATTATTTTTTTTATTAGTAATAGCGGCGATCTACAATTTTTATCGTGACTGCGGTATTATGGCGGACACATCGGACACTGTTGACACCATTTTGGGACCATTGTCATTTATGCAGCGATCAGTGCTATAAAAATGCACTGATTATTGTGTAAATGACAATGGCAGGGAAGGGGTTAAACACTAGGGGGCGATCAAGGGGTTAAGTTTGTCCTAGGAAGGAGTTCTAACTGGGGGGATGGGCTTCCACTGACATGACAGCCATCACTGATCCCGATGACAGGGAGCAGTAGATCTCTGTCATGTCACTAGGCAGAACGGGGAAATGCCTTGTTTACAAAGGCATCTCCCCGTTCTTCCGCTCCGTGACACGATCGCGGGCCCCTGGCGGACATCGACATCGCGCGCGCTCACAATGCCGCGATTTAAAGGGGACTTACCTGTACGCTCATTTGCCCAGCCGTGCCATTGTGCCGACGTACATCGTCATGCGCTGGTCGGCTAGTGGTTGATTAGGTTGAAAAAAGACACAAGTCCATCCAGTTTAACCAACAAAGAAAAAGAAGAAAACCAACACATTCAAATAGAAAACCTCCATATAGACTATCCAACACTCAAAGTTGATCCAGAAGAAGGCAAAAAAATCTAAATAAAGCATGATCCAATTCACTACAGGGGGGGGAAATTCCTTCCTGTGCCCCCAAGAGGCAATCGGATATTCCCTGGCATAGTTTTACCTATACTTATTAGGATCCAGTTATATTATGTACATTCAGGAAAGAACCCATGCCTTTCTTAAAACAATCTACTGATACTTGAACCTTTGAAGTGGAATTTCAGGCAAACCCTAACTAGCCTTAAAACTGTCCCCTCCCCCCTCCTAACACCTACGCTAACTAACCTCTAGAAGAAAGATGTATATACTTACCTATTTTCAGCCGCTCTGGACCAGTTACGTGCTTTGGCTCCAATCAGCTCTCAGAGCTTTCCTCACTGAGCTCTGTAGAATATCATTTCAGCTGTCCGCCCCCTGTTTTCTGAAAGCTCAGACAAACTTTATAAATTCTGGACTTTGAACGGATGTAGAGAAAAGAAGACTGCAGATAAACAGGTACAACTTGTGTAGGAGGATTGGTTTCATCTCTGTGTATCACTTGAGGATAATCACTTCACTGGGTAAGTAAGGGTAACCACTATGTGTGAAGGTAAAAAAACCTTCAGTATGTAGCTCCCCCTTAGCCCTCCCTAATACTTACCTAGCCCAGTCTCAATTCAATGATGTGCTTAAAAGCCGAGGCTCTCTTGGGTCTCTCCTTCCTCAATGGCTGAGATGAAGCAGTAGGAGCCATTGGCTCCCGCTGCTGTCAAACCACAGCCAGTGAGGAGGGAGCGGGGGGGGGCTTATGGACACAGAGAGCGGGGCTCATGAGCGAGCATGCACGAGTGCCCCCATAGCAAGCCGCTTGCTATGGGGGCATTCATTAGGGAGGAGTGACCAGAGCACTGGCAGGGGACACAAGAAGAGGTGGATCGGGGCTGCTCTGTGTATAACATGTTTGCTTAAAAAAAACAGTGCCTTTACAAACACTTTAAATACAAAACACAGTCGCTACTGTAATATAGAAAGCTTTACACAGAATCTGTTAATAATGACATTACTACCAGGAGCCATGAGATGCTCCTATCCACCTTTATTATTGTACCTTATTATTAAATTAAAAAAAACTCCACAGACATTGTCTTTTAATTTCTAATATTTTATTGGTCCACACGATATACAAGGATAACCCTGTAATTTCTCTATCAGTTTTAAAAAGCACAAGACCAATCCTTTCAATGCAATGAAACCAAGTTGATATTAACGTGAATGACCTTCATACAATAAAAAAAATGACTTTGCAAATATATAAATGAAGGGACATTTTCATCATTTAAAAGTTATAAAAAATATAACACATTTATAAAAAGGAAATGTAGAACAATACAAGTACTGGACCTGAAGCCTCCTGGGATATGCACATCATATATCCCAGGAGGTTACTGGCTTCCACACGGCAGCCAGAGGAGGAGGGGGCCTAATGGCACATCATCAGTGGGACGGCTGCAGGAGCCAGGAAGAGGCAGCTGACACCCAATGATATAATATATAAAGATGGCAGTGCGGGACTCAGCTTGGTGCAGCAGAGTGGTGGATTACAGCAGGCCCATGCTGGGTTTACTGGGCATGTGTGTATGTTTACTGTGGACAACTCCTGTAAAAAAAAGTAAGGGGATTAATGTTCCATTAACATATGGCTTTTTTTCTGCACACTCCCACGCTAGTGGTCCCTGTACACACACACACACACACACCTAAAACCTAGCTAACATATCCTCAATATCACCACCACCAAACACACAACTGAAACCCAACTGAAACCCAGAAAGGTGGCACATTATTGTGCCTCACACCCCCAAAACCAAGCTAGTGACCCCCTTACACACACCTGAAACCCAGCTAACGTGCCCTTAACACCACCGCTAAGCACATGCATCTCTTTTATTTATTTTTTTATCCAACAAGTTTTTTTATTAAATTTGCAGGAAAAAACGTTATAGACATTATATTCATTGTATTCAAAACCATACAGCAGCTCTGTACAGTACACAGTCTGGTTAACAATCATCCACCTCAAAGTAACATCATTAACACTTAGGCCCCTTTCACACTTATACGACTTGTCCCACGATTTTGTACTGCAAAATCGTATGACAAGTCATTCTCCATGATTTTCAATGACTACCATTCATATTGGCACGACTTTAAGTCGTGCCGACTTGAAAGTAGTCCCTGCACTACTTTGGTCCAACTTCTATGCAAGTTGTACTCCATAGACCTCAATGTTAAACCCTGAAGTAGCATGCAAGTCGTGCCTGAATAATATAGACACGACTTCAGTACGACTTTGTAAGCACAAGCCTGGCTCGCTGATCGGGAAAGGAAAACTTTTTTTTCCTTTCCCGATGAGCGACAGGCAGTGCTGACAGCTGTCTGGTATGAATCCAGAGGGGGAACTCCACGCCAAGTTTTAAATAAAAAAAACTGGCGTGGGTTCCCCCCCAGGGGCATACCAGACCCTTATCCGAGCATGCAGCCCGGCCGGTCAGGAATGGGGGTGGGGACGAGCGAGCGCCCCCCCCCCTCCTGGACCGTACCAGGCCGCATGCCCTCAACATGGGGGGTGGGTGCTTTAGGGCATGGGGGGCACCCTGCCGGCCCCCCCACCCCAAAGCACCTTGTCCCCATGTTGATGAGGACAAGGGCCTCTTCCCGACAACCCTGGCCGTTGGTTGTCGGGGTCTGCGGGCGGGGGGCTTATCGGAATCCGGGAGCCCCCTTTAATAAGGGAGCCCCCAGATCCCGGCCCCCCACCCTATGTGAATGAGTATGGGGTACATGGTACCCCTACCCATTCACCTAGGGAAAAAGTGTCAATTTAAAAAAAAACACTACACAGATTTTTAAAGTATTTTATTAGACAGCTCCGGGGGTCTTCTTCCGACTTCGGGGGTCTCTCCGGTTCCTCTCCGCGCTCTCCGGGTCTTCTGCCGGGCTCCTCCGCTCTCTTCTGCTCTTTTGCTGCTCTTTTGCTATAGCGAAGGAGCCCGGTCTTCAATCTTCTGCCTTCTGCCCTCTTCTACTGATGTTGACACGACGCTCTCTGGGGCTGGAATGCACTCTGAGCGCTCCGCAGCGGACTTATATAGGCGGTGACCCCGCCCCTTATGCCGTCACAGTCCCTGGGCATGCTGGGACTGTGACGTTTTAGGAGGCGTGGTCACCGGGTGATGACCACGCCCCCTTATGACGGCACAGTCCCAGCATGCCCCGGGACAGTGACCTCATAAGGGGGCGGGGTCACCGCCTATATAAGTCCGCTGCGGAGCGTTCAGAGACCATTCCAGCTGGAGAGAGCGTTGTGTCAACATCTCTGGAAGAAAAGAAGAAGGCAGAAGTCCGGACCACCGCTAGCAATTGAGCTGCAGAAGAAAGCGGAGGAGCCGGCAGAAGATGCGGACACCGGGAGGAGACTCCGGAGAGACCCCCGAAGTCGGAAGAGGACCCCCGAAGTCGGAAGAAGATCCCGGAGCTGCCTAATAAATTATTTTAAATACCTGTGTACTGTGTTTTTTATTGACGCTTTTTTCCCTAGGTGAATGGGTAGGGGTACCATGTACCCCATTCACATAGGGTGGGGGGCCGGGATCTGGGGGCTCCCTTATTAAAGGGGGCTCCCGGATTCCGATAAGCCCCCCGCCCGCAGACCCCGACAACCAACGGCCAGGGTTGTCGGGAAGAGGCCCTTGTCCTCATCAACATGGGGACAAGGTGCTTTGGGGTGGGGGGGCCGGCAGGGTGCCCCCCATGCCCTAAAGCACCCACCCCCCATGTTGAGGGCATGCAGCCTGATACGGTCCAGGAGGGGGGGGGGGCGCTCGCTCGTCCCCACCCCCATTCCTGACCAGCCGGGCTGCATGCTCGGATAAGGGTCTGGTATGGATTTTGGGGGGGACCCCACGCCGATTTTTCGGCGTAGGGGGTTCCCCTTACAATCCATACCAGACCTAAGGGCCTGGTATGCCCCTGGGGGGGAACCCACGCCAGTTTTTTTGTTTAAAACTTGGCGTGGAGTTCCCCCTTATGATTCATACCAACCACTGTATGTTTTCATTTGTTAATGCCAAGAAACGTGGCAAAGTCGTACTGCTCTCAAATCGCGGTCAAATCGCGGCAAAATCGGGGCCGTAAAATCGCGCGACTTTGAAGTCGTATAAGTGTGAAAGGGGCCTTAATCTCAGTCCTAGCTAATCTTCATTTGTACATCACACAGCATTGATTCCCAGTAACCTGTCAGCCACTAGATCCATGGGGGCCAATCCCAGTACATCTAACCATGGTGCCCATAATTTTTCAAATTTTTGCATGCTACCTTGATATATCAACTTTTCCAATCTCAGAGTTACATTAACATTATCAGACCATCCCCTAATAGTCGAGGGTGTCTCAGACCTCCAGTGAGTCATAATCAGTTTTCTAGCTTGAAAAAGTACTCTATGTACAGCTTCTCTATGGTGACCCTCCCACTCATACTCCTCCAGAGCCCCCAAGAGACATGCTCTAGGGCAGTGTTTCTCAACTCCAGTCCTCAAGGCGCACCAACAGGTCATGTTTTCAGGATTTCCCTCAGATGAAACAGCTGTGGTAATTACTAAGGCAGTGAAACTGATCAAATCACCTGTGCAAAATAGTGGAAATCCCAAAAACATGACCTGTTGGTGTGCCTTGAGGACTGGAGTTGAGAAACACTGCTCTAGGGTCCTGTGGAAGATTTACAGTAAAGATTGAGTTGATGTTCCCGCACCACTTCCGCCCAATATGTATGTAGCTTGGGACACCTCCGCAGCATGTGTATAAGGTCCCCGTGATCACGTTTGCATCTCGTACATGTCGGTTCAGCCTGCACATTCATGAGATGTAGCCTGTGTGGAGTGTAGTACGTTCTCAACAATATGTAGAGATGGGTAAGTTTTTGGGACACATTGAGTGAACAAAGGTTCACTACCTGAAAAATCTCCTCCCACTGATCACCATCTAGCTGTCCCATCTCTGTTTCCCATTTCTCCCTTACCTTCAGGGGATGCCGCCCCATCACGGATTGCAGCAGGATGGCATAGCATTGAGAGATAAATCCTTTAGACGAGCCAGCATCCCCCAGACTGTTAAATACAGGGGTTGGAGACAAATTCCACTCCGAAGAGCGGCCCTGAACCACCACCGCATGTCTAAGTTGCATATAGTAAAAATGCATTGAGGGAGGTAAATTATACGTTTCCTTTAGGTCAGCAAACTCACGCAGCACCCCGCTCCTAAATACATGTTTAATGTGTGTAACTCTGAACTTCTTCCATCAAGCCCCACACTGTAATTTGGCCAGTTCTCCATAAGTATCATTATGCCAGATGGGGCTATACTCTGTATAGCCATCCACATTCTGGAGGTATTTAGACTTATTCCATAATTTTTGCACCAAACTGAAAGTAGGGTATTTTTTTGTGGTTTAGTGAAGGCTAAGGCCTCCAGAGCCATGTGAATCAGGCCCCTTCCTACCGTGTGAATCATTTGTTTATGGGACGAGTCTTGTGATGGTACAAATGTACCGATCAAGTGTTGCAATTGGGCAGCCAGGTAATATAACCATTGATTGGGCAGCGCCAGTCCACCGCGGTCTTTGGGCCTCTGTAAGTGTTCTAATTTGATCCGGGCGGGTTTATTCTTCCAAATAAGGGTTCGGAAGATGGCATTAACTATATGGAATATCTTTAAGGGAATAACCATAGGAGTATTATGTAGGAAGTAAAGTAACTGTGGCATGAGAATCATTTTTATTAGGTTCACTCTACCCGCTACTGACAGAAAGAGAGAGTTCCAAGTTTTAATTTTGTCCCGGAGGGGAAAAATGTTCAAGTGAATCAAATCCCTAGGCTGGGAAGTAATTTGAATCCCTAAATATTTAAAGGACGTAGCAATCGGTATAGGGCAAAAGGCGTTCACCGTTTGTGAGTCATCTCCGTCCAGCAAGAGAAGGGCAGACTTTGACCAATTTATAAGTAAACCCGAAAACCTCCCAAATTTAAGCACATACATCTCTAACCCAGCTATTGGCTCCTATACCCCCTGAAACCCAGCTATATATCCTAAAACTGAGCTAGTGACTGCCCTTCACACACACATATACCTGAAATCTAGCTTATGCACCCCAACACCACCATCCCCACTAAACACATAACTGAAACCCTATTGACTCCGATGCATTTTGGTGAAATGGTGATTTTCTCCAAATTGTCTTGAACCTAATTTCTTTAATTTCACTCATCCTTTGTCAGGAAGGATCTCCCAGATCACTGACAAAGGAACACATGGCAGCCAACGTGGGAATCTTCGAAGGATGTCCTGATGCCATCTTTATGCAAATCTGCTCTGTGTGACACCCCATTGGGTTCTACTCAGCCTTTGAGGCTAAGTTCACACTTATGCGGGTTTCCCTGCATCCAATTCGCATGACAGTAGAGTGTGGAGCTCTCAATGGAGCCGGTTCACACAATTCTGGGGCAGCCACGGAGCACACAGCAAAAGGGTCCTGTTGATCTTTGGCTCCGTTTCAGGTCCGAATTCAGGTAAAAATTCAGACCTAATTCGTACCTGAAATGGTGAACAGGGATGCACCGGACCCCCTGCTGTGCCCCATGCCTCACATAGTGTGAACCCAGCCTCAAGAAAGCACTTGGCCAGCCACTAGCATTGTTGTGCTATAAAGATTCATAGCAGGCACATTTGCCCTTCCATGAAGTTGGCCTTTCTTAAAAATAATAGCAACCGATGTAGCCAGTGAGAGGAACATACAACTTACAAAACCGTATTTTTAGGTTTTGCATAAGTTGGGAAAAAGGAGTGTTTTACTTTAGGAATATAATCTAGAGGAGTGGTCTCCAAACTGTGGCCAGAGGCAGCCCTTTGTTTGCTTTTATCCGGCCCTTTGGGCAATATTTTCATTCACTGATTCCAACAATGGGACATAATTCCCGCCACTGACACCAATGAAGGGACACACTTCTTCCCAATGACACCAATGATGGGGCGCAATTGCTCCCACTTACACCAAAGATGGGGCATTGTTTATTTCCACTGCCATTGGGACCTTTTCTACTCCCAAAGGCCACAGCCCAGCCCCCCTTAAGTCTGAAGAACAGTAAATCAGCCCTTTGTTTAGAAAGTTTGGTGACCACTGATCTAGAGGATATTTTAACTTATCTAAAATTTGGTAATAAAAAGTGATGGAGTAACTTTGCATCTTAAAATGACTCAAAATATAATCTTTAGCTTTAATTTAAATTCTTTGGTGGTTACCTATATGTTCTCCTAAAAGGAGGCCAGAGCCCTGTATGGCAAGTAAAATACCAGCTGGAGTATTCATTCTCTCAGAACATTTTTGCACATTACTATCATAACGTACATGGTGACTAGACCTCCTTACAGGTGTGTGTAACTGGTGGGTCCAGGAGTACTCAGAAATCCATCTGCAGTGGCCTATTACCCAAATGCCCTGTTGATTGCCATCACATTGGCTATTGTGCTAATTACAGCAACGAGGAGGAGGAGGAGGAAAGCACGGAGCCGGAAACGTCTGGATCCAGAAGGAGACAATTTAAGGCCTCAAATACGTTCTTTGGGGAGATGTTGGAGATGGTGGACATCTTGAAGAAGGCCGACTATGACGGGAAGTATGGACCTTACCCCAACCCCAATGTCAGAAAGGCCAAGATCATGGCAAAAGTGGTCAAGGGTCTGCACCAGAATTTCGGGGTATGACGATCGAAAGATCAGCTCAGGAAGCGGTGGTCGGACCTAAAATTAAGAGAGCATGAGCAGTACAGAAAGATCCGGAGAGTGCTGCAAAAAAGTAAGTAGTTGTGCTGTGTTCAGATTCTTTTTGTGTTTATTACATTCATGCTGCTCCATGTGCTTTTCTTAACTGTTGTACAGTTTAAAATGGCAACTTTCATGTTCATTGGCACATTATTCGTTCGTATCAAACATTTTTCTTTCGGCCTATAAAACACCATTGTTTTGGCCATATGCATTTGCCCACATTTTTACGGCCTACTTGTCTGAAAATAATTTGGTTGTGTAGATGGGTTTGTTACTAGAATGAAATGCAAACTAGATTCTGTGTAAGGAGAGGACACTGAGCAGCTGGTTACACATCTGGACACTGGAGCACTAGTGTGGGACACAAGAACACCCTTTTTATTAGGGAGCCCACACAGGTGCTCCAGTGTATACTATAGGGGTGTCTCCATCTGTGAAGCTTGGACAAAACAGGTAAAGTATTGAAGCTTGACAAAGGACACTGAAAATTCTACATCTTGGAACTCTGCCAAAATAGACAATTGTACCCCACTTCCAAACAATGTTTTATATTTATAGTTCTGCCATAAAATATCTGTGTGCAAAGTATACAATTTTTTTTGTTACATAGGGGAGAAAAGACTCGGATGACACCTCTGGAAGAAGGGGAAATCCCACAAAGACTAGAAGAGGAGGAGGAGGAAGACATGATGGAACTAGTCACCACTAGGGATGAGCTTCGTGTTCGAGTCGAACCCATGTTCGACTCGAACATTGTCTGTTCGCCCGTTCGCCGAATTCCGAACGTTATGGGCCGTTCGCGCCAAATTCGTGTGGCACGTCACGGCCCATAATCCACTGCGGCATCGCAGTGCATTGCTGGCTGATGATTGGCCAAGCATGCACTATGACCCGCATGCTTGGCCAATCACAGCGCCGTCTAAACACAGAGAGCCGTAATTGGCCAAAGCCAAGGAGGCTTTGGCCAATTATGGCTCAGGGGATTTAGTACATGCCCCACACTATATAAGGCTGCCTGCACGACGGCCCTGTGTAGTGTGTGTTCCGGCGTTCATTGAGAGAGAGAGACAGACAGACAGTGACATTTGATTTGAGTTAGATAGATTAGGCAGAACAGTCAGTCAGTTTAGCTGCACTTACAGTGTATTGTGTATATATATGCATCCCAGGTGTTGCATATATATATATATATATACACTGTATTCAGTTTAGCTAGATCCGTTCCTGTTATCTTCCTACTGACAGGCAGGCTTGTCTTGTTACAGTATTTACAGCTACCTGAAGAAAATTGCTGGTGTTCTTTTGATCCTATTAGTACCACGGTCAGGCAGCTAGACTATTTACAGTTAGTGCAGTGCGTCCTGCTCACAGTGTTCAGCTAGATCCGTTCCTGTTATCTTCCTACTGACAGGCAGGCTTGTCTTGTTACAGTATATACAGCTACCTGAAGAAAATTACTGGTGTTCTTTTGATCCTATTAGTACCACAGTCAGGCAGCTAGACTATTTACAGTTAGTGCAGTGCGTCCTGCTCACAGTGTTCAGCTAGATCCATTCCTGTTATCTTCTTACTGACAGGCAGGCTTGTCTTGTTACAGTATATACAGCTACCTGAAGAAAATTACTGGTGTTCTTTTGATCCTATTAGTACCACAGTCAGGCGGCTAGACTATTTACAGTTAGTGCAGTGCGTCCTGCTGACAGTGTTCAGCTAAACCTACAAGTTAGTGTGGTGCGTCCACCTCACAGTGTTCAGCTAAACCTACAAGTTAGTAGGTCTCACTGATTTTCATCCATATTGCCAGGACCGAACATTACATTAAACCCGCAAGCAGTTTTAAATGAGATTTTTTCCTTTAAAAATGACATTTGATTCAGGGACTGTTCTAAACATGGGAAACACGCGCCACTTTACAGGCATACTATAGACACCCCCCAGGTACGATATTTAAAGGAATATTTCATTTTTTTTTTTTTTACTTTAAGCATCATTAAAATCACTGCTCCCGAAAAAACGGCCGTTTTAAAAATTTTTTTTTGCATTGATACATGTCTCCTGGGGTAGGACCCGGGTCCCCAAACCCTTTTTAGGACAATACCATGCAAATTAGCCTTTAAAATGAGCACTTTTGATTCCGAACGTTCGAGTCCAATAGACGTCAATGGGGTTCTAACGTTTGTGCGAACTTTCGGTCCGTTCGCAGGTTCTGGTGCGAACCGAACCGGGGGGTGTTCGGCTCATCCCTAGTCACCACAACAGGTGAGTGTCTGCGACCACAGGCTCAGGTAAGAAATGGATGCCGGCATATTTATAATACATGGTGTGTTTTTGTTTCTATCTTTTTAGGTGAACGTGATGTTGTGGATCCAGGGCATTTCACCTCGGAAAGTGCACAGATCCTGATCAGGGAGATCATGGGGTGTAATGTTGCATTGGAAAACATCAAGAAAAACATCAATGATGTTATTCAAAAAAATAAGAACATCATTGATGTTTTGGGGAGAGTTTAAAACCCCTCCAAAGCCCTTTCTTTTATGGTGTGCTACAATTTTTAACTTTTTTGAAGAATTGTAGAAAAGCCAAATTTTGTAGATGCACACAGTGTGTCAACATGTGCTATCTGCCATCACGGGAGATCAAAGAACGCGTTTAGGTGGTGCAACCCCTTCCTCAATAATAAAGTAGCTGAGAGGAAGGGGTTGCTCCCCCAAAACACGTCCCTTGATCCCCCGTGATGGCAGCTAGCACACGTTGACATTCATACATTTGTGTGCATCTTCAAAATGTGGCTTTTCCTGGGGTGACTTCACCCCATCTGAACGCAATATCAAACACAGTTCCTAAATGCTCATGTCTGATATTGCCTTCAAGTTCTACCTAATTTGAACTTTGTAAGTTCAAGATTTGTGTCTTTCTTGTTGGTTTGAAACATGCTTGTTTTATCCTAAATGGACATTTTTACTTTTTCGAATGCCATCCCAAAATTGTTATACAACAAACATGTTGGTTTGTTTTACAAACCTTTTCTAAATGCACATGTGATTGTGCTGGTATTAAAAAGATTGTTCATCAAAAATGTGTGGATAATTGTCTTAATGCTACAACACTTTTGTGGTGCTCCAATTGCTGCTTTCTGTGACAATGGGAGTAAGGGCATAAGGGCAAATCCCCTTTGCACTACAATTGCAGTTTCAGTGCAGTTTCAAGTGCACTTGTAGTGCAAAGTGTCTTTGCCTTTAGTAAATAACACCCAACAGTGCTTTGTATAAGGTTACACAATCACGCCATTTTCAGGACTCACCACATTTCTGTAAGGGTCAGCTAAAACAAACACAAGCAATAAATGTCACCAAAGATTTGCTTAATTTTTTTTTTATTTGATAAAGGTTTCACACATTGTCTGGCATATTGATAGCCCCCCTACCCACAAAGAATTCAAGGTATCTTAGCCGGACACCACGGGCACTCAGGGAGGGCAAGCCAGGATGGCCACTTTCAAGCGCCGTCATGGTTGTTTTTTTTATAATTCCGGCCTCAGGCCCAACTGAGCCAGCATAGTTGGCAGAATGTTGCAGTAAAAAGTTATGTAGAACACAGCACGCCAGGATAATGTGATTCAGTTTGTACTCCGCCATATGTATGGGTGTAAGAAATAGGCGGAACCGGCTGGCCATGATTCCAAATGTGTTCTCCACCACTCTTCTGGCTCTGGCCAGCCGGTAATTATAAACACTCCAGGGTGAGGGTCCTCATCGGGAATGGCCCACAAGATGGTCCCCCAGTGCAAAAGCTTCATCCGCAATGAAGACGAATGGGAGTCCTACCACATTGTCTCCTGGAGGTGGCAAGTCCAAGCTGCCATTCTGGAGACGCCTGTACAACTCCGTCTGGGCGTTGACTCCACCATCGGACATCCGGCCATTCTTCCCCATGTCCACATACAGGAACTCGTAATTAGCTGAAACCACCGCCAACATCACAATACTATTGAACCCCTTATAATTATAATAATACGACCCCGAGTTGGGTGGTGGGATGATGTGGACGTGTTTCCCATCAATTGCCCCTCCGCAGTTAGGAAAGTCCCACCGCTGAGCAAAGTGGGAGGCCACAGTCTGCCATTCCTGTGGCGTGGAAGGAAACTGTTGAGAAAAACCAAAAAAAATTATCTTTTTGCACATTAAAACATGGAAAGCAGATTAGACACAAACCTTCTTGGCCAACATCAAGACATTTATTAATGGGAATTTTTAAAGACCAAAGTATCATATACCCCCCCCCCCCCTCTGCTGGGCCCTTTCTAACCTTTATGGGGGGGGGGAGCTCTTGGACAGGTAACCCTCTCCACTTCATTGAGAGATGAATGCCTAAATAATGGGTATTACTTTGTCCAGCCCCTCCTTAGTTACACTATTGTCAGCCCATTGGACAGGTAAGAATTGTCATAAGACAAAGATATAAATACACACTGTACACATTTGAGCACATTTGGAAATTCTGCTATTACCTGTCAAGATAATAATAGTATACAAAAACTTTAAACAGTACCATTTGAAAGTATACAGGCAGGACCTTGCACTACATGCTTTGGGGAATTCATCCATACATCTGACCACTAAAGAGATGGGTATAGTGTGTATGGGTTTGGCAAAGTCAGCAGATAGATGATTGAGGATAGATAGAGAATTGGTATCAGCTGACTTGGCAGTTGGGGGAAGGGAGGGTTCCAAATGATTTGGGGACCCCCCAAAAAAAGCCTCTGGCACTCTGCCTGAATTTAAAACACAAATCATATTTAAAAACATTTTAGGGGTGTTTGGGGTAAAGCACTACTATGGAGCTGATAAAATACATTGTTAAGTGACTACATGAGGTGAATATAGGGCCAGGAGAGCATGCTGTGAAGTGAAGGCAAATATGTATGAAGGAGCCAAAAAAATAATTACATAAAAATACTGCATGCATGAGGACAAAGGGGACACTCACAGCATATTACAATCAGGGTAATTAGGGAATGAGGAAAGAAATACAATATATTAACAAACTTTAAAGTCAATAAAATGTCATATTAAAGGATAAAAATCTTACCTTAATATACTACTTCTGCAGGACCTGGCTGATGGCAGAACAGGTCTCTGGGATAATGATCCCCAGAGCCTGGGGGGAGATGCCTGTCGAGAACTTGAGGTCCTGCAGGCTTCTCCCCGTCGCCAAGTACCGCAGGGTGGCGACCAGCCTCTGCTCTGCAGTGATGGCTTGCCTCATGCAGGTATCCTGCCTGCTGATATAGGGTGTCAGCAAAGCCAACAAACGGTGAAATACGGGGTCCGTCATCCTGAGAAAGTTCCTGAAATCATTAGGATTATTCTCACGGATCTCACGGAGCAAAGGCATATGACAGAACTGGTCACGCTGAAGCAACCAATTCTTGGTCCATGAACTCCTCCTCACCCTGTTCATGGACTGGACTTGTGTCAAGGTCAGGACCCCAACACCAAGCCCCCGCACAGCACGAACTCTACGAGGAGTACGCATACGAAACATGGCTAGAAAACGGTCGGCTGCTCAGAACAAAGTAACAGAACGCACTGAAGAACAGCAAGGCCTGTGAAGAGCGACCTGAAAAATAGTAACGAACGAACAAGAACACAATGACTAATCAAAGTCACGCGTAGCTTGCTTGCACGCACTGAAGAGCAGATACAAACCCACAAGCACAAACTGAACAGCAGAAAACGATCTGAAAACCACGAGTCTGAAAAAGCGTGAATCGTCTCTCACCAAACTTTTACTAACGAGATTAGCAAAAGGAGCCCAAAGGGTGCCGCGCTTGGTTCTGAACTGGCCTTTTCTAGTCTTGTCGTATGTGGTTGACGTCACCACGTTCTTGGCGATTGGAAATTCTGACAACTTTGTGCGACCGTGTGTAAGCAAAACAAGTTTGAGCCAACATCCGTCGGAAATAATCCTAGGATTTTGTTGTCGGAATGTCTGATCAATGTCCGACCGTGTGTACGGGGCATAATAGTTTTACATAATGAAGCAACATCCGCACAGGTAGGACGCCCAACGTTAGAGGTGATTTATTCTTCCAAAGCAAATACACTTTTGCACACTGGCAGGGGAGCCATCAGAAATTTTTGGGTCCCTTACACAGCTTTAGGCCTGATACACCCCCAGCCTGACCACCAACAGTCCTTTACACACTGAACCCCCTTCAATCCTGTATATATGCCAGCCCCCCTCCACACCTGTATATATGTCAGCCCGCCCACACACCTGTATATATCTCAGCACCCCCCCCACACACCTTTATATATGTCAGTGCCTCACCCCCACACACCTGTATATATGTCAGCGCCTCCCCCCACACACCTGTATATATATCAGCCCCCCATACACCTGTATATATATCAGCCCCCCTCACACCTGTATATATATCAGCCCCCCACACACACACACCTGTATATATGTCAGCCCCCCCACACACACCCGTATATATATTAGCCCCCCTCACACCTGTATATATATCAGCCCCCCCACACACACACCTGTATATGTGTCAGCCCCCCCACACACCTGTATATATATCAGCCCCCCTCACACCTGTATATATGTCAGCCCCCCCACACACCTGTACATATGTCAGCCCCCCCCCACACACACCTGTATATATGTCACCCCCCACACACACCTGTATATATGTCAGTGCCTCCCCCACACACCTGTATATATATATCAGCCCCCCTCACACCTGTGTATATGTCAGCCCCCCACACAAACCTGTATATATGTCAGCCCCCCCACACACACCTGTATATATGTCAGCCCCACCCCCCAACTGTATATATGCCAGTCCCCCCCTCCCACACACACACACCTGTATATATGCCAGCCCCTCACATACACAAACCTGTTAACACACAAGACTCTGGCCCCTCCCTGTACACAAATAGCCCCCCTCTCTTTCCCTCATAGCCCTTACTTGTAAAGAAGAACTAGCATTGTTGTGCTATAAAGATTCATAGCAGGCACATTTGCCCTTCCATGAAGTTGGCCTTTCTTAAAAATAATAGCAACCGATGTAGCCAGTGAGAGGAACATACAACTTACAAAACCGTATTTTTAGGTTTTGCATAAGTTGGGAAAAAGGAGTGTTTTACTTTAGGAATATAATCTAGAGGAGTGGTCTCCAAACTGTGGCCAGAGGCAGCCCTTTGTTTGCTTTTATCCGGCCCTTTGGGCAATATTTTCATTCACTGATTCCAACAATGGGACATAATTCCCGCCACTGACACCAATGAAGGGACACACTTCTTCCCAATGACACCAATGATGGGGCGCAATTGCTCCCACTTACACCAAAGATGGGGCATTGTTTATTTCCACTGCCATTGGGACCTTTTCTACTCCCAAAGGCCACAGCCCAGCCCCCCTTAAGTCTGAAGAACAGTAAATCAGCCCTTTGTTTAGAAAGTTTGGTGACCACTGATCTAGAGGATATTTTAACTTATCTAAAATTTGGTAATAAAAAGTGATGGAGTAACTTTGCATTTTAAAATGACTCAAAATATAATCTTTAGCTTTAATTTAAATTCTTTGGTGGTTACCTATATGTTCTCCTAAAAGGAGGCCAGAGCCCTGTATGGCAAGTAAAATACCAGCTGGAGTATTCATTCTCTCAGAACATTTTTGCACATTACTATCATAACGTACATGGTGACTAGACCTCCTTACAGGTGTGTGTAACTGGTGGGTCCAGGAGTACTCAGAAATCCATCTGCAGTGGCCTATTACCCAAATGCCCTGTTGATTGCCATCACATTGGCTATTGTGCTAATTACAGCAACGAGGAGGAGGAGGAGGAAAGCACGGAGCCGGAAACGTCTGGATCCAGAAGGAGACAATTTAAGGCCTCAAATACGTTCTTTGGGGAGATGTTGGAGATGGTGGACATCTTGAAGAAGGCCGACTATGACGGGAAGTATGGACCTTACCCCAACCCCAATGTCAGAAAGGCCAAGATCATGGCAAAAGTGGTCAAGGGTCTGCACCAGAATTTCGGGGTATGACGATCGAAAGATCAGCTCAGGAAGCGGTGGTCGGACCTAAAATTAAGAGAGCATGAGCAGTACAGAAAGATCCGGAGAGTGCTGCAAAAAAGTAAGTAGTTGTGCTGTGTTCAGATTCTTTTTGTGTTTATTACATTCATGCTGCTCCATGTGCTTTTCTTAACTGTTGTACAGTTTAAAATGGCAACTTTCATGTTCATTGGCACATTATTCGTTCGTATCAAACATTTTTCTTTCGGCCTATAAAACACCATTGTTTTGGCCATATGCATTTGCCCACATTTTTACGGCCTACTTGTCTGAAAATAATTTGGTTGTGTAGATGGGTTTGTTACTAGAATGAAATGCAAACTAGATTCTGTGTAAGGAGAGGACACTGAGCAGCTGGTTACACATCTGGACACTGGAGCACTAGTGTGGGACACAAGAACACCCTTTTTATTAGGGAGCCCACACAGGTGCTCCAGTGTATACTATAGGGGTGTCTCCATCTGTGAAGCTTGGACAAAACAGGTAAAGTATTGAAGCTTGACAAAGGACACTGAAAATTCTACATCTTGGAACTCTGCCAAAATAGACAATTGTACCCCACTTCCAAACAATGTTTTATATTTATAGTTCTGCCATAAAATATCTGTGTGCAAAGTATACAATTTTTTTTGTTACATAGGGGAGAAAAGACTCGGATGACACCTCTGGAAGAAGGGGAAATCCCACAAAGACTAGAAGAGGAGGAGGAGGAAGACATGATGGAACTAGTCACCACTAGGGATGAGCTTCGTGTTCGAGTCGAACCCATGTTCGACTCGAACATCGTCTGTTCGCCCGTTCGCCGAATTCCGAACGTTATGGGCCGTTCGCGCCAAATTCGTGTGGCACGTCACGGCCCATAATCCACTGCGGCATCGCAGTGCATTGCTGGCTGATGATTGGCCAAGCATGCACTATGACCCGCATGCTTGGCCAATCACAGCGCCGTCTAAACACAGAGAGCCGTAATTGGCCAAAGCCAAGGAGGCTTTGGCCAATTATGGCTCAGGGGATTTAGTACATGCCCCACACTATATAAGGCTGCCTGCACGACGGCCCTGTGTAGTGTGTGTTCCGGCGTTCATTGAGAGAGAGAGACAGACAGACAGTGACATTTGATTTGAGTTAGATAGATTAGGCAGAACAGTCAGTCAGTTTAGCTGCACTTACAGTGTATTGTGTATATATATGCATCCCAGGTGTTGCATATATATATATATATATACACTGTATTCAGTTTAGCTAGATCCGTTCCTGTTATCTTCCTACTGACAGGCAGGCTTGTCTTGTTACAGTATTTACAGCTACCTGAAGAAAATTGCTGGTGTTCTTTTGATCCTATTAGTACCACGGTCAGGCAGCTAGACTATTTACAGTTAGTGCAGTGCGTCCTGCTCACAGTGTTCAGCTAGATCCGTTCCTGTTATCTTCCTACTGACAGGCAGGCTTGTCTTGTTACAGTATATACAGCTACCTGAAGAAAATTACTGGTGTTCTTTTGATCCTATTAGTACCACAGTCAGGCAGCTAGACTATTTACAGTTAGTGCAGTGCGTCCTGCTCACAGTGTTCAGCTAGATCCATTCCTGTTATCTTCTTACTGACAGGCAGGCTTGTCTTGTTACAGTATATACAGCTACCTGAAGAAAATTACTGGTGTTCTTTTGATCCTATTAGTACCACAGTCAGGCGGCTAGACTATTTACAGTTAGTGCAGTGCGTCCTGCTGACAGTGTTCAGCTAAACCTACAAGTTAGTGTGGTGCGTCCACCTCACAGTGTTCAGCTAAACCTACAAGTTAGTGCGGTGCGTCCTGCTCACAGTGTTCAGCTAAAACTACAAGTTAGTGGGGTGCGTCCTGCTCACAGTGTTCAGCTAAACCTACAAGTTAGTGAGGTGCGTCCTGCTCACAGTGTTCAGCTAAACCTACAAGTTAGTGGGGTGCGTCCTGCTCACAGTGTTCAGCTAAACCTACAATTTGGTGTAGTGAGACCTCTGCACAATGTTCTTCTAAAGCTACAAGTTAGTGCAGTGCGTCCTGCTCACAGTGTTCAGCTAGATCTGTTCCTGTTATCTTCTTACTGACAGGCAGGCTTGTCTTGTTACAGTATTTACAGCTACCTGAATAAAATTGCTGGTGTTCTTTTGATCCTATTAGTACCACAGTCAGGCAACTAGACTATTTACAGTTAGTGCAGTGCATCCTGCTCACAGTGTTCAGCTAAAACTACAAGTTAGTGCTGTGCGTCCTGCTCACAGTGTTCAGCGAAACCTACAAGTTGGTGTAGTGAGACCTCTGCACAGTGTTCATCTAAAGCTACAAGTTAGTGCAGTGCATCCTGCTCACAGTGTTCAGCTAGATCCGTTCCTGTTATCTTCTTACTGACAGGCAGGCTTGTCTTGTTACAGTATTTACAGCTACCTGAATAAAATTGCTGGTGTTATTTTGATCCTATTAGTACCACAGTCAGGCAGCTAGACTATTTACAGTTAGTGCAGTGCGTCCTGCTCACAGTGTTCAGCTAAACCTACAAGTTAGTGGGGTGCGTCCTGCTCACAGTGTTCAGCTCAACCTACAAGTTAGTGCGTGCGTCCTGCTCACAGTGTTCAGCTAAACCTACAAGTTGGTGTAGTGAGATCTCTGCACAGTGTTCATCTAAAGCTACAAGCTAGTGCAGTGTGTCCTGCTCACAGTGTTCAGCTAAAACTACAAGGTAGTGCTGTGCGTCCTGCTCACAGTGTTCAGCTAAAACTACAAATTAGTGCTGTGCGTCCTGCTCACAGTGTTCAGCTAAAAATGCAAGTTAGTGCTGTGCGTCCTGCTCACAGTGTTCAGCTAAACCTACAAGTTAGTGTAGTGAGACCTCTGCACAGTGTTCATCTAAAGCTACAAGCTAGTGCAGTGCGTCCTGCTCACAGTGTTCAGCTAAAACTACAAGTTAGTGCTGTGCGTCCTGCTCACAGTGTTCAGCTAAAACTACAAGTTAGTGTGGTGCGTCCACCTCACAGTGTTCAGCTAAACCTACAAGTTTTTTTTGCGAGCTCTGCACGGTGTTCACCTAAAGCTACCTGTAGAAGGTTGGTGGTGTTTTCCTGATCCTATCACTACCGCAGGCAGCTAACAAAGCTACAAGTTAGTTTTTTTGCAAGCTCTGCACAGTGTTCAGCTAAAGCTACCTGTAGAAGGTTGGTGGTGTTCTCATACTACAGGCAGGCAGTTGATTTTGCTAGCTGCAGTATCAGTACATATATATATATATATCCCAGCTTAGTGCAGCTACAGGCCATTAGTATGTCTGGAAGGCCAAGAAGGAGAGGCAGACAGTCACAAGCCAATAAGAGAGGGCAAGCAGGCTCTGTGTCTAGTGCTGGTCGTGGAGACGGTGCATCCTCATCAGCACGTGGCCGTGGGACACGCTTGGGCTTTTTTTCGGCAGCTAAGGCCCAATTTTTCTGCCCCTGTTTAACAGGGGCGTGTAATTACAATTTTTGATGCAATACTTTGCAGCAGGGCTTGTTCCTGCATTCCAACTAGAGTGTCTGTGAGGGGTTGCAGTGTTGTGGCACCAGCACCAGTGCCTAAGGCCCAATTTTTCTGCCCCTGTTTAACAGGGGCGTGTAATTACAATTTTTGATGCAATACTTTGCAGCAGGGCTCGTTCCTGCGTTCCAACTAGAGTGTCTGTGAGGGGTTGCAGTGTTGTGGCACCAGCACCACCACCACCACCAAAAGCCCAATTTTTCTGCCCCTGCTCAACAGGGGCATGTAATTACAATTCTTGATCTAATATTTTACAGCAGGGCCCATTTCTGCACCCACCAAGAGCGAGTTAGGACTCACAGTGTTGTGGCACCAGCGCCACCACCACCACCACCAAAGGCCCAGTTTTTCTGCCCCTGTTCAACAGGGGCATGTAATTACAATTCTTGATCTAATATTTCACAGCAGGGCCCTGTGAGGGCTTACAGTGTTGTGGCCACAACAACACCTAAGGCCCAAATTTCTGCTGAGTATATAGGCCAGGCCCCTACTTTCAAACATCTAACTTACAAACGACTCCTACTTGCAAACGGAAGGAGACAACAGGAAGTGAGATGAAATCTACCCCTAGGAAGGGAAATTCTCTCCTGTAAGAGTTAATATGGGAAAAACATTTCTCCTTTCCACTGATGCTTTCCAATCCTTGTTCCACAAAAAACCCCAAATTCTCAAAAAGCATTTGTCATTGGGACAAAAAGTGAGGTGAAATCTTCTAAAGAGGAGGAAAGACAGCAAAACAAATGTCACAAGGGTGATAACCCTTCCCTATGTTTTCCAAAAAGCTTAAAAAAGATTTTTTGGCTGCAGCTAAACACGTTAAAAATGTACCCGTTCAAAATGACAAACAGATTCTACTTAACAACAAACCTACAGTCCCTGTCTTGTTTGCACCGCCTGTATACTGCTGTTCAGAGTATATAAGGCCTGGTGGCCCCACACCTTTCCTTATTTTAATTTGGGTGCGGGGTTCCCCTTAATATCCATACAAGACCCAAAGGGCCTGGTAATGGACTGGGGGGTACCCATGGTGTTTGTCTCACTGATTTTCATCCATATTGCCAGGACCGAACATTACATTAAACCCGCAAGCAGTTTTAAATGAGATTTTTTCCTTTAAAAATGACATTTGATTCAGGGACTGTTCTAAACATGGGAAACACGCGCCACTTTACAGGCATACTATAGACACCCCCCAGGTACGATATTTAAAGGAATATTTCATTTTTTTTTTTTTTACTTTAAGCATCATTAAAATCACTGCTCCCGAAAAAACGGCCGTTTTAAAAATTTTTTTTTGCATTGATACATGTCTCCTGGGGTAGGACCCGGGTCCCCAAACCCTTTTTAGGACAATACCATGCAAATTAGCCTTTAAAATGAGCACTTTTGATTCCGAACGTTCGAGTCCAATAGACGTCAATGGGGTTCTAACGTTTGTGCGAACTTTCGGTCCGTTCGCAGGTTCTGGTGCGAACCGAACCGGGGGGTGTTCGGCTCATCCCTAGTCACCACAACAGGTGAGTGTCTGCGACCACAGGCTCAGATAAGAAATGGATGCCGGCATATTTATAATACATGGTGTGTTTTTGTTTCTATCTTTTTAGGTGAACGTGATGTTGTGGATCCAGGGCATTTCACCTCGGAAAGTGCACAGATCCTGATCAGGGAGATCATGGGGTGTAATGTTGCATTGGAAAACATCAAGAAAAACATCAATGATGTTATTCAAAAAAATAAGAACATCATTGATGTTTTGGGGAGAGTTTAAAACCCCTCCAAAGCCCTTTCTTTTATGGTGTGCTACAATTTTTAACTTTTTTGAAGAATTGTAGAAAAGCCAAATTTTGTAGATGCACACAGTGTGTCAACATGTGCTATCTGCCATCACGGGAGATCAAAGAACGCGTTTAGGTGGTGCAACCCCTTCCTCAATAATAAAGTAGCTGAGAGGAAGGGGTTGCTCCCCCAAAACACGTCCCTTGATCCCCCGTGATGGCAGCTAGCACACGTTGACATTCATACATTTGTGTGCATCTTCAAAATGTGGCTTTTCCTGGGGTGACTTCACCCCATCTGAACGCAATATCAAACACAGTTCCTAAATGCTCATGTCTGATATTGCCTTCAAGTTCTACCTAATTTGAACTTTGTAAGTTCAAGATTTGTGTCTTTCTTGTTGGTTTGAAACATGCTTGTTTTATCCTAAATGGACATTTTTACTTTTTCGAATGCCATCCCAAAATTGTTATACAACAAACATGTTGGTTTGTTTTACAAACCTTTTCTAAATGCACATGTGATTGTGCTGGTATTAAAAAGATTGTTCATCAAAAATGTGTGGATAATTGTCTTAATGCTACAACACTTTTGTGGTGCTCCAATTGCTGCTTTCTGTGACAATGGGAGTAAGGGCATAAGGGCAAATCCCCTTTGCACTACAAGTGCAGTTTCAGTGCAGTTTCAAGTGCACTTGTAGTGCAAAGTGTCTTTGCCTTTAGTAAATAACACCCAACAGTGCTTTGTATAAGGTTACACAATCACGCCATTTTCAGGACTCACCACATTTCTGTAAGGGTCAGCTAAAACAAACACAAGCAATAAATGTCACCAAAGATTTGCTTAATTTTTTTTTTATTTGATAAAGGTTTCACACATTGTCTGGCATATTGATAGCCCCCCTACCCACAAAGAATTCAAGGTATCTTAGCCGGACACCACGGGCACTCAGGGAGGGCAAGCCAGGATGGCCACTTTCAAGCACCGTCATGGTTGTTTTTTTTATAATTCCGGCCTCAGGCCCAACTGAGCCAGCATAGTTGGCAGAATGTTGCAGTAAAAAGTTATGTAGAACACAGCACGCCAGGATAATGTGATTCAGTTTGTACTCCGCCATATGTATGGGTGTAAGAAATAGGCGGAACCGGCTGGCCATGATTCCAAATGTGTTCTCCACCACTCTTCTGGCTCTGGCCAGCCGGTAATTATAAACACTCCAGGGTGAGGGTCCTCATCGGGAATGGCCCACAAGATGGTCCCCCAGTGCAAAAGCTTCATCCGCAATGAAGACGAATGGGAGTCCTACCACATTGTCTCCTGGAGGTGGCAAGTCCAAGCTGCCATTCTGGAGACGCCTGTACAACTCCGTCTGGGCGTTGACTCCACCATCGGACATCCGGCCATTCTTCCCCATGTCCACATACAGGAACTCGTAATTAGCTGAAACCACCGCCAACATCACAATACTATTGAACCCCTTATAATTATAATAATACGACCCCGAGTTGGGTGGTGGGATGATGTGGACGTGTTTCCCATCAATTGCCCCTCCGCAGTTAGGAAAGTCCCACCGCTGAGCAAAGTGGGAGGCCACAGTCTGCCATTCCTGTGGCGTGGAAGGAAACTGTTGAGAAAAACCAAAAAAAATTATCTTTTTGCACATTAAAACATGGAAAGCAGATTAGACACAAACCTTCTTGGCCAACATCAAGACATTTATTAATGGGAATTTTTAAAGACCAAAGTATCATATACCCCCCCCCCCCTCTGCTGGGCCCTTTCTAACCTTTATGGGGGGGGGGAGCTCTTGGACAGGTAACCCTCTCCACTTCATTGAGAGATGAATGCCTAAATAATGGGTATTACTTTGTCCAGCCCCTCCTTAGTTACACTATTGTCAGCCCATTGGACAGGTAAGAATTGTCATAAGACAAAGATATAAATACACACTGTACACATTTGAGCACATTTGGAAATTCTGCTATTACCTGTCAAGATAATAATAGTATACAAAAACTTTAAACAGTACCATTTGAAAGTATACAGGCAGGACCTTGCACTACATGCTTTGGGGAATTCATCCATACATCTGACCACTAAAGAGATGGGTATAGTGTGTATGGGTTTGGCAAAGTCAGCAGATAGATGATTGAGGATAGATAGAGAATTGGTATCAGCTGACTTGGCAGTTGGGGGAAGGGAGGGTTCCAAATGATTTGGGGACCCCCCAAAAAAAGCCTCTGGCACTCTGCCTGAATTTAAAACACAAATCATATTTAAAAACATTTTAGGGGTGTTTGGGGTAAAGCACTACTATGGAGCTGATAAAATACATTGTTAAGTGACTACATGAGGTGAATATAGGGCCAGGAGAGCATGCTGTGAAGTGAAGGCAAATATGTATGAAGGAGCCAAAAAAATAATTACATAAAAATACTGCATGCATGAGGACAAAGGGGACACTCACAGCATATTACAATCAGGGTAATTAGGGAATGAGGAAAGAAATACAATATATTAACAAACTTTAAAGTCAATAAAATGTCATATTAAAGGATAAAAATCTTACCTTAATATACTACTTCTGCAGGACCTGGCTGATGGCAGAACAGGTCTCTGGGATAATGATCCCCAGAGCCTGGGGGGAGATGCCTGTCGAGAACTTGAGGTCCTGCAGGCTTCTCCCCGTCGCCAAGTACCGCAGGGTGGCGACCAGCCTCTGCTCTGCAGTGATGGCTTGCCTCATGCAGGTATCCTGCCTGCTGATATAGGGAGTCAGCAAAGCCAACAAACGGTGAAATACGGGGTCCGTCATCCTGAGAAAGTTCCTGAAATCATTAGGATTATTCTCACGGATCTCACGGAGCAAAGGCATATGACAGAACTGGTCACGCTGAAGCAACCAATTCTTGGTCCATGAACTCCTCCTCACCCTGTTCATGGACTGGACTTGTGTCAAGGTCAGGACCCCAACACCAAGCCCCCGCACAGCACGAACTCTACGAGGAGTACGCATACGAAACATGGCTAGAAAACGGTCGGCTGCTCAGAACAAAGTAACAGAACGCACTGAAGAACAGCAAGGCCTGTGAAGAGCGACCTGAAAAATAGTAACGAACGAACAAGAACACAATGACTAATCAAAGTCACGCGTAGCTTGCTTGCACGCACTGAAGAGCAGATACAAACCCACAAGCACAAACTGAACAGCAGAAAACGATCTGAAAACCACGAGTCTGAAAAAGCGTGAATCGTCTCTCACCAAACTTTTACTAACGAGATTAGCAAAAGGAGCCCAAAGGGTGCCGCGCTTGGTTCTGAACTGGCCTTTTCTAGTCTTGTCGTATGTGGTTGACGTCACCACGTTCTTGGCGATTGGAAATTCTGACAACTTTGTGCGACCGTGTGTAAGCAAAACAAGTTTGAGCCAACATCCGTCGGAAATAATCCTAGGATTTTGTTGTCGGAATGTCTGATCAATGTCCGACCGTGTGTACGGGGCATAATAGTTTTACATAATGAAGCAACATCCGCACAGGTAGGACGCCCAACGTTAGAGGTGATTTATTCTTCCAAAGCAAATACACTTTTGCACACTGGCAGGGGAGCCATCAGAAATTTTTGGGTCCCTTACACAGCTTTAGGCCTGATACACCCCCAGCCTGACCACCAACAGTCCTTTACACACTGAACCCCCTTCAATCCTGTATATATGCCAGCCCCCCTCCACACCTGTATATATGTCAGCCCGCCCACACACCTGTATATATCTCAGCACCCCCCCCACACACCTTTATATATGTCAGTGCCTCACCCCCACACACCTGTATATATGTCAGCGCCTCCCCCCACACACCTGTATATATATCAGCCCCCCATACACCTGTATATATATCAGCCCCCCTCACACCTGTATATATATCAGCCCCCCACACACACACACCTGTATATATGTCAGCCCCCCCATACACACCCGTATATATATTAGCCCCCCTCACACCTGTATATATATCAGCCCCCCCACACACACACCTGTATATGTGTCAGCCCCCCCACACACCTGTATATATATCAGCCCCCCTCACACCTGTATATATGTCAGCCCCCCCACACACCTGTACATATGTCAGCCCCCCCCCCACACACACCTGTATATATGTCACCCCCCACACACACCTGTATATATGTCAGTGCCTCCCCCACACACCTGTATATATATATCAGCCCCCCTCACACCTGTGTATATGTCAGCCCCCCACACAAACCTGTATATATGTCAGCCCCCCCACACACACCTGTATATATGTCAGCCCCACCCCCCAACTGTATATATGCCAGTCCCCCCCTCCCACACACACACACCTGTATATATGCCAGCCCCTCACATACACAAACCTGTTAACACACAAGACTCTGGCCCCTCCCTGTACACAAATAGCCCCCCTCTCTTTCCCTCATAGCCCTTACTTGTAAAGAAGGTCTTCCTACCTGGTCCCAGCTGGTTTTCACAAAGCTGACATGTTGCTGAGAGTACAGATCACACGAGGGGTGCACATGCACATAGTAGCCAGAGGTGGCAGTAAAAAGCTTGATGTCTGAGCTCAATGAGACGAGAACAGCAGAAGCTGTGAAATCATTTCTGTAATGCACAGCACGGCTCCCCTCCACCCATCCTGCCTTCTTCTGGCCTGGGCGGGCCCCTCGGGCCCCGGGGCCCTTTACAGTTGTGACGGCTGTACCCCCCTGCTGGCGGCCCTGCACACTGGTACTGACTAGTATTCCAATGTTTCTCTTCTCCCTTTGTTTTTCTCCATCACTCAGTTCATGTGACCCCAATGATGGAGAGGGACAGGGGAGTTAAAGTGTAAGTAAACCCCCTATCATTTTCAGCCAAGGAAGCTGCCATATTTGCCTCTGTTTAATCTACAACTGCCATGATGCTGCACATGTGAACAGTTATGACATCAGCTATTGGATGGTTTGACAGTTTGGTTGAGAGCACAACCAATGGAAGTGTTACATTACCGGCACGTGCCGAAAATGAAACTGTTTTATGGATAGGTTTACTTCTGCTTTAAACAAGGATGATATGCAGACGACTGACATCCTCCTTAATAACTGATGATGTCATTGGTCATTAGGACGTCGGCAGCTAGAAGGTTGTAATGGTGTACAATCAAAAAACCTGGCTTTTTGCAACTAAAAGGCAGGTGTCATCCATACGCCGGCTTGTACACAATTTTTGGCCAATTTTTAGGCACCCTGGTTGAAAAAAGGTTGTAGATGGGGGAGATGGGCGGAGTCTAGCGGAGCAGACATGCATTGTTAGAGCTCCGCACTGCTGAGGAGAGAAGAGAAGGACAAAGCGGAGCCTGCAGGCTCAAAAGGTATCCATTTGAACCTTTTTGCCCCAGGGAACAAACTGTGAAAGTTTGGGCAGGAAATATGGTACTGGGAGGAAGCCGTGTGTCAGGGAAATAGGCTAGCAAAGCAGCACAGGCAAGGCCGCGCTAACGCGCATCAACGCACACGGGTGTGCAATGTTTCTACTAGGCGGACGCCTGGCGCCACATTCGGACGAATGCGCGTGCGTAGCAATGTCGCGATGTTACGAACGCACGGAACGGTGTGCGTACGACGTGATACTACGCCTTGTCTATTTAAACGTCCCACTGATAGTGCCACATTGCTGGATTATCGTCAGCTCTTCCTGTGTTCCTGTGATTGTGTTTCCTGTTGTCCTGACTTCCTGTTGTCCTGACTTCCTGTGTACCGACCCGGCTTGTTATCGACTCCTCTGGACCTCCTGGCTTATTCAACTGGCTTGCTTCTGACTCTCCCTGCCTGCTTCCTGCATCTGACCCCGGCTTGGCTAAACGGACTCCGCATTCCTCTGTCTCCTGTACCTGGACTTGTTGCTTTGATTCTCGGACTGCTTACTGTGTTTGACCCCCTGGCCTGGCTTCTGATTTTCCTATTGGACTTCCATTGGTCCCCTCCTTGGACCCTAAGCACGTTGCCTCTACGGACTTTCTCTATCAAGCCACCAACACCGGCTCCTACTTCCAGGCAACCCGTGCTTCTGTGAGCACCACATCCCTGTACCATATTCAGGGTTGTGCTGCACTCGGCCGCAAGGGGAGCCCTCTCAGCAACTCGGTCTCCTACCAAGGTCCTGACAGTATAATCCAACCATGTCAGAGACCGACGGAGGTGACTCCCCGATGAAGGCCATTCTCCAGCAAATCACGGCCTTTACCCCAGTCATTCAGAAGCTTCAGGAGGAATACTTCCGGTTGGAGGAACGTCTGCAGCACCTACCTGAGTCATCCTCCTCCTCGGTTCAAGGTCCACCTCCAGCGGCAGCTGCTGGGATCATGGTCCCTCCAGAACCACGTGTCCCAACGCCAGAATGTTTCCGTGGCGATCGAAGAAAATTTAGGTCTTTTAAAAACTCCTGCTACTTATACTTCGACTTGCAACCACAGACTTTTTTCAGTGAAACAGTCAAGGTGGGGTTCACTATCTCCCTATTACGTGGTGAGCCACAGACCTGGGCCCATGGCCTGTTGGAACAAAGCAGCCCCTCCATCAACACTATGGATCAGTTCTTTGAAGTCATGGCTCGGTTATATGATGATCCCCTACGGGTAGCCACTGCCGAAGCAAATCTACATTCCCTCCGTCAGGGTCAGCGCCCTGTGGAGGACTATACAGTGGAGTTTCGCACATGGTCCATGGATTCTGGTTGGAATGAGGCAGCATTAAAATACCAATATCGAATGGGGTTATCAGAGGCCCTCAAGGATGAGTTAGCCAGGTTACAGGGTCTGGCCACACTTGAAGATCTCATCCAGTTAACTATTCAGCTTGACAGACGTTTACGGGAACGTCAGGGTGAACGTGACCAGGCCTCTTGCTCCACTCGGAACCTGCCCCAAGTTCAGTCTGCATCAGCTCCCTTACAAGTCGGCATGTTCCATCCAGCATTAACTCCTGGGGTGAGACTTTATCGCCGGCAGGCGAGACTTTGCTTCTACTGCGGGGAATCAGGACATTTCATAGATTACTGCCCCATAAGACCAAGAAAACCGACCCTCCGTACTCACCTTCAAGTATCCAAGTCTTCCTCTGCCCATATCTCACTTCCTGTTACATTGCTAGTGGCAGGTAAGGAGATCCACCTCCAAGCAATACTGGATTCCGGGGCGTGTAGTTGCTTCTTGGACTTGGCCTTGGCTAAAGATCTAGCTATTCCGTTGAACTATAAGGAACAGAGACTAACAGTTCATCTGGCTGACGGCTCCTTGCCAAGCTCGGGTCATGTCACCCAGGAAACCGTACCTATTCTTACCACTACCAACTCTGGTCATCAGGAATTTCTCAGATTTGATGTCTTAAGTTCCCCTATGTTCCCGGTCATCCTGGGAATCCCATGGCTACAAGCACACAATCCTCAGATTGATTGGTCCAAGAAGGAGGTACTCCTTACATCTCCCTATTGCCAACAACATTGTTTGACCCCCGAATTCCAGGACTTTTCCAGTTGCCTGACTGTACAATCCACACCGAGTCCGAATCCTAATGTACCAGCAGCTTACCTGGAATTTCTTGATGTCTTCGATAAAAAGAAAGCAGACACCTTACCGCCACACCGTCCTTACGACTGCCCCATCGAGTTGCTACCAGGAGCTACTATTCCTTTTGGTCGTATATTCCCCCTCTCCGAGACTGAGCTTGAGACCTTGAGACAATATATTGATGAGAATCTTGAAAAAGGTTTTATCCGTCCTTCTTCTTCCCCTGCCGGTGCCGGAATCTTCTTCGTTGAGAAGAAGGACAAGACACTGAGACCATGTGTGGACTACAGGGAGTTAAACAAAATTACCCTTAAGAACCGCTACCCACTCCCGCTCATCCCTGAGCTTTTTCAAAGGTTCCGCACAGCACACATCTTTACCAAACTCGACCTCCGTGGTGCCTATAATCTCGTCCGCATCCGAGAGGGGGACGAGTGGAAAACGGCTTTCAGAACAAGATTTGGACATTTTGAGTACCTAGTCATGCCGTTTGGGTTGTGCAATGCCCCGGCGACCTTTCAGCATTTCATAAATGACATCTTCCGGGAACATTTAGATCATTTTGTTGTTGTCTACCTTGACGACATTCTTATTTTTTCTGCCACTCTGGAACTCCATAGAATACACGTGAAGAAGGTACTGAGCATCCTCAGAACCCATGGGTTGTTCGTCAAATCTGAAAAGTGCGATTTCGAAAAAACTTCAATTCAATTCCTGTGTCTTATCATCACCACAGGTGGAATCGCCATGGATCCTCAAAAAGTAAAGTCCATCCTTGATTGGCCGGCCCCTTCTGACAAGAAGGGTGTACAGAGATTCATTGGCTTCGCCAACTTCTACAGAAGGTTTATAAAGAATTTCTCCACCATTGTAGCACCTATTACTCAGACAACCCGCCAACATACCAAGTTTAAGTGGTCAGCAGCGGCACAGTCCGCCTTCGATCAGCTTAAGACCTTCTTCACTTCTGCCCCAATTCTGCAACACCCTGACCCTGCTCTACCCTACGTCCTGGAAGTCGACGCCTCAGAAGTCGCCACAGGGGCGATTCTATCTCAGCGTCAGGGTCCCAAAGCACTGCTGCATCCCGTGGCCTTTTCCTCACGGAAAATGAGCCCTCCTGAGAGGAATTACGATGCGGGGGATCGGGAACTTTTGGCAATCAAGACAGCTCTCGAGGAATGGAGGTATCTCCTGGAAGGTGCCACTCATCCCATCCTGATTTTTACGGACCACAAGAACTTAGAATATCTCCGTACGGCCAAACGCCTAAGACCCCGACAGGCTCGATGGGCACTATTTTTCTCTCGGTTTAATTTTCACTTAACCTATCGCCCAGGGTCGAAGAATGGAAAGGCGGACGCCTTATCCCGGATGTTTCCGGACACTCCTGAAGAAATTGCACCTAGTACAATTTTGTCTCCCCAAAACTTCCTACTGATCCAACCCGACCTAAGATCCTCTATTGAGCAGGCCTCTAGTCAGTGTACTGAAGCGGAAGTCTCCTCCCTGAGAAGCCAAGAGGGACTCCTATGGCACCAAGATAAGATTTTCGTTCCCCAGCAAGCCAGATTACAAGTATTGAAGACCTTTCATGACCATCAGCTAGCTGGTCATTTTGGGGTTCGAAAAACAACTGAGCTAGTTCAGCGGTCCCTATGGTGGCCCACTTTGAAACTTGATTGTAAAACCTACGTCAGCTCCTGCATCATCTGCCAATGGAACAAAGGATCCAACGCCAGGTCTTGGGGCTTGTTAAGACCATTGCCAGTCCCAGAACAACCATGGAGGAAGATTTCCATGGACTTTATCGTGGATTTACCCCCCTCAGAAGAATTTACTACCATCTGGGTGGTAGTAGACCGCCTGTCCAAAATGGCGCATTTTTTACCTATGAAAGGTACCCCCTCTGCCTTAGATACAGCAAAAATCTTTATTAAGGAAATTGTTCAACTACACGGATTACCAAATAACATCGTATCAGATAGAGGGGTACAATTTACTTCTAGGTTTTGGAGAAACCTCTGCAAATTACTTTCTATTGAAATGTGTTTGTCCACAGCTTACCACCCACAGAGTAACGGTCAGACCGAAAGGACCAACCAAACGCTGGAACAGTATCTGCGGTGCTTCTGTTCCTTTTCTCAAGACGACTGGATTCAACTATTACCTTGTGCAGAATTTGCTTATAATAACTCAATACACACTTCTACCAACCAATCACCCTTCTGGGCGAATTACGGCTTCCACCCCTCATTCCTACCCAACGTCATTCCGGAATCTTCAGTACCGGCGGTTCAGGACAGAGTGGATTTTATCCATACTAATTATCAGACACTCCAGGATACCATGAAGAAGGCCCAAGAAGAATATAAGAAGCAGTACGATAGGAAGAGAAGAGCGAGCCCTACCTTTAAGATAGGGGACAAGGTCTGGCTCTCATCTATAAATCTCAAGCTACCATGCCCATCTCGGAAATTGGGACCCAAGTTCCTGGGTCCTTTCGAGATCAAACGCGAAATCAACCCTGTAGCCTTTGAACTCACTTTACCCGAATCTTTCAAGATCCATCCTGTTTTTCATGTGTCACTTCTTAAACATGTTGTTTCTAGTCCTTTTCCAGGGAGAGAAGAAGTGCCCCCACCTCCGGTCCAGGTTGGAGATGAAGCTGAATTTGAAGTTGAATCTATCCTTGACTGTCGTCGGAGAGGTAGGACAATTCAATTTCTAGTCAAGTGGAAGGGGTATTCTGCAGAAGAGAACTCTTGGGAGCCCGCAAGTTATGTACACGCTCCTAGGCTAATTCAGAGATTTCGCAGTAGGTACCCCGAAAAATGGGCACGTTTAGGCATCCGGAGGCTGCCCCTTGGGGGGGGGCACTGTCAGGGAAATAGGCTAGCAAACCAGCACAGGCAAGGCCGCGCTAACGCGCATCAACGCACACGGGTGTGCAATGCTTCTACTAGGCGGACGCCTGGCGCCACATTCGGACGAATGCGCGTGCGTAGCAACGTCGCGATGTTACGAACGTACGAACGGAACGGTGTGCGTACGACGTGATACTACGCCTTGTCTATTTAAACGTCCCACTGATAGTGCCACATTGCTGGATTATCGTCAGCTCTTCCTGTGTTCCTGTGATTGTGTTTCCTGTTGTCCTGACTTCCTGTTGTCCTGACTTCCTGTGTACCGACCCGGCTTGTTATCGACTCCTCTGGACCTCCTGGCTTATTCAACTGGCTTGCTTCTGACTCTCCCTGCCTGCTTTCTGCATCTGACCCCGGCCTGGCTAAACGGACTCCGCATTCCTCTGTCTCCTGTACCTGGACTTGTTGCTTTGATTCTCGGACTGCTTACTGTGTTTGACCCCCTGGCCTGGCTTCTGATTTTCCTATTGGACTTCCATTGGTCCCCTCCTTGGACCCTAAGCACGTTGCCTCTACGGACTTTCTCTATCAAGCCACCAACACCGGCTCCTACTTCCAGGCAACCCGTGCTTCTGTGAGCACCACATCCCTGTACCATATTCAGGGTTGTGCTGCACTCGGCCGCAAGGGGAGCCCTCTCAGCAACTCGGTCTCCTACCAAGGTCCTGACACCGTGGCAGAAATAAAAATCACCTCACAAAGAGCTCACAGGCACTCACTGCAACTAAAGCAGCTCCAGTCACCTCACAATATAAAGCATCAGGGCGCTCTCACAGACAGAAAATGTCACAGCAAGACTCTCCATTTGAGTCAGATACAGAACAGATCCTCTCACAAACTTCTCCACAAGCCTCCTCAGCATCCCCAGTAATATTATTACAATTTGAAAAGATGCTTCATAAGGCTTTAAAACAAACCTCAGACCAAATAACAAAAAGCCTAACCAAAGAAATAAGAGAGCTGGGAAACCGCACCGCAGCCTTAGAAATAAAAATGGATGAAATTGAAATTACAACCCAAGAAAATATAACAGAATTGGAACAATTAAAAGAAGAGAATTTAATACTTCAAACTAAGCTCGAAGATTACGAAAATAGAGCCAGACGTTCAAACTTGCGCATAAGGGGAATACCTGCAACTGTGACAGACCTGCAATCTACTATTACTGCTCTATTACAAGAACTAAAGCCAGATATCCCTATTGAACGTTTAGAACTGGACAGAGTACACAGAGCCCTCACAGCCAAAAAGAAAGATGGACCCCCACGTGATATAATCACAAAATTTCATTATTACAGAACGAAAGAACAAATACTAATTGCTGCAAGAGAAAAAAAGGAACTTAATTTTCAAGGACACAATTATCAAATTTTTGCTGACCTATTCCAACTTACTAATACTAAAAGACGATCCATGAAACCCCAACTAATGGAACTGCAACGCCACAACATTATGTATCAATGGGGCTTCCCCTTTTCATTTAGATTTAACTACCAAGGTACAATTTACAGAAGCAGATCAGCAGATGAACTACAACAAACCCTTTTAAAATTAAATATGACAGAACCCACAAGCAGCAACTCTCCCACACGCAGAAGAATGGCATCATCTTCACCTTCAGGCAGCACCCAGAAAATTTCAGAACAAAATGGGAATCATCATTCTCACAAAAGAGGCCGTTATGCCACATCATCCATGGACCAACAAGATTCAATGGACTGACATCCTAATTCCTGATATCTCTTCATTTATTATACTAAGAAATGGTTCTCTATAAAAAAACCTGTATTTATAACTGAATGTAACTGCATTCTGATAGTCACACACTGTGTGGGATCATGTTACATTCCAGTTATATTTCTTATTACTTCTGATTCATATAGCCTTAGAATATATAAGTGAAATAAGGAAATTCTTGTTCAGTTATATATTTTCAGGTAATAACAATAGATTTATTACTTTTTAGGACAAATATGTTCAATAATCCAGAAGTAATGGAAGCTTTTTCTTTCTTTTCTTAAAACAAATATATTATTACCTAACTAGTTCCTAGAACTATGTTTTTGTTTATTCTAATCTGAAGCAATACAACCTCAATTTTATGAATTAACATATCTAAACAGTTACATATGAATAAAATATGTAATTGTTTACTCTAAAAGGGTTAAAATCCCAAAATAATTCAAACTATCTTCATCAATACCAAAGTTATTAACAGTACCTTTCTAACTGAATTATTTAGCCTAGGGCAAGACTAACCATATACAACCACCCTGGAATAAATAATTTCAACAAAAACCATATTCTGCACTCCAATTAATGAATCATCATTTTGATGTCTTTTGACATAGCACTTCTCTCCTGTAAGCGGAAGATCCGTGTACCCCCATTAGCCCTCCTCATTCTCCCAACCATATTATGTGGGAGTGTGACGAAGGCACTTATTCCCCTGAGAGAGATATTTATTCTCTTTCACGGGTAAATTGTGATTACTTGCAAAAAATAATTTATACAATGTATCATCTAATCTCATATGTTTTTTGTTTACTCTTTACTCCAGAATTCACTGGTTTCTTTCCTATCTTTTCATGTCTTCAGTCCACACAGGTTGATCTGCGCAGTCAGCTCTGCATAACAAAAAGTAAGTCAAAACTATTTGATCTGTTGCCATGGCACCACTGAATATACTTTCCCTGAATGTTCAGGGAATAAATGTCCCTCAAAAAAGGACCAAAGCCTTCCGTACTTTCCATAACAAGAAGGCTCACATAGTATGCCTCCAAGAAACACACTTCACCAAAGATTCTACTCCAAAATATATTTCTCCTTTTTATCAACAAATTTACATGGCTTCTGCCTGTACCAAACAAAGGGGAACTCTTATTGCATTTCACCGATCCACACCATTCACCTTATCATCAGAAATTAAAGACCCAGAAGGTAGATACCTAATACTCATGGGTTATATAATGGATACAGCAATCACGGTGATTTCCTACTTCGCTCCTAACAAACAACCTACACCATTCCTCTCACATATATTACAAGTGATTAATACACACAAAATAGGAACAGTGATAATGTGCGGGGATTCGAACCAGGTCCTCCTCCCATTTCTAGATAAATCACCTTTTACACCATCCAAAATAACCTCTAGATTACCTTTTTCTCAACTTCTTTCCAAATACAATCTGGTAGATTCGTGGAGAGAAAGTAACCCAATGAAAAAGAAATTCACTTATTTCTCGCACCCTCATCAAACCTTCACCAGAATAGATCATATTTTTCTAACAATAGGAATGATACCAGAAATTATTGCATCAGATATAATTCCGATTCCGTGGTCTGACCATAATGCAGTATACACTACTATAGCCTCAGCCATACCAAAAGCGCATGACCCAACGTGGTACTTACCGGACATAATGCTCAAACACCCACTACATCAAATGGCCATTGAACAAGCTTTAAAGGAATACATATCAATTAATAATACAACAGACATTTCCCCAATAACACTGTGGGAAGCTCATAAACCTGTCTTGCGTGGTACAATACAAAGACAAATGGCACTATTTAAACGGGAACGCAAAAATCTAGCAAAAAAACTAGAACTCAATTTTAATGCAGCCTACATATCATTCCAAGATAATCCATCTCAGAGTACAAAATCTCATCTGGAAAAATCTAGATTGGGATACGATCTATTTCTCACTGAGTCAGTTGATAAATCCCTCAAACGCTCCAAATACAATTTCTACATGAATACAAACAAACCAGGTACATATTTGGCTCGGCATTAAATTCAACTAACAAATCTTTCAAACCAAAATGTTTGAAATTATTAAAAAATTTTTATACTTGTAATCCAGTTAAAATAGTCCATAAATTTCACTCACATCTCGCAACTTTATACAAGACAAACAATGAATTTAATCCTACAGAGGCTGAATCCTTCTTCTCAAAAATAACCTTACCTGAGTTGTCTCAGAATCAAAAAAGCAGTTTGGATGAGCCCATAACTATAGTTGAAGTTGCTAACGCCATAAAAGACCTAAAACTTAACAAAAGACCAGGCCTAGACGGCTACTCGGCTTTATACTATAAAACATTCTCAGAAATACTCTCTCCCATTCTCACTGAAACTTTTAACAAACTTCTAGAAGGACATTCTTTTCGGCAAAAAACACTAATGGCAATTGTTTGTATGATCCCAAAACCCCTTTCTGATGATACTTCCTGTGTGAATTATCGGCCTATCTCCCTGCCTCAATAGCATTATAGGAAAATTAATACATAGAGATCAAGTAGGCTTCATGCCAAATAGACAGGCAGGCGATAATATACGCAGGGCAGTGTTATTGGCACATATTGCTAAAAAACGGAAAATCCCTTTATGTTTTCTATCTCTCGATATTAAGAGGGCATTTGACACAGTATCCTGGCAATATATGCAATATTCATTACAAAAATGGGGTTTTGGACCCCACTTTTTAACATGGATCAAAGCATTATATAATAAACCCAAAGCCTATATAAAATATGCTGGATACAAATCTGATGCCTTTAACCACTTCAGCCCCGGAAGGTTTTACCCCCTTCCTGACCAGAGCACTTTTTACAATTCGGCACTGCGTCGCTTTAACTGCTAATTGCGCGGTCATGCAATGCTCTACCCAAACGAAATTTGCGTCCTTTTCTTCCCACAAATAGAGCTTTCTTTTGATGGTATTTGATCACCTCTGCCGTTTTTATTTTTTGCGCTATACGCGGAAAAAGACCGAAAATTTTGAAAAAAAATGATATTTTCTACTTTTTGTTCTAAAAAAAATCCAATAAACTCAATTTTAGTCATACATTTAGGCCAAAATGTATTCGGCCACATGTCTTTGGTAAAAAAAATGTCAATAAGTGTATATTTATTGGTTTGCGCAAAAGTTATAGCGTCTACAAACTAGGGTACATTTTCTGGAATTTACACAGCCTTTAATTTATGACTGCCTATGTCGTTTCTTGAGGTGCTAAAATGGCAGGGCAGTACAAAACCCCCACAAATGACCCCATTTTGGAAAGTAGACACCCCAAGGAATTTGCTGAGAGGCATGTTGAGCCCATTGAATATTCATTTTTTTTGTCCCAAGTGATTGAATAATGACAAAAAAAAAAAAAATTACAAAAAGTTGTCACTAAATGATATATTGCTCACACAGGCCATGGGCATATGTGGAATTGCACCCCAAAATACATTTAGCTGCTTCTCCTGAGTACGGGGATACCACATGTGTGGGACTTTTTGGGAGCCTAGCCGCGTACGGGGCCCCGAAAACCAAGCACCGCCTTCAGGATTTCTAAGGGCGTACATTTTTGATTTTACTCCTCACTACCTATCACAGTTTTGAAGGCCATAAAATGCCCAGATGACATAAAACCCCCCCAAATGACCCCATTTTGGAAAGTAGACACCCCAAGCTATTTGCTTTGAGGCATGTTGAGTCCATGGAATGTTTTATATTTTGACACAAGTTGCGGGAAAGTGACAAATTTTTTTTTTTTTTTTTTGCACAAAGTTGTCACTAAATGATATATTGCTCACACAGGCCATGGGCATATGTGGAATTGCACCCCAAAATACATTTAGCTGCTTCTCCTGAGTACGGGGATACCACATGTGTGGGACTTTTTAGGAGCCTAGCCGCGTACGGGACCCCGAAAACCAAGCACCGCCTTCAGGATTTCTAAGGGCGTACATTTTTGATTTTACTCCTCACTGCCTATCACAGTTTCGGAGGCCATGGAATGCCCAGGTGGCACAAACCCCCCCCAAATGACCCCATTTTGGAAAGTAGACACCCCAAGCTATTTGCTGAGAGGCATGGTGAGTATTTTGCAGCTCTCATTTGTTTTTGAAAATAAAGAAAGACGAGAAAAAAAATTTTTTTTTTTCTTTTTTCAATTTTCAAAACTTTGTGACAAAAAGTGAGGTCTGCAAAATACTCACTATACCTCTCATCAAATAGCTTGGGGTGTCTACTTTCCAAAATGGGGTCATTTGGGGGGGTTTTGTGCCACCTGGGCATTCCATGGCCTCCGAAACTGTGATAGGCAGTGAAGAGTGAAATCAAAAATTTACGGCCTTAGAAAGCCTGAAGGCGGTGCTTGGTTTTCGGGGTCCCGTACGCGGCTAGGCTCCCAAAAAGTCCCACACATGTGGTATCCCCGTACTCAGGAGAAGCAACAGAATGTATTTTGGGGTGTAATTTCACATATTCCCATGGCATATTTGAGCAATATATCATTTAGTGACAACTTTGCGCAAAAAAAAATAAAAAAAATAAAAAATTGTCTCTTTCCCGCAACTTGTGTCACAATATAAATTATTCCATGGACTCAACATGACTCTCAGCAAATAGCTTGGGGTGTCTACTTTCCAAAATGGGGTCATTTGGGGGGGTTTTGAACTGTCCTGGCATTTTATGCACAACATCTAGAAGCTTATGTCACACATCACCCACTCTTCTAACCATCTGAAGACAAAGCCCTTTCTGACACTTATTGTTTACATAAAAAAATAATTTTTTTTTGCAAGAAAATTACTTTGAACCCCCAAACATTATATATTTTTTTTAAAGCAAATGCCCTACAGATTAAAATGGTGGGTGTTTCATTTTTTTTTTTCACACAGTATTTGCGCAGCGATTTTTCAAACGCATTTTTTGGGGAAAAAACACACTTTTTTACATTTTAATGCACTAAAACACACTATATTGCCCAAATGTTTGATGAGATAAAAAAGATGATCTTAGGCCGAGTACATGGATACCAAACATGACATGCTTTAAAATTGCGCACAAACGTGCAGTGGCGACAAACTAAATACATTTTTAAAAGCCTTTAAAAGCCTTTACAGGTTACCACTTTAGATTTACAGAGGAGGTCTACTGCTAAACTTACTGCCCTCGATCTGACCTTCGCGGCGATACCTCACATGCATGGTGCAATTGCTGTTTACATTTGACGCCAGACCAACGCTTGCGTTCACCTTAGCGCGAGAGCAGGGGGGACAGGGGTGCTTTTTTTTTTTTTTTTTTTTTTTTTCTTTATTATTATTATTTTTTTATCTTATTTTTAAACTGTTCCTTTCATTTTTTTTTTTTTTAAATCATTTTTATTGTTATCTCAGGGAATGTAAATATCCCCTATGATAGCAATAGGTAGTGACAGGTACTCTTTTTTGCAAAAATTGGGGTCTATTAGACCCTAGATTTCTCCTCTGCCCTCAAAGCATCTGATCACACCAAGATCGGTGTGATAAAATGCTTTCCCAATTTCCCAATGGCGCTGTTTACATCCGGCGAAATCTACGTCATAAAATGCTCGTAGCTTCCGGTTTCTTAGGTCATAGAGATGTTTGGAGCCACTCTGGTCTCTGATCAGCTCTATGGTCAGCTGGCTGAATCACCGGCTGCATTTTCAGGTTCCCTGTTGAGACAGGAGAGCCAGAGAAAAACACGGAAGATGTTGGGGGGGGGGGGCATTCCCTCCCACTGCTTGTAAAAGCAGTCTAGAGGCTAATTAGCCACTAGGATTGCTTTTACATGAAAGCCGACCGCTGGCTGAAAAGAATGATACCAAGATGATACCTAAACCTGCAGGCATCATTCTGGTATAACCACTCAAAGTCGTGAATGGCATACCTGAAGACAAAAAAATGGTTAACAATAAAGCACAGTAAACGGTAAGGTATAAAAAATTGCATACCTGAAAAGCAAACATGATAAAACATAATAACAATAAAACATTGCAGAATAGAATACAGTAAAAAAGAGCAGAACAATAGAGAGAGAATAGAGAGAGAGAGAACAATAAAACGACAACTATTTTTATTTTATATTTTTGTTTGTGTTTTTTTTTTTTTTTTACACTTTTTTTTGTAACTAACTTTTATAACTGTAACCGGTTCCAGGTTCGGGTCTCTCAAAATGCGATGGCATCTCGGGAGACCCTGTGAAAGTGTGTCCTAGTCTGTGCAATGCTGTACCCTACGCTAATACTCAACTAGTGCATGGTAGCGTTCAAAACATTCACCAATGCAAAGACCAGGATTATCAGGACAGGAGGGACAATAATAGCGGGTGTCACGCCTATATCCGCGCTAGCTGCAGACACGACATTTTTTGGGGGGGTTCGTTGGGTAGGGGTACTCGGGTGGACATAAAGAAAATGCCTCTCATGCAGCCGACTGCATTTGGTTGGGGATGTGAATGGGGGAAGTACGGGCGCTGCAGAAGCGGTGGGTTCCCAATTAGGATTGGCGAATGCAGCAGGAAGGGCATTATGGGCACGACGGGCCTGTGTTTGTCTTTTTGGTGGCAGCGGGACACTACTTGTGCTTGCCACCTCACCAGCTTGAACTGCACTTATGTGACTCGCCACGTCACCAAGTGTTACTGCAGTGCTGGTTTGACTACAACCGGGGTGTACTAGGCCGCTGGCGCTTGCCAGTTCACCAAAACGCTACAAAAAAAACTGTTAGCGATTGCAGGGATCCGGCCTGACTCTGTGAACGCTGCAGTTATGCGTTTAGTGTTTTGTAAGTGACAGTGATCGATCGATACTGCACTTGGGTGGGCTGGGCCGGGCCGGGCGGAGGGGCAAAACGCAGGTGCTAGCAGGTATCTGGGCTGATCCCACTAACACTGCGTTTTTGGGAACCCTAAACTGCTGGGGACACTAGTATAGATCTAATCGGATCAGATATTGATCCGATCAGATACTATACCACTAAGGGAGGCGTATGCTGCGTGCGTGGGTGTTAGCGGTACTGGCGCTAATCTGACGCTGCCTGGGGCTGGTGCTTGCCAGTTCACCAAAACGCTACCAAAAAAACTGTTAGCGATCGCAGGGATCCGGCCTGACTCTGCGAATGCTGCAGTTATGCGTTTAGTGTTTTGTAAGTGACAGTGATCGATCGATACTGCACTTGGGTGGGCTGGGCCGGGCGGAGGGGCAAAACGCAGGTGCTAGCAGGTATCTGGGCTGATCCCGCTAACACTGCGTTTTTGGGAACCCTAAACTGCTAGGGACACTAGTATAGATCTGATCGGATCAGATATTGATCCGTTCAGATACTATACCACTAAGGGAGGTGTACGGTGCGTGCGTGGGTGTTAGCGGTACTGGCGCTAACCTGACGCTGCCTGGGGCTGGTGCTTGCCAGTTCACCAAAACGCTACCAAAAAAACTGTTAGCGATCGCAGGGATCAGGCCTGACTCTGCGAACGCTGCAGTTATGCGTTTAGTGTTTTGTAAGTGACAGTGATCGATCGATACTGCACTTGGGTGGGCTGGGCTGGGCGGAGGGGCAAAACGCAGGTGCTAGCAGGTATCTGGGCTGATCCCGCTAACACTGCGTTTTCGGGAACCCTAAACTGCTGGGGACGCTGGTATAGATTTGATCGGATCAGATATTGATCCGATCAGATACTATACCACTAAGGGAGGCGCATGCTGTGTGCGTGGGTGTTCGCGGTACTGGCGCTAATCTGACGCTGCCTGGGGCGACGCATATCACCGCCGGGCGATCGGGGGGCTAAACCTTTATTCGGTAATAAACGGCGGGTGCCCTGACACTATAAAAAATAAACGAACTAACCAGCGTCACCCGTAACAGTTATACGGTGATCAGTGGTGAAAGGGTTAACTAGGGGGCAATCAAGGGGTTAAAACATTTATTAGATAGTATATGGGGGTCCCTGTCGCTATAAAATGCTGACGGCGAACCTAAATATTTACGTTCCTAACTAGCGTCACCAGCGACACTAATACAGCGATCAGAAAAATGATCGCTTAGCGACACTGGTGAGGGGGGGTGATCAAGGGGTTAAAACTTTATTAGGGGGGGTTAGGGGGGTATCCTAGACCTAAAGGGGGGTAATACTCACTGCCCTAACACTAACTGTCACAAACTGACACTATGCAGTAATCAGAAAAAAAAAAAAAAATACTGCTAATGTCAGTTTGTGACAGGGGGGGGGGGGTGATTGGGGGGGGATCGGGGGGCGATCGGGGGGGGGGATCGGGGTGTAAGGTATGCGTGGCATGTTCTACTGTGTGTGTGTGTGTTGTGTGCACTCACTTGTCTTCTCTCCTCGGCGCTGGAACGGAAACTGCCAGACCGAGGAGAGATGACATCACATCCTCTGCCTGTGTGAAACGACACACAGGCAGAGGAGGATTCCCATTGGCTGGGAGCGATCGCGAGGGGGGGGCCACGATCGGATGGTCTCCCCCTCGCCTCCCGACGCTCCCAGTCAAATGCCGACCGCCGATGGCACCGGGGGGGGGTCCGATCGGACCCCCCGCCCGCGGGAGGCAGATCACGTACGGGTACGTGATTTTGCCTGCCCGTGCCATTCTGCCGCAGTATATATGCGGTAGGCGGTCGGCAAGTGGTTAATATCGAAAGAGGTACCCGACAGGGTTGCCCATTATCTCCCTTATTATTTGCCCTTATACTCGAACCCATGGCCCAATACATCAGAACAAACCAAACTATAACTGGCATTGAAGTAGGAGGTATTACACACAAATTATGTATATTTGCAGACGATATATTACTTTTTCTATCATCACCACAGGTCTCTGGTCCTAACTTAATACCAGCTCTTGATGGATTTGCAGCCCTATCCGGCCTTATGATTAATCCTAAGAAATGCCTAGTTCTAAATATTTCGTTCACAAACATGGAATTGATCCCGGCTAGGGCTGCACTCCCATTCACATGGGCAGAAAAATCAATCCCATATCTTGGGATTCATTTAACAGCATCTCATTCTGACTTATTCTCAACCAATTATCCTCCTGTATTAAGACAGATCACAAATCTAATAAAACAATGGTCGCAACTTCCTTTATCCTGGATAGGGAAGATTAATGCAATCAAAATGACTATTCTACCCAAATTGCTTTATCTATTCAGAGTCCTCCCTATTCCAATTCCTTCCTATTTTTTGAGAATAGTACAAAAAAGAGCAACTTCGTTTATATGGGGCTCTTCTAAACCACGTATACCTATACACACACTACATCTTCCCAAAAATAAAGGAGGCCTGGGATACCCTAATTTTACTAACTACTACAGAGCAGCACATTTGGCCAGTCTGTCCAAATACTATGCAAAACAGGAAATCCCATTATGGGTATTTATAGAGGCTTCAGAAAATGACCCTCTATTAATATCAAACTTGTTATGGCTTGATCCTAAAGACCGCTTTAAAATGCATAATCCCATAACTAAACACTTCTTATCTCTCTGGGATAAACTAAAAACCAAATATCAGTTACAATCTCCACACAATCCTCTCCTTTCTTTTATCAGAAATCCGGCCTTTTATCTGGCATGGATCTACCCAAATTCTGTTAAAGCTTGGACAACATCAGGCATTCAGACACTAAATGACTTCATGGCATCTAAATCATTCCTTTCATTCCCATCGCTTAGAGAAAAATATGATCTACCAAACTCTGAGATATTTAGATATCTCCAAATCAAAAATTTCTATACACCATTCCTAAAGGGGGATAATAAATTATCCATTTTTGAATCAATCTGTACAAAAGATCCATTTGCTAAAGGTACAATTTCATCACTTTACAATCAATTATATGGAGTAGTAAATCTTAATAGACCCTCTTACGTTCAGAGGTGGGAGGAGGACCTGGGACGAACTTTAGAAGACACGGACTGGTCTAACATATGGCTCACATCTAAGTCATCTTCACCCAACATCTTAGCACTGGAGACAAATTATAAAGTCCTAACTCGCTGGTACCTTGTACCCGCTAGAGTGGCAAAATATTCACCTAATACCTCAGCTCTTTGTTTTCGAGGATGCCCAGAAATAGGCACACATTTACACATATGGTGGACGTGCCCAGTAATCAGAACCTTCTGGTAAGGAAGTCTTCGTGAGTGCATCTAAAATATTTTAAAAAATAACACAACCAGATCCATATATAACTTTACTTAATCTAAAACCGGAATGGTTAACACTCTCTCAATTCAAACTTATGATCCAACTAATAACGGCTGCAAAACAAACAGTGGCCAAGGCATGGAAATCTCCTACATTGGTACTAGCAGAAACAATTCACAGAATGAATAATACAATGTCCCATGCTAAGATGGTAGCCATCGATCAAAATCAAATTCCAAAATTTGAAAAACTTTGGCATCCTTGGATAAAACAACAGTTCCTGTCAAATTTCAATGACTCTGTCCTGTTGCCATGGTAACAGATTAAATGACTTACAGAGACACCCATTCTAAGGCTTCAAAGAGAACTAAAAAGAATAATAAACTGACGAGCAGGACAACCTTGTGGACCATACCTCTGCCTTTCTACCCTTTTTCTTCTTTCTCTTTCCTTTTCTCCACCTTACGATTAAAGCTCATTATCAGAATTTATTTGACTTATATACACTCTACCTGTAAACAATATGTATAGTAGGTATAAATCATTTAAATACCTACAAAAGTAACTAAGGAAATGATATATATCTTTAATTTAGGTTTGCGTGAACCCAATGTTTAATATTTGAAATTTCATGATATTTACCTATATAAACCCTACTGTAAAACAATGAGCTTACTTTATAGATCCTTGTAAACTTACTTTATGTATCTTTATAATATTGTATACTCAATAAACTTCTTTTGACAAGGAAAAAAGGTTGTAATAGTGTTTCAAATATGGCCAACATTATGGTCCTGGACACAGCTGAATCCTATTTTTTTTTTATGCTGCTATATGTAGCAAAACATATAAAACATACACTGTTATATGCAGCTGCATAATGGGACCCATTTACTAATGTACACAGTATATTATGTCCATGTAAATGAGTCTTTATTCTCTTTTTTTATACTCAGTCTTTGTCTCTCTCCTATTTTTCTCCATCTCTGGTACAATATTTTTATTGGAAAAAAAAAGAAGGGAAAAACCCCAGATAACGAATTCCCACGCAGGGGATATGTACAAAAAACATAAGAAAGAGGTTTACATAAAAGTACATAATGAAACATATTTTAAGAGTGTATTTTATCAACTGACATTGACCTACCAGTCAGGGCCGAAGGTCAGTGCGCTATGCCCAGGCCATGGGGCCCAGGGGCTGAGGCAGACAAGGGTGAGCGGAGTTGTCCGCAAAACAGAGAAGAGGGTGACAAACAAACACGAGGAGAGAGAAAAGAAAAAAGAAAAAGGGGGGAAAAAAAGGGGAAAAGAGAAGAAGGGAAAGAACACATATACCACAACAGGAGGGGGAGGGAGGTAAGTGTAGAGTAGAGCGGCGGGCGAGAGGCCCAGGAAGAGAGGAAATGGGAGGAGGGGGGGAAGGGGTCCCCCAGGCTGGAGGTTAGTTCAAAATGAATTTACAGACCTAGACTAGTTGGATTTAGGTTGGGGAGTGTGTAGGACCACCACGGGGCCCATACCTTACGAAATTTTGCATGGGAGTCGTGAAGGACGCTGGACATTTTCTCGTGGATCATGAGGGTCGTCAATGAATTCTTCACCTCTGCGAATGAGACAGAGGGTTTTTTCCAAGCCCTCGCTATTGTTCGTTTGGCGTCAATAAATAAATATGTAGCTAGTTTCTGTTGATGAGAGAAAAGGCCCAGGAGCGGGCAATGGAGTAATGCAAATTTGGGGTCTTTGCGGAAGTGAGCATGAAATAGGGAGGAGAGTAGACCAAAGACCCTTAACCAGAAGCCTACAAGACGAGGGCAAGACCACCATGTGTGCAGTTCATCTCCTCTTTGACCACAACCTCGAAAGCATCTGTCATTGCATGATGGGTTTGATTTGGCGATGCGGGCTGGGACCCAGTACCAGCGCAGGAGGACCTTATAGGCCGCCTCCAACGTGGCAGTGTTAAAGGAGCATTTTGCTATACTGGACCAGGCTTTACTCCAGTCTGCTAGATCTATGGGGGATAGGTCGCGTTCCAATTTAAGCACATAGGAAAGGGTAGTGGAAGTGTTGCCAGCAGTTAGTAAGGAGTATATCATGGAAATGGTGCCCTATTTTTCTCCATCTCATGCAGGGGCGTAGTTAGGAATCATGGGGCCCCAAAGCAATGTTTTGACGGAGCCCCCAACTAAGGCTGGCTATACATTATACAATTTTCTTGTATAACTTTCTATTAGATTTACCAAAGCCATATAATATTAGGTTAAACCCAGGGCCATCTTTATTATTGATTGGACCCTGGGCGAACATTTTCTTGGGCCCCCCTCTCCATGCAATTTCGCTCTCCACCTGCTCTGAGACATACAATAAATAGCAGCTAGACTCAAAATCTGTTTAATGAAACAGATTAGGCAGCGATTGCGATTGGTTTGCAGATGTTACAGTGTATCATTAACGCTCACTGACTGGCTGCTAGAGGTTACAGCACACATTATGGCTCACTAATTTTTTGCTAGAGGTTACAGCACATGAATTCTGTGTTTTGAGTGGTTGCTAGAGATTACTTTACATTAATACTGCTGGCTGATGGGTTGCTAGAGGTTACTGAACATCCTTACCGCTTACTAATTGGTTGCTGCACGTTATTATTGCTCACTGATTGGTTGTTAGAGGTTAGTGCACATCATTACTGCTTACTGATTGGTTGCTAAAGGTTATAGCGCATCTTCTTCTCACTGCCTGCACACCATAAACTGGGGAGGTGAGGGGACCCACCAATAGACAGAAAACTCCTAGGGATCCTAGGATCTCCTGGCAATGCTGGAGGGGTGGGGGGTGATCAGTGGCAATGCTGGGGGGTTAATGGGATCAGTGGCAGTGGTGGGATGATGGCATTAGTTAGGAGGCAGCACACTGTGGCAAATTCTGAATCATGTAGAAGAAAGCTGGAAATCTTTGGCAAGTATATAGTGGTGAATTCTACACTGACCACCAATGTGTGGATTTACACTGACCACCAATGTTAGGGGCAATTTGCACTGACCACCATGTAATGGGGGATTTTACGCCACCCACCAATATAAGGAGTGATTTCTACACTGACACCAATGTAATAGGAGCATTTACACCAACCACCAGTGTAAGGGGGAATATACAATGACCTCCAAGTAAGGGGGAATTTACGCCGTGACAACCATTGTCGAGGAGATTTGTACTAACCATCAATGCAAGTTGACACTTCTACACCGACCACACTACACTGACCACCAATGTAAAGGGGGATTTACACTGACCACCAGTGTAACTCAGACATTTAGTCTGCGTTCACTTTTGAGTGTGTCTGGAACGCATGCAAAACTGCTTTCCTGACACCACAAAAACGTGCTGCCCTTTAGCAGATACACAGCAATGCCATTTGTTAATGACATCCTCATGCATCTGCTGAGATGTGCGTATTCACATGCACCAAAATTCAGGGGGCTGTGGCACCATGTTATTTTGAAAAACGTTTCCATCTCCAATTTGCTTACCTTTGCAGAACAGGCTGATGTTAGGCTTAATGACTATAGTTGCAGGCAGGACTTTCAAGCATGCTCCTTTACCCCCCCAGTGGGCAGCATTCAGCAGAGGTCATGGTGGATATGACCTTAGAGGGGTATGATATACATATGAATGCTGCCTCTAGTCACATATTAATGCAACCAGTCCGCGGCTATTTGCATATTAATGCCATCTTCATTTACATATCAATGGTGGTTATTTACATGTAAACACAGGGTCTGCAGGTGAGTCATCTGTACACAACAATTTGGCAGAGCTGGGCAGCATTAGTTACAGAACTACACACTGAGATATTGGGACATAGCCCAGGACTAAAACTTCAGGGACAAGGGGATTTAAACTGGAGTAGTTGGCAAGTATGAGGCAGCTGCTTTGGGCCCCACAACAATGATGGAGGCCTGGGCAGCCCCCCCCCTTTTGCCCTGCCTTAAAGACGGCCCTGGTCAAACCTAAACACTTTCAATTTGTATGTAATCAGGCTGGCCCATGCACTACATAGTTGAAGGTAATTCTAAAGGAAATTGAATAAGAAAATCGTATAGTGTATGGCTAGCTTTACTCTCTCAAAAGCAAATGACAGTGTCAACTGTGACAATAAATGTAATTTATTCTAACATAAAGTATTCCTAAAACATGGATAGGCATCAGGAGAGCCAGAGAGCATAGTCAATACACGACTAGGTAGCAGAGCTTTGGATAAAACTTAAAGTTGTACTAGTAGTAATAATAATGATCATAATGATTTATTATATCATGCCAGTGAGTGCTCGAGGGGCAGTGCAGAGAGCCGGTGACTGACAGTCAACGCTCTCTGCCCAGAGCGGAGGGGAGAACTGAGTGATCAGCAGTGTTTGATCACTCAGTTCTCAGTACAGAGTCGGTGCAACATAAACTCAAGCTTCTTTAAAAAGGTTTTGTAGGTTTTAGCAGAGGAGATATTCTAGGATTTAGGACTGAATTAGGCATACAGAGTTTGTTTCAGTCTGTAGCACAAGTTCAAAGGGCAGCAAATTTACACTGTAGTGCTAAAGTGGAGTACAGTATATGGATTGAAATTCTGAGGGTTCTGCAGAGACCAGACAACTTTCGATCTGTGTTTTGCCCTACCTGTGTGACAGAAGCCGATCATTAGATCGGCTTCTGTCAAAACAGACCCACGGAAAAACTTCTTCAATCTTCGTCTTCAATCAGCAGCTGCAGCCTATTGACTGCAACACTAATCAGTGTATTCTGAAAACAGAGGGTCCCCAACTGTCAGAATACAATGCCCTGGTGGGTAGAGGTGTTAATCTCTGCATCCACCTGTGTGGATGTAGGAATCTGTTAGCTTTTATTTTCCAAAAAGAAAAAACTAACCGTGTGTGTAGCCAGCCTAATACAGATAAGCAAATGCTTCTTACTACCCTGAGGGGAATAACTAGAGAATTTAGTTCCTCAACTAGAGAATAACTAGAGATTTCATTCCTTCTATACTGGAACTTCACATTTTAGGTTTCCTTAACAGCCTCCCTAATAGGGGCCCCCCTTCTTTCTCAGGTCCCATAGCGGTTGCATGGGCTGCTATTGCTATGCCTCTCCTTCTTTGTTCACTCCCCCCCCCATTTTCTCTGGCTTATTGTCAGATGAGCGAGTTTGGGGCAGAGGAACTTGACTGGCCTGCACAGAGTCTTGACCTCAACCTGATAGAACACCTTTGGGATGAATTAGAGCAGAAATTGTGAGCCAGGCCTTCTCATCTAAATCAGTGCCTGACCTCACAAATGCGTTTCTGGAAGAATGGTCAAACATTCCAATAGACACACTCCTAAACCTTGTGGACAGCCTTCCCAGAAGAGTTAAAGCTGTTATACCTGCAAGCAGGGGCGGACTCACAACTCATGGGGCCCCCGGGCAATAGGAGATTATGGGGCCCCCAGGCAATCAGATTATGGGGCCACATAGTATACACACACACAGTATACACATACATGTACACACAGTATACACAGACATGTTTCTATTGGCTGTCCCTGGTCCATACTGTCTATTAGCTGTCCCTGGTCCATACTGTCCCTGGTTTTACTGAGGCTGGCAACCCTGATGGGGCCCCCTATTGGCCAAGGGCCCTCGGGCATTGCCCGAGTGGCTCAATGGTCAGTCCGCCCCTGCCTGCAAGGGGTGGGCCAACTCAATATTGAACCCTACGGACTAAGACTGGGATGCCATTAAAGTTCATGTGCGTGTAAAGGCAGGCATCCCAATACTTTGGTAATATAGTGTATCTTTATATTTTGTACCATCAACAGTGCCCTTCACTGGAAATGCATGAACTCAATAATTAGGAATAGGCCATATTGTGCAAGTCATTAAACAATTATGACGGTGACTTCACTGGTTTAATATGTAAAACATGATTATAAAACCTAGGCAATATTTATTTAAATTGAGCAGGTTTTATATATATATATATATTGGTGAGTCTGGGTATGCCCAGTAGGCTCTATTTTGTATTATAATCTTTGAAAATAAATAAAGATAAATTAAAAAAAAAAAAAAAAAGCAGTTTGATAATAAAATTGTATTGTAAAAGATAAAATAAAAAGCACTGATAAAATTAGTCATACATCTTGAACGAATTCTCTTCTTTCAACCACAAAGCACCCCTGGTAATTACGGTAATTCAAAATGTTGACTGCTATGACATTGGGATGGATATTGGCTTGGTAGTTTTTGCAGCTGCCTACCATTAACATCTCCCCCTGTGCTACTCCACGCACAGTAATAGATACCGGAATCGCTGAGATCGGTCTTGTTCGCCGTTAGAGTAAATTTCGTTGTACTGACCCTTGTTCCTTTGAAGTGCTGGAACTCCTCTACCGATGTGGTACCCAGAGAGTATGAGATAAAGATCAGGGGACCTCCGTTCAGGCTGCGTCTGTACCAGTACATGTGGGGGTCCCCTTTGTGTAACACCCTGCAATTAAGGGAAGTGCCCTTACCCACATGGGTAAAAATGGAAGGGGGATCCTGGATAATTAAGGGCAGACAGAACGGCAGGAATAGAGGCAAGAGAATCAGAGGTACAATCATGGCTGATGATACGAGTCAAGTCGTGTGTCCTTGCAAAAACCACACTTTGTTGTCTCTTACGGCTTCACACGGTCTCTCCTCCTTCTGTTTGTGGTTTCCTTTCCAAATAAAATAGGGTTCCTGGCAGCACGCTTTCTAAACATATGTCAAGCAAAACATGTCAGCTAAACGCTCAGACGTTAGCAGCTGGTATAAATGTTTTTAAAAGTTACATATTTAACCACTTCAGCCTCGGAAGGATTTACCCCCTTCCTGACCAGAGCACTTTTTGCGATATGGCACTGCGTCCCTTTAACTGACAATTGCGCAGTCGTGCGACGTTGCACCCAAAGAAAATTGACGTCCTTTTTTCCCCACAAATAGAGCTTTCTTTTGGTGGTATTTGATCACCTCTGCGGTTTTTATTTTTGTGCTATAAACAAAAAAAGAGCGACAATTTTGAAAAAAAAGCAATATTTTTTACTTTTTGCTATAATAAATATCCCCCAACAAAATATATAAAAAAAACTATTTTTTTTTCTCTGCTTAGGCCGATATGTATTCTTCTACATATTTTTGGTAAAAGAAAAAATGGCAATAAGCGTATATTGACTGTCATGTCACAAGGCAGAACAGGGAAATGCCTTGTTTACAAAGGCATCTCCCCATTCTTCCGCTCCGTGAAACGATCACAGGCCCCTGGCGGACATCGACATCGCGCGCGCTCACAATGCCGCGATTTAAAGGGGACGTACCTGTACGGCCATTTGCCCAGCCGTGCCATTGTGCCGACGTACATCGCCATGCGCTGGTCGGCTAGTGGTTGATTAGGTTGAAAAAAGACACAAGTCCATCCGGTTTAACCAACAGAGAAAAAAAAGAAAACCAACACATTCAAATAGAAAACCTCCATATAGACTATCCAACACTCACAGTTGATCAAGATGAAGGCAAAAAATCTAAATAAAGCATGATCCAATTCGTTACAGGGGGGAAAAAATTCCTTCCTGAGCCCCCAAGAGACAATCGGATATTCCCTGGCATAGTTTTACCTATACTTATTAGGATCCAGTTATATTATGTACATTCAGGAAAGAACCCATGCCTTTCTTAAAACAATTTACTGATACTTGAACCTTTGAAGTGGAATTTCAGGCAAACCCTAACTAGCCCTAAAACTGTCCCCTCTCCACTCCTAACACCTACGCTAACTAACCTCTATAAGGAAGATGTATATACTTACCTATTTTCAGCCGCTCTGGACCAGTTAAGTGCTTTGGCTCCAATCAGCTCTCAGAGCTCTCCTTACTGAGCTCTGTAGAGTATAATTTCAGCTGTCCGCCCCCTGTTTTCTGAAAGCTCAGACAAACTTTATAAATTCTGGACTTTGAACGGATGTAGAGAAGAGAAGACTACAGATAAACAGGTACAACTTATGTAGGGGGATTGGTTTCATCTCTGTGTATAACTTGAGGCTAATCACTTCACTGGGTAGGTAAGGGTTTACAACAACTTTAACCACTATGCATAAAGGTAAAAAAACCTTCAGTATGCAGCTCCCCCCTTAGCCTTCCCTAATACTTACCTAAGCCCAGTCTCAATTCAGTGATGTGCTTGAAAGCCGAGGCTCTCCTGGGTCTCTCCTTCCTCATTGGCTGAGATGAAGCAGTAGGAGCCATTGGCTCCCGCTGCTGTCAAACCACAGCCAGTGAGGAGGGAGCGGGGGGGGGCTTATGGACACAGAGAGAAGGGCTCATGAGTGAGCATGCACGAGTGCCCCCATAGCAAGCCACTTGCCATGGGGGCATTCGTTAGGGGGGAGGGACCAGAGCGCTGGCAGGGGACCCAAGAAAAGGTGGATCGGGGCTGCTCTGTGCAAAACCATTGCACAGAGCAGGTAAGTATAACATGTTTGCTTAAGAAAAAATGTGCCTTTACAAACACTTTAAATACAAAACACAGTTGCTACTGTAATATAGAAAGCTTTACACAGAATCTCTGTTAATAATGACATTACTACCAGGAGCCATGAGATGCTCCTATCTACCTTTATTATTGTACCTTATTATTAATTAAAAAAACTCCACAGACATTGTCTTTTAATCTCTAATATTTTATTGGTCCACACGATATACAAGGATAACCCTGTCATTTCTCTATCAGTTTTAAAAAGCACAAGACCAATCCTTTCATCAGTTGTGTTATGTCATCTATGTCAGAAGTGATTGACGTCCTTGTATATTTTATTGTATAAAATGCTTTAATTCTAGAGTTGGCCCGTTTCTTAGTTTTAGCAATGAAACCAAGTTGATATTAACGTGAATGACCTTCATACAATAAAAAAAATGACTTTGCAAATATATAAATGAAGGGATATTTTCATCATTTAAAAGTTATAAAAAATATAACACATTTATAAAAAGGAAATGTAGAACAATACAAGTACTGGACCTGAAGCCTCCTGGGATATGCACATCATATATCCCAGGAGGTTACTGGCTTCCACACGGCAGCCAGAGGAGGAGGGGGCCTAATGGCACATCATCAGTGGGACGGCTGCAGGAGCAAGGAAGAGGCAGCTGACACCCAATGATATAATATATAAAGATGGCAATGCGGGACTCAGCTTGGTGCAGTAGAGTGGTGGATTACAGCAGGCCCATGCTGGGTTTACTGGGCATGTGTGTATGTTTACTGTGGACAACTCCTGTAAAAAAAAGTAAGGGGATTAATGTTCCATTAACATATGGCTTTTTTTCTGCACACTCCCACGCTAGTGGTTCCTGTACACACACACACACACCTAAAACCTAGCTAACATACCCTCAATATCACCACCACCAAACACACAACTGAAACCCAGGAAGGTGGCACATTATTGTGCCTCACACCCCCAAAACCAAGCTAGTGACCCCCTATACACACCTGAAACCTAGCTAACGTGCCCTTAACACCACCGCTAAGCACATACATCTCTTCTTTTTTTTTTTTTATCCAAGAAGATTTTTATTAAATTTGCAAGAAAAACGTTACAGACATTATATTCATTGTCTTCAAAACCATACAACAGCTCTGTACAGTACACAGTCCGGTTAACAATCATCCACCTCAAAGTAACATAATTAACACTTAATCTCAGTCCTAGCTAATCTTGATTTGTACATCACCCAGCATTGATTCCCAGTAACCTGTCAGCCACTAGATCCATGGGGGACAATCCCGGTACATCTAACCATGGTGCCCATAATTTTTCTAATTTTTGCATGCTACCTTGATATATCAACTTTTCCAATCTCAGAGTTACATTAACATTATCAGACCATTTCCTAATAGTTGGGGGTGTCTCAGACCGCCAGTGAGTCATAATCAGTTTTCTAGCTTGAAAAAGTACTCTCTGTACAGCTTCTCTACGGTGACCCTCCCACTCATACTCCTCCAGAGCCCCCAAGAGACATGCTCTAGGGTCCTGTGGAAGATTCACAGCAAAGATTGAGTTGATGTTCCCGCACCACTTCCGCCCAATATGTATGTAGCTTGGGACACCTCCACAGCATGTGTATAAGGTCCCCGTGATCACGTTTGCATCTCGTACATGTCGGTTCAGCCTGCACATTCATGAGATGTAGCCTGTGTGGAGTGTAGTACGTTCTCAACAATATGTAGAGTTGGGTACGTTTTTGGGACACATTGAGTGAACAAAGGTTCACTGCCTGAAAAATCTCCTCCCACTGATCACCGTCTAGCTGTCCCACCTCTGTTTCCCATTTCTCCCTTACCTTCAGGGTATGCCGCCCCATCAAGGATTGCAGCAGGATGGCATAGCATTGAGAGATTAGACGAGCCAGCATCCCCCAGAAGGTTAAATACAGGGGTTGGGGACAAATGCCACTCCGAAGAGCGGCCCTGAACCACCACCGCATGTCTAAGTTGCATATAGTAAAAATGCATTGAGGGAGGTAAATTATACAATTCCTTTAGGTCAGCAAACTCACGCAGCACCCCGTTCCTAAATATATGTTTAATGTGTGTAACTCCGAACTTCTTCCATCGAGCCCCACATTGTAATTTGGCCAGTTCTCCATAAGTATCATTATTCCAGATGGGGCTATACTCTGTATAGCCATCCACATTCTGGAGGTATTTAGACGTATTCCATACTTTTTGCACCAAACTGAAAGTAGGGTATTTTTTTGTGGTTTAGTGAAGGCTAAGGCCTCCAGAGCCATGTGAATCAGGCCCCTTCCTACGTGTGAATCATTAGTTTATGGGACGAGTCTTGTGATGGTACAAATGTACCGATCAAGTGTTGCAATTGGGCAGCCAGGTAATATAACCATTGATTGGGCAGCGCCAGTCCACTGCTGTCTTTGGGCCTCTGTAAGTGTTCTAATTTGATCCAGGCGGGTTTATTCTTCCAAATAAGGGTTCGGAAGATGGCATTAACTATATGGAATATCTTTAAGGCAATAACCATAGGAGTATTATGTAGGAAGTAAAGTAACTGTGGCATGAGAATCATTTTTATTAGGTTCACTCTACCCGCTACTGACAGAAAGAGAGAGTTCCAAGTTTTAATTTTGTCCCGGAAACGTTGTAGGAGGGGAAAAATGTTCAAGTGAATGAAATCCCTAGGCTGGGAAGTAATTTGAATCCCTAAATATTTAAAGGACGTAGCAATCGGTATAGGGCAAGAAGCGTTCACCATTTGTGAGTCATCTCCGTCCAGCAAGAGAAGGGCAGAGTTTGACCAATTTATAAGTAAACCCAAAAACCTCCCAAATTTAAGCACATACATTTCTAACCCAGCTAGTGGCTCCTATACCCCCTGAAACCCAGCTATATATCCTAAAACTGAGCTAGTGACTGCCCTTCACACACACATATACCTGAAATCTAGCTTATGCACCCCAACACCACCATCCCCACTAAACACACAACTGAAACCCTATTGACTACAATGCATTTTGGTGAAATGGTGATTTTCTCCAAATTGTCTTGATTCTAATTTCTTTAATTTCACTTATCCTTTGTCAGGAAGGATCTCCCAGATCACTGACAAAGGAACACGTGGCAGCCAACGTGGGAATCTTCGAAGGATGTCCTGATGCCATCTTTATGCAAATCTGCTCTGTGTGACACCCCATTAGGTTCTACTCAGCCTTTGAGGCTAAGTTCACACTTATGCGGGTTTCCCTGCATCCAATTCGCATGACAGTAGAGTGTGGAGCTCTCAATGGAGCCAGTTCACACAATTCTGGGGCAGCCACGGAGCACACAGCAAAAGGGTTCTGTTGATCTTTGGCTCCATTTCAGGTCTGAATTCAGGTAAAAATTCAGACCTAACTCGTACCTGAAATGGTGAACAGGGATGCAGCGGACCCCCTGCTGTGCATGTTTCACATAGTGTGAACCCACCCTCAAGAAAGCACTTGGCCAGCCACTAGCATTGTTGTGCTATAAAGATTCATAGCAGGCAAATTTGCCCTTCCATGAAGTTGGCCTTTCTTAAAAATAATAGCAACCGATATAGCCAGTGAGAGGAACATACAACATACAAAACCGTATTTTTAGGTTTTGCATAAGTTGGGAAAAAGGAGTGTTTTACTTTAGGAATATAATCTAGAGGAGTGGTCTCCAAACTGTGGCCAGAGGCGGCCCTTTGTTTACTTTTATCCGGCCCTTGGGGCAATATTTTCATTCACTGATTCCAACAATGGGACATAATTCCCGCCACTGACACCAATGAAGGGACACACTTCCTCCCAATGACACCAATGATGGGGCGAAATTGCTCCCACTTACACCAAAGATGGGGCATTGTTTATTTCCACTGCCATTGGGACTCTTTCTACTCCCAAAGGCCACAGCCCAGCCCCCCTTAAGTCTGAAAAACAGTAAACCGGCCCTTTGTTTAGAAAGTTTGGTGACCACTGATCTAGAGGATATTTTAACAAAGTCTAAAATTTGGTAATAAAAAGTGATGGAGTAACTTTGCATTTTAAAATGACTCAAAATATAATCTTTAGCTTTAATTTAAATTCTTTGGTGGTTACCTATATGTTCTCCTAAAAGGAGGCCAGAGCCCTGTATGGCAAGTAAAATACCAGCTTGAGTATTCATTCTCTCAGAACATTTGTGCACATTACTATCATAACGCACATGGTGACTAGACCTCCTTACAGGTGTGTGTAACTGGTGGGTCCAGGAAGACACAGAAATCCATCTGCAGTGGCCTATCACACCTTACCCAAATGCCCTGTTGATTGCCATCACATTGGCAATCATACAGCTAAATCGCTCCTCCTGGAGGGTGGGAGACAAACTGTATAAGGTGCAAGAATAGGAGTTAGGGAATTATGAAGGTTGAATGTTTAGGTGTAGTAAGCACTGGGTTGCAGGAGAAGTTAAGGTGTTGGAGATGCCTGGTGGAGTCATTAGCTCATATCTTGCAGTCAGGTCCAGGTAAATTACAACGTCACTGTCCATCCAAGGGAGTGATTGGTAGCCAGGGGCTCATCAAAGTAGTTTGGGGTTAGGTGTAGGGCTGAAAGGCAAGAGGAAAAGGAAGTCATGTATCTTGTGCTGAGAGAGTGAGTACTTGTGTGGTCAGCCATAGAAGGCAAGATAAAGTCCTGTTGGGCAAGTTTTCAATGCTCCTGGGACTAATGAATCATGGCAGGGTGCATTAGTGGACTCTTCCATTCTCTAGGTATGTAAGTATAGAGGTACCTTCATTACCTCCCTAAAACATGCAGTGATGTTTTTAAAATGTAAATTGTGACTTTTTGTCAAAAGCTAGGCCCTCATCCCCATCTCTAACCCATCTCCCTGGCTGCTGGCATGTACAGATGTAATACATGACTGTTGCAGGAAGGGCAGGTGTGTTTTTGATGTGCAGGCTGTGATCAACAGCCTGGATTCATCTTCCCTGAGCAGTCTTAGGCTGGGTTCACATATGCTGCGGCCGCAGTTCACAGCGTGGGGTCCGGTGCGCCCCTGTTTACCAGCTCTGGTGCGAATCACGTCAGAATTTTTGCCTGAACTGGCACCTGAATCGAAACCAAATACGCACAGGACCCTTTTCAAATGCAGACCGCGGCCGCCCCAGTGTTGTGTGAACCGGCTCCATTGAGACGCACTCCCTGTCATGCGAATTGGATACGGAGAAACCCACATCCAATTCGCATATGTGTAAACCCAGCCTCAGAGGCAAGATGGCAGCGTTCAATGGATGAATAATTTGGGCACTGGAGACAGACTGGATTAGAGATTCTGTTGATACTGTACTGGAAAGTTATTTCTATTAAATCTCTAGCTTGGGGGATGTTGGACCACTGTAGAGAAACTGCTGCTTCCTTCTTTGCAGCCCACTGCGCTGTTGCAGGATATAAATTATTGGAGGTTCACTCCCCGGAATGTAAGAAGTAGCCTCATGGCAATCATTTGGTGACATTGCTTAAGCCTTGGGATATCCTGAAAATCAGGGAAAGGTCAGTGCAAACTGGTGAGTGCCCAACTGTGATGCTCTCTTATATCACAAAGGACTTTTACATTTTTTCCACTTATGGACCGTTTAGCTGTTTACGACCATCTATAAGGGAGTTCCTCTGTGAAGACAGAAATAGTGCAGTTAATATATCAAAGGAGTAGAAGCTATTCTCATAGCAAATTGAATGCTAGTAAATAAAGTGAATCTGTGTCCACCAAATTATGCCCTAGGAAATATCCTGTATTATTTAATGTTCTTTGTACATGATTGGGTATTCAAAGTGAACATAGGTTTACCTTATTTACCAACATTTACTTTGCTAAAAAAACAGCCTCTACTTTAGTAACTCAACCCCAATGCGTCAACAATGGCTCATTGTAAATAGATACTTTGTCTTTGTGAAGAATGTTTCTGGTTGGTCTGGATGCTGTATCCCCTTTTCAAGTTTGCAAAAAATACCTTTCAACAAACTCTTAAAGCGGATATCCACCCAAAAGTGGACCTTCTGCTTTAAGACCTCATCCCTGGCTCCTGTTTGTGAAACTGAGCTTTTGGGGAGGTGGGGGAGCAAGTACCCGAATTTTACAGCTACCTGTTCCCACTTCTGTTCCGGTCGCCTTAGGTGATTGGAAGCGGAAGTTCTTCCTTATCAAAGTCTTCTGGGACATATGACAGATCCTAGAAGACTTTGGAGCCAGTCACAGAAAGCAACACCGCTCGCACATGAGCAGTGGGCACCTGGTTGTGAAGTCACAAGCTGTCACAGCCGGGTGCCCATAATAGAGATGCCGGCACCAATAAGGGAGGACATGGCTTTGGTGAGTACACCGCTGGATCATGGGACAGGTGAGTGGCTGTTTAATAAAGATCATCAGCTACACTTTTTGTAGCTGCTGACTTTTAATAAACAAGCAAATGACTGGAACGCTGCTTTGAATGAATGTCTCCAAATCCAATCAAAGACATCTAGCAGGTCTTGTGAATAAAAGAGAAGTGTGGGTTTTGAAAAAAAACAAACAAACATACATACTCACCTATATGACTGCAACATGGATCCAATGCCGCAGCTGTACCCCACTGTCTCTACACCGAAAACGTTGATCACAAAGTTATCAGTCTTTAATGAGCAAAGGGCGGCGACTGTCAGACACAGGCTCTCTGCTGTGCCCCTCCAGTGCTCACTGGAGCGCTGGACTGTGTAGGGGGCGGGAGTGGCTGGCTTAAGCTTTCAACGGCATGAGGAGAGGCTGAGCCAGCTGCCAGTCAGGCATCTGGTGGATCCTGACATTAAAATGGGGATCCCTCCAGAGTCTGGACTGGCTGAGCGACGTCAGCCGACATCTGGCTTCAGAAACTGGGCTGGCTTAGCCCGCTGTCAGCTGAATACAGGTTTATAGGAGTGCGGAACAAATTGAACTCCTGTGATCTACAGGAGAAGTAGGACCAAAAGACTTTTGGCCCTACCTCTCCCTTAAGCAAGATATAGGGGGAGACAACAGTGAACAGAAGTGTATAATAGGCTAATGGAAACTTATCAGATGGGAGCATCTTCTACCTTCTGGTTGAGAGAATTAGCACCACAGACAATGAACACATCATTGTTTAAAGTGTAAGTTCACCTTCATAGAAAATCTATAAGGTGACCTTACAGTGGACCCCCTCCCCACACCCCTGGTCCTGCTGTACCAAACTGCCGCGATCCCCTGCTGTCAGACACAGAAAAGCCGCTTCACCAGTCTAGGGATTTGAAATCCCGGCGGCTTTCTCTCCTCTCCTTGTAGTGCTGACAGTATGGGCTGGACAGCTTCTGATTGGTCAGGGCCATCCATGTGATGGTGCTCGCCAATTAGAATCCCTGCATCGCGTATTGCCTAAGTGATACAAAACACAAGGTTAAGCCGAGAGGGTTTCAAATCCTCAGACCGGCGAAGCAGCTTTTCCGTGTCCGACAGGGGGGGTGGCGGCAGTTTGGTATAGCAGATCCGAAGGGGATGGGGAGGGGGTCCAGTGTAAGGTCACCTTACAGATTTTCTGTAAAGGTGAACTTACACTTTAGGGAAACCAGTACTGAGTAAAATGGCAGGCTGCTGTTTTCTTCTTCCAAAAAGCTATTTAACTAGCGGTCATGATGATTCAGTGGTTTCAATTGTTTCCCATTTACTGACCCAGAACAAGGATGTAGTTTAGGCAGCTGGTATTTTCATATAGAAGACAGCAATATCAGTCTACATATGCTATATGGCTAAAGAGAATATGGACACCCTTTCAAATGATTGAATTCAGATATATCCACTAAATTGTACTGTAAATACTACCATATAGAAAGACAATTTAGAAAACCGTGAATGTTCAACCTTGTGGCAAGTTTGAAGAAGGCCCATTTCTGTTCCAGCATGAATGTGCCTCTGTGTACAAAGCCAGCTCCATAAAACATGGTTTGGTATGGAGGAACTTGTGTGTCCTGCATAGAGCTCTGTCCTCAACCCTACTGAACATCTCTGGGATGAGCCGGAACACTGATTGTGAGTCGGATCTTCTCAACCAACATAACCTCACAAATGTTCTTTTGGCTGAAAGGGCACACATTCCCATAGGCACATTTTAATGCCTGTGGTTTTGGAAAGGCATGTTCAACAAGCTCCTATCAGTGTGGTGGTCAGGTGTCAACAACCTTTTGGCCAAATAGCGTGTTTCTCCTAGTACAGGTTTCCTTTAGGCTTCATGCACACAGAAAGCCAGTATTGATAGGAGGAGAACACTGTTCTTTTAGTAAAGACATAAAAACACTCTGGACATTTCTAAAGATTAACACTATGCCTAGAGATGTGTGCTTTATTTACTAGCTTCCCTATTATCAATGTTTGCAGAGCCGGTATATTCTCCAAGCCTTGCCCCAGCAATGGCATATTGTGATACAATCACAGGGGAGGCTGCAAAAGACATTGCAGTGTATTAGAAGAAGTAAGTCCTGTGGTGTAGCAGCCAACAGTGTGTGAGTTAGATTTACATGTGTAGGCAGGTACAGTCTGTACTCCCCACTGCAGGTGGTGCACGACCAAAGCGGCAAGCAGGAGGGGAAGGAAATTCTGAGGAACTTGGCTCCTCTATGACTTCCTGCAGTCACAAGAAGGCAGCTGTCTGATTGAATGCTGGCACCCATGTGACTTCAGTGGCCATCTTGGGTCAGGCAAAGTCTATTTAAGACTCCGGCTCCTGGGTTTGGTGCGCTTTGTGCAAGTGGCTAGTGTAGTAACAGGTTCCCTGTCTGGCAGGGACAGTGCTTAGAGGTAGGGAGAGGTTCCGGAGGAGTAGGGACAGTGCAGGAACTATGTCTGCCTCACTTCAAAGAACCCTTCTCTTTGGTTGTGAACCAGCCAGGTCACATTCCGCTCCTCATGACAGATGCCATCGGCATCTTTAAAGTCTGCAGACCGCTGTTAAAGTTCATAAGTGGCTCCGGATGGTCCTGCCTACTCGCCTGGCCTAGTTATATTGTGTTGGTCTTTTCTATAATATATTGCTATTGCCTAACTTGGACTCTGGGGTTGATTTACTAAAGGCAAATAGACTGTGCACTTCGGAGAGTGCAGTTACACTCTGCAAGAGCAGTTGCTCCAGAGCCTAGTAAATGAGCAGAAGCTCTGCTGGCTTCCATCATTCAATTGTGTGCAAGTAAAAATGCTTTTCTTTCCTTGCATGTGATTGGGTATTCTTTGAAAAGTGAAGTGTAACTTCATTTACTAAGCTCTGGAGCAACTGCACTTTGCAAAGTGCACAGTCTATTTGCCTTGCTCACACATGGGGCTGGTTCATTAAAGTGTTACTAAACCCACAGCAGTAAAATCAGTCTGTATATACAGTAAAGCATGCTTGTTATAGTCAATGTAGAACCTAAGGGGTTAATCATCTTCATTGTGTAAAAAGGCTGTTTGATCTTGTATGCACAGATTCTCCTCTGCCTCCACTGACTCCAGAATATGTCCAGATAAGACAGAGTCTTTGGAGTCAGACTGCACATGCTCAGTTTGGTGTGTATTGCTACAGAGTTTTTTCTTTCTTGGGAGCGTGCATGTAATCAGCACAGGGCCAAGCAGCACTGTCCAGACAGAGGGTCAGGGGCCTTGGATCCTGATAGGACAGCTCAGTGCAGTATGAAAACTCAGCCACAAGTCACAAGGCTGCTATAAACTGCTAATAAGGTATTTAGCGGTTTACATTTACTAAAATAATTGCATTTCCATGTTCTGTGTACTGTGGGAGACCAGATATAGTGAATTCAGGCTCCTGGGTTTAGTAACACTTTAAGGATTTCGTCTTTTCAAATACAGCATAATGTTAAATCTGCACATTTGTGGGGTTTTTTCAGGGCTCTTAATACTCCCTATTCACTTCTAGCATTATAACGATAATAATTTTCAGATAATTCTAAACAATATGTACCATTTATGTCCGTGAAGATTTATCCAGGTCATGGCATATCTGGTAACAGTTAGTCACTTCCAACTAAATTTGTTCTATAATGCTGAAGATGTTTCACCAGTTGCCCCAGAATTTATATCCACACGTAACTCAATTACCTTAATCCAATCTCAATTAGTTGTGTCAAGGTGATATTGATTATCCAAGAACAAGATGTTTTCATTTACAACCCATTCACTATGGTTCCATATTGTCTAGGGCAGGTATTTATTGTTCAAGTAACATAGCTGAAGGTATACATTTTGAAGTCCAGTAACCCCATGTGGCTATAAATGCTGGGGCACGTTCCCGACACTCATTAGATCCGAGGAAGCCATTAGGCTAAGCAGTGAAACATCTTCAACATTACAGAACAAGTCCATTTCAATGTGACTACGTACTACTATGCGCATACCAACCCATCACAGCACCTTAAACATGAAAAAGATGCATATTCAATGATCTTTCTCTTGAAAACCTAAGCAAAAAGTGACCCTGTTTTTGTATTGTAGGAATCCAGATCACATGATAGTTCAGGGGTTAAAAAAATAAAGTACATTTGAGAATACAATGATAACTACGTTGTATTTGTGCTGAATAGATGTCTGTCTTTATTAGTTTCCACCACTGTCGATCAGTAACTGGTTTCTAGATGCTCAATTGCCAATTAATAATCTTGTCTTGGCTGTCTTTTTTCCACCACCGTCCATCAGTAATGTTTTTTTAAATGCCAATAAATATTCTTGTCTTGTGCCCAAGAATCTTGGGGCATCTGGTACATTAAATTGTCTTTGTGTCCCTTGGAGTCGTGCTGGCCGGTAGCGACACTAAGATCTTGACGTCAGTCAGTGTTCCTCTTGGTTATTGTCTTGTCTCTGTGAATTTGTGAGTCTTGCCTGATATTTCTGCATAAGTCTGTCTCGTATCCTTAAGTCACCCTGCCTCTCGCAGCCGCTAACGTCTCCCGAATCTCAACGAATGCCTGTCTCTGCCAAGGCCTCAGACTTCCACAGGTTCCAGTGGCTGCAGATGAGCTTTCAGGAGCTGAATACTGCTGAGTATCTTCTTCTGGTGGCCAGAAAGTGTCACACCAATTAGCTGGATGTCTCTGGAAGTGAGGAAAAGGGAGAAGATGCTTAAAAAGACATTGTGCCACAAAAGCATAAAAATGTGCTTCACATGTGAATTATTTAGAAAAATATGAAAGACACTTTATATTTGCAGTAATACAAGACAATTTGATGGAAATATTCATTTTCACAGCCGGTTTGTGAAAGATTACAATTTTTTTCCAGATGAATGCTAAATGAAGAAGGGTCTTTTAAGGATAGCACTACTAAAAACTAAAACTAAAATGAATCAAAAACTTTCCATGTGCTAATAAGGAATCACTGCCTTTTTCGAAACCCCATTAGGGGCATTATTGATACTATACTGATATAGTGCTATAGTATGACTGCTCATTTTAAATATGGTGTGGAAGGTGCAGTAGATTTATACAGGTGCATCTCACAAAATTAGAATATCATCAAAAAGTTAATGTGTTTCAGTAATTCAATTCAAAATTGAAACTCATATATTATACAGATTCATTACACACTCATTCTACACAGAGTGATATGTTTCAAGCATTTTTTTAATACACTGAGCAAAATTATAAAACACAACACTTTTGTGTTTGCCCCTATTTATTATGATCTGATTATTGTTCACAAATCTGTTTAAATCTGTGTTAGTGAGCACTTCTCCTTTGCCGAGATTATACATCCACCTCACAGGTGTGGCATATCAAGATGCTGATTAGACAGCATGATTATTGCACAGGTGTGCCTTAGGCTGGCCACAATAAAAGGCCACTCTAAAATGTGCAGTTTTATCACACAGCACAATGCCACAGATGTCGCAAGTTTTGAGGGAGCGTACAATTGGCATGCTGACTGTAGGAATGTCCACCAGAGCGGTTGCTATTGAATTGAATGTTCATTTCTCTACCATAAGCAGTCTCCAATGCGTTTCAGAGAATTTGGCAGTACATCCAACTGGCCTCACAACCGCAGACCACGTGTAACCACACCAGCCCAGGATCTCCATAACCAGCATCTTCACCTCCAAGATCGTCTGAGACCAGCCACCTGGACAGCTGCTGCAACAACCGGTTTGATTAACCAAATTTCTGCACAAACTGTCAGAAAGCATCTCAGGGAAGCTCATCTGCATGCTGGTCGTCCTCATCGGGGTCTCGATCTGACTGCAGTTCGTCGTCGTAACCAAATTGAGTGGACAAATGCTCAGATTCGATGGCGTCTGGCACTTTGGAGAGGTGTTCTCTTCACGGATGAATCTCGGTTTTCACTGTACAGGGCAGATGGCAGACAGCGTGTATGGCGTTGTGTGGGTGAGCGGTTTGCTGATGTCAACGTTGTGGATCGAGTGGCCCATGGTGGCGAGGGGTTATGGTATGGGCAGGCATATGCTATAGACAACGAACACAGGTGCATTTTATTGATGGCATTTTGAATGCACAGAGATACTGTGACAAGATCCTGAGACTCATTGTTCTGCCATTCATCCATGACCATCACCTCATGTTGCAAAATGATAATGCACGGCCCCATGGTGCAAGGATCTGTACACAATTCCTGGAAGCTGAAAACATCCCAGTTCTTGCATGGCCAGCACACTCACCAGATATGTCACCCATTGAGCATATTTGGGATGCTCTGGATCGGCTTATATGACAGCGTGTTCCAGTTCCTGCCAATATCCAGCAACTTCGCACAGCCATTGAAGAGGAATGGACCAACATTCCACAGGCCACAATCAACAACCTGATCAACTCTATGCCAAAGAGATGTGCTGCACTGCATGAGGAAAATGGTGGTCACACCAGATACTGACTGGTTTTCGGAGTCCCCCCACATACAGTAAAACTGCACATTTTAGAGTGGCCTTTTATTGTGGCCAGCCTAAGGCACACCTGTGCAATAATCATGCTGTCTAATCAGCATCTTGATATGTCACACCTGTGAGGCGAATGGGTTATCTCAGCAAAGGAGAAATGCTCACCAACACAGATTTAGTCAGATTTGTGAACAATATTTGAGAGAAATAGGCCTTTTGTGTACATAGAAAAAGTTGTAGATCTTTAGGTTCAGCTCATGATAAATAGGGGCAAATGCAAAAGTGTTGCGTTTATAACTTTGCTCAGTGTAATTTAAGGGGGTATGGTAGGGGGTGTGTCCTATGCCTACATACTTTTGCTAATAGGTGTCCCTCGTTCACATCTCAAAAAGTTGTAAGTATGGTGATAAATGACTGCCCACCCCTCCACCATGCCCACTAACCAGCTAAACCAAATGGGGATAGGATATTACATGTAGACTGATGGCATCTTCACCTCCCTGTTATTTTAAGAGACAGGCTGGAGGGGTGTGACACAGCCCGTGACTGGCAGAAATATACCCACACCATGTTATTGCCAAAAATAAAATATATTTTATTTCAAATATATATATATATATATATATATATATATATATATATATATATATATATATATATATATATATATATATATATATATATATATATTTGTATACACGGTTTATTGTTATCAATTATTTATTTTTACTCTGTACCCCAAAGGCTGTTTTATTTATTTATTTTTTTATTGTGACCAGCAGCAAAGGACTAGAAGCTCCCCCTGCTTATGTTTCCCTGCAGACAGGCTGGGAAAGAGCTATGTCATGTGACAGCTGTATATCAATTACGAAAAAGGGACTTAGAAGTTTTTTTGTTTTTTTTAAAATTAAATTACAGTGCCTTCATCCACATACAAAAATAGAAGGGACATTGTAAATTAAACAGTGTGTGCTTAGTATCACTTCAACAGTACCCCTCAATGGAAACACCTGGGAGGGGTGTACACATTTTGCTCATACAGTGTATATTATTTATACTTCATTGTTTCTGGCACCTAAATTATGTACTCACTCACACTATACTAACAAATTGTATTCATACACTTCATACATTCATATACAGTATAGTATATATTTATTTTTTAAATATTCAAATATTCAAGCATTTACATACAGCTGATCTATTCTGCAATGCTTTAACGGCATAGTCCACCTTGGGGGCTATATTGCATGTTACACCCATATTTAGCGTGTAACATAAAATATACAGTATCTCACAAAAGTGAGTACACCCCTTACATTTCTGTAAATATTTTATTATATCTTTTCATGTGACAACACTGAAGAAATGACACTTTGCTACAATGTAAAGTAGTGAGTGTACAGCTTGTATAACAGTGTAAAGTTGATGTCCCCTCAAAATAACTCAACACACAGCCATTAATGTCTAAACTGCTGGCAAGAAAAGTGAGTACACCCCTAAGTGAAAATCTCCAAATTTGGCCCAATTAGGCATTTTCCTTCCCCAGTGTCATGTGACTTGTTAGTGTTACAAGGTCTCAGGTGTGAATGGAGAGCAGGTGTGTTAAATTTGGTGTTATCGTTCTCACTCTCTCATACTGGTCACTGAAAGTTCAATATGGCACCTCATGGCAAAGGACTCTCTGAGGATCTGAAAAAAAGAATTGTTGCTCTACATAAAGATGGCCTAGGCTATAAGAAGATTGCCAAGACCCTGACAAAGAGCTGCAGCACAGTGGCCAAGACCATTCAGCGGTTTAACAGGACAGGTTCCACTCAGAACAGGCCTTGCCATTGTCAACCAAGGAACTTGAGTGCACATGCTCAGCGTCATATCCAGAGGTTGTCTTTGGGAAACTAGATATATGAGTGCTGTCAGCATTGCTGCAGAGGTTGAAAGGGGGGGGGGGGGCAGCCTGTCAGTGCTCAGACCATATGCCGCACACTGCATCAAATTGGTCTGCATGGCTGTCATCCCAGAAGGAAGTCTCTTCTAAAGATGATGCACAAGAAAACCCGCAAACAGTTTGCTGAAGACAAGCAGACTAAGGACATGGATGACCAGGTGAGCAGTCTGTCTTGTCTACAGTCAAACATGGTGGTGGGAGTGTCATGGTCTGGGGCTGCATGTGTGCTGCTGGCACTGGGGAGCTACGGTTCATTGAGGGAACCATGAATGCCAACATGTACTGTGACATACTGAAGCAGAGCATGATCCCCCTCCCTTTTGAGACTGGGCCTCAGGGCAGTATTCCAACATAACAACCCCAAACACACCTCCAAGACGACCAGTGCCTTGCTAAAGAATCTGAGGGTAAAGGTGATGGACTGGCCAAGCATGTCTCCAGACCTAAACCCTATTGAGCATCTGTGGGGCATCCTCAAACAGAAGGTGGAGGAGCGCAAGGTCTCTAACATCCACCAGCTCCATGATGTCATCGCGGAGGAGTGGAAGGACTCCAGTGGCAACCTGTGAAGCTCTGGTGAACTCCATGCCCAAGAGGGTTAAGGCAGTGCTAGAAAATAATGGTGGCCACACAAAATATTGTCACTTTGGGCCCAATTTGATCATTTTTGCTTAGAGGTGTACTCACTTTTGTTGCCAGCCATTTAGACATTAATAGCTGTGTGTTGAGTTGGGGCAGCAAATTTACGTTGTTATACAAGCTGTACACTCACTACTGAAGTGTCATTTCTTCAGTGTTGTCACATGAAAATATCTAATAAAATACTTACAAAAATGTGAGGGGTGTACTCACTTTTGTAAGATACTGAAGTTGCTCCCCCCCCCCCAACTTACCTAACCTCTTGACACCGGTCGCACGCATAAATGCCCACCTCCCCCTTACTAGAACTCTTAAAGGGCTGGGAAAAGGGGTTAAGTTACGGGGTGCGGTTATCATTTGAATTTTGCATAGTTGTGTGTGGCTCTGCATTATCCATTCACAGGGTTCCATGTCATCCATCCATATATGTATTCACAGGGGTCTATAGATGGGAACACTACTACTACAACTACTCCCATCTGAAACCGCTGCAGAGGGGCTCACAGATCAAGCTGGCCTCATGTGCAGTGACTTCACCACATTTGTAGTCCAATTTTTTCTTGCTCTAGTCCACTAGCAGAAGGCCCATACCTCTGTACAGATCTAGGGCTAGGATGTAAACACAGAAGCACCCACGGCACACTGATCACATTGCAGTGTTCTGCAGGCTTCAATACAAAAAATGTAAAAAGTTTACTTTATTGTATTAATGTGGGTGCATTTATTAACCTCTCCCAGCACACTGTCATTGACAGCTTTCATTTAACGTTTATGATCAGGTGTCCTTCAGAAGGGCATCCAATCCTATGACAACCAAAGGTTGCTTTTCAAATCTTGCAAGGCTATTTAAAAGCACCTGCTCTTAATAAGTAAATATGGGGATTTAGTCACGCCATGTGGCCTTACTGTGCTTAAAGAGGAAGTAAACCCTGATGGGCTAACTTCCTCTTTGTTTCCCTGCAAAGGTAAAGCATAATGGGCTACTATGCATCGCATAGTAGCCCATTATGTGTCACTTACCTGACACAGGAGCCTGCGATGTCACCGCTGTCCCCTCTGGTACGGCGCATCCATCTTATTCCGGGTATCGTGGCTCCGGCGCTGTGATTGGCCGGCGCCGCGATGACATCACTCCCGCGCATGCGCACAGGAGCCGCCACTAACGGCATATCGCCGTTAGCAGCTGCGCGCTCAGTGCGCCGCTGTCTATGGCGCATGCGCCATAGACAGCGGTGCCTGTCTTTTAGCAAATATCTCCTAAACCATGTAAGTTTAGGAGATATTTCTTGGACCTACAGGTAAGCCTTAATCTAGCCTTACCTGTAGGTCAAAGTGGTCTGTAAAGGTTTACAACCACTTTAAGCCCACCACTGCGTTAAAGTACCCCATTTTCAGTGGATCCTACACTATTCATAGAATAAAAGATAAATCCCACTTCTCAAAACCATGGGGCATACTCACTTCTTACATTGGAGAAGTGTGCTAGTTACAGATTCCTCTGCTTAAACTGCACTATACAGGGACATATTCCTACTTACTGGTGGACATTACTAAAGTAGTACTGGTGTGGGAGAGTGGGGTGCTCCGCCCAGAGAGCCTGGTCAGGACTCAATATGTAAAAAACAAACAAAAGATTGGGGGGCACACCCTAAACATACATTTCTAAGGTTGGTGCTGCTATAAAGACCAATATACAACTTGAACCCTAATAGCACACACATACACACACAAAAAAGTTTGCTTTTCAAAGCTTGCAAGGCTACTTAAAAACACCTAGGGATGGTTTATATGGTTCAAATTGTATATTGGATGTGTTTTAGAACAGAAAGTAAAAAAAGTAGAAAGTGTTTTCTTTTCCCCCCAAATTGTCGGTTGTTCTTTGTTTCTAGTGCAAAAAATAAAAGAACGCAGAGGGGATCAAATACCACCAAAAGAAAGCTCTATTTGTGGGAAAAAAGGACATAAAATTTTATTTAAGTGTCAGTTAAAGTAAGGCAGTGCCATATCGCAAAAAATGGCCTGGTCAGGAATGGGGGTAAACCTTCCGGAGGTGAAGTGGTTGAAGAGTACACAGATCAGTTCATACCCCTCCCTTGTTTTTTCATGGGGGGTTTTCCTCAAATCATACTCATATTATGTGCAACAATTATTCCAACAGATAACACATGCACGCCCGTGGAATATGGCGCAAACTGATGTTTTTTAAACCCGCAGACATAAGCAGCTGCAAAACAGAATGATCAATTTTTCTTACTCAGCTGTCAGACGAGAAATGACATCTAGGCTTGTGTATCCGGCTTTATCGAAGTTCTCCTTGTATCTTTCCATCTTGATGGCCTCCAGCCACTCATGGGGTGAGGAGAGGGAGGGGAGATCTGGAGGACAGTTGCTCAGAAGCGGCTGAGAGGGTCTGATGGAGAAGAGAACGTTAAACATGGCAGCTTTCCGCACTAGTAATAATCAGTCAGCCGTGCTCTAGTTTTCACAGCTCTTAACTTACGTTAAATAGGCTTTTAGGTTAAATAATTTACAGCAGAGTTGGAAGAACCCACTAAATAAAACAAAATCTTACCATTCTGGCTTTTAGCTCGAAACAATTGCGTGTTTGTGTTTACTCAAAGAGATTAATTGACTTCTGAAAATCTATTCTGATGACAATTTTCCTCGTTTGGCCTCCATGTTTCCAATCACATGAATATCTGCAATGCTCTGTACTGCGGGACTTGGGGTTAAATGGCCACAGCAGCCTTTTATTTAACCACAAAACATTTCACAATAAGAAAAAAATTCACAATAATCAAATAAAAAACAGACCAATACATAACACAACTGTTGGTTACAAGACATTGGTGTCTGCAAGCCAAGAACGCTTCAGTAAAATCCACCCTTGTCCTCGGCCACAACCTACTAGCTTAAGGTCAACTCCAGAATTGACTATTTCTGCCTTCCCAATGGACCAACTGGCACCAACAGGGAGCACCTTACCATCAGATGGACCCCTGATTTGTAACCATCTCACCATTTCAAAGACCCCCAAACCCGCCAAAAAATAAAATCAAGGAAGGCCTGGGTATTACAACTTTCTTTCCTTGACAACCTTTCAAAATGAACTTTAAGCAGATCCTACCCCTGCAGCTCCTCCATCCTACCTGACCCTCAGCCTCCAATCTGGTAAGGCCTTTTGCTTCTACATGAATTTAACTATTTCCTGCAGAATATCCCTCACCCCGGTCATGTAACTCCTCCATTAATCTTTTCCTGTGTTTCGGAAGTAAGCTTTCAGAGAAAAGGAGAAAATTGAAGCTATATCTAAACATACTGTAGATCTTTTGATTTATAGGGATTTTTTTTTTTTTTGGGCAGGGGTGGTATGTTATGCTTCACTGATGCACTTGGCCAACAACAACATCAAAGAACAAGACCTGGGTTTAGGGAAAGAAGACTAAATGGACGATCTAGTACAGCCTTTATCAACTAGGGTTCCTCCAGAGGTTGCTAGGGGTTTCCTTGAGAAATTAGCAATTTCTGCCCCTCAGATTAGTACCCACTGACGCCAATGATATTTTTTATTTGAAGGTCATATTTTTTTTTATTTTGCAGGAGTGGTGTGTTAGCTTCTCTATTGCACTTGGCCAGCAACAACAGTCAAGAACATAACATGGGTATAGGAATAAAAGGCACAAATTGAACCATGTAGTGAGTCTTTCTCAAACAGGGTTCAGTGGAGCTCTAGGGTTCCTCCAGAGTTTTCTGGGGTTTCCTTCAGTAATGAGTAATTACTGCCTCCCAGATTAGTAATGTGATGGGAGGGGGGTATGTTATGGGGGGGGGGGGGGGTGTGACAGGAAGTTCTGTGATGTAAAAGGGGATGCGATGTGAAGGGGGGGGGGTCTAGGAAGGATGTAAAGGAGAGTATGTGATGTGAAGAAGGCACTGAGGACTCATATACACTTGTGTAGAGATCTACACTCACCGGCCACTTTATTAGGTACACCTGTTCACTTGCTTGGTAACACAAATTTCTAGTCAGCCAATCCTATGGCAGCAACTTAATGCATTTAGGCATCTAGACATGGTGAGGAAGACTTGCTGAAGCTCAAACTGAGTATCAGAACGGGGAAGAAAGAATATTTACGTGACTTTAAACATGGCATTATTGTTGTTGGTGCCAGACGGGCTGTTCTGAGTATTGTGCTGATCTCCGGGGATTTTCAACCATCTCTCGGGTTTACAGAGAATGGTCCGAAAAAGAGAAAATATCCAGTGAGCAGCAGTTGTGTGGAGGAAAATGCCTGGTTGATGTCAGAGGTCAGAAGAGAATGGGTTTGAGATGATAGAAAGGCAACAGTAACTCAAATAACCACTTGTTACAACCAAAGTATGCAATATATCATCTCTGAAGCATAACACAACAAACCTTGAAGCAGATGGGCTACAGCGGCAGAAGACCACACCTGGTGCGAGTCCTGTCAGCTAAGAACAGGAAACTGAGGTTACAATTCGCACAGGATCACCAAAATTGGACAACAGAAGATTGGAAAAACGTTGCCTGGTCTGATGAGTCTCGATTTCAGCTGCGACATTCAGATGGTAGGCTCAGAATTTGGCTTAAACAACATGAAAACATGGACCCATTCTGCCTTGTATCAACGGTTCAGGCTGGTGGTGGGGGTGTAATGGTGTGGGGGATATTTTCTTGGCACACTTTGGGCTCCTTAGTACCAATTGAGCATTGTTTAAACACCACGGCCTACCTGAGTATTGTTGCTGACCATGTCCATCCCTTTATGACTACAGTGTACCCATCTTCTGATGGCTCCTTCCAGCAGGATAATGCACCATGTCACAAAGCTCCAATCATCTCACCACTGGTTTCTTGAACATGACAATGAGGTCACTGTACTCCAATGGCCTCCACAGTCACCAGATCTCAATCCAATAGAGCATCTTTGGGATGTGGTGGAACAGGAGATTCGCACCATGGATGTGCAGCCGACAAATCTGCAGCAACCGCGTGATGCTAGTATGTCACTATGGACCACAATCTCTGAGGAATGTTTCCAACACCTTGTTGAATCTATGCCACGAAGAATGAAGACAGTTCTGAAAATAAAAGGGGGTCCAACCCGGTATTAGCAAGGTGTCCCTAATAAAGTGGCCGGTGAGTATATGTTTTTCTGCTCTAGAAGCTTGCAGGTCTCCTCTATGTGCCCTGTTCCTGGGTTCTGAATTGTGTGAAATGCATACTGTGCTCATTTTTCTGGAGCTCACTTGAAGGCTCTGTATAATCTGTTTCTATACACCGAACCGAGCTGTGGTGCATAAAACTGAATGATGTGTACGGGAGGTCGTGATGTGAAGAACCTGAGTCATAGCACAAGCATGAAACTCGGACCTCTGCTGGGAGAACATTTTAGTGACTGGACCTCCATGAATTTTAATTCAGTACTCTTGCTCTATACAAACATTTGTAGATAAGCTGATCATCCAGGTGAAGTTTGACCTCAAGGAAATGTCTCCATTTGAGCAGGGAAATGTGTTTTAAAAAATAAAGACTAAATAATTGTAGCCATGCCATGATGTTCTGCCAATAGAACATACCATAGAAGAAAACTTGCATTTGGACTTTACTTGCATCATATGTCATTTCAACATACGTCATAATTCACCTGCTATTTGATACTCCTACGGTTCTTAAACAATTGGGGTTTCTAATCATCCGATCCAAAGAGCTGACAATCTGTTCGAAACGCAGCCTCTGAGAACGGTCCCGCTGCCAGCAGTCTAACATTAGGAGGTGGAGGGCGCTGGGGCAGTCAGGGGGTGGAGGAAGACGGTATTCCTGCTCAATGGCATCCAGCACCTGAGGAGAGTAGAGAGAATTAAATTACATGAAGACCCAACCACTAAAACCTCAGATAAACTTTAACATTTTAATGATGAGTGGATCTTGCTCAAAGTATGCAATTTTCTGTAATGTTCCGAAAGGGTGTAATTTTAAATCTTTTGTAATAAGGCTTGCATGTTTACTCATTAAATGCTAAATATTCAGATTCTTGGACAAGATCAGTAATGACTGGTTCACATTCAACAGACTGCTTGTACTGAGCAGTCCACTAAGACCTGGTGTGGCCATCACCTCTAAAGCCTTTACTATACAAACAAGATCAGTCTTTCTCAATCGGGGTTCCTTCAGAGATTAGAGGTGCTAGGAGTTCCTTGAGTAATGACTTATGCACCTCTCAATTGATGGTGCCTGCTTTCTGTGGTTCCAGGGCTGGTGCCACTCAGCAGACACAGCAACATGGGACTGGTGGAGCCTCTGCTCTCGACACTTAAGCCATCTGTAAGGAGGGGGTGGCATTCCTCTCATTGACTCCAACATACGGAGCATTCCTCCCATACCCAAAGTGTAAGGGGCATTCTCCTCACTGGCCCCCAATGTTGGGGGGAGGTATTTTCATTGACCACCAATGTAAGGGGCATTCTTCCCGCTGACCCCCCAATGAAGGGGTAGTTCTTCCAACTGACCCCCAATGTAAGTGGCATTCTTCCTACTGACCCCCAATGTAAGGGGCATTCTTCCCACTGATCCCCCAATGAACGGGTAGTTCTTCCAACTGACCCCCAATGTAAGTGGCATTCTTCCTACTGACCCCCAATGTAGGGGGCATTCTTCCCACTGACCCCCAATGGAGGGGGCATTCTTCCCACTGATCCCCAATGGAGGGGGCATTCTTCCCACTGACCCCCAATGGAGGAGGCATTCTTCCCACTGACCCCCAATGGAGGGGGCATTCTTCCCACTGATCTCCAATGTCATGGGCATTCTTCCCACTGATCTCCAATGTCATGGGCATTCTTCCCACTGATCTCTAATGTCATGGGCATTCTTCCCACTGACCAGCAAAGTAAGGAGCCTTCTTCCCTTTGACCCCAAATTTAAGGAGCATTATTACCACTGGCCCCCAATGTAAGCATCATTCTTCTCACTGACCACCTATACAAGCAGCAATCCTTCTATTGATTTTCAATGTAAGGAGCATTATTCCTACTGACCACCAAGGTAAGTGGCATTGTTCTCACTGACCCCCCCAAATATAAGGGGCATTCTTCCCCGACTACACTGTACCCAGGCACATCTCCATCTGACCACCGAAGTAAGTCAAAACAACCTCCCACTGATTGTCAGTCTTCTTGCACTGAACACAAATTTGTGGATCGCATTTGCCAATGACCACCATAAACGGAGTTGTAGATATAATTTTCAGCAGTGGTTCTCTGAGGCCTGAAAAATATGGAAATAGTTCCTCCAGGGATAAAAGGTTAAAAAAGACTGACATATAGGATTTGTCCTGTGTATACAACATCCTCTGCAAACAGTAATTTAGTGGGATATAATTGATCCACTAATGTAAGTGGCATTGAGGTGGGTGATGTAACAGAAAACTCTTAACCAATCAGTGCTCAGTCACCTCCTGGTTGCTCATGTCCCAGTATGGCCTTTCTCCATAGGATGTCACTTCCCACATGACAATCCCGTAGCTCCATACATCACTAGAGCTGGAGAATTTCCTTTGCTGATGAGCTTCAGGCGCCATCCAACGCAATGACTGTCTGCCAACCTGAAACAAAGTAGCAGATGACTTCCATTACCAGGACAGAGAACTCAACCTCCAATCATTGTTCAAAGAAATGGTTAGATTTGATATAATAAAATTATACGAACACAAAGGAAATGGGATGAATCTCTCCTATGGGGACACAGCAATAGATGATTAGTAGAGTGTGGACAGTTTAGAACCTCTGACAGGTGTTTAACCACTTAGTGACTGCCCAGATATGCTGCGGCAGGGCGGCCGCTCTGTACCAGATAACGTACCTGGTACGTGAGCTGACTCTTCCGGGTCTGGGGCGCGTGCGTGCGCCACTGGAGACCCACTCCCACTGTGATTGGACCTGCCAGAACCCACTGATCGTTCAGGAGAAAGAAAGAACGGCGGTCTGCCTATGTAAACAAGGCAGATTGCCATTCTGTTAGAGGGGAATGTGCTGTTCCTGCGTTCCTGTTTACATTCCCCCAGTCAAAGCACCTCCCCACACAGTTAGTAATCACCCCCAGAGAACACAGTTAATCCTTTGGTCGCCCCTGACGTTAAACCCTTCCCTGCCAGTGTCATTAGTACAGTGGTAGTGCATTTTTTTTAGCACTGATCACTGTATTAGTGTCACTGGTCCCCACAAAGGGTGTTAGGTGTCCGATTTGTTCGCCGCAATATTGCAGTCCCGCTATAAGTCACTGATTGCCGCCATTACTAGTAAAAAAATAATAAAAAATAAATAAAAATTTACCATAGTTTGTAGACGCTATAACTTTTGCGCAACCAATCAATATACACTTATTGGGATTTTTATTACCAAAAATATGTAGCAGAATACATATTAACCAAAATTGATGAAGAAATTGGAAATTTTTTTATTGGCAATGTTTTATAGCAGAAAGTAAAATATATTGTTTTTTATTTCAACATTTTCGGTCTTTTTTTGTATATAGCGCAACAAATAAAAACCGCAGAGGTGATCAAATACCACCAAAAGAAAGCGCTATTTGTGGGGAAAAAAAGGACATGCATTTTATTTGGGTACAGCATTGCATGACCACACATTTGGGAAGGACAAGGACAAGGGAGGGACAATCCCACCAGTGAGGACACAGACATCCATCAAAACCTGACAAAGTAAGTAGCTTACCACTTCTCCAGGTCCACGTAAGCCGGACACTTTACACACCAGCTGGCCGTTCACCAAGATGCTGCGAGCAGCCAGATTCCTGTGAACGTAACTTCTCTCTGAAAGGTAACGCATACCGGACGCCACTCCGCGCAGCATAGAGACCATCTGCAGGGCCGACAGACCACCTTCACATTGCTAGGAGAGAAGAGAGGATGGATGTCACAGAAATGTACTACAGGGGGTCCCCTAGTTACAAACGACTCCTACTTACAAACGGAGGGAGACAACAGGAAGTGAGAGGAAATCTACCCCTAGGAAGGGAAATTCTCTCCTGTAAGAGCTATTGTGGGGAAAAGGTCCCTCCACTGATGCTTTATCACCAAGGCTTGTTTCCACAACAACCCAACATTTTCAAAATACAATTGTCATTGGGACAGAAAGTGAGGTGAAATCTTCTGAACAGGGGCACATATAGCAAAACAAATGTTACAGGGGTGATAACCCTTCCCTATGCTATCCAAAAAGCTTAAAAATAGTTTTTTCGGCTGGAGCTACACTTAAAAAATGTACCTGTTCCGACTTACAAACAGATTCAACTTAAGAACAAACCTACAGTCCCTGTCTTGTTTGTAACCAGGGGACCCCCTGTATAATGTTCCAAATCTCTCTCTCTATCTGACTATCTCTCTCTCACTATCTGTGTATGTTTATATAATTGATCTATCTATCTATCTATCTATCTATCTATCTATCTATCTATCTATCTATCTATCTATCTATCTATCTATCTATCTATCTATCTATCTATCTATCTATCTATCTATCTATCTATCTATCTATCTATCTATCTTTCTCTTTCTCTCTCCTCTCTCTATCTTTCTCTATCTTCCCATCTCTGTTTTTCTGTCTATATTTATCTCTCTCTCTTCTAATCCATCTAGGGCTAGTATGGTCTATTTAATGTTCTCTGGGTTGGAAAAAAAAACTGTGTTAGACCCCTTTCACACTGAGGCAGTTTTCAGGCATTTTAGTGCTAGAAAAAGGTCCTGTAAAGCGCCTGAAAACTGCTTCCCATTCATTGCAATCGGTGCTTTCACACCCGGGAGGTGCGCTTGCAGGTCGTTCGGAAAAGTCCTGCAAGCAGCATCTTTGGGGCAGTTTGGGAGCGTTGTATACAGCGTTCCCAAAACGCCCCTGCCCATTGCAATGAATAGGCAGCTCTTCCAAAGTGCCTGAGAAGCGATTCGGAAGCGCCCTTTTTGGGGTTAAAAGTGCCCTGCTAGCGGCCGAAAAGCAGCGCAAAAGTGCTGCTTCAACAGCAGTAAAGCGCCGCTAAAACGAGCGACGCTTTACTGCTAACGCCCGGCGTTTTCAGTGCGAAAGCATCCTTAGGCATATAGACATTTGGTCACATGATCTTCGCTGAATAGGATGATCAGCAATCTGACATAACATCTTCCCTTTCAGCAGAATACATGTGATCAGATCAACAGCAATTGTGGGGTACAAGTACTATTCCACTGCACACATGGATAATCTCTTGAAGCCTTGCGGCCCTCTAGGATTGGGGATGGCCTATGGTCACTGAAAAAACAAACAAATAAAAAGAGAGAGCACAGGTCTAGTGCATTATCCCACAAATTGAATAAAAAAATATGAGGAAAAGAAAACTACTCACAAACATGGCGCTCATCAAGCCACACATCCGTGGCGAAGTGTTCCCAGACTGAGCAGTCACAGGAAAGCCTTCGAAACGCGTTAGCCTGCAGAGATCCCGGTGAGATCTCCCCTATGCTTTGGTCTGGGAACACTTAGCCACGGATGTGTGGATTGATGAGCACTTTTAACTCATATGTTTGTGAGTAGTTTTCTTTTTAATCATATTTTTTATTAAGTTTGTGGGATAATGCACATTTTTACATGTGATCAGATGTCTGGACATTTGGTCACCCAACCAGTCACTAAGGCAGATGTTTCTCCAGCCGAGGTAAGTATTTTAGGGTTTCTGTTACCCTGTATGTGTTTATAGAGCTGGGTAGGTAGGAGAGTGAAGGTTGTATTTTAATAAGAGGTTTCCTATGCAGGCACAGCAGAGACCTCCTCCTGCACACTTACTCGAAGATATGCATCCAGTGCCCCATTCTCCATGTATTCTGTAAGGATCATTATGGGGCGACTGCGGGTCACAGCCCCTTCAAGGCGCACGACATTGGGGTGATCAAACTGTCCCATGATGCTTGCTTCACTGAGAAACTCTGCGCGTTCCTTGTCTCCACTCCCTGAGCGCAGTGTGCGGATACACACGGCTATCTCTCGTTTTCCGGGTAGACAAAGGCGGCCACGGCACACATCACCGTACTCTCCTGGAGGAGAAAGTAAAAAAATAAAAAATATATAATAAAGTTGACGTTTTCTGCAGCATTTTCCTTTTACACTGTCACATAGCACTTCTCCGCAATCAAACCCAACATCCATGGTTGACATTAAAGCATATGAAAGAACCAATTTCTGGCTCTAGGGATGAAGTTCTACTACATACTGTATATTGTGGGGCATTGGCAGGCAGGATTGTTAATGGTGTATATGTGTCACCTAGGTTTCCCACATACATATAGGGATCTGTTTAAAAATGATTTGTTGGATGAATGTCACACATATGTGTGCAGGCTGGGCAAATTTTCCCCGTATTTTCTATAATAGATGACTTTTTTATGATCATCAGCACCATCTAGTGGCCAAATAACTGTATATTTTCTCATTGAGGTATTGCAGAGAACTATATCACCTTTTGGCAACTAAATGCAGCTGACGACCAGAGGAAATATATTACAGAAAATACCAGAAAAATTTGATATATTTTCTCATTGAGGTGTTTCAGAAAACTATACACCATTTTGGCCACTAGATGGAGCTGACAATCAGTGGAATTTTTCTATTACAGAGAATAAGGGGGGGGGGGGGATTGTCCAGCGGCCCGCTGGAGAAGATAGTACATTTTGCTAGCGGCTACAGCAACCACTAGTGATAACCGCAACTGAATCCGGCAGGCTGGTTGTACCCAAGGTGATCCCAAGTTCCTGCCGGCCGAGATTCAAACCGTCTATGGCTGGCCTAACAATGGTCCAACAAACAGACTAGATCAGAATCACATAAGTACAGTACTTTGAAAAGTATTCATACCCCTTGAAATTTTCCACATTTTGTCATGTTACAACCAAAAATGTAACTGTATTTTATTGGGATTTTATGTGATATACCAACACAAAGTGGCACATAATTGTGAAGTGGAAGGAAAATGATAAATGGTTTTCAAATGTCTTTACAAATAAAAAAGTGTGGCGTGCATTTGTATTCAGCCCCCTTTACTCTGATACCCCTAACTAAAATCTAGTGGAACCAATTGCCTTCAGAAGTCACCTGATTAGTAAATAGAGTCCACCTGTGTGTAATTTAATCTCAGTATAAATACAGCTGTTCTGCAAAGCCCTCTGAGGTTTGTTAGAGAACCTTAGTGAACAAACAGCATCCTGAAGGCCAAAGAACACACCAGACAGGTCAGGGATAAAGTTGTGGAGAAGTTTAAAGCAGGTTTAGGTTATAAAAAAATATCCCAAGCTTTGAACATCGCACGGAGCACTGTTCAATCCATCATCCGAAAATGGAAAGAGTATGGCACAACTGCAAACCTACCAAGACATGGCCGTCCACCTAAACTGACAGGCCAGGCAAGGAGAGCATTAATCAGGGAAGCAGCCAAGAGGACCATGGTAACTCTGGAGGAGCTGCAGAGATCCACAGCTCAGGTGGGTGAATCTGTCCACAGGACAACTATTAGTCCTGCCCTCCACAAATCTGGACTTTATGGAAGAGTGGCAAGAAGAAAGCCATTGTTGAAAGAAAGCCATAAGAAGTCCTGTTTGCCGTTTGCTAAAAGCTATGTGGGGGACACAGCAAACATGTGGAAGAAGGTGCTCTGGTGAGATGAGACCAAAATTGAACTTTTTGGCCTAAAAGCAAAATGCTATGTGTGGCGCAAAACTAACACTGCACATCACCCTGGACACACCATCCACACTGTGAAACATGGTGGTGGCAGCAATGCTTTTCTTCAGTAGGGACAGGGAAGCTGGTCAGAGTTGATGGAAAGATGGATGGAGCCAAATACAGAGCAATCTCAGAAGAAAACCTGTTAGAGTCTGCAAAAGACTTGAGACTGGGGCGGAGGTTCACCTTCCAGCAGGACAATGACCTAAACATAGAGCCAGAGCTACAATGGAATGGTTTAGATCAAAGAATATTCATGTGTTAAATCCAATTGAGAATTTGTGGAAAGACTTGAAAATAGCTGTTCACAGACGCTCTCCATCCAATCTGACAGAGCTTGAGATATTTTGCAAAGAAGAATGGGCAAAAATGTCACTCTCTAGATGTGCAAAGCTGGTAGAGATATCCCCAAAAAGACTTGCAGCTGTAATTGCAGTGAAAGGTGGTTCTGCAAAGTATTGATTCAGGGTACAAATGCACACCACACTTTTCATATATTAATTTGTAAAAAAAATATTGAAAACCAATTATCATTTTCCTTCCACTTCACAATTACTGTATGTGCCACTTTGTGTTGGTCTATCACATAAAATCCCAATAAAATACATTTACATTTTTGGATGTAACATGGCAAAATGTGGAAAATTGCAAGGGCTGTGAATATCTTCTCATCTTCTCACTGTACAGTACTCTCTCATAGGCAGTAGATAGTGATCATCTATCATGGCGTTCCCCCAACAATGGGATCAGATCTGGCCTCAGTTGTGGATGGTGAATCAAGCCAAATATCCAACACCCTATGAAATTTTTTCGGGCACCCCTTGTTATTTCAGAATACAGTATTAATTAGTTCTGTTATGGGCCCTGCAGCCCTAAACCTTTAATGAGCTTTAGGTGGGATAAAGCCTCCATTCCTAGGTCCGCATCTTACCTGGTGGCCAGACCCCATTAATATTCTTAGCTGTCCATAGACCTTAAAATATGTAAGATGGCTGATTCTCAGGGCTCCCTTTCCTGATGTTAGGTGAAAAGGCTAAGTATCCAATAGGGGGTACCAAATTTATCCGGAACTGACCTGACAATAGTTAGTGGCTTGGACAAGCAGATGTGCTGTTTATTGTATGCTATGGACCTGCTGCCAATTGGGAATTTATGATTCAATATTTAATAGACATGTGCAATTCGTTTAGTTCTGAATTCGTTTTTTAACGAATTTTCACAAATTCAGTAATTCTGAAATTTCCGAATTTTTCAATTTCCGATATTTCCGAATTACGAATTTCCGGAAATTCTAAATTTCAGGAATATCGAAAATTTCAGAAATTGGAACATTTCGGAAATTCGAAAATTCGAATTCAGAAGTTTGGAAATTCGGAAGTTCGGAGATTCTAAATTTCGGAAATTTGGAAATTCAAAAATTCTAAATTAGGAAATTTGAATATACGACATTTCATAAATTTTAAAATTCTAAAATTTAGAAATTTGAAAATCCAAGAATAAAGAATGAAAATCTGAAAATTCAAAAGAATGAAAATCTGAAAATTCAAAAACTCGAAAATCTGAAATAACTAACCAATAATAAATATTAAATTATAGGCATTGGAATTTCCTTTCAAATATGGCTGTTAGTGAACGTAACAAGTACGAACTTATTTGAAGTTATGAATTATCTGAAATAATGAATGCCGTATCTAAACTAATAGAACTTAATGATCTAATAATATTAAATAACAATAATAAAACCTTTTTTTATTATTATTTATTATTAATTTGTTCCATTCCATTTGTTTAGATGCGGCATTCATTATTTCTGATAATTCGTAACTTCAGATAAATTTGTATTCGTTACATTCACAAACAGCCAAATTTGAAAGGAAATTCCAATACCAATAATTTAATAGTTAGTTATTATTTCGAGTTTTAGTAATTTTCTTTCTTTTTTTCAGATTTTTGATTTTTCGGATTTTCGAATTTTTGAATTATGAAAATCTGAAAATTCGGAAATTCAGAATTCGAAAATTCGGAAAATTCAAAATTCGGAAATTTGAAAATGAGGAAATTCGGAAATTCAAAAATTCGAAATTCAAAAATTCGAAATTCAAAAATTCGAAATTCAAAAATTCGAAATTCCGAAATCCAAAAATTCGAAATTTGGAAATTTGAAAATCCGAATTTTCGGTTTTCCAAATTTTTGAATTGAAACAAAAATGAACAAATTTTTTGTCAGTGCACATGCCTAATATTTAATACACAATACTAATGATTGCATACAGTATATATATATATGTGGATTTTGAGGGGTTAAAACCAAAATTTACTTAAAGTGGTTCTAAAGACTGAAGGTTTTTCTGTGTACAGCAGACCCCTAATACCTACCTGAGCTCCCTCTCAGTCCAGCGATGTCCATGAGTGCCTCAGCTCCCTGGGGACTCTCCCTGCTTATTGGTTGAGACAGCAGCGGGAGCCATTGAAGGAGAGAGAGAGGAGGCGGGGCCAAGCCACGACTTCATGTCTGAATGGACACGCAGAGCAGCGGCTCAGGAGCATGCCTGCTTGGGTGCCCCCATTGCAAGCTGCCTGCTGTGGGGGCACTTGACATAGGGGAGGGGCCAGGAGCGCCAGCGGGGGACCCAAGAAAAGGAGGATCGGAGCTGCTCTGTGCAAAATCACGGCACAGAGCAGGCAAATATAACATGTTTGTTATTTTATTTTCATTTTGCCCTTACTATCACTTTAACTCTATGGGTGGACAGGCGATTGAAAGGTCCTCCTCTTCCATTCATAAATCCTGTCTCATTCATAGAAGCTGTAGCACTGGCTTCTATGAAGAGAGGAGCTGGGCAGAAAGGCCGGTATAGTCAGTGGCGTTGTTAGGTGGGTGCGGGCCGCACCCGGGTGACACCCGCCAGAGGGGTGACACCCGTAGGTAGCGGCACGCACCGCTAACACTGCCCGCTGCCCTGATCTGCTCCACCGGACTTGCGCTGTGTCCCTCAGCACAGCGGACTGAAGCCGCCTCCCCCTCATCTCTCTTTACATCCACACAAGAGGAGGAGGAGCCCGAGGGACACACACGGCTGTGTGTATCATCCGCGCTGTTCTGAGGTCTGTAAGCTTTATGTATACAGTATGTGGGTGGACATGTGCAGGGGATGTCCATACTAATGGGGGGCTCTGCACTGAGGGGGATTCTATACTAATGAGGGACTCTGCACTGAGGAGGATTCTATACTAATGGGGGCTCTGCACTGAGGGGGTGTCTATACTAATGGGGGGCTCTGCATTGAGGAGGATTCTATACTAATGGGGGCTCTGCACTAAGGGGGTGTCTATACTAATGGGGGCTCTGCACTGAGGGGGTGTCTATACTAATGGGGGGCTCTGTACTGATGGGGATTCTATACTAATGGGGGGCTCTGCACTGAGGGGGATTCTATACTAATGGGGGCTCTGCACTGAGGGGGTGTCTATACTAATGGGGGGCTCTGCACTGAGGAAATTCTATACTAAAGGGGGGCTCTGCACTGAGGGGGGTGTCTATACTAATGGGGGGCTCTGCACTGAGGGAGGATTCTATACTAATGGGGGCTCTGCACTGAGGGGGATTCTATACTAATGGGGGCTCTGCACTGAAGGGGGATTCTATACTAATGGGGGGCCTGCACTGATGGGGATTCTATACTAATGGGGGGCTCTGCACTGAGGGGGATTCTATACTAATGGGGGGCTCTGCACTGAGGGGGGATTCTATACTAATGGGGGGCTCTGCACTGAGGGGGATTCTATACTAATGGGGGCTCTGCACTGAGGGGGGATTCTATACTAATGGGGGGGGGTTCTGCACTGAGGGGGAATTCTATACTAATGGGGGGTCTGCACTGAGGGGGGTTCTATACTAATGGGGAGATTTTATACTGAGGGGGAGTCTGCACTGAGGGGGGATTCTATACTGATGGGGGTCAGCACTGGGGGCGTGTATGTACTGATGGGGCGGTCTGTACTGAGGTGGGAGGTTGATACTGATGGAGGGGGGTCTGCAGACTCTGCACTGAGGGAGGGTTTCTGTACTGATGGGGGGTCTGTACTGAGGGAGGGGGTCAGTACTTAGTGGGGAGTCTATACTGAGGAAAGGGGGTCTGCACTGAGCGGGGGTCTGTACTGATGGAGGGGGTCTGTACTGAGGGAGGGGAGTCTGTACTTAATGGGGGGTCTATATTGATGGAAGGGGGTCTGTACTGAGGGAGGGGGCTATATTGATGGAGTGGGGTCTGTAGTTAGTGGAGGGGGGGTCTGTACTGAGGTAGTTGGTGGAGGGGGGTGACACCAATTTTTTTGGCACCGGGTGACACCAACCCTAGTGACGTCACTGGGTATAGTCAGGCACTCTTGAAAAGTGCATGTGATAGCTCCCTTAGTACTATTAACCCCCGCTGCACCAGAGGATTACAGGGGCAGGGGGAGGGAGAGGAGGAGGATTTATGCTAAACGAAAACACAGCGGCACAAGGGACACGTCTCAGTGAAGACAAGTAATGTTCCTTATGCCTTTTTTGTTTTTTACGTAAACTTAGGCTTTAACTTAGGGATGTAAAAAAGAAAAATCACAGTGCTATTTGTCCTGTGAAACTGCAAATGTTATTCATTTATGCAGAATATGGTGACTCAGGAAAATACCACATTATGGCCACTAGATGGAGCTGATGATCATAGGAAACACTTATTTACTATGTTCCTCAGCTCCATCTAGTGGTCATAATGTGGTATTTTCCTGATTCACTCTATAATGTGTGAAATGTATAACATTCGACCCAGAAAAAAAATAGTTTAATAACATTTGATGTTGCCTTTATTTGCACAGAGCGATGTGTACATGCAGTTTCAAATTTTTACAAACACACCCTTAAGTTAACTGAATAAAATCCATATATATATATATTAAACCGTATGCAATCATAAGTAATGTATTAAATATTGAAACAAAGTTTCACTATCACAATGTCATTTTCTATAAGCGTTTTTTCAGGGGAAGGAAGGGTTATTGCATATTATCTGGGTATTTAATGCTTCTGTTCAGGAATAAAACATTTGTGTTTCCTCTTTGTGAGTTAGTCCAATGAAACAGAAAACTCATCGTGTATTTCTCATAAAATGCCTTCAGGTCCTCGGAAATATTCATCTAATCGTATCTTCATCTCATTACAAGGAAGATGTCAGGACAAATTTTTAACACGTTTTAACATAACAGGAAATTATTTCCACATGACGGGCCGTCTTCTCTGCCGCAGATGAACTTTAAGGAACGACATTAATTCTAATTACGGAGCGGGGGATTTTTATGAACAGGGATGAGCGAAGAGAAGAAAATCTGCCAATTTTTCTTTTATAGGATTTTAGTTCACTGAAAACGTGTACAGAGATGTTTTTTTTTCTTTGGAGATTCAGGGCCAGTTCACACCACATGCAGTCCAATGCGTTTTTGTTCTGCATCAAAAACGCATGGAAAGTTGGTTATATGGTTTCCAATGGCATAGTTCACACCAGTGCAGTCAGTTCCAGAAAAAAAAGTAGAACATGCTGCATTTTTCCTGCACTGGACTGTACTGGAACGCAGTAAAACGCATAAAAAATGCACTGAAACGCATCAAAAACGCACTGGACCCTAGTATAGTGGGAAAAAAAAACAGGAAAAAGGAAGAAAAAAAGCACCTGGAATGCATCTGGAAATGGATCAAAAACGTGCATGCAGAAACGCATCGGGAACGGATCTGGAGTGCGTTTTTGTGGTGTGAATCTGGCCCTCAAAAAGTTTAACAATCCAGGAATATAGGATTGGGGAAATGCATAGTTCAGCACAGATTGGCCAAATCTACATCCATGTGTTCAGGGGAATCTAGGATTTGCCAAAGATTTCACCAGATCGGCAAATTACAATTCAATTACTATTAGAATTGCACCGATACTGTGGGTTTTTTTAACGGTACCGATACTGAGTTCTGGTAGTTTGCGGTGCGATTTGCGGCAACACAAAAAAAAATTGACGCAAATTCCAGTGGAAAGAATCGCACACAATTTGTACAGGAATGCGGTGCGACTCCTGTCCGAATCGCATGTGATTTCCCCCACTGTGTGTGTGTAAAAGAGGGAAGAGCACCATCTAGTGGGCAGTTTAATAAAAATGTTAGCACTCACAGTACATATCTGGCCAAATGCAAAATCTGCATAGGTGTCCCGGTCCCGCCGATGATAGCAAATCAAGGAGTAGTTCCGGGACCCAATGGGTGGATGTGATGTCAGCTTGGGGGCGGACCACTGGACATCTCCTCCAGCCCTGTGAGCACCTCCAGCAGCCGTTATTTGCTATCATCGGCGGGACCGGGACACCTATGCATTACAGAAAAATCTGTAATGTGAACTTATGCTGCACCCCCTCCCCATCCCCCCCAGTCTCGCTGACCTGGAGTCTGGCGATCACCTGCTCTGACACATCGGACAGCCGCTTTACCAGTCCCAGCGACTTAATCTCCTAAACGTACCTTGTAAAAGGTACATATAGAAGGCATTCTACTTGGTCGGCGCCGTCACATGGGCGGCGCCGACCAATCAGAACCCGCGTAGCCCGTCCTGTCAGCGTTGGAGAAGAGGTGGGTGATCGCGGGACTTCAGGTCAGCGGGAGGGGGGGGGGGAGGAAGTCCAGTGTAAGATCATCTTACAGATTTTCTGTAAAGGTGAACTTACACTTTAATGTGAGTTCCAGTGTTAATTTGGTCTACTAAAATATTTTAGTCGACTAAATTACTACTATTTACTATTTATGAGTTCTAACATTTTTAATATACTGCCCACTAGATGGCGCTTAACTTTTAATTGACACCCTCAGCAGATCGCATGAGCACAGTGTGATTGCTATGCAGTGTGAAGCAGGAAACACAGCGATTCCCGCATCACATCAGTGTGAACCGAGCCTTAAAGTGGTTGTAAAGGCAGAAGTTTTTTATCCTAACCACTAGCCGACCAGCTCACGCAGATATACTGTGGCAGGTCGGCTCTCCTGTGCAAAGTGACGTACCTGTACGTCAGTCTGTGCAGGGGGAATGGCGGGCGCCCACGCGCCTGCCACAGGAGCGTGGCAGCGCGTCCCGCGGACTCAATGCTTGCTGGCAACTCACGATCGCAGTGAGGAAGGGCAGAAAGGGGAACTGCCTATGTAAACAAGGTGATTCCCATTCTGCCTAGTGACATGTAAGAGATCTGTTTCCAGTCATCGGGAGCAGTGATCTCTGTCAGGTCCAAGGCAGCCCATCCCCCCTACAGTTATAACACACCCAGGGAACACACTTAACCCCTTGATCGCCTCCTAGTTTTAACCTATTTTCTGCCAGTGTAATTTTTACATTGATCAGTGCATTTTTATAGCACTGATCAATGTAATAATGTCACTGGTCCCCAAAAAGTGTCATTTGGGGTCAGATTTGTCCGCCGCAATGTCACAGTCCCGCTAAAAATCGCAGATCGCTGCCATTACCAGTAAAAACAAGAACATTTTAAAAAGTCCATAAATCTATGACATCATTTATAGACAGAATAACTTTTGAGCAAACCAATCAATATACACCTATTGAGATTTATTTTACCAAAAATATGTAGAAGAATATATGTCGGCTTAAACATGAATTCATTTGTTTTTTTTCGTTTTTGTTGGGATATGTATTATAGCAGAAAGTAAAAAAATTGTTATTTTTTTCAAAATTGTCGGTCTTTCTTTGTATATAGCGCAAAAAATAAAAACCGCAAAGGTAATCAAATACCACCAAAAGAAAGCTCTATTTGTGGATAAAAAAGGACATAAATTTTGTTTGGGTATAACATCGCACGACCGCGCAATTGTCAGTTAAAACGACACAGTGCCAAATCGCAAAAAATGGCCTGGTCAGGAAGGGGGCAAATTCTTCTGGGGCTGAAGTGGTTAATCCATTTTATGTGTGTAGCAGCCCCCCTAATACTTACTTGAGCCCCGTCTCTATCCAGCGATGTGCACGAGTGCCTTGGCTGTCTGGGACTCTCCCTCCTGATTGGCTCCCATTGCTGTCAATCAAAGCCAGTTAGCCAATCAGGAAAGAGAGGGAGTGGGGCTGAACCATTTATGAATGAACACACAGAGCTGTGGCTCGGCTCCGGAGCCCCCATAGCAAGCTGCTTGCTGTGGGGGTACTTAACAGGAGGGAGGAGCCAAGAGCACTAAACAGGAACCCAAGAAGAGGAGGATCCGGGCCACTCTGTGCAAAATCACTGCAACATAGCAAGTAAGTATAACATGGTTGTTATTTTTAAAGAAAAAAAAAAAACGAGACTTTACAATCACTTTAAAGCCTAACTCCAGGATGAGTACCTCCCATCTCCCCGTGGACCCCCATATACTTTTTTTTCTGGGGCCTTCAGACATTTTTTGGGATCATTCTCATGTGAGTCCAGGCCAGTGCCAAAAGGAGGTACAAGCAGTACTCCCAGACCTGGGCAACCCAGGCCCGGCAGAGGCTGGATGTTGGTAGTCTCAGTGCAGCTTTATTCCAGCAGGGGCAGGTCCGCCAATAAGGAGGTACAGGCAATACTCCCGCACTGGGGCTCATTGGGTTAACCTGGGGGCACGAGCCTGCCAATGGGTGGCCCCGGTCATTGTGATGCCAGGACAGTGAAGTGTCAGTCTAAATCTGTCCTCTGCTTACTTCCTGCATCTCTCCACCTCCCTCTGCGACTGACTGGCAGTGGAGGAGAGGGTGGGAGGTAGGTACGTGTGCTGAAATGACCTATTGATGCTCATGGTGCCTTGTACAGGCTGCTCTACAAACTTTTTTTTGGAACTTTCTAGATTCCAGAATTACTTACCGGCACATCCTGGAAAGTTCCAGAAATGTCTAGAATGTTCCAAAAAAAGTTCCAGAAAGTTGTGGAAAGAATATTGCTGAAAGTTCTAGAGTGCTCCTGAAAGATCCAGGTCTATTCTAGAATTTTCTGGAATGTTCTAGAAAGTTAGAATGTTCTGAGAAATTCTAGAATGTTTTGAGATGCTCTAGAAAACTTTTTTTTTTGGAGCTTTCTAGATTCCATGATTACTTTCTGGAACATCCTGGAGGATCCAGAAACTCTAGAATAGTCCTGAATATTCCAGGAATTTATAGAAAGTTCTGCGAAAATATTGTGGAAAGTTCTGGAATGCTCCAGAACTTTTTAGAATTTCCTAGGATGTTCTAGAACATTCTAGAATGTTTTAGAGAGTTAGAACATCCTGGAGAATTCTAGAATGTTCTGGAATGCTCTAGATACTTTGGGAACTTTCTAGATTCACGATTTACTTCCTGGAACATCCTAGAAAGTTCTGCAAAATTCTGTAATAGTCCTGAAAGTTCAAGAATGTTCCAGAGATGTCTAAAAAGTTCCAGAAAGAAAATTTTGGAAAGTTCTATAATGCTTCTGAAAGATTCAAAATGTTCCAGAATGTTTTAGGTGCAAGGGTCACATGAAACGACCTGGTGGACTGGATTCATTCCCATGGGCCTTGAGTTTCACACTAATGCCCCGTACACACGGTCGGACTTTGTTCGGACATTCCGACAACAAAATCCTAGGATTTTTTCAGACGGATGTTGGCTCAAACTTGTCTTGCATACACACGGTCACACAAAGTTGTCGGAAAATCAGATCGTTCTGAACACGGTGACGTAAAACACGTACGTCGGGACTATAAACGGGGCAGTAGCCAATAGCTTTCATCTCTTTATTTATTCTGAGCATGCGTGGCACTTTGTGTGATCGGAATTTCCGACAACGGATTTTAGTTGTCGGAAAATTTTATATCCTGCTCTAAAACTTTGTGTGTCGGAAAATCCGATGGAAAATGTGTGATGGAGCCCACACACGGTCGGAATTTCCAACAACAAGCTCCTATCACACATTTTCCGTCAGAAAATCCGACCGTGTGCACGGGGCATAAGGGATGCCATCTAGCACCTAAGGAATGCTAAAACAACGTTCAAAAATATTGAGAGGCCACATTAGCGCGCCTCATACCTGTTCCCGTCACCTCTTCAATCTTCACAAAGGTGACATCAATTTCTCGGGCGAACTCTCGCACAGCCTCAGCGGGGTCCTCATATGTGGAAGGATCAATGTAATACTTCACTCCTAAACCTGAAGGCAAAAAGAACAAAAGCCAGTATAGAATTTTTTTCTTCGCTAGGTCACTTCTCTTTATATTGTAGAAGTGCCTCCCATCAGCTGAAAATTGAAATCAGGCATTCTGTGTAAGTACTCATTCATCAGCCAAGGTTACGAGGAAAGAGTACTTGTTGGGTATTAGATGGATTTTTTAGTTAGAAGGGTGGTCAGTATGGTGATCCTCGCTAGATTTTTGATGTACTGGTTTTTAGGGCTGAAACAACGACTCAACATAATCCATTATCCCTCCATGTTCTCCTCCAGTCCCTGTCCATGCCCTCCTCCATGCTCCTCTGGGCACCCATTGTTTGCTCCTCCAGTCCTCCTCCGTCTCTTCCTCATGCTCCTCCAGGCCCCCCTCCATGTCCACTTCCAATCCCCCTCCGTGTCCTCCTCTGTGCTCCTCCAGCCCGCCTCTGTCCTCCAGTCCCCCCTATGTGTCCTCCTCCAGTCCCCCTCCGTGTCCTCCTCCGGTCGCCCATTGTGTGCTCCTCCGGCCCCCCTCCATGTCCTCCTCTAGTCCCCCTCCGTGTCCTCCTCCGTGCTCCTCCAGCCCCCCTCTGTGTTTTCCTCCGTGCTCCTCCGGTCCCTACTCTGGTCCCCCACTTTTGGTGGATCGCCGTGGCAAACCAACTGGAAGTAGGAGCTGGTACCAAAAGTACCAAAAGTACAAGAGGAGAGGGGGAGGGGGGCATAAAGCAGAACTTCCCCTTTGGGGAGAAAATCCGCTTTAATGACATTGGCTGTATGATTGGGGTGGTTGTCCTGTTGCAGAATAAATTTTGGGCCATTCGCACACCTCCCTGATGGTATGGTATGATGGATAAGTATCTAAGAGTGGGTGACACAGATACAGGTATGTTGCGGTGTAATTCCTCGTTTAGTGGCGCGCATGAGTGCGCCCCCCAGCTAACCTATGCTGTGATTGGACACAGCACAAGTTTGGCAGCAGATTTCAGCCAATGATTTGGGCTCAAACCTACTGATTGGCTGTGGCCAATCACAGCACAGAGTTCTGTGTTTACAAACACATAGAACTCTGTGTACAAAGAACAGAGATCTGGCTGTTTCTTCTCCCTAAAAGCATGGGGAAAAAAACAGCCAGATCAGCAAGTAAAAGCAGCAGACATTACACTCGTTAGGCACACAGTTAACCCCTTCATTGCCCCTTGAGGTTAACTTCTTCCCAGCCAATGTCAGTATTACTGTGTACAATGTAAAATCACCACTGATCACTGTATTAGTGTCACTAGCAACGTCAGTCAGTTAGTGACCCTCTCAGACAGTGTCTATTAGCACCAGATTGACCGCCACACTATAACAGTCACATTATAAGTTGCTGGTCACCGCAATTACCAGTATAGAGTATATAGCTGCATAAATTCCAGTATATATTCCATAGTTTGTAGACGCTATAACTCACACAAACCAATTAATATACACTCATTGGGATTTTTCTTTTCACGAAAGACATCTAACAGAATACATTTTGGCCTAAATTTCTGAAAAAAAAAATAGTTTTTTTATTTTATATGTTTTATAACAAAGTAGAAAATATAGTTTTTATTTTTCAAAATGTTCGGTCTTTTTTCATTTATAGAATAAATGAAAAAAAAAAAACAGTGTTGATCAAATACCACCAAAGAAAGCTCTATTTGTGTGAAAAAAAAATCTATAAATTAAATTTGCGTACAATGTTGCATGACCGCGCAATTGCCAGTGAAAGTAGCACAGTGCTGAATAGCAAAAAATGCCTTGGTCATGAAGGGGGGAAAACCTTCCGGAGGTCAAGTGGTTAACATTATCTTCACCGTGTTCATGTCATTTTAAAAATCCTTATCAGTCTTTTAACATCTATGTCTTTTATTAAACTAATCACTGGTGTTCCTGCCATGATGGTCTTTGTTCATTCACTTCCTCTTACAGGGTGACAACACCCTGATCTGTCTCCCAATTGTACTCCTGGGTTGCCACCCTGTCAGATGGGTTTCTGATGGTAAAAAACACATTACACAGTCATGGTCCACTGTTGTCACCACCAGGAAATCCGCCCTGAGAAATTCCATACAGCCATTGTAATGCCCCATACACACGGTCGGACATTGATCGGACATTCCGAAAACAAAATCCATGGATTTTTTCCGACGGATGTTGGCTTAAACTTGTCTTGCATACACACGGTCACACAAAGTTGTCGGAAAATCCGATCATTCTGAATGCGGTGACGTAAAACACGTACATCGGGACTATAAACGGGGCAGTAGCCAATAGCTTTCATCTCTTTATTTATTCTGAGCATGCGTGGCACTTTGTCCATCGGATTTGTGTACACACGATCGGAAATTCCGACAACGGATTTTGTTGTCGGAAAATTTTATAGTCTGCTCTCAAACTTTGTGTGTCGGAAAATCCGATGGAAAATGTGTGATGGAGCCCACACACGGTCGGAATTTCCCACAACAAGGTCCTATCACACATTTTCCGTTGGAAAATCCGACCGTGTGTACGGGGCATTAGAGTGCAGGTAGAAAGGGAGTGGATGGAAAGAGGCTGCAGGAAATTAGCAACACTGAGATGCAACAATGGAAAAAAAAAGAAAAAATGAAACAATATTTTCTAATAAAAAAAAGGATTGGCAATTATTTACTATACACAGTGCTTTGGCCAATGAACTGTAAACCAATTAGGGATTACATCTACATAAGCAAAAGAATATTATTGAAGAAAATCCTATCATGAAATAATATATGGATTTATGATGCTGTTGTGCAGGACAGGGACATTATACAGAGCCTAAGCTACACAGGCAGATCCTATCAGAAACTTGTAGAACACTTCCAAAGAGAGCGATCGAATGTAGGACTCACCTCTTGAACTGATGTAGTGCTGCAGTCTGTCAGTGTATGGAGTTTCTCTTCTTTTACTGAAAATATATGAAAAAAACATAAACATTCTGTTACCGGACAGGGGAGGTAGAGAAAAGCAGCAAATGTAACTTAAAGTGCAACTACACAGCATCTGAGCACCACAAACCAAAAACATCATTTATTTTTAATATTCAAAGTAAACTCCAGCATCCATCCATGTCTCCATGGTTTATTTTTTTGGGGAACTACTTTGAAAAACACCCCCTAGCATTCTGGCCATGGCCATCTTGAGTAAGGGCAGATGATTCATGTAGCATTTACTTCCTGGAATCTATCTGCCCTTAGCTCAGGCATGCAGGCAGCAGGGTGTGCTTAGCTCAGAAAACCCCTCCTCCCCTCCTGAAGACTCCTGGGATGTATGACATCATTTTGGCCAAGGCCTAGAAACTAGGAAATAACTGAAGAAATGCAAAAAAAAATGTTTAAAGAAAGTAAATATAATATATCTTCCTGTCTGTTTACTAATGCTGGCAGCATAAGGATTAAAACAGTTCATGCTGATTGAGAGAGTGAAGTTCCGCTTTAATACTGTGCAAAAATTGTCATTTACAGGATGCACCATTACTAAATAGACTCTAGATGGCGCTGTAGACTTTTCTGTGTATAGAACTTTTTTTACCTGTAGATTTCAGCACCATCATAGAAACATAGAAAAGTGACAGCAAAAAAAAGACTAAGTAGTCCATTGAGTCTGCCCTTTTTTTTTTTGTTTTCTGTTTTCTTTTTTTCTTTTTTGTTAACTTTATTATCTAGGTATAGATCAATGTTTGTCCAAAGCATACTTCAGACATGCTGAAGTCACAAAGAATCAATTCCATCGGTAATGCGATTGGAGAAAGGTTTTTTTTTTAATACGCCAAGCCTCTGGTTTATTTAAAATTAAGTATATTTTGAAAGGAATAGGAAAATTGATTATACTATAAACTATTTAATTTATTAAGAGAAAAAAGATAAAAAAAATGTTTTGTTTAATATTGCAAGTTGAGTGCAACTTTGTTTTTTGTTTTTTTCTGAGAACAGATTCATTCCTGAGGGCAACCAGTCAGGATAAACTGGTGGAGTAGTACGCTATGGGGTATACATATTTTTATATTTTAATTCATTAATCAAATATTTTATTTATCAAAATATAACATATTTTACTATTGTTAATGTTTATAATATATAATTATAATATAAAATATTTTCTTATTTTTAAATATGCACTGTATAATATAATTGTAATAAACAATATTTTACTATTTTTAATATTTATACATATTTTTCATATGATTCATTACTCTTTGTCTTTCTTTCAGTAAACTCCAAGGGGTCTAGGTATAAAATAAAATGTGCTGTATGAACATGACATACATTCGCACAGCTCCAAGGAAACTTGCTGTATTTTGAGTAATATAGTTATCTCCTATGATTGTGAGCACCATCTAGTTGCCATAATGCAGTATTTTTTTCTAAATACCTTAATCAAGGGGAAAAAATGCATTATTTTTTCTAAATGACAATAATTGCCCTGACAATGCACCCCAACATGCATTGGCTTCCTCTTGACGATAACAAATAAAATCTCATTCTGGACTTTTATATGTGAAATGGTGCTTCTATAAGCTTCCAGTCTACGTCGACACAAAAAATCATGTTTATATACCATCCACTATGATCCAGCACTCCTCACCACCTGATAAATATTGAAATATGCATTCATGTCTTGTACTGACCCCTTGAAGAGAAGGATAAGGATGAGCATGATGGAGATTCCAATGAAGGCCAAAGCACCCAGGCAGGATCCAACAATAAGAGGTAGCTTGTCTTGTGATACTTCCGCCTGTTCACTACCTACAAGGAAAAAAATGGTTTTACATTAAAAAAAAGAGCACTGCTGTGTTCTGTGGTGAAGCAGGGGTCATAAAAGGGACCATGGAGGGGTATGCTGGTATTCAACATTTAAGAAAATGTTGGTAGCCACTCTGCCTTAAAATGTTTGTAAATGCTCAATGAGTTTTAATAAAATAACAAACATGTCATACTTACCTGCTCTGTGCTATGGTTGTGCATAGAGCAGTCCTAATCCTCCTCTTCTCAGGTTCCCTGCGGCGCTGCTGTCTCCCCCAACCCCCCCCCCCCCCCCCCCCACTGAGTGCACCCATAGCAAGCCTGAATCCCGCAGTCGGCTGCAATCGTGACAATATGGTCAGAGTCTGCCCGCAACCTTGGATCAGCACCGGCTCAGCCTCTCAGCGAGCCACTGAGAGCCAGAGCCAGCCGCTCCCACCCCCTCCACAGCTCAGCGCTCCAGTGAGCGACCAGCTCTCTGTTCACAGAGCCCTGAGAACCAAGCGATCAGTGGTGTTTGATCGCTCGGTTCTCAGTCTTAGGGGGACAGATGCAGTATCAAGCCGATGCTACATCCACCTAGGTAAGTATTATTTTTGAGCAGGGGTGACTTATTAAAGCCTAAGCCTGTTTGTTACACTTTCTGCGATTCTCTCCTAAACTCTAGTTATTGTTTGCTTTTGCCTGATGCTTGTTGGGAGTGTCCCAGCCAATAGTGTGGGAGACCACAATGAATATTTATGTCTCCCTGGCCAACCACTAGTCATTGTCATTGCCACTGTCAAAGGGGCAGGCTGAGAGAGTGTATAAATATTTAGAAGTGCCCTTGGGAAGTCAAACTTACAGCATGCCTCCTGCCTGGATAGGGATGTAGTGATATGCCTTCAGCCTAGAGAGGATGACCCTGTGTTTGGAAAGAGGCCTGGGATTGAGACTTAAGAGTGCTGGGTAGGGAGACTAAAGCATCATGGAGGAACTTTAGCCTAAGTGGGATACTGGAGAAGCTGGGTAGAAGCTTGGTCCTTGACTGAAGTATGGTGACCTCTCCCCATGGAATTGGTAGCTGAACCACCCAGTTACTTGAAGCCAAGAGCAGGAATCCCAGGATGCTGGTTTGGCTTCAATGTTCCCCCGCCTTTGGAGGCTGTTAGTACTTTTTGTCCCTCTTCCAGAGTTGGCCGCATCACATGGACGTCCTTTGCCCTAACCTTTTCTCCCTGGAGTTAGAATAGAGCTGATAAACGCTAAAAAGATTTGCTTTGAAGAGTGACTGACCCATCTGTACTCATAACTCCACTAAAGCCAAAGATCTGACCCTAAGTAAAACGCTAGCCCACTGGAGGTTCTTATCTGCTATATGTCGAATTCTGAAGAGTCTGACAGAGGCTGCAACACTGGAATGGAAGGGATGTAGGAGACACAAGCCTCCAGAGAGGTGAAGACCTCTTCTGTTGCAGAAAGCTGACAGTTGGACTTTTTTTTTAGGAAACTAACAGGGTCTCTTTAATGATAAAAACATTTGGGGAGGTATTGCATGAATATTCAGGAAAAGCAAAGAACATATTGCTAATACTCTGTGTGCATCTGTCAACAATATTTCCACAGAATGGCACTTTGGCTTTGAGTGCATAATGTAGGACACTACAGCCTCTGTTTTGATGAATGCTTGCGCTCTTTGCTCAACATCTCTGACTTCTTTGGACATGACACACATTGTGTTTGCGTCACCGTACGAGAAATACAAGTTGACAGGGGTACTGATCTCACAGCCGGTAAATGTCATAGTTGTGTATACATCCCTTGTCGCTGAACTCAGCCTCTTCCGCTAATTGCTTCCCTTGTCTTTGCGTATCACTGAGCTTTCAGCTATATAGCAGAGGCCTATAATGAGGAGACGTGCATTATTCAGCAGACTATGGATAACACCAGATGCGTGGGGAAACTTACCGCCCAGCAGAGTCTGGAAGTACATGTTCCCGCTGTAGGACCCATAGCCGCGCTCCGTCCTGGCTCTCACCTGGAAGGCATAAATCGCTCCGGGGTTGAGACCTCCAACTGTAGCTGTATTTGTTTCACTGATAAGGGACAAAGACTCCCCCTCATCAGCCTGGAAAGAAGAACCAACAATCACGAAGAGCATTGTACTATAGAACATAGGTGAGGGCATCTTACAGGGAAACTAGAGTGGTTTAGGTCGATTTTATTGTATTGTTTAAGTTTATGAAGTTATTACGTTTTTTAAGCTGTTGTTTTAACTATATGGCCAAAAGAATATAGACACCTGACAATCACACCCGCTATATGTTCAAAGGTTTGTGAATAATAAACCATCAAATATCACTATATGTCGAAAAGGTTTGTGGACACCTGACCATCACAACCACTATATCGTCAAACGCACAAAGACACCTAACCATCACAGCCACTATATGAAAAAAGGTTTGTGGACAACCTACCATCACAATTACTATATTATCAAATGCATGAAGACACCTAACCATCACAGCCACTATATGCAAAAAGGTTTGTGGACACTTGACCATCACAACCACTATATGTCAAAAGATTTGTGGACACCTGACCATCACAACCACTATATGTCAAAAGGTTTGTGGACAACCAACAATCACAATCACCATATCGTCAACCGCATGAAGACGCCTAACCATCACAGCCACTATATGCCAAGAGGTTTGTGGACAACCTACCATCACAATCACTATATCGTCAACCACATGAAGACGCCTAACCATCACAACCACTATATGCCAAAAGGTATGTGGACACCTGACCATCATAACCACTATATGCCAAAAGGTTTGTGGACAGCCAACCAACACAATCACTATATGGTCAAAAGCATGAAGACACCTAACCATCACAATCAATATATATCCAAAGTTTTGTGGACAACTTACCATGACATTCCATGGACTGCAAATGACTAAGTTTCAGCAGGGGTAGGCAACCTTAAGCCCAGTACACACGATCAGAAAATCATACAAAAAATACTGCTTTCAAAGCGATCATATGATAATCTGATCGTTAGTACACAGCCTTCGAGATCCGATCAGGACAGGTTGTATAAAATTATCCGATGGGGCAAGGAGGAAAATTTTTCTCATACAATACCAGATTGTATGATTTTCGTTTAATCACTACAGTTTTCGTCCGAAAATACAATCCAAATAAAATACTTCACATTACATCACTTCTGAAGTTGTATTCTGTCATAGGAGAATTTTCATAACTTTAGTAACCACTTCATTTTCAATACGAAACTAGCATGCAAAAAAAAAAAAGGTCAATCATTCATCCGATAATCTCATTATGTGTACTAGGGATGAGCTTTGAGTTCGAGTCAAACTCATGTTCGACTCGAACATCGGCTATTCGCAAGTTCGCCGAACAGCGAACAATTTGGGGTGTTCGCGGCAAATTCGAAAGTTCATTGATAAAAACGGCATGGAAATTCCCCACAGGGGAACCCCGAATCAAAATTTAAAAAAAAAATGACGTGGGGGTCCCCCTAAATTCCATACCAGGCCCTTCAGGTCTGGTATGGATTTTAAGGGGAACCCTGCGCCAAAATTAAAAAAAAAAAACAGCGTGGGGTCCCCCCAAAAATCCATACCAGACCCTTATTCGAGCATGCAACCTGGCAGGCCACAGGAAAAGAGGGGGGGCAAGAGAACGCCCCCCCTCCTGAACCGTACCAGGCCACATGCCCTTAACATTGGGAGGATGCTTTGGGGTAGCCCCCCAAAACACCTTGTCCCCATGTTGATGAGGACAAGGGCCTCATCCCCACAACCCTGGCCGGTGGTTGTGGGGGTCTGCGGGCGGGGGGCTTATCGGAATCTGGAAGCCCCCTTTAACAAGGGGACCCCCAGATCCCGGCCCCCCACCTGTGTGAAATGGTAATGGTACCATTTCACTAAAAAACTGTCAAAAATGTTAAAAATGACAAGAGACAGTTTTTGACAATCCCTTTATTTAAATGCTTCTTCTTTCTTCTATCTTCCTTCATCTTCTTCTTCTTCTGGTTCTTCTGGCTCTTCTGGTTCTTCCTCCAGTGTTCTCGTCCAGCATCTCCTCCGCGGCGTCTTCTATCTTCTTCTCCTCGGGCCGCTCCGCACCCATGGCATGGGGGGAGGCTCCTGCTCTTCTCTTCATCTTCTTCTCTTCTTCATCTTCTTCTGAAGAGCCTGGTATGGAATTTAGGGGGACCCCCACGTCATTTGATTTTTTAAATTTTGGTTTGGGGTTCCCCTGTGGGGAATTCCTATGCCGTTTTTGTCAATGAACTTTTATGTGTATTGTCGGACCGGCAATGCAATAGCCGCAAGTAGTTTTAAATGACTCTTTTCCTTTGAAATGTCATTTTGCTGTCTAACTGTTCTAAACATGGGAAACATGCGCCCTTTTACAGGCATACTATAGACACCCCCCCAGCTACGAAATTTAAAGTGATATTACACTTTTATTGTTTGACTTTAAGCATTATTAAAATCACTGCTCCTGAAAAAAGGGCCATTTTTAAAACTTTTTTTTGAATTGATCCATGTCCCCTGGGGCAGGACCCAGGTCCCCAAACACTTTTTATGACAATAACTTGCATATAAGCCTTTAAAATTAGCACTTTTGATTATTCATGTTCCTGTCCCATAGACTTTAACGGTGTTCGCGTGTTCGAACGAACTTTTTTCCTGTTCCCATGTTCTGGTGCGAACTGAACAGGGGGGTGTTCGGCTCATCCCTAATGTGTACTAGTCATTAGAGAGGTGGGATTCTACATACACAACATGGGAGAAGTCAAAGATCACCAGGCACAGTGTCTGTTGCCAGTTCACAGCAGAACACAGTGCGGGAAAGACATGTTCAGTGCGCTTTCCCTACACTGCAAAGCACACTGCCTTTACGGGTGCCAATACATTGTTAACGGCACCCCAAAAGCAGATCACAAATGCAGTATGTTTGCCTGCACCAGATCGCATGGTACTGCCATACCATGTGATTTGGTGCAGTGTGTTTTTGAAAAGTAGTGCATGTACTGTTTGTACTACTTTTTGTGCGGCCTGAGGCAATATGCATCCATTTAAATGAATAGGCTGCAAAAAAAAAAATAATTGGGGACACTCCGCAAATGCCCCAGCATGCCAGTGCAGGCTTCAAGTGGTTAAAGCAGGTGGTGAGGAGCCAATACAAGGCCTATTTACCATCTGCTTTAACCCCTTGATCACTGTACTGCAGAAGGTTGCAGGGTGCTTGCAGAGCGGCCCCATTCATAAGCACTCACAACCATACCTCCCAACATTTTGAGATGGGAATGAGGGACACTTACTAGCAAACGTATATAGGCATAGGACACGCCCCTGCCACACCCCCTTAAAAGGAGAATTAACCAAAAGAAAAGGTTATTTAAAGTGGAGTTCCACCCACTTTTACAACTCTTCAGCATCCCTCACTAAACTGTGCACTGTAAACGAATTGGATATTTTTTTAATTTTTTTTTCTCAACACCTACTGTATATCTGCTGTATTCATTTTTCACTTCCTCCTCCCTGGCCGCGGCCCATCGCATCATTTCCTGTTTGCAATGATTTCTGGGAAGGGGCGGCAACTTACTCTGACACTGCCGTTGCTATGGAAACCTGACCTGAAACCTATTACACTGCTTGTGCTGCACTGAGCATGTGCGAGATCTGCAAGGATGAGATCCAGGAAGAAATACAGTCTGGCTTCAGATGCCCACACTTAAGATGGCCACGGCCCGCTGTAAGTTTATAAATTAACAAACTACTGCTATAAACAAAACAGACCTTCGTTTACAGACTAACTTTACTAGAATACATTAAGCTTGTGTATTATATGGGTATTTTTATTTAAAAAGTATAATTTTCGGCCAGAACACCACTTTAAATCCACAAGGGCTTTTTTTACCACTACTATTCCTTTATATTGGCTTTTAAAATTTACAAATGCAGCAATTTAGAATTTGGATGAAAGGTTTAGCATTGGGGAAACACTTTTTTAAAGATAAAAAGTGCATTTTATATACAACTATATACAGTAGCTCAGACCAAAATGAGGGACAAATGAGGAAGAAAGAGGGACAGAAGGACATTGCTCCAAATCAGGGACAGTCCCTAGAAATCAGGGACAGTTGGGAGCTACGCACAACCCAGAAAACAGAGGGAAGGGTGACACAGCCATCGGCACAATTGTAAATTCTACAGCATACAGTAGCTGTCAGCTTACCACTCTGGCTGAGCACGGGATTTACTGTGGGGACCTGAGAGAGCAGTGGCCGATGGGCAGAGTATGCTGGAGAAGTGTGTTGCCTCCTGTGCAGCTCACTTGGTGAGTGTTTCAGGTCCTGGGCTTTCTGCAACAACGAAGCACTTATCGTGGAGCGTGATGTGCCCCTTCCCCACATGTGAGCTCTACTCCAAGGGCACCATCCTCTCCTGGTGCTGCCTGCTCCTATGCTGGATACAGGGAGGCAGAGTGCAGTTTGCATCACACCACCAGTGTGCAGCTGCCTGCTCACTCTGACGATGCAGGCCCCACTCTTCACTGCTCTACAGATGGCGGGTTGGCAAGCTCAGGGCAGGAATTACCAGTCACCTGGCCGCGATCGACTGGCAGATCCTGATTCATGGGTTGCCGACACCCGCTGTACAGCATACAAAGACATAATGGACATCTGTGTGCTTCCAACCTTGTGTCAACAGTTTAGGAATGCTATTTTCTGTTTAAGTATGACTTGTAAAAGGGGCTTCGTGGTTGCCTGGTTTTGATACCAAATCATAAGTCCCTATCCCTGCTCCAGCCCTACTAGGACATCATTCCTCCTGCTGAAGCCGAACCCTCCGCCATCTTGTTCCTTGCTTCCTGCCATAGGCATCCACATGACATTCCCGGCCATAGAGCTTTACATCCCCAAGGAAGGAATGTCCACACAAGAAATAGAACAGCACTTTATCATCCATCTCCCTTTCAGACCTTTCTCTACCCAGGGCCATTAGTACTCATAGGACTGTAGGACTGTGCTCTCTCTAGTCACCTCTTGCTGGGTAACTCTCCATGGAATCAGCCTCATATAGGGATCTCCAGCCTGGCCTAAATGGCCTTTTTCAATCTGCCCTAGCTCCCACCACCATAAGGGGCAGCATTACTACAGCTGGCTTCTCCTATGAATAGTTCCACTCCACCCAGCCTCCAGGGCCTACATGTGCTGACTACATTCTCACAGATGTGGGGTGTTTAGCTCCCATGCCCTGAAAGAGAGTGTATCTCTCCCTACCCGATTTATATATGGGTGCTGGCTCACCCCTGACTCCACTGCAGGAGGGCTCTACCTAAAAGGGACCTAGCAACTAAGACAATGTCTGCTGTGACCAGCCACTATCTGGGTACAGAGCCACCTACTGTCAACATAGCTAACTGCACCTGCTTACATATGCCCCATGTTCAGAAAGCCAGATCCATAAAGACACAATGTGAAAGAACTCATGTAGCCTGCACAGACACCTGACCTCAATCCTACTGAACACCTCAGGGATACACTGATAGACAGATTACAAGCCAGGTGTTCTCACTCAACCTGACGAGGTACACAATGCCAGCTCCATATGTAGGCTTAGCTTCAGCAACTGTATTTCATATCTGGTGTACATGCTCACTAATACCCTTCCACAGGATCCCTGGGGGCCGTCTTATTTCATAATATGTATATGAATGTAGTGCTACCCCCTTAGGAGACGGTTGTATTTTTCCCAGGTATTCCCCACTTTTGCCCCGCAGCTGGGCACAAAGTAGATTCACACAGCCAGGTGCACACACTCTTCCGCTCGTTGTTTTCAATGACCAGTCTTGGGGTTGTTTTATTTTGGAGAACGTGGATAGGGAAGGGGATTTAGTGGGGTACTCCATAAAAATAGAACAATTTACAATTGAGCACATCTAACTGATCTCTCAGTCAAGCTCTGGTGAAGTTCTTGCTGATACAGAATGAAGATTTCTCCTTAGCAGCAGCAACAAAGAAGTTGCAGCATTGAGCAAAGCACCTTATTAACAGGAATAGCTGGACAAAGCTCCTCAGAACACAAGCCAGTTATGGTAGACTGCTCCTGTTCTTGGCAGTCCAAAAGTAGCAGAAACTGAGAAAAGTCCAATGAAGTGGCAGCAGCTGTACAAGCTCTTCAGAACACTAACCAGTGTTGCCTTGTCTGGACCCTCAAATGACCATATGGATCTGTTATGTTGTCTGCACTCACAAAATGTCCAGGGAGAGCTGGTAGCCTCCTTCCTGGTACTCTATACCAGTGATACCAGACCAGATCTTCAATACAGTAGATAGCCCTTCAGCCAGTTCTCTGTAGAACCAGGGTCACTTTCTCAGACTTCAGGCCCTCAGGTTGCCCACCTGAGGCTGCATGGCAGCAGGTGCCTGGGAGAGGCAGCATGTCCCCTCCCAGACTGGAACTCTCCTCTCCAGGAAAGACCTCGTGCTCAGTGCATCCAAAGAATAAATAGCCTTTCCCAGCAGTCTTTAGGGCCGCCCTCCCTGGGATAGGCTGGAGTGGCATTAATATTCATGCCGTGTTCTGCATAGCATCCACCTTTTCATCCAGAACTTTCCTAGGTTACTTGGATACAGGGAAGGCCAGAGGCAAACCCAACCAACAACTGACCACACTGAGCAGGCTACACTAATTAATCACAGATCTCCCTCTTAAGCAGAGAGCTTAAAGAGGAGTTCCACCCATAGAAAAAAAAATCTTTACTGTGCAGCAAATAATATAATAAATGACATTTGGAGAAAAATGTTTTTTAACTTACCTTTTCATGCCTGTTGCTATGTGGTCCCTTCAAATCTTCCCCTTCCTCACCGCGGCTCCTTATGTCACTTCCGTCAGCGACTCCGCTCGCTACTGCTCCTGGGAGATATCTGTCATCATTTCCCAGGAGTCAGTGGGCAGCGCCGAGGACTTCATTGCCATCACAACGGAGCGGGCACTTCCGGCGACGACGCCCGTTGTGATGGCAACCTGAGAAGTTGATGGCGCTGCGATACTGTGAACATGCGCCTACGCGAGAACAGGCAGTGCATGCTGGTCGCTCAGCTGCACCGTATCCCAGAACATTATGCTTGTGGGCTTCAAATGCCCAAAAGCAATATGGGAATGGCCTGGAAGCAATTATATAAGTTGATTTTTTATTTTAAACCGGACATCGGGGGAGGAATTTTTCTAAAGACGTGAGTGTTAAATGTCTATGTTATGACCTTAAGAAATGTTTTAAAAAATATATATATATTACAAGTCGTTGGAACTCTGCTTTAATTAAATTTCCCTAGCAATTCTCCGGTTATGCAGGAGAACAAAAACTATATTACACTAATTCTAGCACCTACCTAGGAGGGTGTGACAATTATAGAATTTGGGCTGCTTACAGTTTGTCTCCAAATATCACCCAAACCGTCCTCTCCGCTCCTTTCGAGACCTCCTGTTCTCAAGCTCCCTTGTCTCCCCCTCCCATGCTCGTCTTCAGGACTTCTCCAGAGCCTCTTCCATCCTCTGGAACTCTCTACCTCAATCTTTCTGGCTATCTCCTACTTTGGCTGCCTTTGGGTGATCCCCGAAAACTTTTATCACTTCCATCAGCACATTCCCCCCAGTTATAACCTTTTGTATCGCTTGCCCCACCCTAATAGATTGTAAACTCTTATGAGCAGGGCCCTCTTACGCCTCTTGTATTTTATTGCATTGTAACTGTACTGTCTCCTTTTTTATATTGTAAAGCGCTGCATAAACTGTTGGCGCTATATAAATCCTGTATAATAATAATAATAATAATAATAATAATAATAATATTACAGTTTAAAAAAAAACTTGGACTCAGGTTAGAAATCATTGGAAATAGTCCTTGACTGTGGAATAGCTTGGTTGTATCAACAGAAACAGTTCCCCAATGGTTCTTACATGGCTCAAGTCATCTCACCATTTAGTCTCGGTTCACAATGATGTGGTGCAAATCTGATGCGATTTCAGGTGCGATTCTAATGTGAATTAATGTGATATCTGAGGGGATTTGGCACAGCTGGAGATAACATTCGCATTGAACCCGCACAGGGCCCTTTTTGTGACCAGATCAGAATCGCACCACATAGATGTGAATGGCTTACATAGCAAACAATGTTTTTTCAGATGATATGCTTTTCAGATCGAATCTAATCCGCATAGAATTCAGTGCGAACCGAAACTTATGATGGTTCAACAGATTGGAGTGCCTAGACCTGCGGATATGTAGGCAGCACTGAGGGCAGCCTGGGGCAACATCTGCTCTAGGAAAGCTATTTCAGCCTTTTTATCTGTCCAACCCAGAAGTACTTTGAACATGGCTTTGTGATAACATCGGAGAAAAAGTCCACCTTAAGGGAATGCACATCACATGTGTCTGGGTTATAAAAGAACTATTGCTTAAGGCCGGCCATTCACGGTGCAAATTTCTTTCCTGCAACACAGGTTGCAGGAAAGAAATTTGCATGACTCCCCCATCAACACAGACAGTGCTGACAGGGAAATCCCTCCTGCCAAGCAATTGTTTGCTCCCAGTAGGGGCGGGCGGGGGAAGCCGTCCTCGCCAGGAGAAGACAATGATAATTACTAGCTGCTATAGCAATAAAAGAGAATCCGGCAGGCTGGTTGTACCCAAGTTGATCGATCAATCAACTTGGTAAATTCAGCCTGCCCATTAAAGGTTCAAATCTCAGACGATTTCTGCTGAACCGACCATGATTCGAACCGTGTATGGCTGGCCCAAATCCCATTGGTGCAAATACAGACTACAGCTTCTGTTTCGTCAATTGTTTACCCCAAATATGATTAACGAAATGCAAAAAAATGCACTCCAGTTATGGGTCATGTGAAGTTTAAGGCCCAACTCCAGGCAAAAAAAAAAGTTTTCTCCTGCAGTAGGGCTGTGCCCACACTATTAGGGTTAATCACTGTTTTTTGTCTAGGGGATTGGAGAACGGAAATCTACTTACCTGGTCCTCCAATCCCCCTCCGTGGTCTTGTGCAGTGCACTGTTCCTGACGTCATCAGGCTCATAGCCCTGCTCTGGATGTGGGGATTTCAGGAACAGTCCACTACTGGATCGTAGGGGAGCTGGTGGAATGGGGGATCGGGTGAATATAGGCCTTCTACTCTCCCCTGGAAAAAAAATGAGCAGTTAAAGTGTTACTAAACCCAGAACCCTGCATTCACTATATCTGGTTTCCCACAGTACACAGAATGTGGAAATGCAATTATTTTAGTAAATATAAACTGCTAAATACCTTTTCTCATCAGGAGTATATAGCAGTCTTGTGACTTCTATCAGTGTCTGGTTAAAGCTTGTATGAGTTTTCATTCTCCTCTGATTGTCCTATGAGGCTGCAGGACCCCTGACCCCAAGTCTGCACAGTGCTGCTTGGCCCTGTGCTGATCACATGCACCGTCCTAAGAAAAGAAAAACTCTCTAGCAATACACACCAAACTGAGCATGTGCAGTCTGACTCCAAAGGCTCTGTCTTATCTGGACATGTTCTGGAGTCAGTGGAAGAAGAGGAGAATCTGTGCATACAAGATCAAACACCTTTTTTACACAATGCAGAGGATTTACCCCTTAGGTTTCACAGTGAGTATACCAAGCATGCTTTACTGTATATACAGACTGATTTTACTGCTGTGGGTTTAGTAACACTATAACCCTTGCAGCGTGGGCACATCCCCTCTGCAAGGGAAAACTTTTTTTTTTTGCCTGGAGTTGAGCTTTACAGTAATTATACAGCAGACAAAACAGGACTGAAAGAGTAAATGCTAAAATACCATATGATGCCCATTTGAAGAGCGCAGCCTTTAGGCGAATGCCTAGTTGGCCCGAGGGCTACACACAGATTTTGTGTTGTAGAGAGGCAGATGTTACTGGTAGCAGATGTCTGTGTGCTGTGTTAGGGATAATGAGTCCGAGAGGCACTTGTAGCAGGTACCTTTTCACGGTAACGCAGTTGATAGTCAAGGACCTTGCCATTCGGTTGTTCCGGTTCGGGCCAGGATAAGGTGATACTCTGAGTGGACCGACTGACTTGGTGTATTATGGGCACAGCAGATGGCACTGGAAGGAAAAAAAAATAGACCTATAAAAAACGAGGAGGGAGAGAAACAGAAGAACCTAAAAAGTACAAGAGATAAAAATAATTCAAAGAGGGAGGGAAAAAAAAAAATTGAGCTGGAACATATTTTACTGTGTATCACAAAAACAGCGAGAATGCAATAACACAGGCGCTCTGTGCTCCGCGCTGTGACATGTGACCTCGGGGAGGGCGACGCTTGGCCGGAGCTGTCACTTTGAATTTGGGTCACCGCATCACCGCCTCTTGTGAGACCCTCACGTATGATACAGAGAAAGCGTCACAAAGACAAATTCGGTTAGAGTGCAGGGCTTGGGGGAGAGAGAGAAGGGAGGAAGGCACAGCTAAAAGGGAAAAGATCGGAGCAAAATGAAAAAAAAAAAAGAGAAATAATAAATTAACTGGAAAAAAATCACTAATGCCCCTTATAAGCTTTAACATCTTGTTTCAAAAGTTTTCAATATTGATCTGTTAAAAAATCACTGCCTCGTGAATGTATCGTTTTTGTTTTTGTTTTTTTTTCTGTCTTTCTTTCTTTATAATAACTAGGGCTAAAGAATAAAATAAAAAATAAATGAAAAAAGGAGAAGTAATAAAAAAAAACCACTAGATTCCCCTATAAGCTTCAACATCTTGTTTCAAAAGTTTTCAATATTGATTAGTTACAAATCAATGCCTCGGAAATATATCATGTTTTTTTCCTTTCTTTCTTTATTATAAACAGGGCCAAAAAAAAATGAAAAGGAAATGTAGCTAAAAACAATAAAAAAAGATTTAAAAAACACTGAAATCTTCTATAAGCTAACATTTGTTTCAAACGTTAGATTTAATATTGATTAACATAATCTATGCCATGGAATGCATATTGGGTTTTTTCCCCTTTAAAAAAAAAAAACAAACAAAAAAAACTTTATTTTAATAATATTTAAAGCGGTATTAACCCCAAAAGCAAACATTTTATTGCAGCTTACCAATTCTTAGATATGAGAGCTGCATTAGGTTTCTTTTTTAGTCTTTCTTTATATTATTTTCATCTGGTGATCCAGCCAGTAAGTTCTTTTGTTTTTCAACAGAACAAGCTCTCATGCAGATGTATCAGTTACAGAGATGAGACAAACCATTTACCACTGACAGGGGTGCTTGCCATTATCAAATTTTATTCATTTATGTAAAGCCTTTATCCCGAAAGGAAAAAAAAAATCTTTGCTGTAACAGATTATAACGTATTAGCTGGAGTTTGGCTTTATTTGTTAGTGTATTTAAATGTGCTAGTACATCTAACACCCCCCCCCCCCCCAGACTGACAATGCTGCTGTCCAAAGGTGCTTCCTGCGGGGCACTCTAGTTACTGGCCAGAATGGCAGGTGAAACAGAGGTATAAAAGCCTAATAAGAAAACTAAGGCAGCCACCACATCTAATGATTGGTGAGTCTCAATATATTCTAATTTTGGCTTTTGTTTTAATACTAACATCTGAACTCCCAAAAAAAAAACTATTTACCCATTACAAGAGTTAGCTGATCGCTTTGCCAAGGAGATGATAAGGTAATATACTTACCTTATCCCTCGCTCCCTGAGCAGCTTATCCGATGTCCCAGAATGGGGACGGACCCTCGACCTCCTCCTGTACAATGTGGATGACATCAGAAAGCTGCGACCAATCGAGTACAGAAGGGAAGAGGCTTTAAGTGGCCGGTCACACAAAGAGAAGGAAGCCAGTGGGAGTGAGGAATAAGGTAAGTATATCCCCTTATTCATCATCCCCTAGGCAGTGTAACTTCGCCTTGCATGTGGTAGTACCCGTTTACGTGAAGCACGCTCATCAATACCTGGGACCAGGTGGGGACTACTGTCAAGTGCGAACCAAACATTATGGTGGTTCCCCGGCTTAGAGATAAGCCTAATACCGTGTGCAGTAAGTAGTTAGTCCCTCTGTAAAAAGTGCTATCCTGTGTCGCTACCCACTTCAGCTTGGTAGATGTATGTTACATTTAGAAAGAACACCGCTGAGCCGATGCCCTCTCCACCAGTCCAGGGTACCTCTGCCACCTGACTTCCAGTGACAAAATTAGGTTTTGGCATGCACCTAGCGCGGACCTCATGGGTGCATATGTTAACTCCTTCTCTCCCACCATGCGGCCAGGTACACAAGGTCTCCGTACTGTAGGTTTTGTCCTGGTTGCTTTGGGAAACCGACCGCTAGGGAAGGAGCCAGTTCACCGACCCCCTCACTCCTGGAGGACCTGTTATCTACACCAGATTCCACACTTCACGACGGGCTGTAATGAACTATTTCTGGTTACCCATAGCAATTGCATTACTCCTCCTGTTTGTCTTGCTAAGTACACCTTCCGTAGTGGCTTACTTTATACCCCACATGTGCTTTACTGACCCTGTTTTTTCATATGCCAGAAACCTTCATGCACCCCTTTAGATGCCTTCAGACCATGCTTAGAACAGTTGATGAAACGTTACTGAAAATTTTGCAGCACAGTCCAACATCAACATTACAGTGCGATATTTGCTATCTAACTCAACTAGGCTGCCCAGGCATACCTTGTCAAGGTAGTAGTCCATTAGTACATAGTTTCCTCACAGACTTGGAAGTTCTCCACACTCCAGGTGTCTTCCAACTGACTAGTGCTGGGCACAGCAGTCCTACTTGGCGCTCAATAACAGCTACAATATCTCAAGGAACAAGGATGAGCAAGACTCGGAGAGAGTGAGCACCAAACCCGGCCTTCCTCCTCCTTTATATAACAGGACGGATAGGGAGGGTCCAAAAAGCCTGGGAACAGAGTGCACAACATTAACACTTACCCAGCCTGGACCAGCCAACTTCCTAGCTAACATGCTGTAGGCAACCTGCTTACAGACAAACAAGCAGTTAACCCTTGGAGTGGGGAGAAAGACCCACCCATTGTTAACTGCACCCACAGTTTTTAATATGTCCACTTACTTTCTGGGTGGGCACACCCAAACTACGCCCACTATATATGTTGGCCCCCACTCAGACCCTGGCTAAATATCCACAATGAATGGCTTTTTGAGCTACTGCTCCTTATTGGCTCAGAGTGCTGACCCTCCTTCTCCCAGTCTGAGGTCTGCTGTGTGGACAGGTACAGGAGGAAGATATAACTACAGACACATTAGCCGCTTTAAACAAATACATGCAATGATTTTTTAAATGAACAAATAATTACTGTAAATCTGATCAGAAAATATTGGGCAGCACTTCCGCCTAGCAGCATTATGGTCATTGGTTCAACCAGGACAGGACACTACCTGCCTGGAGTTTGCATGTTCTCCCTGTGCCTGCGTGGGTTTCCTCCGGGTACTCCGGTTTCTTCCCACACTCCAAAAGACATGCTGGTGGGTTAATTGGCTCCTGTCTAAATTGGCCCTATTATGTGTATGTAGGAATGTGAGTTAGATGGTAAGCTCCTTAAGGGCAGGGGCTGATGTGAATGCATATGCGTAAATGGATGGAGCTACAGCATATACAGCTGTGCTCATAAGTTTACATACACTGGCCGATTTTTCTGATTTCTTGGCCATTTTTCAGAGAATATGAATGATAACACAAAAACTTTTCTTTTACTCATGGTTAGTGTTTGGCTGAAGCCATTTATTATCAATCACCTGTGTTTACTCTTTTTAAATCATAATGGCAACAGAAACTACCCAAATGACCCTGATCAAAAGTTTACATACCCCAGTTCTTAATACCGTGCATTGCCCCCTTTAACATCAATGACAGCTTGAAGACTTTTCTGGTATTTGTGGATGAGGCTCTTTTTTCTTCTCAGATGGTAAAGCTGCCCATTCCTCTTGGCAAAAAGCCTCCAGTTCCTGGAAATTCTTGGGCTGTCTTGCATGAACTGCATGTTTGAGATTTCCCCAGAGTGGCTCAATGATATTGAGGTCAGGAGACTGAGATGGCCACTCCAGAACCTTCACTTTATTCTGCTGTAGCCAATGACAGGTCGACTTGGCCTTGTGTTTTGGATCATTGTCATGTTGGAATGTCCAAGTACATCCCATGCGCAGCTTCCTCGCTGATGAATGCAAATGTTCCTCCAGTTTTTTTTGATAACATACTGCATTCATCTTGCCATCAATTTTGACCAAATTTTCTTGTGCCTTTGTAGCTCACACATCCCCAAAACATCAGCGATCTACCTCCGTGTTTCACAGTAGGAATGGTGTACCTTTCATCATAGGCCTTGTTGACTCCTCTCCAAATGTAGCTTTTATGGTTGTGGCCAAAAAGCTCAATTTTGGTCTCATCACTCCAAATGACTTTGTGCCAGAAGGTTTGAGGCTTGTCTCTGTGCTGTTTGGTGTATTGTAAGCAGGATACTTTGCGGCATTTGTGTAGTAATGGCTTTCTTCTGACGACTCGACCATGCAGCCCATCTTTCTTCAAGTGCCTCCTTATTGTGCATCTTAAAAAACAACCACACCACATGTTTTCAGAGAGTCCTGCATTTCACCTGAAGTTATTTTTGGGTTTTTCTTTGCATCCCGAACAATTTTCCTGGCAGCTGTGGCTGAAATTTTAGTTGGTCTACCTGACCGTGGTTTGGTTTCAACAGAACCCCTCATTTTCCACTTCTTGATTAGAGTTTGAACACTGCTGATTGGCATTCTCAATTCCTTGGATATCTTTTTATATCCCTTTCCTGTTTTATACAGTTCAACTACCTTTTCCTGCAGATCCTTTGACAATTCTTTTGCTTTTCCCGTGACTTAGAATCCAGAAACATCAGTGCAGCACTGGATGAATGATGCAAGGGTCTGTCAGGAGTCCAGAAACGCATTGACCTTTTATACACACATTAATTACAAGCAAACAGATCACAGGTGAGGATGGTTACCTTTAAAAGCCATTCAAACCCATTTTGTGTCAACTTGTGTGCATGTTATCAGGCCAAAATCACCAGGGTATGTAAACTTTTGATCAGGGTCATTTGGGTAGTTTCTGTTGCCCTTATGATTTAAAAAGAGTAAACACAGTTGATTGATAATAAATGGCTTCAGCCAAACACTAACCATGAGTGAAAGAATTGTTTTTGTTTTATCATTCATATTCTCTGAAAAATGGGCAAGAAATCATAAATCCTGCCAGGGTATGTAAACTTATGAGCACAACTGTAAGTACTTATAATAAAAATTGTCTATATACATTTGTCATGCGTATTATTCTTGAATCTTGGTGTGCTTTGTCTTTCTTCCAGATCTGTGCAATAATCCAGTGTGAGACTTTTCCTGTAATAAAGACGACTCACTGCTGCTCTCTCTCCCTGTGCAGGGTGACTGGTCTTGTCTCCGCCCCCTCCTGTTATTTTCTGTAGTGGGTGGGGCCTGCTGGGTCCCTCCCACAGCTCTACTCTCTGCACAGACTATGTACAGCACAGCGATCTGAGTTTGCAAAGGCATTTAGTGCACACAAAAAGGATTTATATCTTTTGTGGTTATTGAGGAATACATTTAAATTATTGTTTTTGTGCTTGGAATTCAGCTTTATTTTTATTTTATTTATTTTTTATTTATTTTTTATATCTGCCCGGAGTTCATCTTTAAACAACACAATTCCAGTGTCGGCTGCACAGCATCACATTAGTGAGAACATAACACCAGCTCTGCCGGGAATCGTGAAACTCGCAGCTCCGCTCTGAGAAATTCTCACCCCTTGGCCCAGCCAAGCGAAAATAATATAGGAATCCTATAATGATGGGAGGATCAGTGACCAATAAACCAGAAAAGCTGGCAAGACAGTAAATAATGTTTATTGTGCCAAGTTCATCTCTGAGAAAATTTCGTTCATCACCCCCCCCCCCCCCCAAAGAAAAAAGTCAAGAAGAAAGGAAGTTAATAAAGCGGTATTAAACCTGAAACCAAAAATGTAATAAATTGCAGCTTACAATTCATTAGATGTGGTGGCTGCATTCATTTTTTAGGCTCCCCCCCCCCCCCCGTTTTCTCCTGGTGATCTGACCAGTAACACTCCTCCTGTAATAGAGCGCCTTAGTCTGGATGAAGGAGCACAGGGGCCACCTTTAAGACAGCAGAATTGTCAGTCTGGGGGAGGGAAGTGTTAGATGGACTAGCAGATTCAGCCCTCGTTCACATTGGAGTGGCTTGTCATGCAATTTAACAGGTCAAATTGCATGACAAGTCGCATCCTATTACTGGCAATCGAACTGTTCAAATTGGTGCGACGCTAAATTTACGGCGCCGCATCGATTTGCAAAAATGGTTCCTGCACTACTTTTGGCAATTTTGAGTCCGACTTGCATTGACATCTGTGCATGAAGCCGCACAAATATCTTCCAGGTCGCACTGAAATGCGGATTTGAAATTGTGCTATTTCAAAAGCAGTAGCAAGATTTCAAAGGGCTTAGGGTGAACGAGGGCTTAGATACAATAATTGAAGCCAAACTCCAGCTCACACTTTATAACTTTATAATTAAAGCAACAGTTTTTTTTTCCTTTAGGGATAAATGTTTTACATAAATAAATAAAAGTTGATCATTGTAAGCACCCCTGCCAGTGTTAAGTGGCTTGTCCCATCCCTGTACCTGCAAGAGAACTCTTCTGTTGAAAAAAACTGACTTACTTGCTGGATCATCAAATGAAAATAGAAGAAAGAAAGGAACATTCGCTATTGTCTTTCTGCTTCTCCTCCCGGCCAATCAGGACAGGAAGCGGGTCCTAAGACTGGATTGGCCGGGAGGAGAAGCTGGGGAAGCCGCCCGCAACCTGGATGGGGTGGGTGGGCGTTCAGGCAGCAAGTGGACGGAGTTTGTTTGTCATCTCTCTGTCATTCTGCTCTACCCTCCTATCAGCATACTGCTTGTTAGCTCCGAAGCAACTAATTGGCTTCTTCTGCTGTTTGTTTCTATCTCCCCAAGTCTGAGCCCTGCTGTACAGAGACTGAAAAAGGTTGATACCGATCAAATGCAGATACCTACACTTGCATTAAAAATAAATTTAATGGTGTATTAATGAATACAGAATTGCAATAATTGTGTATTTTATATTTTTGGGATGATTGTCAAATCATCTCCCACGGAGCCACGGATCTATGGTATCCAATTGAGGGTTACATCAACTTGTATGCTGAATCCTGATCATGAAAAGCAAAGGCCTGGGCTGGGTTAAAGCCATCTGAATTAATTTGCTTGCTATCTGGTAAGTGTGTTTTCTGTGAGGTGGTGGGACATTTATCTGTGATTGCATCAGTGTGCTGTCTTCCTTTGAAGTTTTTCAACCACATACAAACATTGGAACTGTTATTCCCTGTAATTGAATATATGGACTGTAATTAGCACAATAATTCTCCTTCCTATTTTATATCTGCCTGGAGTTCAGCTTTAATGCAAATAGGACTGACCTGACTGGCTGATGCTGAGGTTCAGAGAGGCGTATTTTGGCTGTTCAGCACTCATTTCAGACACCTTATTGGTTGACTGCACCTCCATGGTGTAGGCCACGCCTGGTAGGAGCCCTGTGAGATGGACACGTGTCTGGGTGAGTTCTACCTGGCCGGGTCTGAACATCACTCCATTCCCACACCGGAGGCAGCGTCCACTCATACACTCTTTACATGCCACTGAATACATGACCTCCTTGCGACCTCCCAAGTCCTTAGGAGTCCTCCAGGTCAGGGACACAGATCCAGGACCTGTCACTTCGTAATTCAAATCCCAAGCTGCTGAAGGAGGTCCTGGAACAGAGTGGAGAGTTTATATAGCAATTTACCAGCAAATGATGGAAATGAACCCAATGTACTTTTCATATGATGTTTATAATCCCTGATCCCAAATATAAACTGAAAATGTAACACACCTATCTTTAAAATGTACAGCATGTTTTTTTAAATGACTTGTGTCTGCCCTTTTGCTATATCATCTAGCAGTACCTGAGCATAGAGAATTTTCTGAGATCTTTATTGCTCCCTCACTCTGGTCACAATTCACCAGAATACCCAAAGATAGCAGCTGTGAAAACTCAGTGTAATCTCTATCTGTATTAATTCTGCCTGGATAATCCCATGTCATCCCTCCTTTTCTAATTTGCTCTAGGAAAAACTTTTTTTTTTTGTTATGGATGGAGGAAGGATCACAACCTTTGCCACTTACTTTTTATATTGCTGTTTGAACACTTGATGGGGAGATTTTCCCTTAGTTTCTGTCGCAGTGATAAAGGCTAAATTTCCAAAAAAAAGGACACAGATCGCTATAACCCTCCCTTACAACTTTTTATTGCTGAATGTTTGCCTTGTGAAGATTTACATTTTCACCTGGACAAGAAGAGAGCATCTATCTTTCAAATGCAGACACAGAGAGCGGCAAAAAACAAACATAGGCTCTAAATGTTGGTCATTCTATTCCTAAAATATGCTTACAAATGTATACAATGGAGTCCTTTGAATATAATCTAGATAAGCTTCCCAACCAGTGTCCCTTTTGAGCTTGCTACAGGTTTCTTGAGCTGTGGTCAGACTGGTTTCTACCTACGTTGGCCACTGTGAAAGACCGCCTGGCACCCAGTCTGGGTGCCTTCATCAAGATACAGCTTTCTCCACTCTGGAACCAGGAACCAGGTATTATAGCTGTATATTCCACCCAAGAACTAGAGGACACTAGCTTAGGTGCAACCTGGAACTGCCTTTATTGTAAACTCACACAGAATATATACCACACACAATCAGGTAGGATCTTGGTCACATTATCCTAAACAATGCACACTGTAAACAGTAATGTCATCAGTACATCTAACAGTACATCTAATGAACAGCCAGCATAAACATCCTACAAAAGTTTGGTAATGAGTTGAAGTGCACACAATACTAGCATACAGACAGAAACAGTAGGTGACTCAATTAACCTTCATGTCAATTGGGACGCAGCAGCTGCACAGACACAGTCTACACACTGTTTGCATTCAGGGATGTGCACCTTTATGGCTGTCAATTCGGGGGCAGTGGATGTGTTCGTGCAGCCGCTGTGTTCCAATTGACAACAGTGGGATTGCCTGCACAGGGATACACAGAACATCTGCATCCCCATGCAGGTAAACACGGTCGTTACACAGGGCATGGACTCATGTGCTCCATGTGAATAAGGCCCAACAATGTTGGTCAGTGAAGAAGCAACCCTTACATTTGTGCTCAGTGCAGACGTGACTCTTACATTGGTGGTCAGTGTAGAAGTGGCCCTTACATTGGTGGTCAGTGTGGAAGTGACCCTTACAGCTCTAGTCAATGTAGGAGTGACCCTTACATATTGGTGGCCAGTGTTGAAGTGACCCTTACAGTGTTGGCCAGTGTATAAGTGATCCTTACATTGGTGGTCACTGGTCAGTGTAGAAGTGATCCTTACATTGGTGGTCAATGTAGAAGTGACCCTTACATTGGTGGTCAGTGAAGAAGTAACCCTTACATTGGTGGTCGGTGTAGAGGGGACCCTTACATTTGTGTTCAGTGTAGAAGTGACCCTTACAGTGTTGGTCAGTGTAGGAGTGACCTTTACATTGGTGGTCAGTATAAAAGTGACCCTTCCATTTGTGTTCAGTGAAGAAGTGACCCTTACAGTGTTGGTCAGTGTAGAAGTGACCCTTACATTGGTGGTCAGTGTAGAAGTAACCCTTACATTGGTGGTCGGTGTAGAGGGGACCCTTGCATTGGTGGTCAGTGTAGAAGTGACCCTTACAGTGTTGGTCAGTGTAGAAGTGACCCTTACAGTGTTGGTCAGTGTAGAAGTGACCCTTACATTGGTGGTCAGAATAGAAGTGACCCTTACATTCTTGGTCAGTGTAGACATGACCCTTACATTGGTGGTCAGTGTAGACGTGACCCTTACATTGGTGGTCAGCGTAGAAGTGACCCTTACATTGTCGGTCAGCGTAGAAGTGACCCTTACATTGTTGGTCAGCGTAGAAGTGACCCTTACACTGTTGGTCAGTGTAGAAATGACCCTTACATTAGTGGTCATCGTAGAAGTGACCCTTACATTGCTGGTCAGCGTAGAAGTGACCCTTACACTGTTGGTCAGTGTAGACCTGACCCTTACATTGGTGGTCAGTGTAGAAGTGACCTTTACATTGGTGGTCAGTGTAGAAGTGACCCCACAGTGTTGGTCAGTGTAGAAGTGACCCCTTACATTGGAGGTCAGCGTAGAAGTGGCCCTTGCTTTGGTGGTCAGTGTAGAAGTGACCCTTACATTGGTGGTCAGTGTAGATGGGCCCCTTGCAGTGTTGGTCAGTGACCCCTTGTATTGGAGGTCAGTGCAGGCAGAAAATCAGTAGATCACTAATCTTTTCACCAGTGTGCCTGCCTGTGGAAGAAGCCTAGGAGGGCACACAGCCCAGGGGGAGTAAGGCTGATGTAGACATTAGGAATGGTGTTAGTTCATGTCATGTCCTCCTGTAGTGTTACTCACCTGTACAAGGAGAATTCGGGGACTCCTCGGGGGTGCGGTAGAATCCCCTGTTACATGTACAGGTAATCGCCCCTGATGTTGTAGAGTTGCTATTACTTGGGCAGGGATGGCAGCGATCTGTGGAAGCATCAGTCGGGTTGTATGTCCCGGGCAGGCAAACTGTAAATATATAGAATGACATTTAGCATTTATTGTAGCCTTTTCAGGAATACATTTTTCCTGGATCCATGGGATAGTTCTCGCATGAAGAAATTAGATTCTAGAAGATCATCGGCATTGTTCTTATATCTTTGGAAGCAAAATGAGTGAATATAGTTTAGTATATAGTGCTTACCCATGTAAGTCTGGCCATATATTTGTAGATTTTTGAATAAGGATTGATACGAGAATTGCAAGGTCCTTCTGGTCACATGATAAGCAATATTAGTAATCTTGGGGTGCTTGTGCAGTTTTTGGCTGTGTTCTTGAAATGTCTAACCCAGGTCAACCCCTGCTGCAGCCTTTTACCTTGTGACTTGCTACAAAGTTACAATGTGCAGTCTAATCACTGGGGGAGAGGGGACTGAGGAAATGCTTCCTCCTGCCTGCAGCAGACGGATGGCATCATCTTAGCCTAGGCAAAGTCACTAGACTAGAGGTCAAGGATGGCTTTTTACTAGACATGTGCAGTTCGTTTTGTTCCAAATTAAAATTTGGACAAATTAAACATTTTCAGAAATTCGGATGTATTTGAATTTCCAAATTATGCTGGCCATACATGGATAGAAAATTGTTCGATACACTCGATTGTTCGACTTTCGAAACGTTAGAGAGCAAATTTCGATTCTCAAAATGTACATTTTATGCCAAAGAAACGAACCAACATGTTGGATTATTTGCGCTGAAACAAATGATTTTCGAAACGTTAGTAGTGGAATTTATCGAAAACAGTTCAAACAAATCTACAGCGCATGTGCGTGTTAAAGTTGAACCCCAGAGTGTGTAATCGATCGATGAAAAATCGACTGTTTATGTTATCGATCGATAATATGATGACAATTGGGCGGCATCTATTGCTGCAATGATGTTGTTATCTCATGTACGTTCGACAGATTTTAATTCCGAATGTTTTTGACGAATCATTTTCTATCCATGTATGGCCAGCATTACAATAGTACCGAATTTCAACAAACCTGAAATAACGGACAAAAATAATTTTAGCCGGAATTCAAAATTGAATCGGTTTGAATAGTTTTCAAATCAATTCAAAAGGTTTTTGCATTCAAATAGTTTTCTGATTTCCAAAGGGAATAAAATCACATAGAAAATAAAGGAATAGAATAGAAAAAAAATAGAATAGAATAGAACCGAAAATAAAAGAACAGAATATAATAGAGTAAAACATAACAAAATAGAAAATAAAAGAACAGAATAGAAATTAATAGAATAGAATAAAAAAAGAATTGAATAAAATAAAAACCATCCTCTAAAATTTGAATTCCAAATTGAATAAATTTGAATATATAAGAAAAGAAAAGAATAAAAAAGAATAGAATAGAAAAAAAGAAGAATAGACTAGACTATAATCGAATAAAAAAAGAATATACTTAGAAAAACAATAGAATAGAAAGAATTTTATAATTTCCCAAAATTCAAATAGAATCAATTCGAATTTGAATAGAATAGAAAATAGAATAGAATAGTATAGAAAAAAATGACAGAATAGAAAGAATATAATCATCTTCCGAAATTCAATTTTTGAATAGAATAAATTTGAATTTGAATAGAAAAGAATAGAATGGAAAATGATAGAAATGGATAGAATAGAATAGAATATAAAATAAGAGAATAGAAAAGAATAGAATAAAAAAAAAAACAATAAAATAGTATAGAAAGAATATAACCATTTCCAAAAATTCAAATAGAATCAATTTTTTTTAATAGACTAGAAAAGAATATGTTGGAATAGGAAGGTGGTTCTATGCTATTGTTTTTTCTATACTATTCTTTTATTTTTTATTCTAATCTATACTTTTCTATACTATTTAAATGTAACAGGTTAAACAAATTTAACTAAACAAATTTATGTAATTAAACGAAACAAAACAAATAATTTCATTCTTCACATATCTACTTTTTACTGATAAAAGTTGGAGCTTTTTTTTATTAAAAAAAATGTAAAAAATGTCATTGCAGTATATTATGGGATGTCAAGAATTTATTCATGCAGACTTGTACGAATGCTAAAATGTCCACTTTAACCTGTTGCTGCCCATGTAACACAATAGATGGGCATTAGCGTTACTTGGTGGCTGATGTTACTGTGCTCACTGCTCCATCCCAGCACAGAGACCGAGCTGTCAAAGATATCCGATGGGACCGACTCCCGATCATGCCACCGCTGTGACAGTGGTCACATGATTGGCAATCCTTCCCGCCCAACTTTTTTGCTGGGGTGGGCAGAAAGAAGAAACTACAGCCTTACACTATTTGACAGTAAGTAAAGCTAAACAAAGTTCAGCCTACATAAACCTACATATGGATAAGAGTTTTTCAGGCACCCAAAAATCTGCTTCAAGGAGGAAGTGACATCACAGTGCATATTATCTGCCATTGTCCGCCCGCACACGATGGGGATTTATGCATGCTTCCTCTTCTTAATGCATCCACTATTGACATGCCCAGCCATGCGCAAGAAAAAGCGGCATGTAAATGTAATGTAAATGTGTGCTAAAACACGGCTCCCTGGGATTCCCATGTTGCTTCAACCTTAATTAAGGCTTTCTCTAGCCGGGTTTCTGCAGGCGGAGACGTTTCTCTCTCTCTTAGTATTCAGAGACACGGCCATTCTACATGGATGAACAGGAGTGACCGCAGGGGACCGCACAGGCCAACTACTATGCTAAAAAAGCCATTCTCTTATACAGGAAGCCGAAACAAGGTTGCGTGCAAAATGAGACAACGGTTAATTAACACTAATTACATTTAATTGGTAATACGCTCCAAGTATGTGCTCATTTAAAGTAGGACGATGGGCAAAATTGAAAATGACATACAGTATATGATGCAGTCTGTCACTTGTATTGGTACAGCAGTCCCTCCCTGTAACGGTTTGATTACCTGTTGATCCTGCCAGTAGATCCATTGTTTTTCCACTTCCTGTAAATGTGACAACACTGTTCATTCTGTGGTGAAATCGCTCTGCAGGATAGTCTTAGATGGACATGGAGTTCTAAATGGATTGGTTCACATTGAACGCGGCTTTGAAATCGTGCGACTTCTTCTTTCAAATCCGCATTTCAGTGCAACTTCGGGTGTGACGTGAAAGACATCCGCGTGGCTTCATGCACAGATGTTTATTGAAGTCGCACCTGAAATTGGCAAGAGTAGTGCAGGAACTACTTTTGCAAATCGGTGCGGTGCCACAAAGTCGGCGTCGCACCAATAGGAACGGTGCCATTGCCGGCAATAGGCTGCAACTTGTCATGCAATTTGACCAGTCAAATCGTGTGACAAATCGCGTCAATGTGAACAAGGGCTGAAAGTGATTGTAAAAGGTATAAAATATACATCCACCGACCACTTTTGTAAGGACACGTCTGATTAATTGCTTGGCAACACAAATTGCTAATCAGCCAATCACATGGCAGCAACAACTCAATGTATTTATCACATGAAAAGACCCTCTTCCTGCTCCAATCAACTCCCCCCTTTAACCTTTTTTCCTTTTTTTTTTTTTTTTTTTACAAGTAGAAAAGGTTTATTGAGAAGTAAATACTAACAACGCAGCATTTTATCTCCATAATAAGCAACAGGGGAGACATGAGTATAGACCACGCCAATAGATTTTATTGGGAATCTTTTCGAAGTTCACATTTGCTAAATTTTTAACAAGATTCAGAAAACCCTTGGCCAGATCCACCCTTGAGGCGTATGTGGCATACCCTTCCGACTACGCCAAGTTGTGGGCATGGTCATCTGCGCCTGTGTACGTGAGGGCACCTTTCATACGGAGCACACGCATCAATGCCCAGGACCAGGCAGCAACTGCAGTCATGTGAACAATCTATCTTTAAGACAGTTCCCCAACTTAGAGTTGAGCTTTCGCAATGTGTGCAGTAATCAAGTGCAGAGTTCCTCTGAAAAGTGACTTGTCCCATGTCACTACACACTGTAATTTATATGTTGCATTAGAAGGGAGTTGCTGAGTCTGCACCCTCTCCACCATTCCAGCGTACCTCTATTGCCTCACTCCCGGTAACAGAATGGGATCCCGTCGAGCACAAAGCACAGACCTTATGCGTGTTCTTCCTTCTTATATCTCGTGACCAGGCCATAGATCTCTGTAACGCGGGTTCAGATCCGGTTGGATACCGACTGCTAGGAAGAGAGCCTAATTACGACCCCCTCGCTAACGGAAGACCTGACACCTTACCAGGTATCATGCCTAATAACTAGTTGCTTGGTGTCTTGAACTTGTACTTTGTTACTCTTACCAACCACACTCCCCTTTCCTTGTCTTTGCCAAGTTAACTTTTCACAACTGTGTTACTTCATACCACGTAAAGCTTTACAGACCCGGGTTCTTTTGCTACGCCAAAACCAACATGCACCCCTTTGAATAAATTCTGACCAGGCTCATAATGGTTGATGCAACTTTACTAAAGAAATTCGGAACAACAATTCAATGGGAACAATTTCCTTTTTCCAACCCTGACTATTGTAGCATATTGGCCCAGGCATTACTCGGTGAGGTGGAAGTACATTATGGCATTGTCCATGGCTGGATGTCTTCCAAAAACCCAGTGCCTTCAGCAGCGTGAAACAATCTCATTCACAGACAGCACAGTTGCTGTGGCAAAAAATGGGTGTGGATTATATTGGGTGTGGTTAGAGTCTGGGATGAAAGAGGGATGGAGGGAGAAGGAAGAGAGGGATGGATGTAGAAAGGGAGAAAGAGAGAGGTAGAGAGAATAAAGAGAGAGAAAGAAAGATAGGTAGGGAAAAAGAAAGAAAGAAAGAAAGAAAGAAAGAAAGAAAGAAAGAAAGAAAGAAAGAAAGAAAGAAAGAAAGAGGCATGGATGGACAGCAGGCCCAGATCCTACACCACAATAGCAATGTGTGTATTGCAAAAAGTTTACCAATTAGCAGATAAAGATACTCAAAACACCATCCCCCCAGGGCAGATCCCATCAAACAGATACAAGAGATGGTCCGAAAATGCAGACGTGATACAAGAGATGGTCAGAGAGTGTGCGGACATGATACAATACTTCATATTCCCATCGCACACGTTCCTGGATAAGCTCTCAAGGATTTGAGTGCTGCAGCAACAACCAGCTGGGAACTGGTTCAGAAAGTCACAATGAAGATATTTGCTAGCACACCATGGATCGACAAGGTAGCGCCCAAATGGATATTTATTGCATGATCACATCACAGAACAGTGCAACATTTTGGAGTCACGCAGGAACCCTTCATCAGGTATGTGATGACATAGTGCATGGTACAGGAGACAATCAGAGAGGGTGCAGACATGGTACAGGAGACGTTCAGAGAGGGTGTGGACATGGTACAGGAGACGATCAGAGAGGGTGCAGACATGGTACAGGAGACGTTCAGAGAGGGTGCGGACATGGTACAGGAGACGGTCAGACATGGTACAGAAGACAATCATAGAGGTTGCGGACATGGTACAGGACTTGATGTGCACCTCCAACCCCCAACACAGCTCTATAACCTCCCCAACACACAGAACATCCATATCCACCCACCTGCAGCTGTGGTGCCTGCAGCATCTCCCCCTGCATCTATGGCTGTCAGTTTACTAAGAATTGAAGGGGTGGGTGGATAGATGCTCTGTGGTGCCCACAAGATCTCCCGGGCAGCTAATCGGCTTCAATGTACAAGTGAATTGCTCTGCTTGTGCACTGAAGAGAGAAGCCGATTAGCTGCTGGGTCAGAGGCCCCTCCTCTCCCCACTGTAAACAGGGGAGAGACCTGCTAGCCGGAGGGAGATTGTGCAGCCATGTTTTCACACCCGGAAGCTGCAGCCGTCCCGGTGATCTGACGGTTCGCCTACAGAACACCAGGACAAAGTAAATTTTCCCAGGGCAGGGAAAGGCCAGGACATGGGTCTGAATACCTTGAATGTCCAGGGAGAATCGGGACTGTTGGCAACTTTGAGACAGTACAGGAACACACAGAACCACTCTTGATCCACTATGCGGCTCATGGACCTAAGCCGTCCCCCTTTTAATAGCACAGGTGGGATGGCTAGAACCAAAAGCCTAGGAACCAAGCTTGCAGCACTTCACCCTTTCCCCCAGCCTGGGCCTGCTGCTATCTTGCTAAAACCAAACACAGTTTAACCTGCCTACACACTCGAACCTTCAGACAGAAAGGCTGCAACAGTAGAAGTCCATGTCATGCCCCACTTTTGTCAGCTAAGAACATAAAACTGAGTCTGCAGTGGGCACAGGATCATCAGATCTGGATGTCTGAAGACTGGAAAAAATGTTGTCTGGTCTGATTAATTTTATTGTCTATGAAATAATGCAGCTATTATGCCAAGTACCAGATGTGATATCAACAGAACACCTCTGGGATGGGGTAGACCAGGAAACAAATCTGGACAATGCAAACATCAATGTCAACATGGACCAGTACCTTGAGGGAACATTGGTGGCATGTGGAATCCATGCCATGAAGGCCAGAGCCTGTTTTAAAAACAAAGGGGGGCCTCTGCAGTCTTAGTGTAGCATTCCTTATGAATTGTATATATTTTGTGGAGTCGACCTGAAATAGTGATTTTACATCCTTTCCAGGAGTTCTCCTTTAATGTTGATATTACGTTTATTCTTTCTGCACCCATAATGAAAATGCACATATTGGAGCATCTTGTCGGTTTCTGTCTGACGTTCTTTCCGTAGAGTGACATTTCACTCTACAAGAGGCAGAAGTCGGTTCGCGCTTTGGGGCTGGTGACCTAGATTCATTGGGGGGAAGATAAATGTTTCAGATTTTGTTTTCCTCTTGCCACAGGGAACACAGTAATAAAATAAAAAGGTAGACAGAGTCTTTGCTTGATGTTGCAATCATGTCAAGCAACAAAACAATGAATATTTTATAGAGAAGAGATTTTTAAGTCATTGATGGCCATTCAATACATGAAGGTCCCCAGGTCAAATAAAGACAATTGGAAACTGGTGTAAATAAATGTTTACACTAGAATCATTTAGCAAATTTGAATGATAGGAGAAGTCTCTATGTCAGTGGTCTTCACCCATCGGGCCGTGGCCTCTCTCCTCCCAGGTCTATAGCCACCTGCAGATCCTCTCACTCCAACAGTCTCAAACTCGCACAGTGCCCCCAAAACCCCTGAGAACCCTCAGCCCCCACAGTGTACCTTTACCTCACACAGTACCCCCTGGTCACCTGCAGTGCCCCCTAGTTTCCTACAATCTCCAGCCCCCATAGTGCCCTCAACTCCAAAAGTTTCTCACAGTGCTCCCAGTCTCTGCAGTGAACTTTAGACTACCATAGTTCCTCTGGAAAGCCCCAGAGCTCCTGAAGAAACTCTCAGTCCCCTCCAGTGACCCCCTTCACTGACATTTGCCACCAGCGGTACTCCAGGAAGAGTCAATTCCCTAGCATAGCTGCCTTCCTCCTTACACATCATAGCCTTCCCTTCTTTTGAGAATGTCTGATAACTCTCTGTGCTGACCCAGGTCCTCTGAGAGCTCTAAGACAACCCATACATTATTGTTTTTTTTTCTCAACCAGCGGGTTGAACCAAAAAAAATTACCCGATTCCCTCATCCACACATTAAAGGTGGACAGGTATTCCCTCCTGCTGAGCTATTGTGTTTTGATGGCGGGGAGACATCCCTGCCATCAGAATACACTGTTTAGTGCTGCTGGCGCTGATCATGCAGAAAATTTCAAATAGGCTGGTTGTGCAGAAGTCCATCAGTAGAACCTGCCAAGTTTCGATCCTTGTATGGCCGGCTTAAGTTTGCTGGGGCTGCTGACATTACATGCAATTACAGCAGTCTTGGGGTTTTTGAGAATAAATAAATAATTGTAAGATGAAAAGTAATGCAAACAGTAAAAACTGTGGTGTTCCTTAATATTAGTGGTCAGTATAGAAATGACTCCCTATTAGATAGTAAGTGAATAATGTCTGTACTGTGTTGCTGGGCAGTGTACAGGGGAGATCAATTCACTATTTTTCTCTGATCAAGGAACCCCTAGCAACATCAGGATGAACCTTAGGGTCCCATGTAAACCTGGTAGAGAAAGGTTGTTCTAGAGCAGTGGTCTCCAAACTGCGGCCCAAGCTGGTCTTTTTCCGGCCCTTGGGGCACTATTCCTCCCATTGACACCAACAGTGGGGCATATTACCTGCCACTGATACCAATGGTGGGGCACTATTCCTCCCACTAATAAAAATTATGGGGCATTACTCCTCCTACTGATCACCAATCCTGGGGCAATGTTTATTCTCACTGATGCTGGGCCTGGGACATTTTCTACCCCCACTGGCCACAATCTGGCCTCCCTAAAGTCTGAAGGACAGTAAACTGGCCCTTTATTTGAAAAGTTTGGAGACCCCTGTTAGGGTATCATGGAACCCTGGTAGAGAAAGGTTGTTCTAGAGGAACCCTAGGCTCCCATTGAACTCTGGTTGAGAAAGGCTGCTCTAGAGGAACTCCTTGCTCCGATGAAACTCTGGTAGAAAATCTGTCTTCTAGAGGAACCCTAGGCTCCCACAGAATCTTGGTAGAGAAAGGCTGTTATAGAGCAGAGGTGCCAAGCTCAATTTCATTGTGGGCCACATCAGCATTGTGGTTTCCCCAAAGGACCAGTTGTATCTGTAAGACTAGATGTCCCAAGCATCCCACCCCTCCTTACATAAAATGTCAAGAGCCCCACCCCACCATCAGAAGTCAAGAATCTCCCACCCTCCCTTACATCACAGTGCACCCCCCTAACATTGTGCTGGTGCCGGGAAGAAGCTGGTGGTGGAGCTGGGAAGCAGAAAGTGAAGGGTCTGGAGGAGGACCAGAGGAGGGCTGGAATCAGCTGCCTGAGTCTGACACCAGGGGAGGCAGAGACAAGGGGATGCTGCAACTGCACAGAGAGGTGCAGGAAGTGTAGAAGGAGTTGTGTCTTCCTCTTTGCTGTTGACTGCTGAGATGGTGGGGGTGGCAGAGATAAGCCTTTCCACATCTGCATGGAGAAGCGCAGGATCTGGTGGAGCTTTGTTCTCCTCTCTGCTGCTGGCTGCTGAGACATGGTGGGGGCGGAGACAAGGAGGGTGCTGCAGCTGCAGGAGAGGTGCGAGGGCCACATTAAATGGCCTGTCGGACTTGTGTTTGACACATGTTCTAGAGGAAACCTAGGGTTATATTGAACTCTGGTTGAGAAAGGCTGCTCTAGAGCAACCCTAGGCTCTGACAGAACCCTGGTAGAGAATCGTTGTTCTAGAGGAACCCTAGGCTCTGACAGAGCCCTGGTGGAGAATTGTTGTTCTAGAGGAACTCTAGGATCATATTGAACTCTGTTTGAGAAAGGCTACTCTAGAGAAACCCTAGGCTTCGACAGAAACCTGGTAGAGAATCGTTGTTCTAGAGGAACCCTAGGCTTCAACAGAACCCTGGTAGAGAAAGGTTTTTCTTGAGGAACCCTAAGGTGATATTGAACTTTGGTTGAGAAAGGCTGCTCTAGAGGAATCCTCGGCTCAGACGAAACCCTGGTGGAGAATTGTTTTTTTAGAGGTACCCTAGGCTCCCACAGAACCCTGATAGAGAAAGGTTGTTCTTGAGGAACCCTAGGGTCATACGAAACTCTGGTTGAAAAGAGCTGCTCTAACATTTAGGTTTATTGATCCTTTAAATCCAAAAACAAATTTAGATAAATACCAACAAGAGAGGGTTTTTCTAAACATATGAACAGGAACACTAGTAGAGACTGGTAGCAAGACACAGGGAAAGAAATGACTTGGAAACATTACGAATAAGTAGCTGCAGGCGATGTACAGCACTGAGTGTCTTTTCATGCTGCTTGTGTGTGCGTCTTTCAGTATGTTGTATATTACAAGCCACCAGAGACCAGATAAAAGGTTAGGACAGCTACAAACAAATGACAATGACCATCCAGCTCTGATAAGCAATGTATGCATCTAAAATGGCCACATAACACTGATTCATTACCATTTCTGACAGCCCTTCTGGTGGAAACGTGCCTGAAAACCTAGAACTGTCAGGCCCACAACAGGGAATTTTAACCTTAGCACCACTGCGTGGCCAGACTTCCACCCCAGGGTTCATCCGCCTCAGACATTTCAAGATCTAAACCAGCCTCTCTCAACCATTTTACCCCAGAGGAACTCTTAAAATAAATTTCAGAAGACCCCTATTAAGAGTTATACCTACATTTGACAGTAAAATGGCATAATCAGTAACCTGTTAAAAGTTTTAAATAAAAGAATAAATAACATGGCATATCCATAATATTTGACACCCAAAGCTGATTTTTTTACAATACCCCCTTGCGCTATATGTCAGTGTTAATCAGGCAAATAAATGAATTAAAATGACCAGAAGAGAAATGCAGACTGAAAACGTTTGTGTCCCCTTACATTGGTGATTCGTGGAGAAATGCCTCCTTACATTGGTGGTCAGTGGAAAATACCCATGTACATTAGTGGCTAGGGGGGAATTGCCCCCTTACATTGGTATCCAGTGGTGAAATATCTCCTTATATTGGTGGACAGTGGAGAAGTCTAAAGCCTTGTACACACGGTATGATTGTTGTCAGGGGATTGTCTGTTCACAGACTGTTGTCCTAAAATCTTACCGTTAGTACGCTCCTTTTAACAACTGTTGTCCAATTTTCCGCCAACAAATGTTGGATGACAGGCTAGTACATTTTCGGCAGACAACAGTTTGATGCCAGATTTTGGTATGGTCAGTACACAAATCCGTCACACAATAGTCGAATGTACAAACACGCATGCTCGGAATCAATGCTAGCCAAACACGAAATTAGCAGAAGGGGCCCAAAGGGTGGCGCTAAAGAGCTGAAATTCCTCGTAGTACATCACTACATTCGTGTTTGTGGCACGACAATTGTGTACCATTAGTATGCAGGACAAGATCCTGGCACACGCCCTTTTGGAGAAAAATCAGACGCTCGGTTGGCCAACAATCGTATCGTGTGTACGAGGCTTTAGTCCACCTTTGTGACCATGTTTCATGTTAACCACTTCACTCCGATGTCTCCCGGCCTTTTAAGAAATTTATGATGCCGGGAGGCGGGGCTTAAGATTCCCTGACCAATCCAATCAATAATACCAAGAGAGCATTCAATCTTAAATGAGATCCTTGGTTTATTTACAAGACATCAATTAATGCATAGATTTCGAACAGATATCTCCATATGACTGTACCCTAATGTTTGATTTTTATACATTTTTCTTTGTTTCAATTACAGTATTTTATTTCTTTTTTTTATTCTATTGTTGTTTTCCTTCTATAACAATAGTTATATGAAGTGACACTTTGTTAAATTTCACATAAGATAACCATCTGTTTCTAGGAACACACATTTTCAGTGTATCCATAATTGACTACTTCTCATATGTATGTTCCATTATTGTTGCTTCAAATATTTGTACGAAAACCTTTTCGATAGAAAAGTTTGTATTAAAAAAAAAAAAAAAGAAGATCACATGACCACCGTAATTGGCAGTCACGTGATCCAAAAACCCCCGATCGGGAGCTTTCAGTTAGGCACCGATAACTGTCCTGGGAACACGCAGTGCTAGCGCTCTCGGCACAGCTGTATTGACAGCAATTAACACAAATATGTGGCCTCTCGGCACCAAGGACCAGGCCCTGAGAGGCCACATATTTGCGTGCAGCTGGCACCCAGGGGTTAAACTTTTTAAATTTATCAACAGTCAACCTCCAAACTCAAACTGCCCCCCCCCTTATCTAAATCACGGATGCATCTTTGCTTGCATATGATAGAAGTCAGCAGAGCTTCTGCTCATTTACTAAGCTCTGGAGCAAAGTGCACAGTCTATTTGCCCCACTAGTAAATCAACCCTATTGTGTTCTGCCAGCCAAGAAGTCTCCTCGCGCCCTGTTGCCGGCAAAACACAATAGCGCTGCAGGAAGCATTCCCTCATCAACACTGGCGTTTACCCGTGGTGAAAGGAAAGAAAACCTAATCATTTTGGCCTTCTTAAATTCAGCATTCTAAAGACCTTCTGCAGCCTGGTTGTTTTTCCTTTTCAGTCTTCCACCCAAATAAGAGATTATGTCTAGAGCGATTTCAGAGATTAGACCGCCGTAATCAGCAATGGATCCCTCCTGATAAATGAAAGGGAGTGTATGAAGGCAATGTATGGAAAGATATAGCAGGGAAAAAAAGAGGATTAATGACCAAAATCCTTTGTTATGGAAGATGTCGTTTGAGTATTGGTCAGTTAATGCAACAAACAGCGTACTCACAGTCCCTGAACGATCATTGTATATATTGCTTTATTGTATTTATTTTTTATTTAATATTTGATTTGATTTATTTGTATTTATTAATTCATTTATAATAATAACACAAAAGTCATACAACTTCCGATCCGACTTTGGTCCAACTTCCATACGACTTTAATGAGCAGGATCGACTTTGAGATGAGTGTAACTTGAGTCTGGTATGGATTTCCACGCCAAATTGACAAAAAAAAAGGGTGTGAGGCCCCCCTCCCCCCCAAATCCATACCAGACCCTTATTGAGCATGCATCCCGGCAGGTCAGAAAAGGATTATATCAATGTGTCACCAGCCCTGCACCTCACACTTGATGAACTTCATTGATTGCTCTTTATTTTACACATCTGTTGAACTTTATTGACTGCACTTTTTTTGCATTCTATTGACACTTTATTATACATTTTGTTATATGACACATATTTGATGCAGGTATATGTATATTATTGGTTTAGAGAGGCAGCGCTGAGTATAAATTCCTTTTTTGTCACTTGTTGGGGTACTTACCTTCCACTACAGCAGCAGCCCTATTATATATATATATATATATCATTTATTCATTATTTTTTTTTCCACGGCACGGGTTTAATCTAAAAAAAATGTTTACCTGTTATGTGCTCCCATAGTCAGAACCTGTGGGAACTGGTACTCAAAGAGAAATGCAGGATTTAAAAAAAGAAAAAAAATTATACTCACCTAGCTGGATGTGAAATATAGTAGATCCCATGCTGCAGCTGTCCCGTGCCAGCTCTACACTGAGAGCAGAGCGATCAAAGACTGCTGATCGCTAAGTTCTCGGGTCTGCGTTGAGCACCGAGCTGGTCACTGTCAGTCATTGATCTGTGCTCGCCGTGCTTAGGAGGGGGCGTGAGCTGGGGAGGGGGCATGGCGATATGGCTCAGGCTCTAAGAGGCGCGCTAAGAGGCTGAGCCAGCTGCTGGTCAGGCATCTGGGAGGATTCTGACATTGTCGGGATCCCTGCAGAATCTGGACTGACTCTGTGAAGTCAGCCGACAGTGGAATCTGGGTAATGGGACTATAGAACGAAGTGCACTCCTGTGACCCACAAGAGATATATGGCCAAAAGACCTTTGTCCAGAATTCTCCTTTAAATTCCAGTCATCTTTATTCAGGAATCATCCAGGGTCACCATCTACTTCTTGGACTGAGATGCCGGCTCAAAGATGACACAATCATGTAAATCCTGGCACCTGAGCAGTTCTTGACACAGATCTAATGTCTAACACAGATCAGCCCCCGCTGCAGCCTCTCGCCTTGCGACTTGCAATGTGCAGACTAGACATGTGCACTGCCGAAAAGTTTGTTCGTTTTCGTTTTTGTTAAATTTGTTTATTTTTTTTGTCGTTTTTTTGGGGTCATTCTTTATGATCGCAATTCGTAAATTTGTAAATTAGTAAATTCAAAAATTCGTAAATTTGAAAATACGAAAGAAAATCTGAAAATTCGAAAGAATAATTAACTAATAATAACTATTAAATGATAGGTATTGGAATGAATGTCCTTTCAAATTTGGCTGTTGGTGAACGTAAGGAATACAAATTTATCCAAAGTTACAAATTATCCGAAATAATGAATGCCGCATCTAATCGAATGGAACGGAACGAATTAATAACAAGTGATAAAAAGGAACGGAAAAAAATAATAAATAATAAAACGTTTTTATTATTATTTATTATTAATAATTTGTTATATTCCATTAGTTATTTCAGATAGTTCGTAACCTCGGATAAATTCGGATTCATTACGTTCACCATCAGCCAAATTTAAAAGGAAATTCCAATACCTATAATTTAATAGTTAGTAATAGTGAAGTTATTATTAGTTCGTTATTTCAGATTTTCAAATTTTCTTGTTTTCGGATTTTTGAATTTCTGAATTTTCAAATTTATGAATCTTCGGAAAAATTAGTTAAAACGGGTTTACGTTAATTTGGATATTTCCAAATTAACAAATTTGTCAAAATTTATTAAAAAACGCATTTGGAACGAAAATCATTACACATGTCTAGTGCAGACTGATCACTGGGAAAGAGGAGACTAAGGAAATGCTTTCTCCTACCTGCAGCAGACGGATTACATCATCTCCGCCAAAGTCGCTAGACTGGATCTCAAACACAGATTTCATTTTTAATGAACATTTTTTTTTAAACAAATTACTGTTCCCGTGACATGTCAGGGATTTATTTATGGAGACTTTTCACTTTATTGCAAAGTCCAGTTTAAAGTAAACCTGTCCAAATCTTAGGTAACTTATACAGAGCCTATGAAGGAAAGATCTAGAAGTAGAGCCTCACATTGATTGATCTCCTTGTGGCTTTGAATGGACCTGGATTTGCTCAGTTCTGAAGCAGTAAAGGCTTTTAATATGTTATTTCCAGTTTTCTGAATCTTCGATTTTTACTGCTGCACAAAAAAGCCACAATGTACGCATTTCGCATTTGTATTCAGTTTTATTGATGTTGTTTAGTTAGTATTTCGGAGATTATGTTGCGTGCACCAATAATAATTTGAGTGTTGTTGTATTGAAAATATATTTATTAACATTGGCACAACTATTGTGGGATGTGCAACATCAACAGCACTATTAATGGTGGCCACACCCCCTTTGATTTTATTATTCAGACGATGTGTGATTCCATGAAACAATTTAGGCCTGGTTCACACCTATGCGTTTTTGGTGCTTTTTGCAGAAACGCACTACAGTTCATTTAACATGGCTTCCTATGGGACACGCTCACATGCTTTTTTCAGCCGCTGCATTTTTGGAAAGGGTCAGGGACTTTTTTAAAGCGCAAAACGGTGCTTTTTTGGTTCAATGGACTTTAATGGAGAAGCTGCAGAAAAGCATGTAGTGCGTTTTTACCGCAATTTGCATTTTTTAATCTGCCCAACACCAAATTGTCAAAAAAAAAAGCCAAAACACAGGTAACCGCACATCGCTGTAAAATTGCGTGTGCAAAAAATGAAAAACTCACAGCAAAAAGCACTGTAGAAACATATCAAAGCTGTGTAGGCATAAACCAGGCCTAAAGCCTCGTACACACGATCCGATTTTCCACAGACAAAACGTCAGACTTTGTCCAAAGGGCGTTGGCCAGGAACTTGTCTTGCATACAAACGGCAAGGAATTGTCGGCCCACAAACATGAACATAGTGACGTATTAGACGTACTGGGAGACTACAAAGTGGAAGTTTAATTGTCAGGCACCACCCTTTGGGCTCCTTCTGCTAATTTCGTGTTAGTAGAAGTTTGGTGAGTGTTGATTCGCGCTTTTCATTTCACGCTTTTCAGTTTGTTTCTGAACGGCCGTTCGTCAACCAGCCATGTTGCAGAATGAGGAGATAACGTGCTATTTATTATTGGCCTTGGAGTTATTGCTTTGACCCAAGTCCAGTCCAGGAACAGGAGGAGGAGGATTTCTTGGACCAAAAATTGGTTGTTTTATTAATCGTGACCAATTATGTCATATGCCTTTGCTGCGGGAGCTCCAGGAGAATAATCAGGATGATTTTCGGAATTATCTCCAGATGACGGACCCCTGCTTTCACCAACTCTTGGCATTGGTGACCCCCTATATTAAGAAGCAGGACACATGCATGAGGCATTTTATTTTTTTGGTTGAATAATGATTTGATTTGGTATATTTTCTATATTTTTGGATGCATAGAATGCACTTTTTGGTTAAGTTCTATTGGCAGATAGCATGTCTAATTTTATTTGTTTTCTTTTTTTAATGCACAATAACAAAAATTGTGGAGAATAATACTTGGCTATGTGTTTTACTTCAAATGACAGTTTGGGAGTCGGCAGTTACATTTTAAAAAATACAATGTCAAATTGACAAGGGACAACATAGTTGTATCTTTGATCTTATAAACTACAGGATAATGGTGTTGTGGTAACTTGCCCAAATAAAAAATAACAAGTATAATAATATTATTCTTGATATCACTAGAAAAAAAAAAGCCTTTTCAAATTTGTTTGCAATAACTCCATCAGTATCACCAGCAAAGCAGGTTCATTATTATCCCATTAAAGAAGAAGAGAATTGTGCTCTGCATTTGTAGATTTCATAATTTGTCACGTCACAAATCTTAATTCTCCATTACGAACGCTAGTTTACAAGACCGACCGCTTCTGGCTCGTCCTTGCTTCCGAGCATGCGTGTTTGTACTTTGGACTTTTGTCCGACGGACTTGTGTACACACGATCGGAAAATCCAACAACAGACATTTCTTGGCGAAAAATTTATAAGCCTGCCATCCAACATTTGTCTGCGGAAAATCCAACAACAATTGTCCGATGGAGCGTACAAACGGTCAGATTTTTGGCCAACAGTCTGTCATCACACAATTTCCATTGGAAAATCCTGGTAAATCTGAAGACAAAAATCTGCAGAAAATCTAATAGTGTGTATGGGGTCTTAAGCCTTGTACACATGCTTAGATTTTTAGACGACCGGATGTCCGTTTTTCGTGGCATGCGAGTCTCATGTTGAAAGTGAAGATGTTACTCACAATACAAACATTTTCGTACGACAGAATACAACGTCAGAAGTGACGTAATGTGTTGAATAGTTTAGTATGTATTCTTTCGTTTCTGAGCATGCCTAGTCTTGCTCTTATGATTTTTTTCCTATGAAAACCGTACTGGTGAAACGAAAATTGGACGTTCAGTTCACATCAGACAAAAATGTTATAGTCTGCACATCCAGCTTTTGGCGAAAAAGCAAAATTGGCTCAAGCTTGTCTTGCATACACACGGTCACACAAAAGTTCTATAAACTTTCGACCGTCAAGAACGCGGTGACGTATAACACATACGACGGCACTAGAAAAGGGAAGTACCATACTAAGTGATGTTTCTGAGCATGCATGTTTTTTGCGCGTCGGAATTGCATACAGACGAACGGAATTTCCGATAGGAACTTTTTTAGACGGAAAAATAGAGAACCTGCTCTCAATCTTTTGCTCGCAGAAATTCCGCCAGCAAAAGTCCGATGGAGCATACACACGGTCGGAATTTCCGACCAAAATCTCACATCGGACTTTTGCCAGGCGGAATTTCCAATCGTGAACCATAGATAAAGAAATCCCCCTATGTTTGGGACTTTGACAGGCCACCAGTATAAAAATAAATTTTATTAATATGGTTAAAAAAGACGTGAAAGAGTCTATAACATACAAAATAGAAAATCATTCCATAGTATATACACAATCAAAACTGAGAATATGTATAGGGTGACAAAAAATAGATGTACTCTCACAAGGGTAATATACCCCGATACCCGACGCGTTTCTGGTATTCTGGTACCTTCATCAGGGGTTAGAGAGCTGTGGATATTCTATGCATACATGAATTCCAAAAGGATTGACTCTGTGTTCAGATAGCACCCATAGCCCCTGGGGTTAAATGCCGTGATTTTCGTAAATGCCAGACCAGGGCTGTGTAAAACTAGTGTATATGCAGAGTTGACGATATCAGGAGGTATAGTAGATGAACCAATTAGGGAACAAAAACGTTCAAAAGAACCAATTGCATGCCGGCTGTATGCCGGAAGGATCAATGTCCAAAAAGCAATCCCATAGTGGTGGGCTCCTATAAAAGACCCTTAGGATGTGTGGATCCTGTGAGGGGTACCTACCCCTGTCAGTGCTACCAGCATACACATGGTCGGAATTTCCGACCAAAAGCTCACATCGGACTTTTGCTGGCGGAATTTCCGATCATGTGTAGGGGGCATTAGGCATCTTTTCTGCTCAAAAGCACCTCTCAAAAATGTGACTTTGGTGGAGTTTTTTTCTGCCTGTAGGAGCATATGCCTGTAAACTCCTGAAAAAGCCATGGTGTGTATGGACACATTGGCTAACATGGAGGGGAGTTTCCAGGCAGAAAAAAAATGAGAGCTCGGAAGCCTGTAGGAGCAGCTCCTTTGAGATGCAGTGTGCATGAGCCCTTGAGGTCGTGAAGTGCTTTTGATGAGGTTCCCGTTTATTTCAATGGGGAGGAGCATTTCTGGTGCAGTTTTTTAAGCTCCATAACCAAATATGCTCCATAGATGCTGCCAGCAGGATTTTCTCACCGTAACTCCAGTATGAAAACATTGATTTTAAAGGGAAGCATTTTTCTTGAGTTTTTCAGGAGCTCTTTTTAATGCAAAGTGTAAAAGAGCCCTAAGTGTCAGATTGCCCGCTGCACTATTGCAGTCCCATTATAAGTCATGGAATACCACCATTAGTAGTATAAATGAATAAAAATTCCAGTTTATATCTCATAGTTTGTAGCAGTGGCGGCTGGTGATGGGGGGGTCGTCAGACAACCCCCCCCCCCGCAGCACCTCAAAGCTTAAAGGTCCACCGGCACTTACCCAATCAGCGGCGGGGATTGGCAGGCAGATTGGGCAAGGATCAGTGAGTGAATCGGCGGGCTCATCAGGCGTGGATTGGCGGGCACAACAGGCAGGGATCGGCGGGCACATCAATATCAGGCTGCGGCTACCTCTTCTCTTCCACTGTGCATCTCCTCCCCTCCTCCTATAGGCGTCCAATAGGATCACCTGTCCTATCAGCCATTTGAGTGATGGGTATCAGACCCACTTCCCGATTGGCCGGGAGGACGATCAGTGTTGCAACAACGAATGCTCCGTGCCCCGAGCCCACCCTATTTTGAAGCCTATTAGAGCCTCTGGCTCTAATCATGTGCTTCAAAACACACGCACCCCGCCTATCTCCGCCATAGTAATTCATGCGCCTGGCATCCTGAAAGGTATGTTGCTTTTTGGGCCCTTTGAGTAGATGACACAGCAGGTAAACATGAAAATTCACATCACAAGTGACTTTTAGGCCTTGTTCACATGGGTGCTGAGACCCTCTGCTGAATGCGGGCAGCCCATGTAAGTGTATGGGGACACAGTGACTGCACAAATCTAGCCGCTAGTCCCAACATGACAAGTATGCGGGTGCCGGTGAGCAGTGGCGGCTGATGCTCCAAATTTTTTTTTGGGGGGGGGGGGTGCAAAGAAACTAAAAAATTCTGAAAAAAAAAACATCAATTGGAGCCTCAAATGCAGCCACTGTGCCCATCAAATACAGCCACTGTGCCCATCAAATGCAGCCACTGTGCCATCAATTGCAGCCACTGTGCCCATCAAATGCATACACTGTGCCATCAAATGCAGCCACTGTGCCCATCAATTGCAGCCACTGTGCCCATCAAATACAGCCACTGTGCCCATCAGCTGCAGCCACTGTGACCCCCCCGCCCGCCCGCCCGCTCCCTGTCTGACCGGCTCTTACCCCATCTTGGTGGTGGGTCAGGCAGCAGGTGACGGCAGCGTGCTGTGGGATGGGCAGAGGGCCAGGCAGTGGCAAGCTGTGTCCTCCATGCGTCTCTTCTTTCTTCCTGCTAGGCTTCCAATAGGAGTGCCTGTCCTTTCAGCCAATCAGGCCACAGGTTAGACACGTGCTTCCTGATTGGCAGAGAGGCGGTTCAGTGTTAGAAAAGCGAATATTCATTTGCTTTTCTAACACACCTGGGTGGGCTCTGAGCACAATGCTCTTCGCTCCGAGTCCACCCTATTTTGAAGCCTGTTATGGCTCTAATCAGGTGCTTCAAAAAAACACCCCACCGTTGTAATTCAGGCACCCGGCATCCTAAAAAGGGCCAGACGCGTGAATAGGGGTGGCCACGGCGCCATGATACACATAGGGTGCCATGATAGAGGGGGCGGCGCCCATGGGCCCTTAATGGATGGGCCCCCTTAAAGTGGAAGTAAATCCTTTCCTACAGTTGTACTTACAGGTAAGCCTATAATAAGCACTGTTACTTGCACGGTTTAGGAGATATTCACACTGCATGCAATCGATGATGTCACCAGCACATGTGCTCTGCAGGGATGGCATACCCGTGCTGTCCCTTCATAGCGCCGTGCCACGGCCCGTGACTCCTGCATGTGCGGGAGTGATGTCATCGCAGCCAATCAGAAGGCCGGAGGACGCGAACCACAAAGGAAGACCGGATGAAGATGGAAGCACCTTCAGCGGTGACAGCGCGCTGCTGGAAGACTTCGTTCTAAGGTAGGTATTTCATGATGTGCTAGTATGTGATGCATACTGAGTAGCCAGCTGCACCGAATCTCGTAAAAAGACACAAGCGGGCTTCAGGTGGCCACCTGCCTGTTTCCGAGATCAGGTAAATTTTTTAAAGATTTAAAACTAACCAGCATGAACACTGTTCTAACAGTATTCTAATTATAATGTACAAGTAATTACAACAAACCCGGTTGGAAGGCAACCTACTGGGAACACTGACAGATTGTAACAACAGTGTGTAGCAGAGCAGGTCTCCAGGGTGCCGACAGCATCTGTCTTGAGGGGCGGAATGCAGCCTGGCCGGTCAGTACCCAAATGGGGAGGATTCCAGAAAGGATGGAGTGTCCCTATCCTTTCCCTACTCATCTGGAACATCTCCCTGCAGCTAATCACTGGCAGATGGGTGACCTGTCCCTACACTACCCACATGCAAAATGTGGGTCAAACCTGGGAGCATTTGTTACCCTTAACAAAAAAAAAAAGATTTTGTTCCCTTAAATCATGTTATACAGCACAGTGCTTGTGCTCTGTAATTTGCCCCCCAGTACCAAATAAAATACCTGACTTATCCTGCCTGGTTCTGCCCTGCTCCCTGTAAACTGACCACGGTTTGTCAGGGCTCCTGAGCCCTGACACCTTGTGGTCAGTTTACATTCCTCCGTCATCTGCAGCTCTCCTCTGTCCTCCTTTCCACCCCCCCCCCCCCCTCTATGCCTGTCAGCTCATGACAGTGCCTGCTCCTTCCCCTCCTGCTGTTATAATACCTGTGTTATATGTATACAATCCCCTGTGTTTAATAATGCTATGTGCCCAGTGTATGTGTTTTATTAAAAAAATATGCAGATTTCTACCTTATATCAGAGTGTCTCCTGGCGCTCACATGACTCCTATCCTCTCTCCTCCCGGCTGACGTCAGCGGGAGTTCTCGGCCCCTCCCACTGTAGTTGTCAGCCCAGGAGAGGAGAGAGGCGTTTAGCCCAGGAGACACTCTGATATAAAGTTCAAATAAGCATATTTTTTATAAAACACATACACTGGAGCACATAGTGTTATTAAACACAGGGGATTGTATACCATTAAACAAGTGGGTTTACAACCACTTTAAATAGGCTCTGCCTGAACCAAGATGGCCAACAGTCACACAGGGCAGCATCATCCAATCAGATAGCTTCCCCAGTGACCCAGGAAACCCTAAAGGAACCAAGTTCCTCTTGACCTTCCCTCCAACTGCAATGCTGCTACAGTGGAGAAAATAGGCACACAGAGGATCAGTTTTCAGAGAATGGGCAATTGTGAGCTTGGTCTAATGGGAACATAGTTGCATAGTTAGTCCGGTTGAAAAAAGACACAAGTCCATCTAGTTCAACCAATAAAAAAAAAAAAAAATATTATATATATCATACAATCACATATATACAATCCTATACCCACAGTTGATCCAGAGGAAGGTGATTTGCTACAACAGGGGAAGAAAATTCCTTCCTGATTCCCCAAGAGGCAATCGGATATTCCCCTGATCAACTTTACCTATAAATGTCAGTACCCAGTTATATTATGTACATTTAGAAAAGAATCCAGGCCTTTCTTGAAGCAATCTACTGAGCTGGCCAGAACCACCTCTGGAGGGAGTCTATTCCATAATTTCACAGCTTTTACTGTGAAGAAACCTTTCCGTATTTGGAGATCAAATCTTTTTTCCTCTAGATGTAAAGAGTGCCCCCTTGTCCTCTGTGTTGACTGTAAAGTGAAAAACTCAACACCACGTTCACTGTATGGACCACATATATATTTGTACATGTTGATCATTTCCCCTCTTAATCTCCTCTTCTCAAGAGAGAATAAATTCATTTTCTCTAATCTTTCCTCATAGCTGAGCTCCTCCATGCCTCTTATCAGTTTAGTTACTCTTCTCTGCACTTTCTCCAGTTCCCTGATATCCTTTTTGAGAACTGGTGCCCAAAACTGAACTGCATATTCCAGATGAGTTCTTACTAATGATTTGTACAGGGGCAAAATGATGTCATAGACAGCAATAAAAACAAAACTGACAGGGGATCTATTCCCTCTACACTTTATCTAAAACTAATAAAAATGTTTTGCTTAGTTATACTTTAACCACCTCAATACAGGGCACTTACACCCACTTCCTGCCCAGAACAATTTTCAGCTTTCAGCACTCTCACACTTTGAATGACAATTACTCAGTCATGCAACACTGTACCCATATGAAATTTGCGTCCTTTTTTTCACACAAATAGAGCTTTCTTTTGGTGGTATTTAATCACTAGTGGGTTTTTAATTTTTTGTGCTATAAATAAAAAAAGGCTGTGAATTTTGTGGAAAAAATGCCTTTTTCTTTGTTTCTGTCATAAAATTTTGCAAATTAGTATTTTTTCTTTATAAATTTTGGCCAAAATTTATACTGCTACATAGCTTTGGTAAAAATAACCCAAATCACCAAATCAGTGTATATTATTTGGTCTTTGTGAAAGTTGTAGAGTCTACAAACTATGGTGCCAATCACTGAAAATTAATCACATCTGATCAGGCCTTCAGTACATCAGGTGAATCACATTTCTTGAGACACTAAGTGTCGGTTCACACTAAGGCAGCACGACTTGCAGCGTGACTGCCTCAGGCGACCTGGACACGACAGGACTTCTGTATAGAAGTCAATGCAAGTCGCCTCAAGTCGTCCCCAAAGTCGTACAGGAACCTTTTTCTAAGTCAGAGCGACTTGCATCGCTCTGATTAGAACGGTTCCATTGTACAGAACGGGACGCTACTTGTCAGGCGGCTAAGTCGCCTGTCAAGTCGTCCCAGTGTGAACCGGCACTAACAAGTCAAGAAAGTATAATTACCCCCCAAATGACCCATTTTTAGAAAGTAGACATTCCAAGGTATTAAGCAAGTAGCATGGTGAGTTTTTTTAAGTTGTATTTTTTTCCCACAATTCTTTGCAAAATGAAGATTTTTTTTTTTTTTTTACAAAATTGTCATATTATCAGGTTATTTCTCACACACAGCATATGCATACAACAAATTACACCCCAAAATACATTCTGCTACTCTTCCCGAGTATGGCAATACCACATGTGTGAGACTTTTACACAGCCCGGCCACATATAGAGGCCAAACATTGAAGTAGCACCTTCAGGCGTTCTACGAGCATAAATGACACATCTCATTTCTCAACCACCTATTACACTTTTGTAGGCCCTGAAGCACCAGGACAATGGAACTGCCCACAAAATGACTCTATTTTGGAAATCAAACACCCCAACGTATAATCTATGAGGCATAGTGAGTCTTTTGAACGGTTAATTTTTTTCCAGAAGTTTTTGGAAAATGGGTAAAAAAAAATGAAAATCGATTTTTTTTTACACAAAGTTGTCAATTTATAAGACATTTCTAATACATAGCATGTATGTAGCAAAAATGACACCCCAAAATACATTCTGCTACTCTTCCCGAGTATGGCGATACCACATGTGTGAGACTTTTACACAGCCTGGCCACATACAGAGGCCCAACATTGAAGTAGTACCTTCAGGCGTTCTAGGAGCATAAATTATACATCTCATTTCATTCCTACCTATCACACTTTTGAAGGTCCTTGAGCACCAGGTCAGTGGAATTACCCACAAAATGACCCCATTTTGGAAAGCAAACACCCCAACGTATATTCTATGAGGCATGGGCTGCAGATAGGTACTCGGGTACTCTGATGGGCTGCAGATAGGTACTCGGGTAACTTGATGAGCTGCAGACAAGTACTCAGGTACTCTGACGGGCTGGTGACATGTACTTGGGTACTCTGATGGGCTACAGATAGGTACCCGGGGACTCTGATGGGCTGGTAACTGGTATTCAGATACTTTGATGGGTGGTTACAGGTACTTTGATGGGTGGTGACATGTACTTTGATGGGTGGTGACAGGTCCTCTTTATTGGGGGGGGGGGATCAGTGTGTGTTCGTGTACAATGTAAGCTGTAACGAGATATTACCGCAATCTCCTTCTCACACATGATTGGTGTGTGAGGAGGAGAACCCGGTAACATCTCGTTACCGCTCTATACTTACATTTAGTGATCGGCTGTGAAAGGATCACAGCCGATCACGCGGTAAACAGCCGCCGGCCAATGGCTGTTTACCAGTGTCGGTGACGAGCAGTGTTCCCGGGAACACGCCGCCACCGACATGATCGCATGCATGCGCTGTGCAAAGTGGGGCGGCACCATCTGTGATCGGCAAACGTGGTAAACAGCCATGCCCACTGGCTGTTCACCCCCTCGGTGGCGAGCTGTGTCTCCGTTACACGCCACCACCGAAGGTACAGGGCTGCGTGCACACGATTGTTCGCATGCCCTGTTTAAATGGACGGACGTCAAATGACGCCCGCCCAGAACAAGAGCTGTGCTGCCTGGCCGTCATATGACGGCCGGCGGGCGGCAAGCAGTTAAAGTGGTTCTAAAGGCTGAAGGATTTTTACCACAATGCATTCTCAGCCCCCCCTCTTCCCTCCCTTATACTTACTTGAGTCTGATCCTGATCCTGCACTGTGCCTAGGAGCAGTGTCTCTCTCCACTCTCAGAGACTCAGAGACAGCAGCGGGAGCCATTGGCTCCCACTGCTGTCAATCACAGTAACCCCATAGCAAGCGGCCTGCTATGGGGGCACTCGGCAGGGGGGAGGAGCCAGGAGCACTGGCGAGGGACTCAAGAAGAAAAGGATTGGGGCTGCTCTGTGCAAAACAATTGCACAGAGCAGGTAAGTATAACATGTTGTGTGAGAAGTGACATAATATGATAGAAGCTGCCAGACTTCAGGTCACCTCTGACCCCTGGTTTTCAAGTCAAAGGGTCAGTAGGTATATTAAAAAAAAGAGAAGCAATTATAAACCCTTGAGTAAGCCTTCACCATTATATTAATGTAGGAATGAATATTTGTATTATTCCATAACCCGGGATGTAACTGCGTCTCTTAAAAAACATTTTACTTTCTTTGGATTAACGTTCACAAATACTTTAACTCTTACCCCGACACTCAGTTCCATCTTCACTCACTTCTCTCCCCGGGCTGCAGGCACAACTTCCGCTAGACACCATCCATTCCCCCTCTCCTCCGCAGTGTAGACTGAGTTTTGTAGTCCCCAAAGGGTGAGCACCAACAACACAACTGCCTAAGGCTTCAGCCAGTGATGCCCCTCCTCCTCCACTAGATGGTGTTTCATGGAAAAATGCCAGGCTCCGCACGGTGGCTGGGCACTTGTGAAAAAAAACTTTGACCCCAGCCATAGAGAGGCAGGCCCCAGAATCCACAAAGGCCAAGTAAAATCCATTTTTACGGACTGGCCCAAAATCTAAATTCCTCTCGTCCATCCGTGGACCCTCACCTCCCTTACCCGGGTCCCTACTAAAGCTTTTGCCTGCTCCAATGGTATCCACTTTTGTCCAGGCCTCCTCTGTCCACTCCCAGTCCTCTGCTTCCATGGCAGCATCGGCTTGTCGATACAAAAGCGTGAATGTCTCCCGGCAGGCCAGGTGACGTCTTCCTGGCGGTGGTCGTAGACTGGCACAGTCTCGTATTGAGAAACGGAGTGTGACATGGACGCGCTGGGTGCCGCGGGCAGCGATGTAGCCAGTACGGAGCCAGTTGCTCTGGTTGTAATGTTGAGCGTATGAATTGCAAACTTCATACGTTCGTAGGAGGCGCCGTTGGCCATCCAGGACGCTAACTTCATCCCACTGAGAAGAGCAAACAAAGAAGAGTTAATGTTTTTGTAACAGGCATCCATTTATTGGTATTTAAATTTAACATAGCATTCTTAAAGGAGATGGAACCCCTAACTGAATGACTCCCTTGCTCTGTTGGAGCATGTGACCTTCTGCAGGGTAGTAATACTGTAGTACGTGGGCCCAAGCAACTAAGTACTGGCTTGACTCCCAGGCATTGTGAAGCAAAAAATTGGCATGAGAGCACAGGGAAGGTGAATAAAAGTGTGTCAGGGGAGAGAGGGTGGTGGTTTTCTAGAGATTCTTTCACTTGAAAACCCCTTAAAAGTGACACTGAATTGGCAACAGCCAGACAAAAAAACACCAATTACTTCTACTTTTAGCAGAAAGATCCTCACACACCCCACCATGTGTTCTGGACTCATCTGTTCCTTCTGGGGGCCTGGGTCCCCCATGGTAGGTGCCAGGACCGAGAGCAGAAGGAGATGATTGAGCATCTATTCGACAATCTTCTTTGCATAGTATGTGTAGCACCCTTCCAGTTACTGTAGGTTGCTAGGTAAATTTAGTTTAGCTCCTCTCTAATCAGTAGAGCAGGGGTTGATTGTTCTAGTCTGCTCAGTCTTTTACAGGCTACTGGTCTGATTGCTTCCCTTTCCATTCTAGAAGATTTTAGAATTAAAGTGGGAGGAAGAATGGGAGAGCAGCTTGAATATTTATGGGGATCCAGCCAAACCCTGGAGAGGTGTGTTAAGAAAGTGGCTTGAGAGCCCATAAATAGTTTGAAGCCTAGGGTAGAGGTTTTTCTTGGATTCTGTATTTAGCCCTGCCAGAGGAGTCCCCTGGCTGAGGAGCTCTGTAGGCAGTTTGCTGGAGAGGCTGCTTGGATGTCATTAAGGTCCAAGCTCTTGCCGAGGCTGGTGGCTATTCTCTAAAGTCTGGGATCTTTCATGGTCTAGAGAAGCTCACTGGAGGATACCAGGTGGAGGATAAAGGAAGAGAGTCCAGTGGTTTGTAGTATCCTAAGTCTGTGTCTCCCTCACTGAGAAGTGCCTGGTGGATATCAGGTGGAAACTGATGATCCTGTGATGTTGTTGGTGTTGAGTACTGACCTAAGTCCTGTGCCCTAGAGGCTGTATGCAGTTCTCAGTTCTACAAAGAAGTATGTCCTAGGCATTCTTCTAGCAAGTAGTGACTTTATGGAAGTTCTCTGCCAGGATAGTGAAAAGATAAGTGTCCTCAGTTATTTATGGTATTAGGTATCTGATGCCTTCTTCCATACACATCCCAAATTCTACTCAGCAATAAAGAAACACAAAAAGACACCCCTAGACTATGCATTTGAACCAGTGAGAAAGAAGAAAATACCATGTGCCTGGCTGTAAGAGTACTAAGTTGGGGAAATGGGATCATCAAAGCCAGCGGCTCCTTCAGGAGTGTGCTACATATGAACCTGGAAGTGCACTTTGGATGAGCACTTTCGGGTTCAGAGCTGTCAAACTCCGGCTGTTCTGGCCTGGGAAGAAGCTGATTGAGCATAGATTATGCTCAATCAGCAGCTTCAACAGAGTGCAGCGGTGACATTAGGGGTCTCCTAAAATCTTTTTAAAGATAACCTTTCACAGTGATGACGAACCTTGGCACCCCAGATGTTTTGGAACTACATTTCCCATGATGCTCAACTACACTGCAGAGTGCATGAGCATCATGGGAAATGTAGTTCCAAAACATCTGGAGTGCCAAGGTTCACCATCACTGACCTATCATCTGCACTATGCTATGACATAGGAAGATTGTTATCTCTTTTGTATTAGCAATAAAAAAAAAAATGTGTAAATAAAAGTGAAAGTTTAATAAAATCAATTACTTTTTTTTTTTTTTTAAAGCGTCCTGCTCCTACGTACATGTACATATACAACACACATACAAAAAATGATGATTTTGGTACACATACTAAATCAATAGAGCATAGAATAATAATTCTAGGGTCAACATTCACTCTAAACTGATAATCTGTTAACTGATAATCCTATGGATACTGTAATTGGGAATATTCGTTTATTGCCATTTCAGGGATGCACACAATTTTCAGGCTTGACATCTTTTATATTTTACTAAAATCTGTGTATTATATTATGCATTGAGTTAAAGGCACGTATTGGGTTTTTAATTCCGTTTTCATGTAAAAAAATGTATATTTTCGTATATGCGTGCAACATGAAATAGCAGCAAAAGGATAAAAGTAGAGCTCCAGCGTAGTTTTACATAGTAGGGGACAGGTTAGAGCTGTAGATCTGTCTACTCTCTGCTGGGGAAATCTCTTTTTAAAATACATTTTTTAGAAATGTAAATGTCACTTACCACTCCTTCAGGGTAGGTTGCCCAGCCAATCTCGGAGGTCTCGTAGGTTGTATCAAGTAGAATTTCTGAAGAAAAAAAACAGAATCGTTTTTACCACCATCTCCTGTAGTAAACATTGGACTTTAAGTAAAGGATTCCTAGGCCCAGGTCCTCCGGGGCCGTATCACTAATACAGCCCTGCTGTCGAATCTTGCATCCAAGCACATGTATCTTCCTAGTTTTAATTCCTGTTATAAAAACATTCTTTGTGTATTGACAGTTACAATCAAAATGCCTCAAAAATCGATTAAATGCACATTTGGAAAAGTTATTGAATGATGCCTTTATTGAATCAAATTAATTCAAATCAAATAAAGAAATATAAGCAATAGTAAAAAAATAAATAAATAAAAAAATAATATTAATAATAATAAAAAATTATTTTATATATATATATATATATACACATATATATATATATATATATATATATATATATATATATATATATATATATATATATATATATATATACACATACACACACACACACACACACATACATACATACATACATACATATATATATATATATATATTTTTTTGTTTACTTTACTTGTTTATATATAGTATCCTGTGTGGTCATTAATTGGTATTTTCCAGGGTGTATTTTTTTTTTTTTTATGGTGACAACAGTGGACCATACCTGCCTAATAAATATTGAAATAGACACAGTAGTCCACATCAGAAGCCCATTTGACAGCGTGACAACACAGGAGCACAAATGGGAGACAGGAACAGATCGTTGTCACCCTATAAACAGGAAGTGCCTGAACAAGGACCCTTATGGTAGGATCACCAGAGAAACGTTTAATGAAAAGAAAATGGAGAAATTGCACACATGAAGACAAAACCTCTATTTTAAAGATCCACAATGTTTGTTTGCTATATAAATAATAATTATAGAGTATTTCATATAAAAAAGTTGGGAATCTTTTGAAAAACACATCACAAAACATTATTACAATACACAGTATATATGATATATACATTCTTGAATTACAACAGCCCACAGCAAGCTAAATTTTAAGGGGTATTACATCATAATATGTATGCTAAAGGGTGGGTACCTGGAGTGGGAAAAAAGGGTGCTAAAAAGTCAGGCACCGGGGCCCCAACTGAACATTAAGGTTGCTAATGTGCTGTGTATCAAACAATTGTCATTCCATATTCCTAATACAAAATATTTTCTTAAAGTGTTACTAAACCCACAACAGTAAAATCAGTCTGTATATGCAGTAAAGCATGCTTGTTATACTCAATGTGGAACCTAAGGGGTTAACCCTCTGCATTGTGTAAAAAGGCTGTTTGATCCTGTCCTCTCTGATCCTTCCCTTCTTCCACTGTTCCCATTCTATCTGTTGATAGTACAGGGCCTTGGGGGCACTCTGCACATGCTCAATTTGATGTGTATTAAGAGAGTTTTTTTTCTTCTTTTCTTTGGCGAGTGCATGTGATCCACCAGGGAGAGTGCGAACTACTGTGACCTGGTCACCCATCCCGCTCCTGGACACTACTCAGCCCAGAGATTTACTCTACCATACCTTCTCCCATGTGAGTTGATGTTGTTTTTACTATTCAAGTGTTTTAATTATACACACAGAGGCGCCCCTTTCCTTGTTTTCTACAAGCTTTGATCAGACACTGATAGAAGTCACAAGACTGCTATATACTGCTGATGAGAAAAGGTATTTAGTAGTTTATATTTACTAAAATAATTGCATTTCCATGTTCTGTGTACTGTGGGAGACCAGATATAGTGAATGCAGGGTCCTTGGTTCAGTAACACTTTAACCACTTGCTTACTGGGCACTTAAACCCTCGTCCTGCTCAGACCAATTTTCAGCTTTCAGCGCTGTCACACTTTGAATGACAATTACATGGTCATGCGACACTGTACCCATATGACATTTTTATAATTTTTCTCACACAAATAGAGCTTTCTTTTGGTGGTATTTAATCACTGCTGGGTTTTTTTATTTTTTGCTAAAAAAACAAAACAAAAAAACCCCCAAAAATTTTGAAAAAAAAAAAAAACCAAAAACAGTTTCATAGTTTGTACAAAATTTAGAAAATAGGTCATTTTTCTCCTTTAATGATGTGCGCTGATGAGGTGGCACGGATGGGCACGGGTGGACTGCACTGATAGGTGGCACTGATGGGTGGCACTGAAGGGCGGCACTGATAGGCACTGATGGACACTGATGAGGCAGCATTGGTGGGCACTGATAGGTGGCACTGATAGGCAGCACTGATGAGGAGACACTGATTGGCAGCACTGATGGGCACTAATAGGTGGAACTGGTGGGCACTGATAGGCAGCACTGGTGGGCACTGGTAGGTGATACTAATGGGCACTGGTAGGCACTGCATAGCAGCAGTGGCTTTCCGTGGTTGGGACCCATGTCCCTCTGACAGAAGAGGGATCAACTTTTTTTTTTCTGTTCACGCTGTCAGTGTGAGGAGAAAAAAAAAAGCCGATTACGAGCCTTTGTTTACATCATGTGATCAGCTGTCATTGGCTGACAGCTGATCACGTGGTAAGGGGCCGGGATCTATGATCAGCCAAGTCTCATTGACTCGCTGATCACAGAGCGTGCCGGGCGCGCCCCGCAGAGGGTGCGCAGATGGCGCATTCCCGGGAGGACATACATGGACACCTTCCCAGCAATTAAGGCCCGCGCTGTAGCCGTCTTTAGCGGATATAGCGCGGGCGGGAGGAGTTTAGTCCTTTGTTACATCTCAGTGCTACTGATCTCCTGCCACCACTTTGCAGCCACTTGCTGTCTACATGCACTACACTGATAGCTGCATGACATTTCTCAGGGTGGGTTTCCTGATGGTGACAACAGCAGACCATTCTTGCATAAAGTGTGTTGAAACAGCCACTTGTAGTTTCTATTGAGAGCCCATGTGACAGGGTGACAACGCAGGGGGACGATTGGGAGACGGGGACATAGTGTTGTCACCGTATAAAAGGAAGTGTCTAAACAAGGCAGGATCATCAGGGAATTATTTTAATGAAAGCTGCAGATTCAAAAAGATTGAACTTTTATAATATGATATTACCATGTTAAAGCTTCTATGAGAGTGTAGTGATCGGGTATACATCGACTTATATTATATAATTGGTATTTCCTATGGGAGCCTGCCGTTCTTCATTCCATTCTTCTTTTTTCTTTTTTTTTTACTCTCTTCTGTCTTCTTTTCGATTTCCCTTCCGTGCTAAATTCTGCATTTGTTAATCTGCTGGAGTGGAAAGTAGGTCATAATTCTATAGCAGCTGAGTCCAGCCTGGTCCGGCCTCTATATGGTGTGACTGTCGGCCGCCGCTGTGCGTTGTCTGGGATGTCTGACGTAAAGGTGGTGGCGCTCCCCAGCGACGGATTCTCGCACGGAAGATCGTGTTGGTGAAATGTTTTCGGCATTGCACCTTCTGTAGCTCCTGGGGGAAACCAGGACACAGCCTCCCACGTATCGGCTCATGAGACGGTGTGCTTGTTAATATGAAATTAAGCCGAACAATGCGACAGCGGGAGGGAGACCGAGGAGGGGAGGGGGGTCTATGGTGGGTATTCTAAACTGCAGATGGCACTACAACTCCCAGCCAGCAAGACATGCAGGAACCAGCAAGCCCGGGATGTCATGTGACCTTTCATGAACTGACACTTTAGATGTTAATAAAGAATTGAAGGCAAAACTGTTTTCTTTTCTTTTTCCTAGAGGGAGGGCTTGTTCACACCAGGTGCAGCAGGGGAACGCACGTGAAATTGCGATTTTTTTTTCCTGCACCGCAATAAAACGTGCTGCCTTCTGTAGACGCACATAGGTGCCATTAATTCTTAGACCCCTTTCACACTGGGGCGCTTTTCATACGCCTTTGCGCTAAAAATAGGGCCTGAAAACTGCTTCCCATTCATTTCAATGGAAGCTTTCACACTGGGGCGGTGCGCTGGCGGGGTGGTGCAAAAAGTCCTGCAAGCAGCATTTTTGGGGGATGTTTTGAGCGCTTTAAAAAGCACCTCAAAAACGTCCCTGTCCATTGAAATGAATTGGAAGCGCTTCCAAAGCGCTTCAAAAGTGCAGCAAAACAGCCCTTTTTTCCCTTTAAAAAAAAGCGCAAGCGCACAGCCAATGCTGCAAAAACGGCGCTAAAGCGCCGCAAAAAGGCCTGACGTTTTATGGGCAGTTTTTGAGTGCCTCAATGTGAAAGGGGTCTAAATGGCATTCCCATGACCCCCACAAATGTGCGTTCCCGGCTGCTAAAACGCATGGTACCACAGTACCAGACGGTTTGGAATAGTGCGATTTTAAAAATTTGTACCTGCACTAATTTTTTTAAGCACTTCACATGCGTAGAGCAGCCTACTGACATTAAAGAAAAAAGTTTGCCTTCAGTTATACTTTACAGCGTGAAGAAATGCTAACAGTATTTTTGTTTTGAATAGAGTGGGAAAGGGCTAGAACCCCTGTCAGATCTTTATTGCTGCCTGTGTCTTCATCCTCCCTATATGTCCTAGAGACTGTTGTCACTGCGGCAGCCTGGGATTGATTTTAAAAATAATTGCATAGTCATTAGCCCAATGAAAGTGCATATTTATTTGTTTTGTGTGAAAAAAAACCCCTCAAACCACAAATTATTATTATTATTATTATACAGGATTTATATAGTGCCAACAGTTTACGCAGCGCTTTACAAAATAAAGGAGAAAATACAGTTACAATACAATAAAAAGCCTATATCTTGTGCTGTTCAAATGTACATCACTGATATCCACTTGAAGACCAGGCCTTTTCTGGGACTTTTGGTTTACAAGTTTAAATCAGTATTTTTCGCTAGAATACTTATAACCCCCAAACATTATATATATTTTTTAGCAGAGACCCTGGGAGAATAAAATGTTGATTGTTGCAATTTTTAATGTCACATGATATTTGCGCATCAATTTTTCTAATGCAATTTTTTGTAAAAAAATACACTTTAATGACTTAATAATAAAAACAAAACACAATATATACCCCAATTTTTGGGGGAAGTTATGAAAGAGGATGCCAAGTAAATAGATACCTAACATGTCACGCTTTAAAATTGCGCACGCTCTTGGAATGGTGACAAACTACGATACTTAAAAATCTCCATAGGCAACGCTTTAAAATATTTTTACAGATTACCAGTTTAGAGTTACACATGAGGTCTAGTGCTAGAATTAACAAGAAAAGTAAATCCCCCTTCGTTGGGACTTTATAGGCAACAACTACACATGGGTAGATAAGAAAATATATTTATTGTGTATACATAAAATCATTCGATCATAAAGTGATCGTTAGTTTAAAAAGACATATCAAAAAATATACAAAATCAAAAAAGAAAAAAAAAAAAGGAAAAGACAAAAAACACGACAGGTTACATGATTTGCATGACATAAACAATTAATTTTACTCTCCGGGAAAGAGTGGTCTCCGTTACCCTACGCGTTTCTGGTTCAAGCACCTTCGTCAGGGGTATTTGATAAGAGTATATGCAGTCATAGTTTTGTCTTACATGCAAAATGTTCCATTATGCAACTTGAAAAAATGAATGAAGCACTGCCAGTGGGGGTGTCGATAGGTGCCCACCAAGAGCACCAGTATCGCACGATAATGTCAAAGGGAAAAATTTGACTATTTTATTTTGCCTGGTAATCACAGGGAGTCATATGCAGCAAGTTACCAACAAGGTCTGTAGATTTGAGTAGTGACGCTATCCAAAGCCTCATCCATATATAGCTTCTTATCCATATATAGCACACTCAGAATCATTTAACATTAGACCTCCCTATGGGAAAAGGAACCTCCGTCTGAACATCACCCCGCTCTGCAGATATATTTTTTTAAATGAACTCAGGTATAAAGTATTTTGATTCATTATATAATACTGTACCTACAATATTGTGCAATGGTAAGGATATAAATCAATGTTGTATACTGTACCAAATGCCTTCGTAAACCCAAGTTTTACCTTGGAAACAAAAAGGGGTACTCAGAGAGTAACCATGGAAACAATGGAGAAGTAGAAAAAATATGATACTATTTATTGAAGAAATATTACATAATATATACACAGTATTCACAAGCATTAAAAATCATCTAAAATGATACAATTTGTACAGTGAGCCATTGTGCGTCTACGCGTTTCACCTTTAGGCTTCTTCAGGACACGATCAAGGTTCATAGAGATGACAAAAGGAGAGAACAAGTCTCACTGTCTTGTTAATCTATTAAGCCTCATGTACAAATGTACCGAAAGTTCACACCAATAATATCCAGTATATGGACTATTTTGCTCCCCTTCCCCTTCCATTTATATCCCAAGTTTTACCTTGTAAAAGTAGCAGTGACATCATCACTGTGCTGCACATAGCCTGAGCAGAGAGCAGAGCTGAAGGAGGGACCCAGCAGGCCCCGCCCACTACAGGTTGCCTGCAGAATATTACAGGAGGGGGGCGGAGACTAGACCAGTCACCCTGCACAAGGAGAGAGAGCAGCAGTGAGCGGTCTTTATTTATTACAGGAAACGTCTCACACTGGATTACTGCACAGATCTGGAAGAAATACACAAAGCACACCGGGACTCAAGAAGAATACACATGATGAATGGTTTTAGACACTATTTCCTTATTCTGGAGTTCAGTTGTGACCCATTGGCTGATATAAGAATTAAAGTGGTACTAAACTCAGCACCCTGCATTCACTATATCTGGTCTCCCACAGTACACAGGACATGGAAATGCAGTTATTTTAGTAAATATAAATGAGTAATGACCTTTTCTCATCAGCAGTATAGAGTCTTGTGACTTCTATCAGTGTCTAGTTAAAGTTTGTAGGAGGAGTTTTCATTCTCCTCTGATTATCCTATGAGGCTGCAGGACCCCCGACCTTCTGTCTGGACAGTGCTAATTGCCCCTGTTCTGATACATGAACTCTCCCAAGAAAAAAAAAAACCTCTCCAGTAATGCACACCAAAACTGAGCATGTGCAGCTTGTCCCCAAGGCTCTGTTCTATCAGGAGATGGATTGGGGACAGTGGAAGAAGGGGAGGATCAGAGAAGACAGAATCATACAGCCTTTTTACACAAAGCAGAGGATTAACCCCTTCGGTTTCACAGAGAGTATAACAAGCATGCTTCACTGCATATACACACTGATTTTACTGTTGTGGGTTTAGTAACACTAAGTTAAAAACAGAAAAAAGTTAAAACAAAGTTTAATAAAAAAAATGAAAAACCCTTAAATTTTTTTTTCCTAAAGGCCTTCTCCCTCATGTACCCGCAAATGCAAATTGTAGAAAAGAAACCATTCCGCCACACATATAAGGTATCAGCATGCATGCCAAAGTGAGAGCAATAATTATAGGCCCCTTATTCACGCTAATGTCTTGTAAAAGCTTTTAAAGTGCTGCCTATGGACAATTTAGGGTACCAGAGTTTGTTGTCATTTCATGGACGGGTGCACAGTTTTAGGGCTTGACATGTTTGGTATCTATTTACTCGACAGTCTGATTTTTTTATATTTTACCAAAAAAAAAAAAAAAAAAATGTGAATATGTTGTGTTTCTTTTACTGAAAATATGGGTTTGATAAACCATTGCGCTAATATTGTGCGACTTAAAGTGGGACTGCAACTACCACCATTTTATTTTCCAGGGTCTTTGCTTTCAGAAAATACCTAGAGGGAAATTTACTGGAAAACACTGGATGGGAAAAAACTGGAGCAGCCAGAATGTGGAATGGTTGTGCAGAGTAACCAACCAGCTTCTAGCTTTCCTTTTCAAAGCTTAACCACTTCAGCCCCGGAAGGATTTACCTCCTTCCTGACCAAAGCACTTTTTACAATTTGGCACGGCGTCGCTTTAACTGACAATTGCGCGGTCATGCAATGCTGTACCCAAACAAAATTGACGTCCTTTTTTCTCCACAAATAGAGCTTTCTTTTGGTGGTATTTGATCACCTCTGCAGTTTTTATTTTTTGCGCTATAAAAAAAAAAAAGCGTCAATTTCGAAAAAAAAGCAATATTTTTTACTTTTTGCTATAATAAATATCCCCCAAAAATATATAAAAAAACTATTTTTTTTCCTCAGTTTAGGCCAATATGTATTCTTCTACATATTTTTGGTTAAAAAAAAATCACAATAAGCGTATATTGATTGGTTAGCGTCTACAAAATAGGGGATGGTTTTATGGCATTTTTATTATTAATTTTTTTTATTAGTAATGGTGGCGATCTGCGATTTTTATTGTGACTGTGACATTATGGTGGACATATCGGACACTATTTTGGGACCATTGTCATTTATACAGCGATTAGTGCTATAAAAATGCACTGATTACTGTATAAATGACACTGGCAGGGAAGGGGTTAAACACTAGGGGGGGGCGATCAAGAGGTTAAGTGTGTCCTAGGGAGTGATTCTAACTGTGGCGGGGATGGGCTACCACTCACATGACAGCAATCACTGCTTCCGATGACAGGGAGCAGTAGATGCCTGTCATGTCACAAGGCAGAATAGGGAAATGCTTTGTTTACATAGGCATCTCCCCGTTCTGCTGCTCCATGACATGATATCGGGCACCTGGCGGACATCGAGTCCGCGGGACCCATGGCGGGCGCATGCCCACAATGCCGTTTTTTAAAGGGGACGTACCTGTACGCCCATTTGCCCAGCCGTGCCATTGTGCCAACTTATATCGTCGTGCTCTGGTCGGCATGTGGTTAAAGAGGATCCAGCAGTCACAAATACAGTAGCTGCTGACTTTTATTAAAGGGACACTTACCTGTCCGGGGATCCTGCGCTGTCCTCACCTGGGCCAATTCTTCGTCGGTCTTTGGGTCCAAGGTGCTGCCAAGTTTACTGTGGGAAGCTGGCTGGGACTCCTTGCTGCTTCACAGCCAGCTCCACACTGCGCATTTGTGGGCTGTGCTGTGTTCTGTGAATGGTTCCGTAGCCTTCTGGAGCCTGTGATGTGTCCTAGGAGGCTGCGGGCTGGGAGTGTGAGGGGGGTATGTACCAAAAATAGATACCCCTTCTAAAAAAAAAAAAAAAATTGTCAAAAAGTGGAAGAGGAGGTGGAGGAGGATCAGCAGAAGTTCCAATTTAGCCCTGGTTCACACTAATGTGGTGCGGGAAACACAGCGTTCCATGTGCGTTTCCCCCACTGCATGCTGCGATCTGCTGCGGGTGTCCCAAAGGCGTGTTGCTAAAAGCAATGTGTTTGCGTGAACCGAATCGCATAGGTGTAAACATCCATGCGGTCCGGTTCCAGTGCAAACAAAAAAAGCACCTTTTTCATGCGGATGTGGTGCTATTTGAGTCAAATGAATAGGCTCAAATCACACCACACAGATTTGCATGTGATTTGCACAGGAATGCGATTCGATTCCTGTGCGAATCACTGCTGTGCAACCAAGGCTTAAAGTGAAGTTCCGCTGCAGATAGAAGCTGATTGGTTACTTTGCATAGCTGCTCCAGATTTAGGCTGCCGCCACCTAATACTTTACCCCCTATAATCTTTTGGAGGTTTTAAGTAATCTTCAGGCCTAAAATGTGCAGGTCAAGAAAAAGGATCTGGCAGAAAAAAGGTTAATGACTTTTTCATAAATACAAACTTCATAATTTTTTTCTTCTTTTTAATCTACCCGGTAGACATGTGCACTGCCAGAAAATTTGTTTGTTTTAGTTTCATTCGTTTCAGTTTTTTTTAGGTCATTCGTAATAATCGCAAATCGTAAATTCGTACATTCATACATTCGAAAATTCAGTAAATTAAGAAATTTGAAATTCGAAAACCCGAAAATTTGAAAATCTAAAATAATAAATAACTAATAACAACTTAACTATTATTATCTATTACAATTATAGGTATTGGAATTTCTTTTCAAATTTGGCTGTTAGTGAACGTAACGAATACGAATTTATCCGAAGTTATGAATTATCCGAAATAACGAATGCCACATCTAAACAAATGGAACAGAAAACAAATTAATAATAAATAATAATAAAACATTTTTTATTACTATGTTATTTATTATTATTAATTCATTACGTTCCATTCGGTTAGATGCGGCATTCGTTATTTCGGATAATTCGTAACTTCCGATAAATTTGTAATCGTTATGTTCACTAACAGCCAAGGAAATTCCGATACCTATACTTTAATAATAATAGTTACGTTACTATTAGTTGCAGGAATGTACGAATTTACAAATTTACGAATGTACGAATTTATGAATGTGCAAATTTCCGAATGTATGAATTTACGAATTTTCAAATATTCAAATTTAATATTCGGAAAAATTTGTTAACGGGTTTTCGTTAATTCGGATATTTCCGAATCAACGAATTTGTCAAAATTCGTTAAACGAATTTGTAACAAAACGAATTACACATGTCTACTACCCGGGGTTTTGCTTCAAGGCATAAAAAAGATGCATCCAACCTAGACAGCAGAATAAAGTAAAACACTGATTTCTGGATCCATGAGTCTTCTATGTGATATACAGCAGGAGGGATGTCAGAATAATGTCACCTTGTTATAATAACCAGGTGAGGATCATCAGCCCCATAATATACAGACTCCTTAAATATTTACATTACGGCTCATTACTATTTATAGAATTACACGATTGTTGTGTCTGGGAATGTCGGTGTGTACATTCGGAGTGTAAACTCTCACCATCAGGGGGTAGGATAATAATGTATAGATTATACTCCCTAATCTTCCCCTCGCTGCATCCATCTAGGGACAAAGAACTCTCACCCCACACCTTGTACAATTCAATCTTACATCAATCAATAAATTACATAAGTTACGATTTCTTATGGATTTTTACATTTCATCTTTTATTTTTATATTGTTTTGTTTTTTTTCCCTCTTTCTACTTTTAACCCTTTCGCTGGCAGAACCCCTTTTGCAGATTTTTTTGTTTAACCCCTTCATGCCTACGCCTTTTTCTGACATTTGTTGCTTACAAGTTGAAATCAGTATTTTTTGCTAGAAAATTACTTAGAACCCCCAATATATATATATATATATATATATATATATATATATATATATATATATATTTTAGCAGAGACCCTAGAGAATAAAATGGCGATCGTTGAAATATCTTATGTCACACAGTATTTGCGCAGCAGTCTTTCAAATGCAATTTTTTTTTTGGAAGAAATGCACTTTTATGAATTTAAAAAAAACGACACAGTAAAGTTCTGCCAATTTTTTAAATTTAATATGAAAGATGATGTTACGCCGAGTAAATAGATACTGAAGATGTCATGTTTTAATATTACACACACTTGTGGAATGGCGTCAAACTACGGTACTTAAAAATCTCCATAGGCGACACATTAAAAAAATTCTACAGGTTGCATGTTTAGAGTTACAGAGAAGGTCTAGGGCAAGAATTATTGCGCTCACTCTAACGATCGTGGCAATATCTCACATGGGTGGTTTGAACGCTGTTTACATTTGCAGCCGTGACTTAGGTATGTGTTCGCTATCTGTACGTCGTTTCATGCACGACACTGCGCGCACCCGCTGCACTGCGGGGGGGGGGGGGGGCGATGCGTGGGTCCGGCGGGTGTGATTTTCCGGCAGCCACCCACGATCGCTCCTCAAAGAAGCAGAATGGGAATCTGCCTATCTCAACAAAGCAGATCCCCGTTCTGACAGGAGAGTACAGTGAGACCGTCTGTTCCTAGTGATCAGGAACAGCGATCTCTCTGTACTCCGTCAGTCCACTCGCCCCACAGTTAGAAACACCTCCCGAGGACACACTTAAAGCGGAGTTCCACCCAAAAGTGGAACTTCCGCTTTAAGCACTCCTCGCCCCCTTACATGCCACATTTGGCATGATTTCTTTTTTTTGGGGGGGGGGGGAGTGGATACCTTCTTTTCAGAGGGACTTCGTTTCCCACTTCCTGCTTCCTCTTCTTGGCTGCCTAGATGATTCCTCCTCTCGCCCTGGGCTTGCCCCTCCCTGCCAGTGATCTTCTGGGACACGTCACAGGTCCCAGAAGATTGGCTGGCCAATAGCAGAGCGCAGCACGACTCGTGTATGTGCAGTACGTGCCCACAGTTGCCATAACGGCGCCGAGGAAAGGAGGGTAAGGGGGGCGAGGCTCCGGAAGGCCACATCGATGGACCATGGGACAGGTGAGTGTCTGTTTATTAAAAGTCAGCAGCTATGGTTTTGTAGCTGCTGACTTTTAATAAACTAAAAAACGGGTGAAACTCCGCTTTAACCACTTGATCGCCCCCTATTATTAACCCCTGCCAGTGTCATTTATACAGTGATCAGTGCATATTTTTAGCTCTGATCGCTATATAAATGTCACTGGTCTCAAAAAAAGTGTCAAAAGTGTCTGATCTGTCCGCCGCAATGTGGCAGTCCTGCTAAAAATCGCTGATCGCCGACATTATTAGTAAAAAAATAATAATAAAAAAAAAAAATAATAAAAATGACATAAATCTACCCCCTATTTTGTAGACACTTTAACTTTTGCGCAAACCAATCAATATACGCCTTTTGTGATTTTTTTTACCAAAAATATGTAGAAGAATACATATTGGTCTGAACTGATGGATAAATTCATTTTAAAAAAAATATTTTTATTGGATATGTATTATAGTAAAAAATAATTGTTTTTTTTTTTGTTTATAGCGCAAAAAATAAAAACTGCAGAGGTGATCAAATACCACCAAAAGAAAGCTCTTAATGTGAACCTAATGTGGTTTAGTCCTTCTCTGGTACAGGTAAAGTCTGGAAGCTCTGGCTGTTTGTTTTTTACAAAAGAAAGCTCTATTTGTGGGGAAAAAAAAGGACATCAATTTAATTTGGGTACAATGTCGCACGACCGCGCAATTGCCAGTTAAAGTAACACAGTGCCGTACCGCAAAAAATGGCCTGGTCATTAAGGGGGGGGGAATCCTTCAGGGGTTGAAGTGGTTAAAGATGATTAAACACTAAATAAATAGCCATAAAATCACTGCATCTTATCCTCCAAGTATCACCAAGGGACAGCCAGGCCCAAGCCTCCAACCTGTGATCCCCTGGGGTCGGCCGAGTCACAACAAAAAAGAAGAGTAGTCGGCTTGACACTATTGAAGCAAAATAGAATATATAATGAATGGTGATTTTAGATGGAGATTTGAGAATACTGTAAATTAAAACACAAGGAACTGTAATATAGCCATTTTTTTATATATCGTGTAATGTGTTTTTTTATATTTCGTGATATTAATAAAAGACTCTTGTATAATTTAAGAAGCTACACTTTATTGTGCAATTTTGCATGTTGCCACATAAAGTCCCATACATGAGGGTTTTCTATCTACATTGACTTATAGTGGGACTGTGATTCTGTGGCGGACAATCTGACACTAACTGAGGCTGGGGGGGGGACTAACTAACTGACCATACATGTACGTGATCCAGTGCAGCAGGGCCGCTCTGCTGCAGTAATAAAGCGGTGGGCAGTCCACAAGTGTATAATTAACAGAACAAAAGGGTGCAAATAAAAAAAAAAAGTTATTGTTAGGACCTGAGAATTGCACAGGAATGCATCGGATGTTGCTGTGCGATTCACATGCAGTTCTGTGAGGTGCGAATGAGCTAAATGAATGAGCTTTGAATGAGCTAAAAATTGCACCGCACCAAAAGTAGTGCATGCGCTGCTTTTGGAAACTCACTGCAGCCGCATCTCATGGTACTTTTGTACTATGTGATCCAGTATGCGGTGCAGGAAAGTTGCGTTCTGTGCTCATGTTTTCCCCAGGGCCGGGGGACACATGAGCACAGAACGCGACTTTCCTGCACCGCATACTGATGTGGACCAGTTCTTAGAGTCTTCATACACCGTACCACTAAATTACATCAGTTATTCAACTTTAAAGTAAATTTATTCCTTTTTTTATTATTATTTCTTTTATTTTGCCGCTAATCTAAACTCAAAAACAAAAATGTATAGTATTGCAGTTTACCAGTCCTTAGATAGGGTGACTGCATTTGTTTGTTTGTTTTTTTAATAACACTTTTTTCCCTTTATTTTAACCTGCTAATCCTGCCATTAACATGCTTACTGTTCTAGGGTGACAACTGTACTTGTACTGAGCAGTGTTGTCATCCTAGGACAGGGAGTGTGTCAGGACTACACAACTCTGTATCACGACTACATAACACTTCTCTCTCTTCTCCATAACTGGGAGGTGTTTTGTAGTCCACAGATTGCGAGCAATGCTAACTGGTAACTGTCCAGAGGCAGAGAGTACAGGAAGCTTTCAACTTTTCTGGCAGGATCAACAGCTATTTTCTTTTTTTTTTATTTGCACTTATTGAACAGATATAATGAAATACTTATAGATATAATGAAACACATATCAATGGGGGTGGGTAATATAGGGGGACTCGTGATTCAGCATCTACTGTATACAGATTCCACATTTTAAGGTAAGTTGCTTTTTCTCCCTCACTCCTGAAGAAGTGGGCTGCATTACCATGAAATGCATTGAGGCTACATATCCCCATATATAAACACATACACACTATCTCACAAAAGTTAGTACACCCCTCACATTTTTGTAAATATAGTAAAGTAGTTTGTAAAGTAGTGAGTGTACAGCTTGTATAACAGTGTACATTTGCTGTCCCCTCAAAATAACTCAACACACAACCATTAAAGTGGTTTTTCCCTACAGAAAAGCCTATAATAAGGCTTACCTGTACGTACTGTAATTATATCCCAAACCTGTAGGAGATTTTTACCATGTTCGCTTGCGCCGACGTCATCTGCGCATGCGCACTAAAGAAACGGCTCGCTTGTGCCGTTTCTTCAGCAGTGTGCTGTAACCAGCGGCACACACGCAGGAGTGCATTTTGCCATTCACAGCTTCGATCTAAGGTAAGTATTTCATAATGAGCTAATATGCAATGCATACTAGCTCATTATGCCTTTGTCTTACAGGGTTTGTTTTTTTTTTTAAGTACAAAAGTGAGTGCACCTCTAAGTGAAAATGTCCAAATTGGGCCCAATTAGCCATTTTCCCTCCCCGGTGTCATATGACCCATTAGTGTTACAAGGTCTCAGGTGTGAATGGGGAGCAGAAGTTGGCCTAGGCTATAATAAGATTGCCAAGACCCTGAATCTGAGCTGCAGCACGGTGGCCAAGACCATACAGCGGTTTACCGGGACAGGTTCCACTCAGAACAGACCTTGTCATGGTCGACCAAAGAAGTTGAGTGCACGTGCTCAGCGTCATATCCAGAGGTTGTCTTTGGGAAATAGACATATGAGTGCTGCCAGCATTGCTGAAGAGGTTGAAGGGGTGTCATTCAACCTGTCAGTGCTCAGACCATACGCCACACACTGCATCAAATTGGTCTGCATGGCTGTCATCCCAGAAGGAAGCCTCTTCTAAAGATGATGCACAAGGAAGCCCTGAAAACAGTTTGCTGAAGACAAGCAGACTAAGGACATGGATTACTGGAACCATGTCCTGTCGTCTGATGAGACCAAGATAAAATTATTTGATTCAGATGGTGTCAAGCATGTGTGGCGGCAACCAGGTGAGGAGTACAAAGACAAATGTGTTTTGCCTACAGTCAAGCATGGTGGTGGGAGTGTCATGGTCTGGGGCTGCATGAGGGCTGCCGGCACTGGGGAGCTACAGTTCATTGAGGGAACCATGAATGCCAGCATGTACTGTGACATACTGAAGCAGAGCATGATCCCCTCCCTTCGGAGACTGGGCTGCAGGGCAGTATTCCAACATAACAACCTCAAGCACACCTGCAAGACGACCACTGCCTTGCTAAAGAAGCTGAGGATAAAGGTGATGGACTGGCCAAGCATGTCTCCAGCCTAAACCCTATTGAGCATCTGTGGGGCATCCTCAAACGGAAGGTGGAGGAGCGCAAGGTCTCTAACATCCACCAGCTCCGTCATGGAGGAGTGGAAGAGGACTCCAGTGGCAACCTGTGTAGCTCTGGTGAACTCCATGCCCAAGAGGGTTAAGGCAGTACTGGAAAATAATGATGGCCACACAAAATATTGACACTTTGGGACCAATTTGGACACTTTCACTTAGGCCCCTTTAACACAGTGCTGCCCGTTTTGACGGACTCCGCTTGCTCAGCAGGCATTGATACGTTGAGCCCCGCTGAGCCGGCGTATGACAGGTCCGTCTCCGCTCACTGTGCAGAGACGGGCCTGTCAGAGCCCCGCTCTCCTCTATGGGGGATGGGATCAAAACGGACCGCATGTCCGTTTCCATTTGATCCGATTCGCCAGACAGATGGAAAATAGGGTTTCCATCCGTCTGCATTTAGTGGATTGGATGTCAGCAGACATGTCACCACTCTGTTGCTCCATAGGAGGTACATGGGGCGTCCGTTCAGGTCTGCCTGAAAAACTGAAAGGCGGAACCTGAACAGTCCGCATGTGTGAAAGAGCCCTTAGGGGTGTACTCACTTTTGTTGCCAGCGGTTTAGACATTAATAGCTGTGTGCTGAGTTATTTTGAGGGGACAGCAAATTTACACTGTTATACAAGCTGTACTCTCACTATTTTATATTGCAGCAAAGTGTCATTTCTTCAGTGTTGCCACATGAAAAGATATAATAAAATATTTACAAAAATATGAGCTACTGTATATATTTACACACTTATATATGAACTGTACTGTATAATACCGACATATAGAATAACTAGAGGGCGTGACAACGTGAGGGACTTCTATATTCCTGTACCTAATCAATGGTGACAGGAGGTTTTAACTTATATTTGGCATTTGGAACATGTTTTTATTTTGTTGTATTCAATAAATCTTGCTGCTGAGATTTTATTACATACAATATGTATGTATTGTGATCATTATGCATCTTTAAAGTCCATTCTCAAATCTATATATTTATCAGACTAAAAGGGTTGAGCAAATAAGAGACGTTTATTGTTAGGATTTACATACACTTTAATTTGTAGGGTTTTACATTTTTTAATTTATATATTTTCGGTAAGTGGCTGTCACACCTGAGCAATTTGAAGCGTATTTCTTTCTAGGATCGAGCATCCGCTAGGACAAGCACCCCCCAGTGATTCTTTAGCTCCACACATGTTCAATATGCTTTCCTCTCAGAGTGATTGAGCTCATCAGCTGCAACAGGAGACGGAGTGCACTACGCATATGCAAGGCTCGGGAGAACGACCAACCTCACTACCTTACCTCTAGGGGGCGCTCATACTAACAGCTGTTCCCTCCTAGAAAGAAGACAGGATGGAGCTTGGAAGACTCTTAAGAGATTTTAGGGCAGGCGTTATTCATTGTCAAAATTCCCTACAGGTATAGAAATAGCCTGAGGCTTAGTTCACACTGGTACCGGCTGCAGATCGCACAGGAACACTGTGCGTCCCCATTCTCCAACTCAGGGACAAATCAGGGCCAAATCTTTGCCTAAATTCGACCCTGAAATGGAGCTAAAGGCGCAAAGTGTTTCTGTGCAGTGCTTCCCGCAGCCATCCCAGCCTAAAGCATATTTTTAAAGCTGTTTGGCTTTGGGTTATTTAATGATATTTAGGAACTGCGCAAGGTATTTTTTTGATAAAGGGACTATCCTCAGGTAATATACAGAGATTAAACAAATCCTCCTACATAAGATGTACCTGTTTATCTGTAGTCCTTTTTTCTCTCTACATCCATAAAAAGTCCAGCATTTATAAACTTGTCAGAGAGAAAAAGGGGTCGGAGAGCTGGGGTTACACTCTGCAGAGCTCAGTGAAGAGAGCTCTGAAAGCTGATTGGAGGGAAGAGACACACCTTTCTCCATACAGCACACAGGAAAAGAGATGAGGCTGTCAATCTTCTGGAGCTCCCACCCATAACCATTTTTCTGATGTGAAATAACACTTGGTGCTTTTAATTGAGTACACGCTATAGAGGTATATGCTTTGTTCATATTTCATGTCTGAGGTTTACAACCACTTTAAGCACCATATATTATATATTATAATCTAAAAATTAAATCCAACATAAAAAACGTATTGTCACAAAGTAGCCAAAGTCACAGTGTTTTGCCCAAGCGAATATATTAATAAAGTTTAGACATGCCTCTTCTACAAAATCATAACCTTTTTTTTTTATTTTAGCCCAGTAGATTTTTTCAGTGTTTGCATAATGGAGCAAAACCTCATAAATTTTATTTGCAAAATTGATTTTTTTTGCCCTATCTCAAAGTTGTTAGACAGGTGGACTTTCCTTTAAGCCTCTTTTAGCCTGTAATGGGAACTTACATGGAGCAACCAGCTGCGCAGCAAAGCTTGATACAATGCCAACGATCTTGACTTATGTGAAGAACATTTCTAGTTCTTATGCTATATTTGTTTCTTGTTTGTGGTAAATACATCTTCCCTACTGTCTACACTCACTATCGAATTATTTAACTAATTTGCTGATATCTGAGTTGAATAGCTACTAGGGCAGGGTTGTTGGTCAAACTGGTCTCATGAAGACCATGTCTGCCCATCTATGCCATCCTTATAAGTGCCTCTAGTCTGTAATTCTACCTCAGCTATAAAAATTCTACCTCAGCTATCAATGTCGGCCACAATTGCACACCCTTACGTTTGTACAAACCTATCAACGGTCTCCTGGAGTAAGAACCTAGCAGAGCTAACTCTTTAGGTTCCAATATAAAGGATATTTTCAGACAGTTTTAAGGCCAAATTTGCTGGTATCTGAGCTGAATAGCCACTTGGACACAGTTGTTGGTCAAACTGGTTGTATGAGGAAGATGTATACAAGTCTACACAGTCCTTGTATGAGTGCCTGTAGTTGGTAAGTCAATCTCATATAAAAGACGGTCACATTTGCTTATCCTTGTGTTTGTCCAAACCTATTAAAGGTCACTTGGAGCAAGACCCAGTCACCTAGAAGGACACTGCCACAAAATCACCTCTGTTCTAAAGCCAACATGTCTCCATCAAGACCCAGTCACGTATAAAGGCAATCCTACAACAAAACCACCTCTGTTCTAAAGCCAACACATCTCCAACAAGACACAGTCACCTAGGAGGACACTGCTACAAAAACCACCTCTTGTCCAAAGCCAACAGATCTCCAACAAGACCCAGTAACCTAGGAGGACACTGCTACAAAACCATCCCTGTTCTGAAGTCAACACATCTCCAACAAGATCCAGTCACCTATAAGGACACTGCCACAAAACCACCTCTGTTCTGAAGCCAACATGTCTTCATCAAAACCCAGTTACTATAAGGACACTGCCACAAAATCACCTTTGTTCTGAAGCCAACATATCTCCAACAAGACCCAGCCACCTAAGAGGACACGGCAACAAAACCACCTCTTGTATGAAGCCAACAGATCTCCAACAAGATCCAATCACCTAGGAAGACACTGCCACAAAGCCACCTCTGTTTTAAAGCCAATGTGTTTCCAAGTTTGAAGACCCAGGCACCTGAAAGGACACTGGAACAAAACCATCTCTATTCTGAAGCCAATATGACCCCAAGACCCAGTCACCTAGGAGGACACTACAACAAAAGCATCTCTGTTCTGAATTCAAAACATCTTCAACAAGACCTGGTCACCTAGGAGGACACTGCTACCAAACCACCCTTACTCTGAAGCCAACACATCTTCAACAAGACCTGTGCCTCGAATTGTGATCTAATTTGCTATTTTCTTGTCCAAATAGGTTAAAGCAGCGTTTCAAAGTTGCCGATGAAGCTTTCTCATTCATTTTTGTTTAGGTAACAAAATGTGGAAAAAGAGAGACCATGGAAATTTGGAGGCTCACCTTCTAAAGGAGATACGAGGGGTAGCAGGTAAAGGATCCAGAGAAGTATTCTGGCAAGCATGATGTTTGCTGCGCTTGCACCAAGCAGGTGCTGACTCCCTATTAGAAGCCGAGAAGTTGTAATCGCAAGGATGCGCTTGTCCCCTCATGACCTGATGACGATGCCCAAGGGCTGCCTAGATGGAGAAGAACAAGACGGCAGAGTCCCAATTGGCCACATCATGGGGGTACACTTCCATTCTATCGACGCCTGTGTGTTGGTGTCCTCATGACAGTCTATGCTCCAGACTTTTACCGTCTCCCTGAGTTGTGTCTGTCTCCCTGCTCTTCCAGTCGCAGGGGTAGTGTGAGTCTGTGATTCTCCCTCTGAGCCACCCCCACCCCCCTCCACAGCTGTCTCACTAATCTGTGCACGCTCAGTGCTCCTCACTCTCCCCCACCAGTCCGAGAACCATGTCCACACTCTCACATGCACCAACTTTCTCATCAGGGAAGAGTCTACAGTATATGCACTGAGATGAGGACACCTGTTCATTAAATAAAATTAACATTTACCGCGTGATTTCAAATGCCAAATATATGCACGGAAAATCTGTCTTCTCTACAGCAAATCTCCTTATTCCTAATTAGATTGAAATAATGCAGAAATATAATTATATATCACACACACACACACAGATTAACCATAACAATATGACCACTGATAAGTAAAGTGAATAACATTGATTATCTCATTACAATGGAACCTGAAAGTGGGTGGGATATATTAGGCAAGTAAACATGTTGTCCCTAAAGTTCATGTGTTGAAAGCAGAAAAAATGGTCAAGTGTAATAGGGCGTACACACGGTCGGACTTTGTTCGGACATTCCGACAACAAAATCCTAGGATTTTTTCCGACGGATGTTGGCTCAAACTTGTCTTGCATACACACGGTCACACAAAGTTGTCGGAAAATCCGATCATTCTGAACGCGGTGACGTAAAACATGTACGTCGGGACTATAAACGGGGCAGTGGCCAATAGCTTTCATCTCTTTATTTATTCTGAGCATGCGTGGCACTTTGTCCGTCAGGTTTGTGTACACACAATCGGAATTTCCGACAACGGATTTTGTTGTTGGAAAATTTTATCTCCTGTTCTCCAACTTTGTGTGTCGGAAAATCCGATGGAAAATGTCCGATGGAGCCCACACACGGTCGGAATTTCCGACAACACGCTCCGATCGGACATTTTCCATCGGAAAATCCAACCGTGTGTACGGGGCATAAGAATTTTAGCTACTTTGACAAGGGCCAAATTGTAATGGTTAGGCGACTGGGTCAGGACAACTTCAAAACTGCAGCTGTTGTGGGATGTCTCCAGTGGTCAGGACCAACCAAAAGTGGTCCAAGAAGGGTAAAAGGGTGAACCAGCGACAGGGTCATGTGTGTCCAAGGGCGTGAAGGCTCATGGAACATGGGGAGTGAAGACTCGCCTGTGTGGTCTGATCCAATAGAAGAGCTATTGGAGCTCAAATTGCTGCAAAAATTAATGCTGGTTCTGATAGAAAGGTGTCAGAATACACAGAGCATCGCAGTTTTCTGTGTATGGGGCTGTGTAGCCGCAGACCGGTCAGGGTGCCACACTGACCCGTGTCCAGAGCCAAAGGTGCCTACAATAGGCACGTGAGCATCAGAACTGGACCATGGAGCAATGGAAGAAAGTGTCTTTGAGGTGTTGACTTGGCCTCCAAATTCTTCGGATCTCAATCTAATCGAGCATCTGTGGGATGTGCTGGAAAAACAAGTCCAATCCATGGAGGTCCCACCTCACAGGTTACAGGATTTTAAGGATCTGCTACTGACAGCTTGGTGCCAGATATCACAGCATAACTTCACAGATCTAGTTTGCTCTAGTATTTTTGGAGTCCATGGCTCAACGGGTCAGGGCTTATTTGGCGGCACAAGGAGAACCTGCTCAATATTAGGTGTTATGGTGGGTGGTCTTAATGTTATGGCCGATCGGTGTATATAAAACTCCTTTTATATACATCGCAGTTTGTTGTGTATGGGGCTGTGTAGCCGCAGACTGGTCAGGGTGTCCATGCTGACCCATGTCCACAGCAAAAAGCACCTACAATGGGCACCTGAGCATCAGAACTGGACCATTGAGCGATGGAAGGTGTCTTCGAGGTGTTGACTTGGCCTCCAAATTCTTCAGATCCCAATCTAATTGAGCATCTGTGGGAGGTGCTGGAAAAACAAGTCCAATCCTTTTATATGAAAAAGAACAACTTTATAAAGTACAAAGGTCATTCCAAACTATTAGAGCATAGGACAAAATTATTAGTGCACACCCAGCTCTGCTCATAAATCCAGGACAACATTGTCCTCATATTTTTTTTTTAATCCTTTGTTGTATCTCAGTGCTGCTGATCTACTGCAACCACTTTGCAGCCACGTCCTATCTATATGCACTCCAGTGATGGCTGCATGGCATTTCTTAGGGTGGGTTTTCGTAATGATGACAGCTGTGGACCAGTAACAGTAGTAACCAGACAGTAAGCATTGAAAGAACATGTGACAGGGTGACAACGCAGGAGAGGAATTAGGAGACAATGGCAGAACACTGTCACCCTATACCAGAAAGTTCCTGAACAATGGCTTTCATGGTGGGATTACCATGGATTATACTAATGGAAAAAAATAATGAAAAAGATAAACTACATGAGTTGGAGAAAAACATCAGTTTTTTTAGATGTCCACTATTTGGAGTTGATTTACTAAAGGCATATAGACTGTGAGTTGCTCCAAAGCTTAGTAAATGAGCAGAAACTCTGCTGACTTCCACCATCCAATCATGTGCAAGCAAAAATGCTGTTTTCTTTTTTCCCTGCATGTGATTGGGTATTGTTTGTAAAGTGACGTTTTACCTCACTCAGATAATAAACTCTGAAGCAACTGCACTTGCAGAAGTAAACAGTCTATTTGCCTTTAGTAAATCAACCTCTTTGTGGCTCATAAATGATCATTAGAGAGTATTTAAAGTGTTTGTCAACCCAACACTTCAAATTCCTGACATGTGGCTGTTGTACCATGTACTTGTATGAGAAAGTATCCTGTTCTCTTTGTATTGCTTACTTTATGTGAAATCCCTGGTGTTCCTGCCAATCCATCTGCTTTCCTATTAAAAACTGACCACGCTAAGCAGGAGTGCACATCACGGTCAGTTCTCTAGCTATTCTGGGAACTCAGCGTGCTCTCGTCCAATGATCAGACTTGTCCTGATACGCCCCCCCGCTGCACAACCTTTCACTGGGAAGATCAGTGTGTTTCACACGACTGACTAAGCTCCGAGTGAAACATGTTGGGGCTTGGCCTGGCGGTAGCCCAGGCTGAGGTTCACTCTACTATAACCATCACAGGACACCGTGGATGTGCGACACCAGGGATCCTACCTCTCCTCCTCCAAGCTCAGTGTGTTGTTGCTTCTCCTCCCCCCAGCTCTTCTGCAGCTGAGAACAGAGGGAATGTGATCAAAGCGAAAAAAGATATTTATGTTTTTTTATATCTATACACAAATGTTTGCCTTTCATTTCTATTTTAAATTGAATGGGTTGTTTTACAAGGTGATCGTTTACAATCACTTTAGGGTAAAGAAGTGTGAAGTCTTTAGGAAAAAAAATACTAATTGTGTTGCAAAACACTGAAAAATATATAATAGTTAGCCTTTTTTTCTAGAATTACAGCCCATAGCAAGCAAATTCTTAAGGGGTAGAGATATATATGTACAGTGGAGGAAAAAAGTATTTATCTCCAGCTGATTTGTATGTTTGCCCACTGACAAAGAAATGATCAGTCTATAATTTTAATGGTAGGTTTATGTTAGAGACAGAATAACAACAAAAATATCCAAAAAAAAACGCATTTCAAAAAAGTTTTAAATTGATTTGCATTTTAATGAGTTAAATAAGTATTTGACCCCATCGCAAAACATGACTTAGTACTTGGTGGCAAAACCCTTGTTGGCAATCACAGAGGTCAGATGTTTCTTGTAGTTGGCCACCAGGTTTGCACACATCTCATGAGGGATTTTGTCCCACTCCTCTTTGCAGATTCTCTCCAAGTCATTAAGGTTTCGAGGCTGATACTTGGTAACTCGAACCTTTAGCTCCCTCCACATATTTTCTATGGGATTAAGGTCTAGAGACTGACTAGGCCTCTCCAGGACCTTATTGTGTTTCTTCTTGAGCCACTCCTTTGTTGCCTTGGCCTTGCATTTTGGCTAATTGTCATGCTGGAAGACCCATCCACGACCCATTTTCAATGCCCTGGCTGAGGGAAGGAGGTTCTCACCCAAGATTTGATGGTTCATGGCCCCGTCCCCTTTGATGCAGTGAAGTTCTGTCCCCTTAGCAGAAAAACACCCCCAAAGCATAATGTTTCCACCTCCATGTTTGATGGCGGGGATAGTGTTCTTGGGTTCATAGAAGAAATGAGACAAATCGCTGCTCTAGGTGAGTATAATAATCCACCAAAAAGAAAGGGCTGGGTACTAGCTCCGACTCACAACAGTGAACATGTAGACCAAGTGAGAAAAATTAGCTGCACACCAACATCCATCCAACAGGTTTATTGAATGATTGCCACCATAACTAAAACTACAGACCAAGGGGTGATGACATTTTACAAATACATTGTGCTTCTTCAGAACCCTTGGGGTCAAAGGCAGCATTCCTCCTCCTCCAAACACAGCGAGTTGAGTTGATGCCAAAAAGCTTGATTTTGGTCTCATCTGACCACAACACTTTCACCCAGTTCTCCTCTGAATCATTCAGATGTTCATTAGCAATCACCAAACGGGCCTGTACATGTGCTTTCTTGAGCAGGGGGACCTTGCGGGTGCTGCAGGATTTCAATCCTTCACGGCGCAGTGTGTTACCAATTGTTTTCTTGGTGACTATGGTCCCAGCTGCCTTAAGATCATTAACAAAATTCTTCCATGTAGTTCTGGGCTGATCCCTCACCTTTCCCATGATCATTGTAACTCCACAAAGTGAGATCTTGCATGGAGCTCCAGACCGAAGGAGATCGACAGTTATTATGTGTTTCTTCCATTTGCAAATAATCGCACCAACTGTTGTCACCCTCTCATCAAACTGCTTGGCGATCGTCTTGTACCCCATTCCAGCCTTGTGTAGGTCTACAATCTTCTCCCTGACATCCTTGGATGGCTCTTTGGTCTTGGCCATGGTGAAGAGATTGGAATTTGATTGATTAATTGATTGCTTCTGTGGACAGGTGTCTTTTATATGGGTAACAAGCTGAGATTAGGAGCCATTAGGAACATTATTTAGCATGATAACTTGGGTAGTAAAACCCCTGTGTTACATGGGTATTTGCTATATCTGATCACGGACTTGCGTCTTCCAATGTGAATGACCATAGGATAATGGAAAACACAACCTTCCTTATAGGTTGTGGAAAATATGACCTGCTCCATGCAAAATGTGCAGGGAGATGTTCTTAAAGTGGTTCTCAAGTCAAGTGGTTCTAAAGCCTCAAGGTTTTTTACCTTAAAGTGGTGTAAACCCGAAATTTTTTTTTTGTTTTTGATATCATACTGTAGAGTATAAGATTTCCTATCATTTGAGCCCAGTCTTGCCACACAGAGTTAATTCAGCTCTGAGCAATCCTCTTTTATTGTTCAGTGAGATAAATCTTGACAAACTGACAAAAACTTTGTCAAATCCTCCCCCTTGCTGTGAGTGACAGGTGATTTACATATCTCGTACACTAGCCTAAGACACAGGCATGATTTTTTAATTCCCTCCCCCACTCCTTTCTTCAGCAGCTCTGCAAGGATTGGCTGTTCCACACCTCAGCATGATTTGGCATGCTGAAGTCATGTGGTTACTTTCCTGTCTTTTCACTGGATGTTAGAGATCATATCAGAAGTTCAGTGTAAGAAATACACAGGAGAAAATTAATATTGACAAGGGGAGTGTAGAGGTGGGCGGGGAGTCTACTGACATCACGACTCCACCCACCGAGCTCCAGACAACAGACCCGCCCACAGAATCTGCAGTTTTTCGGGTCTAATAACAGACAGAGGGGAGACATTTGACAGGTAAAGATACATGCAGGAGGCATGTATATCCTTATAGATAACCCCTATGGCAGTAGTTTAGAAAGGATGACATTGGGTTTACATCCACTTTAATGCATTCTATGCAATAAGGTAAAAAACTTTTTGTGCTGCAGGAGCCCCCGAGCCCCTCTTATTCTTACCTGTAGATAGAGGTTTTCACCATAACAGAGCATATAGTGAGTTTGCCACATCCCTGTATACATAGAAAAATTGGAGTACCCCCTAGGTGGCACTTTAAATTGGCAACAACACTAAAAAGTATATAAAAATGTTTTTTATTTCGAAAATGATGAATAAAAAAATCATCAAAAGATGATTGCTAAAACATACATTGACAAAAAAACAGATACAAATTACATATTGTCTTGCAGTAGAATATAAAGGTTCATATGTCTAGTAGTTGCTCTCCGGTATCTGAAAAAACTTTCCAGTAACCAACGTCTGAGAAAAACTTTCTGGAACCCAACGTGTTTTAGGTTCAAACCCCTTTCATCAGGGGTATTAATATAGGAGAATTTGAATTTGAGATAGGGGAAAGGCATAGCACTCAAGTACATAAAATATTCAGGCAAGAATAGAGTTATCACTGTCAGTGGGTGGCGTATATGGAGGTCTAGTTCAGCCTCCAGTTTAATAAGTCATGGCCCACAGGTGATATCCTGTCACTACTCCCTCAGGCAAGAGGATGTACAGCTAAGAACAGGAGCGTGAACGCCCACATAGAGGTCTCCCAGTAAGGGCCAGGTCAGACCTTTTCAAAGTCCTTCATTGGGGGGTGGAAATGGACAGTGTATTTGAGTGATGTCTGATGTTCCTTATACTGTGTATAGGGGTCCATAGGGTGCACCATCCAATCTGACAGGGTCTCCTTATTGTTACCTGAGCTTGATCCAATCCAGCGATGCCGCTGTCTCCCTCCTCCCTGGGCAGATTAATAGCATCGGCAGCCATTGGCTCCCACTGCTATCAATCAAATGCTGTGGTAAAGGAGCGAGGGGCGGGGCTGAGTCGCCCGGTCAATAGACGCAGACTGGATGGCTCGGGATCGAGAACGCATGAGTGGCACAGGCCACTTTTCCTGGGGGCACTCCCTGGAGAGGAGGGGCCTGGAGCGCCGGCTGGGGACCTCAGAAAAGGAGGGTCGGGCCTGCTCTGTTCAAAACCATTGCACCGTGCAGGTAAGAATAACATGTTTGTTGTTTTAGTTTAAAGAATGTTTATAATCACTTTAATGCAGTTGCTACATTAAGGTAATTTTATTACCCCCTCACCTCCAGAAAAACTTACCTAGTCCTTTATCGATCCAGGCAGCCCTGTGTCTGTCTGCAGTGGCACTCTCCTCTCTTCTTCTTCTCACAGGACACAGAGGGAGCAGCGGAAGCCATTGGCTCCTGCTGCTGTCAATCAAAACTTATGAGGAGGGACCCAGCCAGGATGTGTATGTCTACGGACGGTGTCTATGAACATGCACAGCCTGGCTCAGGAGTGAAACCTCACGAGTGCAGCCAGCTCCCTATGGGGGCACTCTCAGAAGAGGAGGAGCAGAGGACGCTGACGGGGGACCCCAGAGGAGGAGGCTTGGAGACCGTTCTGCGTTTATTATTTAAAAAAAAAAAAATAGTATTTATAAACACTTTAATGCAATCCAATCCTAGGTTTGCGCAAACGATCTGGATTGTGTAGATAAATAAGTGGCAAACAAAAAAAGGCTCATTGTTTAATTGCGTGGCAGAGGCACTTGTGGGCGAATTAGTGACACGGATGGGAGAGGTTGCTACCTAAAGGGGTTGTAAACCCTCGTGTTTTTTCACCTTAATGCATCCTATGCATTAACCACTTCAATACCAGGCACTTAGACACCTTCCTGCCCAGGCCAATTTTCAGCTTTCATCGCTGTCGTAATTTGAATGACAATTGCGCGGTTAAGACACACTGTACCCAAACAATTTTTTTATCATTTTGTTCCCACAAATAGAGCTTTCTTTTGGTGGTATTTGATCACCTCTGCCATTTTTATTTTTTGCGCAAAAAATAAAAAAAGACCGAAGATTTTGAAAAAAAAGAAGTTTTTCTTTGTTTCTGTTACATTTTTTTTGTAAATAAGTACGTTTTCTTCTTCAATGACGGGCACTGATATGGCTTCATTGACGGGCACTGATAAGGTGGCACTGATGGGCACCGATTAGGTGGCACCAATGAGGTGGCACTGATGAGGTGGCACTGACAGGCGGCACTGATGGGCACTGATAGGTGGCACTGATGGGCACTGATAGGTGGCACTGGTATGTGGCACTGATGGGCACTCGTAGGCGGCACTGATGGACACTTATTGGTGGCACTGATGGGTACTTATGGGTGGCACTGATCGGTACTTATGGGGGGCACTGATAGGTGGCACGGATGGGCACTGATAGGTGGGCACTGATGGGCACTGATAGGTGGCACTGATGGACACTGATGGGTGGCACTGATGACACTGATGGGTGGCATTGCTGGGCATCCCTGTTTTGTAATGTGCCACAAAGGTGCCAGTCAGTGGGCACTGATTGGCATATTTTGGGCATATTTTTTCACATGTGGATGGCCATAGGGGATGTACCTGGCCATCCACATGCTGGGGGCTTCCCTGGTGGTCCTGGGGGCTTCCCTGGTGGTCTAGTGTGGGCATCTGAGGGGGGGATAAACAATCAGCACAAACCCCCCCTGTCAGGAGAGCCGCCAATCGGCTCTCCTCTACTTGCGTCTTTTAGACGCAAGTGAGGAAAAGCCGATCAACGGCTCTTCCTGTTACATCGTAATCAGCCATGATTGGACACGGCTGATCACCTGGTAAAGAGACTCCGCCGGAGGCTCTTTACCGAGATCGGTGTAGCAGTTTGTCAGACTGACACACCGCACCACCGATCGCCGCGATGCGCACCCCCACGGGCGTGCGGTGGATGTTATCCTGCAGGGCATCATATGACGCCCAGTCAGGATAACTGAACCACCGCCCGACCGTCATTCTGCTATAGGCCGAGCAGGAAGTGGTTAAAGTGATTGTAAGGGTTTTTTTTTCTTTTTTTAAAATAACAAACATATCATACGTACCTCCACTGTGCAGCTCGTTTTGCACCGAGTGGCCCCGAACCTCATCTTCTGGGGTCCCCCGGCAGCTCTCTCGGCTCCTCCCCACATCAGATAACCCCCTAGGAAAAGCGCTCTCCCTAGGGGTTACCTTGCAGGCACGCTTCTGAGTGCAGCAGTCGGCGTACATAGCCGCCGAATGTATAACTCGGCCCCGCGTCATTGGATTTGATTGACAGCAGCGGGAGCCAATGGCTGCACTGCTATCAATCTATCCAATCAAGAGCTGAGAACCCGGGGCAGAAAGACAGGGCTCAGGTAAGTAAAACGGGGGGGGGGGCTAGGGGGGCAGTCATTGCCAGGTGTTTTTTCACCTTAATGCATAGAATGCATTAAGGTGAAAAAACACGAAGGTTTACAACCCCTTTAAGGTGAAAAAACACCTGGCAGTGACCGGCCCCCTAGCCTCCCGTTTTTACTTACCTGAGCCCTGTATTTCCCTCGGCGAGGACGAGCTGTCCCTCTCTCCATGGGCGTGGCCGAGTCCGGCATTCATGTCTATGGACGCAAATGCTGGACTCGGGAGCGATCCCGCAAGGTAACCCCGAGGGACAGCGCTTCTCCTAGGGGATTATCTGAAGTGAGGAGGAGCCGCGAGGGTCGCCACGGACCCCAGAAGTCGAGGATTGGGGCCACTCTGTGCAAAACGAGCTGCACAGTGGAGGTAAGTATTACATGTTTGTTATATGGTTATTTTTCCAAAATAAAAATATTAAATGAGCGTTTTCAGGAACCGCAGGGAAATTGCATGGTCTAAAATTAAATGCGATTTCTCTGCGGGCCGCATTTTGAAGAAAGGTGCATGAATCTTTTTTCTGCAGGAAACGAAGACACTGCAGCCCATTCAAATGAAAGTGGGAAGCTCTGAATCTAGGGTAAGGCTTTCACACTGGTCTGTAGCAAAAATGCAGTTTAAACACATGTGTAGTTTTGCCACGACATTCCTGCGATTTTACAGTAATTGCAGTGCATTTTTCACAGGACATGTGACTCCGCATCAAAAATGCAACATGGGTGTGTTTTTGATGCGTTTTTAATGCATTTCAATGGGGAGAGGCATTTTTGTTGCAGTTTTTTTAACTGACCAAATATTCACCAAAAATTAGGCAAGCAGGATTTTTTACACTGAAACAAACCAGTGTGAAGACATACATAGAATTTAAAAGGAGGCATTTTTATTCAGCTTTTTTAACGTAAAAGCGCTTCAAAAACGGCTCAGTGTGAAAGTAGCCTAATGCATTCTCTGCATTAAGGTAAAAAAACCTACTGCAGGCAGCTCCCCCCCCCCCACCACCCCCCTCTTATACTTACCTGACCCTGATCTTGAGTCAGCGATGTGCATGGGAGCAGAGGGTCTCTTGGCTCTCTCCCTCCTCATTGGCTCAGAGACAGCTGCCAGTGAGGAGGGAGCAGGCACACAATGAACCAGCAGAGCGGGGCCCCAGAGGGAGTACCTACACCAAGAGGCTTGGTATAGGGGGCACTCCGCGGGGAGGAGGATCTAGGAGAGCCAGCGGGGAACCCCAGGAGAGGAGGATCAGGGCTGCAGGTAAGTATAACATGTTTGTATTTCAATAAAAAATCAAGTATTTACAATCACTTTAAGGTCTCATTCACTCTAGTGTAGCGTGACAACTAGAGCAAGATCATGCAAATATGTGCAGATACAGGAAAAGGGCAAAAGACATCTGTCACGCTTGCAGTGTCATTCATTCCTAATGCTACCCTAGGCAGTCCAAGCAAGAATCATGTTCTTACACATGCAAAAATCTGCAAGAAAGCATGGTAGTAGAAGTGTGGAAGGAGCAGAGCTCACAAAGGTGTATGGGCTTCTTCGTCACCTTTGTCACTTGTAGGACATCCCATTAAAAAATAATTGGGTTGCCCTGCTTTTGAAGTGCGCCACTCGCAAAAATGCACAAAATGTGAATGAGGTCTAATATATATATATATGACTTTTTTAGAGGCTGAGATGTAGTTTACAACTATTTGGGATAGAGAAATTTTAAAGCTCCAAGTAGTGTCCACTTCTTCCGAAATTTCGATTTCTTTCTCACTGATGGATTCAATGCTCTGAGTCACTGACCTGGAAGAAATGTGCAAACTGGGAGCTGCAAAACTGGAGTGTTACTTCAAAGTGAGGTCATCATTTGAGAAATACACGTCTAGATGTATATGGAAAGAGGTCAGCACCGAACAAAGAACATATTGTACAAATGTACCAACATCCCTAAAAAATGGTGAAGAAAGAATTTGTTGAGAATGGGACTTTAAAGGTACTTCATATGTAAAGGAAAACAATTAATTTAATAAAAATATAAATCATTTATTCAAAAAAGTACATTTAAGACACAATAAAAGTATACAACTACAGTTACATTCATGGTCCTGGCCTGGGTATGCACACCTATCTCAACCCTGACCTAATGAGAGAACTGGAGTTATATATACATAGTTCCTGGGTCCTAAAGTTTCGACATGTTTCGCCAAGACGACTTCATCAGGAAAAGGACGGAGGCATTCAGGTACTAAGTATTAAAACCAATGAATTGTACAGAACCTTAGGTGTATAAAAGAAAACAATCAAAAATTAAATATGTGTATTGTGATATGTTAATTATTATTTGATTGTTTTCTTTTATACACCTAAGGTTCTGTACAATTCATTGGTTTTAATACTTAGTACCTGAATGCCTCCGTCCTTTTCCTGATGAAGCCGTCTTGGTGAAACATGTCGAAACTTTAGGACCCAGGAACTATGTATATATAACTCCAGTTCTCTCATTAGGTCAGGGTTGAGATAGGTGTGCATACCCAGGACCATGAATGTAACCATAGTTGTATACTTTTATTGTGTCTTAAATGTACTTTTTTGAAAAAAAGATTTATATTTTTATTAAATTAATTGTTTTCCTTTACATATGAAGTACCTTTAAAGTCCCATTCTCAACAATTTCTTTCTTCACCATTTGAGAAATACACTATATTGTCTAAAGTATTGGGACGCCTGCCTTTACACGCACATGAACTTTAATGGCATCCCAGTCTTAGTCCGTAGGGTTCAACATTGAGTTGGCCCACCCTTTGCAGCTATAACAGCTTCAACTCTTCTGTGAAGGCTGTCCACAAGGTTTAGGAGTGTGTCTATGGGAATGTTTGACCATTCTTCCAGAACTGCATTTGTGAGGTCAGGCACTGATGTGGACGAGAAGGCCTGGCTCGCAGTCTCCGCTCTAATTCATCCCAAAGGTGTTTTATTGGGTTGAGGTCAGGACTCTGTGTAGGCCAGTCAAGTTCCTCCACCCCAAACTCGCTCATCCATGTCTTTATGGGCCTTGCTTTGTGCACTGGTGTGCAGCCATGTTGGAATAGGGAGGGGCCATCCCCAAACTGTTCTCACAAAGTTGGGAGCATGAAATTGTCCAAAATGTCTTGGTATGCTGACGCCTTAAGAGTTCCCTTCATTGGAACTAAGGGGCCAAGCCCAACCTCTGAAAAACAACCCCACACCATAATCCCCCCCTCCACCAAATGATTTGGGCCAGTGCACAAAGCAAGCTCCATAAAGATATGGATGAGTGAGTTTGCGGTGAAGAAACTTGACTGGCCTGCACAGAGTCCTGACCTCCACCCGATAGAACACCTTTAAGATGAATTAGAGCAGAGACTGCGAGCCAGGCCTTCTCGTCCAACATCAGTGCCTGACCTCACAAATGCACTTCTGGAAGAATGGTTGAACATTCCCATAGACACACTCCTAAACGTTGTGGACAGCCTTCCCAGAAGAGTTGAAGCTGTTATAGCTGCAAAGGGTGGGCCAACTCAATATTGAACCCTACGGACTAAGACTGGGATGCCAAGTTCATGTGAGTGCAAAGGCAGGTGTCCCAATACTTTTGTATGTGTGTGGCCATTGATAATGTCCTTTGGGAATTGCAAGCTCCCTGGTTCATTGAATGCCATCCGACCCAAATGGATGTACTCACCTTCCCTGCCTATACAAACATTTTTGCAGGACTGAGAATTGCACAGCAGGAAAAACCGTTTACTGATAGCTATGCATGCCGGCTGCTTCCATTGCCTTCTATGCCCACTAGGTGGCAGGCTTGTACTTTCATTTGATGAGAATGGCAGGACTGTAAAAGTACTGTATAATTTTGCAACAATCAAATGTAACAGTGAGAATTCTTTAAGCTGCCAAATCATACCTGCCATGGTATTAAAACACATTTCATTGCTTGCTCTCTTTCTTTTCCTTCTTTTTTTTTCCAGTTTACACACAGTTATGTGCTACACAGCATTGCAATGCATCTTTTTTCATTATTATTATTATTTTAGCGCACACCAATGCAATGTCTAACACCCACCATCCTTGTGTTGGGTTCCTGTGGGTCTGTACACCTGCTGTGCCTATAATAAGGGATTCCCCCATCCCTGTGCTACATTGTTGGGTTTATACACCTGTTGTGCACTTTGTGAGAGGCTCCCACCATCCCTGCATTGGGTTCCTAGATATGCACACCTGTTTTGTTCATTATGGGGGGTTCCCATCATTCCTTTCCTGAGTATTTATTACCTCTCATAGAGACCACAGATCACAGTCCTCCCCCCATGCCTTCATCAGCTTTTCTCTACAGAAGGACGGCAACATCTTTGTTCAGACATCATCCAGGGTCGTCGTCTGCTTCCTGAACCAAGTTGCCTGGAAATCTGTTTCCTCTTCCCTGGCTCAGTAGAACACTGTCAATGCAAATGTGTCTCCTTCCCTGGCTCAGTAGCCGATCAATGGAGTCGATCGATGGATCCACTTCAGTACAAGCAGCCTGCCCATAGATGGATCGAATCTCGGCCAGTCCCTGCTGAACCGTCCGAGATTCGATCCATCTATGGCAGGCTTAACTTTCTTGAATTATAATGTAGCTGTACTGTCTCCCTTTATATTGTAAAGCTCTGCACAGACTGTAAGCGCTATATAAATCCTTTGTAATGATAATCTACAGTTGCTTGTTGGCTGCCTCTATTGCCTTTTGTGCCCACTAGGTGGCAGACTTGTACGTTCTATTAATGAGAATATTGGAGTTTACAGGATATGTTATACTTATGCAACTATCACATTAATCAATCACATGTAACAATGAAACTTCTGCAAAATTCTATGAACTGCTTTTCTTTTTTTAAATCTTTTTTTCCCCCCATCTTGTGTGCATTTATGTGCTGCAGCTGTTGCATGTCTTTTTTTTTTTTCAGTGCACACCAACGCAACACCCAGCGTCACTGTTGTGAACAAGCCCTAATGCTGCTAAACTTTACCTGCATTAGCTGGGATAGGTAGGATGCTGTAAGGGCCATTTGGTTTGTTGATTTGTTCTATAACTTCCGTACTGTGGACATGGATCTGCCGATAGACTCTTTTCTAGCTTTATATTGGGGCTACAAGGCTGACCATACACTATGCAATCTGATTGTACAATTTTCTTTAGAGCTACCATCAACCATGTTAGATCTAGGGCCCGCCAGATGTGATACCATCTGAATGGATTGTTTAGGTCCGTCCTCATATTGCATAGTTTTGGTAAATCTAAAGGAGATTGTATAGCCACTTGTCCTCCGGAAGATTTACCCCCCTTCATGACCAGGCCATTTTTTGCTATTCAGCACTGCGTTACTTTAACTGGCACCTGCATGGTCATGAAACACTGTACATAAATTAAATGCCCCCCCCCCCCACACACACACACACACACACACACACACAAATAGAGCTTTCTTTTGGTGGTATTCGATCACCTTTTTGCACTATAAACAAAAAAAGACCGACAATTTTAAAAAAAATATATTTTTTTACTTTTACCAAAAAACTATTTTATAAAAATCAAATTTCTTTATAAATTTAGGCCAACATGTACTCTGCTACATATGTTTGATTAAAAAAATCCCAATAAGCGTATATTGTTTGGTTTACACAAGAGTTATAGCATTTACAAACTATATATAAATACACTAGAAATTTTTATTTATTTATTATTTATACTAGTAATGGCGGTGATCAGTGATTTATAATGGGACTGCAATATTGTGGCAGACAGTCTAACTGACACTTTTTGGGGACCAGTGACACTAATCAGTGCTAAAAATATGCACTGTCACTGTACAAATGACACTGGCTGGCAAGGGGTTAAACATCAGGGGTGATCAAAGTGTTAAAAGTGTGCCCAACCAGTGTTTAGTAGTGTGTACTATGTGTGTGACTAATCACAGCATAGCAGAAGTGACACGCCCCCTACCTGGAAGAGCAAAATCATGCATATATATATATATATATATACCCACCCCCCACCCCCCGATAGCAGTAAAGCTACAATAGGGTGGTCAAATATGGATCGTGTATAGTCAGCTTAGAAAGCCTCACATCACCAAGCTTTTGACAGGATAAGAATTATTTTAGCCATGTGATTTTTAGAATTCCCTTGAATTTAGATATAAAGAACTGTCTCCAGAGGCGGCTCTCTAATTAGGCAAATAAGGCGGCCGCCTAAGGCCTCACACTCCCAGGGGCCTCGGGGCCGCTCAATATGCCTAACGCATGTGTGGGAGTTGCAGGGAATTTCCCCCGGTCGGTGTCCCCGTCTTGCACCCGGGGCCACAACTCGTTTTCCCCACCCAGGGGCGGACTGTTACTGACCACTGCCCGAGGTCGGAGGGTCAGTGGGTTGCTACCATGTACTCCTCTCCCCCGGCTCCTCCCTCCTCCTGTGCACTGCGGATCTCCGACTCCGGTACTGGCCCGACACACATCCCGAGTGGGGCCTCATGTCTAAGATTTGCCTAAGGCCTCCCAAAGCCTAGAGCCGCCTCTGACTGTCTCTATCCTTATCCTGGTGTGTAGGGGCTCATTGTCATGTGCAGCAACCCTTGCGGTGAGGAAGCAATATGTTGCCTCCTTGCTGGTTGTTTTAACCTTGAAAAAGCTGGACCAGTGAGCCTCTGCGGCACAACTCAATACACTTAAATGTGTTCAGCTACAGTCCACCCCCCCCCCCCCACCACCACCAAATGACACACGCAATTTAATTTTCCCAGGCCTGAACACCTGCTGTGCCCATTACGAGGGGTTCCCACCATCCCTGTGCTGAGTTCCCAGGTCTGTACACCTTCTGTGTCCATTATGAGGGGTTAATTTTGTTTATTGAAAAATCTTACAAACAACAACTTATATACAATAAAACCATAATAAATAAATAAAACATATTTACAAAATGATTGAATATGACTATACAAAACAAAAAAAAAACAAGAATATAATAAATGGTGCAAAACAAATTGCGCACAACATAATCCCTATGGGGGAGCTAGGCTAAGGAACATCACAGTCACCATGCATGTGGCCTTTTATAAAAACGGAGTGGGAACTGCCATTAGGGTAATTGAGGGAGACGTTTCTTAGCCTGACTATTCCGTCTCCCTGGAGAACCAGCGAGCTTCGTTGCACCCTGGCACTCATCATCCATAGAGGATACCGTACTCAACAAGTCCCATTCATCGTCATCATCATCTGACAGGACTTCAAACTTATTTGCCAAAGGCAATACCTTAGGACTTATGCTACACACGGTCGGACATTGATCGGACATTCCGACAACAAAATCCTAGGATTTTTTCCGACGGATGTTGGCTCAAACTTGTCTTGCATACACAAAGTTGTCGGAAAATCCGATCGTTCTAAACGCGGTGACGTAAAACATGTATGTCGGCACTCTAAACGGGGCAGTAGCCAATAGCTTTCATCTCTTTATTTATTCTGAGCATTCGTGGCCCTTTATGCTTCGGATTTGTGTACACACGATCGGAAATTCCGACAATGGATTTTGTTGTCGGAAAATTTTATGCTCTCAAACTTTGTGTGTCGGAAAATCCGATGGAAAATGTGTGATGGATCCTACACACGGTCGGAATTTCTGACAACAAGGTCCTATCACACATTTTCCGTCGAAAAATCCGACCCTGTGTATGGGGCATAAAGGTAACTGTACCTCTTTTTTTTTCTTTCTTTTGCCCCCCCTCCTTTTATCCTCCAACCAATCCATATCATCCTTGGACAAACCGGAATCAACAGCCTCCCCACACCTATCCTCCCCTTCACCCCCCTCCCCCCACTCTCTTTTCCCTTATCCACCACAAGGTTAGCCTCTTCACCATCCTCCCCACTCCTCTGCACCCCACGATCCTTAACAGAGACCCTGCAGCGTCAGGGGAGGGGGACTGGCACTGCACATGATGCACCTGCCTCAGCACCTCTCGCTGCCTCTGCAATTTTAGAAGACACAGACACAGAAGGATTGGACACATTCTTGGTAACTGATGCCTTACCTACAGACTGGGAAGACACTGGCACACTAGGTATTGGCACAGACTGGGGCATCACAGACTGGGAAGACACAGACACATTGGGTATTGGCACAGACTCAGATGGACTCACAGGCACCCCAGCTGCTGAGCTCTGAGCATCCTCCATGTCCAGGCTGAAGAACTCTCTCATGAGCTCAGGCTTGTTGTGCATTGCCTCAGGACACTGACTGCAAGGATGTCCCACCACATTGCACAGATTGCACCTGATAATATTACAGTCCTTTGCCAAATGTCCTATACCCTGACACAGAGAGCACTTCATCACCGGACAGGAGGATGCAAGATGCCCTTTATCTTCACACTTGTTGCAGAGCTTTGGCTGGCCTGGATAAAAGATGGTCAGCCTGTCCCTCCCCAGGAAAGCTGAGGATGGCAGATGTTGGACAACATTGTCAATTACTTTTAATTTTGACTGCACAGACCATCCCCCCATCCATATTCCCTGATCGTCCAAAATCTTCTTTAGGGGGCTCGGGACATCTCCATAACTCCTCAACTATAAAGATAAATCCCCTTGTGGTATGGACTCATTGCAGACAAGAACTGTCACCATTTTAATGAGTGGAGCCCGCCACGCTGGAGGATGGCCACAACAGCTCCAACCACTGCTCTCCCCGCCCGCACCCACGCCGCATGGGGGGGGGGATAGCTGGCAGTTGTGCTAGTGCGGCTTAGGGTTGCCACCTGTCCGGGATTGACCCGGACAGTTTGGGTTTTGAATCATGTGTCTGGGTTTCAGACTGCCTGAAACCCGGACACATTATTTAGAACGAACTGCAGTTCCCCAAGTAACTGAGTGCCACAACCACCAAGTACATAGGTGTGCGCACAGGCCCCACCCCCATACATGGACAAGAGAGGAGAGTCTGCTCCTCCTCCTCAAACCCTTACAATTCTGCCCACTCACACTCCAATTCCCAGTGTTCTGTGCCTCAGGAAAGGGATGGGTGAGCTAGAAATGTAAAGCTCAGCAGCCGGTAGATATATTGTGAATGAAAGGTGTCGATGCCTGAGCTTTCTTTTTTGGGTGAGTGAGCTCACCATCCAATGTCTATGACTGAAGTCTCCCCCCTCCCTCCCTTCTCTTTCCTGCCTCTGAGCAAGTGAGTGCACTAAGGTAGGGGGGACTCAGATGTAAACGGTGCCCTGTGGACTCTGATGTAAGGGGGGCTTTGGGAATCCTGATTTAAGGGGGAATGCTGGGAACTCTAAGGTAAGTGGGAGCTTTGGTGAGCAAAAACACTAGGGTTGCCACCTGTCCAGGATTCACCCGGACAGTTCGGGTTTGGAATCATGTGTCTGGGTTTCAGACTGTCTGAAACCCAGACACATTATTTAGACTGGACTATGGCTTCCTTGCAGGTTTGCTGGCTGCAGTTGTCTCAGTTGAGAATGTCTGTTACACTCTTTCATACTGGCCAAAGCCAGAACTAACATCCCCCCAACACATACAGACGGGAGAGGAGAGAGGGCTTGATCTGCACCTCTTCCCCCCACCCCTACCCCTCTGTGTCTGCCCACACTCCAATCCCCGGAACTGTGCCTCAGAAAAGGAAAGTGGGGGCCGGAAATTTGAAGTCCAGCAGCCTCAGATCCATCTGGATGAGAGGTGCTGACTGCCAAGGGGTGAGTGAGCTCACCATCCATCTGCCTGTGACTGAAGTCTCCCCCCTTCTCTCTCCTGCCTCTGAGTAAGTACACTAAGGCAAATCAGGGTTCTCAGAGCACCCCTTACATCAGAGTTCCCCTTTTTACCAGAGGCCACAGTGTTTCCCCTTACATCAGAGTCTTCTTCGTACATCAGAGTTCTCAGTGTCCCCCCTTAAATCAGGGTTCCCAGAGGATCCCTTATGTTAGAGGCCCCAGAGTTCTCCCTTACATCAGAGTCTGCAGAGTCCCTCCTTACAGTGAATGGGAACTCTGCGAGTTCAGATGTAAAAGGGGAACTCTGTGGACTCTGATGTAAAGGGGGACACTTGTTATTAACTTCATATGATTAGAAATGTTATTTAGTAGCAAAATATATGTATAGTTTATACTATAAAAAAAAATTGCTGTGCGGCGCTAAAGTGTTCGGGTTTGATTTGAAGAAAAGGTGGCAACCCTAAAAAAAACACCCTTTCATCAGCGTTCACCCTTAAAAGTAAATTGCTGTGCGCCCCTAAAGTGTTCGGGTTTGGCTTGAAGAAAAAGTGGCAACCCAAGTACCACTCCACCGGGAACACCAGCCGCCACGGCATGTGAATCCTTGTGCCTGCACAGTTCTTGGCTGTGTTCACAAATGTCTGACACCAGATCACCCCCCCGATGCACCTTGTTACAATGTACAACATGATCAATGCAAAGAGGAAATTGAGGATTATTTGTGAAGATATAATAGTGTTGGTGTATTTGGTAACATGTCAGGAATGTATTCATGCAGACTTGTAAAGTTATTTTATTGGTATTTCCTGCATGGAAGAAAGGGCTGGTAATCCACTTCTCTTACTAGAATTTACAATAGCAGAAGGTGTTCACATGTCTCCTTCCATCACAGAACTATTCCTCATTATAGGACAGTGGAGGGAATCATACAAAGCTTTCCATTAGGCCCCTTTCACACTTGTGCAACCTAAAAGCTGCTTGGTCACCGCCGGCGCATCACACACGCGTGGCCAGCGATGACTGCTGCAGTCTGAGCATACCTGCAAACATTTACCTTTACACGGGCGCCGATCTGTGTCAGGCCGGGGTGCACCAACGTCATGCCTCTCCATGTCATCGGCGGCTCCCAGCACTACAGCGTCCCTGTTGCCTGGTTACCGCCGCCACATCGCGCATGCACGATCGGCGATTGCCGTTGTAATGAAACAAATCCTTCCCTGCACTGGTGCCGATCGATATTTAGATGGTGCGATCCATATTTATGTTCCCTAGGGCCCGTCCCTATAGTGACTCAGGATCCACAATACCAAATCTTATACACAGATAGTGTCAGTGTGTTTTTTTATGTGAACCCCTTCTTTACATACGTTTTTTGGATCTGTTTTAATTAAGTTATACAGTCATACCTATCTGGGGGTGGGAGGAGCTTCTTTATTTTCTGATTGGTTGATGGTTATTTAAATTCTATCCACTGTTATCCCACGTTTATCACATGCCTGACGAAGGGGTCCTGCGTGACCCTGAATGGTTGCACCTTTCTTGGGTTGTGATCTTGCAATAAACTACCAGTTTGGACGCCACTTTGTGCCGATCCTTGGTGTGCTGAATATCTACGTTGTGACTTGAACCAGTATCCAGCTGGTTGTTGCTGCAGCACTCAAACCTTGAAAGCTTATACCAGGAACACGTGTGATGGGAATATGAAGTATTATTTGACATGACTTTGCCGCATGACTTTGACGCGTCTTGAGGCAATGCCTGTGTAATCTTGAAGTCTATGGACCTCAAGTCGCATCAAAGTCAGACCAAAGAAGTACAGGGACTACTTTGAAGTCGCTGCAACTCAAAGTCGCACAGATATGAACGGTACTTATCATGGGAAATCATGGGGTACGAATTGTCATGCGACTTTTCAGTCCCAAGTCGCAGGAAAAGTCACAAAGGGGCCTTAATCTCCATCAACCAGATGCACATCCAGAACCATTTGTGTATAGTGCAAATATTGCCTAATATTATAAGGCTGTGGTCTCCAAACTGCGGCCTGCTGGGCAATTGCAGCTCTTTGCTTGCCTTTATCTGGCCCTTGGGACGATATTGTTCATACTGACACTAATAATTTGGCTCTATTCCATCTATGGACCCCAGAAATGGGGCATTATTCCTCCCACTGACACCAATGATGGGTACTATTCCTCTCACCAGTGGCGGCCCATCCATTGGGACGCACGGGCGCCGCACCCCCCCATCCATGCATCCGGCCCCCTGATCTACATATAGTGCACCGGACTATGGACTCTAATTTGGTGGGGTGGTGTTTTTTCTTTAAATCACATGATTGGAGCCAGAGGCTCTAATAGGCTTCAAAAAAGGCTGTGTGACGATAGAGAATGAATATTTTTACATAAATCTCCTCCGCACCAATCAGGAAGCAGGTCATGAGATTAGTTTCCCGATTTGCCAAAATGTCAGGCGATCTTATTGGACAGAAGAAAGAAATGGCTGCACATCCAGAACTTCCGATTGCCTTTTATTTTGTTTCACAAAGATAACACCAAAGACACCAAACTGTGGTCACATAGACGCATTTCACACATACATCTTGTGCCTAATCATTATGTTAATGATTAACACTAGGGATGAGCCGAAAACCCCTCGGTTCGGTTTGCAGCGAACATGCGAACAGGAAAAAAATTAGTTTGAACATTCGAACACTGTTAAAGTCTATGGGACACGAACATGAATAATCAAAAGTGCTCATTTTAAAGGCTTATGTGCAAGTTATTGTCATAAAAAGTGTTTGGAGACCTGGGCCCTGCCCCAGGGGACATGTATCAATGCAAAAAAAAGTTTTAAATACAACCGTTTTTTCGGGAGCAGTGATTTTAATAATGCTTAAAGTGGAACAATAAAAGTAAAATATTCCTTTAAATTTCGTACCTGGGGGTGTCTATAGTATGCCTGTAAAGTGGCACATGTTTCCCGTGTTTAGAACAGTCCGAGAGCAAAATGACATTTCTAAAGGAAAAAAAGTAATTTAAAACTACTCGCGGCTATAATGAATTGTCGGTCCCGGCAATACACATAAAAGTCATTGAAAAAAACGGCATGGGATTCCCCCACAGTCCATTACCAGGCCCTTTGGGTCTGTTATGAAATTTAAGGGGAACCCTGAACCAAAATAAAAAAAAAAAAAATTGCGTGGGGTCCCCCCAAATTCCATACCAGGCCCTTCAGGTCTGGTATGGATATTAAAGAGAACCCCGCGACAAATTTTTTTTTAAAAATGGCGTGGGGGGTCCCCCCAAAAATCTATACCAGACCCTTATCCGAGCATGCAAACTGGCAGGCCACAGGAAAAGGGGGGGCAAGAGAGCGCCCCCCCTCCCGAACCGTACCAGGCCACCCAGTCTGCCCCCCTCTGATGCTACAGGGAAGCCATAGGGATGTCCCCGTGCATCAGAGGGGGGCAGACCGGGTGGCCCCGCCCCCTCTGACGCTACGGGGAAGCCATAGGGATGTCCCCCTGCGTCAGAGGGGGGTGGGGTCACCCGGGGATGTCACCGTGTGGCCCCGTCCTCAGTTATAAAAGAACTGTCACCTGTGAGGACGCCATACGGTGGGTGCCTCCCATGGAGGAAGGTCAGTGCAGCTTTTTTTTTTTCTTTTCCGGTCATTCGGCGGAGCGAGAAGAAGAAGAAGAAGACTTCTTGGGACAGAGTTATTTATTTATTTTTTTAATAAAGGACTTGTCCCCAAGCCATATAATGTCATTTTTACCATTTTGACACTTTTTTTGTGAAATGGTAGGGGTATGTACCCCGTTACCATTACACACGGGGGGAGGCCGGGATCTGGGGGTCCCCTTGTTAAAGGGGGCTTCTAGATTACGATAAGCCCCCCGCCCGCAGACCCCCACAACCACCGGGCAAGGGTTGTGGGGATGAGACCCTTGTCCACATAAACATGGGGACAAGGTACTTTGGGGGGCTACCCCAAAGCACCCTCCCCATGTTGAGGGCATGTGTCCTGGTACGGTTCAGGAGGGGGGGCGCTCCCTCGTCCCCCTGTCTTTTCCTGCGGCCTGCCAGGTTGCATGCTCGGATAAGGGTCTGGTATGGATTTTTGGGGGGACCCCCACGCCATTTTCTTTAAATTGTGGCACGGGGTTCCCCTTAAAATCCATACCAGACCTGAAGGGTCTGGTATGGATTTTGAGGGGGACCCCAAGCCATTTTTTTTTTAATTTTGGAGCGGGGTTCCCCTTAATATTCATACCAGACCTGAAGGGCATGGTATGGAATTTGGGGGGACCCCCACGCAATTTTTTTAAAAAAAAATTTGGTTTGGGTTCCCCTTAATATTCATACCAGACCCAAAGGGCCTGGTAATGGATTGTGGGGGAATCCCATGCCATTTTTTCAATGACTTTTATCTGTATTGCCGAGACCCGACAATTCATTATAGCCACGAGTAGTTTTAAATGACTTTATTTCCTTTAGAAATATCATTTTGTGCAGGGACTGTTCCAAACACGGGAAACATGCGCTACTTTACAGGCATACTATAGACACCCCCCCAGGTATGAAATTTAAAGGAATATTTCACTTTTATTGTTTCACTTTAAGCATTATTAAAATCACTGCTCCCGAAAAAACAGCCATTTTTAAAACTTTTTTTTTGCGTTGATACATGTCCCCTGGGGCAGGACCCAGGTCCCCAAACACTTTTTATGACAATACCATGCATATTAACCTTTAAAATTAGCACTTTTGATTTCTCCCATAGACTTTTAAAGGGTGTTTCGCGGCTTTCGAATTTGCCGTGAACACCCCAAATTGTTCGCTATTCGGCGAACGGGCGAACAGCCATGTTGGACCCGAACATAAAGCTCATGCCTATTAAGCACAAGATGCATGTGTGAAACGCGTCTACGTGACCACAGTTTGGTGTCTTTGCCTTTTATTTTGTTTCACAAAGATAACACCAATCAGAAGTTCTGGATGTGCAGCCATTTCTTTCTTCTTTCCAAGTTTCCCATGGAGGCGGGCCGGGGCTAGCACTCTGCAAGATACTCCAATCTGCCTTATCTTTATACACCTGGAGCAGCGGTTCTTTTTCTTGTATTCGATCTTATTGGACGCCTAGCGCCTAGGAGGAGGAGAGAGGAGGCGCACGGTGGAAGCCGCAAAAAGGCAGTGGAGGAGAGTACACTGGATCTGCTGGCAGCAGCCCGCTGCCCCCCACTTAGATGGGGTTCTGCTGTGCTGGAGGACACCGGAGCTGCTGCCTGCAGCCAGCCACCTAGATGGGGTAAGTGATGGACCGACCGGAAGACAGCAGGGGGGGGGGGGTAGTGCCACCACCGCCCCGGGGGGAGGGGGGGTGGTTGTTTGCCGATGCCGATGGTTGTTTGCCACCCACCCAAAAAAAAGCACCATCCACCACTACCTCCCACTGACACCAATGATTGGCACTATTCCACCTACTAATACCAGTGATGGGGCTCTATACCATTCACCGGGCCCCAAAATGGGCACTTTTCCTTTTCTTATTCCCACCATTGTTGGTGCATTGTTTACTCCCAGGAGGCCATAGTCTGGTCCTTCTAAAGTCTGGCCCTGTGTTTAGAAATTTCTAAACCACTGTTATAGAGCCATTCATTTGAAATTGCTACAGCTGTTTCAGTTTGTTTTTTTTGCCCATCAAACCCTACTACATAGAAGCCATGCTTTCCATACACTGCACTGATGATGGCCAAAAAGCCTGAAACAGTTGTATACAGTTTGGCATCAATGGCTCTCTAATATCAGGCTCTCACTATATCTGCACTGTTCACCTGAGGTTCTGCATGTGCATCTGGCTTCTGGGGCATCCAGGAGTTATTTCTTATGGTCACCAATCAAACAACCATCTGAACAGTGGCGGCCTGTCCATTAAGGGTGCACGGGCGCCACCCCCTCTATCCACCCCCCTATATGGTTACTGGATAGATTCATGCGTAGCATGAATCTATCCACGGCCGCCGCGGCCAACCCCCAATTCAAGCGTCCGGCCCCATCCAGGATGCTGGGTGCCTAAATTACAGCAGCGGGGGCGTTTTTTTGAAGCACCTGATTAGAGCCATAGGCTTACCTTTACATAGTCTATCACCTCTTCAATCCCTCATGAATGCTGCTGCCAGACTCATCCACCTTACCAATCGCTCTGTGTCTGCCACTCCTCTCTGTCAATCCCCCCACTGGCTTCCGCTCGGCCAAAGAATTTAATTCAAAATACTAACAACTACGTACAAAGCCATCCACAATTTTGCCCCCAGCTACATCACTAGCCTAGTCTCTAAATACTAACCTACTCGTTCTCTTCGTTCCTCTCAAAACCTTCTGCTCTCTAGCTCCCTCGTCACCTCCTCCCATGCTCGCCTCCAGGACTTTCCCAAAGCCTCTCCAATCCTATGGACTCCCTACCCCAATCTGTCCGCTTATCTCCTACTCTATTAGCTTTTAGACGATCCTTGAAAACCCTTCTCTTCAGAGAAGCCTACACTACCCACACCTAACAACTGTATTTTCATTTTCTCCATCAGCTCATCCCCCACAGTTATTACCTTTTTTTCCACTTGACCCTCCCTTCTAGATTGTAAACTCTAACGAGCAGGGCCCTCTGATCCCTCCTGTATTGATTTGTATTGTAAGTGTACTGTCTGCCCTCATGTTGTAAAGCGCTGCGCAAACTGTTGGCGCTATATAAATCCTGTATAATAATAATAATAATAATAGGCTTCACAATAGGGTGGACTCGGAGCGCAGAGCATTGCGTCTGGAACCCACCCAGGGGTGTTAGAAAAGGAAATTAATATTTCCTTTTCTAACACTGAATCTCCTCTCCGCCAATCCGGAATCGCGGGTCTGTTACCCGTTTCCCGATTGGCAGTAAGGTCAGGCAATCCTATTGGACACCTAGGAGGAGGGGAGAAGATGCACGGTGGAAGCTGCCGTGATCTCAGATGAGAAGAGGACACAGGAGACACTGCCAGGTGCCCGCCACAGTCTGTCCCTTTGCCCGATGTGCCCGCCGCGGGGGGGGGGTGTGGTTGTCTGCTGCCCCCCCCAAACAAAATAACACCAGCTGCCACTGCATCTGAAAGGCAGCCTTTGAGCTGATATACACTGATGGCTCTAGATAAATTAGATCAATATTCTGCAGAAGCAAAAAACAGATTTACGATTTATTATCCACACCAAATCCAGATCAATGACAACTTAATCTCTATATAAATACTTGTCACGCTGCACATTACCTCCAGTAACTCCTTGTTTGTGAATCAATTGCATCTCTGCAAACATTCCATTGGAGGTCATAGGACTTGTAGAACACAATAAAAGCTGTCCCCAGTCTTAGTATGATTAGATCTCTATTTGTTTAGATTAAAGTAGAACTCCAGCCAAAAATAACAAGGTAAATGAATAGCCAATTAAAGGTAAAATTACAAAGCCAGCTTTTGCTGCAACATTTATCTTGAATTGAGAGATTTCGCCCCAGCAGTATTAGGATTTCAATAATCTGTTTGTCTTTCAACAGTGGATTGTCAGCCCTTTATTTAACCAGTACGGTTTATGAATGGCAGCGAATAAATAGCCACTGGGTGGTCGATCTGCCCGGTAATCGCTTGTAGGTGGGGTGCAGCGCTGTGCGGTGGAATAACAAACTCATCCCAGTACAATGAAAGAAGTTGTATTGAAATAACACAGAAACAGCTCACTAATAACCTGGTAGGAAGGCAGCCCAGCCGTGAACACTCATAGGGCGTACACACGGTCGGACTTTGTTCGGACATTCCGACAACAAGATCCTAGGATTTTTTCCGACAGATGTTGGCTCAAACTTGTTTTGTCTACACACGGTCGCACAAAGTTGTCGGAAAATCCGATCGTTCTAAACGCGGTGACGTAAAACACGTACGTCGGGACTATAAACGGGGCAGTGGCCAATAGCTTTCATCTCTTTATTTATTCTGAGCATGCGTGGCACTTTGTCCGTCGGATTTGTGTACACACGATCGGAATTTCCGACAACGGATTTTGTTGTCGGAAAATTTTAGTGTCTGTAGATAGGGAAAGAATGTGGCCTGGGATGTCTTGTGCCCAACAGTCAGATGCCCAGAGAAGTTGTGAACCCCTATGCTTTCCCTCCTTGTTAGGAACCTTTCTCTGCCGCTAGTACTGTCCCTACCAGGCAAGGTACCTATTCCTACTCTACCAACTCGCAAAAGGTGTGCCAAACCTGGGAGCCAGGGGCTTAAATAGGCTCTGCCTGATCCAAGATGGCTGCCAGAGTCATATGGGGTGGCAAATTTCAATTGGATGCTTCTCAGTGATCCAGGAAACCAAAGAACTCTGTTTCTTTTGACTTCCTTTCCAACTGCAGTGCTGCTACAGAAGAGTGCCACCGACAGTGGAGAAAGTAGACTGGACCTGCCTACACGCTGTATACACTGAGACACCGTACCCAACCAATCCAAGGGGCTGGTTACCATGTGATCTCTATTATTTGTCATCACATGGTACTGTTTACATTGTGGATCCCTCCCCTTTCTCTTACAAAAAGGGAAGGAGAGAGATCGATACGTATGAATGGGCACAGCATGATTCACGGCTGTAGATTCATTCATTCTATTGCAGTGACACAGGGATGGATCATTTTTATTTCCCCTCTCTATGCTGTCTCTCCTGTATATTAACTCTTTCACCTCTTCTATCTTGCACATTTGAACATTAACCCCTTCATCTCTATTCTGCCACTGTATGTGACTTGTACGTTAACCCCTTCACTTCCTCCTCCCTTTATGTATGACCTGTACATTAATGTATCTAGTGCAGCCTTTTTCAACCAGGGTGCCCAGGCAAAATGCCTAAAAATGTCCCTAAAATTGTATAGAAGCCGGTGGGTGGATGAAACCTGCCTTTTAGTTACACAAAGCCAGTAGTTTTCATTCTACATCATTACAACCTTCTAGCTGCCAACCTCTTAACGACCAATGACATCATCAGCTGATAAGGAGGATGTCAGTTGCCTGCATATCGTCCTTGTTTGACCCTCCCTTGCCTCTCTCCATCAGCTTTGGGGTCTCATTAGCTAAATGATGGAGAAAAACGGAGGGAGAAGAGAAACATTGGAATACTAGTCAGTACCAGTCTGCAAAAGTGTATTTGCTTTGGAAGAATAAATCACTTCTAATGTTGGGTGTCCTACGTGTATTGATGTTTCTGCATTATGTAAAACTATCAGAATAATTATTACATTTTAGAATGGGGTGCCTCAGGACTGTCCGTAATTTTGCAGGGTTCCTCGAGATTGTTCATAATTGTAAAGTGTGCCTTGGCTGAAAACACTTTGGAAAACATTGACCTAGTGCACCGTTCACAAGCTCCATGATTACCCCCCTCAGTACCGGCATGTTTCTATATTTCCAGAAAGTTGTGGCAAAAAACAAGATCAAATTGGTAATTTGTGGGGGGTTTTGTACTAGTCTGGCATTCTTATTATAACAGAGAGTTAGGGAGACTTTTTTTTTTTTTTTACGTTTTTTTTTTTGCTTTTTATATTAAAAATGGAAATACGTTGGTTACATAGTTGGTAAGGTTGAATAAAGGCAATAGTTCATCCAGTGTATGTGAATCCTCACCATGTAAAACAACCCATTCAGTTTACAAAAGAAATGTAAGGCACATTTGTGTATCTGTGTATTTATGTGTGTGTGTGTGTGTGTATGTATGTATATAAATCATCATAAATACCTTGTTTTCCTTTTTTTTATAAGTGATCACATAATCTTTATTCTCAGCTGCATAAGGGGCTTAGAGAACTGGGGATGGAGATACAGCAGCACACTGATCTTGCTAGTTGATAGTTGTACAGGCGGCGGAGTGGTCAGTTTGCAAAAGGAAAGCAGGGGGCAGGATCACCAGGTATTTAACTTTTTAACACAAGTACATGGTACAACATACACATATCAAGGAATATGAATTGGTGGGGTAACATGTTCTTTAACCCCTTCCCGACCAGCTGCCGCAGTTATACTGCGGCAGGTTGGCTCCCCTGGGCGAACCGACAAAGCTATACGTCGATTTGCATTTTAAATACTAGGAGGCGCGCGAGCACCACCACAGGCACGAGCTTGCGGCGCGACGCCAGAGCCGATGCGTGTGTCCGGCGGTCGCATTGCTCGCTGGGCACCTGCGATCGTTCCACACAGAGACAGAACGAAAATCTGTCTATGTAAACAGACAGATCTCCGTGTTGTCAGGGGTGAGGAGAGCCATGGTTGTTCATACTAAGTATGAACAACGATGGCTCTCCTCACCCAGGCAGTCCCATCCCCCCACAGTAGGAATCACTCCCTAGGTAACACAGTTAACCCCTTGATCGCCCCCTAGTGTTAACCCCTTCCTTGCCAGTGACATTTACACAGTTATCAGTGCATATTTATAGCACTGACCGCTGTATAAATGCCAGTGGTCCCAAAAATGTGTCAAAAGTGTCCGATCTGTCCGCCATAATGTTGCAGTCCCGATAAAAATCGCTGATCACCGCCATTACTAGTAAAAAATGCCATAAATCTTTCCCCTATATTGTAGACGCTATAACTTTTGCGCAAACCAATCAATATACGCTTATTGCATTTTTTTTTACCAAAAATATGTAGAGGTATACATATCGGCCTAAACTGAGGAAAAAATTTGCTTTTTTAAAAAAAAAATGGGGATATTTATTATAGAAAAAAGTACAAAATATTGTGTATTTTTCAATATTGTCGCTTTTTTTTGTTTAAAGCGCAAAAAATAAAAACCACAGAGATGATCAAATACCACCAAAAGAAAGCTCTATTTGTGGGAAAAAAAGGACATCAATTTTTTTTGGGTACAATGTTGCATGACCGCGCAATTGTCAGACGCAGTGCCGCAGTACCATATCATGAAAAATAGCTATGGTCATCGAGCAGCCAAATCTTCTGGGGCTGAAGTGGTTAAAGGCGAAGTTCACCTTTTGGGAAAACAATAATAAATGCACATATTTTTGCAGGAAAAAAAATAAGCATTTATTATTTTTTTCCCTCAGGAGTCTGGAAAGCATTACATCTGTGATCAGTAGATAAGGGGTGCAATGTCAGGTTCCTGCAGACAAGCCCTGAAGCTTTTAGCTCGTACCTCCGATAGGGTTTGTGAATGAACTATGAGAGCTCTCATCAGCACCCTCACCGTTCATTGAACTACAAGCTGACAGCCACAATGGATGTCTGTACTTGTAGTACTCTCATTGACAGAACTCTGTGAATGAATAATGCAGCTGTGTGAACAGAGTCCATTTAAAATGTGACAGCGGGGGAGAAGATCCCCTACCCGCTATCACGGGTGGGTGGGGGGGATCAGGGGGAAGGTCTTAAGCATGTTACACCTGAATTATGGTTGAAATGTGTAACATGCTTTGAAATGTGAACTTATCTTTTAAATACAACCAAAAGAAAGTGTGATCTGTCTCAAAAAATGCAAAAAATACTAATGTGGGTGTCGCAGAACAGAGTAATGCCGCGTACACACGGTCGGACTTTTCGGCTACAAAAGTCCGACAGCCTGTCCGACAGACTTTCGACGGACTTTTGTCGGACTTTTGTCGGACTTTTGGCAGACTTTCTTACGAACGGACTTGCCTACATACGATCACACAAAAGTCAGACGGATTCGTATGTGATGACGTACACCGGACTAAAATAAGGAAGTTGATAGCCAGTAGCCAATAGCTGCCCTAGCGTGGGTTTTTGCCCGTCGGACTAGCACACAGACGAGCGGATTTCTGGGTCCGGCGTACGACGTAAAAATTTGAAGCATGTTTCAAATCTAAAGTCCGTCAGATTTGCAGCTGGAAAAGTCAGCTGAAAGTCCGGGGAAGCCCACACACGATCGGATTGTCAGCCAGCTTTAGTCCGTCGGCGTCCGTCGGACTTTTGTAGACGAAAAGTCCGAACGTGTGTACGGGGCATAATTGTCAGTAAAACTATCACAGTGGTGAAAACTGAAATATGGCCTTGTAATAAAGGGGTATTACAGGCTGGTACTCAAGTGGGTAATGATTGCGGAGATGTATTCAATTGTGTCTCATATATCTGCCTGGAGTTCAGCTTTAATATGATGTCGGAGGCATTATTTAACATGCATTTGGTAATTTATTTATAATTTTTACATCAATGTTTAATTTACAAACGAATCACCACTTTGGAAGGTTAGCAAAGACCTCCTACTACATCAATGGGGTACCTTTGGGTGGGTGTTGGATTCTCTGAGATCTCAAAATTCTAGGGTTAAGTGGGGTACACTCTATAAGAAAATTGGGCAGACGATCGTCCAATTTTCCTGGTTGTTTCACAGCAAATCAGAATTGATGAATGAAACTTTGCACGAAAATTCTCAAACGACAAAGGCTTTTTTTTTGTTCATTGTTTCTGATCATGCACAGTCTCTCTTTTCTGATTTGTCTTGTATGAAAATGGTACGAAAACGGCACACGTTAAACGAAAATCGTTCCTTCTGTTCCCGTATGAGAACATTTTTGGAGTTTGTCGCTTAGGGAATTTTCCTGCAAAAAGTCGGAATCGGCTGTAGAAAGTTGTGTACCCACTATACGAAAATTCTTTTGATAAAAATGTTCGCCCCAATTTTCCTATAGTGTGTATGAGCCATTATGGTTACCCTAACCCTATGCATGCCAATGTAAACCTTTATTAAACTCTCCTGGTCATCAGCTGGGATGCGGTTGGGTTGGTCTGAACCTGAAAGATAGCTGTATTGCTGGTCCAGTGAGATTCCTCTTCCCGCAGCTGTATGTATACAAAGGGGCGCAGATGCTGGTGACATCATTGACCCAAAATGGTCATATTTGGACAATGTCATAGCCATGTAGCCGTATTAGGTCAATGATGTTACCAGCATTCCCTCCCCTTGGTTACACGTGGCTGTGGTGAAGTCCACCGGAAATGCTGATTGGGCCGCCGCCTGCTGTCATATGACAGTTTCTAATAAATGTATTTAATTACAAAATGTACAGGGTGTTGTTATGAATTGAAAACAATAAGAGTCCATCCATGATAAACGTATCAGATATCATATATGCAGGCATCTCAAGTCTCCCGGAAGGTGTGGGAGACTCTCGCATTTCTGCGGCGGCTCCCGCACACCCGCAAGCGCCTCCCGATCTTCCAGAAATGATCAGTGCGGCGGGGATCAGCTGTGATCACCGATCTCCTTTGTATAGATTTTTAGCTGACAGCTGCTTCTCCTTCCCTCCCTCCCGCGGCTGTCAGCTAAAAAGCTATATAAAAACCATTACACAGAGCAGGTGAGTATAACAGGTTTATTATTTTTAAATGAGAAAAAAACAAGGCTTTAGTATCACTTTAATGCCCAGACCCAATTTTGCAATTTTGGCATGTGTTAGTAAAACTGTATATACGATCGCAACTACTTTGTGTATCTTAGTGATACCTTGTTTTTTTCAGGCCAAATCGCACCAAGACCAAGCTTTCATTTGGTGGTAAATGGTAATGGATATCTCCTGATTTTTTAAAAATGTTTATTAGTATTATAAAATGAAAACAAAATATTACATTTTTGTTTTTTAATTTATCTGTATATTTAGGGCTATTACCATAATTTTAACACCAAAGAATAATCCAAAATAAATTCTCCCGCTCCTGATGATCGCAGGGATACTACATATGTGTGTGTTATTTGTTATTTGTACCTGTAGTAGGGCCCAGGAACTTTAGTGTGCATTTTGCTTTCTTGTATTATATCTAAAAAAACACTGACACTGACTGACACTGATACCAAATTAAAAAAATCTTTGACCCTGACCTTTGACCCTTGCCTTGGACCTAGCAATAACCCTTATGCCCCGTACACACGGTCGGATTTTCTGATGGAAAATGTCCGATCGGAGCGTGTTGTCAGAAATTCCGAGCGTGTGTGGGCTCCATCGGACATTTTCCATCGGATTTTCCGACACACAAATGTTGAGAGCAGGCTATAAAATTGTCGGAAATTCTGATCGTGTGTACACAAATCCGACGGACAAAGTGCCACGCATGCTCAGAATAAATAAAGAGATGAAAGCTATTGGCCACTGCCCCGTTTATAGTCCCGACGTACGTGTTTTACGTCACTGCGTTTAGAACGATCGGATTTTCCGACAACTTTGTGTGACCGTGTGTATGCAAGACAAATTTGAGCCAACATCCGTCGGAAAAAATCCTAGGATTTTGTTGTCGGAATGTCTGAACAAAGTCCGACCGTGTGTACGGGGCATAACTCTGACCTGGATCAAACCTTGATCTAGTTATTTTTTCCTTTTTTTTAATTTTTATTAATAATATTTTTTTTACACACTTTTGTTTGTTTACAACAGGGATATGCAATTAGCGGACCTCCAGCTGTTGCAGAACTACAAGTCCCATGAGGCAAAGCAAGACTCTGAAAGCCACAAGCATGATAGCCAGAGGCAGAGGCATGATGGGACTTGTAGTTTTGCAACAGCTGGAGGTCCGCTAATTGCATATCCCTGGTTTACATCTTTCCCTCCTGCAAGGGTGAGAAAGAAAACACATGGGTAGGCTGCACAGTGACTCATCGCTGTCATTGTCAATTAGTGGCTATGACAGCGATCAGGTGACCAGGACTCGGGAGTCCCAAGTCCCGATCCTTAGTATAAGACCCGGGGCTCACGGCCCAGTCTCTGTGCTGTTTTGGCTTGAGTTCTATTTTAGTGATAAGAATGAGGTTTGGGTTCTTCATTAATGTGCGTTCATAGGGAAACGTGTGGGAGAATATATGTGCACTGCATGGCTTTTGAATGTTTTCTTTACATTTTAATATTATGATTTTTTGTTACTTTCTGTTTTAAACTATATGGCCTATATATACTGTATATGGCCCTCTTTGCCTGGTTCAAGCAGCTGAACAGATCAGTTGGGGAAGGAGAAATGGGTTAGTATGTGCGATGTAGAAGGGAGAGCTAAGTGACATTGTTACTTTGTCTTGCATGGGTGAAGGAAAAGGTCACTTTACTAGAGGACTAGCTCTCTACTAAAGAGGAAAATGGTTGACTCATACCCAGTGGCGTCGGCAGGGGGGGGCTGAGCGTGGCTGAATGTGTGGGATGTCCATCATAGGCACTGCAGGCTCCAGAAGGTGGGAATTACATTGCGGCCACCACACCACATCGATCTCCGCTCGGCTCTCCTCTCCTCCGGCTGCCTGCAGTGATGAGGGGCACTGCACACCACGGCTGAGCTGAGCTGCTGCTGCAGGACACATGATGTCTCCTGGTCAGGTAGGTCAGTGTGTGTCACTACCGTAAGTTTATGTAGATCAGTGTATGTATGTCAGGTAGGTCAGTGCATGTCAGGTAAGTCAGTGCATGTCAGGTAGGTCAGTGTACGTCAGGTAGGTCAGTGCATGTCAGTGTATGTATGTCAGGTAGGTCAGTGTGTGTCAGGTAGGACAGTGCATGTCAGGTAGGTCAGTGTATGTCAGGTAGGTCAGTGCATGTCAGTCATGTATGTCAGTGCGTGTCAGGTAGGTCAGTGCATGTCAGTTATGAATGACAGTGCGTGTCAGGTAGGGCAGTGTGTGTCAAGTAGGTCAGCACGTTTCAGTGTATGTAGGTCAGTGCGTGTCAGGTAGTTAGGTCAGTGTATGTATGTCAGGTAGGTAGGTCAGTGTGTCAGGCAGGTGAGTTTAGTGGTCAGCATTGATGGGCACTGGTAAGCCAGGCAGCAACCAGCAAGTGAGCTTACCCCCCCGCCACACAACCACACCGCCCAGCCAAAAAACCCTGCGCCACGTCTGCCGCCACCTCCGCCCTTGGACTTTGGGCTGAAGCCCCTGGTCTTTTTTGCCTTCTAGCAACTCCCCTGCTCATAACTACTGTGTACAGAGAAAACGAGGTTCTCTGCCTCATCTGTCTCTAGGTGACAATAATAATTTGGGCCTTGATCAAATATAATGTGAGGACACAACTTAATAAAGGGAGAGGTGGCAACATGCATTGCTAACCCCACACCATGGACCTTTTAAAAAATGTACCTTCTACAGCTCCTGTTATATTCAATGGATTTGTTGAACTTAAGTTCTCTTGGTGGAGTTAGGGCACTCACTGAAACTCCATATATACCTCCCCCAGATGTCACTAACCTCACCCCACATTGGACCTAACCATTTGGACTGCTCATTCACCAAAGACGTGATACGAACTCTAATCACTACTTGTCCTAGCTGAATATATCCAACATGCATGCAATGTAGACTTGTGTCATGTCTCCATGCATTTCCACGCATCCAAGCTGTGGACTACCATTATTAGTTGGCACAGGAACATCAGCCCAACATGCTGGAGTACTATAATAACACAAAAAAATACATATTATGTTGCCCGTTATATTCATTGGATTTTATGAACAAATGTTATCTTTGGGGAAGAGGGGAACCCACTGAAACTCTATATACAGTATATATACTTGCCACAGATGTTACTAACCTCTATACTGGGAGAGGTGGCTTGCCCCATTCAGTCTACAGGTAGCACCATTACACCTCACAATGGATCCAACCAATTGTACTGCTCATGCACCAAAGATGTGATTAGCAACCCATTAACTACCTGACATCATTGAATCCATTCATCTCCATGAACCCAAAATGCAGGATCTCATTATTAGGTGGTACATGTACAGTACAGTCTGATCAGCCCAACATGGTTCAGTAGCTCCTGTTCTATCACTTTCTGTAGCTCCTGTTATACTCTGTGGATTTGATGAGCAAAGTCGGGTTGCTTGTGGCACCATTACACTGGATCCAGCCTATCTGATTGTGCATACACCAAAGACATGATAAGGAACCAATTCACCAGGGCCACTGATAAGGCAGTACAACTGGTCCTGCTGTACTGGGCCCAGGCCTCATCAACTAAACAGGGGAGCAGCTATATTGTTAATTTCTTCCTAAATGAATACATTGATTTTACTAGACCATGCCCCCACTCCTACTTGCTTACCAGCCCTTAAAATACATTTCTCTGGGCCCCATCAGGTCAACAGCGGGGCCTAGAGGAGGAACTTATTTTCAGGGCGTAGGCAGATAAAGTCAGAGCCGCTGTTTCACTGCCCCTCTGGGGGGGGGGGGGGGGGGGGGGCGAGGTATATAGGCAGGGTTGAGGGGGTCCCATCAGGAAGACTATACGGGGCCCCATAATTTCTAACAGCAGCCCTGCAACTCACTACTGGATCCATCCAACACACATGCACTGTAGACTTGGCAAGCATGTATCTACATGTATGTACAGTAGGTGCCAAAGCTGCAGGTTACTGTATTTAGTTGGAAGATATACAGTCTGATCAGCCCAGATTAGGAGACATAAAGCAGGATTGAGAGCTTTATCATGGCTGATTATCAGGCTGGGAGAAACTTGAAGACCAGCCAGACTTTGTATAGGGCCACAGAGAATGGGGGGGGGGGGGGGGTGGGGGGGGGGGTGGGGTACCCTCCAGGACAGAAGGGATCTGATACATAGCAAAGTGCACTAAGTAACCCTTTGCCATCTAGACATAATAATTTTAGGAGGACAACGTCTGTTTAAAGAATGCATTATGAGTTTCTTTTTGTAGACTGTCAAGATCCCTGACATTCATCAATCAGTACATTGACTTAAATACATTTTATGGGACACCATACATTGTCCAATAAATGAACTATACTTTTCTCTTGTGATTTCAGATTCTTCCCCTATTTTCCTAGGGATTTGTCCTACATACACTATGGGGTTGATTTACTAAAACTGGAGAGTGCAAACTCTGGTGCAGCTCTGCATAGAAACCAATCAGCTTCCAGGTTTTATTGTCAAAGATGAATTGAACAAGCTGAAGTTAAAGGGTTTGTAAACCCTTGTTTTTTGTTTTTTTAAAATAACAAACATGTCATACCTACCTCCACTGTGCAGTTCATTTTGTACAGAGTGACCCTGGTCCTCCTCTTCTGGGGTCCCCCAGTGGTGCTGGTGGCTCCTCCCTGCATCGAGTGTCCACGTTGGCAAAGCGCTCTCATTGGTGGACACCCTTGCGGGCGCCTTCCCAAATCCCGCATCTGTGTCCATTCAGAATGCAGGACTCGGCCCCGCCCCCAGCGCCGCATCATTGGATTTGATTGACAGCAACGGGAGCCAATGGCTACGCTGCTATCAATCTATCCAATCAAGACACGAGACACCAGCTAGAGATGGTGTGCTCGTTCCTGGCCGGAAGATTACAGCTTTCAGGTAAGTAAAACGGGGGCTGCAGCACTACAGAAGGTATTTCACCTTAATGCATAGAATGCATTAAGGTGAAAAACCATGAGGGTTTACAACCCCTTTAAAACTGATTGGCTACCATGCACAGCTGCACTAGATTTTGCACTCTCCTTTTTTAGTAAATCAACCCCTATATGTCCATAAGTATGAGGGCACCCTTCCCAGATGTTGAGTTCAGGTGTTTCCAGTGAAGAGTACTGGCAATACTACGGCACACAAATATGTTTTTAGATAATCAAACGCCTCCAAGCCTGTGGCAACAGTTTGGAAAAGGCCCTTTATTGTTCCAGCATGAATGTGCCCCTGTGCACAAAGCCAGCTCTAAAAAGACATGGTTTGGTGAGTTTTGTGTGGAGGACCTTCAGTGGTTTGCACAGAGTGAAGGTTGTTATAGCCAGCCACAAAGGGGTCCATATTAATGCACACATTTTGGAATAGGATGTCCATCAAGCTCATGTAGATGTGGAAGTCAGGTGTCCACCAACATTGTCCATAAATTGTGTCTTGTACATATCATCCTACATATTATGTTTTAACATAAAAAGGGTTAAACCCGGAGAAAGTCCATTTTTTTTAGTCATCTGTATGTTCATGACAAGGATGTGGGGTAGGTGCGAAAATGGGTAAAGCTGAGCTTGTTTCATTGATCATTTCCCCCTGAAAAATAAAAGTATGAGACATATAATAATTATAGAGTATGTCATATACTTACTAAAAATATTACATTTTAAAATCTGATACCTCCAACAAAATAAAAATAAAAACAATTCAAAGTAACAGCAGTACTGTGATGGAGGCCTTCACAATAATGCCAGTGATGGTTATTAAATCTATATTTTCAGTAAAAAAAAAAAGAAAAAACATTTAAATTAATTTTAGTGTGCTAAAATTTCCATTTTTTTAGTAAATTATAAAAGATAAGGATGAGTCTACGTCAAGTAAATAGATACCAAGTCATTTTATATACTTAAAATTCACTAAAAAACACTAAACATTATATATTTTCCAAAAACGCCCAAAGAAAAAAAACATGATAGTTGCAAATGTCTTATGTTGCATGATTTTTGAGCAATTTATATTTTCAGTAGAAAATATTTTCAAACTAAATATGCAAATTTTTTGTAAGTTAATAAACAATTTTTTTTTAAATCAGAGAAACCAAAGACAAAAACAAAAATAGTTGCAATTTTATTTTTTTTTTTTATATTGCACAATAGTAGAGCAACTGTTTATCAGATCTGCAGTATATTTAAAAAAAATACTTTCAAATTAATTTTAGTGCACACAAACACAATAAAATCCCCAAATATTTGTTAAATTATAAAAGATGAGGCTGTATGATGAGTCGAGTAAATAGATACTAAACAAACCAGATCTTCACTAGGGATGAGCCGAACACCCCCCGGTTCGGTTCGCACCAGAACCCGCGAACGGACCGCAAGTTCGCACGAACGTTAGAACCCCATTGACGTCTATGGGACTCGAACGTTCGAAATCAAAAGTGCTCATTTTAAAGGCTAATTTGCATGGTATTGTCCTAAAAAGGGTTTGGGGACCCGGGTCCTACCCCAGGGGACATGTATCAATGCAAAAAAAACTTTTAAAAACGGCCGTTTTTTCGGGAGCAGTGATTTTAATGATGCTTAAAGTAAAAAAAAAAAAGTGAAATATTCCTTTAAATATCGTACCTGGGGGGTGTCTATAGTATGCCTGTAAAGTGACGCGTGTTTCCCATGTTTAGAACAGTCCCTGCACCAAATGTCATTTTTAAAGGAAAAAATCTCATTTAAAACTGCTTGCGGGTTTAATGTCATGTCGGGTCATGGCAATATGGATGAAAATCAGTGAGACAAACGGCATGGGTACCCCCCAGTCCATTACCAGGCCCTTTGGGTCTTGTATGGATATTAAGGGGAACCCCGCACCCAAATTAAAATAAGGAAAGGTCCCTATATACTCTGAACAGCAGTATTCAGGCGGTGCAAACAAGACAGGGACTGTAGGTTTGTTGTTAAGTAGAATCTGTTTGTAATTTTGAACATTTTTAATGTGTTTAGCTCCAGCCAAAAAATCTTTTCTAAGCTTTTTGGAAAACATAGGGAAGGGTTATCACCCCTGTGACATTTGTTTTGCGTCTTTCCTCCTCTTCAGAAGATTTCACCTCACTTTTTTGTCCCAATGAAAAATGTTTTTGGAAAATTTGGGTTTTTTTGTGGAACAAGGATTGGAAAGCATCAGTGGAAAGGAGAAATTGTTTTCCCATATTAACTCTTACAGGAGAGAATTTCCCTTCCTTAGGGGTAGATTTCATCTCACTTCCTGTTGTCTCCTTCCGTTTGCAAGTAGGAGTCGTTTGTAAGTTAGATGTTTGAAAGTAGGGTCCTGCCCTATATACTCAGCAGAAATTTGGGCCTTAGGTGTTGCTGTGGCCAAAACACTGTAAGCCCTCACAGGGCCCTGCTGTGAAATATTAGATCAAGAATTGTAATTACATGCCCCTGTTGAACAGGAGCTGAAAAATTAGGCCTTAGGCACTGGTGCTGGTGCCACAACACTGCAACCCCTCACAGACACTCTAGTTGGAACGCAGGAACGAGCCCTGCTGCAAAGTATTGCATCAAAAATTGTAATTACACGCCCCTGTTAGACAGGGGCAGAAAAATTGGGTCTTAGGCACTGGTGCTGGTGCCACAACACTGCAACCCCTCACAGACACTCTAGTTGAAACGCAGGAACAAGCCCTGCTGCAAAGTATTGCATCAAAAATTGTAATTACACGCCCCTGTTAGACAGGGGCTGAAAAATTGGGTCTTAGGCACTGGTGCTGGTGCCACAACACTGCAACCCCTCACAGACACTCTAGTTGGAATGCAGGAACGAGCCCTGCTGCAAAGTATTACATCAAAAATTGTAATTACACGCCCCTGTTAAACAGGGGCTGAAAAATTGTGCCTTAGGCACTGGTGGTGGCGCCCAGAACCAAAAATGTTCTTACAAGCTATCAGCGTGATGATTGAGGAGGAAGAGGATAATTACTCAGGGATAGTCACTCAGCATCAGCATAGGCAGTCTTTGAAGGGATCTGAGATTTCAAAAAAAATTATTCGGTTACATCTGCATCAGGTGCTTGGTAGCTGGTGGTGATCCAAGACTGATTCATTTTTATGAAGGTCAGCCGATCGACCGAGTCGGTGGACAGACGCACCCTGTGATCGGTTACCACGCCTCCAGCAGCACTGAATGTGCGTTCCGAAAGAACGCTGGATGCAGGACAGGCCAGTAGCTCAATTGCATACTGTGCAAGCTCTGGCCAGTGATCCATCCTCAAGACCCAGTAACCCAGAGGATTTTCGGTGGGAAAGGTGTCCAAGTCTGATCTTGCCCCTAGGTATTCCTGCACCATGTAAAACAGACGCTGGCGATGGTTGCTGGAACCGATCATACCTTGGGGCTGCAGACCAAAAAATTGTCTGAACGCATCGGTCAGACGGCCACCTTCTCCACCGCTCCTTCTTTGACTGACCGAAGCCTCAGCAACACGTTGTCCAGAAACAGGAGTTTGTAACCTCCCAGTCTCTGGGAACGCGTTGCACAGACCTTTCTGCAAGGCCTCCCGAAGATGTTTCATCCTCTGCTCCCTCTGCGATGGCAAGATAAGGTCCGCAACCTTACCCTTGTAACGTGGATCAAGGAGGGTTGCCAGCCAGTATTGGTCCTTCTCCTTGATACCACGAATACGAGGATCCTTACGCAGGCTTTGCAGGATCAGGGAGGCCATGCAGCGTAGGTTTGCTGAGGCATTCGGTCCGGAGTCCTCTGGGTCACTAAGGACAACAACGTCCGCAGCCACCTCCTCCCAGCCACGTACAAGTCCATGTGTTCCTTGGGACTGATCCCTTAAAGACTGCTGATGCTGAGTGCCAGGCTCCACCTCCATACTGACACAATCTTCCTCCTCCTCCTCCTCCTCCTCCTCGTCCTCTTCCTGTGTGATCGGCGGGCACGCAGGAACACTGTCTGGATAAAGGGGGCCTTGAGAGCTAAGGAAGTCCTCCTCTTCCTGCCTCTGTTCTGCCTCAAGTGCCCTGTCCATTATTCCACGCAGCGTGTGCTCCAACAGGTGGACAAGGGGGACAGTGTCACTGATGCATGCACTGTCAGTGCTCACCATCCTCGTGGCCTCCTCGAATGGTGACAGGACAGTGCATGCATCCCTGATCATGGCCCACTGGCGTGGGGAAAAAAAACCAAGGTCCCCTGACCCTGTCCTGGTGCCATAGTCGCACAGGTACTCATTGATGGCCCTCTGCTGCGTGTGCAGCCGCTGCAGCATGGCCAACGTCGAGTTCCACCTGGTGGGCATGTCAGAGATTAGGCGGTTCTTGGGCAGGTTAAACTCCTTTTGGAGGTCCGTCAGCCGAGCACTGGCATTATATGACCGGCGGAAATGCACAGAGACTTTCCTGGCCTGCCTCAGGACATCCTGTAAGCCCGGGTACCTGCCCAAGAACCGCTGCACCACCAAGTTAAGGACGTGAGCCAAACAGGGCACATGGGTCAGTTGTCCCTGTCGGAGGGCAGAGAGGAGGTTGGTGCCATTGTCGCAAACCACCATTCCTGCCTTAAGTTGGCGTGGCGTCAACCACCTCTGAACCTGCCCCTGCAGAGCTGACAGAACCTCTGCCCCAGTGTGGCTCCTGTCCCCCAAGCACACCAGCTCAAGCACCGCATGGCATCTTTTGGCCTGCGTACTTGCGTAGCCCCTTGAACGCCTACGGAGCACCGCTGGTTCCGAGGAAGAGGCCATGGAGGAAGAAGAAGAGGAGGGGGTGGAGGAGAGAGGTGTGTCACAATCAGCATTTTGGAGGCGTGGTGGCGGAACAACCTCCAACACTACTGCACCTTGTCCTGCATCCTTCCCAGCTGCCAGCAGAGTCACCCAATGCGCCGTGAAACTTAAGTAACGTCCCTGTCCATGCCTGCTGGACCATGAGTCAGCGGTAATATGCACCTTACCGCTGACCGCCCTGTCCAGCGAGGCATGGACATTGCCTTCCACATGCCGGTAGAGAGCCGGAATCGCCTTCCGTGAGAAAAAGTGGCGTTTGGGTACCTGCCACTGAGGAACCGCACATTCCACAAACTCACGGAAGGGGGCAGAGTCTACCAACTGAAAAGGCAGCAGTTGAAGTGCTAGCAATTTTGCCAAGCTAGCATTCAACCGCTGGGCATGTGGATGGCTGGGAGCAAACTTCTTTCGGCGGTGCAGCAGCTGGGGCAGGGAAATTTGCCTGGTACAATCTGACGTCGGTGTACCAAAAGCAGATTGCCCACAAGTACTTGGCTGTGACACACCTAATTCTACACCTTCATTCCTCTCACTGCAGGTCGCAGAGAGGACTGAAGGTCTAGTGGGGTTGGAAATCTCAGCTGATGAGGAGCAAGGAGAGATCGTCTTTGTTCTTTGGTGTGGGTCTTTTAGATACGCTTGCCAACGAACTGCATGGCAGGTCAACATATGTCTGGTCAAGCATGTGGTACCCAAGCGGGAGATGTTTTGGCCACGCGAGATACGCTTGAGACATATGTTGCAAATAGCAGCGGTGCGATCTGATGCACTCGTCTCAAAAAAGGCCCACACCAAAGAACTTTTTGAATAACGCGCAGAGACTGCAGCGCCCTGCACATGTGGAGCTTTGGGGTGTGATGCAGTCAATGTGCTGCCCTTAGGCTGGCCCCTGGAGGGCATCCTGCCTAGTTGGTGATGTGCCACCTCCTCCTCCTCCTCCTCCTCCTCTCTCCTATCAGGCACCCACGTTGAGTCAGTGACCTCATCATCCCCTCCCTCCTCATCACTGGAGCAAACCTGGCAGTATGCTGCAGCAGGGGGAGCATGACTGCCAGATTGCTGTCCTTCTTGGGCACCCCCTCTGTCCGTGCTCATGTTACTGCCTTCATTGAGCTCAGTATCATCATCAGAGCCTTCCAAACGCTGGGCATCCTCCTGGAGCATGTACCCAACACTGTGGTCAAACAGTTCGAGGGAATCCTCATGAGGACATGGTGGAGCTAGGGAAGGAGTCACTGATGACATTGAGCTGAGGGAAGAGGCCGCTGCTTTGCCAGACAAAGCACCCTGGGCATGGGTGAGAGAGGATGAGGAGGATGAGGACGGCTTGGTCATCCACTCGACCAAGTCTTCCGCATGTTGCGGCTCAACACGGCCAGCTGCCGAAAAAAAGGCCAAGCGTGTCCCATGGCCACGTGCTGATGAGGATGCACCGTCTCCACGACCAGCACTAGACACAGAGCCTGCTTGCCCTCTCTTATTGGCTTGTGACTGTCTGCCTCTCCTTCTTGGCCTTCCAGACATACTAATGGCCTGTAGCTGCACTAAGCTGGGATAGAACACCTGTAATTTTCTTCAGGTAGCTTTATATACTGTAACCAGACAAGCCTGCCTGTCAGTAGGAAGATAACAGGAACGGATCTAGCTGAACACTGTGAGCAGGACGTACTGCACTAAATGTATATAGCAGGAACGGATCTAGCTGAACACTGTGAGCAGGACGCACTGCACTGAATGTAAATACCAGGAACGGATCTAGCTGAACACTGTGAGCAGGACGCACTGCACTGAATGTAAATAGCAAGAACGGATCTAGCTGAACACTGTGAGCAGGACGCACTGCACTGAATGTAAATAGTCTAGCTGCCTGACCGTGGTACTAATAGGATCAAAAAGAACACCTGTAATTTTCTTAAGGTAGCTTTATATACTGTAACCAGACAAGCCTGCCTGTCAGTAGGAAGATAACAGGAACGGATCTAGCTGAACACTGTGAGCAGGACACACTGTACTAAATGTAAATAGTCTAGCTGCCTGACCGTGGTACTAATAGGATCAAAAAGAACACCTGTAATTTTCTTAAGGTAGCTTTATATACTGTAACCAGACAAGCCTGCCTGTCAGTAGGAAGATAACAGGAACGGATCTAGCTGAACACTGTGAGCAGGACACACTGTACTAAATGTAAATAGTCTAGCTGCCTGACCGTGGTACTAATAGGATCAAAAAGAACACCTGTAATTTTCTTAAGGTAGCTTTATATACTGTAACCAGACAAGCCTGCCTGTCAGTAGGAAGATAACAGGAACGGATCTAGCTGAACACTGTGAGCAGGACACACTGTACTAAATGTAAATAGTCTAGCTGCCTGACCGTGGTACTAATAGGATCAAAAAGAACACCTGTAATTTTCTTAAGGTAGCTTTATATACTGTAACCAGACAAGCCTGCCTGTCAGTAGGAAGATAACAGGAACGGATCTAGCTGAACACTGTGAGCAGGACACACTGTACTAAATGTAAATAGTCTAGCTGCCTGACCGTGGTACTAATAGGATCAAAAAGAACACCTGTAATTTTCTTCAGGTAGCTTTATATACTGTAACCAGACAAGCCTGCCTGTCAGTAGGAAGATAACAGGAACGGATCTAGCTGAACACTGTGAGCAGGACGTACTGCACTAAATGTATATAGCAGGAACGGATCTAGCTGAACACTGTGAGCAGGACGCACTGCACTGAATGTAAATAGCAGGAACGGATCTAGCTGAACACTGTGAGCAGGACGCACTGCACTGAATGTAAATAGCAGGAACGGATCTAGCTGAACACTGTGAGCAGGACGCACTGCACTGAATGTAAATAGCAGGAACGGATCTAGCTGAACACTGTGAGCAGGACGCACTGCACTGAATGTAAATAGCAGGAACGGATCTAGCTGAACACTGTGAGCAGGACGCACTGCACTGAATGTAAACAGCAGGAACGGATGTAGCTGAACACTGTGAGCAGGACGCACTGCACTGAATGTAAATAGCAGGAACGGATCTAGCTGAACACTGTGAGCAGGACGCACTGCACTGAATGTAAATAGCAGGAACGGATGTAGCTGAACACTGTGAGCAGGACGCACTGCACTAAATGTAAATACCAGGAACGGATCTAGCTGAACACTGTGAGCAGGACGCACTGCACTGAATGTAAATAGCAGGAACGGATGTAGCTGAACACTGTGAGCAGGACGCACTGCACTAAATGTAAATACCAGGAACGGATCTAGCTGAACACTGTGAGCAGGACGCACTGCACTGAATGTAAATAGCAGGAACGGATCTAGCTGAACACTGTGAGCAGGACGCACTGCACTGAATGTAAATAGCAGGAACGGATCTAGCTGAACACTGTGAGCAGGACGCACTGCACTGAATGTAAATAGCAGGAACGGATCTAGCTGAACACTGTGAGCAGGACGCACTGCACTGAATGTAAATAGCAGGAACGGATCTAGCTGAACACTGTGAGCAGGACGCACTGCACTGAATGTAAATAGCAGGAACGGATCTAGCTGAACACTGTGAGCAGGACACACTGCACTAAATGTAAATAGTCTAGATAGAAGATAACAGGAACGGATCTAGCTAAACTGAATACAGTGTATATATATATATGCAACACCTGGGATGCATATATATACACAATACACTGTAAGTGCAGCTAACTGACTGACTGTTCTGCCTAATCTATCTAACTCAAATCAAATGACACTGTCTCTCTCTCTCTCTATCTCTCAGCACACCGGAACACACACTACACAGGGCCGCCGTGCAGGCGGCCTTATATAGTGTGGGGTGTGTACTAAATCCCCTGAGCCATAATTGGCCAAAGCCACCCTGGCTTTGGCCAATTACAGCTCTCTCTACTGACGGCGCTGTGATTGGCCAAGCATGCGGGTCATAGTGCATGCTTGGCCAATCATCAGCCAGCAATGCACTGCGATGCCGCAGTGAATTATGGGCCGTGACGCGCCACACGAATTTGGCGCGAACGGCCCATATCGTTCGCAATTCGACGGACGGTCGAACAGCCGATGTTCGAGTCGAACATGGGTTCGACTCGAACACGAAGCTCATCCCTAATCTTCACCCATCATGATCTGTAGATTAAAATTGCAAACCATCCACCTGGACTATAAGATATACTATATTGTCAAAAGTATTGGGACACCCGCCTTTACACGCACATGAACTTTAACCACTCAAGGACTGGAAGGTTTTACCCCCTTAATGACCAGGCCATTTTTGCAATACGGCGCTGCGTTATTTGAACCGTCAATTGTGCAGGCGTGCGACGTTGTACCCAAATAAAATTTAAGTCCTTTTTGACCCACAAATAGAGCTTTCTTTTGGTGGTATTTGATCACCTCTGCGGTTTTTATTTTTTGCTCTATAAACAACAAAAGATCGACAATTGTGAAAAAAAAAAACAATATTTTTTACTTTTGCTATAATACATATCCTAAAAAAAAAAAAAAGTAAAAAAACGAATTCCTTCATCAATTTAGGCCAATATGTATTCTTCTACATATTTTTGTTTTAAAAAATCCCAAGAAACGTATATTGATTAGTTTGCACAAAAGTTATAGCGTCTACAAAACAAGGGATTTTTTTTGGGACTTTACTTTTTTTTTAATCGTTTTTACTGGTAATGGCGGCGATCAGCAATTTGTAGCAGGACTGCGACATTGCGGCGGACAAATCTGACCCTAAGTGACAGTTTTTGGGGACCGGTGACACCAATACAGTGATCAGTGCTAAAAAAATGCATTGATCACGGTATAAATGACACTGGCAGGGAAGGGGTTAACACCAAGGGCGATCAAGGGGTTAAGTGTGTCCTAGGGAGGTGCTTTCTAACTGTGTGGGGGATGGACTAACAGGGAGTACACAGAGATCGCTGTTCCTGATTCTGACGGCACACACTCACAATATCTATTACACGAAACGATGTAAAGGTAGTATATCTGCAGCGGGCGGTCTTTAAGTGGTTATTTGCATCCCAGTCTTAGTCCGTAGGGTTCAATATTGAGTTGGCCCACCCTTTGCAGCTACAAGTATAACAGCTTCAACTCTTCTGGGAAGGCTGTCCACAAGGTTTAGGAGTGAAGACTGGGATGCCATTAGTATAAAGGCAGGCGTACCAATACTTTTGACAATACAGTGTATATCAAAGGAAATCTTTTCCTAGTACAACTGTAAGTGCAATCCTTACTTTCTATTATTAAATATCATTGTGTCTTTAATGCACAAGGTCTTTGTAGCCCTTCTGTTTTTAACCTGTAAGGAAACGGGGGGTTTTCTCCACTTGCGCCCCTGGAAGGTTTTGTGTCTCACCCTACAGAGTAACTGCAAACTCACCAGATGTGATGTAAGTTATTTAATTTCCATTTTTCTACCTACATTTTCTTTAGTTTACCACCACAGACAACAGTCCTCTCCCGCCTCTCTTCTTTCTTTTTTTTTTTGGTGGACACCAAAGTCTTGATTTTTCCTTTTCGGTTTGACCCCTCGGACATTTGAGGACGCCCAGATTTAAAGTGGATGTAAACCTCAGATGTGAAATATATACAAAGCATATACCTCTATAGTGTGTACTTGTCACATTTAAGAGCACTAAGTTTAATTTCCGTCTGCCGCCTCTTTCCTCTGTTATCAGCATGAATAATTTCTGACAAGTTTTCCTGACACCAAGAGAAAAATGGTGACAGGGGAGGGATCTCCAGCTGATTGACAACATCAGTTCTGTTCCTGTGTGCTGTGTGAAGGGGGGTGTGTACCTTTCCTCCAATCAGCTCTCAGAACTCCCCTCACTGAGCTCTGTAAAGTGTAATTTCAGCTCTCTGTCCCCTTATTTAGGTAATGTCAGACAAGTTTTAAAAATTCTGGACTGTAGAGGAGAGAGGGTTGCAGATAAACAGGTACAACTTACAGTGTCTTAAAAAAGTATTCATACCCCTTGAAATTTTCCACATTTTGTCAGGTTACAACCAAAAACATAAATGTATTTTATTGGGATTTTATGTGATAGACCAACACAAAGTGGCACATAATTGTGAAGTGGAAGGAAAATGATAAATGGTTTTCAAATGTCTTGACAAATAAATATGTGAAAAGTATGGCGTGCATTTGTAATCAGCCCCCCTGAGTCAATACTTTGTAGAACCACCTTTCACTGCAATTACAGCTGCAAGTCTTTTTGGGGATGTCTCTACCAGCTTTGCACATCTAGAGAGTGACATTTTTGCCCATTCTTCTTTGCAAAATAGCTCAAGTTCTGTCAGATTGGATGGTGAGCGTCTGTGAACAGCAATTTTCAAGTCTTGCCACAGATTCTCAATTGGATTTAGGTCTGGACTTGAACTGGGCCATTCTAACACATGAATATGCTTTGATCTAAACCATTCCATTGTAGCTCTGGCTGTATGTTTAGGGTTGTTGTCCTGCTGGAAGGTGAACCTCCGCCCCAGTCTCAAGTCTTTTGCAGACTCTAATGCCGTGTACACACTGGCGGACTTTCTGACCGGACTGGTCCGATGGACCGAATCCGGCAGACAATCCGACCGTGTGTGGTCTGCATCGGACTTCCGACAGACCGTTTCCGTCGGAAATCCGACGGACTTTAGATTTGAAGCCTGCTTCAAATCTTTACGTCGTAACTCCGCCGGACTCAGGTCCTAACAGAAAGCCCGTTCATCTGTATGCTGTTCCGACGGACCAGATACAATGCAAGGGCAGGGTACTGCATCTCGCCCTTGCTGCAATAGGAAAAACAAATTTTCCTATTGCGGCGAGCGCAAGGGGGAGGCGACGATGTCCCCTAGGTGTGGTATGGGTTTTAAGGGGAACCCACTATGCCGAAAAAACGGCGTGGGGTCCCCCCAAAATCCATATCAGACCTCTATCTGAGCACGCAGCCCGGCCAGTCAGGAAAGGGGGTGAGGACGAGCGAGCGTCCGCCTCCTGAACCATGCCCTCAACATGGGGGAGGTGGGTGCTTTGGGGGAGGGGGTGCCATGTTGATGAGGACAAGGACCTCTTCCCGACAACCCTGGCCTTTGGTTGTTGGGGTCTGCGGGCGTGGGGCTTATCAGAATCTGGGAGCCCCCTTTAATAAGGGGGCCCCCAGATCCCGGCCCCCCACCCTATGTGAATGAGTATGGGGTACGTCGTACCCCTACCTATTCACCTAGGGAAAAATTGTCAATAAAAAAAACACACTTGACAGGTTTTTAAAGTAATTTATTAGACAGCTCCGGGGGTCTCTCCGGCGTCTTCTCCCGATGTCCGGTTCTTCTCCGCTCTCTCCGGTGTCTTCTCCCGATGTCCGGTTCTTCTCCGCTCTCTCCGGCCTCTTCTCCCGATGTCCGGTTCTTCTCCGCTCTCTCCGGCCTCTTCTCCCGATGTTCGGTTCTTCTCCCGGTGTTCGGCCTCTTCTCCCACACTCCGGTTCTTCTGCCGGGCTCCTCCACTATCTTCTGCTCTTTTGCAGCTCTTTTGCTAGCAGTGGCCCGGACTTCTGTGTCGTCTTCTCCTCTCTTCTCTTCTTCCGATGTGGACATGATGCTCTCTCCCGCTGTAATGCTGTGTGGAGCACTCCGCATTGACTTATATAGGCGGTGACGTCACAGTCCCGGGGCATGCTGGGGCTCCCGGATTCCGATAAGCCCCCCGCCTGCAAACCAAAGACAAAACAAAGTGGCCCTTGTCCTCATCAAATATGGGGACAAGGTGCTTTGGGGTGGGGGGGCCCTCCCCCAAAGCACCCACCCCCAAAGCACCCACCCCCTCATGTTGAGGGCATGCGGACTGGTACGGTTCAGGAGGGGGCGCTCGCTGTCCCCTCCCCCTTTCCTGACTGGCCGGGCTGCGTGCTCGGATAGAGGTCTGGTATGGATTCTGGGGGGACTCCATGCCGTTTTTTCGCCGTAGGGGGTTCCCCTTAAAATCCATACCAGACCTAAGGGCCTGGTATTCCCGGCGACGGGGCTCGCAGGGTGTCAATCTCGCCCATAAAAGCGGCAAGATTGACTTCCTTCTCTAGTCCCGTCGTACCTGAGTCACGTTCAAAATGAACGGACTTGTTCTTGTGTGGGCAAGTCCGTTCATTTTGAAAGTCCGCCGTAACTCAGTCGGGAAATAGGTCTGCCGGAAAGTCTGGTCCTGTGTAGGCAAGGCCGTCTGTAGTCCGGGCGTGTGTAGGCAAGTCTGTTCGTAAAAAAAGTCAGGCGGAAGTCTGTCAAAAGTCCGTCGGAAAGTCTGAAGGACTAGTCCTGACTTAAAGTCCAACCGTGTGTACGTTCAATAACAGGTTTTCTTCTAAGATTTCCGTGTATTTGGCTCCATCCATCTTCCCATCAACTCTGACCAGCTTCCCTGTCCCTGCTGAAGAAAATCTTCCCCATAACATGATGCTGCCACCACCGGGTTTTACAGTGGGAATGGTGTGTTCTGGGTGATGTGCAGTGTTAGTTTTCCACCACACATTTTGCTTTTAGGCCAAAAAGTTCAATTTTGGTCTCATCTGATCAGAGCACCTTCTTCCACATGTTTGCTGTGTCCTCCACATGGCTTCTCGCAAACTGCAAACGGGACTTTTTATGGCTTTCTTTTAACAAAGGCTTTCTTCTTGCCGCACTTCCATAAAGGCCAGATTTGTGGAGTACACAACTGATAGTTGTCCTGTAGACAGATGCTCCCACCTGAGCTGTGGATCTCTGCAGCACCTCCAGAGTTACCATGAGCCTCTTGGCTGCTTCTCTGATTAATGCTCTCCTTGCCGGCCTGTCAGTTTAGGTGGATGGCCATGTCTTGGTAGGTTTGCGGTTCTGCCATACTCTTTCCATTTTCTGATGATGGATTGAACAGTGCTCTGTGAGATGTTCAAAGCTTGGGATATTTTTTTTATAACCTAACCCTGCTTTAGATTTTGACTGGCTCTCTATGGAGCCGGTTCACATATCTCCGCAGCGGGTCGAGTGCGATTTGCACAAAAACGTGCGTCTTTTGGTCCGTTTCAGGTCCGAATTCAGGCCAAAATTTGGGCTGAAATGGGACCTGAAACGATGAACCAGGACGCACCGGACCCCTGCTGTGAGCTGCATGCGGCTCATATGTGAACCCAACCTTAAACTTCTCCACAACTTTATCCCTGACCTGTCTGGTGTGTTCCTTGGCCTTCATGATGCTGTTTGATCACTAAGGTTATCTAACAAATCATTGAGGGCTTCACAGAACAGCTGTACTGTATTTATACTGAGATTAAATTACACACAGGTGGACTCTATTTACTAATTAGGTGATTTCTGAAGGCAACTGCTTCCACTAGATTTTAGATAGGGGTATCGGAGTAAAAGGTGATGAATACAAATGCACGCCAACCTTTTCAGATATTTATTTGGAAAAAAAATTGATAACCATTTATCATTTTTCTTTCCACTGCACAATTATGCACTACTTTGTGTTGGTCGATCACATAAAATCCCAATAAAATACATTTATGTTTTTGGCTGTAACATGACAAAATAAGGAAAATTTCAAGGGGTATGAATACTTTTTCAAGGGACTGTATGTAAGAGGATTTGTTTCATCTCTGCGTATCACCTGAGGATAGTCACTTCACTGGGTATATAGAAAGGTTTTAAACCACTTTAAGATTATATTCTTGGTTTTGGCATTTCAAAATCAGAAATAGGTATACCCTCAAAACAAGAGATTGGATACTTACTTCTTCTTTTGTCTGTGCTTTCAGAATGTAGCTCCACTGAGGGGAAATCTTCCACTGAAGTCTACTGGGAAACCAGCACTTCTGGGAGTGTTGATCTCAGTGGGCCCCTGCAGCATTCATTGGTTTCTCCCTTTGAACGCTGCATCATTACAGGATACAGTAGAGATGTGGAGGTCACTGGGAGGAGCCAACAAATGGTGCGGGGCATCAATGAGATTGACTGAAGAGTCCGTTTTCCAGTAGACTTCAGCAGAGGATTCCTCTTGTGTTCTAGCAGGACAGCAGGAAAGGAAATTATTTAGGCTCTTCCTTTTCTAGTGATTCTGTTTTTTCTCTTAATGATAGAGTCCCTTTAAAATGTGTACTTACTGTACGGTGGTTGACAATTGCAGTGTAGTTGGCTTCCAGGACAGCATTTTGGGCTTTAACTATGGTCTCTTCATCCCATTCTACACCATTAATGGTCATAAGGGCATCCATTATGCTGAGGGAGACAAACACCAGGAGGAGGCAGAAGTGAGACTGGGGTAAAGAAGCATTTAAAAGGCACAGTATTCTGAAAGATTGTGTCACCCTCGAACTCATACTCTGTGAGATGAAAACCGCATACCACGATGCAGTGCATTGCAGTACTGTTCATTGTCAACCTCAACACACTCTCCAGCCGCAGATAAAAGTGATTCGCCGCAGAGACCACTATTATCGGAAACCGGACCGCCAGCCGAACAAGATGATACCGGGGGTTATGGCAGCTAGCTGCTGCCATAACAACAATATCCCTCTTCAAAGTAAGGACGTATATCGCGTGCGGTGGTCCGGATGCAGATAAAGTGTTACTAAACCCACCACAGTAAAATCACCCTGTATATGCAGTAAAGCATGCTTGTTATACTCACTGTGGAACCTAATGGTTTAATCCTCCACATTGTGTAAAAAAACAGTCTTCTCTGATCCTCCCCTTCTTCCACCGTCTCCAAGTCATCTCAGGATATTATAGAGGGAAGAGGACAGGCTGCACATGCTCAGTTTGGTGTGTATTGCTAGGGAGTTTTTTTTTTTGCTTGGGAGAGTGCATGTGATCAGCACAGTGCCAATTGGCACTGTCCCGACAGAGGGGCAGGGATCCTGCAGTCTTACAGGACAGTAAGAGCAGAATGAAAACCCCTCCTACAAGCTTTAACCACTTCAGCCCCGGAAGGATTTACCCCCTTCCTGACCAGAGCACTTTTTACAATTCGGCACTGCGTCGCTTTAACTGCTAATTGCGCGGTCATGCAATGCTCTACCCAAACGAAATTTGCGTCCTTTTCTTCCCACAAATAGAGCTTTCTTTTGATGATATTTGATCACCTCTGCCGTTTTTATTTTTTGCGCTATAAACGGAAAAAGACTGAAAATTTTGAAAAAAAATGATATTTTCTACTTTTTGTTATAAAAAAAATCCAATAAACTAAATTTTAGTCATACATTTAGGCCAAAATGTATTCGGCCACATGTCTTTGGTAAAAAAAATGTCAATAAGCGTATATTTATTGGTTTGCGCAAAAGTTATAGCGTCTACAAACTAGGATACATTTTCTGGAATTTACACAGCTTTTAGTTTCTGACTGCCTATGTCATTTCTTGAGGTGCTAAAATGGCAGGGCAGTACAAACCCCCCCCAAATGACCCCATTTTGGAAAGTAGACACCCCAAGGAAATTGCTGAGAGGCATGTTGAGCCCATTGAATATTTATTTTTTTTGTCCCAAGTGATTGAATAATGACAAAAAAAAGAAAAAAAAAAATTACAAAAAGTTGTCACTAAATGATAAATTGCTCACTCAGGCCATGGGCATATGTGGAATTGCACCCCAAAATACATTCAGCTGCTTCTCCTGAGTACGGGGATACCACATGTGTGGCACTTTTTGGGAGCCTAGCCGCGTACGGGGCCCCGAAAACCCAGCACCACCTTCAGGATTTCTAAGGGCATACATTTTTGATTTTACTCCTCACTACCTATCACAGTTTTGAAGGCCATAAAATGCCAAGATGGCACAAACCCCCCCCAAATGACCCCATTTTGGAAAGTAGACACCCCAAGCTATTTGCTGAGAGGCATGGTGAGTATTTTGCAGCTCTCATTTGTTTTTGAAAATGAAGAAAGACCAGAAAAAAAAATTTTTTTTTTCTTTTTTCAATTTTCAAAACTTTGTGACAAAAAGTGAGGTCTGCAAAATACTCACTATACCTCTCAGCAAATAGCTTGGGGTGTCTACTTTCCAAAATGGGGTCATTTGGGGGGGGGTTTGTGCCACCTGGGCATTCCATGGCCTCCGAAACTGTGATAGGCGGTGAGGAGTGAAATCAAAAATTTACGGCCTTAGAAAGCCTGAAGGCGGTGCTTGGTTTTCGGGGTCCCGTGCGCGGCTAGGCTCCCAAAAAGTCCCACACATGTGGTATCCCCGTACTCAGGAGAAGCAACAGAATTTATTTTGGGGTGTAATTTCACATATTCCCATGGCATGTTTGAGCAATATAACATTTAGTGACAACTTTGTGCAAAAAAAAAAAAAAAAAATTGTCTCTTTCCCGCAACTTGTGTCACAATATAAAATATTCCATGGACTCGACATGCCTCTCAGCAAATAGCTTGGGGTGTCTACTTTCCAAAATGGGGTCATTTGGGGGGGGTTTGAACTGTCCTGGCATTTTATGCACAACATTTAGAAGCTTATGTCACACATCACCCACTCTTCTAACCACTTGAAGACAAAGCCCTTTCTGACACTTATTGTTTACATGAAAAAATTTTTTTTTTTGCAAGAAAATTACTTTGAACCCCCAAACATTATATATTATTTTAAAGCAATTGCCCTACAGATTAAAATGGTGGGTGTTTCATTTTTTTTTTTTCACACAGTATTTGCGCAGCGATTTTCAAACGCATTTTTTGGGGAAAAAACACACTTTTTTAAATTTTAATGCACTAAAACACACTATATTGCCCAAATGTTTGATGAAATAAAAAAGATGATCTTAGGCCGAGTACATGGATACCAAACATGACATGCTTTAAAATTGCGCACAAACGTGCAGTGGCAACAAAATTACTACATTTTTAAAAGCCTTTAAAAGCCTTTACAGGTTACACTTTAGATTTACAGAGGAGGTCTACTGCAAAAATTACTGCCCTCGATCTAACCTTCGCGGTGATACCTCACATGCATGGTGCAATTGCTGTTTACGTTTGACGCCAAACCGCCGCTTGCGTTCGCCTTAGCGCGAGAGCAGGGGGCGACAGGGGTGCTTTTTTTTTCTTTATTTTTTTTCTTTATTTTTTTTTGCTTTTTTATCTTATTTTTAAACTGTTCCTTTCATTTATTTTTTTTTAAAATCATTTTTATTGTTATCTCAGGGAATGTAAATATCCCCTATGATAGCAATAGATAGTGACAGGTACTCTTTTTTGAAAAAATTGGGGTCTATTAGACCCTAGATCTCTCCTCTGCCCTCAAAGCATCTGACCACACCAAGATCGGTGTGATAAAATGCTTCCCCAATTTCCCAATGGCGCTATTTACATCCGGCGAAATCTAAGTCATAAAATGCTCGTAGCTTCCGGTTTCTTAGGCCATAGAGATGTTTGGAGCCACTCTGGTCTCTGATCAGCTCTATGGTCAGCTGGCTGAATCACCGGCTGCATTCTCAGGTTCCCTGTTGAGACAGGAGAGCCAGAGAAAAACACGGAAGACGGTGGGGGGGGGGGCATTCCCTCCCACTGCTTGTAAAAGCAGTCTAGAGGCTAATTAGCCGCTAGGATTGCTTTTACATGAAAGCCGACCGCTGGCTAAAAAGAATGATACCAAGATGATACCTAAACCTGCAGGCATCATTCTGGTATAACCACTCAAAGTCGTGAATGGCGTACCTGAAGACAAAAAAATGGTTAACAATAAAGCACAGTAAACGGTAAAGTATAAATAATTACATACCTGAAAAGCAAACATGATAAAACATAATAACAATAAAACATTGCAGAATAGAATACAGTAAAAAAGAGCAGAACAATAGAGAGAGAATAGAGAGAGAGAGAGAACAATAAAACGACAACTATTTTTTTTTATTTTTGTTTGTGTTTTTTTTTTTTTACACTTTTTTTTTGTAACTGTAACTTTTATAACTGTAACCGGTTCCAGGTTCGAGTCTCTCAAAATGCGATGGCATCTTGGGAGACCCTGTGAAAGTGTGCCTAGTCTGTGCAATGCTGTACCCTACGCTAATACTCAACTAGTGCATGGTAGCGTTCAAAACATTCACCAAGTGTTACTGCAGTGCTGGTTTGACTACGACCGGGGTGTACTACGCCGCTGGTGCTTGCCAGTTCACCAAAACGCTACAAAGAAAAGTGTCAGTGATCGATCGATACTGCACTTGGGTGGGCTGGACTGGGCTGGGCCGGGCGGAGGGGCAAAACGCAGGTGCTAGCAGGTATCTGGGCTGATCCCGCTAACACTGCGTTTTTGGGAACCCTAAACTGCTGGGGACGCTAGTATAGATCTGATCGGATCAGATATTGATGCGTTCAGATACTATACCACTAAGGGAGGTGTACGGTGTGTGTATGGTGCGTGCGTGGGTGTTCGCGGTACTGGCGCTAATCTGACGCTGCCTAGGGCGACGCATATCACCGCCGGGCGATCAGGGGGCTAAACCTTTATTCGGTAATAAACGGAGGGTGCCCTGACACTATAAAAAATAAACGAACTAACCAGCGTCACCCGTAACGGTTATACGGTGATCAGTGGTGAAAGGGTTAACTAGGGGGCCATCAAGGGGTTAAAACATTTATTAGATAGTATATGGGGGTCCCTGACGCTATAAAACACTGACGGCGAACCTAAATATTTACGTCCCTAACTACCGTCACCAGCGACACTAATACAGCGATCAGAAAAATGATCGCTTAGCGACACTGGCGACAGGGGGTGATCAAGGGGTTAAAACTTTATTAGGGGGGTAAGGGGGGTACCCTAGACGTACAGGGGGCTAAACCTTTATTCGGTAATAAACGGCGGGTGCCCTGACACTATAAAAAATAAACGAACTAACCAGCGTCACCCGTAACAGTTATACGGTGATCAGTGGTGAAAGGGTTAACTAGGGGGCAATCAAGGGGTTAAAACATTTATTAGATAGTATATGGGGGTCCCTGTCGCTATAAAACACTGACGGCGAACCTAAATATTTACGTCCCTAACTAGCGTCACCAGCGACACTAATACAGCGATCAGAAAAATGATCGCTTAGCGACACTGGTGAGGGGGGGTGATCAAGGGGTTAAAACTTTATTAGGGGGGTAAGGGGGGTACCCTAGACCTACAGGGGGGTAATACTAACTGTCCCACCACTGCTAACTGTCACAAACTGACACTATGCAGTAATCAGAAAAAAAAAAAAAAAAAAAAAAAAAAACCTGCTTGGTGTCAGTTTGTGACAGGGGGGGGGGTGTGATTGGGGGGGGATCGGGGGGCGATCGGGGGGGGGATCGGGGTGTAATGTATGCCTGGCATGTTCTACTGTGTTGTGTGTGAGTGTTGGTGCACTTACATGTCATCTCTCCTCGGCGCTGGAACGGAAACTGCCAGACCGAGGAGAGATGACATCACATCCTCTGCCTCTGTGTACTATACAGAGGCAGGGGATGTTTCTCATTGGCTGGGAGCGATCGCGAGGGGGGGGCCACGATCGGATGGCCTCCCCCTCGTCTGTCATCGCTCCCAACCAAATGCCGACCGCAGCTGGCACCGGGGGGGGGGTCCGATCGGACCCCCCACCCGCGGGAAGGCAATCACGTTTCAGGTACGTGATTTTGCCTGCCCGTGCCGCTCTGCTCACGTATATAGGCGTGAGGCGGTCGGCAAGTGGTTAACCAGACACTGATAGAAGTCACAAGACTGCTACTGTATATATTGCTGATGAGAAAAGGTGTTTAGCAGTTTATATTTACTAAAATAATTGCATTTCCATGTTCTGTGTACTGTGGGAGACCAGATATAGTGAATGCAGGATCCTGGGTTTAGCATAGCTTCCAACTGTCCCTGATTTTGAGGGACTGTCCCTGATTTAGAGCCTCTGTCCCTCTGTCCCTCATTTCCTCCTCATTTGTCCCTCATTTTGGTCTGATCTATATAGTTGTATATAAAATGCACTTTTTATCTTTTAAATAAGTGTCTCCCAGTGCTAAACCTTTCATCCAATTTCTAAATTGCTGCATTTGTAAATTTCAAAGGCCAATATAAAGGAATAGTAGTGGTAAAAATAAGCCCTTGTGGGTTTAACTAATCTTATTTTTTGGTCAATTCTCCTTTAAGAGGGCAGGGGGTGTGTCCTATGCCTACATACTTTTGCTAATAGGTGTCCCTCATTCCTATCTCAAAAAGTTGGGAGGTGTGGATTTAGTAACACTTTCATGCTTGACAATGCATTGAATTGCAATGCCATGAGGTCTATGTATAACAAATAAAAATTGATGTGCAAGTGTGTCACTCATTCGCCCAGCTGTCATAAATTTTCACCATAATTTGCCTAATATGTTTGTTTCCAAGGTTCGTCAGCTCCATCTAGTGACTGCAATGCAGTATTTTCTTGAAATACTTTAATTGGGAATATAGCACATTTTTGCCACTAAATGCCACTGACGATGCTAGGAGATAAATGCATTAGGCAAATTATAGCGAAGACATGTGATGGTTGTGCGAATGGAAATTTTTTGGATAAATAGTCCCTATAGTTTCAATGATCCCTTGGGGACAATAGGACTGACATTTCCATTGTAGAGTCCCCAACTCAAAATTTGTTTCTATGCGCTTGTTTTTCACCTATGGCACGAAATCTCATTCTTGTTTTTTGTCTTTTTGAGGAGTTTTTGCATAATTGGAATTAGAAATACAACCCGAAGGCAAACACAATCTGAACTGATTCATATACAAATCAACAAACACATCAGAGAACAAAGCTTTTCTGCTTCATTCTCCATGATCAAAACTATTTTAAAAATCAATTCAATAAGAGAGAGAGAGAGAGAGACCCTCTCATAAACACATCCTCTATTCAGTGCACTGATTAGGATCCATTTTTTGGCCTAGGTTATTAGGTGTAGTGAATCTTGGTCTCAACAATTTAATCACTAATACATTATAATTTATATTTGCTTAGGCTTATTCCGTTTTCAGGGCACAGGTAATAATAGTGCTGGGACTATGCTAGGATGATGGCTTTTATATAGTTTAGGTAGGTATTAAACTTTAATCTATATTATTGTGAAGATTAAACAATAAAAATCATTTTTTATAATTCAGTTATCAAATATTGCACATATAAATATTAAATATCAAATATTGCACATATAAAGAGAAGTTTTGGAATGTAAAAAAACAAACCGCCACACTTACCTAGATGGATGCTACTTTTTCCCCCTGCCGCCTCTAAGACTGAGCGTTCAAAAACTGCTAATCACTCAGTTCTTGGTCTTCAGTGAGCAGAGAGTGGTACTGTCAGTCACCGGCTCTCTGCTTTGCCCCTCAAGCACTCACTGAAGTGCCGAGCCGTACAGGGACAGGAGCAGCTGGCTTAGGCTCTTGGCGGCTTTCTGAGAGGTTGAGCCAGCTGCCGATCCAGATATCTGGGTGGATCCCGCCTTTTAAAGTCAGGATCTCTTCAGAGCCTGGACCAACACAGTGACATCAGTCAACAGCGGACTTTAACCCGTTGTCGGCTGAGAACAGGTCACGGGAGTGCAGAACAAATTTCACCCCTGCGATCCATAGGAGAAGTACAGCCAAACGAGCTTTGGTCCTACTTATCCTTTAATACTACATTATTCTTCTTTTCTCCCAGCAGGTGGAGCTTTAGGTTTCTGTGTGTTTTTCAGTTTTTACTTATTTACAGAGCTCAATATCTCAAGATCAGGTTTGCACACATCTATCAGATATTGTGCCCAGAAGGAGACAACTACTGTTGTGCTCCCTCTTTATAAAAAAAAATCATGTGATCTGCTCTTGCATAATCAGTTGCCGATCCCAATGGTATCTGCTCAGAAATCATGACCGAGATCCTATTGGTGATAGCTCTGTTAATGTGATAGGAGTGTGCAGTGATGAGCATGCTCTCAGCATGCAACCTCTTGTCACCATGGATGCATGTGTGGCGGCTGGGCAGTACAACCCACCTCTCTTACCACTGCAAATATGCATTACATGACCGGCAAGAGTTTAACTGCTTGTCGACCGTATAACATAGATATAAGCTTGGCTGCACCAGATCACATACTAGGTACGTCTTCCCTTTAGAAAAAAAAAGTTTTGGCTTTATTCAAGTTCACCTTGAACTGATCTGTCCGTAACTGCATTAAACTCTTAGAACAGCTAATTTTCTCTTTTTTTTCTGGAAAATGTACAAATCAATAAATTGCTAAGTCTTGGTAAATCTGCAATTGAAGTGCCACACCATAATGTTCGAGTCCAAAACTGAGTTTATTCCAAACATTAAATTGTATGCATAAGCTACTGCATTTGGTGGGCCACGCACCATGTATTGGACTTGGGACACGTGTTGAGCAGTGGCTCTGCATTTACTTCTTGTTGAAACATTAATTATATTCCAGCTTACCAATTCATATATGTGGTGGCTGCATTCCTTTTCTATTTTTGGCTTTCTTTCCCTTTTTTTTACCTGGTGATCTGACTAGTACATCTGTTGTTTTTCAAAAGAACAAGCTCTCTTGCAGGTATAGCAGTTGGAGCGTTGAGACAAACCATTTACCACTGACAGGAATGCTTACAATGATCAGTTTTTATTTGTTTTTGTAAAACTTTTATTCCAAAAGGAAAAAAAACAGTTTGTTGTAACTACTTATAAAGTGTAAGCTGCAGTTTGGCTTTGATTTGGTAGTGTATTTAAATCTGTTAGTACATTTAACACTCCCCTCCCTCCAGACTGCTGCTGTCCAAAGGTGTCTCCTTTATCCAATACAGGAGGTGTGTTACTGGCCAGATCACCAGGTAAAAACAGAGGGGAAAGGCTAAAAAAGAAATAAAACGAATGCAGCCACCACGTCTAATGATTGGTAAGCTGCAATATATAAAATGTTTGTTTTTGGGTTAAGTACTGATTTATTTATTGAGTTTGCATACTTTGTATCTTTGTTCCTGCAAGCCCTGATGAAGGGGGTGGTGTGTGGCCCTCAAATGTGTTGGCTTTTGTATACAATTTATGTTTGGAATAAACTCCATTTCAGACTCAAACATTAGGGTGTGGCACTCTAATATCAGCTGAGATAATTGTGGTAACCCTTTGGTGTGTAGAAGCTGCTTACCTACGATTCGGATACCCAATTGTTATATCATCAGTTTACAGTTGGATAATAATAACAATATAGAACCATCATTCAGTCAAAAGCGCTACCAACCCACTCCCTAAAAATCTTGGACCCTTTCCTTAATCACCATCGATTGGACCATAGGCATGCACACCGGGTGTGCCAGAGGTGCCCGGGCACACCCTTATCACCCTGTTTGGCAGAGATTCCCCCTGTTTAAATCCCTGATATTTTGCCAAAGCCCCCTAATGGGGCACCTAAAAAAATAGTAAAATTTTTTATAAAAAAATAAAATGTTAAAATCAAAAACTACTGACAGTGTGGGTTCACATTGCCGCATGGAGCGACTCACAGCAGGGGTCCAGTGCGTCCCCATTCACCGGTTCAGGTCCGATTTCAGCCCAAATTTTAGGCTAAATTCGGACCCTACATAGACCAGAAGATGCACAGGACCCCTGGGCAATTCGCTCCGGAGCTGTGAGAACCCAGTTTCATGGAGAGCTGGTCACAATCCCCTGACATGTGAATTGGATGCGGTGAAACCCGCATCCAATTCACAATAGTGTGAACCCAGCCTAAAGCCTGTAACTGTTTAGCTTTTTCTGTTTGACCCTGTTTGTTGGCACAAGCATTTCTCACCCTCCTGATCTAATATCTGCCCACAAACTTAAATTGCTTCTACTCCAGTTTGCTGCCTGCCATTCTTGCTTGGTACTCAGAGCACTTGTCCGAAACGCACGCCACTGCAATAAATGCCTGTTGGCTGTTACCACCAGACGCTTTGTGGGTTAGGCCCTGCAATGGTATGGGCACCACCACCAATTTGGTTAAAAAACTAAAGATAAAAGGTTGAGCCGCACCTACAGGTGACACGGAGGGTCCACAAATTATGAAACATCCTCAACTCTACTTAAAAGGCTGATATCCAGCAATGAGCTTGTTTATCCCAAATTGTATTGTATGGGTAGTCATACTTCCCTGATGTATAATGGGCACCAGAGCTCTAATCAGATCCTTCAAGGCCCTGGTGCAAGAAACCATGAAAGGCCACCCTGACCCCCGGCTGGGGCCCTTACCTCTAAGCATGGTGGCAAAAGCGCAACCTATGCGTCCCTGATAGTTCTGCCACAGGTGTCAGTAGTTTTTTTACTTTTTGTTATTTGTTTTGTTACTTGTTACCATTTTAATAAATTATTACATTTTTTATTATATTTACATTTTTTTTGGAGTCCCATTAGGGGTCTTTTGTGAGATATCAGGGGTGTGATGTTTGACTTGTGAGACAGAGAAAGGAGATTGAGGACACAGTCGTCAATCTAAATCTCTGCAGCCACAGCAGCACAGAATGAATGGACAGGAATAGCTCTGTATAGAGCATCCCATTCATTCTGTGCAAACTGTTTACTATGCTTCAGTTATGAATGGACAGAGTTGGTGATTGGTACTGATCACTAACTCTGTCCATTCAAAAAAGGAAGGAGCGGTAAATGACTTTCCTGCTCTCCATCTGGACACATCCCCCACAACAGCCAGCAGGAAAGGGTAGAGGAAGCTGGCAGAGCTGCGGGGAATGAAGGGGGGGGGGGACAGGGGAGCACATAGGGGCCCAGGGTTAGAAGAAGGACAAGGAAGCTGGATAGAAGGGGTGGTGGGGGCGGCAGATAGTGGAACTGATCCCCTCCATTTTCCTCCTGCAGCCCCTGAAAGCCTGCAGAAGGGAGAGGAGGATAAGTAGGTTTTCAACGGCTGCAGGAGGAAAATGGAGGGGATCAGTTGCCCTATATGCCGCCCCCACCGCCCCCTTCTAAACAGGTGTACAGGGGAGCCACATGGGCCCCCTGGAGCATGGGGTCAGGTCTCTATTGTGACCCCTGTAGTTATACTCCTGATGGGCAAAGCATATGTCATTCTCAGCAAGGGCCAGATTAAAAACACAGGAGCCTATAAGCAAACACCTAACGCAGAACCTCTCTGCTAAGATTACTTCTGTTACACGGCACATCTCTTTTATAACCTGGCTGGGAATATTGTGACAATGTGTATATACGTTTATAAGAGATGAAAAAAATGTGTGCCGTATAACTATGGAGAAAAAAGCCACCCTTTTGCCTTGGGGCACCGATAGGTACAGGCCTACTTTGCCTAATGTTAACAGCTCACGTCTCTGATTCATCCAGCTCCAGGACCTCAATCACATGCTGGATATCGAGGAAACTCCAACAGGCAGCAATAGGAACAACAGGATAATAAAACAGGAACACCACACACATTTCATTCATTGTACTTGGTCCTCCCTGAAAACATACAAAGATGGTATCATTAGGAGAAACAAAACGCAAACAATAGAATTCCGCATCCTTTTGCATTTTTCTGAACCTAAACTTGATGGATCAAAAGGTAGCTTGATGTAAATGGACAGTCCATTCACGACCCCAATTCCAAGAGTTGGGGCGCTGTGTAAAATTTACATAAAAACAATGTGATGATTTACCAATCTCATATCTAATTTTTTTATTAGAAAACATATCAAATGTTTAAATTGAGAAAATGTACCAATAAAACAATAAGGTACTGTATGCAGAATTCTGCCTTTATGTAACAATGAATTAGGCAAAGACTGAAACTTACAAAGGTGACACCTTCTCTGTCCAGGGTGCTGGATGAACATTCCACTATAATCTGATCTCCCTGCAGGTAGAGAGAATTACAAAATCAGATCTCTGTCTTTGTATGTAGATATACTGAATGCGTTATGTACATATATGGGCTGCACCTATATTGGTATCAGTGCTGATACCGCTTACTCAAAACCTTTGTGGTGTGATTTAGAGGGGAAAGGGGGGAGAGAAGTTGGAGGACACAGGAACATCAGGTGAGAGTTGTTGGAGTCTCTCAGAGGAGAGCTTGCAGATAGCCAGAGAAAGATGAGGAGACTTCACTGTTTGTATCACACTGTTTCTGCTTCTGGGATTTAGCTGGGGACACGTTGCCATGGAAACAGAGCCATGTGAAGAACGTGCTCATTCTAGATAGCAGCCTGGGTGTGCACCTCTTCACCAATCACACCCACATGTCCTCCAGAGGGAGGGAGTGAAGGAGAAGCTGGATTGTGAAGCTGTATCCACCCCCTGGAAACTTTTGAACTGAGTAGGGATGAGCCGAACACCCCCCCGGTTTGGTTCGCAGCAGAACATGCGAACAGGCAAAACACTGTTAAAGTCTATGGGACACGAACATGAAAAATCAAAAGTGCTAATTTTAAAAGGCTTATATAAAAGTTATTGACTTAAAAAGTGTTTGGGGGCCTCGCTTCTGCCCCAGAGGACATGTAGCAATGCAAAATAAAGTTTTAAAAAGTCAGTTTTTTCGGAGCAGTGATTTTTATAATGCTTAAAGTGAAACAATAAAAGTGTAACATTCCATTAAATTTCCTACCTGCGGGGTGTCTATAGTATGCCTGTAAAGTGGCGCATGTTTCCCATATTTAGAACAGTCCGAGAGCAAAATTACATTTCATGAATTTTCGGTCCCAGCAATACACATAAAAGTTCATTGATAAAAACGGCATGGGATTCCCCCACAAGGGAACCCCGAACCAAAATTTAAAGAGAAAAATGCGTGGGGTCCCCCCCAAATTCCATACCAGGCCCTTCAGGCCAGACCTGAGTCTGGTATAGATTTTAAGGGGATTCCCCCCGCCAAATTTTTTTAAAAAATGGCGTGGGTCCCCCCAAAAATCCTTACCAGACCCTTATCCGAGCACGCAACCTGGTAGGCCGCAGGAAAAGAGGGGGGATGAGAGAGCGCCCCCCCTCCTGAACCGTACCAGGCCATATGCCCTCAACATTGGGAGGGTGCTTGGGGGGTAGCCCCCCAAGCACCTTGTCCCCATCTTGATGGGGAGAAGGGCCTCATCCCCACAACCCTTGCCCAGTGGTTGTGGGGGTCTGCAGGCAGGGAGCTTATCGGAATCTGGAAGCCCCCTTTAACAAGGGGACCCCCAGATCCCGGCCCCCCCGTGTAAAATGGTAATGGGGTACAAATGTACCCCTACCATTTCACAAAAAATGTGTGAAAATGGTACAAAAAAGACAATACACACCTTGGTCCTTTATTAAAAGAATAAAAAAATAAAACTGTCCCACGAAGTCTTCTTCTTTTTCTCTCGCTCCGACGGCCTGAAAAAGAAAAAAAAAGCCGCAGGCCGCCTACGATCTGCCTCCATGGGAGGCACCCACCGTAATGACTGGCCTCTCAGGTGACAGCTCTTTTATAACTGAGGGCGGGGCCACACGATAATGTTGGCGGGTGACCCTGCCCCCCTCTGACGCAACGGGGAAGCCATAGGGATGTCCCCGTGCGTCAGAGGGGGGCGGGGTCACCCAGCAACATCATCATGTGGCCTCGCCCTCAGTCCCATCCAGTGGCCCAGCCCCCCTCTGACACACGGGGACATCCCTATGGCTTCCCCGTAGCGTCAGAGGGGGCGGGGCCACCAGGTTACGTAACCGAGTGACCCCACCCCCTCTGATGCTACGGGAAAGCCATAGGGATGTCCCCATGCATCAGAGGGGGTGGACCGGGTGGCCCTGCCCCCCTCTGACGCACAGGGACATCCCTATGGCTTTCCTGTAGCGTCAGAGGGGGCGGGGTCACTCAGTTACGTAACCAGGTGGCCCCGCCCCCTCTGACGCTACGGAGAAGCCAAAGGGATGTCCCCGTGCGTCAGAGGGGGCGGGGTCACCCGGCAACATCATCGTGTGGCCCCGCCCTCAGTTATAAAAGAGCTGTCACCTGAGAGGCAGTCATTACAGCGGGTGCCTCCCATGAAGGCAGATCGTAGGCGGCGTGCGGCTTTTTTTTTTTTTTCGGTCCGTCGGAGCGAGAGAGGAAGAAGAAGACTTCGTGGGACAGTTTTATTTTTTAATTTTTTTTAATAAAGGACTTGTCCCAAGGCGTGTATTGTCTTTTTTGTACCATTTTCACACATTTTTTGTGAAATGGTAGGGGTACATTTATACCCCGTTACCATTTCACACAGGGGGGTGGGATCTGGGGGTCCCCTTGTTAAAGGGGGCTTCCAGATTCCGATAAGCCCCGCGCCCGCAGACCCCCACAACCACCGGGCAAGGGTTGTGGGGATGAGGCCCTTCTCCCCATCAACATGGGGACAGGGTGCTTTAGGGGGCTACCCCAAAGCACCCTCCCAAAGTTGAGGGCATGTGGCCTGGTACCGTTCAGGAGGGGGGGTGTTCTCTCATCCCCCCCTCTTTTCCTGCGGCCTGCCAGGTTGCGTGCTTGGATAAGGGTCTGGTATGGATTTTGAGGGTGACCCCCATGCCATTTTTTTTGTAAATTATGGCGCGGGGTTCCCCTTAATATCCATACAAGACCTGAAGGGCATGGTATGGAATTTGGGGGGACCCCACGCATTTTTTTATAAAATTTTGCTTCGGGGGGAATCCCATGCCGTTTTTATCAATGAACTTTTATGTGTATTGCTGGGACCAACAATTCATTATAGCCGCAAGTACTTTTAAATTACTTTTTTTCCTTTAGAAATGTCATTTTGCTCTTGGACTGTTAAACACGTGAAGCATGCGCCACTTTACAGGCATACTATAGACACCCCCCAGGTACGAAATTTAAAGGAATATTACACTTTTATTGTTTCACTTTAAGCATTGTTATAAACACTGCTCCCGAAAAAACGGACGTTTTTAAAACTTTTTTTTTGCATTGCTACATGTCCCCTGGGGCAGGAGCCAGGTCCCCAAACACTTTTTATGACAATACCATGCATATATGTCTTTAAAATGGTCACTTTTGATTTCTCCCATAGACTTTTAAAGGGTGTTGCGCGGCTTTCAATTTGCCGCGAACACCCCAAATTGTTCGCTATTCGTTGAACAGGTGAACACCCAATGTTCGAGTCGAACGTCATCCCTAGAACTGAGAAACAACCATTAGAGGCTGATTCTGGGGTCTTCAAAAGACTATTCTGCAAAAACTAAAGGACTGGGGACGGAAAGAAATGCAATGCAGGTATGAGGGTAGCATGTACTACCTATTTCTGCATTCCAATACTTCTCCTTTAAGTCCTAGGCCAGTCTTATACAGTTGCATACTAGTCTTAAAGAATATGTAAACACAACATTTCATATTCCTGATATGTGCCTGCTGTACCATTTACTTGTATGAAAAAGTACCCATTCTATGTGTATTGCTTCATTTGTGTGAAATCCCTGCTGTTCTTGCTAGTCCTCTACTATCCTATTAAAAACTGACCACACTAAACAGCTCTCTCCTTCATTGATCAGACTTCTGCACTTTCTCTTCACTCAGCTCTCTGTTCTCAGCTGCACAACAAGCTTTGAGGGAATGTGATCACTTATAAAAAAGGAAAAAGAGTATTTATACACAAATATTTTGCTTTTCATTTCTATTTTAAACAGAATGGGTTTGTGTTACAGGGTGAGGGTTTGCATATATTTTGACCAATTAATTATTTTAACACACATGTTATAACCTAAAGTAGTATTAAACCCTCCTTTTTTACATTAAAGTATTCATGTCCACCACGCAAATTTACACCATATTTTTTTTACAAACTATATCCCCAATCACACAAAGGTTACGTTTCCACTTGTGCATCATCCTTAGCTTCATGAAAGCAAAGCGCATGCATACACGGCATAAATTTTCTGCTGCTGCCTCTGCCCCTCGCTGTTTTCTGAGACACTGCTACTCCGTCTTTGGACAAGCTGGGAAGTGGCTTACCTACCTGAGCTTTACATGGGGGGTGGGGGTAAGGGTGTTTGGCTAAGGCAGGGCTCTAGGGGACCCTGCAAGGCCACAGTGTAAACAGGAAGAGAGGATTGAGAAACTGAAAACAGAAGGCAAATATACAATAGAATGTACTGGAGTATACTGCTTTATTACATTTTTTAACTAGAGGGTCTTTAAGCCTAGGTTCACACTGAATGTGGGTTTGAAATCCTGTAAGTTCAGCTGAACTCGCAGGATTTCAAACCGGCATTTCAGTCCGACTTCGGGGGTGATTTGAGAGACATCTGTGTGGGTTCATGCACAGATGTCTATTGAAATCGCCTCCAAAGTCACCAAAAGTAGTGCAGGAACAACTTTTGGGAATCGGTGCGGCACCACAAATTCAGCATCGCACCGATTCGGACGGTGCCATTGCCGGCAATATGCTGCAATATGGCACGCGATTTGTCAAACCGCATGTCAAATCGGCCCGATGTGAACGGGGGCTAAAACACATTGTGGGTGGCGTAGGACTTACTGTATGAAACCTTGAGCAGCTGCGCATGGCAACCAATCAGATTCTGTCTTCAGCTTGTTCAGTTTAGCTTTGAAGTTTAAAAACAGATGCTGATTGCCATGCACAGCTGCTCCAGACTCTTGCTACTTCGGTTTTGATAAATCCCCATCATTGCCTATTATTTATTAGAGTTAGACAAAATAGAGTCTAATAAATAAATCAATTAAAAAATGCTATTAAGAATAAAAAATACATAAATGAAAGTGCTAATACCTCCTATAACATGATGCCCCTTTTCTCAAGACCCAGATTTATGATATAAAGTCACCCAACGTACCATTTGTACCGTGATAATTCCTGGCAAATCTCTGACTTGTTGGAAATTGAAGTCATATCTCTTATCTTCCCCCAAACTCCCAATTAATGTGCCATTCCTAGTGAGCAAGAACAAGAATTGGGTATTATATGGAATACTATAACTCGATTGACAGCAACTATTTGAAGCTTTGAGGGTGTCTTAATTCACTTTATTGGTGCAGTTTGCAATGTTTGGGATTTTCCCATGGTATCCCTTTAAAGGTTGTAGGTAATTTTTCTTTTCAATTTTAAATTTTTTTAATGTGATGTTATAATGTTTAATATACAGTATATATATTGATACAAAGTATACCTATGACACATTCCCACACCATCCCAGGTTTTCTAAATTAAGAACACAGAAGCATCTGTTTCCATTCAGACTGCCTATGTTCGATATGCACTAGTGCGCAGTCATGTTGGAACAGGAAGAGGTCCTCCCCAAACTCTTCCCACAAAGTTGGGAGCATGAAATTGTCCAAAATGTCTTGGTATGCTGACGCCTTATGAGTTCCCTTCACTGGAACTAAGGGGCCAACCCAACCCCTGAAAAACAACCCCACACCATAACCCCCCCTCCACCAAATGATTTGGACTAGTGCACAAAGCAAGGTCCATAAAGACATGGATGAGCGAGTTTGGGGTAGAGGAACTTGACTGGCTTGCACACAGGGCCGTCTTTAACGCAGGGCAAAAGGGGCAGTTGCCCTGGGCCCTGTCATTGCTGTGGGGCCCAAAGCAGCTGCCACTTAAGCCCTGCGCTGCCCGCAGTTTTTGCGGAGTAGCGGGGGGAGCCGATCCCCCCCCCCTGCTCTCCCAAGCGGCTACATTAATTATACAGGAGAGCGGGACAGCTGCGGGCTTCATGTGTTTGAGCCCGCTCGTCCCGCTTCTCCCTCTGTCAGGAGCTGAGCATCAGAGTCAAAGACAGAGCGAGAGCACTCTGTGTTCCTCCCGCCCCCACCCCCGCCTGGCAGACTTGTGTAGCACACAACCGAGTGAAGTTTTCTGGCTGTGTGCTGGGTCTAATAGGCGGAGACTGTGTTGCACCGCCGTGTGACCAGGTAAGAAAGAACAACGTGCAGAGAAGGGGCAGGGGATCTATATGTGCAGACTGCAGAGAATTGCTGGCACAGAGGTGGACATGAGAGGGGGGGTACAGAAGTGAGGGGTGGACATGGGGGGTACATAGATGGACATGGGGGGTACATAGATGGACATGGGGGGTACAGAGGTGGACATGGGGGGTACAGAGGTGGACATGGGGGGGTAGAGAGATGGAAGGGGTACAGAGATGGACATGGGGGGTACAGAGGTGGAAGGGGTACAGAGATGGACATGGGGGGTACAGAGGTGGAAGGGGTACAGAGATGGACATGGGGGGTACAGAGGTGGAAGGGGTACAGAGATGGACATGGGGGGTACAGAGGTGGAAGGGGTACAGAGATGGACATGGGGGGTACAGAGGTGGAAGGGGTACAGAGATGGACATGGGGGGTACAGAGGTGGAAGGGGTACAGAGATGGACATGGGGGGTACAGAGGTGGACATGAGGGGTACAAAGGTGGACATGGGGGGTACAGAGGTGAACACAGGTGGATGGGGGAACAGAGGTGGACATGAGGGGGTACAGAGGTGGAAGGGGTACAGAGATGGACATGGGGGGTACAGAGATGGAAGGGGTACAGAGATGGACATGGGGGGTACAGAGGTGGACATGAGGGGTACAAAGGTGGACATGGGGGGTACAGAGGTGAACACAGGTGGATGGGGGAACAGAGGTGGACATGAGGGGGTACAGAGGTGAACATAGGTGGACGGGGGTACAAAGATGGACATGGGGGGTACAGAGGTGGACATGGGGGGGATACAGAGATGAACCCAGAGGTGGACGGGAGTACAAAGGTGGACATGGGGATGTACAGAGGTGGACGGGGGGGGGGTACAGAGATGGACATGGGGGCTACAGAGGTGGAAGGGGTACAGAGATGGACATGGGGGGTACAGAGGTGGAAGGGGTACAGAGATGGACATGGGGGGTACAGAGGTGGACATGGGGGGTACAGAGATGAACATGGGGGGTACAGAGGTGGAAGGGGTACAAAGGTGGACATGGGGGGTACAGAGGTGAACACAGGTGGACGGGGGAACAGAGGTGGTACAGAGGTGGACATGAGGGGGTACAGAGGTGAACATAGGTGGACGAGGGTACAAAGATGGACATGGGGGGGTACAGAGGTGGACATGGGGGGATACAGAGATGAACCCAGAGGTGGACGGGAGTACAAAGGTGGACATGGGGATGTACAGAGGTGAACACAGGTGGATGGGGGAACAGAGGTGGACATGAGGGGGTACAGAGGTGAACATAGGTGGACGGGGGTACAAAGATGGACATGGGGGGTACAGAGGTGGACATGGGGGGGATACAGAGATGAACCCAGAGGTGGACGGGAGTACAAAGGTGGACATGGGGATGTACAGAGGTGGACGGGGGGGGGGGGTACAGAGATGGACATGGGGGCTACAGAGGTGGAAGGGGTACAGAGATGGACATGGGGGGTACAGAGGTGGAAGGGGTACAGAGATGGACATGGGGGGTACAGAGGTGGACATGGGGGGTACAGAGATGAACATGGGGGGTACAGAGGTGGAAGGGGTACAAAGGTGGACATGGGGGGTACAGAGGTGAACACAGGTGGACGGGGGAACAGAGGTGGTACAGAGGTGGACATGAGGGGGTACAGAGGTGAACATAGGTGGACGGGGGTACAAAGATGGACATGGGGGGGTACAGAGGTGGACATGGGGGGATACAGAGATGAACCCAGAGGTGGACGGGAGTACAAAGGTGGACATGGGGATGTACAGAGGTGGACGGGAGTACAAAGGTGGACATGGGGATGTACAGAGGTGGACGGGGGGGTACAGAGGTGGAAGGGGTACAGAGATGGACATGGGGCGTACAGAGGTGGAAGGGGTACAGAGGTGGACGGGGGGGTACAGAGGTGGAAGGGGTACAGAGATGGACATGGGGCGTACAGAGGTGGAAGGGGTACAGAGGTGGACATGGGGGGGTACAGAGATGGAAGGGGTACAGAGATGGACATGGGGCGTACAGAGGTGGAAGGGGTACAGAGGTGGACATGGGGGGGTACAGAGATGGAAGGGGTACAGAGATGGACATGGGGTGTACAGAGGTGGAAGGGGTACAGAGGTGGACATGGGGGGGTACAGAGATGAACATGGGGGGTACAGAGGTGGAAGGGGTACAAAGGTGGACATGGGGGTACAGAGGTGAACACAGGTGGATGGGGGAACAGAGGTGGTGAGGGGGTACAGAGGTGAACATAGGTGGACGGGGGTACAAAGATGGACATGGGGGGGTACAGAGGTGGACATGGGGGGGATACAGAGATGAACCCAGAGGTGGACGGGAGTACAAAGGTGGACATGGGGATGTACAGAGGTGGACGGGGGGGTACAGAGGTGGACAGAAGGGTATAGAGATGAACGTGGATGGGGGATGCAGAGGTGGATGGGGGATACAGAAGTGAGCTGTGGAGGGGGGTACAGAGGTGAACACAGGTGGACGAGAGGTACAAAGGTGGACATGGGGGGTACAGAGGTGGAGGGGGGTTACAGAGATGAACCCAGAGGTGGACGGGGGTACAAAAGGTGGACATGGGGATGTACAGAGGGGGATGGGGGGGTACAGAAGTGGACGGAAGGATATAGAGATGAACATGGATGGGGGGATAAAGAGGTGGATGGGGATACAGAAGTGAGCTGTGGATGGGGGGTACAAAGGTGGACATGGGGGGGTACAGAGGTGGACAGAAAGATATAGAGGTGAACATGGATGGGGGGTACAGAGGTGGACATGGAGAGGTACAGAGGTGAACACAGAGTTGGATGGGGGGTACAAAAGTGGACGGAAAGATATAGAGGTGAACATGGGGGGGGGGTACAGAGGTGGATGGGGGATACAGAAGTGAGCTATGGATAGAGGGGTACAGAGGTGAGCTGTGTATGGGGGGGGGGGGGGGGAGAGGTAGACAGGGAATACAGATGTGAGCTGTGGATGGAGGGGGGTACAGAGATGAGCTGTGGATGAGGGAGCAGAGGTAAGCAAAGTGATGTGCAGAGGTGACCAATAGATGGTAACTTTGCGGGAGGGAGGGAGGAGGATATGCAAGTACTGCCCCTTGTGCTGATTTTTTTCTGTGCCCTGCATGATACAAACACCTCAAAGTACACACCCCCAATCCCCGTGTGTCATCCTGGACTCCTATCTCCCCCTACCGCCATCATCTTGAACTCCCCCATCTCTCCCCCCCAATCATCCTGGACTCCCGTATCTCCCCCCCCCCACCACCCATAATCCTGGACTTCTCTATCTCTTCCCCCCATCATTATTATTATTATCATACAGGATTTATATGGTGTCAACAGTTTGTGCAGCGCTTTACAACATGAGGGCAGACAGTACAGTTACAATACAATACATAAGTTTACGTGTGTGTTTTGTTTTTTAGAATGTTGGGGTGGAGAGACAATTTGCATGGGGGGGGCCCAAGAATTTTTTTTGCCCAGGGCCCAATCAATAGTAAAGACGGCCCTGCTTGCACAGATATTCCTAAGAATTTCCATTTAAAATTCTATCTGCGGCCAGCTTTAGACAGCAACTTATCAGTGGGGTTATATTCTTTTAGTGCTGGCAGATTTTACACAATTTTCATATTTTAAAAATTAGGCAAATTCTGACCACAATAGACGAAGTAAAAAACATTAGAGGATGTGGAGTTTTGCCTGCATCCCAAATTTCAGAAAATCAGTATTTACATAGGACATTCTGAGGACTGGCAAAATGCAAGTGTTGACAACTTATAACACCGGAGATTGAATGCCAAAGCTGCCTTGGGGTTTAAAGAATGTTTGCTTTGTACTAAGTGTGTTTATGGACAAAACCAATCCCAAGAATGTTGTCCTCATTGTTTGTTCATTGTTTTAGCCCTTTATTACCTGTAATGCATGGTTCGTATGCTTCGTACTGTCAGATGACCATGAAGGAGAAATACGTTGACATGAAAGTCTTCTACTGGATGACCCAACATCTGTGAAGAGAAGAGCAGTCCTATGCGTATAAATCACCCACATACAAACCCTGAGCATTGTCTGCAAACAAAATGGTGCTCTACCTTCAGCTCCCCACAGAAAACACACTTAGGCTAGGTTTACACATGCAGCAGAGCATGTGTGATAGATCACCTTTTGGAGGGGTTTGATGGGTGATGAGGAGGTGAGATTTTGCCTCCTCACTGTCTGTTTTACCAGCATAAATGCAGCACCACTACATGCATTGCACAAGGTTGCAGTGTGGTCATGGCATGGCCCCATTGACCTAAAAGACTCACACAGTTGGGGTACTAATTCCCACTGAACATGGTGTGGGGGGGGGCAGAGATGTGATGTGTTGCCCTAAGAGCACATACCAGAAAATCCACTGCTATTTATCATTTGGAGTTCCAGACTAAAGGTAAATCTTTTAGGGTACTGCTTAGGTATAGCTAAATTTTTAAAATTTTTAGATGCTTCCTGATACATCATTAACAAAAAAATAATCAATTTTTAAATTCAAGCTGAATTCCAGGAATTCAGCCACTTTGTAAAAAGTGAAGGCACACTATGAGTTAAGTCCAAGGAACTGCATGATATTTCCAGTGCTTAGCTCTACTATTTACATTTGACAGGTTTATTGCTCTGTGGGAGAGAAACTCTGGGATCTGAAAGGGGAAAAGCACACAGAGCAGCTATGCCCACCCCTCCCCACTGCTGCCCATTCACAGAAGCCTTTGTATTTTGTGGATGTGTTCACATAACACAAAGGCTTCTGTGATTGTGCAGGAGGAAGGGAGAAGCAGGCATAGCAGCTACAGCGACACTACTATTCAAGAATCATGGCTCAAAGTCAGAAGGATCAGCTTCGAGCTTCCAGAACCACAGCGATAGCTGTCTTCCAGGAGTACTCTAAAGCTGTCAGATATAATAATAGAGCTAAGCCCAGGAGGTGTCATGCACTTTTCTGGACTTAACCCATAGTGTGCCTTCATTTTTTTACAAGGGAGTGGAATTCCTGGAGTTCAGCTTTCAGGTCCACTTTGAGTTTTTGTTACTGGGGTTAAAATGGTAGTAAAAGTATTTGCCTCTTACTGATTTTTTATTTCTTTGCATATTTGTCACACTTAAATGATTCAGATCATCAAAAAATTTTATTATTACACAAAGATAACCCGAGTAAATACAAAATGCAGTTTTTTTTAAATAATTATTTCATTTATTAGGGGACAAAAGCTGTCTAAACCTGCCTGGCCCTATGTGAAAATGTAATTGCCCCCTAAACCTTATAACTAGTTGTGCCACCCTTGGCAGCAACAACTGCAATCAAGCATTTGCGATAACTGGCAATGAGACTTTCACTTCACTGTGGAGGAATTCTGGCCCGCTCTTCTTTGCAGAATTGTTTTAATTCAGCCACATTGGAGAGATTTCCAGCATGAACAGCCTGTTTAAGATCATACCACAGCATCTCAATCAGATTCAAGTCCGGACTTTGACTAAGCCACTCGAAACCCTTAATTTTTTTAGCCATTCAGAGGTGGACTTGGTGGTGTGTTTTGGATCATTGTCCTGATGCATAACCCAAGTGCGCTTGAGGTTAGGAACTGATGGCTGGACATTCTCCTTTAGGATTTTCTGGTAGAGCTCAGAATTCATGGTCCCATCAATTATGGCAAGTCGTCCAGGTCCTGAAGCTGCAAAGCAGCCCCAGACTATCACACTACCCCACCATGTCTAACTGTTGGTATGATGTTCTTTTCATGAAGTGCTGTGTTAGTTTTACACCAGATGTAACGCGACGCACACCTTCCAAAAAGTTTAACTTTTGCCTCATTAGGCCACAGAATATTTGCCCAAAAGTCCTGGGGATAATCAAGATGTTTGTTGGCAAATGTGAGACTTGCCTTTGTGTTCTTTTTGGTCCGCAGTGGCTTTGGCCTTGGAACTCTCCCATGGATGCCATTTTTGCCCAGTCTCTTTCTTATTGTTGAATCATGAATACTGATCTTACCTGAGGCAAGTGTGGTCTGCAGTTCTTTAGATGTTGTTCTGGGTTCTTTTATGACCTGCTGGATGAGTCATGCTCTTGGAGTAATTTGTAGGCCGGCTACTCCTGGGAAGGTTCACCACTGTTCCAAGTTATCTCTATATGTGGATAATGGCTCTCAATGTGGTTCGCTGGAGTCCCAAATCCTTAGAAATAGCTTTGTAACCCTTTCTAGACTGATACGTGCAAATTAATTTGTTTCTCATCTGTTCTTGAATTTATTTAGATCACGTTTTGAGATCTCTTAGCATGCTTTACTTTGTCAGACAGCTTTTATTTAAGTGATTTCTTGATTCAACAGGTCTAGCAGTAATCAGGTCAAGTGAAATTTAACTCAGCTTTCCAAAAAAATGTGGTTAATCACAGTTCATTCATGATTTAGCAAGGGGGGGCAATTACTTTTTCAAATAGGGCCAGGCAGGTTTGGACAGCTTTTTTTCCCTTAAAGCGGTAGTAAACTTTTGTATTAAAAACAAAAGTTTCCTCCTGCAAGGCAATATCCTAATGTGCTAGTAAGCACCGCATAATAGCACATTATGAAAGACTTACAATGAAATTAAGCCCTCCAACCCCTGGATTAGATATCTTCACTCACCATGAGGGGTGGGGCGGAGGGAGAGGTAAGTAGTCTGGAGCATAGTGATCGCCTGTAAATCCTTTCTCTTTTTTTTTTTTTTGACTGACTATTGAGGACTGTTCTACTATGGGCCATCCATCACATTTTTGGTGGCTGGAGTGTAGCATCTTTCTTTTAAAATCTATTTATATAGGGTGACTCTTTCCGGGTTTTCTTCTCTTTTTTCTTTTTTGCTAGTTCATCTAGCTTGTTAACAAATATTTATATTATTTTATAAAATATATATTTTTTATAGAATATTTTTTCATATATAAGTTTATTTTTCTAATTTATATCAGTTTTGGCCATGTATACATTTTGTTTCAGGCCTTTTTTAGTTATTGGCCACTAGATGGCGCTGCTCTGTGGTGTTTTTTCATTATAGGCTATATTGCCCGCATCTAGGTTCCACATTTATTATGCCTGGCCACTAGATGGTGCCAGTTTACATGGTTCCTGTTTGTTATATTTTTTTATCATGTCACTATTTTCTTTATGTGATTTAGCTATGATATTATATCAATTTGCGATGTTTTTAATGTGTCTTTCGCGTTTTTACATGTTGATATCAGGTTGGTTTATGCCAATGGTTCTCAACTGTTGTCTTCAGGGCCCACTAACAGGCCAGGTTTGCAAGATAACTAAAATACATCACAGGTGATATCATTCGCTGCTCAGTGATTGGAGTATTCTCATCTGCATCTCCCCAAGGTAATACATAAAACCTGGCCTGTTGGTGGGTCCTGAAGACAGGAGTTGAGAACCACTGGTTTATGCTCTATGGTGGAAGCAGTGTGTGTAATTCGGCATCCCCTGGAGCAGTGGTTCTCAACCTGGGGGTCAAATGACGATTCACCAGGGGTCACCGAATCCTGGGCTGTTCCTGAAGCCCGCACCACTCTCCCTGCCTTTTTTGCGGGCTGTCCCTGGATCCTGTGGCCGCCCACTAAGCCTCTTCACAGCCGCCCATTCAGTTCACGGCATGGCTGGGGGATAGGGACTAGAGGTCAGCTGACTGGTGAGGAATGTGAAGTGGGAGGGGCTGAAGAAGACCCTATCTCTTTATTTCGGCATAGGTGTCACTGTTACGAGACACCGCAAAGTCAGAGACACAGTGAGTAACACTACCTGTGATTATAGTTGCCATTAGAAGTCCCCACTACAGTTCTCAGATCAGCAGAGGACCTTGATCAAGAGCACCTAAGTTGGCTGATCAGAACTTCCCCCAGCATTGCCACTCATCCCAACTCCCCGCCAGCACTGCCACTTATCCCAACTCCCCCCACTCCCCACCAAGGAGTAAGAGAAGGAAAAAAAATAGTGAATACATGGAAGGGAGAGGAAAAGAGGGGGAGGAACAAAGAAAAAGGGTGTAAAAAAGGGTGTAAACATAAAGCTTCATATTGCTTACAGCTGACACCCTTAGAACAACTACGCTATAATAGGGCGTACACATGGTCGGACTTTGTTCGGACATTCCGACAACAAAATCCTAGGATTTTTTCCGACGGATGTTGGCTCAAACTTGGTTTGTCTACACACGGTCGCACAAAGTTGTCGGAAAATCCGATCGTTCTAAACGCGGTGACGTAAAACACGTACGTCGGGACTATAAACGGGGCAGTGGCCAATAGCTTTCATCTCTTTATTTATTCTGAGCATGCGTGGCACTTTGTCCGTCGGATTTGTGTACACGCGATCGGAATTTCCGACAACGGATTTTGTTGTCAGACAATTTTATATCCTGCTCTCCAACTTTGTGTGTCGGAAAATCCGATGGAAAATGTCCAATGGAGCCCACACACGGTCGGAATTTCTGACAACACGCTCTGATCGGACATTTTCCATCGGAAAATCCGACCGTGTGTACGGGGCATAAGAGATAAGAGATCCGATCTTAAAAACAACTTCAATGGCCTATTCATGGTTGATTCAACCAACTCAAGATGAAAACACAAAAGCGCAAAGCCGAATGGGAAGTTGACTTGGGCATAAAAAACCCAATGGGAAAAAGCATGTATTTTGGCGCATAAATATTCATTGAGCCCAAATTACCAAGAGGTATCCTATAAGATTCTTACGCAGTGGTACATGACCCCACTAAAAGCTAAAAAATGGTTTCACACATCATCACACACATCATCTGACACCTGCTGGCGTCGGCGATGTGGTGGAGAAATAGGGTCTTTTTTGCATATCTGGTGGAGCTGCCCCCCAATCCTGGACTATTGGGAAAATATTTCAAAATGGATAAAACATATCACTGACACTAAAATTAGTTTAAATGCTGCTGCATGTCTGATCCATATTAATTCTTTTACACTAAGTAAATATAATGCCGTGTACACACGACCGGACTTTTCGACAGCAAAGGTCTGACGGAACAAATCCGTCGGACAATTCAATCGTGTGTGGGCTTCATCGAACCTTTTCTGTCGAAAAATCTGACAGACTTTAGAAATAGAACATGTTTCAAATCTTTCCCGACGGACTCGAGTCCGATCGAAAAATCAGTTCGTCTGTATGCTAGTCCGATGGACAAAAACCGATGCTAGGGCAGCTATTGGCTACTGGCTATGAACTAACTTATTCTAGTCCGGTCGTACGTCATCACGTTTGAATCGGTCGGACTTTGGTGTGACCGTGTGTAGGCAAGTCCGTTTCGTTGGAACTCCATCGGAACTCCGTCGAAAAGTCCTTCGGAATTCAGTCCGTTGAAAAGTCCGCTCGTGTGTACACCGCATAAGAAATCCCTTGCCAGACACCTACTAACCGCAGCAAAAACTCTTATTCCTACAGATTTGAAAACCACCCATACCCCCTCGGTCAAGGATTGGTTGGACAGAGTGCAATACTTATATGAGATGGAAGACATTCAAGAGATGAAAAAAAGAACATAGCGAAAGCTTCATCAAAACGTGGCAGCCATGGTTAATATTTACCTACTCGTCTGAATATCAAACACTTTGCAGGTAAAAGCTAATGCTACAAAACTCTTATATTAGGTTTCCCATAGAATTACATATGACATAAGTTCTTTGATATGCTCTCAACATTTCCCTTTCCCCTCCTATTCCCTCCCTCTCTCCCACTTTGCCCCCACCTCCCACCCTCCCCTCTTTCCCTTCCATCTATCTCACTTCCTTACAAGTGATCAGATTACAATTCTAATAAGTATATTGTACTATCTGAATGTTAACAGCCAAATGTTGTAATGCTAACCGACGTTAAATGTTACTTCTTTTTTTGAATACTGCTTTATTAACTCATAATGTAAACCACATTATCTTTAATAAAATCCTTGATTGTGAAAAAAAAAAAGAAAGAAAGAAAAAGGGAGAGAAAGAATAAGAAAAAGAACAAGAAAGATGGCTAGAGAGAGGGATGGGGAAGAAAAACAAGAAATTAGGATAGAGAGAGATAAAAGAGAAAGAAAGGAGAACAAAGAGAGAGTGGTACATCCTAAAATGTATCATAAGGGGTTTCAATACTATACGATGTGGAAGGGACTCAGGGAGAGCGAAATGTCCATTAGGGGTGCAAATTACTTGTCTTGCCTTGGGTGCTGACAACCCACGTTTTGAAAATGAGGGTCCCCACAACTTGGGAAATTTTATCAAGGGGTCAAGGCACTAGCAAGGTTGAGAACCACTGCCCTAGAGGAAGATTATGCATTACATTTTTGTCTTCTCCTCCATTTTGGAGGAGTCCCACCAATAGCACCTTTTCCATTCACTTTTAAGCAAGCTAGGAGTGGGGTGACATCACTCCCTAAAGACACTAATACGGCGAAACATATGTCGGAGCAGAGGAGCCGCCATTCCAGGTTCTGATCCCACATCCTATCTAGGCTTGGCCTTAGGAGAGACGTGGACTTCACGCTATCCCTTTAGAACTAGCCGGCTTGCACATGCTGACTACACCTGGTGCCCGGATCGGCACTGTAACATGTGAGTGTAATCACCATTTGCTGTTGTCATTTGCTTTTATCTATTAAAAATACTACACTATGAGACCTCCCTCTATGTCTCTTGTGGAGTCATTTTTCCCATCTTAGTTTCATCTCGAGGGGCCAGTGGAGTGGAACTGTGCAGTCAGTGGAATGAATTGGTATTCCAGAAGCACTGTTTGACCTTCCTGAAAAAAAGGGTCATAATTCTCTGGTGAGTGGCCACCCATCTCTTGAGCACTTGTGGTGAAGAACTGGGAATCCAATTTTGAGCATTACAATTGGGTGTTGGGATTTTTCATATATAAACTTTTAGCTTGCTATGTATTTGTATTTGTATTTGCATTTTTGATTCACTGAACATCACTAGCGCCTCATCATTTAATATAATTTTCCCACAGCATTTGGTGACCTGTTCACGTTTAACCACTTGCTTACTGGGCACTTAAACCCCCCTCCTTTCCAGACCAATTTTCAGCTTTCAGCGCTGATGCACTTTGAATGACAATTGCGCGGTCATACAACACTGCACCCAAATGAAATTTTTATCATTTTTTTCCCACAAATATATTTTATATTTTGTTATACAATTTTTAAAAAGGTAATTTTTCTCCTTCATTGATGTATGCTGATGAGGCGGCACTGATGGGCCCTGATAGGTGGCAGTGATGGGCACTGATGGGTGGCAATAATGGGCACTGATCGGTTACACTGATAGGCAGCACTGCTAGGTGGCACTGATTGGCATCACTGGTGGGCATTAATAGGTGGCACTTGTAGGCATTGATAGGTGGCACTCATGGGCATTGATAGTTGGCACTGGTGGGCACTGTGGGCACTGTCAGGTGGCAATGGCAGGTGGCACTGGCAGGGGGTACTGGTGGCACATATGAGGCACAATTGTCTCTTCTTCTTCGGGACCGATGTCCCTTGCTGATAAGCCGGTGATCGACTTTTTTTTCTCCTCGCGCTGTCAGCGTGAGGAGAAAAAAAAAACGATCACAGAGCTTTTGTTTTGATCATGTGATCAGCTGTCATTGGCTGACAGCTGATCACATGGTAAGGGGCCGGGGCCGGCCCCTTACTCAGACCGGTGATCACCCGAGTCTCAGTGACTTGGTGATCACAGTGCGCTCCACGCATGCCCTATAGGGCGTGTGCACAGGGGAGGCCATCATATGACGGCCTCCCGGGAATTCAGGTCCGCGTTGTAGCCGTCATTCGGCTATAGCGCGGATGTCAAGTGGTTAAAGGGGCAGTTTCCATTATGTTTGTTCACTTTACTTTTTTTACTTTAATAAATGAGATCATCATTTAAAAATTGCATTTTGTATTTTCTCGGGTTATCTTTGTGTAGTATTAAAATTTTGTTTGATGATCTGAATTATTTAAGAGTGACAAATATGCAAAAAAATCAGGTAGGTAGAGAGAAAGGAGAGAGCCCGCTGCAGATGAGCACAGCACTAGATCGAAATCAGGCTCAGGTAAGTATAAGGAGGGGTGAGGGGGAGATACAAATACAGGAACATTTTTTACCTTAATTCAAGGAATGCATTAAAGGGTAACTCCACTTTTGTAGGGAAAGAAAAAAAAATATCATATACAATTGCGACACAAATCATATTTTGATTGAATGTTATTAACCTCTTGCTTACTGAGCATTTAAACCCCCCTACTGCCCAGACCAATTTTCAGCTTTCAGCGCTGTCACACTTTGAATGACAATTGCGCGGTCCTACAACACTGTACCCAAATGAAAATTGTATCACTTTTTTCACACAAATGGAGCTTTCTTTTGGTGGTATTTAATCAGCACTGGGGTTTTTATTTTTTGCTAAACAAACAAAAAAAAACAAAAATTTGGGGAAAAAAAAAACATGTTTCATAGTTTATTATAAAATTTTGCAAACAGGTAATTTTTCTCATTCATTGATATTCACTGATGTGGCTGCACTGATGGGCTGCACCGATGGGCACTGATGGGCTGCACTGATGGGCACAGATAAGGTCACACTGATAGGCACTGATAAGACGGCACTGATGAGCACTGATAAGACGGCACTGATGGGTGGCACTGGTGGGTGGCACTGATGAGTGGCACTGGTAGGGGGCACTGATGGGCACTGGTAGGTGGCACTGATGGGCACTGGTAGGTGGCACTGATAGGCAGCACTTGTGATGACGCACTGATTGGTGATTTATAGGTGGCACTGTGTGCACTGATGGGTGGCACTGTGGGCACTGATGGGTGACACTGTGGGCACTGGTAGGTGGCGCTGATGGGCACTGGTAGTTGGCGCTGGTGGACACTGGTAGGTGACGCTGGTGGGCACAGAAGCCTCTCCACGATCGGGACTGATGTCCCTCTCGCAGCCGCCGGCGATTGCCTCTTTTTTTTTTCTCCTCACGCTATCAGCGTGAGGAGAAAAAATAGCAGATTACCGGCTTTGTTTACGTCACATGATCAGCTGTCGTTGGCTGACAGCTGATCACGTGGTAAGGGGTCGGGATAGACCCCTTACTCTGATCTGTGATCAGCGAGTCTATGAGAATCTATCACAGAGAGCGCCCTGCAGGGGGCGCGCAGGCCGCTCAAGCACGAGAGGACGTCCAGGGACGCCCTCCCGGCAAATTAAGTCTGCGCTGCAGCCGTCTTTCGGCTATAGCACGGACAGGAAGTGATTAAAAATTACTTTTCCTTTTCAATCTGCAGCTCTGTCATTTTCTGTAAAATGCAATATGGCAACTTGGAGGTGTTCTGTACACAGAATGCGTACAGAACGCCCCCAGAAACATCATTTCCTGCTTGTGTGATTGGCTCACTGATTTTCCCAGAAGTCTGCACTAAGATACAAGTCAGATGTCAGGCATCCCCTGCATCAAAAGTGTAATTTTTGGTGAGATTCTCACAATAGAAATTTGCATCTAAAGCTCCAATCACATGTGTGCGACTTGTCATGCAACTTTGGACATCAAAGTTGCATGACAAGTCATTCTCCATGTTTTCCAATAATAACCACTCATATATGTGTGACTTAAAGTTGCAGCAACTTCAAAATAGTTCATGCACTACTTTGGTCCGACGTTCATGCAACTTGAGGGCCATAGACTTTAATGTTAACCCTCAGAAGTTGCATGAAAGTCGTACTTGAATGTTATTCAATGCAACAGTTGTCCATTATCACTGCTCAAAGCCAAAGTCGCATCCAAGTTGCACCCATCCAAAGTTACGTCAAAGCTGCACTCCAAAGTCGGCGCAACTTTGGAGTCATACAAGTGTGAATGGAGACTAAAGGGATGCAGACCCTGCAGCTTTCATCATTAGTGCCCTGCAGGTGCAGCAGCTGATTGATAATTATGAAACCACTCCTATACAGATTCACTTTCCCACATGGACACAGACAAACACACAGGGAATTCTTCAGAATAACAAAAGGTAGGAATCTGCAACAAAGTTTGTTAAATTCCTTACAATGAACATAGATCACCCAGAGGGGAATGTTTTTTTCCTCAACAAAAGTGGAGTTACGCTTTAAGGTAAAAAATGTCTAGCCTTTAGAACCACTGTAAATACTGTATAAGCCCCATCGTCTCTGGTCTGTAGGTACTGTAGGAACCACAGCATGTGGGGGCAGAAGAGGGGGCCTCAAACAACCACAGAGAGGACATACAGGCTCCAAATAGAGTTGGTTCTGATGGAACTGAATCCATGACACCAGAACTGCAAGAAAGCTAATCTCTGCTTTAGTCTCCATGATTTTGTGAGACATAAGGTCCAGGTACCTACCTGTGGGATCAGATGAGTGTTGCAGAGTCCATAACTGCGAAAATGATCAGCTCCGGGAGGCACAAAATGGATAGGAAACGTGAAAATCCCAGTCATCAGAACACCGGCGTCGTGTTCACGTAATTGTGGAGTGTAAAAAATTCTTATACCTGAACTATCCAAAATTCCTGCAAATCAGACACACAATGTTATACATATGATTGCCTGTGACTATAAGGAGCAGGTATCGTGACCATAAAATTGAATACACACCTTACAATTTAAATTTTGATTGACCTATAAACTTGCATTGTGAGAAGGAGCAGTAACACACAACTATTGTTACATAGTTAGTAAGGTTGAATAAAGACACCAGTCGATCCAGCTCAACCTGCGTGAGTGTGGTTGCATGTCTACAATTATCCCTATTTTTATTTAAGGTACCCATATAGTGCCGTCAATTTACGCAGCGATCCACACATACATCGCACCCTATCCTCAAGGAGCCCACAATCCAAGGTCTCCAACTCACATTCATATACTAGGGCCAATTTTGGACAGAAGCCAAATAACCTACCAGCATGTCTTTGGAGTGTGGGGGGAAACCCACGCAGGCACAGGGAGAACATGCAAACTCCAGGCAGGTAGTGTCGTGGTTGGGATTCGAACCAGCGACCCTTTTTACTGCTAGGTGAGAGTGCTACCCACTACACCACTGTGCCGCCCATTTGTGTTGAGCTGCAAAGCAGGAAGAAAGGTGTGAATATATAACAAACAAAGAGGGCTGCCCCCCCCCCCATGTACATATGTTATTGAAAAGTGGTTGTAAACTCAAACATGAAATATGAACAAAGCATACCCCTCTATAGCAGGAGTGCGCTTTCAGAAAGTGCACCACACCTGCAAGATATAATAGAATGCTATGGCAAAGTGTAAAATCTCATAGTTGCAAGGCCGTCTTTAAGGCAGGGCAAAAGGGGCAGCTGCCCTGGGCCCTGTCATTGTTGCGGGGCCCAAAGCAGCTGCCTCATACTTGCCAACTATCCCAGTTTAAATTCCCTTGTCCCTTGAAGTTTTAGTCCTGTGCTGTGTCCCAATATCTCAGTGTGAAGTGCTGGTACTAATGCTGCCAAGCTCTGCCCTATTGTTGTGTACAGATGACTCACCTGCAGACCCTGTGTTTACATGGAAATAACCGGCATTCATGTGTAAATAGCGGTGCCATTACTAACTAAATAGCTGCGGGCGGCGGCATTGATATGTAAATAAAGGTGGCATTCATATGTATATCATGCCCCCCTGCAGTGAGGAGATGATGTGCTGTAACCTCTAGCAACTAATCAGTGAGCCGTAATGTGTGCTGTAACCTCTAGCAACCAGTCAGTAAGCAGTAATGATATGCTGTAACTGCTGGCAACCAATCGCAATTGCTGCCTGATCTGATAAAGTAAACTGATTTTAAGTCTAGCTGCTGTTTATTGTATGTCTCAGAGCAGGTGGAAAGTGAAATTGCATGGGGGGGGGTAAGAACATTTTTGCCCAGGGTCCAATCAATATTAAAGACGGCCCTGCATAGTTGAGATGTGTTTTTATCCCCCTCCCCCCTCCAACCACTGGTGTAGCGTCAGGGGTCACAATTGTGATTCTGCTCCATGCTCCAGGGGGCCCGCATGGCTTCCCTGTCATATTCAGCAGCTGCTGAAAGCCGGCTTCTCCTCCTCGCTCTCCTACCAGCATTCAGCAGCTGCAGGAGGAAAATGTTCATTATGCTACTCAAAATAAAAAAGTCAAATTTCTGAATCGTTTCATTTCATTGTGGCCCACCAGTTGCCAAATCACTTAAGTGGTCTGCTTTCTTTCTTAAGCACCCCTGCTCTATAGTGTGTACTTGACTCAATCCAGAGCACTAAGTGTCATTTCTGTCTGCTGCCCCTTTCCTCTACTTTCAGCATAAATCACTTCTGACAAGTTTTTCTGACACCAAGAGAAAAAAAAAAGGTAAGGGGGAGGGACCTCCAGCACACAGCCTGTGATTGACAGCCTCAGCTCTGTTCCTGTGTGCTGTGTGAAGGGGTATGTGTCCTTTCCCTTCAATCAGCTGTCAGAGCTCTCCACAGTGAGCTCTGTAGAGTGTAATGTCAGCTCTCCGACCTCTGTTTTCTGACAGCTCAGACTTGAAGCTTGATAAATTCTGGACTTTGAACGGATGTAGAGAAGAGAAGACTGCAGATAAACAGGTACAACTTCTGTAGGAGGATTTCTTTCATATCACCAGAGGCCAGTCGCTCCCAGTGGTGGTTGGTGATATTTTTTTTTTAGGGGGGGCGGCAAACAGTGCACCCACAGCCATCCCCCCCACCCCCCGGTCAGGTCAGGAGCACTTACCCCATCTATGGTGGGCATCTCGGGCGGCAGGCATCACGGGCGGCTTCCCCCTCCTCTGCTCGGGGGCTTCCGTCTCCTCCCTCCTCCTCCCTGGCGGCCAATCAGATTACTTCTCCTTTCGGCCAATCGGGAAACGGATCTCAGACACGCTTCCTAATATTATTATTTATTTTTACTAGTAATGGTGGCGATCTGCGTTTTTTAGCGAACTGTGACATTGCAGCGAACAGATCGGACACTTTTGACACATTTTTGGGACCATTACATTTATGCAGCGATCAGTGCTATAAAAATGCACTGATTACTGTGTAAATGTCACTGGTAGGGAAGGGGTTAACACTAGGGGGCAATCAAGAGGTTAAATGTGTTTCCTTGTGAGTGTTTCTAACTGTATGGGGATGTGACTGACTAGAGGAGGAGCCAGATTGCGGTTCCTAGCTAGTAGGAACAGACAATCTGTCTCTCCTCTCCTGTCAGAACAGGGATGTGTGCGTGTTTACACACACACATTCCCGTTCTGGCTCTCGTGCCGGCGATCGCATCGCGTCCCCTGCTGTGCCTGCTATAGCTAGAAAGGGCTGATGTACAGCTACGGCGATTTGCCCAGGAGAGCCAACCTGCCGCAGTATAACGACGGCGGCTGGACGGCTACTGGTTAAAGCCGCACTTTTTTTGTGGTGTGATAACTTGCGTCATGTCGCACATTGACATGAGTTGTGTTATGGCAGCCCTATTTAGAATGAATAAGTTGCCAACACACCAAAATTGGTGCATGTTTAATTTCTGGCAGCACACTGCAACACACACTAGTGCATTGTCACGTGTTTGTCAGCAAGGTGCATTGGGTTGCCCTTCAGAATGAATGGCATTGCATTGCACCAATGCATGTAATGTGGGTTGCCACTTGTTGTGGTAATAAGCTCATTAATGTGCATGTTACCGCAATGCAATAGCATAAATGGGCTGTGTTTTTTTTTTCTTTTGTAGCAGAATAACAATAATCACATGATCACCTTCCTTGTTTTGAAAATTGCTGTAATGAATTTCCATCCGGATATATTTAGGGTCCTCCTCGGTGCCGATGGGAACGCCCATAATTGCTGGAAATTCAAAGATCTATAGAGAAGAAAAAAGGATCATGACAAAGGAGGAGTGGAAATTTTTCAGAGGAATTTTATTCGCCAACACAAATTGTTTATACATTGGTCAACGAGCTGTCTAGCTAAAATTTACTTAATAGAAAAAAAAAAATCTACTCAATGTTTTTATGTTTTTTTTTTTTAATTATTATTACAGGATGTAGCTTTTTTGGTGTATTTGGGTTAGTTTCGCTTATTTCATTTGGTATTGTATTGTTTTTGGTTTTTTTCCTTTGTGTATTTGGTTATTTGCTGCTATTTTCAACTTTTATTTTAAATTTCTTGTTTTCAGTGGCTAATATATTGTGTATATATATATATATATATATATATATATATATATATATATATATATATATATATATATATTGTGTTTGTGTGCCCTAAAATTAACTTTAGTGTATTTGTACTGAAATGTTGTGCTTGATAAACCCTTGAACTAATATTGTGTTATATAAAAAACAGTAATGACCACAATTTTATTCTCCAGGGTCCCTGATTTCAGAAAAAAATGTAATATTTTGGGGGTTTTAAATAATCTTTAAACTTATATATTTAATAATGTTGGCTCTATAACAAAAGCACTGCTTTAGCAACATAACTGGTGAATGATTCTCCATTTGGCTTAAGTGATCAAAAGACTCAATTATCTTTTACGACAGTAGCTTATGTCTATGGCTGGTCTTAGATTGCCCACCCCCCCTCCCATATTCATGTGTCTCAAACCAGACCCTATATTGATCAATTGGCTAATGCTTGCCTACTCAATCGCCCTATAAATTTAAAAGGCCCTATAGGGAAGGCGCAGACACCATGTCTGTCTTTCTTGAGTGTCTCTGTCACAAGTGTTGCACAGTTTTACCACTGCAGTTTAACTAAAGCAGGCTAACTAAAGCTGTATGAAGATACAAGAACTCTGCTTCACTCCGGAAAGATAGCAAACAAACCAGCATTAGACATTAAATTCATTTGAAGCCAGATTCCCACAACCTATCCACTAACATGATCCTTCTACTCTTCTACCCTCAAATTATCTTTACTCTACCCCTCCTCTCTACCCCACAGCATACACATATCACCCTCACTCCTACCCTCTCCCTACTACTACACCCATCAGCTCTTGCAATTGCTGAACCCACATGCTGACCTAAACACCAGGGCAGTTAGACATGTGCGCTCATACACATCCCACTCCCATCTTAACTTCCTCACCCTCCTTCTCCTAGTCTCAGGGGACATTTTTCCAAATCCTGGTCCTCCATTTTCTAACTGCAAACCACATATCCGGCACCCCTCTTCCTCTGGCAACAGCCCAAATCCACTCAGTTTAATTTCTATCCCTCTGCTTCCTAAAGCAAGCCCCCCAATCTCATGCATCCTTTGAAATGCCCGCTCCATCTGAGCATGACCTTTTAATCTCTCATGGCTTTAACATACTCACACTAACTGAAACCTGGCTTCAAGATTTTGACTCGCCTTCTACTGCTGCCCTCTCCCATGGTGGCCTGCACTGGACTCACTCCCCCAGACCCAACAAACAGAAAGGAGGTGGAGTTGGATTCCTTCTATCCCCACAAAGCACCTTCCAAGTCCTTCCTATCCTCCCTCTCTATCCCTCTCTTCTTTCGAGATGCACTGTATTTGTCTGTTTTCTTCTATTTCTCTGAGGATTGCAGCAATTTATTGGCCTCCTAGACCAGAATCGCCATTTTTTAATGACTGTGCTGCCCGGCTACCCTACTGTCTCTCCTTTGAAATACCCACTATCATTCTTAGTGACTTCAACATCCCTGTCAATGTTAACAGCCCAGCTACAACTCAACGTCTCAACTTAACCTCATCTTTTGACCTAACCCAATGGACACCACTTCCACTCACTCCAATGGTAATATCCTTGACCTTGTATTCTCCCATCTCTGTACTCCTGGCATCCACACTAACAACCCCTTTCTGCTCTCTGATCACAACCTCCTTAGTTTCACTGTATCCTGTACCCTTCCATCCACCCACCCCTCCAAGCAGCAAACGTTTACTTGTAGGATACTTCGGCACTTTAACCTTTCTCTTCTCTATTCTGCTACTGACCCACCTATTAGACATAATCTCTCCCCTGTCCTGACCTGGCCACCTCTGTCTACAGTTCACTCATCATCACTGGATGCACTTGCTCCTCTAACTACACGCAGAATCAGGCCCAGACCATTACAACCCTGGCAAACTGACAACACTAGAAATCTCAAGACATTCTCTTGACATTCTCTTGAATGACTATGGCATAAAACCAAATGCCTGCAAGATTTCACCCTATATAAATCTGCCCTCCTAAAATACAATTCCTGCCTCCAAGCTGCCAAACAAGCCTACTTTGTCTCTCTTATTATTATCTGGTCATCCAGTCCCCATTGGCTCTACTCAACCTTTAACTCTTCGTCCCCCACCCACTCTACCCACTAACTCACTCACTGCCCAAGAGATTGCCAATCAATTCAAAGACAAGATTGATGCAATACGTGAGGACATCTCCACTGTGCGTACATCTTCCCCACTCAACATATCTTGCCTAACAGCACGATCAACACTCTCCTTTTGAACTGGCTACTACTGAAGAGGTTACAAAACGTTTCTCAGTTGCCCACCTAGATCCTGTTCCCTCAAGATTACTACGGTCTCCCTCTTATTCTATGCTCCCTCACTCACATCTTCAATCTCTGCCTCTCTAGTGGCATCTTCCCCTCAACACTAAAACATGCGCAGATCACTCCCATACTTAAAAAAACCCTCACTGGACCCCACCAACCTGAACAACTTAAGACCGATCTCATTTCTCCCATTCACCTCTAAACTTCTAGAAAGCTTAGTCCACAACCGTCTTAGCTCCTACCTCAGTGCAAATAACCTTCTTGACCCCTTACAGTCTGGCTTTTGCTCACAGCACTCCACAGAAATTGCCTTACTAAAACTCATTAATGATTTAGTAACTGATAAAACCTATGGCCACTACTCCATACTCCTACTACTTGACCTCTCTGCGGCCTTTAATACTGTTAACCACCCACCCATGCTCAATGAACTTCATTCCCTTGGCCTCCAAGATTCTGCTGTATCCTGGTTCTCCTCCTACCTATCACAGCACTCCTTCAGTGTTACCTACAACTCTGTCTCCTCCTCTCCATTGTCCCTTTCTGTGGGGGTCCCCCAAGGCTCTGTTCTTGGACCCCTTCTCTTCTCTATCTACACCTCCTCCCTTGGTCATTTGATAACTGCCCATGGCTTCCAATACCATCTATACGCCGATGACACCCAAATCTATCTGTCTACTCCTCACCTCACTGCTTCAGTCTCCTCTCGCATTACTAACTTACTAACTGACATATCAGCACTACTTCTTTAAACTAAATCTCTCTAAAACCGCACTGGTAATATCCCCCCGCCCGTGCCCCCCTCCATGACTTTTCTGTCAAAATCAATATTGCAACCATCAGTCCCTCCCCTCATGTCAGGGTACTAGGTGTAATCCTAGACTCTGACCTGTCCTTTCAGCCCCAAATCCAATCATTGTCAAAAGCTTGTAGACATCACCTCCATAACATCTCTAAAATACGCCCCTTTTTTTTATCTCTCGCTTGGACTATTGCAACTCCCTTCTCATTGGCCTAACTCTCCGTAGGCTATACCCTCTTCAGTCTATCATGAATGCTGCTGCCAGACTTATCCACCTTACCAACCGCTCAGCGTCCGCCACCCCTCTCCGCCAATTGCTACACTGGCTCCCGATCGCCCAGCAAATTAAATTCAAAATACTAACCACAACATACAAAGCCATTCACAAATCTGCCCCTAGCTACATCACCAATCTTGTCTCCAAATATCACCCTAACTGCCCTCTCCGCTCCTCTCAAGACCTCCTACTCTCAAGCTCTCTTGTCTCCTCCTCCCATGCTCGTCTTCAGGATTTCTCCAGAGCCTCTCCTATCCTCTGGAACTCTCTACCTCAACCTTTCTGGCTATCTCCTTCTCTAACTGCCTTTAGACAATGTGTCATGGACGTACTGCGCATGGCCCTGCAACTGGCCGCAGGCGCACGGGTCCATTGGGACGTGTTCCAGTCCATAGGCACTCAGCAGTGAATAGATGCGCGCCAATGCGCATGCACGTGCGCAGATCGAGGACACGCGCACAGTAACACAGCTTTGGCGCCCAGTGATCCTTAAAAGGTGCCTCTTCAGAATGCATCCTTGCTGTCTGATCTGCAGCTCATCCTGTACCCAATCCTGAACCCACATCTGCTACAGTGTTACCCGGCTTCTCCTGACCTCGCTGCTCTCTCCAGTCCTGAACCCTTGGGTTTCCTTTGACCGGCTCTGTGTTCCTGTTTGTTTGATCTCCTGTTGCCGATTCTGCCTGGACTTGACCATTCTCTGCCTGCTGCTTCTGTCTGATTGATCCGCTGCTGTGACCTGGATTGTCTGACCCTGCTTCTGTCTGCTGTCCTGCGCCGGTGCGCGCTTGCCTACAAGTCCTGCATCCGTGTGCATCTGCCTACAAGTCCTGCATCCGCGTGCATCTGCCTACAAGTCCTGCATCCGTGTGCATCTGCCCACAAGTCCTGCATCCGTGTGCATCTGCCCACAAGTCCTGCATCCGTGTGCATCTGCCTACAAGTCCTGCATCTGTGCGCAGCTGCCTACAAGTCCTGTATCTGTGCGCACCTGCCTGCTACTTCTCAGCATTCCTGCATCCGCAGCAATCAAGCCTGTTCCTGTCTCTGCCAAGCTGACTTGATCTTCAGTCAAGCGGATCCTGCAGGCTCTCCTACTCTGCTGTGCTCCGAGGGTCACTGTTCCCACTCCAGTGATCCCGGAACTGCAAAAAATCAATCGGTTACAACAGCTTTAGGTGCTTGGTAGCTGGTGATACAAGACTGATTCACTTTTATGAATGTGAGCCGATCAACAGAGTCTGTGGACAGGCGCACTCTGTGATTGGTTACAAAGCCTCCAGCAGCACTGAATGTGCGTTCAGAAAGAACGCTGCATGCAGAACAGGCCAGTAGCTCAATTGCATACTGTGCAAGCTCTGGCCAGTGATCCATCCTCAAGACCCAGTAACCCAGTGGATGTTCTGTTGGAAAGGTCTTCAAGTCTGATCTTGCCCCTAGATATTCCTGCACCATGTAATTCAGACGCTGGTGATGGTTGCTGGAACCGATCAGACCTTGGCGCTGAGGACTGAAGAATTGTCTGAAGGCATCGGTCAGCCGGCCACCTTCTCCACCACTCTTTCTGTGACTGAGCGAAGCCTCAACAACACGTTGTCCAGCACCAGGAAATTTAAACCTCCCAGGCTCTGGAAACGCATTGCACAAAACTTTCCGCAAGGCCTCCCGAAGATGTTTCATCCTCTGCTCCCTCTGCGATGGCTAGATAAGTTCTGCAACCTTACCCTTGTAATGTGGATCAAGAAGGGTTGCCAGCCAGTAATGATCCCTCTCCTTGATACCATGAATTCTAGGGTCTTTTTGCAGGCTTTGCAGGATCAGGGAGGCCATGCAGCGTAAGTTTGCAGAGGCATTCGATCCTCTGGGTCACTAAGGATCACATGATCCGCAACCACCTCCTCCTAGCCACGTAGAACTCCATGGGTTTCTGGGGATTGAAAACGATCCCTTGAAGACTGCTGCTGATGCTGAGTGTTATCCTCCACCTTCATGCTGACACAATCCTCCTCCTCTTCTTCTTCCTGTGTGATCGGAGGGCCCGCAGGAATACTATCTGGATAAAGGGGGCCTTGAAAGGTAGGAAGTCCTCCTCTTCCTTCTGCTGTTCTGCCTCAAGTGCCCTGTCCATTATTCCACAAAGCATGTGCTCCAACAGGAAGACAAGAGGGACAGTATCACTGATGCATGCACTGTCACTGCTCACCATCCTCGTGGCCTCCTCAAATGGTGATAGGACAGTGCATGCATCCTTGATCTGTAGCCACTGGCGTGGCGAAAAAAAGCCAGGCTCACCTGACCCTCTCCTGGTGCCATACTCACACAGGTACTCATTGATGGCCCTCTGCTGCGTGTGCAGCCGCTGCAGCATTGCCAACGTTGAGTTCCACCTGGTGGGCATGTCACAAATGAGGCGGTTCTTGGGCGGGCTGCATTCCCTTTGAAGGTCAGCCAGCCGAGCACTGGCATTATATGACAGGTGGAAATGACCACAGACTTTCCTGGCCTGTCTCAGGAGATCCTGTAAGCCTGGGTACCTGCTCAAGAACCGCTGCAACACCAAATTCAGGACGTGAGCCAAACAGGGAACATGGGTCAAGGGCGGAGAGGAGGTTGGTGCCATTGTCGCATACAACCATTCCTGGCTGAAGCTGGCGTCAACCACCTCTGAGCGTGCCCCTGCAGAGCTTCCAGAATCCTTGCCCCAGTGTGGCTCCTGTCCCCTAAGCAGACCAACTCAAGCACCGCATGGCATCTTTTTTGCCTGAGTGAGTCCCTTGAACGCCTACGGAGCACCGCTGGTTCAGAGGACAAATTTACAGAGGAAGAGGCCATAGAGAAAGAAGAAGAGGAGGGGGGTGGAGGAGAGAGCTGTGGCAGAATCACGACTAGCATTTTGGAGGCGTGGTGGCGGAACAAGCTCCAATAATACTGAACCCTGCCCTGCATCCTTCCCAGCTGCCAGCAGAGTTGCCCAGTGCACCGTGAAAGAAAGGTAACGTCCCTGTCCATGCCTGCTAGACCATGAGTCAGCGGTAATATGCACCTTACTGCTGACCACCCTGTCCACCGAGGCCAAGACATTGCCTTCCACATGCTGATAGAGTGCCGGAATGGCCTTCCGTGAAAAGAAATGGAGTTTGGGAACCTGCCACTGAGGTACCGCACATTCCACAAATTCACGAAAGGGAGCAGAGTATACCAGCTGAAAAGGCAGCAGTTGCAGTGTTAGCAATTTGGCCAAGCTAGCATTCAGACGCTGAGCATGTGGATGGCTGGGACCAAATTTCTTTTGACGGTTTAGCAACTGGGGTAGGGAAATTTGCCTGCTAAAATCGGATGTTGATGTACTGCTAGCAGATTGGCCGCAAGTACTTGGGACACCTATTTCTATACCCTCATTCCTCTCAGTGCAGGTTTCTGAGAGGACTGGAGGTATAGTCGGGTTGGAGATCCCAGCTGATGAGGAGCAAGGAGAGGTCCGCCTTGTTCTTTAAAGTGGGTCTTTTAAGTGCTGTTGCCAACGGACTGCATGGGAGGTCGTCATATGTCTGGTCAAGCATGTGGTGCCCAAGCGGCTGCTGTTTTGGCCATTCTTGATACGCTTCAGACATATGTTGCAAACGGTGCGATCTTCTGCACACGTGTCAAAAAAGGCCCACATCAAAGAACTTTTCAAAACATGTGGGGAGTCAGCAGCGCCCTGCACCTGCTTAGCTCTGTGGTGTGATGCAATAGGGTGGCTGTCCCCTGGAGGGCATCCTGCCTCGTTGGAGATGTGCCTCCTCCTCTCTTCTATCAGGCACCCAAGTAGAGTCAGTGACCTCATCATCTCCTCCCTCCTCATCACTGGAGCAAACTTGGCAGTATGCTTCAGCTGGGGGAACATGACTGCCAGTTTCTTCAGTTTCTGATACTGTGTACACCACCAGAAAAGTAGTAGCAACTGCACTATGGGTGCACAGTAGGGCTGGGAGATTTTCTTTAAAAAAAAAATCTTCGATTCTCTTAAAAAAAACTCGATTCACTATTCAAATCGAGTTTTTTTTTGGAAACCGTGCCAGTCCCGAGGCGCTGCGGGAATGAGCCGCGGCCTCACCTAAAAACTCCTTACCCGCAGCTCTTCAGGCCCGACGCGGTGTCCGCGCCGGTCCGGAGGCGCTGCGGGCATGAGTTTTTAGGCGAGGCCGCGGCGTCCGGCCGTAGCCGCGGACTAGGCCGAAGCCGTGGCCTCGCCTAAAAACTCATGCCCGCAGCTCCTCCGGACCGGCGTGGTGAAAAAAAAAAATCTAAAAAAATCTAAAAAAATCGATTTGCTTAAATTTTGAATCGATTTGACCTCTCAACTCGATTCTAGATTTAAATCGATTTTTTTAGATTTTTTTCCCAGCCCTAGTGCACAGTACTGTGTAACACCACCAGAAGTGGCTGCATGCTCGGATAAGGGTCTGGTATGGATTTTGGGGGGGACCCCACGCCAATTTTTTTAAAAACTTACCCGAAGGGCCTGGTATGGACTGGAGTAGGAACCCCACGCTGTTTTTTTCATAGCTTTTTCATCTATATTGCCGGGAGCCGGCAATAAATTACAGCCGTGAGCAAGTTTAAATTACATTTTTTCCTTTAAAAATGTCATTTGGCTGCGGCACTATAAAACACATCACACAGATGTGCCACTTTACAGGCAGACTAAGGGGACCCCCAGGCATGATATTTAAAGGAATATTTCATTTTTATTGTTTCACTGTAAGCATTATTAAAATCACTGCTCCTGAAAAAAAGATTGTTTTAAAAACCTATTTTGCATTGATACATGTCCTCTGGGGCAGTACCTGGGTCCCCAAACACTTTTTATGGCAATAACTTGCATATAAGCCTAAAATAAGGAGTTTTGATTTTTTATGTTCATGTCACACATACTTTAATAGGGTTCGCATGTTCACTAGAAATTTTTGCCTGTTTGAGGTGTTCTGGTGCGAACCGAACCGGGGGGTAGTTGTAAGTGTACTAATGTGTTTTTTACCTTAAAGTGGAGGTCCACCACAAAAAAAAATTGCACCAAAAAATCCCTAAAAAATTGGAGGAAAAAAAAAAAAAAATTTTTTACTCACCTGAAATGGCTGTTGCTAGGCAGTCTTCCTAATCTGCCTCTTCCTACGCCGCGGTGATGTTCTGTCTTCTCCTCCCCGCATTGTCTTCTGGGGAATGGGGCGCTGTGTGTTATGGGAACTGTGTGTGTCCCACAACACATCGCGTCCCATTCACAAAGCGCTGCACGACTCGCGCATGCGCAGTAGGAAACGGGCAGTGAAGCCGTAAGGCTCCACTGCCTGTTTCCCTTAGTTAGGATGGCGGTGCCGGGACCGGAGAGCCGAGGGATGGGCCGGCACCCAGGACAGGTAAGTGTGCTTATTTAAAGTCAGCAGCTACAGTGTTTGTAGCTGCTGACTTTTACATTTTTTTTCCCAGCCGGAACCCCCCTTTAAAGCAGCAATAAACCCAAAAGAAAACATTTATTATATTGCAGATTACCAGTTCCTAGATGTGATGGTTGCATTAGTTTCCTTTTTTAGGCTTTTTCTTTAATTTCACCGGGTGATCCTGCCAGTAAGCCTGTTGTTTTTCAAAAGAATTAGCTCTTTTGCACATGTATTGGTTAGAGGGATATGACAAACCATTTACCGCTGGCAGGGGTGCTTACAGTGATCAGTTTTATTTATGTAAAACCTTTATCCCAAAAGAGAAAAAATTGTCACTGTAACTGCGTATAAACTCTTAGCTGGAGTTTGGCTTCAATTTGTTAACATATACTATATTACCAAAAGTATTGGAACACCTGCTTTACACGCACATGAACACTAATGGCATCCCAGTCTTAGTCCGTAGGGTTCAATATTGAGTTGGCCCACCCTTTGCAGCTATAACAACTTCAACTCTTCTGGGAAGGCTGTCCACAAGGTTTGACCATTCTTCCAGAAGTGCATTTGTGAGGTCAGGCAATGATGTTGGACGAGAAAGCCTGGCTCTGAGTCTCCGCTCAAATTTATAAAGGTGTTCTATTGGGTTGAGATCAGGACTCTGTGCAGGCCAGGCAAGTTCCTCCACCCCAAACTCGCACATCCATGTCTTTATGGACCTTGCTTTGTGCACTTGTCCAAATCATTTGGTGGACAGGGAATTATGGGGTTGTTTTTCAGGGGTTGGACTTGGCCCCTTAGTTCCAGTGATGGGAACTCTTGAGGCGTCAGAATACCAAGACATTTTGGACAATTTCAGGCTCCCAACTTTGTGGGAACAGTTTGGGGATGGCCCCTTCCTGTTCCAACATGACTGCGCACCAGTGCACAAAGCAAGGTCCATAAAGACATGGATGAGCGAGTTTGGGGCGGAGGAAATTGACTGGCCTGCACAGAGTCCTGACCTCACCCGATAGAACACCTTTGGGATGAATTAGAGCGGAGACTGTGAGCCAGGCCTTCTCGTCCAACATTAGTGCCTGACCTCACAAATGCACTTCTGGAAAAATGGTCAAACATTCCCATAGACACACTCCTAAACCTTGTGGACAGCCTTCCCAGAAGAGTTGAAGCTGTTATAGCTGCAAAGGGTGGGCCAATCTATATTACACCCTACGGGCGAAGATTGGGATGCCATTCAAATTCATGTGCGTGTAAAGGCAGGCGTCCCAATACTTTTGGTAATATAGTGTATCTAATTCTACTTCTGCTGTCCAAGGGTACCCCCTGCGCTCCTTCATCCAGAGTGGGGGCGCTCTAATACAGGAAGTGTGTTACTGGCCAGATCACCAGGTGAAAACAGAGGGGAACCAGCCTGAAAAAGAAAACAAATGCAGCCACCACATCAGAAATTGGTAAGCTGCAATATATTATATTTTTGGCTTTGGGTTTAATACCGATTTAATGGTGTGAATGCAGTGACAAAAAATGGTGAGCCTTTATTACTACTTTTAAAGGAGCTTCGATAGCCCTCAGAAGCCCTTGAAAGCCTATTTGTAAAAAACACATTTTACGTTCTCCATTGACTCTAATGCATTGTGCCAAAATGGTGAAATTTTGCCAAAATTTCCTGATTATTGCAGAAAGTTCACAAAAAAAAAAAATCTCAGTTTATCGTATCACTAATTGCGTACTAAGTATTCCACGTAAAACAGTTTGGCCAGGAAGCCCACATATAGGTCTGTTGTCTGATTGGCCAAATATTTGTCACACATTTTAAAGGATGAGTTCACCTTTGGGGACATATTGCATGTTCCAACCTGATCGGCTGCATCTTCTCCCTCCTGCTTGTGTTCTGTGAATGGTTCATTGTCTCTTCCTGTCAGTGTGTATCTGCCTGTCCGTACGAGGTACGAGCAGACAGACACACTGACAAGTCTGCAGGAGTCTTCAATGCTACCCATGATCTGTGTGATCGCCGGCGCAATGCAATCCAGATTCCTAGTAAAAAAAAATAATAAATGCAAGTTTTTTACCTGCAAAAAGATTATTTTTTTGTAAAAAAGGTGAACTTATCCTTTAAAAAGGATATTGGTCATCATTATTTGCCATCATATTCATCTGCTCATGAAAGATTTGCCAACAAGAAATGCACTTGAATGAATACCATGGCAGTGATGGTAAGATCATTTTGCAAGTTTGTTTATCTGTTCACAAATCAATGTGCCATGTTATACTGACCTCTCCGCCGACTGCCCACCCAAACAAGGAGTTCATACACTTGGCGTATCTGGTGTCACTGCCATAACAAGCTCCGATCTCTGATGAGAAATTCAGGTTGTTGCCGCAGCCATATATCAGAATGTGATGAACTATCCCAATGCTGTCAGGGTCAACAATTATCTCATACTGTAACATATAAAGATAAAAATCATTAATTTTCTATATATGTATATTTATACAGTGTTCTGGGAATTAGGCTTTGGATTCTGTGCCCTTTTTATTTTACCCTTGTTTTATCTCTACACCGGCCACTTTATTAGGTACACCTAATAAATACGACTAGCTGAAGTTCAAACCGAGCATCAGAATGGGGAAGAAAGGGGATTTAAGTGACTTTGAATGTGGCATGTTTGTTGGTGCCAGGCGGGCTGGCCTGAGTATTTCAAAAACTGCTGATCTACTGGAATTTTCACGCACAACCATCTCTCAGGTTTACAGAGAATGGTCTGAAAAAGAGAAAATATCCAGTAAACAGCAGTTGTGTGGCGGGAATGCCTTGTTGATGTCAGAGGTCAAAGGAGAATGGGCAGACTGGTTCCAGATGATAGAAAGGCAACAGTAACTCAAATAACCACTTGTTACAACAAAGGTATGTAGAATACCATCTCTAAACGCACAACACATCGAACCTTGAACCAGATGGGCTACAGCAGCAGAAGACCACACCAGGTGCAACTCCTGTCAATTAAGTCTCGATTTCAGCTGTGACATTCAGATGGTAAGGTCAGAGTTTGGCATAAACAACATGAAAGCATGGCTCCATCCTGCCTTGTATTAACGGTTCAGGCTGGTGGTGATGTAATGGTGTGGGGGATATTTTCTTGGCACACTTTGGGCCCCTTAGTACCAATTAATTGATCATCATTTAAACACCACGGCCTACCTGAGTATTGTTGCTGACCATGTCCATCCCTTTATGACTACAGTGTCCCCATCTTCTGATGGCTCCTTCCAGCAGGATAATGCACCATGTCACAGAGCTCAAATCGTATCACCACTGGTTTCTTGAACAGGTCACTGTACTCCAATACAATAGAGCACCTTTGGGATGTGGTGGAACGGGAGATTCGCATAATGGATGTGCAGCCGACAAATCTGCAGCAACTGTGTGATGCTATCATGTCAATATTGACCAAATTCTCTGAGGAATGTTTCCAAAACATTGTTGAATATATGCCATGAAGATTTAAAGCAGTTCTGAAGGCAAAATGGGGTCCAACCCAGTACTAGCACGGTGTACATAATAAAGTGGCTGGTGGGATATATATATATATATATATATATATATATATATATATACACACACACATACACACACACAGGTATATATACAGTAGGGACGGAAAGTATTTAGAGACCCCCTTAAATTTTTCAC